>CM069078.1:44381299-46781299 GCA_035578085.1 Solanum pinnatisectum | reverse complement strand
GTACTTTTGATTATCTGAATAGAATTCAACATAATAACAATAGAGTGGGTACGAATGTGGCATATGCCACACTATTTTGAGAAAACACATGAACACTCTATGTTTAGAGAGAATATATTATTGTAACACTGTTTGAACATTTGTTAATAGTTCGATTTCGAGTATCAAAATCAGCAAGTGTGTTGGAATTTTTAGTTTTAAAAAAAAACTATTATCTTTGTCGTCTTCGTCCCCCACTTCATGTTCTTTAATCTTGTTTTTAAATCTAAATTTGAATTATTATTTTTTACGTTTATATTTATTAATTTCACATAATGATATTATTATTTATAAAATTAAGGATTAATTTCAGTTAATAAGATGTTAGTCATGTGTTTGTAATATATTATCTTGATGTCTATTGTAAAAACTTTTTTTATTAATATAAAGATTAAATTGTTTGATTCAAAGTTCTAAAATATTTCTAGTAAAATGTACTTAAATTGCTTTTTATGGTAAATTTGATTAATTGATTTTATAAAAAGAAATACTCAAAGTTGAGTGATTTTATTGATACAAAACAAAATTGAACAACTCAAAATTGAACGACTTTTGAGATATTTACTTAATTAGTCTACTGCATCCCTTTTCTGGTGTTCAGATTGAATTGCCCCATCAAAATACCACATTACAACAAACATCAGAGCTTTATTGGAAAGACAGTTTTGTCAGCTAATCCTTCTCATACATCCAACTACCTTCTTATGGTCATTGACGGAGGTATGAAGTTCCTCAGTTTCTGGAGACCTGGAGATATTAGTGGACTAGGGTTACATGGTAAGGAACCAATCACAGGCCTTTTGCTGAAATATGTTCCACCAAAATCAGTTGGCGCGCAAGAAAATCTTTGACTTGTCTTGGCATCACTTTATCATTATATGCAAATTGCTCAAGTTTTTGGTAATTGAGATGTTGCATAAAAGAAGTTGTTGGGTGGTTTAACTTTTGGATCTTTGTTGTTTAATTTAGATTTTGCTCTTTCCTCATTTTTGTACTTTAGTTAGAGTAATGTCATGACCCGTCACTTTATCATTCAAGTTTCACAAAGCTTTAGTGAAAGTCTGTGAGAGTAAGGAGTCTGTAAATGCTAATACCATAAAACTTCTTAATATGCAGGGCACTATTAGTGTAATTGCTTCCCCGCGCGCTATATATCCTGCATCATTGGTTCTAAGCATATATATTTAATATTGTACGACATGTACTAATTTTATCATTTATTTATTTATTTTTCGAGCATGAACTTGCGTCTACAGAGTTATGATTCTCATTGAGTGGACCCTCCTACGGAACTTGTGTTATTATGAGGGTCTTGCAAGACGTCTCGCGTTGTCTTCTTTGATGTACACAAGACTTGCAAATATCAAGTAAAGTAGGTCTTGGGCAACGGTTAGTTATTTGCTTATTTTCAAGTTGCTTTTTATGACAAATATAATACATAGAGATTTGATGGTATTGATCAACATGATTGATATGCCAACTGAAATGTTGTGACATATTAACATGAAGGCCTGAATGACATTCCAGACCAGTTTATGTTGGAATCAATATTTGTGCATTAGCTTGATGACATTGGAAGAACATCTTTCATGGCTCTTTTCTCTCAACCACAGTAACAAGCTAAGTGAGCTCAAGATGTGATGGAGTGCTTCAAGTATTGAGGCTTGGCTTGGTCGAGCAATTTGGGTCATTAGCGGTGTTTAAGAACACTAGTTTACATTTTTATGGCTAGTGTAGATACTAGTTATTATAAGTTACTAACAAATATTATTGGGATCTAGGAGATAAAAGAGAACTCATATATTAGCCTAGATTTACAAATTTGGAGAAAATTTATGCAAGTCTATTACAACAACTTCGATGTAACAAATAGATTTTTTCTTAATAAAATACATAAAAGTTCGAGGCAAGTTATAAAATTTAAAAAGAAATTAATGATTATACAATCCAAAAATATATTTAAAGTAGATTTTGAGGTTTAGATAATAATTCTCAAGACCAAACAGATATTTGGCTAAAAGAAACTAAAAAAAAAAAACTATGATCAGTCTTAAATGAATTTTAATAAAGAGATTAACTAGTATCCACTAACCTGACAAGTGGACAATAAAATTATAGGGTCAGTTTATTTTACAAATATCATTAAGTATTTTTACATATTATTAATATTTAAGGTTGAAACTTGAATATCATTTTGAAGCAATCTATTCAATTTTATTTTTTTTCAGTTCATCAAATTGAATAGTGATAATCTAAAAATTTGTAATACTATTTGTGTTACCTAATGAGCATTGGAGGAAGAAGAAATCATCAGATCATCCCTTTTTTGTACGAGGAAATGTACTTGTGTTTCTGTTTAGTCAACAATTTCCCAGCATGGGAATAATTAGACGGTATTTAACCCTTTTTTTTTTGTTTAGTTTCTCTGATTTTATCTAGCTACAAAATTGACTTTATTATTGATATCGAAGTAATGAGGTATTATGCAAAAATTAACAAAGTAAATTAATCTTGAATAATGATAAATTATACCAAAAGGAGAAGTATACTAAAAGACGCATGGTATTTTTAAATAATTTGATCAATTGATAGACATATAATAAACATTGTATAATAAAATAACAATAGTGAAAATAGTCTCCTTTTTATCTTCTAGTGACTATTATTTAGTTATTTCATATAATTATTTTATTGAAAAAATTATTCATCTATTTATATAAAAAATAATTTGATCGATTGATAAACATATGATAAAATTAATATAATAAAAAAATAGTGAAAATAGTCTCCTTTTTATGTTTTATTGACTATTATTTAGTTATTAAATATAATTAGTTTAATGAAAAAAATTATTTTCTTCTATTTATTTAATATGATATGATGATTAGGCAAGTGTGTTAATTCCTTTGCCTTACGAGAAAGGATTTGCACCTAACCCCCACTAAGAAAAAAGTTATTATAAGTTAAGACTAATTTTGTAAAACAAAAATATATAGGAATAGGATACACGTGTGGTGTAAAAGGTCGGCAAATAAGATTCCAATTGGAATTGGAACTAGATCTGTCAACCGAATCTAGGGTTTTTTTTAAATGTTATTTCTAATTATTTGTCCAATTTTTTTATTCATTTTGACAAATTGAAAAGAATAATTTTTTTTTTTTGACTTATTATATTTTTCAATTGATTAATTAAAAGAGTGTCCATCAGGATGGCTCAGATTTGAAAAGTGGTTATCCACATGGATGACCCGGAATCGACCCCCTCAATGTCTTTTGAGTCGAGTTGTCGCATAGCACTTATCTAGTGCGGTTTACATCTCTTGTGTGAGTTGCAGCTTATGTACAAAAAGGGATTTATGCACACTCACCCAAAGAGCAGAGGTTGTGGTAGAGATTGTATAGGCTGCGGGTTACCCTGCAGTTCTAAAAATATTAATATTTTAAGAGTAATAACTTGTTGGCATAGAGGGAGTATCTATATAAGGCGGCTGGTATCATAACGGTCTCTAAACTTGACATCTTCCGATGGCGCAAGAGTTGGCTGATTGGTAGCAACTTCACTATGACCTGCTTGTTCTAATTGCTAGGCGTTTGAATCTGATTGAAGACTACCTAAATTTTGGCACTGTCTGCAAATCCTGGCACTCTGTGCCCACCAAGAACAATTTTAACAATTAACTGTCTAGAGCTCCTTGGCTGATGCTAGCGGAGGAAGACAGAAATTCCATTCGGAAATTCTTCAGCCTCTATAATGGCATGATTTTGAACAAGAGGATTCCCAATGCCAGCAGAAAATGGTGTATGGAGTCTATGGGTTGGCTTATCATGGTAGGAGAAGATGAAGGTGAAATTAGTATGCTACATCCCTTCTCTAGTGTTCAAATTGAATTTCTCCATCAAAATACCACCGTAGATTACGGCAGTCATCAGACTGGCTGGCTGATGAGCTTTATTTGCAAGGCAGTTTTGACAGCTAATCCTTCTCATACATCTGATTACCTTCTCATGGTCATTAAGGGAGGTATAAGGTTCCTAAGTTTCTGGAGACCTGGAGATGTTAGATGGACTAGAGTTACCTGGGAAGGAATCAATTACAATCTTTTTTCTGATTTGATATATTTTAATGGCCAAATTTATGCCGTGGATTATTCAGGTGATCTCCTAGTTTGTGATGTTGCTGATGTTGTTGGCTCTGAACCCACTAAAGGTCATATTGTAGCACAGATACCACTTGAACCTCAACATTGTCGAGATCACTTATACATCCTAGAATAACTAGGATCATTATTTGTAATTTTGCGAAATGGTGGTCAATTTAGGCCACTCAAAGATGATTCTGAAAGGATTCTATTAACGCTCCTCCCAGAAGAAGATGATGAGGTTGAGGGGGAGTTAACATATGGGACAACAAATTTTCGAGTTTTCCAGGTCGATTTAGCTGCTGGCAAAATGGTGGAAACCAAGGAATTAGGGGACGCAGCTTTTTTTCTAGGTGCTAATGCTTCTCTATCAGTCCAAGCTTCTCAATTCCAGGAATCAAGCCCAATCATATTTGTTTCACAGACGATTTTTTTGAATCATACCTATCTTATGAAGAAGGATGAGGGTTGGACATGGGGTGTTCAACTTAGCAGATGGCAGCATCCTGCCGCATTACAACAGTGTTTCCCTCAGTCGTTTTTGTCCTCCAACTTGGATAACACCAACTCTGTATTGAATTTGAGTCATACATACGCATTCTTTATTTTATTCTGTTTGTTATACTACATGTTACTGTTGTTTTACTCAAAAGTGTTGAATGCTTTTAATTTAAATTATTACAGTGGTTGATATATCTTTGTTGTTTTCATATAATTGGACAAAATATAATCCAATTAGATGTTATACTTTCTTAAGTGTGTTGTATTGGATGGAACGCTACTGGAAGTTCATCTTTCTTCTTCTTATCCAACCCTTAATCCTACTGACCGATGTTTCAACAGCTTCGACCGTGTAAGAACTTCCATGTCTTCCTTTCTCAACATATCCAGCATATTCAGGTGGAAGTTGTTATGTGTTGGCTCTGTTTTCTCATCTCTGCTCTTCTATATTCTCGTCCTCCATTTCTAAAGAAAACCTTTGTTGTTCCATTGCAGACATTTTTCTTTTTAATCTTTGTAGTGACATTAGAACACAGTTCCTTGTACATGCTCTATTAATACTTTTGAAAGATCCTCTTTATGAGCATCGTTAACAGTCAAATCATTTATTGTCTCCCAGCCAAAAACTACAATTTCCTTTCTTGCCATGCCATCCGCGTACTTCTCTGTCACAAAAGTTACTCTCTAGAATATGTAGGGAATTAGAAGCAAGACACCCTCTGCTAAATGTTTCCCATTCAGTATTCACATTGTGAACTAGAATGGAGACAATTTGAAATATTTTTTATCTGCAGTTTCTTTCAATATTTATTAAAAGAAATTGAAGTTCAATACAGACATGCGAAAATCGCGAGCAGGCAAGCACGTTAATGGAGATAGATACATTCTTATATGTGTAGCATATAAGAGTCTATACACAAACAAAAAGTGATAACAAAGTTCTAAGGCTGCTCCATGAAACATACAGAAATTGCTAATGAAGCAGATAAATGAATGTCAACAAGAGGAGGCAAAATATGAACTGTTTCTTCTGCATCATTGACGCCACTTAAAGCATCTGCAGCACAGGTCAAGATTTCTCATTTTTTTGAAAATTGACTTGTGTGTGTGAAGCTCTCATTATTAACAGCAGTTTAAACAAAATAGACTACTTAAGGGGGTGTCGCTCCTTCAAACTTGTTCAAATTTCTGTTGACTGCCGATATGTGTAATTTATGGCATGAGTTGATTGAAGTTACGAGAAATCTTAGTAGTTCAGCTGGTTAACTATCTTGACCTGGAGATATTAGATGGACTAGAGTTACATGTGAAGGAATCAATTAATGTCTTTTTGCTGATTTGATATATTTTAATTACCAAATTTATGTTGGGTTTTAAAGGTGTGAACAGGAAATGAAGGGTTGTGACTCTCCTGAAGAGTTGTGACTATGCCGAAAGGTTATGCATTTTCCAAAGTGTTGTGACCTTTCTTAAAGGTTGTCTTCTTTCTGAAAGGTTGTCTTCTTTCTAAAGGGTTGTGACCTTTACCCTTTGTTGGCTATAAATAGAGAGGTTTTCTCTCATTTTTCTGGATGAAATTCTTCCCTTCTTTTGCATACATTTCTTACAAAACAAAATCGATCGATCGTGTCTGTGTGTGTGATTCGTTGCTGTCATTTTGAGTTCGTTGAAATTATCGAAGTTTGAAGTACCGCTACTTCTTTAATGGTTAATCAGTATAATCATTGGAGGAATTAATATGCAACCTCGGGTACTTGATGGGATTAAATTTCTTAATGACACACGATGGGTTACGTGGACTCGGATAGTTCTTTGTGTTTTTCATTTCATCTTTTATTATTTACGGTTTGCTAATCGAATCTGAGGAGATAACAAGCTTAAGAAATTTAATGTTGGTATTTTCTGTGGTAAGAAAATTACTTCTATTTTCTGTGTTCTTTTTAAAAAGAAGAAAAAGATAATTATTTTATCATATGATAAAAGAGATTTGTGATGAATTAGTACTACTTTAATATGTTCGAGTATATATATTTTTTGTAGTAAGTTTTCCTTGGATGGGTAAGATTATTTTTATTTTCTTCCCAAGTGCATTCAAGCATTGCACCCCTTCAGTTTTCTTTTCAATGAGAAAAATCAGATTGTGCATTGGTTTGAAGAATATAGAAACTTCACTAATTTGTTAAATACTCTGTTTGAATGAATATTCTGACTTGAAGAGTACAAAATCTTTGTCAGGAATATTAAAGCTAAATGATTGAAAAAGATAAAATCTTCATCTTTAGCTCGAAACAGTATTGTATTTGAGGTTTCTGGAGATTCAAACTTTTTTCGTTTACAACTCTGTCTGAATGTGAAACTGATTCGAAGATTATTAAAACTTCATCAGAATTCAAAGTTCATTCGGTTAACGATTAGAAGAATATAAAAACTTCATCGTTAAACTAGAAACAAGTTGTATAAAGATTGAATCTTTATTGTTAGTATTCTAAATACTAAGTGGTTTGTCTAGTTGTGACAAAAAGGAAAAAAAAAAAAAACACTACTGACATAAAATTAATGGTTTTGTACTGATAGGTGTTTATATGGATTAAATCTCCAAAAGAAGGCTTCGAGTTGCCAATGTGTAAGCATGGGAAAAATATGTGGAAAATGATTTCAAATACTTGAAAAATATTTTTGAGAACATATTTAAAATGTGGGGGGTTCTTTACTTGTGATAAAGACAAAATTAGACTAACTATCTAATTTAAATTTGAAAGTACAAGATATGAAATTTAATGACAATCTTGTATTGTGTTAGACCCACAAAATTCTTGGAGTATATTTGATATTGTGGTCGGTGAGTCTCTCTTTACTAGTATATGATATGACTAGTATGAAACCACAAAATTATATTACTCATTGAAAAGAATTGTATTCTTTGATGAAAAAGTTTCACTTTAAGCATTGTGATCTTTCATGAAAAGATATGTCTATTAATTTTTTTTTTTTTTTTGTATAGACATGAACATTGGTGAAAAATAATCTGTTATGTTTGTGTTGTAAAACAAACATTTGGATCATATTGCGCTTATTGGACCGATGAGACTATGATCATGGGTAATTCTATAACAAATTGAATGTTATGGAAAGGTCCTTCTGAAAAGGACATATGGCAAGGTGTTGACTCTAAAACAATGTCTGTATTTGAGAAAGTTATAAAAAGTAAAGAACAAAATATTTGTGGGAAAAGATTACCTCACAAAAGGTCTTTTCAAATTTAGTATTTCTGTTTGTTCTTACTTGCTTGAATCAAATTGTTTGTGACATAAATGCTTGGAACATGTCAATTACAAAACCTTGCAAAAACTGATCAACATGAAAGTTTTACCTAACTTTTAGTGCAATAAATCAAAATGTCAAGTATGTGTTGTTGAAAGGAATTTTAATACCTTAGAATTGATTTACACTGACATTTGTGATATGAAGTCAACACCATCTCGTGGTGGAAAAAAGTGTTTCATAAATTTTATTGACAATTGCACTAGATATTGTTATGTTTATTTGCTTAATGGTAAGGATGAAGCAATAGAAACATATAGGCAATATAAAACTTAAGTTGAAAATCAGTTGGATAAAAAAAAAATTGTCATGATTAGAAGTGGTAGATGTGGAGAATATGAATCTTCTTCTGTAGAAATATATTTGGAAAATGGAATCATCCATCCAATTACTGCACATTCTCACCTCAATCTACTGAAATTGTTGACAGGAAAAAACCGAACTTTGAAGGAAATGTTGAATGTCCTATTTATAAGTTCAAGTTTACCACAAAATTTGTGAAGTGCTATCATTATAGCAAAGAGAACAACAAAAGTTTATGCATTGAAAGAGAGAAACAAAAAGTTTTGTTTGTTAGTAAAGGGAGTAACAAATAAAAATAAATAACTTTTGTTTGTTAAGAAAGGGAGCAACAGAAAGTTGTGTTTGTTCAGGCTTTGTTGTATCCTGATAGAGAATTGTTTGTCGTTCCTTAAAATTTATATAAGCAATAACTCTTGAATGATAGTGATTTAACAATTTCCAATACAGTTTATTCCATATGAGAAAGGAAATGAGGGAATATTCCCAAAGGGTCAAAATAGGACCTAAGACTGTGGATTGTATGTTCATTGGATATGCTACAAATAGTAAAGCATGTCGATTTATGGTTCATAAGTCCGAACTATCGGATAGTCAAGTGAAAGGTCTAAACGACCTTGGAAAGAACCAAAGGAGAATGTACTTAATAAAGAGATTCAGAGGCATAGTAAATGTCAATGGACAAATTACTTCCTACGAGTTTGATTTTATGATATTTCTTCATGAAAATGAGTCGCATATATTCTAAAAGTTATGTCCTTTGTGAACTCATTCTCTTTGAGAAAAGACTGTCAATGGTTAGATAGATTCAATCTTGAGCAACCATACTTGAGAGTTGGTTGATCTTCCTCTAGGAAATAAACTTTTGGGTTCAAAGTGGATGTACAAAAGGAAAAGAAAGTTGATGAAACTATTGACAAATACAAAGACAGACTTGTTGTCATAAGCTTTAGACAATAAGAAAGCCTTGTTTGACAGATAATAGCACTAACTAGGATTACATCAATTCAGATGTTAATTGCGCTAGTTGCGAAATATGGCATTCAAATTCGTCAAAATGGATGTGAAAATATTTTTTTTTGAATGGAAAATTGGAGGAAGAAATTTACATGGAACAACCCATGGGCTTTGTGGTTCTGGTAAAGAAAAGATAGTCTGTAAACTTGTTAAGTCACTCTGTGGACTAAAAACAAGCGCCCAAATAATGACATGCGAAATTTGACCAAACTATGTTGGCAAATGAATTCAAGATTAAAGGATGTGATAAATGTTTTTACATTAAAAACACTCCAAATCACAAGGTCATTGTTTGTTTTTATGTTGATGACATGTTGATCATCAAAAGAGATATTTCTGATATAAATGCTACCAAGCATATGCTAGAAAGTAACTTCAATATAAAGACATCGAAGTTACTGATGTGATTGAAGTGTACTTGACAAGTTCAAGCATTTGGATTTCAATATTGTCAAGACTCCAATAAATGTGAGATTTGTACTTCAAAAGAATGAAGGCAAAAGTGACTCACAATTGAATTGTGTTAGAGTATTGAGAAGTATGATAGATACCATGAAGTTATGCGCGATCAGATATAGCATGTGCTATTAATAAACTAAGTCGGTTCATGAGTAATCTCAATCAAACTCATTGAATGTCAATAAAGAGAGTTTTGGGGTACTTAGAAGACACTCAAAACTATGCTTTGCATTACAACAAATATCCAACAGTTCTTGAAGGATATAGTGATGCAAATTAGATTACTGGGTCAACTGAAACGAAATCCACGAGTGGATATGTTTTTACTATTGGTGGAGGAGCAATATCATGGAAATCATCCAAACAAACATGTATAGCTCGCTTTACAGTAGATGCGATTCATCGCCTTGACAAGGCGGGTAAAAATTTGAATGGCTTTGGAGTTTCTTAGAAGATATTCCTTATTGGCTGAACCAATGGCCCTATGCATACAACTGCGATAGTCAGTGCAATAGAAATTTGGAAGCGTTATGTATAATGGCAAGTATTGTCACATACGACGGAGACGCAACTCTGTTAGACAACTACTCTCTAGTGAAATTATCACGATTGACTATGTAAAGTCAAATGATAATGTGTCAGATCCACTTACAAAAGGCCTAACTAGAGAAGGAGTTGAGAGATCATCGCAGGGAATGGGACTATGGCTGAGAACAAGTCATCGTAGCGGTAACTATACCTAGAAGACTGGAGATCCCAAGATCTAGGTTCAAGGAGATAAAACAAAGTCATAAATGACGGTTCAACATTGTCAAAAATTATTTTATGTCTATTCTCATGATGAGACAATGTTCAGTAACCAGGATAAAGGCATAAGGACTTTTTAATGGTTTCTATGTTTGATACAGGGTATATCAAATAGTGTATCTACGGGATAACACATTTAGAAATCACATATGTAAGTGTGAAGTGTAAGCCGCTTCAAGGAGAATCCGGTAAGGTCAGTTCTCTAAGCACTTATTAACCGAGATGTGTTCATGGCTGAAATAAACAAAACAATAAGAACCAAAACGATTCAAGGTTGATTGTGTGACTTATGTTGTCTAGGTATACACCAAAGCTCGACGGTTCAAAGATATCAAATCTACCGATTGACCGAGTATATCCGATATATGATCACTACGGAAAGTTTAAAGGGAAACCTACTTATCCAGATGCGATTAACCTTTAATTACGAATCACACAATTTTTCATGCATATGTTTTAACAATAGCCATTCCCTATTCATGTGGGGGATTGTTGGGTTTTAAAGGTGTGAACAGGAAATGAAGGGTTGTGACTCTCCTGAAGAGTTGTGACTATGCCGAAAGGTTATGCATTTTCCAAAGTGTTGTGACCTTTCTGAAAGGTTGTCTTCTTTCTGAAAGGTTGTCTTCTTTCTAAAGGGTTGTGACCTTTACCCTTTGTTGGCTATAAATAGAGAGGTTTTCTCTCATTTTTCTGGATGAAATTCTTCCCTTCTTTTGCATACATTTCTTACAAAACAAAATCGATCGATCGTGTCTGTGTGTGTGATTCGTTGCTGTCATTTTGAGTTCGTTGAAATTATCGAAGTTTGAAGTACCGCTACTTCTTTAATGGTTAATCCGTTTTATCTTGGGAGGAATTAATCTGCAACCTCGGGTACTTGAGGGGATTAAATTTCTTAAGGACACACAGTGGGTTCTGTGGACTCGGATAGTTCTTTGTGTTTTTCATTTCATCTTTTATTATTTCTGGTTTGCTAATCTGAATACAGGAGATAACAATTTATACCGTGGATTATTTGGGCAATCTCCTAGTTTGTGATGTTGCTGATGTTGTTGTCCCTGAACTCACTAAATGTCATATCCTAGCTCTGACACCAACTGAACCTCAATATATTCTAGAGCACTTGTACATTGTAGAATCACTAGGATCATTATTTGTAATTGTGCGATATGGTGTTGAAGTTAGGTCACTCCAAGATGATTGCTAGAGGATTCCATTAACGCTCCTCCCAGAAGAAATTGGAGATGATGAGGTTGGGGAGGAGATAACATATGGGACAACAAATTTTCGAGCTTTTTAGGTTGATTTAGATGCTGGCAAAATGACAGAAGCCAGGAAATTGTTCAAGAGTCTTTCACGAGTGGATGTATATTTCTTTTTTCATATAATTTAACGAAGTACTATTAGAAATTGTTCAAGATCTAATAATCCGAACTTCATCTTTCTTCTTCTTATCCAACCCTTAATCCTAGTGACTTTTTACTATTGAATTGAGCTAGTGATGGAGAGTAATAGACGCCAACCCCATAACTGAGATGCTATATCCAGTGGACACGAAATATGAACTGTGTCTTCTGCATCATTGAAGCACTTAAAACATCTGTAGTACAGGTCAAGATTTCTCTTTTTTGGAGATTTGACTTGTCTGTGAGGCTCTCATTAATAGAAACAAAATATTACTTAAGAGTGTTTGCTCTTCCAAAATAGTTCAAATTTCTGCCGATAAAACTAATTTATGGCATTAGTTGACTCAAGTTATGGGAATCTTAGTTATTCAATGCCTTGTAATTCTTTAGGTTGATGTTTGCCTCTCACCAAATCAGGTACCCAACAAAGGTTCCACTACCTACAGCTTTTAAAAGAAAGAAATACCTTTTATGGTTTTAAAATAGAGAAAATTACCATCCAAGGTCATCTAGTCTACAAAATATGTATACGTTATATAGATAGATAGAATCTCTAGTTTGAGTGAGATTTAAGCTTATACACACTCACAACACGGACTTTGCGTCCACTCCTACTCCAATTGCTCCGCCAATTACTACTGGATTTGTTTGTTCTCTGCAATGGTCAGACATTGACCTCTCTATTACTACAATACCTCACGGATTGCTCTGCCAATTCCTACCGGATTTGTTTGTTACTGCATTGGTCGGACATTGACCTCCAATAACTGAAATATATCAAAATGATATAACATCACAAAATAAAGTACAACATATCACGGTCATAGTGATATATATTGTATATTGTGATATTATATCATTGTAATATATTTCATATATCAATGATAAAATGCTGATAGTTTTTCTTTCTTTTTTAAAGGTAAACTTTGAACTCTTTTATTTTTACAATTTCAATATTGTTTAATGTGAAAATTGAAAAAATCACATCACATAATTATTTAAGGGTTAATATTACAACTTTTAGATCTACTTTTTTTTATATTACTACTTATAACATTTTAGTTACAACTATTAACAGATTAGTTTTAATTTATAAATTAATTAATTATATAATATATAATTAATATGTGAGAGAAATAATATTAATGAGAGAGAATCAATTTGTAATTATCTATTACACCTTTTAAGGGTTTTTTTTAACTTATCACATGTCAACACACACCCCACCCTCACGTTACTCTCAAAATATCTTTTCCATAAATATAGTAATTTATAATTGACAAAATAAATCTTTCCCTTGATATTCTCCTAATTAGTTGATTTTTATTTTGATTATTTTATTATTCCCAAGATAAATATTGATTACTACTCAAATAACTTTTATTTATTAATGACTATTGGACCTTTAATTTTTTTAAAAAAATTAAATTTATCACCGTATATTGTAACATGTAATTTTCTCTCTTTAATCTATCTTTTTTTGCTTTTCTTGATTTTTTATTTATTTTAATCTTATTTTTTTTAGAATTAAGAATTCTATATTTTGAAAATTTGATTTTGTTTTTTTATTTTAATTAATCTAAAACTTGATTTTTTGAGAGAAAAAAATTGTTTTACTGAAGTTTTGAACTCGTTTTTGGTGTGTTTTTCTATATCTAAAATACTATTTTGTGGGTGAAATAAATATATTTAATTTTGAAATTTGTTGATATATATAAATATTATGAGTGTTGACACTCAATTTTGACCCTCCACAATATAAATTAATCACCGAGTTTCTTCAATTTCAAACGATTTAAAATAATGAGTTTTATAAGATTTTCAGAAATAAAATAAAATAAACATAGTTTGCAAATTATTTTAAATAGTTTTGTAATAATACATATGTTTTACTTAGTTATGTATATAATTAACGCATTTTATAATCGTCCCGAATAAACTTTATATTTTAAATATTTTATTAGTGGTAAGGGTTATAATTTTGAATTAATAAATTTTATGAAATTCAAAATACTCTCAAGTTATTTTAGAGTAATTTTATCATTTTTAATATATATTTTTTTTATATAGTTTTAATAATAAATAAGTATATTTCAACAATCACGTATTTATAAATATTTGAAAATCATCACAAAAGATTTTGCATTTTAGTTAAATATTTTATTAATTTAATTTGGTTTAAACTATAGTTATAATTTCGAATTCATTAGTTTGTGATTAAATTAATTATTGTATAATCGAATTAATTATAATATTTCGTTAAGGTTAAGAAGCTCCTTAATTAATTCACAAAAATCCGTCTTATTTAAATGTAGGCCAAATTCACCAACTAAATTCGATGTGGCCATAATTAAATTTTATCTTCAACTCAACTGAAAGCCATTTTTGGGCCATTTATGTTTAATTCCCAGGCCCATTTCCCCCAAATGACAACAACAATAATTCCAAACCTATTAGAAACCCATCAACAACAACCCATACCCAACCCCACTGCCCCTGTACGTTTCTTCTTCTCCAAAGTGTGAAGAAACCCAAAAAACTACATCCAACAACAATTCCAAATACACAGCAGCAACCAAACGAACTACCAACATCCACCGACCCCAGTTCCCAAACCCACCGCCTTCAATCCCAAAAATATCACGCAGCAGCACACCCCCGAACCCCTTAGCCTCTCCTTCTTCTCCCCTGCAGCAGCACGTGAACAACGACGTCAACAACGCCTACAATCGTTGACAATTGCACACAAATTGCAGGAATTGGCAGCTCCCACACCTTCCTCTGCAAAAACCATCCACCCTTGTCTTTTCATCCGGATTTCATGGGATTTCCATGGAAATCTTGTGCAAAACGGAAAAATTTTCAAATTGAAGAAAGAATCAATTCCTATTCTACCCCTTTTCCCCATTCCGAACCTCAATTCCCCTCCTATAAATAGTTTCTTGTTAGTCACTAGAAAGGGGGGTCGGAAAAATTTAGAAAAAAAAAATAAAAATATATATATATATATATATAGAATAGCGTAAGCGGAAATAGAAAAAATACCTACTGGCTACACTCTAAACAGAGGAGATATCTGCTTAAGTGTTTAGGGTTCTACATTCCTACTCAAATTTCTTAAACCGTTGTTTGTGCTCGAGATTGCGTAGTGGTGAAGTCGCCCTGCTTGTCCCGTCCCTGTTTCGCTGCTCTCTCAAAGGTAAATATCTTTGATTTTAGCATTTTAGTTGATGTTTTGTTTGTTATCTTTGATTTTAGCATTTTAGTTGATGTTTTGTTTGTTGCTGAAGTCTGTTGGTGGAATGTTTGGTTTCCAAGTTAAGTATGTCTTAGTTATTTGAAGCATGAAACATGTTTTTGGATTTGTCGTTGTTTTGTTTGTGAGTATCGTTTCGTAAATCTTGAAGTTGTTAAATACGAGGATTGAATGATGTTGTGTCTATTGTTCATTGCTTGTTGCTTATGGCTTCTTGGGAGGGTGTATCATGGCTATATTATTCTAAAAAGAGGATCTAAGATAGTGGCGGTTTGCTGTCCATAACGGCGTCATCTAGTTTTTTCTTACGTCCTAGCTTTGACGTTATCGGCTCGTATCTTGTTGTTACGATTGGTTTGGAAAGTTTGTCTCAATAAATAGTATTCTTTTCATTGTTATTTCTATTTTACCTATTATATGTGTTTGCAATCTTGCCTTTGAAAGTTTAAAGAAGTGGTAAGAATGCCTCTGTCTAATTTAATCAAGCTCTTAAATATAAGCTTAGCTAGCAATGAGAGTGCGTTTTGTTTGGGGTCCCTTCTCACTAAATTTATTTGCAAGGGGGTTTGAATTGCTTCATTTAACTATGTTCAAATATGCTGGAAAATATCCTTATATTCAATATATTTTTATTTACTCATCTTTGGATAATTTTGCATTGGTTTGCCATTGAGCTTTTCTTTGGCATAGCTCCAACTAGTAGTAGCTTTTTGTGTGTTTACATCAGTCTCCAAGTGCGTCTTCCTTGAAAAAATTGTTTTCTTTAGTATATGATATCCCGAGATGCTCTTTGCTAAATTGACCGTGAGCAATGTGCTTATTGGGAGAGGTTTAATTTGTTTGTCTCAAATTTGTTGCTAATTTGATCATATCAACTTTTGTTTGTTTGTTTGTTTGTTTGTTTTTATCACCTCCTAGTGTCAATTTGATATCCCTGCATAAGTCGTGGCTGATCCATTTACCCATAGTAGTGGTTAGACTGCATGCTTAGCTCATTCATTTATTTAATTACTTCTTTGTTCAAATTCTAGTAATTTGTTCAAATCTTTTTTTAATGAGTTCCCAAGTTAATTATTAACTTAAGATTAAAGTTAATATTTTTAGTCAATTCTTTAAAGCCTCAGCGTACCTTCTAGTCTGGATTGCATGCTATCATATATAACTTCCTCTTGCTTTTCTATACAATTTAGCACATTTTATTATTATTATTATTATTATTATTATTATTATTATTATTATTATTACTATTATTATTATTATTATTATTATTATTTTCCTCGATTTGTCGTTGTTGAATTATATTAATTCTTTCTTCTATTTCTTTTGCATATCGAATCTGCCTGGGTTCACCATGAACTTTCATTTCCTTCTCCTTGCATCTTGAGAGAGCCGCAAAGGCTCAAATTCTTTTATCGAGTCAGCCCCTATACATTCGGAACAGGTCTCGGAGATCACCCATGTTGCTGGAAATTAATTCAGAAGCCCAAAACAGGGGCTGTATACATCAGTATACACTGATATACATGGATAAAATATTGATATACAGGGCCAAAACGTGAAAATACAGGGTTGGGGCAGTGTACAGGTGTTCGGGAGCAAGAAATGCGTAAAAAGAGCCGATATACATGCTCGTATACATTGATATACGGCCCGTATATACCCAAAACGGGATTGGGCAAAAGTCCAAAAATTTCCAGCGATTTTGGCCCAAAATGAGGCCCAAATTCAAATTTCTCCCTTACTCTTTAATTATGTAATTGTGATTATTTATTATTGTCGGCTAACTCTAACTTTTTAATTGTCAATTAACTTAATTAAATTCCCAAAGGATGAAATGTTTATTTTGCGTTAGTTTACTTTGATAAATTTCATTTTTTATCAACTCTTGCATCTTTATTTTCTTATTCAAAACTTTCGCTTACTTTTAATTAATTTGAAATGATCTCTTGGTTTATAAACTAAATTGGTGTAAATTATTTTTAAATAATTCAAACGAATGCTAATTAATCTAGTTTTTGTTGAAATTTTATTCGATGGTTTCATTTTAGGTCCCTTTGCCTAAAAACTAAAATGGATTAAAATGTGTCATTTATTTATTTTCTTAAAGTTAATCAACTATTGTGAATTGTTATTTTACGTTAAAACTAAACAATTAGTCAAAAAATCATTTTAGTCAAGTTGCAGGTCAACCGCGTGTTAGCGGACACTTCGAATGCCTAAACCCTTCTCGAAGTGTAAATTGAACCCCGAACCCTCTTTGGTATTTTCAAATGATTTTTTCTGTTTAAATCTTTGAAAATTATAATTTTTCTTAATTTCTTTAAAAAATTAAGTGGCAACTCTTGTCTAAGTATTTTTCTTAAATTGTTTTATACTTAGAACATTTCAAAAAGTGATTTTTCTACAAATAGGAAGATTACGGCACAACAGAAATGGCGACTCCGCTGGGGACTTAATTAAATTCTAACCATAAGATTTGACTATTTGACTAATTGTAATTAATTGTTGAATTGTTTATTTGTGCTTAATGTGTTTAATTGGCTATATAACTATCATTGCATTTCATAGCATATTCCTTTGTATGTATAGTATATTAAAGGATGGTTTTGTGGAACCGCAACCGAACTTTTTTATATTCAACCCTTTTTCGGAATGATCGATAATTTATTGGTTCGTCATGCGTCCAATGGTTGTCGAGAATTCCAGCCTAAGTTGTCCACTTAGGTTCCCGGTCTTTCAAAGCCACTCTTAGTTAACTAATGTAGAGCGAAACCAAATCCCTACTTAGCGCATTTTTGAACTAAGTTGACCCAACACCCAAGGCGTGTTGGGCCCATTAGAGAGACCACCTTGAGTCTACAATGGCCCACGGCCTAAATGGACGATCATACTTATGTGTTTAAATTTGAAGGATGTATACGTCGTTTAGCAAACCATTGTCCCTTGGGTAGAGTTTTAATTGTGTGTTCGAGTCGAAGAAGGATCAAGTTATCATAGCATCCGAAAGGCGTAAACATTCGAAGATGACAAAAAATCAAGAACAGAGTATCTTTCCTCGAAAGCATAGATTAGGATTGTGCCCCTGCGCGGGACTGATATTTTGTATCCCATTTCCCTATTATGTATCCCCGTTTAGTTTATTCGTAAAATTTGTATAAATTTGAGTTTTGGGAGCAATGGAATGTTTCAAACGACGTTATATATCCTTTGAATCGCTAGGCCTACCCTTGGCACAAAAGGGTCACATATTTGTTTAGACGCGCAATATTTGTTTATATATTATAACTGCTTGTGTGAATATATTGTTTTATTTGAATATATTCTAGCTCACTCCTCTTTGAATTATTTTCTAGAATCCTTTAAGCATAAATATCAAGTCACTATCAAAAGTGCGTCCAAATACTCTTCGAGTCTTTAGTTTCACAAAAAATTTGAACTTCATTTTTCAAAAAAAAAAAAAAAAAAAACAAACAAACAAACTTATTCAAAAGTATGACGATGAAAGATGCCTTTGACTTGGTCTTGACTCAAGTTGATGTTTCTGATCCACTAAAGCTCAAAATCAAATGGACAAATTCCTGTCTATTCTCTAAATACGTGGGCTAGTTTATTTTCAAGTGGAGCAACTCTTGTGTGTTTGTGGTAATATGTGTGATATTTTATACTATTTATCATCTACATAGGCTAACACGTTTATATTTTGAGTTATTTTTGTTTGTCAGGCACTTAGAACTGATCTGTGTTGATAAGCTGACTGAACACCCTTCTTTTACAAGATCTAAGGCTCACAAAGATTCCTTCCGTGATCAAAATTTGCAAAAGAGAAAGACAGTAATGGCTGATAACAATGAAGAGATTGACCTGAATGATGTTGTTGTGGCTCAACCCACTGTCGCTGATCAAAATGAATTAATTATGCAATTAATGCAACAAATTGCCGAAATGAGGGATGAAATGCAAAGAAGACAAGATTTGTCTAATACCAACCCTCTGGGAGGTAGAAGACCTCCACTCCACTTTCCTCCTCCCAGCGCGGAACAGGTTCAGAATCCACCCTCTAACCCCGCTCAAAATCCCCCAATCATCGACCTAACCACCCCAAATCCCCATCACGCCTCCGTTTCTTACCAAGCATCACCTCTTCCTCAAGGTACTAACCCTCAAACCTTCCCTCCTCATCTAAATGACAACCCATAAGTTTGCCCTCTCCCGCAAAATCAAAATGCTACTAGTCCGCAAACCTTCACTCGTCACCAAAATCAACATACCAACCCCCAGACTTTTCCTCAAAATTATGAAGCCCAGAATCCCTCAATTGCTCCACCTCTACCTCAAAAGACTACTTTTCAAATTCCAATTCCAAATGAACCCTATGTCAATTGTTTCGAGCTTGATCACTATGAGGAACAAGAGAGAGAGTGGAGGTCAAAGGAACAAGCAGCCAAGTTGAACATGAAAGAAGAGATCAGGAAAGCCATGAAGGAGCTACACTATATTCCTGAGGAAAATGGGTTGAGTTATGAGGATTTATGCATTCACCCGAATCTAGACTTCCCGAAAGGGTTTAAAGTGCCGAAATTTGACACTTTTGGAGGAACCGAAAATCCATTGGCTCATTTGAGAGCTTATTGTGACAGACTCGTAGGAGTTGGCAGGAATGAAGCCTTGTTAATGCGGCTCTTTAGCCGAAGTTTAAGTGGAGAAGCGTTGGAATGGTTTACCTCTCATGAGATAAAACAATGGTCTAGCTGAAACGCACTAGCTAATGATTTCATCGAACGGTTCGCCTACAATGTGGAGATCGTTCCTGATCGCTATTCTTTGGAGAGAATTAAGCGAAAATCCACCGAAAGCTATCGTGAATATGCATATAGGTGGAGGAAAGAGGTCGCTCGGGTTCGACCTCCGATGATTGAGAAGGAAATTGTTGAAGTGTTTATACGCATTCAAGAGCCAGAGTATTATGACAAGATAATGCTGCTCATTGGAGTAAAATTTGCCGAGATAGTCAAAGTAGGTGAGGCTATCGAAGAGGGGATTAAAACCGAAAAGATCTCTCGCTTCGCCACCCTAACTGAATCCTCCGGATTGTTGAAGAAGAAAAGAGAGGATGTTTCTTCCATTTCCTACGATGGAAAAAGACACTTTAAAAAATCTTTACCTTACAAAGGTTACCCCCGAGCTCCACAAAATTCATATCCGGCCTATTATACCCAATCAAAGTTACAAACTCCACCGAGTTGCAAATTACACCTCAAATTGCAAACTCCTTCACCAAGTTACCAAATTCCACCTCCTGTTACAAACTCCACTCCATATTATCAAAATACCGCCATATTACCAAAATCCATCGGTTGATAGTTCAAATATCCAATCAAGTTACCAAATTCCAACCCCGCTACCAAAACACCCTCTGCAGCTCAGGCCCCATACCCGACCTTCCAAACGCAAGTGCCAAATCACCAAAATCCTCTAAACTACCGTCAGTACCTCACATCCAGAAATAATTACTATCGTCCTCACTTTGAATCTTGAGAATAAACCTTACAGAGTTTTACTCCTTTGGTGAAGTCGAACACAACTTTTGAGAAATTGAAATCGGTGGCACGTCTGAACAATTGATCAAAACATATCAATGTCAACTCGAACTTTATAGACTGATTTTCCGTCTTTACCATTCGGGAAGTCTTTGGGCATATGCGAGGATTGTATCAACTTGAACCATAAAATTCAAGACTTGATAGATCAAAGGGTCGTCACTCTTCAGACCGCCACTCCTAATGTTAATAGTAACCCCATGCCGAATCATGGAAGGATAACTATTAATATGGTTGAAGTCGAAGAAGATTTGAATGTGAAGAAATTTATAATCTCAGCCAACCTTGAAAAATTTGAAAAAGTTGTAGCCTCACCAATCAAAGGAGAGAAATCCAAATTTGTGAACATGTCACTTCATCAAGCTTTTGCTTTAGTGCCGAAAGAGGGTCAGAACGGGCAGAAAATCGATCAAGCCTTTCCAAAATCATTGTCTCACTTACATTAGTCTTTTCCAATGCAAAATGGTCTAGGGCAAGGAATTGAAAATTGGTTCAAAGAAAGTGTTATTGTGCCGGAAGAGATGATCAAGGCACCAGTCATACTAGATAACAAGTCAAAGGAGCAAGTACTCAATCGAACATCCACTTCACTCTTGATTCCTCGCTCGTCTTGGTAGACAAAAACATTTTTTTTATGTTATTGCTAAAATTGGCGATGTTTCGAAAGAGGCTTGAGACCCATCCTTTACTTTATGTTTGTCTCACTATGTTTTAATCTCCCTCATCATATTTTGAAAAAGACAAAATGATTTATCGTCATGGCCAAATTTCGAATTTTCTTGTTTCAAATGAAAACCTCATTTAATGCGAAAATTCCCCTTACTTGCCTTATATTTGTTATCTAATAGTATATGTCTATGATTTCAGTGAAAATATTTTCAAATCTGCCAATAGCATGTCATGTCACAAGTTGAATGAACAAAATGAGGTAGATGTAGATGAATTTGAGGACTACAATGGAATGATCATGGTGCATTAACACCTGGTTGAGGAATTCAGACAATTCGAAAGTCACGATAAGCTAAATTCAGAAGAGATCAAAATAGTGAATCAAGAACACGATAAATGCGTCAAGGAAATCAAAATTGGTGCCTATCTGACAAAAACACAGGAAAGAGAACTCATCAGTTTGCTTGGAGAACACATCAATACATTTGTTTAATTACATCACATGGTTAAGCATGAACATTGGATCTCACAAGTTAAATGCTGTCAAAAGATAACATGTTTGAAGAC
The DNA here is from genome assembly GCA_035578085.1 of Solanum pinnatisectum. Classification (NCBI taxonomy): domain Eukaryota; kingdom Viridiplantae; phylum Streptophyta; class Magnoliopsida; order Solanales; family Solanaceae; genus Solanum; species Solanum pinnatisectum. Next base: position 46,759,218 of record CM069078.1, on the reverse strand, counting down.
TTGATTTCTATAGTTTCCTTGTAACCGCCTCTATTTGTTTGTAATCGTTTATGCTTAGAATTTACCCCTTTGTAATGAACTACGTTCGACCTGAATTCTCAAGAATGAGATACGTAGGCGGCCTATGTCGGCCTCGGTCAATTTTATTGTAATTTTTTATTTTTTGTTAATCCTTGAGAGCGGAACTACGTTTGACCTGATTCCTGCCTCAACGGGATACGTAGGCGCCACAAGGGCTCGGTCATATTTCCCGTAAGATTTCTATCTCTCTTTATAATAGAAACTGGACAGAATTTTTGAGAGGGACTCAAAAATTCTCAAAAAGAAGATCTCTCCAACAAAGTCGAGACTGAAGTTACTTTGAGATTTGCAACTGGGACATAATTTTTAAAAAGATCTCAAAAATTCCGTGATTTGATCAGTAACGATTAAAGATAAGCCAAGACGGTTAACTGGGACAGAAGTTTTGAGGATGACCTCGAAATTTTAATAAGGTTCATCAGCAGTTTAGAACAACTTTGAATGCTTCCCAGTAAGTAATCAGATAAACCTCAAGGCATCAACTTCAAAGGCGTTCACTAAGCTTAACATGACATGACACTTGGCAGTGACCTTTTCCAAAAATTACTTTTTTTTTGAAAATCTATTTTCCTTAAAACTTTTCTTTCGTGTCTTAATTATGTTGCATACAATTGTCTTGTCTTGTCTTATCTACCAAGAAGCGGGAGATCATAGAAATCAACCAGAGATAGCCAGACAAGGATCAGACAACCGAAAAGATCGACACAGATCAGTTCAATTTAAACTAACAAATTTTCTGTGGATGCAGGTCTATAGGTTTACCTTAAGATCATCATATTCCTCCATTCAACGAACATGGAAAAGTCAAAAGGCGAGGATTTCCCAAAAACTAACGATTTCTCTATGGATGCAGGAAATATTTTATGCTTCTTATACCAAAGAATTGGGAAATAAAAATATTATTATTCAATTTCCAGCAAGGCGAAATCTATAACAAACATGCTACTATGTTCAGAGATGGAACAAATGAAAAAGAGAGCAATATTGTTATTTTCCAGCTACAAAAATACCCGAAAGACATTTATCTACATTATATTATCGGATATGATAATATTCTTACCCTGAAGGCTATTTATATCGTACTGTCAAATAAGACGATACCGCTACCCGAAGAGTCATTTTTACTGTATTGTCAAATGAGACGACACCAGTACTCTGATGATTATTTTATTGTCAAAAAGACAATGCCACCACTACAAGATACCTAGAAGATCACCAAAATTGTTCGGTGAAGTATCATCTCCGTTCCGTATTGGGAGGCATCATCATTGTTTTCATGCATTGCGGAAAGAAATGTATGCATTGCGAAAGAAATTCATGCATCGCGAGAAAATTCATGCATCGCGGAGAGAAGATTCATGCATTGAGAAAATTCATGTATCGCGAGAAATTCATGCATCGCAAAAATTCATGCATTGAGAAAATTCATGCATCGCGAAAATTCATGCATCGCAAAAAATTCATGCATTGCAAGAGAAAATTCATGCATAGCAGAAAAGAAGATTCATGCATCACGAGAAAAGGAATTCATTTATTGCAGGAGAAAGAATCATGCATCGCGAGAGAAAGAGTCATGCATCATGCATTGAGAAAAATTCATGCATCGCGAAAATTTCATTGAGAAAATTCACGAATTGCGAAAAATTTATGCATTGCGAAAAGATATTCATGCATTGAGAAAATTCATGCATCTCGAGAAATTCATGCATCGCGAAAATTCATGCATTGCAAGAGAAAATTCATGCATAGCAGAAAAGAAGATTCATGCATCGCGAGAAAAGGAATTCATCTATTACAGGAGAAAGAATCATGCATAGCGAGAGAAAGAGTCATGCATCGCGGAGAGTCATTCATAGAATATTATCAAACGAAATAATATCATCATTTTTTTTATTTCGTCCTATCGATGGACATACATTCAAAATCCTATCGATGGATCATCTTTTTTTATTTCGTCCTATCGATGGACATACATTCAAAATCCTATCGATGGATCATCTTTTCTCATTCGTCCTACCGATGGACATACATTCAAAATCCTACCGATGGATCATCTTTTTTCATTCGTCCTACCGATGGACATACATTCAAAATCCTATTGATGGATCATCTTTTTTCATTCGTCCTACCGATTGACATACATTCAAAATCCTACTGATGGATCATCTTTTTCATTCGTCCTACCGATGGACATACGTTCAAAATCCTGCTGATGGATCATCTTTTTCATTCGTCTTACCGATGGACATACATTCAAAATCCTATCGATGGATCACCTTTTTTCATTCGTCCTATCGATGGACATACATTCAAAATCCTACCGAAGGATCATCATTTTTATTCGTCCTATCGATGGACATACCTTCAAAATCCTACCGAAGGATCATCTTTTTCATTCGTCTTATCGATGGATCATAAACATTATCCTACCGATGGATCAACATTATCCTATCGATGGATCTTCTTTATCAACATCATCATCCTATTGATGAAACATCATCATCATAATATCATGTAGCAGCACTATCCTACCAATGGATCAACATCATCCTATCAACGGATTATCGTCATCTTACTAATGAAGAATCATCATTATTATTTTAGTTTGCAAGAACGATGTCAAGAGAGCTACCAACATATTACATCAATCTATTTCTTATTACTTCATATCAAAAGAAATAGTACATTGAAGATTATATTGCACATATGAGACACAAACTTTATTTGTTTACGTCAAGATGAAGGAACTGACGTTAAATATTCAAGGAGAGCAACTAAGTGTCAATATGGTAAAAGACGTTAGCTCTCTATCTGAATCATATTTTACACTAATGAGTTTTATCTCAGTTTTTGTCGAGAGCATCCAAGAGGATGAATTCTCAAATCAAACCACAGGTGCGGGCGACATCAATAAGGATGCAGCACAACGTGGAACTTTTTCTTAGCAGCGGACACAGTCCAAAGAGGAATGCCAAACTCTTAGGACACGAGCAGAGAAACGACTTCCACCACAATCAAACCACACCCCTATCAGAAGGGATGTGGGTTTTTCTTTAGGTTTGTCAGTTTCAGTTTCGCATCCGGAAATTTTTGGTATCTATCGGAAGCAACTTTCTAATTTGAGTGACGATGTACCAAGAGCTTCGAAAATTATGTCCGTGTAAGTTCTTACCTATGGATGTGAAGAGATCCGCATTCATGGCTAAGAGTTGCAAGCCTCCTTTCCGTACTCGACTTATTTATCACTTATCTAGAACCAAAGGTTATCTTGCATAAGAGATTTTCTTTTCAACCGATCGAGTCGAACTACAAGCAGTCTGATTCTCTAAGTTGAGGGATATGTAGGCAGAATCAATGTTGAAACTCGGTTGTACTCCAACATTCGCACTTAAATCTTATTCTCAAGCATTCCGTTTCTTTCATAATTCGATATCGGGATGACTTTTGAATTCTTTCAAATCGTGCATCAAATCAAGCGTGTCGAACTACAAGTGGCCTGAATTCTCATGTAACCTGAGATATGTAGGAAATTGGATATCGAAGTTCGGCCATATTTCCTAAACTCCGTACCAAAGTTCCTTTTTGGGATATGAAGAGGTGGTCGGTCAAAATTGGATTGGTCAATTTCATTTTCCTCGAATTTCTTGGCATAAATCCAAGTAAAATGAGGGACAGCTGTTGACACCCAATTTTGACCCTCCACAATATAAATTAATTATCGAGTTTCTTCAATTTCAAACGATTTAAAATAATGAGTTTTATAAGATTTTCAGAAATAAAATAAAATAAACATAGTTTGCAAATTATTTTAAATAGTTTTGTAATAATACATATGTTTTACTTTGTTATGTATATAATTAACGCATTTTATAATCGTCCCGAATAAACTTTATATTTTAAATATTTTATTAGTGGTAAGGGTTATAATTTTGAATTAATAAATTTTATGAAGTTCAAAATACTCTCAAGTTATTTTAGAGTAATTTTATCATCTTTAATATATTTTTTTTATATAGTTTTAATAATAAATAAGTATATTTCAACAATCACGTATTTATAAATATTTGAAAATCATCACAAAAGATTTTGCATTTTAGTTAAATATTTTATTAATTTAATTTGGTTTAAACTATAGTTATAATTTCGAATTCATTAGTTTGTGATTAAATTAATTATTGTATAATCGAATTAATTATAATATTTCGTTAAGGTTAAGAAGCTCCTTAATTAATTCACGAAAATCCGTCTTATTTAAATGTAGGCCAAATTCACCAACTAAATTCGATGTGGCCATAATTAAATTTTATCTTCAACTCAACTAAAAGCCATTTTTGGGCCATTTATGTTTAATTCCCAGGCCCATTTCCCCCAAATGACAACAACAATAATTCCAAACCTATTAGAAACCCATCAACAGCAACCCATACCCAACCCCACTGCCCCTGTACGTTTCTTCTTCTCCAAAGTGTGAAGACACCCAAAAAACTACATCCAACAACAATTCCAAATACACAGCAGCAACCAAACGAACTACCAACATCCACCGACCCCAGTTCCCAAACCCACCGCCTTCAATCCCAAAAATATCACGCAGCAGCACACCCCCGACCCCCTTAGCCTCTCCTTCTTCTCCCCTGCAGCAGCACGTGAACAACGACGTCAACAACGCCTACAATCGTTGACAATTGCACACAAATTGCAGGAATTGGCAGCTCCCACACCTTCCTCTGCAAAAACCATCCACCCTTGTCTTTTCATCCGGATTTCATGGGATTTCCATGGAAATCTTGTGCAAAACGGAAAAATTTTCAAATTGAAGAAAGAATCAATTCCTATTCTACCCCTTTTCCCCATTCCGAACCTCAATTCCCCTCCTATAAATAGTTTCTTGTTAGTCACTAGAAAGGGGGGTCGGAAAAATTTAGAAAAAAAAAAAATAAAAAAAAAAATAAAAATATATATATATATATATATATATAGAATAGCGTAAGCGGAAATAGAAAAAATACCTACTGGCTACACTCTAAACAGATGAGATATCTGCTTAAGTGTTTAGGGTTCTACATTCCTACTCAAATTTCTTAAACCGTTGTTTGTGCTCGAGATTGCGTAGTGGTGAAGTCGCCCTGCTTGTCCCTTCCCTGTTTCGCTGCTCTCTCAAAGGTAAATATCTTTGATTTTAGCATTTTAGTTGATGTTTTGTTTGTTATCTTTGATTTTAGCATTTTAGTTGATGTTTTGTTTGTTGCTGAAGTCTGTTGGTGGAATGTTTGGTTTCCAAGTTAAGTATGTCTTAGTTATTTGAAGCATGAAACATGTTTTTGGATTTGTTGTTGTTTTGTTTGTGAGTATCGTTTCGTAAATCTTGAAGTTGTTAAATACGAGGATTGAATGATGTTGTGTCTATTGTTCATTGCTTGTTGCTTATGGCTTCTTGGGAGGGTGTATCATGGCTATATTATTCTAAAAAGAGGATCTAAGATAGTGGCGGTTTGCTGTCCATAACGGCGTCATCTAGTTTTTTCTTACGTCCTAGCTTTGACGTTATCGGCTCGTATCTTGTTGTTACGATTGGTTTGGAAAGTTTGTCTCAATAAATAGTATTCTTTTCATTGTTATTTCTATTTTACCTATTATATGTGTTTGCAATCTTGCCTTTGAAAGTTTAAAGAAGTGGTAAGAATGCCTCTGTCTAATTTAATCAAGCTCTTAAATATAAGCTTAGCTAGCAATGAGAGTGCGTTTTGTTTGGGGTCCCTTCTCACTAAATTTATTTGCAAGGGGGTTTGAATTGCTTCATTTAACTATGTTCAAATATGCTGGAAAATATCCTTATATTCAATATATTTTTATTTACTCATCTTTGGATAATTTTGCATTGGTTTGCCATTGAGCTTTTCTTTGGCATAGCTCCAACTAGTAGTAGCTTTTTGTGTGTTTACATCAGTCTCCAAGTGCGTCTTCCTTGAAAAAATTGTTTTCTTTAGTATATGATATCCCGAGATGCTCTTTGCTAAATTGACCGTGAGCAATGTGCTTATTGGGAGAGGTTTAATTTGTTTGTCTCAAATTTGTTGCTAATTTGATCATATCAACTTTTGTTTGTTTGTTTGTTTGTTTGTTTTTATCACCTCCTAGTGTCAATTTGATATCCCTGCATAAGTCGTGGCTGATCCATTTACCCATAGTAGTGGTTAGACTGCATGCTTAGCTCATTCATTTATTTAATTACTTCTTTGTTCAAATTCTAGTAATTTGTTCAAATCTTTTTTTAATGAGTTCCCAAGTTAATTATTAACTTAAGATTAAAGTTAATATTTTTAGTCAATTCTTTAAAGCCTCAGCGTACCTTCTAGTCTGGATTGCATGCTATCATATATAACTTCCTCTTGCTTTTCTATACAATTTAGCACATTTTATTATTATTATTATTATTATTATTATTATTATTATTATTATTATTACTATTATTATTATTATTATTATTATTATTTTCCTCGATTTGTCGTTGTTGAATTATATTAATTCTTTCTTCTATTTCTTTTGCATATCGAATCTGCCTGGGTTCACCATGAACTTTCATTTCCTTCTCCTTGCATCTTGAGAGAGCCGCAAAGGCTCAAATTCTTTTATCGAGTCAGCCCCTATACATTCGGAACAGGTCTCGGAGATCACCCATGTTGCTGGAAATTAATTCAGAAGCCCAAAACAGGGGCTGTATACATCAGTATACACTGATATACATGGATAAAATATTGATATACAGGGCCAAAACGTGAAAATACAGGGTTGGGGCAGTGTACAGGTGTTCGGGAGCAAGAAATGCGTAAAAAGAGCCGATATACATGCTCGTATACATTGATATACGGCCCGTAAATACCCAAAACGGGATTGGGCAAAAGTCCAAAAATTTCCAGCGAATTTGGCCCAAAATGAGGCCCAAATTCAAATTTCTCCCTTACTCTTTAATTATGTAATTGTGATTATTTATTATTGTCGGCTAACTCTAACTTTTTTATTGTCAATTAACTTAATTAAATTCCCAAAGGATGAACTATTTATTTTGCGTTAGTTTACTTTGATAAATTTCATTTTTTATCAACTCTTGCATCTTTATTTTCTTATTCAAAACTTTCGCTTACTTTTAATTAATTTGAAATGATCTCTTGGTTTATAAACTAAATTGGTGTAAATTATTTTTAAATAATTCAAACGAATGCTAATTAATCTAGTTTTTGTTGAAATTTTATTCGATGGTTTCATTTTAGGTCCCTTTGCCTAAAAACTAAAATGGATTAAAATGTGTCATTTATTTATTTTCTTAAAGTTAATCAACTATTGTGAATTGTTATTTTACGTTAAAACTAAACAATTAGTCAAAAAATCATTTTAGTCAAGTTGCAGGTCAACCGCGTGTTAGCGGACACTTCGAATGCCTAAACCCTTCTCGAAGTGTAAATTGAACCCCGAACCCTCTTTGGTATTTTCAAATGATTTTTTCTGTTTAAATCTTTGAAAATTATAAGTTTTCTTAATTTCTTTAAAAAATTAAGTGGCGACTCTTGTCTAAGTATTTTTCTTAAATTGTTTTATACTTAGAACATTTCAAAAAGTGATTTTTCTACAAATAGGAAGATTACGGCACAACAATGAGGTCATAAAATCTTTAAAAAGGAGTTCCTAAGTTTTTGCCTTAATATGATAAAAAAAAATCACACTTGAATACATAATATAAATTGAAGAGAGAGAAAAATATAGAAATTGTATTAATTATTGCAGTTTAGACTTTTAATTACATGTTTGATTTTTGGGTGATGTATATTTCTTTTGCTACAATTTCTGACAACAATATATAATATGTGTATTGTTTTACAATCAGATTTATTCTTCCCAGATTTATACCAAGAGTTGGCTGATTGGTCGGAACTTCAATATGATCTGCTTATTCTAATTGCTAGGCGTTTGAATCTGATTGAAGACTACCTAAATTTTGGCACTGTCTGCAAATCCTGGCACTCTGTGCCCACCAAGAACAATTTTAACAATTACCTATCTAGACCTCCTTGGTTGATGCTAGCAGAGGAAGACGGAAATTCCATTCGGAAATTCTTCAGCCTCTATAATGGCATGATTTTGAACAAGAGGATTCCCAAAGCCAGCAGAGAACGGTGTATGGAGTCTCTGGGTTGGCTTATCATGGTAGGAGAAGAGGGTGAAATTGGTATGCTACATCCCTTCTCTGGTGTTCAAATTGAATTGCCCCATCAAAATACCACCGTAGATTGCGACAATCATCGGACGGGCTGTAAGATGGGCTTTATTTTCAAGGCAGTTTTGTCCGCTAATCCTTCTCATACATCCGACTACCTTCTCATGGTCATTGAAGGAAACGCGAGGTTCCTAAGTTTCTAGAGACCTGGAGATATTAGATGGACTAGAGTTACATTGCAAGCAACCAATCGCATGCGCACTGCTTTTTTTGATTGATATATTTTAATGGCCAAATTTATGCCGTGGATTATTCGGGTGATCTCCTAGTTTGTGATGATGCTGATGTTGTTGGCCCTCAACCCACTAAATATCATATCGTAGCGCAGATACCACTTCAACCTCAAAGATCGTCGAGAACAGTTATACATTGTAGAATCACTAGGATCATTATTTGTAATTTTGCGATATGGTGTTCAGTTAAGGTTACCCAAAGATGATTGTGACAGAATACCATTAACGTTCATCCCAATAGCAGATGAGAGAGGAGTACAAGATGATGAGTACACAGATGGGACAAGAAATTTTCGAGTTCTCCAAGTCGATTTAGCTGCTGGCAAAATGGCGGAAACCAGGGAATTAGGAGACACGGCTTTTTTTCTAGGTGCTAATACTTTTCTCTCAGTCCAAGCTTCTCAATTTCCAGGAATCAAGCCCAATTATATTTATTTCACGGACAATTATTTTGTAACATATCTAGCCTATGAAGAAGGAGGAGGGTTGGACATGGGGTGTTCAACTTAGCAGATGGCAGCATCCAGCCACATTACAACGGTGTTTTCCTCGGTCGTTTTTGTCCTCCAACTTGGGTAACACCAACTCTGTATTGAGTCAACTTGGGGACCTTTGTTGTTTAATTTAGGTTTGCTCTTTCCTCATCTCGATGAAATCGGGGAAATTTGAATCAAACCAGTTTACTTACATTCAAGAATTCCTATTCAAGTATTAACTATATTTTGAAACTTTTAGAGTTATCCTAGTCACTTCATAAATTTGGTTGTACTTTTAGATTGATTACTTATACCACCAAATTCATTATATTCAAAAAACACAAAAGTTATGTATTAGATACATATCTGCCTTTTTTTTTCTTGATATGTAGTAGAAACATGAAATATAGATTGGATCTATGACGAGTGCTACCTGATAACACTGCAAACTTGGGGATAATATTATGACCTATGGATGATTTCACCATGTTCCAGCATTTGTAGGAATGAATAATAGTATCCAAGTTAACATCATAAGGCATCCAATATGCATATTGTTCTGCTATATTTGCAATAAATTACATATGGATAATCAGTTGTATCAACTAACTCTTGTTCTTTATTATTTGTTCTAGTTTGAGTGTTGTTAGTTTTAAAGGTACTCAGTAAATAATAATCTCTCTAAGATAATCACTCATTTCGATAAAATAATAAGATAATACTTGAATAGGTTCCATTGATATTATAAATTAATAATTTTTTAAAAGTACAAATATATCTAAAGCAATTTAGTGAAATATGATTTTATGTGTGTCTTATATTTTGTTAAAATTTAAATCTAGTTGAACATCATCTCTAACTTATTTTATTGCATCCAAAAGTTCTAGTATTGTCTTTTTGAATTGCACAATAAAATTGTGAAGAGTTCTAGATGCAATAAGTTTTTCCTTACGCATAATTGGTTCCAATGGTATTGTATCATCTGCAACTTCATCGTCAACATTTTTTTTCTGATAGTATCCACAATTTCTTCTAAGCTCTAGACCTTTGAACATGTATAATTTTCACCCAAGTAATCCAACATGTTATTGACGTCCATTTTACTGTAGTAACCGAGATCATTAGTCATGTATGACCTCAAGTTCATGAATGATGTTTTCACAAGTGGGTTCACTCAAATTCTCTGAGATTTCATCCCCCGAGCAAATTTTGCAATGTCAAAAATAATTTGTTATTTTCTAGTTGCTGAACATTTATCATCCAAACCGGCATTGCGAAATTGATAGCATTCAAAACATTGATCTTTCCAATGGACCATTAAACAAAAAAATATATTACAATGAATCATACACATACATTGTACTTTATGTATAATTAATTTTTTTCATGTGAATTCAATAAATATAATACACAATTTAGTACGAGACAATGATTTTGACGTATTCGTTGTACTTTATGTATAATAAATTTATTTTTATGTGAATTAAATAAATATGATACATAAATTAGTAAGATATAATGATTTTGATGTAATCAAAATTAATCTTCATTGAATCTCAAAACACTCTTTAAATTAATAAATATTCATTAATCAATTAAATAATACCTCTATAAAATAATAATATTTCATGTCTCACCTACCGAACTTGTGTTATTACGAGGGTCTTGCAAAAAAACACATTTTCCTTACCATCTGTTTCTTTCTGCAGCTTGATGACGTTGGAAGAACTTTTTTCGTGGCTGTTTTCCTCTCAATCATAGTAACAAGTTGCTTGAGATGCGGTGAAATGCTTCAAGCATTGAGGCATGGTCGAGCAATTTGGTCATTATTAGTGGTGTTTATGAGCATTTGTTTGCATTTTCATGGCTAGTGTATACACTGTTTTTTTTTTATTTCCCACCTGGTATGCAGAGCCAATATTAGAGCCCCGACTAAATCCGAATCGCGCTAGTGTATACATAAGTTACAAACAAATATTATTGGGAATTTGGGATTCAATGTAGGAAATGGCAAAACTCGTATATTAGTTAGGGTTTACAAATTTGGAGAAAATTTAACTATACAAAGTCCAGTAAAAGTGTAAAACGAATCTAAAGTAACAAATGAAGTTTTTTTATAAAAAAAACAAAAAATAAAATTTGAGGCGAAGTTTTAGAATTTAAAAACAAGTCAATGATTATATTACCCAAAAATATATTTGAAGCAAATTTAGAGATTTAAAAATTGATCTTTTAAATATTAGATAATTCTCGTGATCAAGTCGTAAATCAATCAAGAGATGCATATTAAATTAGTAAAAACAAAAAAAAAACATCCAAAGAGATATGTTATATAAATTAGGGAAAAGGGTTTGAAAAATACTCCAACTTTTGCCGAAATTGCTATTACGATACCAAATTTTATGGAGAACCTGTTATTCCCTAAACTATTTAATAGTGTATTTTTTACCCCTGAACTATTTAATAGTGTATTTTAAAGGTATATATGTGCCCACGTGGACACATTACTATTTATAGTTATGCATTATTTTTTATGTCCACGTGGACACATATATACCTTTAAAATACACTATTAAATAGTGCAGGGGTAAAAAGTCATTTCCAAAGTTTGGTATCGTAACAGTAATTTCGGTCAAAGTTCGGATATATTTCAGAGTAAATTAGTATGCACCACTATTCATTTATTTCAATTAAATAGCAAAATTGAAACGGTTAACCATGTCCTGATCCTCCGCCATCTGATTTTGGTTGTGCCTTATGTGACTTGCTTCTCCACCGTTGTCTCCCCCGGTTCCGATTGTACCTTCCATCCTAGCTATTCTTGTTTCAATTGCTTATCCAATATGACAAAGTGACTAATTAAAAGCTGACATTACATGTATTAGGATCGTAAAATAATTATTAAATTCTAAATTGTTGTTATTGTTCATCAACGCCTTAAGAGAGAATTATTACTAAAATTATTAAATTCCAAATTATTATTATTGTTATTGAGAGAATTATTAGTAAAATATATCACCATGAGTGTGATCTATTGTGCTTTACTTTTAAATCTAATATAATTTTAACATTGATTGGACATTTGTTGTCTATGGCTTTCGTTCCCCACTTTATCTTTATCTACTTTTTCAATCTTGTTTAAAACCTAAATTTTATTTTCTTTTTTCAACTTTTTCTTTGGATTTGATTTGTTCTTAGGTTTAGATTAATTAAATTCACATAGTAATATTGTTATTTTTATAACTAAGGATTAATTTTAGTTAATAAGATGTTAGCCATTTGTTTGCAATATATTACCTTAGATGTTAATTGTTGCAAAAATATTATTTATTAATAGGAAGATTTCAATTGCTTAATTCAAAATTTTAAAATATTTCTGATAAAATGTAGATAGTTTTATTTATTTATTTATTTATTTTAACAATTTTTAATATTGTTTTAACGTAAATTTATATATTTAAGTTTGGTTTGGATCGATATATAGTTTTGTTTTTTGAGTTTTTCTAATTCTAGTATGGCAGTTTATTTCTAACAATTAATTTTCGGCAATCTCTTTGTAAGAAAACAATATTGGAATAGAACAGTTTGAAATTTGATTATCATTTTGAAGTAATTTGTTGAACAAATATTTCACTTTGTCGAAATTGAATAGTGAGAATCTCAAATTTGAAAATACAGATTTTAATATTGTGTTACCCTAATGGGCATCGTAGAAATAAAAAATCATCAATTGATCATATCTCTTTTCTACAGGGAATGTTCTTGTATTTCGAAAACGTACTTGCGTTTCGGTTTTGTCAACAACTTTGCATTAGGAAAAGTAAGATGTTATGCAAAAGTTAAATTGGAATAATAAGATGCTATGCAAAAGTTAATAAAACAAATTAATCTTGAATGATGATAAATTATACCAAAAGGAAAAGTATATTAAAAGAGACATGATACTTTTATATAATTTGATTAATTGATATACATATGATAAAATTAGTATAATAAAAATTATAAAACAACAGCGAAAATAATCTCCCACAAAAAAAATAAAAATAAAAAATAAAAAAATAAATAAAAAATAAATATATATATATATATATATTCCTTTAGTGACTGTTATTTATTTAGTAAATATAATTCTTTTAATAAAAAAAACTATTTTTTTCCATTTATTTTATGATTAGTCAGGTGTGTTAATTCCTCATTTTTTGGTCAATCAAATGTATATATAACTTGTCTTTTACGACTCACGAGAAACGATTTGCACCTAACCCCAAAAATAAAAAGTATTCCCTTGATTTATATTACTCCCTTTATCTCAATTTATGTGACATATTTTAAATTTTGAGATTTAAACAAGTCTATTTTTTACAGCAATTTTTTCATATATCTTTTAATTATCTTGAATTATCAATTGCTAAGACTTATAGTACTTTTTATGTAATTTACGAATATATAAATTTCATTTTAAAAAAATTAAAGATTTCATGAGCAAATTCTCGATCAAACTTAAACTGTTTGACTCTCGAAAAACGAAATGTGTCACATAAATTGAGACAGAAAGAGTACTATTTAGTGAATTCTTGAAGAAACAAAAATATAATTCAAAATAAATGCATTATTCGAAAAATTTATTGGAACTATTTTTCATATTTATTTTAAACTATTTTATATTCTAGTAGAATAATAAGGCAATACTGATGTGTCGAACCCAACAATTGACTATAGTAAAAAATTAGGCCTAATTTTGGAAAAGAAAAATAATACTCACATCACACCAAGCGACACGCGTAGGACGATAGGAGTAAAAGCGTCGGCTAATGTAAAATTCCAATTGTACTTTAAATTGAATTGAAACTCTGTCCACCAAATTTAGGATTTTTCAAAAAAAGAAATTTCGCATATAGTCATTTAAAAATAGTTTAATTACGTTTTATAGATATAGTTTGTTAATTACGATTCGTAGCTACATATTATAGAGATGAGAGTGACGAGCAAGATTTGGAGAGGGAGGAGAGAGGCGGGCGAGAGAGGGTAGAGAGTGTGAGAGGGGTGAATTGTACATGTATATCCGTTAGTATATATGTAACTGATATACATATGTATTTGTATATCTGGCGAGCGAGATTGGAAGAGGAAGGAGAGAGACGAGCGAGAGAGAGCACTAATTTGTATAATTCGCGTCTCGTTTGTATAATTCGCGTGTTTTTGTATAATTGAGTAACATAAAGTTTGGAATTATACAAATATGATAAAACTCGAAATAACGAATTGAGACAAACATAAACATATGAACTTTAAACAGCTATACAAATTATATTATACAAATTACATTATATAAATTATATTATACAAAATTCGAAAACTACACATTTATACAATTTTTAAAAAGTTATACATAAAAAGATTGAATGTATATGGTGATAAAACTGAAAAATCAAATGAAATCATCGTCATATACAAATACAAATCATTGTATACAAATACAAGTCAAACGAAGAATTGCTAGTTGTGAAATATACAAACGTGGCGAATTATACAAACGTGACTATTATACAAACTCGAAGTCAGTCCACGTAATTAATGGTTAATGTTAGTCGCGAGTGATAATTATAGCAAACTATAGTTATGATAACTAATTAAGTAGTATTAGTTTGCTTAACCGCATAGTTTTTCCCTTTCTAATATATACTCTCTCTGTCCAACAATAGTTGCCCACTATTGACTTGACATACCTCTTAAGAAACTATAAATAGAAGGATAATTTAATAAATCACCCTTTGAATATAATAAATACAATGGCTTGAAAAATGTAATTGGAAAATGACTATAATTAATTATTTTAAGGATCAATTAAGAACTAAGTATAAAATTATCCATTGATTTCATAAAGTGGAAAAGTATTGTTGGACATCCCAAAATAGTATAATGGACAACTATTGTTGGACGGAGGAAGTATATATAAAGGAGAATCTTAGTTCCGCCTACATGTCACCCTTAGAATTCAGGAATTTACTTTTATATTTACCTTTGTACTTTCAAATTTTTTACTCTTATTTTATTTTTACCTTTAAACTCACTTTTTCAGCTCTTGTGTCCCTTCAGACTATTGTATTGCTTCGGTTGTGATTCTTCAAAACTACATATAAAATCAAGGCAAATCATACCTGTTGTTGTATCAAATTTCATTCATAAATTTTGTGGAACTTCACCAATTCTTTGAAAATCTATTTTGGATCTTCACCAAAAAAATAATGAAACAAAACTATAATTTCCTTGTAGTTTTATCCTCCATTCAACATTTCAAAAGAAAAACTATTTCAACTGCTCAATTCTTAAAAAAAAAAACTGATCACAATCATGACAATTTTATGGTTCGTACCTACTTCTTGTGAGTGTTTTCCTTATGTCATCACTTTGTCCAATAACTTACGTTAGTATTATATTCAATGATCTGTAAAATTTTATATTTTATGAATTTGTATGGAATTATTTTTGTGTTTTTTTTATTATGAGAACTAATTAAAAATTCTTGATGGAATCAGAATCAAGGAAGAGACAACAAAGAGGATAAATTCGGTCACAACTTGATAAGGTACTCATACCTAATAATATATTTTACTGGGATTTGTATTAATCACATCTCCAAAATATTGTTAAGTTTGGCCGATATAGAAAAGTCAGAGTCCTTCGAAAAAGTCACAATCCATCAATAAAAGTCATAATCCTTCAATCTAAAAATGTGTCTACTTTTAGTGGTCGTTTGGTGCGATGGATAAGATAAATTAATTTTGGGATAACTCTTTAGTGGCCTTTAATTTATTATTTGATTGCAGAGATAGGGATAACTTATCCAAGGATTAACAATTAGTCCTAAGATAAGTTATCCCTCACTGAGAGTGGTATAGTAATCTCAGGATAAATTATCCTGAGATAAGGTGTGTACATCAACAAAAATACCTCCTTAAACTCTCTTTTGTTGAGTTGCAGTTGATTTTCTTATGAGAATCCTGATTAATCCAAAAGGGGCGATCTCATATCCTATCACCTTGGGAGAGCAGAGTCTGCTATTACCATTTGGTTTTGGCCATGAGATGAGATATACATTCTTTTGTTGTTAGTTATATATTCCAAAAAAAAAAAAAACTTTCTTTTTATACACCACTTTTATATTCATACATATTAACATAATTTTTAACAACATTTATAATAACATTCACAACCTTAATTATTCGTTGTTATTATGATAAATATATTTTTCTATTAAAAGTTTACATTTTATAAATACAATTTTTATTTAAGAATATATTATAAGTTGAATTTATTTGTGTAATTATTATGTTTATTTATATTTTGATTTCTCTTAAAATATTCACTCCACTACTAAATTACATATTTTTCATTAAATAGTTTATTGCTCACTTAAAAATTATATTTTATCTATAATTAAAATGTAGATAACTTTATAAATTTTCTTTTACTTTAATAAACTTAAAATGAAAGTTTTATTTTTACGCTAAATGATGAGAGTTTTATTTTTAAACTAAGTAAGATGAAAGTTTTATTTTTAAGCTAAATAAGATGAAAATCTTATTTTAAGCTAAATAAGATGACCATTTTATTTTTAAGTTAAATAAGATGAAAGTTTAATTTTAAACTAAATAAGATGATAGTTCAATTTTTAAAACATACGGCACAATCATGGAAATGCACACACAAAAATATTTAAGCTACATAAGATAAAATTTTATTTTTAAGAAAGAATAACTAAAGCTTGCAAAGAAAATGTAAAAAAGAAAAACTAAATAAGGTGAGGGTATTTTTGTAAACAAACAACTTATTCTCAAAAATTATACAAGGAATATTAATTTGAATATGATAAACCAAACAAGCAATATAAATTAATACTAGCATAACTTATACCAGTATAACTTATTACAACATAACTTATCTCAACATAACTAGTATTCAAACCAAATGACCCCTTAGTATATTTTATAATATAAATAAATATAGTATGAAATATTTTGTAGAATTTGGGCTAAGACTTTTGGTATTGAAACTTATCTAGCTTCTTTGAGATAATCAATAAATCGGACCAGCGATCTATAAAGTTGCTTAAAAATATATAGTATGAAATATAAAATATTTACTAAATTGAGTCTTAAGAAGAAAAATAATAGAAAACTTAGAAAATTTGTGGTTTAAAAATGTAAGAGAATCTTTATTTATATCCAACAAAGGATAGTACAAACAAGTATTTATTGTGTTTTATCATAAAAGTCACAGCCCTTCGAAAAATCACAACTCTTTGAAAAATTCACAATCCTTCGAAAAAGTCACAACTCTTTTGCATAAGTAACAATCCTTCAGAAAAGTCACAACTCTTTGAAAAAATCACAGCCATTTGGACAAGTCACAATCCTTCAATATGAAAATGTTGTCTTCTTTTAATATATTTTATATATAATATAAATAAGTATAGAGTATGTACAAAATTGAGTGTTTTAAGAAGAGGGACGGATTGAGTCAAATTTGGACGGGTCATAATGAGTTAAGACAACAATCGGGTCAAGACCCAACCCAATCCAACCCAACCCAAATTTGTTTGGGTCAAAACGGATTGGGTCAAAATGAATTACACTACCCAACCCAACCCGACCAATTTTTAGTAAACTTAATTATTTTATTGGGAAAAAGGACAAATATATCTATTCAAATTAATTTAAATTTGAATCATATTTGTCCTTTTTCCCTATTTTATTTGTTATATTAAACTATTTTAGTACCTAACAAAATTATTATTTTTCTTTATTATGGCTATATACAACATTTGAAATTGAAAATTAGGTTTTTAAAAAAAATTTCGACAAAATTTTTCATGAGCCAATTCGGATACATATCAACCTAATTTTTAATGGGTTGAATGAGTTTGGTTGAAATGAGTTGAACTAATGAATAGGTGGGTCAATAACCCGGATTGAATTTGATTTTTTTTGCCCACCCCTAAAGTGGACCTACTATATATGCCCAAAAATTCTCACATATAAGTCTCGTCATGTTAGCTAAAGTGGATTTACCCTAAACTTTCTTTGATATTAAACCATTAAGTCTGTGCAACGTTTTGAGTAAGATTGTTGCTAAATTAATACTTGAATGCATTTGGAATTGAAATAATAAGATATCATGTTAAAGTTAAAGAAAGTAAATTAATTGAACAGTGCTAAATCATACCAAAAGGAGAAATGTACTTAAAAAACATAAATACTTTTATATAATTTGATCAATTAACATACATATAATAAAGTCAATATAGAAAAAAATATAAAGCTATAGAAAAAATAATCTCCCCTAAAAAAACTTTAATGACTACTATATTATGAATGCTATTATATTGTTGTGTAAAAAAGAATTATTTATAAAAGTCTAAAATTTTTCAATATTGTAATGATGTTATATGATTATTTTTTTTTTTAAAAAAACCTCGGATAACCAGCATTCGTTACAACCTCTACCCTTCGGGGAGTACTTTGTACGCATTGGATAAAACCCCACTGTGTAGCAGCCTGCAAACCACACAAGAGATGTAAACCGCACTATACAAACCTTATGTAACAAATCGACTAAAATGACATTGAGAAGGGATCATAGATAACCATCCTCCAAACCAGTTGGTCACCTATATATCTGTCCTTTTAGATGTTCATTTGACACCATTCATTAAATTAAATAACAATAATTAGCTAAGTGACTGAAGTGTCAGAAACTGGTAATGCTCCATAAAGAAATTATTTTTATATTAATTAAACTAATCAGATTTAATCATTTGATTAATCACTCAGATTAACATATCATAGATGAGGACAACCTTTTGGCAAGATTACTAATGAATTATTATTAGTGATTGGCTTTTTGCATAACCACAAAGATAGTGTACTTAATTACCTCTTAAAGTTTAAAGCACTTGAGAAAGCACGTTTTTAAGTGCCGTTAAAAACTTGAAAATCTTTATTTCTTCTTTTAAGGAGAAAAAAAGAGCATTGTCTATTTATTTATTTAATACAACATTTTATCTTGAAAGAATATATCTCTTGATTCCACTTAAAAAGATGTACTATATATATTACTTTTTTGGAAGACATTATTTAATAGTGATGCTAAAAAAATATAAACGAATCTTGCCACTATATAGGCTAGTGAAGAAATTCAATGCATATAGCCGTATACTAGTAGTTTAGGAGATTAACGAGTTTTTCCTAGTGAATTTTATTTTTTTTGGCAATCGCAATTTAAATTTTGTGAGAATTTTCATGAGATGGATGAATTCTTTTATTTCCACGATCTAGCCATTATTTGTTTCGCACAAGAAGTGTTAGGAAAATTGAAAAAGAATAGTTACCAAAGCTTTTATTCTTTTCGCAGATGCTATATAATTCCACTATCGAAATACCACAAGAGAAAGAATTAATTGTTTGGACAAACTTTAAAATTAGCTTATTTAGAAAATACATTTTTTTTAAAAGCAGTTTTGTTGAGAAACAGTTTAATATTTGATAAATAAATTTTAAAAACACTTTTAAGCAATAATTAGAGTTTCACCAAAAAATTTTTTATAAGTGCTTCTAAATAGAAATATATTTTTCTCAAATGCTTTTAAAAAAAAAGGACTTATAGAAAAAAACTATTTTATTTAGCTTTTAAAAAATAGTTCCTACTACTCTTCCCAATACTTATTTTCTCCCAAAAATTTGACCAAACACCTTACTTTTTAAAAATAAGCATTTTTTGAAAAAATAAATAATCCAATTTTGAACAAAAACAAGTTTAGCCAAATATACTACGAAAAGTCGATTCTATACACAAAGCTCGATTTTGAAATTTTTTTTTTTGGTTTCCCACCGCGTGTCCGGTATCCACATTGGATTCCGACTAAATATGAATTCGCGCCAGAAAGTCTCACATTGGGGGTAAAGCGCTCCATAACAAAGGCGACTCCGTATCTAAGGGGACTTGAACCCGATACATCTTGATTAAGGATAAAGGAATACTTACCACTCCACCACAACCCTTTTGGCTGATTTTGAAAACTTTCTACTGCACCAACCCCTGTCGATAGAATTTCGATGTCTTAAATTAGTTACTATAATGGTAAGAGGACAAAATACTAGAAGTGGGTAGTGGCTAAGATCAAAACTGGTCCTTGTTGATGAGTTAGTTATTAGAGATATATAATATATGATAGAAAAAAGTGGAGAACAACTGTTAATTTCAGAGAAATGAGGACATTACCATGTTTGGAAAAATAACCCAAAAATAGTAGTACAACTCTTTTCATGCACTTGGACTGACGTTACAATTTATGCCCATATCTGTAAAATATAATGTCAGCTAACATGTGGAATCTGGACCCTATCATTTACTACTCATCTCATAATGCAAAATTTTCCTAAACTTTATAATACTACAAAATTCATTGTATTCAACTATTACCCTTCTTTCTAATTTAATATTTATGTCATATGAAACCAACTGTTGTAGTTTGTTTCCATTTCAACATATTATAAATATACAAAAAGTTACATATTTTTCACTTCCCTTTTGTCAAACTTAGTGTATTTTTTTTTTTTTTTCATTTTTCAAAAGGAACTATATGTCGCTTAAGCAAATTGAATTTGTATGTGGGGTTCTACCTCGACCTCCGACTTTATAAGCTATTATGGGTTAAAATGACTTCAGTTAAAATGATTTGAGTTAATAGTGTACTTAAGTGGGAGATGTACATTTTGAATTAAGATGAGCTAAAAGGATCCTAGCCCAACACTATAAAATTCTAATTATATTTTTTCTTTTCATAATTTGGTCATGTCAAATCTAATACTCTACATAATGTGACTATACCAGGTAAAAAAGTTATAACGTTTTTTTCTAAACATTGACTCATTATTAAGTACACCTAGCTAATAAAGTAGATAATAGAAATTGACATAAATGGTTAATAATGTATATTTTTATATATTTAACTAGCAAACATAATTACTTTAAATGTGTAACTTGCCAAAATAAAAAAATTACTTTCTTCATTTAAATTTATTTATAAAATAATATAAGTTTTCTTTTTTTAACAACTCTTCAATGTTAATTTTGCATATTATAACAATGCAAAATGAAAAAATATTTTAATACATTTAACATATCTTAAAACTTAGACATGTAATACATTTTTTTGAATTTTTTATTAAATCAAATTCAGATAAATTAAAACGGGGAAGTAAGTAGGAAACAAAGCACTAAATAACGGAGAGAAACGGGAAGCACCCTCTTATACATAAAAAAGAAAAGTTCCCTGGAAAAAAGGTAAAGAGCGTTACGCGTGCGAACAACACTTACACGTGCACAAACGGCCGTTATCATTGTCGTCTCCAGTGAACATCCCGTCACTTTCTTGCTCCGCCGTTCCTGGTCCCACCCACCGCCATCACCTCTTTTCCGTTAAATGTCTTCGAATTATTTTCTTTATTATAATAATTTCAGCTATTATTAATCAATCCAACAGAAAAAAATAAAAAAAAAGAGCAGCAATTATCTTTTTTCATTTTTTTATTTCTCATTCGCTAGCTGTCAAATATTTATATTAAAGTTCTATTATTGTTTTAAATTTGCTACTATTTAATAGGACTCAAACTCGATTAAGAGAGAAGTAGTCTAATCCATCGTAGGGTATCAATTCATCTCCTTTTCCAAATTCCAATTTCAGAGAGACATGAGAATAAAATAGTGAGTGAGAGAGAAAGAGAACAGCTGTCTGTTTCTGAGATTCGAAGGGGAAGGGTTCTCAAAGCAAAAATGTCCTAACCAACAAAACTTGCCCACTGAAACTTGATAAATACATATGCTGTTTACTGCTTTACATTTATTAGTTTCATGGGTTTCTAACTAATTCATTCCTCTCCACTTTGTTTTTTTCCTTTTGCAAAACTCAGTAAGCTCCTTTTATCTCCTGCTTCCATTTTTTTTTATGTTGAACTTTTTGGGTTCTGATTTTTGCTATTGTATCTGTATGAAATTTTGTTGATTCTGCAAGTTTTTAGTTTTAGGATAGGCGTTCTGCAAGTTGGTAGGCTTGAAAACCCAGAAATTCGCCTGATTTTTTTCCCGTTTCATGAATTGCTGTTAGGTCTATTTGCTGCTTTCTAGATAGAATCATTTGCTTTTTAGTTTCAATTGAGTAAGATGATTTTTTTTTCCCTGTTATAACTGTGGAATCTTATCTATGAGGATAAGGATAATTTGCCTCCAGTAATTCATCATCTATAGAGATGAGATAACACAGGAGAGAATTTTTTTTACCCTGCTGATGCCACTTTTAAAGTTTAAACCCTTCTTCCTTTGAGATTTCAAGTTAAATTTATTCAAAAATCTAGTTGTTTTTTTCTAAATTGAAGGGGAAAAAGTGCTCAGGTTATTAATCAATGTTCACAACTTTCAAAGTAAGGATTTTTTTTAGGAATTTGTTATTCTAACAATTGTTGTTTTCTTGCAATTTTTAAAAATTGATTGGAGCCCACAGGCGGCTGATAATTTGGCTTGAATAATTTGCTTGTAAGAAAATCAAATGAAGTTTTATCATTTAGTTGGATGTTTCAAGTTGTGAGAACTTTCAAATACTTCCACAAACTGTGAAATGGGGAAGTGTTTTAACCAGAGAGTGTCTTTGTTTATAACTTTATGTTGATAAATACATCATCTTTTCTGTGTTATATGCTTGCATTGTGAATTGTTGAGTTAAATAGCTCCGGGTCATGGAGGATATATGTTGCCTGAATTCAAACTGTTGATAATCCAATGCAAGAAAGTAGTTACATTGAGAAAAAAAGAGGCAAATGGGGAGGAGGAAGTTTATTTGGTGTGAAATATATTTGCCAAAGTAGGGAAAAGCTTCCCATGGAAGCATCCTGCATCACATGTTTGGAAAAATTTCCCATTGAAAACTGTTTGTAGCAGTTGCAAGTGTTTACACAATAAGAAAACTCATGAAAGGTGGTTATGTTTTTTGTCTTTCTTTCTTAATGAATCCAAACTCATCCATGGTGGTAATCCTTTTACCCTTTTCTCTTCCCACAGAATCCCCTAATTAGATGTCCTAAAGGAGTAAAACCTGCTGTTTCTCTGCCCTTGCATTTTGTAGTGTTATGGCTTTCAGTTATACTAGATTTTAAATGACCAGGAACTCCAATAGTGATGTCTTAGCTCATTAATAGTTGTTTTTGTGAACAATTTTGAGTCGACTTTCACCTATTTTTCTTTGTTTGAAGGAACATAAATCTTTTGATTTGACTTCCATGTTTTTATGTTGATCGCTTATTATATATCTGTAGGAATACTATATGCTTGCTTTGTCTAGTGTTTGGAGACAACAAAGCTTACTGTTCAGTCAGTTGATGTTTGCACTCTATAGAAAGATGTTGTGCTTGTAGATGTGGTATTCTTACTGGAATATCTACAAAATTTAAATTCTGATCTGATTATTTGGCATAATTTTTTAAGGACATTATCTTTGGCTTTGGTTTTGCAGGTTAGGTGTGATTGTCCGACCCCTGTGCATATCAAGCGTCATGTTGGAGGAATCATATCATGTTTCAAGGGACTTGCCTTGTGCGTGTGAGCAAGCGAGCAAGTGGATATACTATGCTTTCCAAGTTATTGAACATTCAAAGGGAAAGCGTCCTTTGGAGGATGTAGCAGACATTGGTTTGAGAAAGTCATCCAAGCTGCTTGATGCCCAAGAGAAGGAGGAGGCCGTGCAGTGCCTTCACGATCTTTCGCTCTGTCAAGAAGAAGACTCAGATAAGCAGCATGATAGTGACACTCACTCTGATTCAAGCTCTTTAATCCACCAAATTGGGCGAGACCTTTCAGTAAATTGCCTGCTTCATTGCTCAAGGTCAGATTATGGGTCAATTGCTTCATTGAACCAGAGCTTTAGGTCTTTAATTCAGAGTGGAGAACTGTATAGGCTGAGGAGACAGATGGGTATTGTAGAACATTGGGTTTATTTCTCTTGCAACCTCCTTGAGTGGGAGGCCTTTGATCCCATTAGCTCTAGGTGGATGCATTTGCCAGCGATGACATCAAATGAATGCTTCATGTGTTCTGACAAGGAATCACTGGCAGTTGGTACTGAACTTCTTGTCTTTGGAAAGGAAATAGAGTCCCATGTCATCTACAAATACAGCATCCTGACCAACTCATGGTCATCGGGGATGAAGACAAACACACCTAGGTGCCTCTTTGGCTCTGGAAGCCTCGGGGAAATTGCAATTGTAGCAGGCGGTTGTGACTCAAGGGGCAATATACTAAGCTCTGCTGAGCTTTATAATTCAGAAACAGGAACATGGGAGACTCTGCCAAGCATGAATAAACCCAGAAAATTGTGTTCTGGAGTATTCTTGGATGGGAAGTTCCATATAATTGGTGGGGTTGGTGTTGGCAATTCAAATGTACTTACTTGTGGTGAAGTGTATGATTTCAAAGCAAGGTCTTGGACTGAGGTACCTGATATGTTCCCAGCACGTAACAGAGGAGCTGGAGCTAATGATGCTCCTGCAATAGCTAAGGCACCTCCACTCTTAGCAGTTGTGAAAAATGAGTTATATGCTGCTTATTATGCTGAAAATGAAGTTTGGAAATATGATAAGCGAAGAAACCTATGGATTACTATAGGAAGATTGCCGGAACAGGCGACCTCTATGAATGGTTGGGGGCTAGCATTTAGGGCATGTGGAGATCAGCTCATAGTTATTGGAGGACCTAGGGCGTTAAATGGGCGATTCATTGAGATTAATTCTTGGGAACCTACAGATGGTGCACCAAATTGGAATTTGTTGGGGAGAAAACATTCAGGAAGTTTTGTCTATAATTGTGCAGTGATGGGTTGCTGAGGTGTCTTATTTTGGATAGGGGTACCAAAATCTGTATGATCTCCTCTTTTCATATAGATTCTCAAGCTCACTTGTTTACTTTTTGAACTTTTGTCTGGCAAATTGTATCATTGTCAATTGGTTAACGCGGAAAATTCATAATGTGTAGAAGTGACATACATCAATAAGTTGAAGCAGAGGTGAGGTTCTAGTTTGCCATGAAGATTTGAAAAATATGACTGAAAACAGAATTGAATCAGTGTTGTAAATTGATAATTTTAATTTAATTTATATTTTCAGTTTTTCGTTCTTCCGTGAAGCTGTTCAGTTTGAGCTTATGTATTATATTTCCTCCTTTATAGCATTTTATGCATGCAATATAATGTTTTTTGGTAGATATGTCTATCATGTATTCTTATTGTTTGCCTTGTATTATGCTGCTCATAAAATGCCACAGTGGTTCGTCACTTCTGTCTTAGAATGGTGTTAGAGCTGTTGTTAATGGGCATTTATATGCTATAATGTCACATGCACCTTTGATTTCTTATCCTGCTTTATGGTAGAGGTTGTCTATCATGTATTTTTTGTGGACAAAGTTATCTGACACTTGCGATGGTGGGATGAGGGAGATGACACATATGTTGTGGAATTAGTCAAGTGCGCAAGCTATTTATGTAATTTGCCCCGCCTCGGGATTCTAACGGAGTTTAAGATTGTTTAAACAAGTGTTTGTAGACGCTTTGTAATGAGTTCTTGTTTTTGGTGTTCTTTTTCTTTATCTACCGTACTGGCTGCTTCATTGAATGTTGTCGGTCTATATATTCTATACAAGGAGCTGATTTGGATCCTGTCTGGAAGTTGGCTAAGTGAGAAGCTCTGACCGAGCCCTGCTCAATTGTGCCCTTGAATTGAAGTGATAAGGTCGTAATAAGTCGAATCATGTTTATTTTTTGTAAAAAAACAATCTCTGCAAATTCACGGCCCCTCTATAATAGTGAAGACAGTGAAGCATGCTGGATACAGGTTTTGTCGTTCCAAGTACCATTCGGTTAACTAGCAGAGATCCCATTTTGCTTTTTTGAGTACCTTTAATTTTGGGTGTCCCCTAAAACAAGTGTCCCTACACATTTAACATTTTTCCAAGCAGGGAAAGGTTGAAATCTTTGTGCAGTCAGTTCCAACAGTGAAATTGAAAAAGTTTTCAGAAACCAGCCCTACAATAACAGAAAAGAAATAAAATACAAGTGATATATAAGGTAAGGGTGACTTTCAAATAGTTCGATGTTACAAACAATAACATATTCAGTATAATCTACGAGTAAAATAATTACAAAAATGCAAAAGATATTACATCCTTTATTCCTGTAGCTCTTCTGCTAGGGATGACAATGGGGCGGATGCGGCGCGTGGTAGGTTTAAGGCTATATGGGGCGGGGTGGGTTTAAGGTTGTGCGGGGGATGTGGGGTAGGTTGAAGTGGGTTTTAAAAAAACTAATGCGAGGTAGATTGCGGGTATATGTGATTTTATGTGGGTTCAAACTTAATTTTAACTTTTTACATGAGTGATAAAACATTATTTATTAAGATAATTTCTTTAAAGCTATTAAAATATTCAAGATAATAAATGAAAATGATTCAATAAAAAATAATACAATTCTTACATGTTTCCCAATTGACTTCTAAAAATTAAATTTTTAAGTCATTATCTATTAAATTAATATAACTTAATGAAAAAATAAATTTATTTTTATGAATTTTATTTTTAGTACAAAACTTAACAAGAAAAAGAAAATATTTTAAAAACTTATGCGGCGGGGGTTCATGCGGGGCGGATTGAAAATAAAAAAAAATTATTATGTGGAACGGGACGGGATAGATTAAAAATTTTGCGGGTTAAGCCAACCCGCTCCACCTCCGCATTGCCATCCCTATCTCCTGCCAACGTTCTTCTATACATCCAACATTAATTATGTTTTATAAAAGGGAAAAGAGACAAATATACCCTCGAACTTTCGAAAATGGTATGTCAATACCCTCCATCATATTTTTGGTCCATTAGAGCCCCTACCGTCCAATAATCAATGCACATTTGCTCCTCCCACTAACGGAAGAATAATTAGTGACACGTGGCGCAATCATGTGGCTCAATCTAGTTTGACCCATTAATAAACCCAAAATTTAAATACCCGCTCAATGACCCGTTTAACCCACACAATACCCCATTACCCACACAAATACTAACCTATTACTCATATTCGCCACAGAATTCCATGGAAATTTTCTTGTAAACCCACTGTTATTTGCATAAAAATGGGTTAACTCAATGAGTGAAGATACATCAGGAAAAGACCAGTAAATTCATTATTACCAACATCCAAGTAATTCAAGCTAACACACTTGTTCAAATCATCGGTAACTTGTCCAGAAAATGAATTGTAACCCAAAGAGAGCTTTACCAATGAGTTAGTTAAATATTTATTTATACAAACCAAAACCCATAATTTCATTTCTGCTCGATTTCTTTGACTGACCCATCGAAATTGCAAGTGATGTCAGTAAACTTACAGAGAGGAGTATTGGGTTCTTAATTTTTGAATACATTGCTTGTGGGGTTTGATAAAGAGGATTTGATGGATAGAAGTGTTTGAAGATCGTCGGAAAAAGCGATGGGGAAGAGAAGGAAGAAAGAGAAAATAGAGAAGAAGAAGATAATGGGCGGGTTTTTAGGATTTGGATTAAAAGATTCGTCAAATCGGGTTGAGCCGTAGGATTGCGCCACGTGTCACTAGTTATTCTTCCGTTAGTGGGAGGGGAAAATGTGCACCAATTATTGGACGATAAGAGCTTTAATGGACGAAAAGTATGACAGAGGGTATTGACATACCATTTTCAAAAGCTCGGGGTATATTTGTCCCTTTCCCATTTATAAAATAACTAAGGAATGTAAAAGCTACAAAAACTAATCTAAGAACATTATCCGTTACACAGTAAGAACACATAATATCACATAGCTTATAATATACTATGAGATATTAAAAAAGAGTCCTTTATTTGTGATGAGAATACACAGTCGAGTTAGCTATAATTATTGTTAGTTTAGAAAGTTAGTTATAGTGCAATTAGTTAGGCATCAAATTGGTTGTTGGAATTCTGTTATAATGCAGCCAAGATTAGAATCTTCTAGAATTCTCCAACTAGTGATTGTATATAAAGGATCACATTGTAATGCTTAAGTTCTCAATTCATTTTCAATAAAAATTCTACAGCTTCATGCAATTCTTCTTTCCAGTTCCTCCATGTGAACTCAGCTTGTATCAATGGAGTTTTTCATTCACGTCACAGCCTGAGTTGCTGTTTTTCTCATAGTATCAGAGAGTGGGAGATTGCTCCACATCAAATCCACTTCGTAAGCTCATTTTTTCACTAGCTGCTAATTTTTTTTGTGAACAATTACACTCTGAATTCATTCATTGTTTTCGTCATTTTCGATCTTTCTCTGTTCCTTTGATCGATTAGAGTTTTCCTCTCGTTTGATTAGCAAGATTGGATCTGTAATTTCATTGCTATTGTAATTTCGTTGTCGTCGTTGTTACTTGTCTCATGTTAACAACTTCTCTTTGCGATCCTTGAAACGCCACCATGGTCGATATACAAGCTGATCCTACTTCAAATTCTTCCCATCTTCCAGCTGATTCTATATCCGTTAGAATGGATTTTTCTAGCCCTTTCTATCTGCACCCATCAGAGAGTGTTGGATCCTCTTTACTACCTGTTGTGTTTGATGGTAGTAGTTATAGATCCTGGAGAAGAGCTGTCCTTAGAGCCTTATCAGTGGAAGGCAAAACAAGATTCACTAATGGAACATTAGTGCGACCTGATTCTACTGATCCAACTTTCTACAGTGGGAAAGATGTGACGACATGGTAATATTTTGGATCCTGAACTCATTGTCCCCTGATTTACGTGACAGCCTGTAGTATGTGAACAACGCAAAAGAACTTTGGGCAGAGTTGGAAAAAAGGTATGACCAAACAAATGGATGCAAGATGTATCAGCTACAAAAGGAGATAAATGACCTTGTTCAAGGTGCTTTAGACATTACTGGATATTACACGAAAATAAAGAAGTTGTGGGAAGAGATGAATACCATTGATATCAATTCCCATTGTACATGTGTGTGCACTTGTGATGGTAAGACCAAGTTGCACAAAGATGAACAGGACAGGAGACTCATACACCTTTTGATGGGACTAAATGAGATGTATACATCCATTAGAGGGAATATTCTCATGATGAGCACACTTCCTAGCATGGCACAAGCATTTGCCATTCTATCCCAATAGAAAAAACAAAGGGAGATTAAGCCTCATAATAACACAGTGATGGATTCCACCTCACTAAATGCATATGGTCAGTTTAACAATGGTATATGTTTCAAAAATCCCAGGACCAATTACAGTTCCACTAAGGGAGGTGGAAATGAACCTAGTAATTTCAACAACACTATTTTTAGAGACAGTTCTAGCACTAACAGGTCTTTCCTATTCTGTGACTATTGTAAAAGATCAGGACACACAAAGGACAGGTGTTACAAACTTCATGGGTATCTATCCAACTTAAGGTTTCCAAAGGGAAAATGTTCAGGTTCTGCAAGAAATGTATGTGCTTCTGAGATGAATGAGGGCCAGAGTGAGGGAGATCCTGAGTTGAAGAGGCAATTACCATTGAATTTGTCTAAGGGCCAATATGAACATTTGCTTAATCTTTTGGGAACTCTACAAGTTGGAAATAGAGACACTAACTCTATATAACTCAGACAACATGATGAATGGAGCTGTGAACTTGGCAGGTATACTTGCTTGCTACTCTTCTATAAATGAAATAAGTGATAATCTTATAAGTGTGTTAAACTAGCTGCTGACTCTTGGATCATAGACTTAGGAGCATCTCATCATATGACTTACAATAAAACCACCCTCACAAACATCAGACCACTTCCATATCCTTTCTTAATTTCCCTACCTAATGGTTACAAAGTTAAAGTGACTTGAAATTGGTGACGTTAGTCTAAGTCCAACATTGACTCTTAACAAAGTACTATTTGTACCAAGTTTCAAGTTTAATCTAATCTCAGTTCATTGTTTGGCATTACAACTTCATGGTGTAGTTTGTTTTAACAATATTTCTTTTTTGCTCCAGGACCCTTCTCCGAAGAGCCCTCTGGAACTTGGTAGAGCCAAGAATGGTTTATACTTTCTATGTCCCAAGTGTCACAACTGTTGTCCATCCTCTGCTGAGATCAACTCATCTCATGTGAAATGCCACTTTGTTCATTTTTTAGTCAATGTTGACAAGGACTTTGATCCTAATAACTGTTCTATAAAAGATTCTGATTCTATCAACAAAAAATGGTTGCTCTACTGTCAGTTCTCTTGTTTGTCCTAATGATAATTGTTCTTGTTTTGCTATTACTTCCAATCACACTCATGATGATGAATTCTTATGGCATGCTAGACTAGGACATGTACCTTTTGTGAAAATGAAAAATATTTCCACTATACCTGTCACTTTTTCCCCCGAACAGCCTTTCAATTGTACCATATGCCCAATGGCTAGGCAAACCAGTCTTCCATTCTCTGAGAGTACCACCACCACTACTAAGGTGTTTGATTTACTACACATTGATCTATGATGACCATACCACATTCCCACTCATGATAGTTATCATTATTTCTTAACCATGGTGGATGATTATAGTAGGTCTACATGGACATATTTGCTCAGATGTAAGAGTTATGCTTTGCAAACTATCAAAGCCTTCACATCTTTTATAGAAAATCAATTCTAAACTAAGTTGAAAGCCATAAGATCTGACAATGGATTAGAATTTACATCAACAGAAGCTACTTGTTTCTTTCAAACAAAAGGAATAGCACACCAAAGATCTTGTCCTTACACACCTCAACATAATGGTGTGGTAGAAAGAAAACATAAGTATCTCCTTGAAACAGCAAGGGCACTCCTTTTTCAATCAAAGTTGCCTATAAGGTATTGGACAGAATGTGTTCTAACAGCCATATATCTCATCAATAGATTACCAGCTTAATTACTCCACAACAAGACCCCATATGAGCTATTATATCACAAATAACCCACTTATTCCCACCTTAAGAGTTTTGGTTGCCTCTACTTTCTTACTGTTTTAAAAACTCACAATGATAAGTTTGAACCTAGAACCACGCCTCTCATTTTTGTTGGATACCTTTTTAACACAAAAGGATACAAAGTCCTAAATTTGGCTACCAAAAGAGTTCATATATCCAGAGATGTTGTCTTCTATGAAAAGGTTTTCCCTTTTGTCATTGCTCATGATAGTTCTAGCTTCCATTCAATTTTAAAATTACTTATTCATTCCACTAATTCAACTTGTGTACCTGGTACAATAAATACTTATGATGATGATGATTTGTTGGGCAATGCTACACCACATGATGTCATTAATAATTTGGTAACCACAAACACACACATACACACAACTTCACCTCCCAGTGCAGTATATCCCACCGGTCCAAGTATTCTTGTGACCAATAATATTCCACCAGCACCCAATGATGTTCCACCAGCATTTAGAAGAACAACTAGGGCCATTCACACCCCTAACTATCTACATGACTACACATACAGATTACCTAATCTACATTCCTCCACACCTGCACATAACACTTCTGACCCACATTACTCTCTCACCTCATTTTTATCTCACCATGATCATGTTTGTTTCACCACTTTTTGTTCTGATAGTCAACAGTTGGTAAATACCATCTCACTTGATTATGAACCTAATTCATATGAAGAAAACGTGTTGCATCCTGCCATGACACAAAAATTTAAAGCCTTATATGCAAATGACACTTGGGACCTGGTCCCATTACCTAAAGGGAAGAATGTTATTGGCTGTAAATGGGGGTACAAAGTCAAACATAAGGCAGATGGTAGTGTGGAAAGATTCAAGGTTAGATTGATAGTAAAACGGTACACACAGCAGGCTGGAGTAGACTACATTGAAACATTTTCACCTATGGTCAAAATGACTATTGTTAGGACACTAATTTCCTTGGTTGTTAAGAAGGGTTGGAGTATGTACCATCTAGATGTCAACAATGCTTTTTTACATGGTGACTTGAATGAAGAAATGTATATGAAACCACCACAATGTCTTGAAGTAGGTTGCAATATCATGGTGTGTAAATTGAAAAAGTCACTATATGGGTTGAAACAAGCCAACATGCAGTGGTATGATAATTTGGCCAGCAGTCTTTATTCAAAAGGATACAAACACTCAGATAGTGATTATTCATTGTTTTGTAGGAGAAAGGGCAGTTCCTTAGTCTTTGTTGCAATTTATGTTGATGACATAATTCTCACTGGCACTGATGTAACTGATATTAACTCCCTAAAGGCCTTTCTTCATGACCAGTTCAAGATAAAGGATTTAGGGAAACTACATTACTTTTTAGGGCTAGAAATATTGTACAAGCATGATGGTGCTCTTATCTTACAGAGGAAGTTTACTTCTGATCTTTTAAAGGAATTTGATGTCTTGAATTGCAAGGCCACTACCTCACCACTTGATTACACTGAAAAGTTGAGGGCTACAGTTGGGAAACTACTACCAGATCCTACTTATTACAGAAAGTTAGTTGGCAAACTAAATTTTCTCACAAACACTAGGATGGACATAGCCTATAGTGTACATCACCTCAGCCAATTCATGCATACACCTAGAGAATCACATTTGAAAGCAGCTTACCATGTTCTCAGATATTTGAAGCAGGATCCTACACTGGGAATTTTTATCTCAAACAAGCCTGACCTCACTGTCAGTGCTTATTGTGATTCAGATTAGGGCAGCTTGCCCTGATTCAAGAAAATCTGTCAGTGGGTACCCGGTCCTTATGGGGGACAGTCCTATTAGCTGGAAGTCCAAGAAGCTATCCATTGTGTCTTTATCCTCTGCAGAAGCTGAATATAGAGCTGTGAGATAGGTGGTATGAGAGTTAGTATGGCTGGAAAGACTACTTGATGAATTGACAGTAAAATGTTCCTTGCCCATACATGTTCACTGTGACAGTCAAGTAGTAGTACACATTGCCATGAATCCAGTTTTTCATGAGAGGACAAAGCACATTAAAATTGATTGTCATTTTGTTAGGAGTAAACTTCAGCAAGGCCTGATTACACTTCACCACATATCCACTGATTCACAGCTGGCTGATATCTTCACCAAAGCCAAAGCCTTAACTGGAATCAAGCATACTACATTCTTGAGCAAGTTGTCTGTTCTCACCTCCAACTTTGGGGGGGGGGGGTGATGAGAATACAGAGTCGAGTTAGCTATAATTATTGTTAGTTTAGAAAGTTAGTTATAGTGCAGTTAGTTAGGCGTCAGATTGGTTGTTAGAATTCTGTTATGATGCAACCAAGATTAGAATCTTCTAGAATTCCCCAACTAGTAATTGTATATAAAGGATCACATTGTAATGCTTAAGTTCTCAATTCATTTTCAATAAAAATTTCACAGCTTCATGCAATTCTTCTTTCCAGTTCCTCCATGTGAACTCAGCTTGTATCAATGGAGTTTTTCATTCACTTCACAGCCCGAGTTGCTGTTTTTCTCAATTTGTTTCTTTGCATTTTTATCTTTATAATACTTTTAACAATTCTCAGTTTAATTGTCTTATTTTCAATTTTAGAATGTTTCAAAATGATTGTTTATTTTATATTTGGTAACTCTTCAATTTTAATATTTTATTGACATATTTAAGACTATAAGATTTAAAAGACATTTTGATAGATTACACATATTTTTAGTTTATTATTGAATACTCTTGCTAAGATATCCCTGAATATTTCTTTGGAATAATTCAAGAAGTAGTAGCTATCCTTGAATAACAAATATATGTAATGATGGTTTATCCGGAGTACGTACAAAGTGCTCACCACATATGGTTTATCCAGAGTACGCACAAAGTACTCTCACCCAAAAGTTGCCCTTCTGTTAAAAGCCCATTTCAGCATCCAAATTAAGGTTTATTCAATTATTCTGCAAGGGTACATAGCAGTTTTAGTACCTGAATGATCTGCATTACTCTGGTATTGATCCTTATATTAGTTGTTGTTTGCTAAACACATTTAACTTTTAATTACATTAAATGTATAATTTTAGTCCCTAATTAGCAGAAGTTAAACATTTAACTAATTATTTATAAATAGTGGAGTAGAAGAAAACAAAATTATACAAGAAAAGATATCTTATATAACTAAAGTTAAATTATCACTTTTTTTTTTTTGTTTAAGTATTTTTCTTCTACCATTGGTTTTAGAACAACTTTCACATTTAGCAAATATAAAAATCATATTTGTATGCTATAACTATAGTTTGCATAATTGTGCTCCATATCAAACTTCATGTTTGCTATGGAGTATCAGATTGTATAAATCACTGGGGGCATCAAATTTGTATCAAATCGTTGGCAGTCTCTCATTTATATAAATTGTTGGCAACCTTTCGTTTGTATAAATCGTTGGCAGCCTCTCAATTCAATTTTATGTGTTTGATATTTGCATAAAATTTGAATTTGTATACAATTGAATCGAAATAAAACGTTTGTATATCAAATATCTCTCTCTCTCTCTCTCGCTTTATACAAACACAAATTAGACATTGTATTTTGTATAATCTGTGTTTGTATAAAGTAAGAAAGAGAGAAAGGCAAAAGAGAATTGGGCAGGAGAAGATTTGTATTGTATAATTATAAGTGTATAGGACAAAAATATATGTATTTGCATGTGTATATATAATTTTCTCCCGCTTTATACAAACAAAAACACAATTTATACATTTGTGTTTGTATAAAGTGAGAGAGGCGAGGGAGAGACAAACGAGCGAGAGAGGGAGAGTGGCAAGTGAGAATTTCAGGGAGAGAGACGAATGACAACATTTGCTACTGGTTACAATTAAATCAAACTGTGGTTATAACATTTAATTTGAATTAATAGTTTGCTATTATATACAATTTTTCCTTAGTTTTATGGACTAAAATTGCACATTTAGTTTAATCAAAAGTTATATGTGATTATCTGAACAGTACAAGTACTAAACTAGAGTAACACAATAATTCAGGGACCCAAATCGTTATTTTCGCTTGCGCAAAAACTCCTTTCCAAAGAAAAGAGGGACATTCTCGCCGCTCTTCTGTAATCTCCGACGACGTAGGTGCCGGAATAATCAGCAAGGCATCTTCTTGCCCCGTTGTGTTGTGTTCCAGTTGACTTCAACTTCTTGTTCATTTCGTTTTCCGGCTGTTAATCGAGCCAAACTCCTGTAAGCTGTTGCGAAAATTAGCAGAATTTTGACCTACTTGGCTTTCTGTGATCTGTTGCACATTTCAATTCAATGAATTTCAAGTTTCAAAGTCATTAACTGCATATTGCATGGCAAATTGACGATGGACCGGATAATTCGAACTCTGCCTTCGCCATCATCTCTGTCCGTTTCGGTCGTTTCTTTTCTCAACGCTAAGCTTAACGAAAAAGAAGACCTTGAACAGGCTCCGGCTCTTCTTTCTGAGCTCCGAACTCAGTGTCATGTCCTCGATCAAAGCCTTTCGGATCTCAATACACAGCTCCGGAACTATCTGATCAACCACGCTTCCCATTTGGAACGAACTGGTGATCTTCTTCGCGATATAGATGCCAAATTAGGAGATCTTCAGTCAGCTTCTTGCTCTTCTTCACCAGGTACAATTTTTTTTTTACTCGCCAATTTTTCCTTTATGATTTCCTTATGTGTAATTACTTATAAATATCCATCCTTTGTTGGCTAGATGGAGGATCAGGGAAGGTACTGGGAGAGGAGCTACCAGCATTGGCTAAGGAGGTTGCCAGGGTTAACACTGTGCGAACGTATGCAGGTGAGTTCACATGGGAAAACTTGTTATCTTGTCATTGTATATATAGAATGAGGGGGAAAGATAGACGACCATATAATAAGAAGATACAATGAATTAGTAAATTCAGAGTTCAAGAAGGATGACTTATATTGTAAATCTATTGGGGAGTGAAGCAATAACCTTTAGCTAAGTACATCCGTGTGAGATGAGATGTTTCAGTTTTAGTTCTTTCATCTAACTAGGTTTACATTGGCAAATTTTCCACATTATTGGATGATTGGTTCAAGACCTTGTTGCAATCTCTATTTCTAGGCAATCAGCAGATCAAGCCAGCTTATGTTGCCAAGTCTCTAGAAATTATAGCCAAGACAAGACATTAAGACACATTTAGGATAGCAGAGTATCTAATTATTTGTTGAATGCCAAAGAGCAAAAGAAATTTATAAGAAAGAATTTCAATTAGTTGAATTAGTCGAGGAGCGCGAAAGCTAACCCAAACACCACGGTCATCAAAAAAAAAAAAAGAAGGAATTTTAGTTAGTAGCTTTAGTTATCGAGATACTAAAACATAGCTGGCTATATTACCTGTTTTAGTGAGTGGATGCCAACTTTTTCTATTCCATAGAAAAATACTAAGATAGCATAGATTAGGTTACTCATTTAGTCTTGCAAAATATTTGGTGTTAGTGTTACCTACATTCAAAAGGTTATTCTTAGTACCGCAACTGATTTTGACCTCTTAAGAACTTGAAGTTTTGGTGCACATGAATCAATACAATTCACATTAACATATGAAGATGAAGACTTAGGTAAAGTACCTCAATAAAGAAAATCTAAACGAACAACAGACTCTTAGGAGAACTTGTGACTGATTTAACATACTCAATGAGGTAGGGCCTGAATTTATTATGATTCTGGTCCAACACATAGGAATTAGTTAGAAACTGTGGTAAAAGTGTTGGTATAGTACTGTGGCTTTCAGAAGTAATGTCTTTTCTATAGATTAAATATGAAATTTGATGCTCAAGTAGCAGGGAAACTAGATGTGCCATGCTACCAGTTATTGGTACTCTCTTTTCACGTTTAGTCAAGTCCATTAGGATATTGATGAAGAGTAACTAGTTATTTTCCTACCTGAATGTGCTGATAACTAGGAGCACGACTTATGAGTAATAAGTTCAAATAGACTAATTTGTGAGAACTATAATCTCTTCGAATTTATGTAGGTTTAGTGAAAAGTAGGACACAATAGAAGAAAAAGATCTATATTGGCAATACCAATTAGTTGGAAATATGTTTACTCATGTTAGTACATCTATTTTAGGTCCTATGCTCTCGTGGAGTCTTTTACTCCTGTCAAAGATTGATATGCCGGTAGAAAATATAGAGTAATTTTAGTACTTCTTATTTCTAATTTCATTTTGTATAATACTGGCCTAAGTTGAGTGCTAATGAAGCGACATGGTTGGTGAGGATCCATATAGACGAAGTCAACTTGTTTGGAATTGTGTTAAGTTGTTATTGTCATAGACTTATAGTGGAGATATTCAAAATTTTGTTCCTTCAAATTCTAAAGGACTCTCAAGTTGGAAATATTTACTATGAGAACAGTAACTGCCTTGAAGGTAAAAGATTTCACTAAAAGCTGTCTCTACGAGCTACTCAAACTTCTTAAGTTGTCCATCTGAACACTATATCCTTAACCATGAATACTTTTGTTTGTTTATAGCTTCTCCCTGTCAAATTTCAGCAGTGCAACTTCTCAGCTTTATAAATCCTCTACATGACATGTTATATTATGGTTTGACTTCAATTCCTTATAAATTTTGGCCTAGTGATCAGTGAATTAAATCGAGAACCATGAGGTATCATGTGCAAATCTCAAGGGAGGCAAAAATACTAGGTGATATCTTTGCCTGTGCTTGAAGTTTTTGATAGAAAGTTGAGGTAATGGCTGCCAGCTGAATATAGACTATGGTTTGAAACAGTGCTCATAGTGGAAGTGAAGATGCCTTCATTAGAATGAAATGGATCCACATAGAGAGGAATGGATAGAG
Organism: Solanum pinnatisectum; assembly: GCA_035578085.1. Taxonomy (NCBI): domain Eukaryota; kingdom Viridiplantae; phylum Streptophyta; class Magnoliopsida; order Solanales; family Solanaceae; genus Solanum; species Solanum pinnatisectum. The sequence continues at coordinate 46,721,242 of CM069078.1, read as the reverse complement.
AGGCTCATGTATTCATATATTTAACTTGTACCAGTTTTAGGGGGATAAAAAAAGCACCTTTGAAATCAATGCATATACTTGGATATAGGTCTCTTAAAAGGTAAACGCTAGTATCTTTTTACACTGGATCATATCTGTAAAGAAACTTCATTTGGTGTCTTTGTGCCAGAACATCAAGATATTTTTTTCATGTTTGTTTCAAGTTTCAACATTGTCCTCCCTAAAGGAGATATAGCAGCGCTTCTTTGGAATATTTGAGTTTTTTTTTCTTCAACACTTGGGAGTGTTTTCTGGTGTCAAAATCAGAGGATTTTTTGTAGAAGGTTATGCTCTGCAAGCAATGTCATTTCTTATCTAGTTTAAACCTATATGCAAGTTTTTGCTGGGCTGCATTCGTGGTCCCAAGATGATAGGTTTTATATTCAATACAAAATGGCGGGCATATTCAATTTTTTTTTAAAACCAGTAAAAACTAATTAGGGCATCATCAAGTTTAGCACATACATTTTTGTCTGTCAAGTTTGCTCATATCTTAAATTTAATAATATTTGAAAGGCTCGTTTACTAGTGCCATCGAAGTACAATGTTACTAAGCTTGACATATATTTGGTGGCACTCTGAACAAGTAACATATCTTGAGGAGACGATAAATATTTTGACCTGGTTGTCATATGTGCCAGAGCAACAAGATATTTGCTCGTGTTTATTTCAAGTTTCGGCATTGTCCTTCCTAAAGGAGATATAGCAGCGCTTATTTGGAATACTTGAGTTATTATTTTTTCCTTCTACATTGGAGAGTTTTGTGCTGTCAAAAGTAGAGGATTTTGGTTAAAAGGCAATACCAGCTCTACAAGTGCTTTCATTTCTTATTGAGTTATTGCAAACCTAGTTCCTTATGCATGTTCTTGCTAGGCTCTGCATTCATGGTCCCAAGATTAAAAGCTTTATCTTTCAATACGAAATGGAGGGCATCTTCAACTTTTATTTTAAATCCTTAAAAGGTAATGAGGGAATCTTCAAGTTTGTCACACATCTTTTTGGTCTGACAAGTTTTGCTCATAAACTTAAATTATATTTGGATAAGCTTGTGTGCCATTGATGTACAATGTCATTGAGTTTGACATATATTTAGTGGCACTTGAACAAGTAAGATTTTTTTGAGGAGACAATAAAATTGTGACCTGGTTGCTACATGATGAATGGGCCTTGAATTCCTTGTAAGCTTTTCATGTTTTCCTAATTTATTGAGTTTGTTTTCAGTGATCTTCACCTATCTTTATTCTTCATAGAAGTGGGGATTCAGGTTAGATGGATGTAATGATTTTACAAAATTTAGCATGATGGAAATTGTTATAGAGAACCTTTGTATTAGATAAGCGAAACGGGCCAAAAAAGAGAGTTATGAATAGTGAGGATTCTTATTCTGATCACAGCTAGCTTGAGATTGGGGGGTAGTTGTTGATCTGGTGTATACTTGTAGAGATATGGTTTCTTACAGATCATGGGGCAGCATGCCCATGTTCAATCGTATTTAATCTGTTTTTTGATTATAGTCAACATCAGTTGTTTTGTGCCTAACAAGTTTGGTGATCTCTTACTCATTTTGATCTGGAAATATGTCATTCTAACCACCTCTTTATTGTAATTTCCAGAGACAGCACTGAAGCTTGATACTTTGGTTGGTGACATTGAAGATGCTGTCTCGTCCACGGTGAAGAGAACTTTAAGGAGAGAACCATCGACAAAAAGTTCAGAAGTTAGTGTCCTTTTGGAACAGAATTAATATTGTTTAACAATTCTGTTCATATCCTTCTCTAATTTCTCATGTTTTTCAGGAGATGCAGAGTGTTGCCATCAGAACACTGAAGTTAACTGAAGAGACACTAAGATTAGTAGCAAAAACACATCCTCAGTGGACACGACTTGTGTCAGCAGTTGATCATAGAGTTGATCGATCTCTAGCCATTTTAAGACCTCAGGCCATTGCAGATCACAGATCCCTTCTGACTTCCCTTGGCTGGCCACCACCTCTGTCCACTTTAAATTCCTTAGGCCCAGAGTCAAAGCGGTCAACTGATGCCCAGAGCCCACTTTTCACAATGAAAGGGGACCTTAAACAGCAATATTGTGATAGTTTTCTAGCATTGTGCAGTCTGCAGGAACTGCAGCGCCAAAGAAAATCTCGTCAACTCGAAGGACAGAATAGAGAAATTGCCTTGCACCAGCCACTTTGGGCCATTGAAGAGCTTGTTAATCCTATATCAGTTGCATCTCAGCGCCACTTCTCCAAATGGGTTGATAAACCAGAGTACATATTCGCCCTTGTATACAAGGTGACCCTGGATTATGTTGATTCAATGGATGAGTTACTGCAGCCACTGGTGGATGAGGCAATGCTGTCAGGTTACAGTTGCAGAGAAGAATGGATCTCAGCTATGGTTACTTCTCTATCGACATACTTGGCAAAAGAAATATTCCCCATGTATGTTAGTCAGCTGGACGAAGAGAGCACAAGTGAAAAGCACTTGCAGGCTAGAATATCCTGGCTCCATCTTATTGATCAGATGATAGCATTTGATAAGCGAGTTCAGTCTCTTGCTTCACACTCGGGTATCTTGCTTTCTTTGCAGGAAGATGCAAAACTAGAGAAACTTTCATCATTTTCTGTATTTATTGACAGGCCTGATTGGCTTGACTTGTGGGCTGATATAGAACTTACTGATGCATTTGATAAATTGAAACCTGAGATTGAGAATGAAAGAAGTTGGTCGACAGAAGTTCGTGGAGTGGCTGTTCTATCTGTCCAAGAAGACAACAAGTCTCCAGCAATTGCCAGTGCCTTTCATCAGCGTTTTTCGGCTGTTATTGATCGTTGTCGATCGCTGCCTAGCATAGAGTTGAGATCAAGATTTTTGAAATTGGCAGGTGCACCAATAATACACAGGTTTTTGGGTTGTTTGCTTTTCAGGTGCCAAGAAGCCGAAGGGTTAACTGCCTTGACAGATAATGATGCTTTGATGAAAGTTGCAAAATCTGTAAATGCTGCACGTTATTTTGAGTCTATTTTAAAGGAATGGTGTGAGGATATCTTTTTTCTTGAGATGGGGCTGAACCAGGACACATCTACTGATGGAAATGACTTTGGTTCAGAGGAATCATCTGGAAATGGAATTCTTTATGAAGAAATTAAGAAGTTGGAAGAATTTAGAACAGGATGGGTTGAGAAGCTGTCTACGGTAGTAATGAGGGGATTCGATGTCTGCTGCAGAGACTATCTAAAGAACAAGAAGCAATGGCAGGAAAAAGATGAAGAAGGGTGGATGGTATCCCAGTATTTCGTTGGGGCACTTGATTATCTGCAGGGAAAGATGTCAATACTTGAAGAAGGTTTGAATAGAGTGGACTTTGTTGGGGTCTGGAGGAGTTTAGCCCCTGGGCTGGACAAGTTAATTTTTAATGGTATTTTGATGACCAATGCTAAGTTTTCTGATGGCGGAGTTGAGAGGCTTAGCAATGATTTTTCAGTTTTATTCGGGGTGTTCGGAGCTTGGTGCTTAAGACCTGAAGGTTTCTTCCCCAAATTGAGTGAAGGTCTGAAGCTATTGAAAATGGGAAAGAAGCAGCTCCAGAATTATTTAGCAGGAGGTGAAATATGGTTGAAAGAGAATGGGATAAGACATTTGACAGCAGCCGAGTCCCAAAAAATAGCGAAGAATAGGATATAAGTCTTAGCTTTGCAAGTTTTTCAGTAGAGCTTTACCAAATTCAGCACAGAAACATGAGCTAGTACTAGTACTCGGTTTTTGATGTAGTGGTTTTCACAGTTAAAATTATGCTCACATTTTATTCAGTGAACTGTATTTTAGTGAATGAATTATATTTCACCAGCAAATAGCAGGGGAATAAAACTGTATATTGGACTTAATATTATGATTATCCTGATCATCTTTCTTTGTTGGAAAATATGATTTGTTTTCGTCTATTTTGTAAAAGTGACTCCTAAAGGCAATTCTTTTTGACGTCAGAATAATTAAAACAGGAATATTAGATAAACAGAAGCTATTTTTGGTTCTGTTGGTATTTGAATTTGAAGGATAACAAGAAATAAGCTGGTTTTGGTTGATTGGTAACATTTTTCAATCCTTAGAGGTTTTAAATTCGAGTCCGTAGAATGCAAACCTCTTGGTAATGTATGAACTTTACACCTTTGTTTGACTTACCCGATATGAATCCGTATTAATCAAAATTAGCAAACTAGTCACAATCGATAATCAATATCATCATATACAAAACATGCTTAAGCCCAAGAAACGTGATAAATGATGCGATTAGGCCATAAAATATCTGTTTTTAATTTCAACCAATGAATTTCAAATACTATATGCCAAAAAGAAGAAGGCCACAGGTTCTGAACATTTTCAAGTCCCCTATCATGAAACATTGATAAAATTGAGAGGTAGCTAATGTAGGGTCCACATCACACACAAGTAACTAACATGACATGGCTTTGCACCCCCACCCCACCCCACCCACCCACGTTGGCTGCAATTCATTCTTAGTTAAACACAAACTGCCTACTGTTGCTCTACTTGTACTGTTTCAATGAAAAAAGAAAGGAAAACTGATTAAACTTTGGGGGTTGAAGAAAAAAAATACTCTCTTTGTTCCAATTTAGACCACACATTCTTTTTTTATTTGCCAAAAAAGTTAATAATATTATCAACATTTTAATCATGTTCGGTCAAATTCATGTATTATCGGTGTAGTCTTGAAACATTACAAAATTTTGTCATATTTTTAAAATTTCCTGCTCAATCAATAAACATCACATAATTTGAAACGAAGGAACAATATTAGTAGGGAAATTGGTAGTTTGGTAAATGAGGCCAAAAGGCACAAACAAAATAACCAATTAGAATGGAAACAAAGAGTCACGGGTCAGTCATTTAATACGGTATTTGTATTGCATGCGTTGCCTAAAAAGGTTGTCATTCATGCATCCTCTCTTCTCATGTTTTGTCACATCAACATTCAACTCTTGTTTTATTTTGTGTACATTAGAAAGAGAATCAGTAAAATGACATATTCTCACTTTCAATTTGTATGATTTAATTTAATTGAATACTGAATTTAAGAAAAAATGATAGAGTTTCAATCTTGCTATATTATAATTAACAGGGTAGTCTTAACTCTTAGGTCATTAAAGTCATCACTTGAGGCTCCATATTTTTTGGGCGCCCCATTTTTTAAAAAACTACTTATATATGTTATTTTTTTTAAAAAATTATATGTATCATGAGTGCTATGATTTCTACTAAGAAAATTGCATATGAGATGAATATAAATCTGAATTTCGTAAGAAATAATTTGATGAAAATATGGGTAACGAAATCACAAAGTCTGTTGAAGAATCTTTTCGAGCTGATTACTTTATATATGTAGAGTACATCGAACTATTTTTTGACTTCAAAATAGATTTGAACCAATTGAAACATATGAAAATATTTTTAATTTCTTATTAAGTGATAAAAAATTGAGATCACTAGATGATGAGAATTTAAAAAAATATTGTCTTAACCTTGAACTTTCTTTAACACGTAATAGTCATTATGATATTGATGTTTTATATTTATTTTTTTAGATTAAAAATGTTAAGAGAAATAATACAAGTAGAAGATAACGATCTAATGAAAATACTCAATCAAATAAAAAGACTTGATTCTTTTCCAAATACACATATTGCTTATATTATAATGTTAACAGTTTTTGTAATCGTTGTCTTAGCCGAAAGAAATTTTTTTGAAAAATTAAAATTGATTAAATCTTCATAAGATCAACAATGTCTCAAGAGAAATTGAATGAATTATTTATATTATCATTTGAAAAGGAATTATTAAAACAAATTGATTATAAAATAGTACTTAATTACTTCGCATCTAAAATTGTTAGAAAAGTAATATATATATATATATATATATATATATATCAGCGCCCCCATCTTAAGTTTCGCTTTAGGCCCCAATGTTGTTGAGTCGGTCCTGACAATTAAGCTATGAAAAAATTGTGGCTATATATAAAACACGCTACTATTAAAAACTTGTGGCTATAAAAATATTAATACAACATTAGTACGTTCCATATAAAATGAAACAGTGTCCTTTTAATTATTGATATATGGCATTTGCATTTCTCATTTGGAGGAAAAAGACGGTAAAAAAAATAGGTAAGCATGAGAGGAAGAAGTATATAAGCGATCAAACAACAAAAAGAGAAAAACATTATTTTTGATAAGTATGGTGTCCGAGCTTGAAAGATAAGAAAATTATCTAATATTTTGGTTTTTATTGAAATTTGAATATGCACTCATATAGGTATTTTTTTAAATTTTATTTCCCACTCGATATTTAAAATCTGTATTGAAACCCCGATTAAATTCGAATCGCATACTACGAGAAATATAAATGATAAACATATCTAATATTATTTCAACAGCTTGCTTGCGGATTGTGAAGTGCTAAATTCATTTAATCTCTTCACATGCATTACAATATCTATATATGGACGTAACAAGTTCTTCTAGCTATATGAAAATTTTGAGAAGGTTACGATTCAATGTTTTTGATCTAATTAAAAAAAAATATGTTCATAGTATATAGATAATGAATATTTTATCCTTAGTATACATATATTATACATATTTATATACAACATATACAACTGAAGTATATAATTAATGTATAGTTTTCCTATAGAATTCTAACACTATCCGACCAATTTTAATCGCTATAGAAGATTAATTATTTTATTTTTCAAGTTAACATATCTTGTTTGTTATTATCGTTACTTTTTTTATTTGTCATTTAGTATTTGTGTTGGAGTCCAAATCCGCACTGCGTAGGGTCTATTTGAGAAAAACGCTTCTTAACAGGAATCTTTTCATATCCAGGACTCAAAATAAAGACCTGTGATTTAAAGAGGAGTAATCTCATTCACTACACCAATACATCCTTTAATTTGACAGTTATAAACGGTTACTTATTATATATCAAGGTAATTCAATTAACCTAATACTATAATAATATAGACACCAGCCTAATTAATGCACAAAACTTGAAACTCCTTGTATATCATCACTTTTCAATTTCTACTCATTACACAAATTATTATATTAAATCTTAAACATTCTTAACGAGAATTTTAGTTTTACGATTTCCTGAAATTCATTGCATTTCGACCAATTTTATGAACTCAGAGATTTTCAACCGTATAATGCACCTCCTAGCTAGCTATCATCTTTTTTTTTTCTTGGTCAAAATAAAAAATTCTAGCGTTAGAAATGTAGAAGCAACAGCGTACCATGACTTTCTCAACTGCCAATTCAATTTTTGCCAAAACTTTAGTACAAATTGTAAGAAGTTTTGCAAGCCTAGCCTCAAGTTCCAACTCCATATTCAACCTAGATTAGACAGTTAAATCCCAAAATCAATGAACCACAATTACAAGCTTCAATTTTTTCAAACCCCTTCAGTAGAAGTAATACAATAATTATATCTCGATTTTCTAAAATAATAAATATTTTGATAAAGACAACAAGTACAGTGGACCGGAAGTCCTTTTGTATATTTCCCATCGATTTATATAGCCTATCTAGTACGCTCTCTATCTCATTTTACTCACCCTTTATACTTTTTTTTTCCTTTTTACTAATTCATTTTAGTAAATTAAGAAAAAAAATTATCATTTTCTTTTAATATTTATCAGTAAATTATAACTACATAAGATATTAAATCGTAATTAACTTTAAAATTTTAAAATATAATTAATAAATCATTAATAATATTTTTAAGAGGGTGCTAAGTAAAAGTGAACGAAGAGAAGAGAGTAGTATAAATCCCTTGTTAAAATGACAAATAGTTAATCAATTTGAAAACAAGTTCCAATTATGATTGTAGTCAAAAGTAATCGGACAAGAAGTACTTTTCATCCCATGAGTAAGCAATAATTACCTCCTTTTCATCCCATGAGTAAGCAATAATTAGTAATATATTTTGGAAACAGGGTTAATTAAAAGGCTTACAGGCAAGTGGTATTAATAAAAATCGTCCAATCGTCCAGTAAATGTATAATATTTATTATGATCTTTTTATCAATTAGGTTTTCATTTAGACATCTCAATTAAGGACGTGACCTGTTTAACACCTGAAGTTAGTTGAAATGTGTTTCATTCCTCAAAGTTTTCTTCCTCATATTTCATGAAGCTTAATCTTTTGCTGTATGTCATAGTGATTCATGTATCTATTGCAATTTCTAATTGCTATTTTGGTGACTTTTTTTGAACACTGTTAAAAATTCCAGTGAGGATGATTGCAAATTTATCTTCTCTTTTGTGTCTTTCTACAGGTTTTTTCATATACTTTTTGAGAAAATTGCTTGTGGGTTGTGCTATATTTGATAGCACACAACAACAAATATGTGATAACTAATACTGAACCAATGATGAAGTTTGTTAAAAGAACCAAACATATTGCTCTCTTGCTTGCCACATTAGTATATAATTTTGATTGATTTTTCTTAGGTACAAACAATTCGTATGTCATTGCACTCTTCCTAGAATATTAGTATAGACACAATTAGTCCACTTCTTTTGTCGCAAGTTAAGTAATTTGTCATATTTCTCCGTCTCTTCTTTTTGGGCATAATAAGAGATCAAGTTTTCTTGAAACAAACAAATATCCAAATATACACTATAACAAAATTAATTTTTATAGGCATGCAATGCACACTAACGAAGAGTGCATGAGCCTTTACCAATATTAATTAATTGTCATTAGATTTAATGTTGCTATAAACTTTAGAGACATTTATAGAGAGCACCAATTGCCTGTGAAAATACATGTTTAGCGACATTTAAGCTATTTATTGCCGTTAAAGATCATTTTTATTGTAGTGATAACTCTTTATTTTGATAAAGTGTTTTTTTTAATAAAGAAGTGACAACTCTTTCTTTTGGATTATTTTAATAAAATATGTGAACTGTAAACTTGGATACAACCCGATAGACTATCTTTTTGAAAAATATGCTTAGCAACATGCCTTTTTCTTCTTGATTGCTAGGAAAGTAAGGTTGTCTTTATTATTATTTGTGGATATTTGTGAGTTCGAGTGCTCACAAAATTATGCTGTGAGATTTTAATATATTATGTGTCAAAATTTTGGTTTAGAATATCGAGTTGTGAACAGTTTCATTCAGATGCCACCTACTACTTGGTTGATAATTGCATTAATTCTTTGTAACTGCATACTATAGCCATAACAATAACTATGGTTCACTTTCAAATAAATTGGGGCCGGTGATATGAAACCTAAGCAATAATAATGACTACTCTGAGACAATGAGGAAAAACATTTATGATACTAACAATTTTAGGGCATTTTTAACATATACATGATACGTCATACTATAATAAAAACATATTGATGGAGGTTCGTAAGAAAGGAGTTGAAGGTCTTTCATTTGATTTTAGTTAAATATGTTCTTGTATGGACGTGATGTTCCACTTTACTTGGGAGTGTTGTTGTTCGAGACTTTTTGGTCTCTTCTTTAACGTCTGATGTTGTTCTTTATAACTTTTTGGAATTTAGTAAATTTCATTACTTCTGACCAACTATTTATATGGAGATTTTCTTAGACTTCTTTCTTATACTTAAATCTCTTTGTGACTCATAATTTTTTTTTTATAACAAAAACAAAATTTTAAAAATATAGCACTTTAAAATTTCGAAGGAACACTTTGCCTTAAGATAAAATGTTCTTGACAATGTAGTGTATGTATCAAAAATATGAATATTATGGAATGATCATATGTAAACTTAATAAAATAGTTCAATCCCGTGCGAAGCACGGGTAATTTACCTAGCATATATATATAATCCAGCAGAATAATGCCTTTTGATTTGTCTCCAAACCTTGATCATAATTATCCACATCTATAATTGATTTCATTAATTTTGTCCTATAGAAGCAACCGTTTGATTCTCAATCTGATAAATAAAAACATTTAATGTAACATACATTGTGTCTATAATATATAATACATATAAAGATAACATAAATTCACCCCTTTTTTAGTTTAGTGTCTTTAGATAGTCCAAAGTCATTATGAGAATAGATGATAAATGTATACCAAAAACATATTCATCAGACAAATAAAATATCAGTTGACAAGGTGTTATCTGCAAAATAATATATACTCTACTTAATTTGTAAACTAGAATATAATTCTGATGTGAACTTAAATCTCAAATTTGGTAAAAATGGAGGGAGCATAGTCCCCACAGCTTAAGTACTATAGAAATAAAAATGTATACAGAAGAGTAGACAAGGAATCTTTCTGCTGGTGGCATACAAAATATCCTTTTAGTAACATAAATTTCTTAAAAATATTTTTTCTAGTTAAAATAGTGAAAAGAATTTTCATAAATGATGTTCAATTCTGTCTATCCTCCAACTATACACCCCTTAAACCCTCAATCCAATAAAATTTGGTTAGATCAAGTTTAAATTCTTTTTTTAAGATGAAAGTTGAAGAAATAAGGATGCTGAGATGGATGTGTGGTTATATTAGAAGCAATAAAAGTAAGAATTAGATATCCGAAAAAATGTGAGAATGGTCTCTATGATGAATAAGATGAGGGAAGGTTGAGATGATTTGAGCATATGAAAAGGAGATGTATGTAGATGTCCCAATGAGGAGGTGCTAGAGGTTTGAATATATAGTGAGTATAAAAAAAGGTAGAGGTAGGCCAAAAAAAGTATTGGGTAGAGGTGATTAGACAGGACATAGTTCAACATCAGCTTACGAGGACATGCTCTTAAGTATGAGGGTATGAAAGTCATAAATAAAGATAGAAAGTTAGTAGTGATGGATTTTTGTCTTACTTTTCAACGGATTTCTTGGTGGTGTTTGTCGTCGTATTAATCTTATTCTTGTAGTGTCTTGCTTTTGAGTTCTATTATCATCTATTGTGTTTCGATTATCACACAATATTATAGTTATTACATTTTCCTTATTAGTTGCTATGTTTTTTTTTTTTTTTCACTGACATTTTTTCTTTTCATATCTATTTTAGTTTGCTTTACTCGAGCCACAGATTTTCTGCAAACAATCCTCTACCTCTCTACGAGATAGGATTAAGGTCTGAATACACTCTATCCTTCCCAGATCGTACTTATGAGATTTACGGAATATGTTGTTGTTATTACATATATAAATTCTCTTTTAGGATAATATTTTTTGCATATCTACCAAACATCATAAAGCAAATGAGAAAAATCGTTCCAGGAAATAACTATGTAAAATTGTTATATCACCCTTTGAATATAATAAATACAATGTTTTGAAAAATGTTAGAGAAATAACTATAATTAATGATAAGGGTAAATTAGAAACTAAATATAAAAATTATCCATTGATTTCGTAAAGTGGACAAGTATTGTTTGACATGCCAAAATAATATAATGGACGGAAGAGGGAGTACTAAACTTTTGTCTCAAACGACCTCCGTGTGTTTCTACTCTATTAATCTAAATTAGGAAATTAATTCCATCAAGAGTTTGAGTTTCTTTTATAATTTTAATTAGTAGACATATTTTGTCCTAATTAAGGCCAACACAATTGGCTCAAGATTAGTACAAACATTAGTTTATGTTTAGGTAGTTGGTACTGTTCTTTTCTTTTAGAGGCAAGGTGTTAGTGACCTCCTAGGCTACTTTTTTTTTTTTTTTTTTGTCTTTACATATAGCTTGTGTCCATAACTCAAACCTACATGGCCTTATAAAGCAAATCAAATCTCTTCCTCTTCAACTTATCACTTGGCTTATTCTTTCATATCATTGTAGAAAGAAGGAAGACAAGTGGAGAGATCTAGAGTTATTTAATATAGAGAAAAAAACAATAATAGTTAAGTGGTCATGTCTAGCAGAAGAAGATCAAATAATAATTCAAGATTCACTCAAGATGAGATTAATGATCTTGTCTTGAAATTACAATCTCTCTTGCCAAATTCCTCTTCAAAGTGCATCTCCACGGTACGTCCATTATTTATCTTTTATACTGATAGTCATATGGCGGAGCTAGGTAGCGCCTGAAGTCTGAACCCCTTTCAACTTCTTCATGTGTTTATTTTTTTATAATTGAATTTTTTTAGTGAAAATTCTGGATCCGTCACTGACATTGTGCTGCTGGGATTGATGAGCATTACTTTATTTTTTTACTTGAATTAATGCACAATATATTAAAGCAAGCAGAAATAAAAACCTACGTACGAAGTAACACAACATTAATTCTGTGAAGTAAGCCATTGGTTGAAGTGGTGATTATTACTCCCTCCGTCCCAAAATATGTGAGTGTCACTCTAGCAAATAAAAAAAACGTTAATCCAAAATAAATGTCGTTTTGAAATTCAAGACAAAAAAATACTCTCTCCGTCCAATAATAGTTATCCACTATACTATTTTGAAATGTCCAACAATACTTGTCCACTTTATGAAATCAATGAGTACTTTACACTTACTTCCTAATTTACCCTTATCATTAATTATAGTAATTTTTTTATTACATTTTTTAAGACACTGTCTTTATTATATTCAAATGATGATATAATAAAATTACTCTTCTATTTATAGTTTCTTAAGAAGTGTGCAAAGTCAATACTTAGTGGATAAGTATTGGAAGTAGTAGTGATTATTTCTAACTATACCCTTATAGTATTTCTTTTTAACAGTGGTCAATTCTCAAGAAACGTCTACTAAATAGGAGTAACTTAGTAAACTATATACCTTAGATTGACTCCTTCCATCTCAAAATAAATATCATTTAACTCATTTCACACTCATTAAACAAAAAAAGAAAAATAAATTGACGAAGTGATGATTATTAATTAATTAATTAAGCTCACTTTAAACGAACAGATATATGATACAGAATTAATGTGCAAAAAACATTTTACGAAATTGATGATTAATGTTATCTCATAATAACGGTTTTAGGTAATTCTCATCGAATGAATGAATTTTTTAATTTCTAGTTAGGTCTAAAGTCCATTTTAGTTAGATTGTCTTAAATGGAGAGAACATGTCGTTTGTCAGCTAATATATATGACCTTAGACAATCTTTCTCGCATGTCTAGGCACAGTGTACGTTCCACAAAAGTACTTTTGTCTAGAGAGATTTAGCTTTAGCAACATGTTACAACCAAATAATGTCACGATTTAATCATTTTGTAGTAGTAACTTTTTTTCATAATCGTAGTGTCCAACTGTTCGGACCACCTTGCATACATCCCGACTAATTAACTTCTGATCACGTACAGGTAACATCATCATCAAAGATACTAGAAGAGACCTGTAAGTACATCAGAAAACTACACAATGAGGTGGATGATCTAAGTGAGAAGTTATCCCAAGTACTGCCTTCTGTGGATACCAATACTGCTGATCTTATAAACACTTTATTAAGTCTTCTTCAGCAGTAAATTAAAGCCCACGGATCTAAGCATCTCTTAGTGGTTGTTAAGTGTTTCTGTAAGTATATAATATAATATAAAATATATAATATATAATGGCTACCTAGTGTTTTATATAATGTCTCAATTTTACTACTACATTTATCTTAATAATGTACTCTTGTAATGTTATATATAGATAATATATACATTATTTAAATCATGTTTAATTAGTGTATTTGGTTGGTCCAACTGAAATGTGATTATTATATGTAAAAGTGTTTGATGATCTAATGATTGAACATGATATTTATCTCCATAATTAGAAATTGAATAACAATCGTTACCAATATCAAAGAGTATTAATTAAAGTGTATCTAACATACAAAAGAAATTCTACAATAAATATTTTATGAGCAGTGATGAAAATATTCAAGAACATCAGAGAGTAGAGATAAAAATATGTATATTTAATTAATTACTGTGTATTCACTTATGCTTCCATATATAACAGCTATGCCTATGTAAAACCTAAAAATCTTGATCTATTTAGAATACAAACCTTTTTCGTATTTTTCATTCGGACTCTCGTGTCCAGAGTCTGCATTGGAGCTCCGACTAAATTTGGATTGTGCACTGCAGGGCCCATTCGAGCGTGAGGTTCCCGACATGATTTTCTCCATACTCAGGGATCAAAAACGAAACCTCTAGCTAAGGGTGAAGTAGTCCAGTACCACTGTACCACAACCCTTGTATTTTGTTTGGTTGGAAATCAATTATTCCGGAATAACTAATTCTATACTTGTTCTTTTCACTACAAGAAATATGATTTTTTTGTGACGATGTTTCGTTGCAACTTTACTAGTTGCGATAAAAGTAAAGATTAGCATTAGAAATCTTTTGTACCCCGGGAATCCAGTATGATAAGTGATGTGATGAGGGAAATATTTGGGAAGCATTGTTGGTGATTTTAGTGGTGGATCAACAAATAATAGTACTAATTATTGCAAATACTGTTGGGCCTATCGTCACATGATGAAAGAACCAACCAATGAAAATATTTTGATCCAATATGTACTTGCCAAAGTTCACATGATCCAAAACATGTCCTTTCTGTCTAGTAACTAATTAATTAGTAGCACAAGGACAATGAAAAACATTTATCTTCTGCTTTTTCTGTTTTGATACTGGGGTTCATCTAGAGGTGAGATACTTCATACTAGTTTATGTATTTTCAATTCAATTTATGCTTAACTATGATAAATTGTACTAGTTAGTGTAAGCACCATTGTTAATTTGGAGTTTACGTTAGAAATTGAACAAATAGAGTGTTGTATCTCACTCCTAATTGAGAGCATATGTAGTTTTAAATGGCGACTTATCAACACGAATCCAAATGAATAGGATTAAAGTGGGTACAAGAAACTGATTGAGAAACCTAAAGACCATACTTGGAACACTCTGTACAGTAAATAGTTACAATTATATGTAGTGTTTTAAAAGACATTGTTGGGACTCACTTTGGGGCAGGGCTCTAGCAAAACGCTTCGAGATTCAAGTGTGGGGGCTTAGTTCTGTAAGACTTACGCCCTAAGCGTCCGATTGTACGTCCTAAGCAAGCCCAACGCTTAACCCTCGAGGCTCGCCTAACAGATCTTATACAAATTATGTGTTAAATTCTTTACTTAACATTGCTAACCCTCATAATTCTTGAATAAATGAATGATACTTTATAGTTTTTTAATCTATAGAAATAAGAAGATTGAGAGTAACTCAAATAACCAGTTGTAGTATCACATATTTACTATTTTAGTAATACTGTGAGGGTGATTATATATTGTGTAACATTTCTTTTAAAAATACATAGCGAAATTGTATTTTTTTCACTTTATCATTGGTCGTCATGTTTTTGTTATACGCTCCAAAATTATCATATTTTATTTACTTATTTGAAAGTAATTTTATTTTTATTCATGATGGAGTGATATTTTTATTATAATACTAGTAAGTTTTATTGATTAATTTTCTTTTAGGGGGATAAATTGTATAGTATGATAACAATGTATCTTTAGAAATAATGATTCTTTTATTATTAGAAATTTAAGATATTAGATTATTTATATTTGTATAATCATGTTAGAAGTTTTATTTTCTATGAGTTTCCTTGATCATGTTTGTAATTATATTGATATATTTTTATAATTTTGTGTTATTATATTATTATACTATATATTGTAAATTAAAATGTAAAGATCTATAGGCCTTACGCCTCGCCCTATGCTAAGTAAAATGCCCCACCTCACGTCCCAGCCTTTTAAAACACTGATTACGTATAATTGACATGGTAGGTGTTTGTACATGTAATTTTATTTTGTGATTTGAAGTAACGAGATAAAATTAGTGTTAAGACATGCCATTTTATCTTATCAGATGAATTTTCAAATTCTTCAAAAAGCTTAATTTAAGAATTTCATATCATAATTTCACATTTTTCAAATACAAAAAATGATCTATAAGTTTATATTCCGTCAAAAAAAATCCATCATTTTATATCTATAAAATTTTTTGCTAGTATGTCAAAATATTCACGGCATATGAATATGATGATATAATTACTAATGATATTGACCAACAAACAACTCAATAAATATAGTACCTACAGTTCATGCTCAATTTTACTTTTTTTTTTTAATTGAAATAAATAAATGATGTATTTTTTTTAGAAAATCTTTATGATAGTGTATTAGACTTTTGCTATGAACTTTTGCTTGTTTGGTAAGGTTGTATAAATAATATGAGCAAATTTGACAGTCTTCACAATTTATGAGTTTTTTTTTATGTTAGTGACAATACAACTTAAAAATTCAATTTGCATGTTCAAACAAAATTTCAATTTATCTCATATGATTTTATATCAATCAATTTCATCTTACACGGCCAAACAAGCCCTACATCTTTGCAATCTCTATATATAAATTTAAAGCAATTTTGAGGTGAAATTACTCCATCTCTCTTATTTTTATGATATATTTGATTGGATATGGAGTTTAAAATGATAAATTAAACTTTAGTATAAGTCATAGATATAGTAAAAGTAAATCTTGCATCAAAACTTGAATATACAATTAAACTAATTTGATGAATTTTAATTATTAAAAGTTAGGGAAAAGAAGTATGCACAAATTTACACCAGCAATAATATTAAAGACACAAATAAAGAAACGTACAATGATACAGAATTGCAGGCCGAAAAAAAAAAACGTACAAATTGTGCATATGATATGTAAACTCAATGCATAGAGATACCAAATTTTTTAAAAAGGTTAGGCATATTACTGAGAATTGCTAAGGTGTTACTCATGTACTCCTTAGCATTCTGCACCCGCGCTTTCACTTCTCCAAGCAACGGTGATCCCATTTCATCCAGTCCTTCTAGACACGTGTCCTGATCAGTCATCGCAGCACTTACCCATGTCTGCATGTTCTTCACCTTCATCACCGTTAATGCACTCTCTCCGGTACCCACATTCAGCAACTCCGCCGATTGGTTGAGTTGACTCAGCGCGTCATCGAATAAGCTGATGCAGTCCTTCAACGCCGACACGGTTCCCGGGTCATTGATCTTCGATATCAGCGTCTTTGGCAACGAAGAGATGTTCGTTAACTCTCTGACAGTCGCCTGAAGAGAGAGATTCAGGAATTGTTCCGGGTCGGGTTTTGGTGAGGTGCTGTTGAGGGATGATATGGAGTCAAAGCATGACCCGGGATGCTGAGTCACTGCGCAGACGATTTTGAGCGAATCGGCTGAATTGGATGAAGGAGATGGTGTGTGGTCGTCGGAATTAGACGCGTGGATAAACGCGCCGACGAATGCACAGATGAGTAAAGTTAGGAAGAGGGTGAGAGAGAGGGCGATGATGAGACGGCGCTTGTGGGCGGCTCTGGGATTGGGGAAAGAAGATGGATCTTCAGAAGGGTTGACTTTGCCATAGCCTTTTACTAAGTTGATTGATTCCATAGAAATGCAATTGGGATTTGAGAGGTTTTCTGGAAAAGCTGTAAGGCGAAGACGACACGGTTTGAAGAGTTGATAAGAATTTGGGTAATGTTAACTGTTAGCACGTTCTACTCTTTTTTTTTTTTTTCATTTTACGAGTATTTAATTTAATTTGCCGACAGACCAAAAAACAATTTGAATAATATATATAAAGAGATAAAATTATAATTTGAATAATCAGCTTATTTATCACCAAACACATAAAAGAATACAAACCAAAAACAGCAAGAAGATCAACTGCACGCCAAAAATACACACTGTATCCACGAATTCTCGATCCGAGAAAAGTAAAGCGACGACACTTTTCCCCGAGCTTCGAAATGCATCTGAAGTGAAAAAGTTAATCGATGGATTAAGCATCTCAGAGATGCTGTTCATATTCACCAGAATCATCAAGCAATTGTTCGCGTTTTCTGTGTCCAATCCCTTGTCTAACTCCAATGAATACAGGCATCTCGCAATTTTGGGCCTTTCGGTTTGGAGCCAGTCAAGCATTTCAGATCTCATAGTCATCGTTGCTCTCGAGTATTTCTCTTCATCGATCGCCAAATAACTGTTCAATTGACTCAGTGATTTGTTGAAATACAGATAGTTGCAGTGACTTACAGTTGACTGATCAGTAGAGGAATCGGACGATTTGAGTGAGTAACTGACTTTCTGGAGCTCGCTGATTGCTGTATGAAGTGAGATGGAGAATACTTGAGATGAGTTGATTTTTGTTGATCCTAATTTTTTATTTTTGTAGAGGGAATTTGACATGTACTTAAAGCATGTCTGGTAGTGTGGAGTCGGCGAGCAAATGAATTCGATTGCTTTTTCTGGGTTATTGGCAGGTAATTCAGATTCGTAATCTCGCTTAATCATCGTTAAAACAGAGATAACGGCGACGATGATGAGAATGAAAATGATGATGAAAGTAATGAACCACTTGGGCTGCTTTCTTCTTCTTGAGTTCGTTTGATCATTCAGATTAAGGCTAACTGATGCCTTAGAGATTTTGTTAACAGAATCTGAATCCATGGCAGAATTTGAATGGAAATCCAAATGGATTGTTTCTGGTTAGATGAAAATATTGTGTCAAGGAGAAAAAGATAATGCTAAATTGTGAGAGGTCGAAGACTGGGTCAATTCTTCCATCATGACAAGTTTTTCCACAGAGTCAAGCAGACACTACATAGTTGACGGAGTCTTTGAGAGCCCATTACTGATTACAGATTAGTTGACTCTTTGATAGCCAAGTATCTTTTTAGGTGGATCCGGTGGATTTAGGATTTCTTAAGAAGGTTCGAAAAATAAAAATATAATGCTTGAAATTTAAATTTGAAACTTTAAAAGTGAATTTTGAGCCTCTCCATCACTATGAGGTTCAAAATAAAATATTTTAAAAAATCTATTTACATATATAAAGCTGAATGTAGGCCAAGCTGATGTGGCATGTCTCAATGGCCACAATTGATTTTTATGATCTCTCTTAATTCATCATTAAAAAGACAATAATGAAAGAACATTATTGTGAGCAAATGTCAAGACCGTTTTAATTGATTTAAAACCTCCACACAAAATAAATCTATGTTAAAATTAATTCTTAGCATTTATAATAAAAGACTCTTTGTTTTTCTTTCAGTTACAACATAATTCTGCATTACTTAATTGTAGAATTTGAAAGATTTCTACGCCATTAAAATTTGAGACAACTATATAAACAAAATACAATATACATTCACTATCTCAATTTTTTCATGAATCAATGAAATTTATGCAATATAAATTTGTAGAAATAAATAGACAAGAAAGAATGAGTCCAAGAGAGAAGACCATAACAATTCAAGATTATTTTGTAATCTCAAAGCATGAACATTACTATTGTCTTGTGTTCTTGTAGAAATGTTGGATCAACAACACATTATATTACATGCATAACTCTTCCTTAATCACCTTTCAAGATACCATTCATGTAATATAACAAAATCAATCATCAGGCTTTTGCTAAGAGTTTAAAATTTGATTGACATCGGTGAGTGAAGCAAGAAGAAGAAAAGAAACAAGAATTGAAATTTTGAATAAGTTTTAGCCTGAATCTACAAACGGTTAATTTTATAGGTAGAATTTTCAACTCAAACTCCTGTATGAATGTTGATTTTTCTTCTTATGTTCTCTTCCTGTTCTCATTAAAATTCTTTGTATTTGTATGACAAAAAAATGACAATACTTTCAGAAAATATTGATATTGAGGAGTTTTACATAAAATTAGGAAGAGACAAAAAGAAAATATGTAGAGTGGTGAAGGAGAGAAAGAAAAATGAAAAGAAACAAAGAGTGATAAGAAAAATAGAGATATTAAATAAAGGAAGAAGAAAAAGGCTCCCTATATATAATATTGCCAAAATTAAAGTTTAACATACAAAGAATAATTTATTTATTTTGTTCCATAAATATAACTTTAATATGTTTCATATATAGTTTCCCTAAATTTATATTTTGTTCCATATATAAGTTGTACTATGTTCCATATATAGTCTCCCTAAATTTATAGAGAATAATAATAAATTATTTAAATGGTAGGAGATATTATTTAAAAAACAAACAAAAATAGAGGTGGTATTTTAATTTTAATTCATTATAAGGAGAAAAATAAAGAAAATGGCTTCAATTTTGAGAGAAAATTTTGGAAATACAGGTTGTAAATAAGAAAAGCACGAAATTAACGTGTTAAGAAAAAGGAAAAAGAAACTAAAATGAAAAAGAATGGCATTAAGGAAAAAAAAAGGACTACCAAAATTTGATTGTATTAATTCCTTTTAATTCTATTTCCTTTTTAATTTATTTCATGTTATATAAAATTCATACAAAAGAAAATATGATTTGATGCATACAAATATATAACGACTAAATTTTCACAAAATATACATCACATAAGTGATAAATACGTTTTATATAGTATTATATAACCAAATAAATGAAAGATATGATTGAATACATTTAAAAAATATTAGTAAAGATTTAAAGACTAAAATTTGAAGACATTATACTTCACAAATTTATTAATACTATGTGTAGTATTTATATAACAAGAAATTATAAATAAAAATATTTATATTTGTAATTCTTGGATAATTTGATGAATAAATTCATTTTGTTATCATACGAATTTTATTTGGTAAATTCATTGTTGTTTATAATTTGTATAAGATTAGTTTATGGAAGAGTGATTTAGTACCTTTTATAGGCAAAAGAAAAATGACTTGGTTATTACCATTTTTTTCGTTTTCATTTGTATTTAATGTGTTTTTTTGTTCAATATCTATATTGAAGTTCGAATAATTCGAATTTAAGTTTGTAGAGCCCATTTGTATTTTTTAAAAATTTGTAAGAAAAATGCTTATGCAGGTGTAAGGATGTAAGTTCATTCACATATTTCTGGCTCACATAGATTTTATAGCAAACAATTAAGAAAGGAACTAGAGGTAAATATAATAAAAATACTCTTACACGACATATTTCATAATATATCTTTTAAGTAATTCACATTTACTAATCAACTCAAATACATATTGTTTAAAGGTTATTTTATTTTAATAAAAAAAGGATATATAATAAATTTAAATATATTTTTTACACTGCGCATTCACTAGTATCTTATATATAGTAATTTTTAATTGAGAAGGTTCGAGTGAATCCTGCTACTATCCACTCCTGGACATTGTTTACCATGACAACATATTTCAGAATACTTTCTTAGTATAGTAATCTAGTTGTGAACATATTTTTACACAAGAACTTGTTTTCTGCAATTTGCTAATTGCCCAACCAAAATGGGAAAGGAAAATAGCGAGTTTTGTAGCAACAAAATACACAACTAAATGGAGATAAATCAATACGTAACAACAGGCAAAAAAGAAAAATCAACAGAAAAGCAAAAGAGCCAAATTCCCAGAATAAAGAGCCTAATGCTGATCCAATTCTCGGGTAAAACAGGTCGTCGATTTTATGCAATATGCCTCTGCTATTCCTCATGTTTTGCTGGGCTGCGTAGCTTCTCTTTTATCCGCCCCAACTGTCAACGGAATGTCCTCCAACAAATCAATGCACCTCTGTACTTGACCCATGGCCTCGCCAATCCACCGCTGTAAATCCCAAACAATTTTATTAATCGCCAACATTTTCTCATTTGGATCGATACCCAAACTCATTGAGTTGCTTCAGAGAGAATTTGACCATTCCTTGGCAATTTCTCAATACCCCAGCACTCTTGGTGTCAATCATGTGTACCTTTGAGACTGCTTTTTCAATTGAAGAAGCGACATTCTCAAGCTCGATTCGTGAAGCATAAAGCGAAAGGATGAAGATCCGAGATAGGTTAATTTTATCTCTGTTTTTTTACCATAATAAGGAGGGGATTAGGGCATCTGAAAGTGCAGCAATGGAGTTAAAACATGAGTCTGGATCATCACTGATGACATCACAGACGTTTCGAATAGCGTCTGTTGGGTTAAACGACAGTGATTTGGACTCTGTTTCTTGTTTAAGTATTATTGACGCACAGATAATTGCAGCAATTATGAGACTGAACAGAGTTACCAGACAGATTATCAATCGTAGTTTCCTTTTGGTTCTTGAATAGGAATTTTCATCTTGCAGAAGGCTTTTCTTTGTACTTTGTGCTAATTGATTCATTCATCTGCTCACTTTTTCCCACAGTTTTGGAAAAATTTTGAAGCTAAATTCAAAGTTTGTTGCTAAGGTCAAAACTCAAAGCCAACAAGATGCTAAGAAAGAGGAAACATCAATTTTTTATTCTTTTGTTAATTAATTTTTTGATACTCAGAATCGTTTGACGTCTTTCGATTTGGCTAAACTTATAAACTAATTAAATCAACTTAATTTCGATTTATCTGTGAGTTTAGTTGACCATGTTTCTTTTAGGAGGAGTCCTAAGCTGTTATCTATGATCTATCATGCACAAATTTTACACCTATCTACTATGTGACACAATACACGTAGGACATCACGTACAGTGGCGAATTTATGTTATAATTTTGGATCACCCGAACCCGTGGTCATCCGACTAAACTCGATATATTACGTCCATAATTATTAAAGAATATATTAAAGTAAAACTTGTTGAACCCGTTCTCAAGATGGCTTATCTTTAAAGCAATGGTGCATCCGTTTTCTTGAAATCCTAGATTCGCCTCTGATCACGTAGGACAAAAAATGACATGTAGGATGCCATGTAGGATATATGTATTTATTTGTTCAACTTTAAATGTCTACTTGAGCACATTCAAAGTTGCAGGACATAAATATGATTTGAAGCCCAGTTAAATGACATATTTATGTATTATGCCTACTTGTAATTACGAGAAGTTATTCGATATATTTTGTCGATCTCCCTTATAATAACCATTGAACTTGTATGAAGGGGAAAGAGATCGTGCTAAATTGTAAGTGGGCGAAGACTAGGTCAATTCTTCCATCATCACAAGTTTTTCCAACAAGTGGAGCATGAACTACTTTATCACATTACTGATTAGTTGACTCTTCACTCTTTGAGAGCCAAATATCTTTGAGGTGGTATCCACATTGTTTACCATTCAGTGGCGCAACCAAAAATTAAGGTATCCAAACAATTCAAAAAAAAAAAAGTAATCCTATAGGGATTCAATCTTGCATACTCTGCACCTAATTGCCACCGGGCTACTTGCATTATATTATAGATTTTAAGCATTAAAAAAATATAAAAAAAAATGTAGACACACAGATTCAAATTTGGGCACTAAGTTTTGTGCAATGCCTTGCCACTGCGCTACGAGTCTATATTGGTTTTGAGGATGTCCAAAATAATATATATTCCAATATAAAGTAAGATTTGACCAATGTAATTTTCCGACGAAACTGAACCACCGTAACTCCACCCTTATTACCATGATACTAATATTTTTCACAATACTTTGTTTACTATAGTAATCTAGTTGTGTGCTGTGTGCACATTTTTACACAAGAACTGAACAAGTTGTATTTTGTTCCTTTTCAATTGAAGATCACACTCTCATTTGCACTAAAAGTCTAAAATGGGAAAGGGAAATGGCAACCCAAAATGCATATATAAAATGGAAATCAATATATACGTAACAACAGGCAAAAAAGAAAAATCAAGAGCAAATACTCAAAGCAAAAGAGCCAAACAGTTCGCCCATAGTCATATTCCCAAGCAAAAGAGACTAATGCTGTTCCTATTCTGGGATAAAACAGGTCCAAAATCTCATCCATATTTTTCAATATTCCTCTGCTATTCTTCATCTTTTGCTGAGCTTCATAGCTTTTCCTTCTTATTTCTGCCCTAACCGTCGTCGATGGAATCTTCTCCAACAAATCATAGCATCTCTGTACTTGACCCATGGCTTCACCAATCCACAGCTGCAAATCCCAAACAACTTTATTAATCGCCAATAATTTCTCATCTGGATCGATACCCAAACTCATTTCCGATTCATTAAGTTTCTTCAGAGAGAATTCAATCATTCCTTGGCAATTTCTTAATACCCCAACACTCTCGGGGTTAATCATGTCTACCTCTGAGATTGCTTTTTCAATTGAAGTAGCGACATTCTCAAGCTCGATTCGTGAAGCATAAAGCGAAAGGATGAAGATCTGAGATGGGTTAATTTTATCTCGAGACGGGATTTGAGCAAAGTGAAGTGTAGCAATGGAGTCGAAGCATGAGTCTGGATCTCCACTGATGAGATCACAGACTGATGTAATAGCGTTCCCTGGGAAAAACGACAGTGAGTTGGACTCTGTTAGTTGTTTAAGTATTATTGAAGCAGAAATGACAGCAACAATTATGGGAATGAAGAGAGCTAACAGACAGATAATCAAACTCAGTTTCCTTTTGCTTCTTGAAGAAAATTTTTCATCTTGCAGGAGCTTTTCCTTGTTACTCATTTGATTCAGCAGTTTTTTGGAATACTTTTTGAAGCTAAATTGGAAGTTATAGGAGTGAAGACCCAAGTTATTTTTATTGCCCAAGTCAAAGCCAACAAGTTGCTAAGGGCATCTCTTAACCTACACTCTATTTTAGTCTCTAAATATAAAGTTTTGTATTTACTTAGACAATCAATTTCAATTTAATTCTCTAAAAAAAAATTTCTCTCCTCAATATTATGTTATTATTTCTAATTTATTCTTATTTTCTTATTTCATAATATAATCTTAAGTAATTTCCCTAGATAGTCACCTATGTTTGGGAAAAATTACCTAGGAATATCACTTATGTTTGTTTTAGGACTACAATATCACCCAACTTTATCTATTTTCCTCAAAATATACTTGACACAATAAATACATTATCTCTCTCCTACTAGGATGTCATGTCACATTATTCCTTTTTATTATTATTGACAATTTTTTTAAAAAATTTAGACAACCCGTATATTATACCCAGTAAAAAAAATTACATAAGGAACTGTAATATGAGCTCCTCCGATTCTTCAAGAAAATGTGTGGCTTCCTCCGGTTCTTCAAGGAATAAATTAACGAATTTGCATAAGGAACTGTCTCCTGAGCCGCTGTATACCTTTGATGTCGACCAGAGAAATCGTCACGAGGTAAAATTCAAGTTTTCTTCTGATTCTTTTATTTTTGAAGTGTAAATTGTGAAATAATTTGAATACTTAGCATGATATTGGAGTAATTTTCTTAAAATTTAGGGGTTTATTGCTTGCTTGTTTTTTAATCGGATATTTCTATTGTTTGAATATGCCTAAGCTTTGAACAAATGTTTATAGTTTGTGTAAATTTTTTTTTTTTACCATGAACAAGAAACCTTTGATTTTTTACCGTGAACAAGTAACAGATGTTTATAGTTTGTGTAAAAATCAATGTTCCTAATATCTAGTTTATCTCTAAATATCCAACTAAATTTATTGTTTCTTCATCAGCTTCAAGGAACTAGTTTAATTTTTTCCTCGACAGCAAGACTAAATTTTTGTATGGATATAACGGCAAATACTCATAAATGAAACATAGGATAAAGATTTTCGCTATAAAATTGAAGTAACTAGATTTTCATAGAAAATGGATTAATGTTCTCTTATAGATACATTAAACAAGCTGTCATTTAAAGAATTAAAAAATATTATTAATAAATTAAAAAAATGTGACATGACATCCTAGTAGGAGAGATATAATGTACTTTTTGTGTCAAGTATATTTTGAGAAAAATAGACAAAGTTGGGTGATATTGTAGTCCTAAAACAAACATAAGTGATATTCCTAGGTAATTTCCCAAACATAGGTGACTATCTAGAGAAATTACTCTATAAATCCTTTATGTCTTTTTCCCAAATAATTACTTTATATAATTTTCATGTGATATAAAATTTTATTTTTTTTTCAAATTCTTTATTTAATATAGAAATATATTTTATTCTAAATTTTTAAATAACATAAATTTCAAGAAAATATAATAAAATATACAAATCGATGAACAAATTCAAATAAAAGTGAAATACAATTACATAAACACTCAAATTTCAAAATTATTACGTTGCTCCCATAAATGATCTATTAATGCATTATGACGTTCCAAATGAGTATTTTTATCGTCAATTTTCAAAATTAATTTTTTCATCTTATCATTTTAATTTTGTGTATTCTTTATAGTGAAACTTAATAATAAAATCAAATTATATTACTGACGAAAATTAGAAAAAATTAAAATACTATTAATTTGAGACAAAAGTAGCATATATTAAATAATATATATTTTAAAATATTGTATTATATTTAAGAAGAATTATGAATATTAGATATTTAATTAATGACATTATATGTAAATTAATAAGTTAATTCGAAAGTAATAGAAATAATAATAAAATATTGAAAAAGTGAAATATAGAGTGTGAATAGTTTGGAGAACTACTATTCACCTCTCTAAATTTAAAGAATAGAGAGTCATTTAGGGTGTGTTTGGTATGAAGGAAAACATTTTCCGAAAAATGTTTTCTAATTTTCTCATGTTTGGTTGGGTAAAATGTTTTGAAAAATGTTTTTCAAATCAACTCATTTTCCTCAAATTTAAGGAAAATGACTTCCCTTCAAAAATTAAGGAAAACATTTTCCAAAATTTTCCTCTAACTTCAAATTACAATTTTTTGTTGAAAAAATCAATTTTGTTTGTTGAAAAAAATCAACTTTTTTTGTTGAAAAAATAAATTTAAAGCTTATTTTTGAAAAATATTTTTCAACTTCAATTTTTTTACCCCACCCTCGCCCCAACCCCCCAGCTCCCAACCACCCCTTCCCACCAGCCCCCACCAAAAAAAGAATTTTAAAGTTTGTTTTTAAAAAATATTTTCAATTTCAAATTTTTTTTTAACCTCAATCCACCCCTACCCCTAACCTCCCCCCCCCCTCCCCAAAAAAAAAAAATTTAAAGTTTTTTTTTTTGAAAAATATTTTCAATTTTAAATTTTTATTTTCACCCCACCCGCCCCTACCCTCGATCCCCCCCTCCCCAAAAAAAAAAAATACAAATTTAAAGTTTGTTTTTAAAAAAATATTTCCAATTTCCAATTTTTATTTTTTCACCCCACTCCACCCCTACCTGGGACCCCCAATCAGCCCCCACCCTCCAAAAAAATTTAAGTTTGTTTTTAAAATATATTTTAAATTTTAAATTTTTATTTTTTTACCCTCCCCCCTCCCCGCGCCTGCCCCACCACCCCACCCTCCCCCCGAAAAAAAGATTAAGTTTATTTTTAAAAAATACTTTCAATTTCAATTCAAAATTTATTTTATACTCTCTAGTTATTCTCTCAAAAATATTTTTCATTCATAAATCAAACACTAAAAAATCTTTTTCGAAAAATATTTTCTACTCACCAACCAAACATGAGAAAATAAGTAAAAAGTCTATTTGTTTTCTAGGAAAACATTTTCCTTCATACCAAACACACCCTTAGAGAATGGTTGGAGAGCCCATTCTCTATTTTACTTTCCAAATTTAGAGAATGGAGAGTAAAATAGAGATGGGTTGGAGATGGTTAGAAGGAGAAGACAAAACTCAACACATTATGTTCTTTTGTAAGTTATATTGTTCACACTTCGAATTGTTTAGTATATTATTTTTTGAGTAGATAGTAAAACACACACCGAAAATAGCACTTTTTCCCGAGTTTCATACATATATTAACTATATGTTATTCCCTTTATCTACGTAACTATCACTCTCTTTGTATTAAGAGGTGTTTGAATTGACTTAAAAGTTGGTCAAACCTACTTTTAAATCAGTTTTTAACTTCGGAAACTGTTTGACAAATAGAAAAAATAACTTAAAATAAGTTAGGAAGTATTTGGCAAGGTCAAAAATGACTTAAAAGAAATTTAAAATAACTTAAAATAAGTCAAAAACCAAAAGTAGATCTCCCCTTACTTTTTATTTTTTGACTTAAAAGTCATTTTAGTTTGATTTTTATTTTTGACTTACTTTTTTTGTTAAGTCAATCCAAGTGGGCTCTAAAATACATCTCAATAGTGAGTTGGTCAAATATTTTTCCCACTCAACAATAGATGCTTCAAGATGTGTAATTTTAATACAAAGAAAATAATTTAGATAAGTAAATAGAACAATAATATAATTGAGAGTTGAGACATTCACGAAAAAATGTGTTAGTTTAAGTGTATTTTCAGACATTAACACTTATTCTTTTTGATACTCTCTGTTAGAATCTTCCCGTAATTTAATGACATCCGTCAAATAGGGTGCTTGATAAGCTGATCAAATTAATTTATAAAAAAATCCCTTATTATGCACTTAGAAAACAACTAAAACACCTTAAGTTGAGGTGATCAACTTATTATAGCTTTCAATTTCTAAGCACTTTTACTATTTTATCTCTAATCTTTTGTTATATTTGTCACAAAACATAATTCCTAGTTGATCGAATTTCTTTTAGGAGGATCCTAGGCTATTATCTGACATGCACTACATCATGTTGAAGATAGGTTTGAATATTATATAATCACGAGATATTATATCTTATGATCAGTAACTAAATAAAAAATAAATTAACTTTACAAAGATCTCATGATATTTTGCCAATCTCCCCTATTATAGTTATTTAACTTGTATATGTATAATGTACATGAAGAAAAAGAAAATAAAAAAAATTCCAGGGTATCTCTACTGAAAGTCAATTTTGTGGGAGGACAAATAGAGGGCAAAAAAGATAAGAAAATTGGGTCATTGACAGGAATAAATTTGTTCTGATGATTCAAGCTGTAAAAAGAGTTAATTCTCTCTTTTTCTTTTCATACAGATATTAAAGATTAAGCTGTACATACATCGGGAAGAATCGAATTTGAAGGCTGAAACTCTTAAAGATTAGAAGAAATGACAGTGTTGCTGATATACTCACAGGAGTCTGTTCACTAACAGTGACACTAATTACACCAATAAATAACCCTAAGATCAAAAGCACAAGATTTACACTCACAAAAGCCAAGAGGAAAAAGTAACAAAAAATCCAAAACTTTAAACAAGAGCTCTAACTGTTTGTAAGCTCTCATAGCCAAGCTCCCCATCCAGGAAACATATGACACAAACGATCAGCATCAATGGCGTCGTGTATGAGTTGTTGAACCTGTGAAAAAGGGGAGCGCTTATTACCTCTTTACTTTCTTTATGCAAACATAAGTTGAGAAGGGAAATTATGAAACTTCCACTAGCCTGGACTAGTACTCTTATCTATGCTAGTCATAGAACTCTACTTCCACTTGCCTGGACTATTACTCTTTCAATATTATTTCAAGACACTGCTATTTTTATTAACTTTTCATCTCTAACTTGCGTTCAGGATAAGTTTAGTTTCATTACTCAAACCTTCTATCTTCCAAAAAAATAGTGAAAATAAAGCGAGTCCAGTCTAAACTCATATAGCTATTGGAAAGAATCTGCTGATAAATTTTCCTTCCTTCTGACTGTTGAATATTTGTTTTAGAAATGCAAAAATCTTTTTCACTGCAGTAATTTTATAAGTTGTAGTCACTGAACAAGTTAGTCCTACTATGTAAGAGTTGGATTTTATTTGTTTGTTATGCACTTCATTCTAGCTGATAGTTTGGACCATAATTATCTACTTTTTCTTGTCTCATATTCTTTTCATTCTTACTATTGTGTTTATTCATTTCTGAAACCAATACTTACAGATGAGAGAAAGCAACCGAAAGTAACTAGAGTTGCCTGACCCCGAAAGCACAATTTCTGAGAAGAGTGTTAATCAAGTGTAGAGTACTTATTTGTGTAGTTGGTAGTGATCGATGCCCTCAAATTTTAATTAAACAAAGAGCAATAAGACATGTCACTGACTAGCAGGAATGGAATCAATAATTTTAGTTAGGATAGAAACCTAGGAAATGTTTATTAGTGTGTAGTGTAATGTGTGAATTGATGCCTTGTTCCAGTTTAACAGTTACCTGTCCATGAACGCTTCTCATTTCACCTTCTTCATATCCATCTAACTTTTGTTTAACACGCATCAAGGCTCTAGCAGCATCCTTGTTCCCCTCATAGTCATCTTGTTGAGAGCCTTCCAAACTGGTTTCCAGATCATCATCAGTTTCCTATCAAGCAGAAAAAAAGTTCAATAAGTCTTCATGAATGCGAAGATGAACTTTATTATACCTTCTACAGATATCAAGCAGTTCATATATACACATATTTTAAGTTTGATTTGTAAACTGAGACATGGCTACAGACTCTTCTAGTTTTAAGCTAGAAGCAAATCCTTGTCTTACTATGTAGGAGTTAGATTTTATTTGTTTGTTATGCACTTCATTCAAGGATTTGCTTCTAGCTTAAAACTAGTTACCACCTATAGGCTAATGGGCTCTTACAAAACTGACTGTACTTTGGGACAGAGCCTAATGAGATCATGACTTGCTCATACTCCTAACTGTTCAATTAGTTTTACACCTCTGCCGAAGGCTATTGAAAGGGGTATTTTCTTCGGCATGGGGTTGTGAGGCTCGCCCCAAGAACAAAAGAGCTATAAGGCCAAAAACAGAGCATGGAGTCCACTGGCATGCGCGCCACATACTCTCTGACAAATCACAAATCTGTTCCAAACTAAAATTTACAAATTAGAAGTGCTATCAAGGACTAACGTTAAATTTAAGCTTTAAGAAAGTTGATTTTGCCATAGATGTGCCTCAGGCCAAACTCAATACGAAAAGATAGCTCATATGAAGATTGTCCAAAACAATTTAAGGAGACAATAACCAATTCTCTTGTACCAATGTGAGTCTAACAGAAATCATGGGAGTTAATATAGGATATTCTTCACTCATATATTATTTTCCCCTTCTCCTCTTGTCTGAGCAGCTGACATTTAGACATTTATTCATTGTAAGTGTGCCGTGTCAAATTATCAATATCCATTCTAACACAGCAAGACTCCAGGATTGATAAATCCCATTCATTTAGGAATCACAGATGGTTTTACCTCTTTTACCTTGTGTTTTAAATGGACTTGACTTTCTTTTTTCCGAATGAACATGATGCTAAAATTGCAAGTGGACTTCAAAATAGGATAAAAACCAAAATCATTGACATACCTTCTGACGTTGCAAAGCCTTCAGAGGGGATAAAGCCCACTTGTATAAAGGGTCATGGATAAAGACCTGCAGCGAAGACTATAAGTAAGACTGACAGGCACAGTTTAAAACTCTTAGGGGTCATTTGGTAGAGTGTATAAGAATAATGCTGAATAGAGTGCATTAGTTATGCTGAGATTAATTCTTATGCAGTGTTTGGTTTGCTGTTATTAAAAAAAAATGAATTGCATAACTTCTATAAAAAAAAAAAATTGTTTACAAAAATGTCCTCCATACTCTTTAGCTTTGGGAAATGGGGAATGTCTTGACATGGATTTGAGGGATAGTTATGTCACTAATCAATCTAATGCATGCATAGAACCCTTTGTATTAATAATACATGGAAATCCATAGTATTAGTAATACACACCTAAATACACAATAGAGTGTATAACTAATGCATGCATTTTTTCACTCTACCAAATGACCCCTTAATGTGGTAGGAATAGGAATCTGAAGCTGTACCTCGATAATGGTTAGCAGTGCTTCTTTGTTTGTCCTCATAACAGACAGGGTTTCCTCACAGCATCTTCTAAAAACCCCTTCCACTCCAGTTATGCCCATGCCATCTATTATGTCTCTACTCAGCCTGAAGGGTACCTGCAACAGAGTATTATGGATGATAATTGAGAGACAGTTTGAAGAAATTTAACAATGACATGATCTTAGAGAAGCATAAAAGTGACACAGGAAATGTGAGAATAGAAGAGAAATGATTAGGAATGCATGAAGAAAAGTGACTTGCACATAAGTTCTTTGGATACTCTTAACAAATTCATCCAATGTCAGACATTAATACATATTTACACATCTGATTTAACTTTTTTATGATTATATTTATATGATCAACTTCAATAGAACTAATCTAACAGAACAGAAGTATTCCAAATGGAAATAAACAAACCCTTTCGGGAGTTTTCAGCATAAGGCCCTGCTCAAATGCAACCCCAAGATCTATGTGAACAACTTCTGCAGTGGCTTGATCTACAAGGATATTCATGGAATGCCGATCTCCTAGCCCAACGATGTATCCAACCTGAGTGTGAAAGAATTATGAACATTCATAATTGTGAACAGTTATTTATGATTACACTTTTTTTTTTTGGTTTACTAGGAAATATTTAAAGAGAGGGTGCTGTTTCTGCAAGTTGCTAAATCACCATTGAACTTGCAGCCACACTTCTGGTATAACCAAGCCTCTTTTGAAACCAGTCAGCTGGATGAAAAAATCTCTCCAAGAAAAAGTGATGCATAACAGGCCTGCAGCAAATAAAATTAGATATATAGCTCAAACAACGTGAGTTCAAGATCTTGGAAGATTAGTAATACCTGAAGTTAACACAGACTTCCTGGAAGGCCTTCCGCTTGTCACTTTCCTACACATAAAAGTGAAGATTCTTGAAAGCAAGTCATAAACAAGACTCCTGACTGCATACTGAATATTCAGTAAGGAGACCTTATCTACAGGGAGTTCCCCATTGGAGGATCCAAAGTTTCCTCACAAGCATATTTTATCAAGAGGATGCTCTGATATGCACAACTACAACTTTGGTTGAATAAGAGAGAATCCTTTTACACATTTGTTAACAAAATTACTTACCTAATCAAAAAAATATCTATGAATCAGTACATTTGGTGGTTTATGTAGAACTCACTCTCATATAATATGTCCGGTCTTGCAATTAAGAATTTGCCTTCACACGCACTAGTATCCTCCTATTGCACAACACTTCCATAAAACATCACGTTCATTCATCATTATTTTGTTAGAAGACCGAGCCTAAATACTTTAATCATCTAATCTCACCTCAACTTCAATTTTCTTATGCTAGCTGAATCTGCAGTGCATATATTCTGTCTTACTTTCACTTGTCCTAAAACCCTTGCTCTCTAGAGTGCTTCTCTTCGGTTTATTTTCTGCCAGTTCCATCAATTAACAAAATATCATCTGGAATAGCATACACCATAGAAACCCACCTTGTATGATATTGATTAACCCCATACATATAACTAGACAAGTAAATGCTCGAAGCAGATCTCTATTGTTAAACCCACAAATAAAGTATGTTTACTATCCTGTGTGGTTGTAAGGAGATATGTAAGTTGTCCTCTTGATTTGAGTTGGGAAATTTGATTCGATAGCCTCTCCATACCTATTGATCTCTATCTACTACCAAAATTGTTGAGAATCGTCCTTAAGACACTAAACTTGATTTAAGCTTTTATCATTCCTGTCTCTCAATCATGCTGATTTATACATGATTATGGAGTCTACTAAAAGAGTTCAGCACTGAAAATCCTTACCCATGACTATTGTTGCAAGAGAAGAGAAACTTGTCAAAACATTTAGTAGTAACCAACATAGAAGATAATGTAGCACTTACCACAGTCATGTGTTGCCGGCATTTCATAAATGTCCAGTCTTCTGCTCCATAGCGTCCATGGGCACCTCCAGCTCTAGTGCTGATATTTGAATATAAATGGTTCAATAAGAAACTGAATCCATGAAATATACAGGTAAACAACAATGCAGCAGCTAGTTCTACTGACCTGCCTATAAGATATTCACCGAGTGGAAGAGTGCCATTCACCCATTCCAAAACACCCGCACTTGGAGTGAAAGGTACAACCTATCTCATAAACACGACGGATACATACATCTAAAATGAGTGGCCAGAGGAAGTATTATTCGTTCAAGTGTCAGTATGAAGAAATGTGGCTTAATGAACTAATTTGATTGTTTGAGCTGGCAAATTTGTACAAGGTCATATAACAATTCATAGCTGCCGAACCATGTGGAATGCGGTAGCAAGTATATGATTGACAAAGTATCATAAGATCTTCAATCAATATTTATATAACTCCTAGGCAAGATAGACTTAAACAATCTACTCAACAACGTTAAAGGTGACAAAGTTAATCGTCATATTTAGCAATAGAGAATAGTAAATATACTTGAAAGATTACACTTGAGTAAAACAAGTGTAATTAGAGCATGGAATTTTAAGAAGTTCGAGAGAGAAGAGTTAAATACTTTGGCTAGCACCCATTCAAAGTAACTTAAATCGAGGAATTTTTCTTCCCGTTATAATTTACATTCTAACAAAAGGTGCTTTTACCCTTTTATGATTTACCTTGTAAGTGCGAATTCTCAGCCTTCTTTTCCAAGTGTCCCGATGATTCTGTAAGAAAGTATTAACTAAGCCAAAGAACTGTTCCATCACCTGAGTATTGAGTTCAAAACGTATATCAATACTCACAGAAAAAGAAAAATAATAGCAGGGAATTTGCAATCCAGACATAACATCTATTGAGCAATGCGTACAACACAAATTACGAGCCGAAAGGAAAGGTGTGTCCATAGAAATGAAATAAACAAGATGCCAACTAATAGATTTCACCAGCACCTGTAAGGATCTTACTGATGGCAGAGATCCAACATCGTAATACTACATCAAGAAATCAGGGAAAGGACCGGAAATCACTGATGACAAGGGAATTAATGCTTCCACACCAACCAGCAAAAATATTTATAAGCCTTACACATTCATGCTGGTCCATGCTTCCAAATTTGACAGACATGTAAAGAAAAGAAATAACTATGTGGTATCTGACACTCCCCCTACTCTTCCATAATTCACACAGAGATGTAAAGAAAAGATATAACTATGTGGTATCTGACACTCCCCCAACTCTTCCACAATTCTCACAGAGATGTAAACAAAAGAAATAACTATGTGGTATCTGACACTCCCACCACTCTTCCATAATGCTCACAGAGATGTAAAGAAAAGAAATAAGCAAATGTCATGCGTTTTTGTGCTAAATCTCAGTTTGTCCAAATATAGCGAATGCAAGAAAATATAGTTTAAACACGTACAGCATCTTGTCTCAGGTCATCATTGCCAGATTTAGCAAGTTGTCGGTATTTTTTGCCGTCGGAGCCGAAACATTCAACAACTTTTGGAGCATTTATACCATTCATTACACTGCAAAGCACAATAGTTAGAACACTGGAAACCTATGACAACTGCATCTGAACAGCCTGTTGTATTAAATTACATCTGGAGCACTAATACCATTCATTGCACTCTGAAACACAACAATTGAGTATCAATAAAACTATAAGAAAAAATTTATAGTGAGTAGCATGTATACTTTGTTACTTACGTGACAGAATCTGCCAATCCTTTAAAGTGTGGAAAGGATCCTTCAGTGTATTGACAACTCGGGTCAATTGGTATATTGGCTGTTACCACAGGAACCTGAAAATACATTATACAAAGAGATGTTAGCTGTATTAGTCAACAAGAGCAAACCAAATTCAGAAGATTCTATAGCAAGCACGACCAGTGTTGTTAAAGGCAAAAAGCATAAATTCTATCAAGGCTTTAAATGCAATTAAAATGTGGGCTTTAAGTTTAAAAAGGAGCAACAACAAAAAAAAAAAAAAAAATATATATATATATATATATATAATGGGAGAAAACAGTAACAACTTCATTCATAATGATTTCCTAACAATTAATATATCTTCTTGCTGACCATATTTATTGTTTTATATCGCTCTATTCAAAATAGAACTTAAGGGCAATGAGGTGCACACCTTAACGCTTGCCTAAAGTGAAGCGCAACCTAAGTGAGGCGAAGCACCTAGTGGCTTCAGGACTTAAGTGTGCCTCAAATGAGCGCATGACAATACAACACGACACGCCCCACCCTCACCCTAAAGAGAGAAACGTGTTCTTATATTACAATCCCTCACTTTTTAGCTAATAAAAGCATCAAGCTAGCCAACATGAAGAAGTCTGTCGCACCAAATGAAGCCTGAAACCAACATGCATGTTGAAATTCCCTAGCTTCATCCATGAGCTTCACTAATATAAATGAAGCAACAAATCTCAAAAGTCTTGATTCAATGGAATCATGTTAAAAAAAGAGACAAAACTGGACACATGCATAAGGTTAATATCTATTTTTGGAATGGACGAGAATGAAGCAGGAAGGTAGAAGGTCCATGCAATACAATCTGAAAATGAATTATTCCTTGGATCAACTTTCTACAAATGATGTGCGTGGAGTGACAAATATGGTACAGATTTCAACTTACTAAATACCATGTAAAGATAACAGATGGTCTAATTACAATGACTCCCAGGCTGACAACCAGGATTACCAACTGGGCAGGCTGATGCACCTTAAAAGAGAAGTCCTAGGATAATTATCATCCAAGACATTGTGTGTCACTCATTGTGCAGTAACAGATAGTGGACACCAAGAACAGTAATACAGACTTCCGTTACAGCTTGAAATAAACAAATATTGAACTTACAAGTTCAAGCTCTCGGATGCTGCGAATTTCCCTAGGAAGATTAACCTTTTTGTTAGTATCCTGCTCAAAAAATATAGTAGTTAGTTGTGAAATAGCAAAAGATGCTGCAGTTCTACTAACTGTAAAACCTGTTGAAGAAAGTCAATACTAACAAGATTGTCTATTACAATATAAGTTACTATCATACAAATCCTTGCAGCTACCCCCTTTCAATGAGAAAGATGGAGCAAAGAAAAAAGAAGGATGGAACGAAGCAGATAAATATTAAGATAAAAAGAACACGAGGACAGCTGCTTACCTCCCTCCTTGTTTCTAGTTCAGCTAGTTTAATGTAGATCTCAACCATTTGTTTCATCTGTTTACCAAAGATATAACCACTTTATGGAGCACACGATATAAACATACACAAAAGAAAACTAACGGAAGTAAAATTAAAATTTAACCAGAATGCTGATGAGTCAGTACCTGTCTGATGACCGCTCCATGATACGAAGATAACTCCTTCAGCAGATTTTCTGCAGCAACTTTTTTATCCATGTCAACCACAAAAGAACTTCTGCTACGTTGTTTGTCTTTGATTCTATCACCATTTGACAAAGCTAGAAGCTGACAATCAACACAAAAATAAGATCCAGATGTAGTATTTTGACAAACATAGTTATGAGCTACTAGAAAGGAGAATACTTTGAGTTAAGATGTCTACAATTTTAAAGATCCTTCTGATGTGAAATGCTAGTAAAATTAGAAGAAAGAGAAGATTGAAACAAAAAGGAACCTTCAATTTCACAAATAAGAATCTATATCCTGCCTATTTACCTGAAATATTGTATGATATGGATGGTCAATGGACAGTCTTTTAATGAGAGAAACCAAAACAAACTGCACAACGTACAAAATCCATATTCAGTAACCTAGAAACTATTTCTAGAAAAGAAAAAGAAAACAAGTATCATCTCAACCAACAGACAATAATAAATCAAAAAGTGAAAGAGCAAAGATCACAAGTACTGAAAGTCGCAAGCTATACCTGGAAGTTTTGAGCTCCCTGACCCTCTTTTGTGCTTCCCATCCTGGAAGCAATTTGGTATACTAGTGGTATAAATTTGTAAGACTGAACCTGAAAGTAAATGATAAATTGTATTCCGAATAATCTTCAGACTAGAGCCAATATAAAATACACAAACACAAAACAAAATATTATGGAATATACAACGTTGTAAAGTTCCCGGCATCGACTCATAACAATGATTGGAGTTTACCTCACTTATTGTGCTGTTCATGCTATCCACGACAATTGGTTTAATTGAGAGACTAAACCACAGCGAAACAAGTCGAAATACCTGAAAACAGATGGTAACTCTAAAGATCTAGAAAAAACCATAGACAGCTTAATGAAATTTATGGTGACCACATACACCATACAGCATTGATTTGCCAAAAGAAACTTTAAGCATTTCTATTTTTCTACATTCGAAAACAGGAAAGCGAAAACATTTCATCCATCAAACAAATATTGACTAACTAAAAACTTAAAAATTAACCATTCTACTCATCTATAATCATTGTTGCAGCTGATTTAGAATCAAATGACTTCAGCTCTACTCCTCCCCCATCCCACCAAAAAAAGATCCAGGTAACTTTGTCTCAGCAGAAAACATAGAATAATAAAGCAACAAGCAATACATACCACCCTGACATCATATTTATCTCCAATGACTAAACAGCGTTTATACTCATCAAGCGCGGTGCTTAGAAAGTTGTCCCTGTCTTCCTGAACAGTCAAGATAAGAACAGACAGAAAATTATAAAAATTAACATACACATAATCAGCTTCAGCTAATGCGCAACAGTTTTTACAGGAAATAATTGCTAGAGCTAAAATTACTCCTCCGGAACCTTAAAAGAGGATAAGGAACAGTTTATAACTTTTAAATGTAGTGAAAACTGGGACAAGGGTTTATTATTTAAGGAGAATTATAAAGACTAATTTAACTTGAATCATCTTTTCATAGTACTTCATTTGAAAGAGAATAAAAAGTTAATATTTTAATAGTAATTTCCGGCCGATATAGCATACAAGATCATTTATAAAGCTCTTACATATCATAGCTCTATTAGTAAATTCAAATTGTTACAATTAGCAACGGAGATTAAGACTAAAGACATCGAAAGCTGCAATGTTACACGTGAACCAATGAGAAAAACCATTCGGAATACAGTAGAAACCACCTTTAAAAAAATTTAAAAAAAGATACAAGGGTTTTCCATGAAGCAGTCTAACACGCCAAAGAGAGTAAGTATCATGTCACCTGCAACTTTTCAGCCTCTTCTTTGTCCATTGCTAGCTGCTTCTGCAACTCTTGTATTTTTGCAGAGCAGTCAGTCTTCTCTCCCTAATATTAGAGTATCACAGTAGGTACAAAATCAATCCCATCTCTGTAGTATCAAGAAGAAAGTATGGCCATCATTAAAGCATACCTTTGTTGAACTTCTTAATCGTTTAACTAATGCCTCCAGCTCCTTTGTCTGGAAATAAAAATATACATGAGTAACCATGGGATTATTAATTGTCACCACTCACCATTGTTTCATGAGTTCCAATTACTCTTTGGTTTATTTCAGTTTTATTAAAAGGGATAAGGCTGGCATACCTTGTGCTTTCTTAAGCGCATTGCTGCCTGCCATTCACTGGAATTAAGTCTCTCTTCATAACTATGAAAAAGACCATCTGCATAGTGTGCAAGATGGAAATGCATTTGACTTCGTTTTGTGGTGGAAACCTTTCCTCTTGCCATGCAATCATCAGCAAGAGCGACTGCATGCTTCAAGTATTTCTCTAGTATAGTTCTTGAACTGCACAATCATTCTATAGAATGAGAAAGCGGCAATCGTTTTTCTTTGTACAGAAGGTGAAATGCAACCCTTTAAATCTATTGTCAGTAACTATTTTCTAAAGATACTTTTATTAGGTCCAGTGTTCCTTGGGAGCCCTTTTAGTATGACTACAGATTTGTATGTCAAGTTCCTTTTTTCACACACACCTTTCTTAAGGGTTTTGTGTTGGCCCTGTTGGGAGCCGTTCTGATTATAGATGTTTCTATTGGGGATGGGATGATTTCCTAGGCTATGACAAAATGGGTAACTGTAAAGCAAGAATAAATTTATCAGAAGAAATTGGATATTGCTGGACAGAAATAAATCACTAATTAACTAGTCAATTGGTGGGACATTCAAAGAACTTGTGAGAAAGAAACAATAAAGATGGAACATACTGGTCTTAAAGGGAATAAGATCAAAAAGCTGCAGAGATTGGGACAAGTGGGGAGACAGAGAGCCAGATAAGAAGTCAAAACATATCACACTTAAACAGATGAAAAGCATCAAACTTCTATGGAACCTTAGTTCCAGTATTGGAAAACTACTGACTTGCTTGTTCGTGTTTCAGCCAGCCACTTCCCAATTAACCGGAAAACATCAGATGTGTTTTCGTTCATCTGGTAGTTTTGCGAAATATACTTTGCAAGATTGATTGCCATCTGATGTTGGCCTTGAGCACGCAGAAGCTTAGCTTCTTCAAGCTACACCACATGAAAATAACCGTAGTAGTGAGAGAATAATGGAAAGTGGGAACCAGTAAGCAGAGTTTAGCATCAAATTTTAAAGTGAATGAAGAGTAAAGCTTGCAGAGAAATAAATATTAGAAGATCTATAAAGTAAACCCGAGCAAAAAGAACTACTTGAGACCTATCGTAACATGGACTACACAGAGTATATGCCACTTTTCCAGTTAACTCATCAAATCAAGAAGCCAGAAACATGTGGAAACACATAAAAGACCCATATTAAAATGTATTAGCAATTTATCAAAATGTTATACCAATACTGGCTTCAGCTTGAATTACAAGTGTATTTTCTTTTTTGCTGTTATAGTTGACAAGCACAGCTATTCAAGTCAAAACATCTCTAAAGTTTCATTTGTTATTCTTTGTTAAATCATTCGCTTCATCTTATCTAAAATCTCAGTCTTAGAAAGTGGATATTGTTTTAGCTTATGATTTCCAGAGAAACATCAATATAACATACGAGAACTAAATTGCATTGCCTACTTGCAAATGTTCATGAAATAAAATAATAAACCATGTGCAAACCTGATAAGATAATGGACCTTGGGCCTATCAACCCCAAAAGGTACCTTATGTACTGAGGGTTGTCCAAGACCATATTACACCTCTCACACAGATGTGGTATCCAATTACCTCATCCCCTGGACCAGGACTAGGGTTGAAAATATAATATAGGGACCCAACTTCGGGTAAACCAAGAATTGGGAAGAGTTTGGGCATATCTCAACCCAAAAGCTAGCTCATGTGGTGAAAATTGCCCAAAACTAAAGAGACCATATTACACCTCATACCGATGTGCGACTCAACAATACACTCCCAAGCTACATAGATACAACAGCATACAGAGTAATCAAATTGGACAACTGTACCGTTGCATCAAACATTAATTTAGTAAAAGAACGTGTCCATACCCGTCCAAGCCAGTAAAGGTTGGAATGTTCTCCTACTTCTGCACAAAGAAACTTGAATTCATGCAAAGCTGAAGCAGCCTGTGAAAACCTAGACACCTGTATATCACAAAGAATATTTTTAGGAACGAGTATGGAGATCATTTCTACAGTAAGTACCAATTCTAGCAGAATCACCTTGCGGAGAGTAGCTGCAGATTCAAGCAGATGTTGTACAGTATAATTCTGGCAATTTAAAATCTGAAGCAATACTCTTCTAAATGCCACAAATGGCTCCAGCAAATTCATATGTAACTGTGCTTGCTTTAAAGTGCGCTTCCAGTCCATATCTAGACATGTTAACTGCATTGATCAATTCCAAGTAAAAAGGTACACAGTATTCAGTACATTATTGACCAGGTCCGTGATAAGCATCACAAATATTATACATGCAAAATATTTCTTATACTGATGCCATCAGAGGCAAAATAGGTATCAGAAAAATTCAATCTTATATGAGAAAGAATAATTAAGACTATCTGCACGCTTTATATATAGAATGATTCAATGTTAATGTTTTAATACTGCACTAGTTGACCGAAACCAACAAGGGTGTCATGCAAACAATTTTCATATGTATGCTCAAAGTTCAAGAGAATATTATACAGAAGATCAAAATAGGATGGTTGAAATGGAAAAGTACTACCAAAAGTGTTATGAAATAGAAGGAAACGGAAGGTTGTATGCATGAGCTGGTGTTTCCTTTGTAAGAAAGCGGGTGAGGATGTGGACCATACTCTGTTAGACCTAATATCTATTCTTATCATGATAGGGTGATGTTGAGTCTCACTTCAGTGGGAATGAGGAAAATTAGTCTCTTTATATGGTCTTTATGAGGAAAATAATAATTATTATTATTATTATCTTGCAAATTATGGGTCTAAGATAGTAAGATGAACTTAAATAGAGTAGCAAAATAGAGAGAATTCATTTGCCAGCCCAACTTGCTTGGGATTGAAGCGTAATTATTTTGTTGTTTATCATAGAGAAAAACTATACAATACCTGAGCACTTGATAGGAGCACAGGTTTAGATGAGACCTTCGGCATCTTCGATGAATCCAGCATTCTGCAAGATGAAGTCCAACGTGAATCCCATGCCATACCCAGGTGATAAAGTATCTGCATAAAAATGGTATGACTTGTAAAGAGTCTTCACATATTTAGTTGCTCTTTTCCTGGATAAGCCAGTTCGTACGAGGGAACCT
Source organism: Solanum pinnatisectum (assembly GCA_035578085.1). NCBI lineage: Eukaryota > Viridiplantae > Streptophyta > Magnoliopsida > Solanales > Solanaceae > Solanum > Solanum pinnatisectum. Next base: position 46,678,917 of record CM069078.1, on the reverse strand, counting down.
TACGCATAATGTTAATACATGCAAATGAAACCACAAATTGCCAGCCCGAGAGATCAGGATACCTGAAGCTTAACTATAGCTTGATAAATGTATTTGGTGCTCTCCTCACTTGCATGACAGATAGACAGCAAAAGCTCCTAAAGAGATTGAAAAGCAGCTAAAAGGTATAAATGTCCAAGCATACTACTATGAAGAAATAAATATGCATCGGGCTTCTTTTACCTGCTTGGAATCTTTTAATTTTATCTGGAATTCATTGAAGCCTCCCTCCTTCAATGCTCTCAAACAGCTGAATTACAGCAGACATAATGAAGTGAGGAAAAAGTCTAGCATGCAGAGAGCACAATTTACATGTAATATGAGTATTAACTTGCATAATAAAATGCAGCAGAAATCTAGTACCATCTAAAACTTGACATATATAGCAGTTGGTAGTCTGTGTGGTTGACCGATAACCCCTTTTTTAACTTTTTTCTTTTTGAGAGATGAGAGTTATGATGGAATTACAAGTTACGATCTATGTGGCAGACACAAATCGATATTAACAAAGCTTAGATGCTTTAAGGAGAACTAGCAAAGTACACATCTCCAGAGAGTTCATCCAATTATAGAAATCTTCCATTAGGTCTTAAGATTATAGAAACTTGCATTAGTTTAAGATTGGAGTGAAGTTTTGTGATGTAAAGGGAAAGCTACTTTCCTTATATAAGTGATGCTGTGTAAATAAAATTTAAGTGGCTAGACATTCAAAGAAAACCATATAAAACATTTTCTCAGGATAGGTTCTACAAAGAACTTAATAGGATAAGTATAACAGTTAAATTTGATGAACAAAACACTGTTTCAGTAGGAATTACTATAATTTCTCAAACGAGTAATTAAGCATCCATGTTAAGGACTTTCCCAACCCATCAGTGATAAATCCTCGATTCATTCTATTCAGAAGTTCCCTTTCATTTCCCAGAATTTTCACAGAGATATATGGATTTTTAAGCTTCACTTGTTTTAGATAAAACTGCCAACTCCTGTTAACTTAGCAATTCATAGTAAATGCACATTCAGATGAACTTGAAGAAAGAGAGAGACAATAGCTAGGATCTGAATCGACTTCAGTAATTCAGTTATGTCCTGAATTTGTGTAGCATTTTGGCATGGCATGGCTGAACCAGGGTTGTTCTTTTTTGGTTAAGTTGAACCAGAGACATTTTACACTATTTATTTTCTTTGCTGCCTTTTCATTTGAATGGTACAGTTAGTTTCAATATTGCCCTTTTGTATACCTCTGTACAAGGTGTAATCAAGATGTACACTCCCTGCACCACAATCAAATGAAAAAAGCGGACTCCATGCATCAACTAGCTTCAGGAGTAACCAGAAAATGGTCCAAATAAAATCCCAGCAATTTAATCATAGTTCCTTTTACCATTACGTATTTTTTTGCTCAAAGTTGATGACAAGGCAAATGCCAATTTAGGACTTCATTTAATGAAAAAACTGATCATACCTGTGGAGATTTTCATTGAAATGGTCACCTCCATGCTGAATTGAGAGGACATTAGATTCACCATAAAGTAGTGAGAAATCCCAATTTCCAGACCGCCAAGCAGCTTCATACTACAAATAGCCAAAGCAACACTTGATGAGGAACCAATCTATAACACGAAGCATGTAAAGAAAACTGGGAGAAGCAGTGGAGTAAACATGTTTCTGTCCACAGAGTACAGCATGCAGCTGCAGACAGGGAAGGAATGACTAGTTTATAAACAAAAGATTCTATCAGCTTGGTCATGGAAAACTCTTTTTCAGCTGAGAATTTGTGTCATCTCATGTATGGCACTGAATAAGTAGACAGCAAACAGGCAGCAAGCTGTTTTTCTTTTTTTTGAAATCAGTAACTTTGTATCATATCAGGGATCAAAACAGTACTTGCGTAGTACTGAAACCATATTTACAATAGAGCTCTAGTGTCTTCCTTCTCTAGCTATAAAGAATCTAGAACATCTATGATAGACACAGTATCATTAGAGTAAATCTGATTACACCAAAAGCATAGCAGTAAGATGAAGTTCAACTTGATCTTCTGCACATCATTCTCTAAGCTCTCAAAACATCTAGAATTCCTCTCCTTCCAAATTGTCACGAGATACAAGCTGGGACAATTCTCCATCTACTCCTATCCTTAGCATGTGAACAGTTTTTTAGGTTCGATCACTAGTATCACGGTTTTGCACACCAATGAGGCACTATTATCTAAAGCTTATAAGCCAGACAGATGTGAGACAGCAATCTTATATTATTGCCAAGAAGGATTATGGTGAAGTGGTAAGTACTCCTTCATCCTTAACCAGAGGTCTCGGATTCGAGTCCCCTGGGTATGGAGTCGCCATTGTTAGGGAGTGCTTTACCCCCCAATGTGGGACTTCCCAACACGAATCCGGATTTAGTCGGGCTCCAATGTGGGTACCGGACACCAAGTGGGAAAACCAAAAAAAATCTTATATTATTAAAACAGTAAAATTGGTTACTGCTACCAAACTATTGTACACCAATGGGGCACTATTTCCTAGTTTCTCTCCGTTCTTCTTCATGTTATAAGTAGAGTTTTATAAAAGTCAAATTAAGTCCTTGTCCAAAAAAAAAGGGAACTTAATAGTTAGTATGAAAAAGCAAAATCTTGGCAGCACACATCCAAAAGATGAATGCAACTTAAAGATTATTGGCAATATTATTGCTTTACACCTTCGTGTCATTTACCTGTAATGCTCCTCTATTCCAAAAATTGAGTCTACTTTTCTTATCGGTTAGCAGAAAAGGAGAAGATAGGAGGCAAACCTGTAGCTCAGTAAACTCTGGATCATGTTGAAACCTTCCCTTTTGAGAGGTCAATCCTTGGCAGTACACATCCAAAAGATGAGTGCAACCAATTTGCTGCAAGGATCTAATAAGGCCCTTATATGGTTTCTTTTCGATCATCTGATCTACTACTGAACCAGATGAATGAAGAAAATTTTCAGGAGAATAACTGCATCCTTGAGCTACTGGATCAGATCTAATTTGTAAATCATAGTACTCAAGAGCTTTACTCCAATTTCCTTCATGTTCAAATGTGATAATTTGAGAGGTCAACTGCAAAGACCAGAATACAAAGCAACGGACAAAGAGTTGGTCACAAATGGTAAATTTAATAATTCAACAATTCTTTGGGTAATGGCATAACAAAAAGAGTAGAGCAAATGACAGACTTCCCAAAGTAAGGCCTAAACTAGCGATTAGGTTGTGAACATTTTGCAAAAAGAAGAAAATCATAATTATTACTCTTCATCTTATATTGAATGTCCTACTGTTTATTGAGGTGTCAACTGGATGGGCATGAGTGCTGCACATGGTAGTCACAGAAAATGAAAAAAAAAAAAAAAAGCACTACTCCTACCAAAATGTTCAATAAAAGAAGACAGTATATAAGAACAAGTTGGAAATATCCAAAGCACAGGGAAAGCCTGTCCAAAAGAAGTGATTTTATTGAGTGAAACAGCATCTAGGGAGTACTGGTAGTTACATCCAAAAGTATCAACCTAACTGTAGTTCTTCACAGGTTGTGCAATGAGTTGAAGTAGTAAAACATGGCTCCGGGGTCATTTGAAACAACCATGCTGTTCCAAAAGAAAAGTAAAAGAAATACTATTTAACTTAAAACAGTGTAGAATCATTTGTCTTCAAGATCTCTGAGTTTCTTTTTCTGCATATGACCCATCAGGCTGCTGCATGTATGGAGCTCTATATTTGGGGAAAGTTTTCGAGATCCCAGCCCTTCTCCAGCTATTTTGAGAGAAAGCTTGTTGCAAAGTTTTCTTATCTTCGAGTTTGTACTTTATTCACCTTCTATTAATATTTGTTTAATGAGAAGAATAATCACATAGACTTTAGGCTTTTTAAGATTTCTATGCTGATAACCACAATATAATTATGATAATTAAAAACAGTTAGACGTGATATTCCAGGAAAGAGAGTACATCTTCTATTTTTTTAGAACAATCAACAGTGTCTCAAACTAAAATTAGTTGAGACCAGCTATATGAATCACTCGTGCCGTCTGCTCATTTATAAGAAAAAAGAGTCTGACAAGTAACTAAAAGGTTGAAAAGAATTTATAAAAAAATTTTAATGGCATACAATGGAAGGGAGGAGAAAGTTTCACTTAGTGAACTGGAGAGTCGTCACTTCTCCGAAGGAGTGGCAAGGACTCGGAGCGAAAGATCTTAAGGTCTTAACAAAGCTTTATTAGGGAAGTGGATATGGATTTGGGGTGGAGGAGAATGCGATATGGAGGAGGGTGGTAGCAGAAAAAGAAAGCCAAGTTTTCTGGAAAAAGTGCCAAATCGCAAGAAAGTCCAGGGGTTTGACACGAAAAAGATGAGTGAAGTGCACAGTTCGTTGAACGAAGTGCACAATTTACGAAATTTTAAAACATAAGAATTTACTGTTGCCTTCTCAAAAGTCAAATCAAAAAAACATAAAAATTTGGAAATACAATAATCAAATTGCAATTAACTACCTAATTTCAGTGTCTAATATACCAAAATGTCAATATTAATCCAACTTCTCAAAGTTGAGACTCAAGAACCATACGTTTCACTTTGTGTGTCATTTTTTTGAAGCAAACACTTCCCTGAAGCGCATGGCTTCATTCATGAAGCTAAGACCCTTCATTTCGCATAACTTCATCGGTTAAAGCAGTGGCTTTTACGAACACCGATTTCCATAATGTGGTTTAGGAAGCAACAATCTTCCCTTCACCACACACTAGTATTCTTTCACAGTTTTATTTACTACTGCTTTCCCAAGTCTACCTCATACTTTTTTTCTCCCTCTTTTCCTTTTTGGATTATTATTTACCACAAGAGGCTACCACGGAAGCAATAAATTCAGGAGCCATGGCTAAGATTAACCATAGCGGGCAAGAGCCGATTACAAAACGAGAGGTCAGAGTAGATAATAAAAATGTAAGAAGTAGCAGAGATTGGCATTTATGTGAACTGACCTTGTGGGATTGGATGATTCCATAAAGGCTGTCTGGTTCATTTATGTGTGTCACTGCAGATAAAAGTATTTCAATGTGTTGCGGCAGCTGCAACATCAGAGAAAGTATTAGTTGTGCCTTCAAAACATAGGATAGCTTCATTGCATGAATCATTGTTTTCTATATGTTAAGTGACCGCAAGGGGAATGCTAACAAAAAGGAAACTCTAACAAATGATAACATCAGATGGAACAATTAAATGCATATAGTAACTCACAATCTCAACATGAGAGAAATCTGGAGTGCCCAATGTTAGGGAATTGAAATTCTCTTCACACCAGTGTTCCACGTAAAGAACAGCAGTAAAGTAAGCGCCAGAAGCCTGTCATTGAATGCAATGGCATTGAAGAAACAGAGAGAGATCAAAGGTAAGAACATCAAAGAGAAAAGGGAAATGGAAGAGCCTAAAAAAAAGTTTGGCACTCACAATTGCAGACCTTGCAACAGCAAGATAATCCATAGGAATCCAATAAACCTAGCAAACATCAGTAGACGGAGAAGGCGTGACTCAGTAATCTGAAGTAGAGAACTTGGGTCATAAACATATTTTCTCAGTAATTCAATCCAACTTCCAGAACACTGGAGACCAAGAGAGAAGAAATCAAATATGGAACTTTCTCTTCTCTCTATATGGACTTTCCTGGAGTATGCCCGGGTCGATCAAGGAGCCCTACATCAGCTGGATCTCGTGGAGAGTTGACAAAGCCATCAAGAAAGTCTGGAGGATGATCCCAGCAATCATTTTTTGGGTTATCTGGAATGAAAGGAATCGCAGATGCTTTATGGAATTTCAATTCCTACCCACTCTCTAAAGACTAAATGTTTAGTTAATCTGCTCAATTGGATTTTATTTCACCTGTCAATAGCGTCGACATGTTTTTTGGATTTTGTTAGCTCCTTAGCAAGCTTAGGCTACTTGTACTGGTGTAGTAGTTCTGAAATGTTTGTTTTTGCCCTTCTGTATTATAGCTAACTAGTCACACCTTTTGTAATTTGGCATCTTCCTGAAGCCCTTCAATGATAATCTTTAATCGTATCAAAAACTAGCACCAAACCCTTTAAACTAGACAAGCCAGGTGATCCTGGCTTTCATAAAATTGGCGCAAAAGCTAGTTAAGAGCTAATCTTAACTGCTTAAGTTCCTAAATTAGAATATGTGAAAGTTGACCAGGTATAATGATGGGAAAGCAGGAGCGAAATAAGGCTTAACGACAGACCACAAAACTTAAGATTAACTAGTCACACAAGCATAAAAGCAGCAGATATAAAAGAACTGAAGACTTAACAGTTGAACATAACATTTTGAGTATCACTTTTCTGTACAAAATTTCACGCCAAAAGAAGATGTCAGTCCACAAACAAAATATTTCACAATTTAGCCAATGATGTTTGAAGGTGGGGGAAGGGAAATAATGGTATTTTTCTAGCTAAGTCTTATTATGAAAAGATACTAAGTAGGAGGGAGATAGCCTTTCCTTCTCTCAGTTGAACTCCTTGGGTACCCAAAAAGGTGTGTTTCTTTACCTGGCTAGCTATGAGGAGGGTGATTCTAATGGTTGAGAGTTCGAGGAAAAGAAAAGGTGTTTCATGTGAAAAAGCTTGGGAGAAGATGTGGATCACCTCCTTTTACATTGTCAGATTGCATCTCATTTGTGGTGCGAAGTATCGGGCTGGTTTGACTTTCAATAGGTGATGTCAAGTACGGTTAGTGCTGGGATGTTTAGCTGAACTTTCAGAAGATGGAAAAGAATATGTAGGCATGGAATGTTGCTCCACTTGCACTTATGTGAATCATTTATAGAGAGAGAAATAGGAGAGCTTTCGATGGAATAGAGAAAAGCTTCGTGCATTTAAGGAGTAGCCGCCTCTTCTCCCTTGTTGTCTTTTGCTGCACCCATGAAATCCCTTTAGGCATAGAAGATTGGGTGTCTTTCATAAGGAAGCAACTTTTTTTTAGGTCTCTCTACTTTTCAGTATACTCCTTGTGTACGGGTATTTATGCCCTTCATTAATAAGATTTTATTGCCTTATAAAAAAACTGTTGAATGTTAATCAGAAGCCTCATGGTCCCACCACTGAGGGTTACTAGACGAGAACATTTAAAAGAAGAAAACAAATAAAATCTCTCTTTTTTAACCTCTTTCAAGTACTATCACATTACTTAGTGAGCAGCCAAACAATAAAGAACAGGGAATACTAGTTTATGACGGCATTTAACAGCACTACAACATAATAGAGATCAGAAACACTATAAATGATGATCAAATACACTGCAGAGTCGACAACTATGTTTTATGTACAGGATGAAGGAGTTGTTTCTGCAGAAGAATACATGCTGGGATTTATTCACCTTTTCCCATGATAATGTGGACATTGATACTACAGATGAAGTCATTGTCTGATGCTTTGCCTTCAGAGGCGTGGAGCGTGTCTTTGATCCATAGCTAGAAGGCCTTCCATATTGCTGAAAATATTAGCAGATATTACTGATATCATCTCAATTGAGTGACCTTTATTTCTTTCTAAAAGAAAATCAACAGAGGAAACTAAACAATAAATTTGGCAAATTAGTATATTAGGTATCTTTCTATGAAGAAGTATTAGTGAATTTGCATATCATGTGAACCTTTGAATTTTCTCGCTTAGAGGAATTAGAGGATGTGCCTCTTTCCATCACGTGACACAATCGAAGCTCATTAAGAGCATCTAAGATAACTTGAATTGATTTGGTCAACTTATTGTCCTCGGTAAGAATGTTCTCTTGCACCTACATACAAAAAAGGAAAGAATATTGATATTTTTATCTCAATAAAAAGATGAAATAGTACCTACTGGAAGTCTGGAACAGATACCCACACATGTTTAAAACGTTTTGTCCATACAACTCCAGATTGGTTCACCAAAAAAGGTACTTATTACAATGTTTAACAAAAGCTTAAAATACACAACAATAATATACCCACAGTAGATTTCGACAAGTGGGATTTGGGGAGGGTAAGATGTACGTTGACCTTATCCCTACTCCACTCTTCTGTGGTAGATTGTAGAGAGGTTGTTACCAATAAACCCTCGGCTCAAAAGCAAAGCTTTCAAAATAGGATTGCAAGAATAATATGACAACAAAATAGCAACAGACAAAGCAAATGCAACAACAGGTAGTAATACACAATAAAGAATAAGTGACTACGCAATGAACTACTAAATAGCCCCCAACCTCCCTCACATAAAGTGCGACAACGCTCGGCAACTTACTAGCCTTTTACCCTAATCCTCAAACTCAAAACCTTTCTATCTAGGGTCATGTCCTCAGTAAGCTAAAGTTGAGTCATGTCTTGTCTTCTAATCACTCCCCCCAGTTCTTCATTGGCCTACCTCTACCTTACTGAACTCCTGTTACAACCAACCTCTCACACCTCCTTACCAACACGCACCTCCTCTTTACATGCCCAAATCATCTCAACCTGGCGTCCCTCACCTTGTCCGCCATGGAGGTCTTCCTCCTCTCCATGTACTGCTCCATCAGTCTCCTTACCAGATAAATGGCTTTTGTACTCGAGCATCCCGGCATGAATCTGAACTGGTTCACGGAAATAGTCATGCCTCTCCTCACTCTCATCTCCACCACCCTCTCCCAAACTCATTTAATCAAATAGATTGGATTATATCAATAGAAGTAAAAAACAAGGTCATATACAGATATTCTTGATTGTTTAACCAATATAGGATAATGTAGGAAATAATAGAAAAGGAGACTTTAGTGAGTTTCATGACTAGATAAACCCAGTCTGACCTGCTAATTACTTGAATAAGAGAGACTGTACACAATAAACATAGGACCTATTCATATTAATCAGTCAAGAAGTTAGATGGCTTCGGCAACAAAATGAATAGAATAACCATTGAGAAACATATACTTAAAGTATATCATAACAAAAGTTGCTCTATGTTTGACCAAAAGAAGTTAGGCAATTTCTTTTGTTTATATGCTCATGCCACATCATGAGATGGTGAAAGGTATTGAGATAAGTTGAACCCAAAGATAATAAAGATGTAACAACTACAAAATGTAACAATAACCTGTGAGGAGATCAGCTGACAAAGATCAACATCCACGTCTTTTCTACACGATAAATTGACCATCACATGGGGGAACAGGAGCTCTGCAACTTCAGATTTCACCAACACAATATCTTGACACAATCTGAAAGGACCACGGGGGCTTACTAACAGCTTAAACAAAAGAAAGAAGTTGATAGTCCTAATAAAGGGATAGATGTTCCGGGAAGAAACTACCTCAGGATCTTATCATCACAGTATTCAATCAGGGCACAAACAAGAGGACAAATCCATGTCTCGAATGTTTTTCCATCAGTCTTCCATATAGCAGAATTCTTTAGGGAAAGTGCCTTAGCTGCAAGGATATTAAGAAAACAGACAAATGGAAAGATGGCAACTAATGGAGCCTTTTGTTAATTTAAGCAACAAAATACCATCTAGTTAATGCTTAAATTATGCACAAAATCAACAGCACACCTGTCAGTGTAATACTGAACTAATAGAACATCTATGTCACCAGACATTTAGATTAGTCCTGGTAGAACAACTCTTACAGTTTTCCAAAGAAACTTTCACTAGCAGAGATTCATTGTTAGCACCATTTTCCGCAGGGATCTAGATTTCTCTTTAAAGCCAAAGGTACCCCATATTTCCTATTGGAGGGACTATGCTTCAAAATGCACTAGATTGAAACACTAAGCTACTAACTTCCCTCCTTCAGTCTTGAAGGCATGAGAGGCAAGGTCCTGGGGTTCCTCAGAGTAACCTGGGCAGGAAACAACACAATATAGGGGCAAAACCTACGTTTCTAGATCCCTCAAGATTTTGGCTTTGCAATGGCCATTTTTTTAATTTTTATGTGTAGTATTTGAATGAAACACGGGGGAAAGAAAGTAAATGCTGGATGAGACAGCAAGGAACTGGTGCAACTTTGAGGTGACGGCGGTTGCTGCTGACCAATTAACTCTATAGCCAGATCTTCTCCTCCTTGGTTATACCTCTAATATATGGCCAACATGGCCTTGTTATTATCAATGAAATATTTATCTGATCAAAAACAAATCTAGTAGCCAGATCACGTGGTATAACCTCATAATTGCAGAGAGGATACAGGACCATATACTCAGAGAAGATACTTCATTTTACATGAAACCACAATGTCATTCAAAGGATAGTGTGACATATGTGCCGAAGAAACCCTTATTTCTAACGATGAAACCTATTATCACCTAAAAAGTAATTAGGACAACCTTGCTGGAAAGATCTAGTGCACTTGGAATCCATGACAGACTCATTTAGAGAAAACATAAATGTTATTCTAAAGACAAGTGGGACATCAACTATAAAGGGAGCGCTAATAATTTTGCATAAGAACCTAATGCACCTAAAACGCAAGTGAAACATTTGTTTTAAACGATGAAGAATTCTCTGTATATTCCATTCTATTGAGATGTCTCTCCTATTATCTCTATGTATCATCATATCATTAAGAGGGAAGTAATTTATGGAACTTGTCTTGTATTTTCATCTACAGACTCTTGAATCAGTTGTCCTCCCTATTGTTGAATACTAAAAGCACTACACAAAATAACTCTTGTAACTTATAGATTCAAGCTTACGGGAAGGAATTTTATTCGAAAGAATAAGTTAATACACAACAAGTTGAGGAAAGACATTAAAATAACAGATTTTGCATCCATAGAAGTATATATGATACCCAGAACAAAATTCCAAATCTTCACCGCATTTGCTGACAAAATAAACTTAATGACTAAAGTGAATCCTACCGTTAAGCTTCCTTTCTAAATCTGCCAGGAGTTTCTGAACCAGGTTGATATTGACACCCTTGGAATGAACCTACAAACACACAAAGAGCAGCTTAATTGCCAAAATTGGGAAACAAATGAGTAATTCCAAAAAACCCAGACGGTTGTTTAAATTTGAATGTTTTTTGACACAATTATAAACCTAACATTATTGAATGTCGAGCAAAATAAAAGGCATATAATTATATCCAAGATACAGTCCAAGAGGAAAAGCTGCTGAGTTAAAAAAATTGTTAATTAAGTGTTCCATCATCCAACTTCTGCAGATGTTTAGGTTAGAATCAATCAGATACATGGTTTAAGAAACAGCAAGGATTATAACAGAAGATTCTCAGCTACCTCAATAAGGGATCTCTGATAAGAATCAAATGATAGCAAAGCCCTCTGACCATTTTCAGTTGAAAGTATCCCCTGCTTGAACAAACCAGCTTTAGAGAAAAAAAACAGAATTGAAAGATCTTTTGAGCTTTATCCACAGAAAACCATGACTATTCGAGAAACTATACAGAATGGCACAAAGAAACAACCATTCAAAGAATGAAAATGAGAAGATGTGGACACAGGTTTTACAAGATCAAATGGCTACAACTGTAGTAAAGAAGAACCTTTTTTTTTTTTTTTGAGAATATTAAAGAAGAATCTTTAATTAAGCACCTTAAATGTTTTAGTTAATCATATACACTTTGCTCTTGGTACTCTCTGCCAGGACTAACTACATCAGGACTCCTACTAACACACTCAAATAGGGTTTAAAAAGCACCAATTTTAAGAGCTCAAAACTGACCTGCATCACATATATGAAAACAGCAACAAGTGTACCAAGTTTTCATACCAAAATCCTCATGTAACATCTTAACCCCTCGTTTGAATATTTGCATCCCAGTCCATGATTTGGGACTTCCCATAGGTTCAACAGTGTTTCAGGACTTATGGGGATGATTCGGGCTGGGACCCAAGGGGCTCGAGTGAATTTTGGGCAGGAAAACTACATTTTGGACAGTGCAGATTCTTTATTTTTCTTGGTACGTTGTGCTTTGCGATCGCAAGGCATTGGGTCGGGACCGCACAAGCCTAGGCTGCCAAGCATCATGGGTTCTAGATGTGCTTCTATATGATACTCTATTTAGCTGCTTTAAGATATATTCTAGTCACTTATATCATTTTTAATTAAAATGCATTTGGGTTCGCCTAATGGGTATGCAAATTGGGTCGTGACAGAATGATCTCAAGCATATTAGATATGGAAAGGGCCTCGTGCTCAGAAATAAATATCAGTGTAAAATTTTACTAGAGCAACACTTGAAATATGTATTTCAAAGGTTTCAAGGGGTATAAAACATCAGAGTATTGACCTGAAATTAACATCTCAAACATGGACAAAGCTAATCTCCTAACAAAGATGATGGGACATAAGCGCAACACTGGAGACTGTACATATAACCAATGACAAGGAATTAATAAGGATCTAAGGAACAGGAACTTGTCCTTATAGGTAATGAACATCATGAAAGAGTCATAAGATCCCTGCAATAACACAGATATTCTGTTTACTAACTTCATTTGGACAGACTCGTCTAGTTCCAGCATTAATAGATCAGCTAAAAGAGTAGCTTCAGGACTAAGGAGACAATCATATAGCATTTATCCAGCCAAAGGAGGAGCTGTGAAACTTAATAACCTAACACTTTATCAAACTCTCTGTAATCATTTAGAATCTTTTCTTTTCCTTTTGTTCATCCATTCTCTTCTATCCGAGCATTACCTTTTTCTCTCTTTTTTTTGGGTTCCCAGGTCGGGAGGTAGGGTGTTCTGATTGGTTGGTCGCTTGGCACATAAGTTCAGGTAACTAGATATGAAGCCTAAGTTTGAACCTCCTTAGTGACCAGGCTTATTAACAAGTACAATAGAGATAAGCGATATTGATGCAAAATTCATGCCAAATGGAAATATGGGGTTTGGCAGAGATCTGCCTGAAATAATATCACACAATTTATCATATGTTGACTCACCCGCAAAGCTTGAGATGCTATGTCAATTATCTTTACAGAGTCATCCATCAAATATTTCTTTAAAAGCCTCATAATTGCCACCAGAAGTTCATCTGATATGCTCGTACCAAGGTGGAAATTATGATCATGTAGAGATTTAGACTCGATAGGAAGATGGAACACAACACCGTGGGGATCGCCAATACCAACCTGCACTTGCAGTGAGAAAGCAGACGATAGAGATACATGAAGAAACAAAATAAATAAATAAATAAATAAATAAACAGCCGAGATAAATAAATGAAATAACAGAAAAAGGTACAACTCAATAACATAGCAATACTAAAAATAATACCCGAGATAAAAAATCAGAGACCAGCACACCAAAATTGCCAGCACCACTCAAACTACATATGTGCACCAGATTCCAGACTGTATGAACAATTTCATGGTCAGAATCCAAATATGCATCTTCAAAAATGTTCTCCTCATTCTTTTGTGCTGGGTAAGCTTCATCTTCAAATAATTTCTTGTGTAATGCTTTTAAACTGCCACCAAAAGAGAAGAAATTTTAACTGCTAAAGTCACTTGCAACAGAGCAAAATAGATAACATTGGAAGAAATCTGAAGCAGAATGGTGAACTCATCTATGACTTCAGCCTAGTTGTAAGGATAGTGTAAAGATGGATCTTGGGCCTAACTCAACCCCAAAAGCTAGCTCAAGAGGGGAGAATTGTCCAAGTCCATATAAGGAGACCAACTTCCATCCCTTCTCCGATGTGGTACTTCTTAACACTCCCATGCACGCTCAGACCTCGTTAATTGGAGCGTGGACAATATAATATGGGGACCCAACATCAGAGAACAAAGAATTGGGAAGGGTCTGGCTCTGATACAACGTAAAGATGGATCTTGGGTCTAACTCAACCCAAAAAAAACTAGCTCTTGAAGAGAGGATTGTCCAAGTCCATATAAGGAGACCAACTTTCCATCCCTTTTCCGATGTGGGAATTCTTAACAGATATAAAATTAGAAATATTGAGAAAAGGACATTTAACTGCACCAGAAAGAACCTTATCAAAAAAAAAAACTGCACCAGAAAGAATGCTCAAAGAACGATCAACTATCAAAATCCACAATCATCAAATCAAACTTTTAAAGAGTCCAGTTATCAAACCAAATTTCTTAGGAGTAAAAAGTACATTGCAAGGAGATAGAGAGTTTATAATTTGCTTAATTACCACACAAAATCAATAAAGTTTTCTCCTTTACTAGAGCTATAAATAAATATCAAATAAAAAAAGTATCACTTTTAATTTTTTTTCAAAGATTTCATGGGTCAATTTGAATTATACATTTAGCCCAACTTTAGATGGACTGTATTTGAACGGTCAAAGAGCCTGAATTAATAAATTGGCGGGAAATAACCACCTATAATATATGCGAGTTGGGTGAATCATATTTTAATGTTCTAATTTTGCCACCCCCAACTGAAATGATTCTTAGTACAAGCTTAATTAAGTGAAATCAGGAAAGAAATTAGAATTCTTCCCTAAAATTGTGATTTTAGATTTAAATTTTGTTTTCCACCTGTTTTAATATCTTTTTCTCAACTTTGAACTATTTTTCTTGTTAGTCTAGCGTTCTATATTGGACACTAGATAAATAGGTTTTTTTTCTTCCTTTCTTTGTGAATTTCACTCCAGCTTATTATCTTTAATACGACTCAAATTTTCTTCTGGAATTTTGAGTTAAGGTAGTTGCTTACAGCCTAAAAAATGAATAATGATGTGACCTTAGGGGTGGATAAATAAAAGGGCTTAACATTTTAATTGTGTGTGGATAAATATTAAGGTGCAATAACTATTGCCCTGTGATAGTAGACAGTACACTCTATAAATAATCATCAACCACCTTCCTGTTTTAGCGAAGACCTGAATACTTTAAAACAAATCAACCAAAAACGCAGTTATCAAATCAAACTTTCAAAGAATACAGTTATCAAACCAAACTACTAAGGAGTAAAAAGTACTTCGCAAGGGGATCACTGAGGATTCATACAGCCAACTCCAACTTGTTTGGGATTGAGACACAATTAATATTGTAGTAGGGGGGGGGGGGGGTTAAAGGGAGAGGTGGCTGTGGGTGTTCTCCTCCACATTTTGGGAAGAATGGATACAACATAGGGACTATCTCTGACTTGGTGAGAACGCATTAAAGCTTTTATCAATAGTATAGATACATCGATATGCCCCATTAAAGTTCACTTCTTACTTCTTAATTTAAAACTAACAAGTAATTGCTCTTTATTAGCAAGTGTTCGACTCTCTATTCACCTACCTCACATGTGCAGGAAAAAAGAACACAGAACTCAAATTTAGTCCACATAATCAAGTAATGCTTAAAAGGATCACAATTGATGAGACAAGAACAGAAACAATAGGGAAAGTAGAGGCTGTAAAAGAACAATTACCTCCAGAGAAGTAATCTTGGCGGAAGGTAACGAGATCGTTTCCCTAACTGAAACAGACGATTTTGATAAATAAAACTAAGCATTTGAATAGCAAAATGAAAGGTCATCAAACAACGACCTTACTTGAACAGGATCTGTTTAACAAGGTCATCAAACTGTTCATTGAAGTTCCAAGTGCTACTTACAGTTAACAAGTGCTCCATAGGTGAGTAATTTTGGCATAGTTCCTCATGAAACATCCTTATATCATGAAATAAGTCGAGGTTAGGGAAGGGCTCTAGTTCCTGAAGTAACACATGCAGTAATTAGTATGGCCAAATGAGTAGTGCACAGTCTACTCAGGCACTACGATGGTCCAAACTGTTCAGGTAATAAGGATACCAGAAATTCATACTTTAATGTACTCGTGTAGAGATGGATCAGAGTCCAAGGTGAGTTGGCAGAGCAGTGACAGAACTTGAGATGATGTGGCAGCTGACAGTTTGGAACTAGACTCAGAAGGAACGCAACACATTACCAACTTGGAGATTAAGAACTGTACGGAAGAAATAGCATAAGGTTAAACACAATTGAAGAATAAGGTATAAATAATATAGATAAGTAGTAAAATAAGAGCCTCAGCGACATCAACCTGAAGCTGTTCACCTAAGACAATAGCAGTTCCCTCCAATTGCTTGATTTTGAATACTTTTAGCAATGAAGAAATCATTCGGCAACACTGGTCCAGCAAAGCATCAAGGTCCAAGCATTGACCAATCAAGTTGAGGAGATAACTGAAAAAAAAAAAAATTAATGTCAGATGTGAGATCCTCTGTAGCATGAAATAAATGTTTTATGCAAATCAAGCAAATGTAGCACCACCTATGCAATGCAGGGAATCACACAACTAAAGCATACAAACACCACCTCAGATCAGCCATGTGTTGAATATAAAATTGAGGACAAACAAAAGCTCAGACAACTGCACTCAGTCTATACTGAAAATGCATCAACGTGATCTAATTCAAAATACAAAACAATTGTAAGTTTGAATAGATTCCTAACATTGACAATCCATATGTCTCAAAATAAATGAGCAGCTATATTGAACAAAACATAAAAAGGAAAAGGAAATGTTCAATATCAACATTTGAAATTCCAGTCTAACACAAGAAGAAAATTACAAGGTTATTGCATTTCTCAGATGACCTTTCTCAGTCAGCCTGTGCACAACTAACAAGAGAAACGAATATGTCCCCACCATGAAATACTGTCCCCCTAAGCAGAGGCATAATCCTCCAATTTTAATTTTAATTTTTTATCAGGTAAATGGTTTCATCTATCACAAGGCGAATTAAACTTACCTGGCCGTACTAGGAACTGTAACTCGATGCCCTAATACATCAATAAGTACTTCAATCCCAGCAAGCCTGTAAGATTTGTGCCTGAAATGACCAGCTGCAGAAACTTTGTAATGCATCTCTACTATAAACTGCACAGCAATATGAAATATTTAGAAACTTCCCACTAGTAGTTATTAGGTAAGACGTATAGCCAAACAAAAATTTCAAAGAAGAACTATATATCCGCATGCAGTACCGTAAATACTCGATCTGGTCGGAAGATGTTAATCTTGTCAATAAGGCCAATATTTTGACAAGAGGCGTCTCTACAAGAAAGCAGTAAAAGAAAATTTAGACAAAACATGCCAACAACAACATAATTTTAAAAAATGACCAAGAGAAGATATAGCACATCTCCAAAAATCCATCCACAACTGTCTTAATTGCACGTGCAATTGTCTCCTTGGAGAATAAAGGTAGAACAGGGTCTTCAGCTGTTGAAGCAAGAGAGAAAATAGTATTGACGATTGAAACCTGCATAAAAATATGGTGGAATTATTTAGATAAAACTTGGGAAAGAAGATTGATTTTTCATGTGAAAGTGGGGTAACATTGACATAAAAAATGAAACATTCATATCACATTATTGCACCAAACACTACTCTCCATAGGAACCACTGCTATGCAGATAAACAGGTGTTATTCCAAACTTATGCAATTAGATGTGATGTTCATGTAAGCATTTCTCTATAGAACAAGACATATTTTTAGCAACTTCCTCACATAGTACACACCTCATTTCAGATAAATCAAAATGTCAACTCGAATGTATGTGAAGGAGAGTCATACCATGTGCGTCTTAATAAGTTTGTCTCTTTCAGTTTCAGATATTTTAGCAATATCCAGAATTGAACTTTCAAGTACAGCTGATCCCTTCTCCCAACCAGCCTTCTTACTGCAATGTAATGCAATACAAACAGAGAAAATATCAACAAAGTGATTCTTAATCATTTCAGCAAGAGGCTCACAAGCAACCTGCAAATGATGAAAATGTAGAAATTTCAGGTATGGCACAGAACAGTGACTAAAATCTGAGAATATACAACAGAGTAAGCATGGAACTTGGTAGTATAAGCACCAAGAATACTAGAGAAATCATATATGACTAACTTAAAATTGTAACTGAAGGAAAAATGACAAAAAGAAACTCCAACCTTCGCAATCCAATTCATGTTGGAGATGTCACCATGCAAGAGTAAAGATGGAAGAAGCCAACGGCAGCAGGAATGAATGAAATTGATAGGCTCTACATTGAAGACAAACAGATCCCTTGCCTGACGTGATGTATAGTTAATGTGTTAGCTATTCGGGTGGCAACAGATTGTTGATAATGAGCTGGATTAGAAAGAACCTACACATTACCTCAAGAAGAGAAGCTAAACTTACACCAGTAGCAACCCAACTAAAGAGGATCGACGCCATAAGTTCTTCCATATACTGCAAACAATCAAGATTGTGCCAGCAAGAGAAATGATTTAAGGACCAAGCAAGTTGACAATCTCACACTTTTTGATCACATATTTATAAGGCTGATTGCTACGCTCTTTAACCAACATAAACAAAGACTATAAGAGATTTATTCATACCTTTGATCTAGAAGTATACTTTAACTCCCTTGATAGATTATCAAGGGCAGCAATAACAAGTCTCCTGAAAAGAGGAAAATATAAGAAACAAGTGATCTCCCAGAAAAACATGACCAAGTAACGACTTTTGAGTACCTTAAACAAGGGTTAATAGCAGCAATAACGCATACCATAAAAACAGCCTGCAAAACAACAAATTAGACAGGTATAACCTCATAAAGTCAAAAAAAACTAAACTTGGGTGAAGAGATCAACATGCTCTCTCTAATAATTTCAGCAAATTAATGTCACTGTAAAAGAATCCCCATAAACAAATCAGATGTAAATCATATTCATCCAGTCAAAGTGTCAGCTGAGTAACAACGAAGTGTTTAACCAAAAAAAACGAAGTAAAGTGAATTGGATTTCAGCATGATGGAAACACATTCTAGATTAAGTGTGATGGAAACGCATGCTAAATTCGAATATCTTGAAGTTAGCAAAGTCATGACACTCAACTTTTATAAAATTGGACCTTATTACCTCTTACAAACAACCAAATATAGGGAAAAGGTTCACACAAAGACCATTCTTTAAATTGGGAAAACATAACTCTTTAAGTAATCAACCTAGTAGCCCTTTAAATTGTTAGCATATCTTCCTCGGTAAGAGATGCTCATATTTTTTAGCCAAAAAAATGAAAATTATCAAGTAAAACCAGCCTCCTCGAATACCTCCAATTCAATCTTTTCACTGTGCAGTGCAAGGTGAGCTAGGGTTACAATTGTTGTTTCCAATATGGTACAAGGCTGAGGACCAGCAGCTAAAACTTCCTTCGCCATCACCAGTTTATCTCTGGAGCAAGTCACAAGCTTTGTGCCAAAATTTGAACTGAAACAGAAAATTTCAGGTGAATAATTGATATATTAAACAATCAAAACTAAATGCTAACGGAAGAGAGAAAAAAAGTTAACCAATTGTGAAAGACAACGGTATGAAGAAAAATAAACCTAAAAACTGGAACTGCATAAAAGATGTAGTGGATGTTTTCCAGGTAAATGCTCACACAATGCAACTCCAAATTGATAAAATTATAGGAGGCAAAATAGGATGAAAGATGCTGGTAAGGGAAATTGCTAAGGTAAATTAAAATGATCAAGAATTACCAGTTTGAAAATGAAACAGAAAAATAAAACTGTCCCAACCACTTCTCTTATACCCATTTCATTTATTGAAATTTTGCTCATTCCTCCTTCTAATTTCACAAATTTCAGACCTCAACATCACCTCCATTACACTTGTAAAGATATACAATAGTGTGTAAGGGTTTCTGGAATATCATCTCAATATCACCTCCACACATTGTCTTAAAGTTTTTGATTGGATGCTCATTCTTTTATTACATGACATTAGAGCCAAACTTTTGTAAACCAGTTTTTCCACTAGTAAGGCCATTAAGACAACTAATCTCTCTCAAGGCATCTCTCTCAACTCAAACCTAAATCACCAACTTCGCTTCAAGCCCACTTCTACCCTTACTATCTCAACACTGAACCCCATCTCAGACTCTTGAGCTGCTCTCTACACCAGTCCCACTCTCAATCCTATTGAGCTCTCTCAAAAATTAAGCTTATTAACCAATAAAGAACTAGACTAAACTTTTCTCCAAAATTTTATTGGTAATGTTCCTTCTCTAATTCCATAGACCCATTTAGACATTACAAAACTAAGTGAAATGAAATTTATCAAATCAAGTGCAAAGGACAATCACTATTTTTTTTATGACCGACAGATCCGTCTGGGCAGAACATTTGGGCCAACTGCATCCTTCGATTCGGGGATGATGGGATTACCATTCTATCCTTCTCCACTTAAGTACCAGAGTTAGCTCGCTTGACGTAGGGATCGAACATGTGATCTAAGACACAAGTCTCTCTACCTTTGTCAATTGAGCTAATCCCTGGGGGCGATAAAGGAAGATCACTATTTCAACAAACAAAAGACAAATTACAGTAGAACTACCAAAATCATTGTAACACTCACAATCTGCATGCATTTTCTTTAAATGTAAGCAGATGTTCTTGCCTCAACAAAATGGTATGGCTCTTTAAAGGGGTAGATGGAATAGTTTGTAGATTCTCCATGCAACGATTATAAGCAATGTCTTATTTCCATCTAGTAGCATAAAAGAAAAATTGGGGTTCATGTTTTACTCCAACCACAGTTACATGCTCGGGAACTTAATTTAAGTAGAGAAGACTTATAAACGCCCTAAGTTAGAAAAGCTAATCAATGCGTACTCGAGTATTTGTCTTATTAAACTTTTGATAAAAAAAATTATGACTATTGTCTTCGTTCAACTTTTGAGCAACTTTCAAAGAATTCTAAATAACAATATAATTGACTGTGAGAAACTAATAACCATGCTATTTCACTTGAGATTTATATGGATGGCTATTTCTGGCCAAGCAGTTAGTTTTTGACATACTTAAAAAGGTAATAATGCATTAAAAAGAAAAAGAAAACTAAGCATCGTACCATATGTCCTGGAACAGTTCAAAATGACCATCCCAAGTTTGGAAAAGCACACCAACCCGTTGAGCAAAGCATAACCTAACTCGATAATCTGGATCGCGAAGCATCAGCAACAGCTTCTCAATCATGGACTGCTCAAATTTGAAGCAGGTGTCATGAAAGAAAATGATCGTTTTGTAGATCAGAAATTAAAATGAAACTAGACAAAAAGGAAAAGTGATCTCATTTCAATCTTTCTTTATCAAGATTTTAGAAGGTGATACCTGACCAGTTTGAGGATCCACTAAAATGAAATTGCAAATGCAATCAATAAGCTTAGTCCGTCCAACCCAATCAAAGAGGTCACTGTCTGCAATTTTGTTCACCAAGTCTCCAAGAGAAATCAAGCCCTACAACCCCATTTCACAGGACATGCAAATTGAGAAAGTTATGTTAGGAACAAGAAAAGAGATTCTATTTGTCAAGAAAGGAGAAAAGTAACAACACCAAGGTAAACAGCTTTCCACCCGATTAAAAAAAGAATAATACTAAAACATCAAGCAAATAAGGCACTAAGCTGCATCACAGATCTAGCAGTGATCTTAACCATTGACACATAAAAGAGAAATCATGCCCTACCACCCCATTTCACAGGACATGCAAATTAAGAAAGATTTGTTAGGAACAAGAAAAGAGATTATATTGTTCAAGAAAGGAGAGAACACCAAGGAAAACAGTTTTCCACCCAATAAAGAAAAGAATAATACTAAGGCATTAAGCTGCATCACAGATCTAGTAGTGATGTTAGTAGAAATATATAACCTTAGTACCATAAAAGAGCAAATAATTCAGAAGAACGAGAAAGAAGTACAAAAAATAACAACAATTTTTGTCCTGAGAAAGTTCTGGCAGGTTATCTTTGATATACTCTTCAATTCATGCCAACCAATGTTTAAATTGCATTGTCTGGAGCAGTGTTCATCTTTTTTTTTTTTTACTGGTACATCTCATACATGGGATTGTCTTTTCTTCTACTTTTATAAGGGAAAGAAATTTGCAATTTTAACTTAAATTACTGTAAGAAGCCCAACACTTCTAAGCAAAGAGTATGACAAAGAAAATCCAGTCTATAATAATTTAATAGGAGCCGTATCATTCCACTTTTATCGGATGTCCCCGAATGGAGAGATTAATGGGAAATAATTAGTAAGATGTCTTAAGTAAGCTTCTCTCAAGGAGAGACTAGGTCCGCAACACAGTAATCTGTTAAAGCATTGATTAATTTATCATGTCAGTAACTAACTATAAGAATCTTAGGGAACTTAAAAGCAATCTAACAGTGTAACAGACTAGTTTTAACCGATTGCAAGTTTGTCAACTATCTGCTACAGAGGTCTTAGTGAACTATCTTCCTATCAATGACATCCGGATTTACCATTTCATTTTATCCTATGGAATTTTACTCAATACGAATACACAATTATTCAGAATGGAGGTTTGATGTACTAAACGATCTGAAAAAGACATGAAACAATAAAAGCATACAACAGGAGAAGCATATTACCAGTGTACACTGCGAGAAAGAACTCCAAGATCCGTGTTATATAAATGGAATGTCATTTAGAATACATAGCATGGCTTAACTAAAACTACGTTTGGCACAATGTAATATGCAGATAAAATCTAAGATACACCAATTATACCTCTTCAGACAATTTTTCCCGTGAAGACAGAGTCCTCTTTGGGTACTTTGCAACACCATCACAGGATAAGAGACTCTCCAACAAACTGCAGATGGCAGCTAGCACATTCAGAGACTGGACCTTGAGATTTGCCTGTATGTCTAGGAAATCATTTAAGGATGTAATCTGTAGAGAGAAGAAGAATTAAGTAATTATCAGAGTTTTCAGAGCATAAATAGTTTGTAGTAACTAAGACGAACAAACCAAAGAGCCTTATTACCAAATTTAAGAACTTTCTGCTGGAAGACCAATGAGGATGTTGACAAAGGCTGTGTATGATTAATTCCAAGACCTAATAAGAAATCAAAAGTCAGCAAGATATTCATCAACAAATGCAATATCATCAGGAAACAATTCCAGATAATTCCAGTAGGGTTACCCTTGGATCACTTTCTTTCTCCATGAGCTCAAACATGACATCCCATGTATGAGATGGTAAAGCTGAAAAGAGTTTTGTGATGATTGATATGACTTCAATTCTCTGATTTACAGATGAAACTAATATATCGGCAGTAGCTTTTCCCCCAATGTTCACAGAGTCGGCATCTTTAGAACCAATGTTCACATCCAACTCCATGTCTATGATCATACTAGTACGGCTATTTACTGGATGAGAAGCATGACTAGAAACAGATGCAGAAGAGCCAAGGTCACCCCTCTCTGAATGAATATTACTTCCACTACTTGAGGATCCTTCATACAGTTTAGCAAGAACCTTCAGAAGCCTCTCCACAGATTGGATTATTGCAGTTAGTATGTCTATGTTGTTGCCGGCTTGCATTTCATTAAACAATGGGGAGCATAGAAAACTTTCAAAGGACACACGAATGGTACCAATTGTGTCAAATATTGACCTTGAACCCAACAAACCACAAACAAGGTCGTCATAACTCTTCTCTAAGATACAAGCAGCTCGATCCAACAACTTCGACACGTATTGACTCAGAGTGGCAAGGCAAGGCACAATTTCTTCTCCTACCCTAAGAGTGAAACAGCACATGAAGGGTAACACAAACAGAAAGATTAGGCATTCCATTGCAAGAACGATTAGGCATTCCGTTGCAAGCAGGAGATGAAACTTAAAAGCAGAAGGCAAAAAGAGAATGGCAAAAATCAGTCAATGCTGATGATATGCCGGTATGGAAAAATGTATTCACGTCATTATCAGAGACAATTATTAAGACTATGACTGAGTCTTGCAAACATTAAAGAGAAAAGGACAAACCTTGTACTATATGAACAATACATTAAGTTTGATAAAATAGCACAGAGGAAGATGACATCAGATAGAAGCATCCTTTCATGTTCTTCATCTTTAATAATTTCAAGAATGTGATTTTCGACTTCATGACAAAGTGGATCTCTGATCTGTCGGGGTAAACGTAAGCTTTGGCAACAAGGTGGTTGAACGTCCTGAAACCAGTTAAAAGTCGATTGAGATAAAGACTTTGACCACAAAGAGAAGAAAACACAACAAAAGAGTGTAACACCTCCAGAACAGATTCCTGGCCAATCCTTGCAAGAACTTCAACAGAGCATTCAAATAAATCACGCACACTTTCATGTGTGTGATCCTCGACCTACAACAATAGGTGTTTCAGCATCTTAGTCAACTTAACAGTATTCATAAAAGAGAGCATAGGCATAAGCATAAAGTTATCCAGAAACAACAATATATACCTTCACATCATTCACAGTTTCAGGAACGTAGTGTGATGGGGGTAGTCCTTTATCTAGCAATGGTGTACCACCAGTACAGAGAGCATAAACAGCTGTTGGCAATACAGCAACCAGATGTTTATTCAACATTGAACATTCCTACATGTGAAAGCACCACACCACCATTAACCGAAATACATTGTGCTTTTACTGAGAACATGCAACATCATTGTGCAATATTTTCTTTAGACTCTTAGAGCAATATCTTGAGTGGATTGACTTCAGATTGGAAGGAGAGGATCCTGGAATTTATAGTACACTTGATTTTGAGAAAACGTATTATCATGTAACTTGGGCTTTCTGGAGTTTACTATGAGAGAGAAGGGTTTTGTCACCAAGTGGAAAGCATGATCAATTTTTGCATGTTTTCAGTCAGGCTCCAGGGGTTGATAAATGACTAACCAACAAAATTCCCTACCAATAAAGGGGTTTTACCCATGTTTTTTAATCTGTTTTGAGCACGAGGACAAAGATGTAGAAGGAAGTCACGAGAAGAACCCAACTGAAAAGCACCAGAGCATGGGCAACAGATACATCAAAGCAGGATACTGATTTGGTTCCAACAATTCAGACAGCAGAAGATAATCTCAAAAGCAGTGAATCACCACAGAGGGAGAAGTGTTATAAGGTCTCAACCTTATACAGATTGCTTGAAGCAAGGTGGGTTCTCTTCCTCCACTTATTCAGAACTACCCCTGGGCACTAGCTATAAAGAAAGCACAGCATGGATCCCAGTGCTACAGATATTAAAATAAGCAAGTAAAGCAGATTCTCCAGTTCCCTACTTATATTTACATATCTGCTCAACTTCCCAGCTAGTTTGGCAGATATAAACGAACATTTTCAGAGGAATTTTCCATTAGATGAAAGCGAACAAAACATCATCCCATGGAGAAAAGGAAGTTAACTCTTCAACTAAGGGTGGTATTCTGTGTGTGAGATATATGACTGATTAATTGGGATTTCTTGGGGAAAGGTTCTGGGTAGAGGAAGAGATGTTGTAGAGGAGTTCTTTTTTTGGTAGAGATCAGTGGGTAAAAATCAGATTAGAAGTGGGTTGTGGAGTATCATGAAATACCATTATTGCATCTTCCATGTCCTTCGCATTTTCAGTCACCATCGTCGGCCGAAATCAGGTAACAGATAATTACACTTATGAGGGTGCTTTGAAGGGAAAGGAACTGATGCATCTGGACGGGAGAAAATGATCTTGCACAGACTAGGAACTCTCTTCTTTTTTTTTGTTAAGTCTTGGTGCATCCACAAGATCCCCATTGGTATAGATGATTAGTTGTCTTTTCTAAAGACTGGAGAACTATAATTTTTTGTAGGTTCCTTGCCATTGGTATACTACTTGTATACAAGGTTTCATTACCCTAAAAACATCAATAAAATACTACTTTTCCAAAAAAAGATTGATAACCATACATCAATATATTATTAACAAACCTTCCAGAAAGGAAAAGCTAAAACAGCTCTCAAAAGATTTTGCCTCAAATATAAAGTGTCTCTAAGATCACCCTACAGAAAAAAGAAGAAAAGAAGATATTATTTTAAAAGACAGGAACAAAAGAAGATATGTAAGCAAGTTAATTTCCCTAACGCATCACCAAAGCACAATAAAGCAGAATGCAGCACTATACAAATCATCTATCATGGAAAAAGATCAATACAAATTGTCAGAATGTTAAATGTTAGAGTAAACACATGTGAAGAATGATTTGCCAACAAATATGCACACTATCACATTTGACCAATGACAGACTATAAAAAAGGTATATCAACTTAACATGTCAAAAATTCTAACTCTTTAACATTTTGATACTAACACTTAACACTCTCAATTCATCAAAAAAAAAACTAAATACTCTTAACACACTAGATCTTTTCAATCAAGTTGTTACATACATCAATTACTTTCTGTATTTTACTTTCAAATTGGTTGAGAGTATGGTTGTAGCATCTCTATGCTCTTGGACAATCCTCACCCTCTTGAGTTGGTTTCTCGGTTGAGCTAGGCCAAAGGTCCATTTTCTCAACATAACTTCAGAATAAGACTCGCCCCTAAGGTTGAGTTATTCAATGTTGGCCCACAAGTTATATTATCTACACTTGAGATGTCTAACCCTTTAAAGACCCACATTGGTTGAGCATAAGGGTTGTAATTTCTTCTTTACATTATCTTGGACAGTTCTAAACTCTTGAGGTAGCTGCTGGAGTTGAGCTAGGTCAAAGGTCCATTTTCATAACATGGGAATGCATCTCTCGTGTGATGGAAGAGTCTAAAGTGTATCTCAAGGATCACAAACATAAGAGGCATGTCACATGTTGGATATTGTTGTCATGTTTCCATAACATGGAAATGTATCTCTCATGTGATGGAAGAGTGTGGAGTGCATCTCAAGGATCACAAACATAAGAGGTATTTCACATGTTGGATATTGTTGTCATGTGCCCATATGGATTCTCCGAGCCATCTCTCTCAAAAATCAAGGAGAGATTTTCTTGAAGCACTTGCCAACTTTGAAGGAGAGATCCTCAGGATTCTTCGTGCCATCTCCCTCAAGAATCAAAAATTCCTGAACATAAATCTCCTAGACTTATTACCTTAAAAATCTCCTAGACTTATTTGCAATACTAGAAGCATTTGGGAGTTCCGCTTAATCTAAGGGTAAACTTTCAGAAATTTCTTTCTAAATTCGTTGCGGTTAACAGAATATTGCCAAAAAATGACGACCATTCTGCCAAAACCCCTCCCGCACTAGGTCAAGGAATAATAACCCATTCAAAGCTTATCCCTCTGAATATTAATCTTTGATAAATGGCCTATGGCACAAAGGGAAGCTCGGTGCACAAATTCTGCGTTCACGTAGAGTCCGGGGAAGGGCCTCACCCCAAGAGATGTGATGTATACAGTCTACTCTAGTGCAAGCATTAGTGACTGCTTCCACGGCTCAAACCCGTGACCTATAGGTCACACGGACCCAACTTTACCATTGCTCCAAAGCTCCCCTTCAAAATGGCCTATGGTATATACTATATATAATAAAAAATCAACAATTTCAAAGATAAATGGACCTCTTAACATGATCTATCCGACTCAGGCTTTCATAATCTCTTCAGCATATCTAGAAGTGCTCTACATTCCATATAGCTATAGGAGATACCCAAAAATTCCAAAAACTTACTTTGATACCAGAATGCAGTGATTAGAAACAAGAAATAGAAGATGAGCATCCGGCAAAGCAATTTAGCGATGGTACTTGAAAGTTCCCGGAGACACTTCTAAATTCAAAGAAGACAAGCTACCGGATACCCTACAAAATCAATCTGACAAAAGCTAAATTCCGATGGTACTTGAAATTTATTCAGGCCACAAAGATGCTACATCAATCACCTTCACCTTAGAACAAAGCCTGTCCTAGCGCCATTTTTTTGTTCTTCACTAGCCAAAATAAATCAGAAGTCTTCAGTGTAGGTTCAGCAGGGTAAATATGCTAGCTTAGCTTAAATCCAAGCAATGATGTAAAAGTACAAAAAATGTACTCCCTGCTTAGGACAGAGAAGATCTCTAAAATCTATGAGCACTAAATCTCCAATGAGTAGGACTTTTAGATCAATTGTGTTTCATCGTGGCTGTTTTCATTTATTTAGCCTAATATGAAAGGCTTCCTAGGATAACCAAAATCTGGTATTCCATATAACAAGTCGTCTTTCACTTGATTGGATTAGTATTAAAAGGTTTCTGCAGATATATCAAATTCTTGATGTGTGTTTTTTTTTACAAGGAATAGATAAATTATTTTTTTGTCATCTACACTTCCCCATTAGATGATTCGTCTTTCAGAAGTTTCATCTGCAATTTTGCCTTGTATAAAATCCTTCATTCTAATTAACAAAAGTATAATAAAATCCTCGGTGTTATATTGTCAGAAAATATAAAATCTGTGGTGCTGATATAATAAATAAACTGATTTTTTGAGATATTGACTTTTCAAATAAGCAGCCATCATTGTATAACTTTTTGAGAATATAAAACTAGTAAAGATGGAATAGCAGCTTTCCTTTTTCTCCGAGTCCCAGTGAGAAAACAGCAACTCTTAGATGCACTCTGAAGAGTGGATAAAGAAAAGAAAACATTTACAAAATGACAGTAATCCAGGGACGAAAAGATCTATCTGCAGAGCTAAGACATTATCTGACTGCATCCACCACCCAAAGAGCAAGATGAATGATCTCAAGAATTGTGTTTACCACCATGCCTTAATCAAACGCTTAGGATGTAAGTTCTTTCCTAACCTTTGTTAGTAAACCATAGA
The DNA here is from genome assembly GCA_035578085.1 of Solanum pinnatisectum. NCBI lineage: Eukaryota > Viridiplantae > Streptophyta > Magnoliopsida > Solanales > Solanaceae > Solanum > Solanum pinnatisectum. The sequence continues at coordinate 46,650,256 of CM069078.1, read as the reverse complement.
GGACAATAAAACAAAATCAGAATTGAACTTATTAGAGGAGCACGTACTTGGTAGCCTTTCCTTGAAAAGTAACATGAAATGAAGCACAAAACAGATCTGAAAATCAAAGTGGAAAGATGAGGAGATGTCAAAATCAATGCAGATGTAAAAGAGTAACAAGTAAAATATCTCAGGTCAAAAGTTTCACAAGTGATTAAACTACTTCAAAACATTAACATAGAATAATCATATAATCTCCAAGGACATAAATTCTGAGAGTATAGTCCATTGAATACTATGGAAACAAGAAAGTTTTTTTTGATATGGTAAATAAATTTCATCAAAAGAATGCACAGAGCCCGTATACAAGAGATATAAAAAAAGAGATGGTTTTTTTACAAAAGATACTCAAAATTCAATACAACAAGGAACCTCATTGGTGCACCAAAAAGAAATAAGGAATCTTCAATACAACAGGCTCATATACTAATTCCCATGTAATTATATACTCCCTCTGTCCCAATTTATGTGGCACATTTCGTTTTTCGAGAGTCAAACAGTTTAAGTTTGACCGGGAATTTGCGCATGAAATCTTTAATTTTTAATTTTTTTGAAATGAAATTTATATATTTGTAAACTACGTAAAAAGTACTATAAGTCACAACAATTGATAATTCAAAATGTTTAAAAGATCTATGAAAAATTTACGGTCAAAGTTAGACTTGTTTGAATCTCGAAATCTGAAAAGTGCCCCATAAAATGGGACGAAGGGAGTATTAAGAATATATTACTTACATTGATGGCACGCGTTTAAGTAATCGAAGATCCCACAAGTCTTGGGGTACAAGATATGCATTTGTTGTATCCTAAAAGAAATAACGAAGCAAAGACATTGATATACTGATATAGCTACATACTACAAGAGGAAGACCTCCAAAATACTCCAACAGAAATAAGTAGAGAAAATATCACAATTTCTGCAAAAAAATATAGTGCTCACATTGAGTATTAAGTTTCTAAGTAGCATTAATGCAGCATCCACCTGCACATACACGGAAACAAGAAAGTAAACAAGTAGCCTAATAACTTGTCTTACACATAAGAAACTCTGAAAAGTCACTTGCCAAGAAAATACTGCTTGCAGACAAAAAACAACAGATATAGTTTGAACAAAAACATTTCACTTGCTTTGTTTTTGTCCCAGCAGTTGTTCAGACTGAGATATGTTCAAGACAGTCTGTTCGGATACCTGTTACTTGCATCACTTTTTTTCTTTTTATTTGTTGGGAACTAGCATCCTAATCACACTGCGTTTTCAGTTCAATTTTTCTTAAACAAAACTTTGAAGGCCCGTGAACGAAACATGTATTCATAATTGAAGTACTTTTGGAGAAAAATATCACATAAGGTAAGGTCCTCTAAGCAATTAAGTTTTGAAAATGAAATGCATATCAGGATGAACCAAAATTTTTTACCTTCATCGTAGTTAGGACGTACTCTTTTATGAGAAGCATTTGATGAGGAAAGAGGTTGTCATTGCATATCAATTGATTTGGATCCCTAAGGTACCACATAAGGTGTGTGTTTTCATTTACTTAGCAGCAAGGGGACGGATCTTGATGGCTGAGAATCTGGGGAAGAGGAAGGTTACTTATGTTAGATGATGCTTTATGAGCAACGGTTCACATGAGGATGTTGATAATCTTCTTCTGCATTGTCAGGTAGCTTCAAGACAATTGTGGAACTTCTGAGATGATTTAGAGTTGAGTGGGTATGTGAAAACTATCTTTAGCTGGAAGTATTGTACATGGAATATTGCTCGGCTTGCACTTATGTGGATCGTATGGAGAGAAATAAATCGGCAAGTTGTGAGGATGTAGAGATGAATTTTTCCACAATTGAGAAGTAGTCTCTTATCCTTACAGGTTTTTGGTGCGCCCCTGAAGTTCCTGGGTATTGTTCGTAGAAAACCATATCTTGTATATGAGCTTTTTGGGCCCAATTGATAATAAAGTTCTATTAAATTATCAAGAATATGATTCTGTACTCTTTCAGACATTTTCCAACAAACATTAATCAGTTACTTTTGGAGAAACCTTGTTAGCTGGTAATCTTGAAGAGACAAAAGAGAGATTATATGAAATAATCAGCAAATAGGAGAAAAGCTCACTGCTTTAATAACATCTAGGCAACAAAAGTTTAAGAACATATACTCATCCTGACATAAGTATCCTAAAACTATATCGATATTGCTGGAGTCAACTAAGGCAGACAACTGATATCTAAATAGCCAAGGCAGAATCATTTGAATTCTGTTTGTTTGTTTTTTCAATTACAAATCACCTGCAGAGTTTGAGTAGGATATCTGACATTCAGAGAAAAAATCCAGATAATAAAAGCATATTCAGATTTAAAGTACTTAGAACTGGTATTTAAGACTTAGAAGTCCTTGCAAATTAAACATCATAATTATTATGTGACTGCAACTGTATTAATCATTCAGAGTAAAGGGAAAACGGAACTAACTGACTTTTAGTAATTGAAGTAAAATGATATTCATGACTGCTTTCATTAAAAGATACTTCCAATAGGAGAGTAAGCGTACAAGGCTAAAGGATGAGAAGTCCTGCCTTAAAAAACAAACTAAGAACAAGCTTCATCAAACAAAAACAAAAAAGCTGACTGTCACTGACTAAGAACAAGTAAATAGGGTTATCCAAGACCTGTCATAGATCAGTTTCAAGAATTCTTGATTCATTATCCAATTTAAACCGTGACCACAACGTGATGGCTTTATCCTATTAAACTAACTTTGTCTTCACTTCTAAAAATCATTATATTGTTTATCACCTTAACATTACATAACATGTAAATTGAATTAAGTCCTTCATACTAATTGCAAGCAGAATGTTTATAGCAAAACAATGGGATGCAAAAAGCATGAGATACTAGATGGAGTTAATTTACTTTCCCATGATACCTTTCAAGTTATAAATCCCAGTATCTACTAACTATCCTACGCATGGGGCTTCAATCACATTTCCTTATTGGAAAATATATATTTGAGTAAAGATGAATTGGAAAAGTGAGCCAGTATTTAATAGCACACTACAAGTATTATATAACAGGTTGATACTAGATAAAGAAAAAGGATTCCATCTTCAGAAGATCAATAAAGTACAACTTACAACAGCCGTAAAAGTACTGAATGTGGGCAGACCACCAATAACACAGTTCCATATCGTATGCCAACCTGTTTCAACCTGCAAATACAGTCAAGATCTAAATTTGGCGACCGTATTCGAAAGAATTAAACCAAAAACAAATAGATGAATTTCATCGGTAGTCTCTATGAAATTGTTGCCAGGGACCACCAATCCCCAAGTGACCTATTAAAAAAAGACTAACAGTTGCACACAAATATGCGCTTAAAATCACCTTAACGAGCTAAAACTATTTCAAGGACAAAACTCTGAACATTTAACAAATGAGAGCAAGCTAATTGGTCTACTTAAGTTAAGTCTATCACGACTGGTCAAAATACCCCGTTCAAAGTTCCCAATTATCATTCATAGGCAGCAAGGTTAGAAAGATCACTTCATCAACTTCGAATTAAGAAAATCACTTTTCTATCTTTGCACCATTAATTGTGTTCTATTTTCCCTGATTTTAGGTTTCAGATTTTATAGCATTTTCGAATTATGAATACACGAGTACAAGAAAGAAGGAACAACTCAAATATGCAAATGCGTCAAATATTCAAATAACAACCTTAAGCTATAAGAAAACAAAAAGTTCTCTACGTTTAACAGCAAAAGATCAAACAGGTCCATGAGATTACTTGAGAAGGAGAACATCAAAGTGCCAAAACTAGAATATGTCAATTTGGAAAGATCAGATAATTACCCCACTCAATGTGGAAGACAACTCGGATGAAGTTTGCAGTGCTGGAACAGGAAATAGCAGCATCAAAGAAAGTCCTTGAAGACTCCTAGATAGGTTGAGAGTAGATTTGAGAAGAAGATGTGAAAAAATGAAACAAATTACCCCTATATATTAGCATACTAATGCAGAATCTTATGGAACAGTATCATCCAAGTTAGAAATCACCAACAGTAAATAGAAGTAACACAAACAGTGGTAATATACAATAGAAGACTAGTCAGCGCCACATGTACAGTGCAATGGAATAAAGCTAATATATCGTCAAAAATCAGGCAGAACACACCTCAATGTCCACAGGAGACCTACATAACTATGCTCCATGTTTGCATCATTTATTATCCTGAAAAGAAAACAAAGATTGTCAGCACCACAGTTTATACTGACTCATTATTGGATTGAAAAGCAAAGAGTTCTAAAATGGAGGTAGCCAGGAAAAATTGCTACATGCTCTTGCAGGACAGTAGATCAAAGCATCCGCATCATGGACCAGAAAACTAACCTTTCAAAATTTGCACATATACCTTCAAACCAATAGATCAACAGATCCTTCTTTAAGCGATCATAATAATTGTGGATGAGGTAACAGAAAACTGCATGCCTGTTACCCAAACATACAGAGTGAATAACTTTACAAATTAAAGGAATTTCTCAAGAATTAAGTTGATTGTGATGCCAACCAATTGCATACATATTTATAGCAGACAGGCCAATTGGAGTGCCCATGACCTCAAAATTTGATTCTACCAAACATGTTTGAATGGCCTAGCATAAATACTTTGGGCAGTGCTCAAGAGTCAAGAGGGTTCAAAAAAACAAGTACATAACAAGAATAATAAACTTTACTCCCCTTATCAATGTGAAAGCTCTTTCAACAATTGTACTTTTCTTCTCTCTACCCACCACCTCAGCATGAGAGGAAAAAATGGACAGACCACAACCAAAAGTTTATGGAAATTATGAAGTATTTTTATTTATTTTTTAACATTGGAAATTATGAAGTATTTGAAAGGCTTTCTACAAAATTTCATGAGGAAATACCAGAATAGATGTCAGATAATGCGTACACATAAATAGATAATGCATATAAACAACAGATAAAAGACTTAAAAGGGGAAAAATCAGAAGGTATGTGTTGCTAACAAACTTGTCTCATTAAATGCTCTTCAGTAATAGATATGATGAATCATGGAACAAAGAAATAACTTTCTACTTTAATTATTTAACTTTCAATACACCACAAAAACTCATGCAGCAACTACAGGAAGGCCTCCTTCCAAATACTACAGTTGCAAATTTACAATAGCGATACTTACGTCACTATATATTTAGCTAGAGGCAAAGACTAGGAACAACAACGCAAGGAAACATACCATGGCCACTTTCCACCTGAGAGTCTTTCCCTTATCTGGACTACAACGTGCTCCCTTCTAATTCGTTTCTCAGATGACGATGCTATAGGTGTGTTAACACATGCCTGATAACCATAATCACGAAGTTAGTAGGCAATCCTATTTACCTCGAGTGCTTACAGCTATTAAGAATTGATAATAAAATATATTCCTGCTTAAGTTGACAAAAAAATGTGCATTAGATCCGCAGGCAAGGAATCTGATATAGAGGTGTCAACCTTGCAAAAATCTATGATAATACCAAAATTATAGAAGTACCGAGAGATATCCGACTCAATTTCACAGGAGATAAGATTGAGGGAACAGTTAAAAGTTCACAGAGAACTCATCATCTGATCAAAACTTTGGATCTTATGCGAACTTGACCTAGAGCAGCCATATGACCATGTTAGTTGGAAGTTTCTACTGAAGGTGATAGAAGACATGGGTTTTGGTAAAAAATGGATCAACTGGATACGTTTCTGCATCTCTACTGTAAGGTTCTCTCTGATTATAAATGGCAATAATGAAGGCTTCTTTTCGTCTGAGAGGGGGTTGAGGCAGGGTGATCCTATATCACCTTTTTTGTTTATCTTAGCTATGGAGGGGCTCAACCACATGATCGGGAGGGCAAGGGCAAATGGTTGGTTAAAGGGTTTCCAAGCTCAGGTGCAAGGACGTAGAGAAGATGAAAGGGGAGTCACACATCTGCTTTATGCAGATGACTCACTAATATTTTGTGAAGCTGAAGTATCTCAGATTAGACATATTTGGGTTATCCTTACTATTTTTTGAAGGCATTTCTGGACTGCATGTTAATTGGCAAAAGAGTTGTCTTTACCCAGTGAACAAAGTTGATGATATGGAGATATTAGCAAGTAATCTTGGATGCCAGGTAGCTGCCTTACCCACAAAGTACCTAGGGATGCCCCTGGGTGCAAAGAACAAAGAGATAGAGGTTTGGAGAGAAGTGCTAGAGAGATGTGACAGGAGATTGGCAAGATGGAAGAGTCAGTATTTGTCCTTAGGAGGGAGATTAACACTAGTCAAATTTGTGTTGGATTCCCTTCCTTCCTATATGATGAGCCTATTTCCTATACCAAAGAGTATTGTGAAGGGAATAAATTTGCTCAGAAGAACTTTTTTGTGGAATGGAAACAAGGAGCAGAAAGGTTACAACCTTGTAAAATGGGATACTGTAACACTTCACAAGAAGCAGGGAGATTAGGTATCAAGAAACTCAACCTCCAAACTCTTGTCTTTTGCAAAAATGGTTATGGAGGCTCTGTGCTGAGGATATGCCTTTATGGAAAAACATCATCATTGAGAAATATGGACTTCAAAGTCACTGGATCACTGAAGACGTCCTTGGAACTTTTGGTTGTAGTGTCTGGAAGACTATTCGGAGACTCTGGCCCCAGTTTCAAAAAAATATTCAATTCAAGGTCAGTAATGGCGTGAAGATTGACTTCTGGAATGAACTTTGGATAGGTGAAAGGAGCTTGAAATCTCTCTTCCCTAATCTGTTCCTCCTCAGCCAACAGAATAGGGCCACTATAGCTCAGATGTGGAGCATACAAGGTTGGAATTTCAACTTCAGAAGGGCACTAAATGATTGGGAGGTTCAAAGAGTTGCAGATTTTCTTATGGTGATAAATGATTTCAATGGAACTACCAATGCACCTGACAGACCAGTGTGGAAACTTCACAGCAAGGGTGCGTTCACTGTGAAGTCATGCTATGAGGAGAAATACTGGCCAACTGCAGATTAGGAACTGGCCTTGGAAACTAATCTGGAAAGCCAAAGTCCCCTTAAAAGTTTCTTGTTTCGTGTGGTTAGTTTGCAGGAAAGCTTGTTTGACTCATGAAGTACTACAAAGAAGAGGTAGACAGATTTGCTCAAGATGTTTTATGTGTGACCAGGATGCTGAAATAAATAGCCATCTATTTCTACACTGTAAAACAGCTGCAAATCTGTGGAACATGTTCTTGTGTATACTTGGAGTGAGTTGGGTGGTTCCCAAAACTACTAAAAGTATGATGGACTGCTGGAAAGAGATTGGAAGAAGAGAGTCAGAAGAGGACTGGTGAGAATTGATCCCTGAAAGCATCTGGTGGACATTGTGGAAGGAAAGGAATGCAAGAGGCTTTGATGACAAAAGCAATAACATTCAAAAAATCAGAATGAATTGCCTTAGTCTTCTATATTTTTGGTGTGAACAGGATATGGTGGGGGATATAGAACTTTTTGATGATTTTATAGGGAAATTGAAAAGCTCCATAGACTAGTTCTTGTGGCCTTCTGTTTTTTACCCTATGGGATGTAAGTGCTCACTCTTATCATTACTTAGATGATGGAATTTTGTGAATACACAGTTACTTGTTCCTCAAAAAAAAAAAATTAACAAACAACTACCCGGCAAAAGACAAGTGCTGCAAGCTCCATAAGACCGTATTGAGAGCTTGTCAGGCTTCCACATTTGTCATCCCTAGTTGTGTCTTTCCTGTACAGAAGAACACATCATTAAGACAACTAGAGGAAAATCATAAATAAATATGGCAACATGTCACAATGTAAATGAATGGAGCCAAGCTAAGTTATTGATACTCTACTCAATTATCATTTAAGATGATATGATGTGCAAGCCCATAACTCAAATAGAAGTTCATATATGAGGTCCTTCAGATTAGAGCTAATCTTAACATTAAACCAAAGGAGCTCATCCTTCATGCTCAAATTATAAAATAAAGGGAAAAAGGTCGAATATACCCCTCAACTTTGTCATTTAGAGCTGATATACCCCTCATTATAAAAGTGGCTCATATATACCCCTACTGTTATACAAATGGCTGACATATACCTTTTTCCTCTAACGGAAGTAAAAAAATTAATGTTAATTTATTTTTTAAAATATTTTTTAAAAAAATATTATCTCATATGAGTATATTTAATCCTCCTCACGCATTTTTTTTACTATTTTTTGTTTCAATGACTAATTTAAATTTATTATTTTCATGGTTAAGTTTGTTAATTATGTTTCACTAATTTTCTTGTAAAATTTATTATAGATGACCCAATAATTTTTTCTAACACAAAAACTAAATTACAATATTGCCGGAAAAAATAGTCTTAAATTATAATATAGCCACAAAAAAAATAGTTTTTTATTTTTTTTCTTTACACTAAGAAATGAAAGAAAAAAATAAAATAAGAATAAGAAACTCAAATAATGATAATCAAAGAAGTCAAAAAATAATTTAAGTATGAAAAAGATTAAAATATACCTTGGAACTTTACTTTGTTATAAAGATCATATATCCTACATGAATTTTTTTAAATTAAAAGTCAAAAATATAAATTTAAAACTAATTTTTTCACTTCTGTTAAACAAAGGGTATATGTGAGCTCATTTTGTAACAGCAGGGGTATAGGTGAGTCGTTTGTATAACAATAAGGGTATATATGAGCAGTGGCGGACCCAGGATTTTGGTTCAGGGGGTTCGGAAAAAAGTAAGCATGCTAATAGTGTTGACAAATTAACGAGTCGATTTAGATATAAACGGGTTAAATCATATATGAGTGAGCTTAAATTAAATAATTTTTATTAAAGTAAATATTTTTATTAAAATTTTTATTGAGTATATAATAATATTTTACTTGGAAATCCAATTTTTTTATTGAAATATTACGATGTATTAATTTAATATTTTAAAGAAACCCACAAATTTACAATATAAACCTATTTGAAAAGGTTTGACAAAGTCTTAACCCAAAAAAAAAAAGTTGTCAGAGAACACCTCCACCGAGATTCGATCTCGGCTAAAATGCATGGACATTAACATGCTTAACCGCTGCACTGTGTACTAATCTTGTGTTGAGGGAGTTCAACATTTAATATATATACGCAAATCATAAACTTCATCCTATACGTACAGTATAATTTTCCGAGTGAGGGGGTTCGGCTGAACCCCCTCGCCGCCATGTGGGTCCGCCCCTGTATATGAGCCACTTTCATAACGAGGGGCATATCAGCTCCAAATGACAAAGTTCAGGGGTATATCAGGCACTTTTCACTAAAATAAATTGAACAAAAATAGGCATCCAAAATGAATGAAGAAGAGAAACAAATGATCATAACGAGTTGGTGAGTTTGCAGATAATTGGTTGGTGAATTTGCAGAAACAGATTTTAGATGGAAATAATAGCAAAGAAAAAAGAAGAGGGACTTCTGGAGCTGAAGATGGAATGTGCTCTAGCTTTTGGTTACCACTTCACCTTTGTTGAAAAATATCAAATTTGAGGATGCTTGAAGATTTGAAGGAAAAGCTAGAGATGGAACAACAGAACGGAGGACCATTAGAAGAGAGTTAAGGCAAGATTGTGGATATTGGACAGTAGACTGAGGTGAGCCTTGGGTGAAACTCTCAGTGTCCAACATATACTTCCGAATAGAACATTTAAGGGGGGTAATGAAAAAGACAATTTTTTGTCCATAAATATTTGAAACCCAAGCATGTTTAGCATGTTCACCAATCATCCGTGACCAAAACAGATCGATGACCTCAAGTTGACCTTTCTACAAGGGCAGCTTGGTACAATTACACTACCCAAATGGAACAGTACTAACCAGGGTAAATTGATGTTGCAACTACTCATTTGATCTAATTCCTTCCCTAGTACATCCTGAAGTTGTTCTAACAAAGAGCTCCCATCAGCAAGATCTCTCATCAAATTTAGTTGTAGCCTTGCATAAAGAACAAGTGAATCCTATAAAAGAAGAGACGGGCATTAGAAATTTATGTCCGATGCATAGGTATAGGCATGAAGTACTGCATCTGATGAAATTGTACACCTTTAAGCCACGATTACGAGTTGTCATCCAACATCGGAAGACAAAATGCTGCAGAGCATCATGGATTTCCAGAGATTTAGAACCTAAATTTGGGCCATCCTTCAGCAAATATATGTTAATGCACTCGATTAACTTGCGTGAAATCTTCCCTTCATCCCTAAACCACAATAAGTAACGAGATCAGTGGAATGTGGACCAATTTTAAAAACAAAAAAAAATTACTTAGACCAGCAGTGGAAAAAATAGAGATAAAAAAACAAAAGGCATGAGGACCTGAATACCTCTCACCTTACATAAGAAAAAATTCCAATAAAACCCTTAACAATATCATCTTGAAGGGTATCAGGAAAATCTCCAGGGGGATTTTCAAGAAGAGAATGAAGTGTCATGATGCAGCGAAAGACCTCCTCTCTTGGATTTATTTGGCCATCACTTTTTTCTTGTAAGCTTGTTTCTACCTTTTCCATGTACAGAAGCACCAAACCTGCAGATTAACACATAAACTATAGTAAAAATGGAAAAAGAATGTCAGATTATAGGCACCTCTTTGCTTAACCAAAAAAAAGATATTTGCTTACTTACAACAGTAAACCCTCTTCCGCAAGTGAAAACGGTAAGTTCTCACTGCCAAAAGAAGCCGGAGAATAGTTCCATACTCGGATTGAAAACTAGGAGTATCCTTTAAGACATCCCAAACATGATTGAAAAGCAATTTTGCCACGGATAGAAGAGGCATATCTTTGCCTGCCAGACATAATAAACATATGAAACAATTTCATCATCTTTATAAAAAAAATGGAAATAATTTCATCATTTTGGTGCATGAATAATACCAAGAAAGATTTGTTTGCTTTTCTGGTGGTGGAAAACTTGAGAAGGGAGAGGATTACATATATTAGTTGGTGCTTCATGTGTAAACACTCATATCTTACTACATTGACAGGTAGCATCATGTCTATAATGGAAGCTTTTAAGATGGTCAAGGATACAATGAACCATATTGGATACTATAAAGGATGCACTATTTAGTTGGGCCTTCTGAGGATGGAAGAACAGGTGCCGGGGGTGAGATGTTTTCCCATTAGTATTTTTGTGGATAGGATGTAGGGACAGAAATAGGAGAACTTTTGAACAGAAGATCTTGATATACATTTGAGGAATAGCCTCCAGCTTTCATGTCAATTTGGTGCACCCATGAGGCTCCTATATGTACAGAAAATTGGGTATCTTTTCGTAGATGAGCATATCTTTTAATAAATTCTCTTCTGTATACCTCTTGTATACGGGAGCTTTCCCATTTTCAACAAAATTACACTTCACTTGAAAAAATTAACATCACAAGACAATTGGGCGAGTCTAAAGGAGAATTTGGTGGTCAAGGTGGGAGAGGGTAACAAAAAATTTTTTTGGAAGGTCAAGTGGATTGGACAAGAGTGTCTAAACTCGGTCTTCCCCGATCTCTTTTCTTTTTGTACCAATCCTGATGCTAAAATTTCTGAGATTTGGTCCCCTCGTGGATGGAACCTCAGCTTCAGGAGAAATCTAAATGATTGGGAAGTGGATAGAATTGCTGAACTGCTACTCAAATTGGGGGAATTCACGGGCCATACTACAGAAGCAGATGGTATAAGATGGAAACATGACTCTGATGGTAAGCTCTCTGTGCGTAGACGGTATAAGAGAGAGATTATGACTCACTCTGGGGGAATTCTTGGTCCATGGAAACAAATATGGAAGGGCAACACCCCAACCAAGGTGAAATGCTTCACCAGGTTGGTCACCAGAAAGGCATGTCTCACTCAGGAAAAACTCAAGAAAAGAGGCTTCCAGATTGTCTCCAGATGTTTTTTTGGTCATGAGAAGGAAGAAACTAACAGCCACTTATTCCTACACTGTAGGGTTACTGCCCAGGTGTGCACATGGTTCTCAGCATTTCTCAAGAGCCCTGGGTGATACCAGAACATACTGCTGATCTTTTGAGCTGCTGGATGAGGAGGGGGGGAGCAAGACCCAAAAAAGATGATGGTCTATAGTACCTACTTGTGTCTGGTGGGCTATTTGGAGAGAAAGAAACCTTAGGTGTCATGAGATTATTACTGACACTATTCAGAAAGTTAAAGAAAATTTGCATTAACATGTGTTTTTGGTGTAAAGAAGATGGTATAGAAGAAGTAGAACAGTTGGTAGATTTCATAGGATCTATGTAATTATGGATTTAGCTTGTAACTTTTTGGAGGTAGCCAGCATACCCTTAATGCTGAAGAATACAACTTTAACTTTATCAAAAAAAAAAAAAAAAGTATATAGAAGGAACTCCTCTAGGTTCCAACAAATCTATGTTGAAGGAATGATAGTTTTAGGTTTTCATGCAACTACAAACGCTCTGTTATGATATGAAACTTTCCACAGTGCAATCTCACTTTGCTGGCAGACATGCAAGGACGTGGGTGAGTTACCTCCCAAAGTTAACAAAATGAACAAAAAGTTTTAGGGCCACCAAAAGTAACCAAAGATAAGCACGAAGGTTTATCAAAGAAAATGCAACTCAAAAATATCATTGAAAATGGATCTGCGAATAGCACTCCCACATTGCAATATTCTAATACTTATACCACTAACCAAAAAAATATCTCATTTTAATAGTTATACAAGTGCACAGATGTCCGGCATAGTTGGAGATGAGAAGATATTGGTTTCTCATGCTTATTACCCATGCCTGAAAATTTTGGAGACATGAACCAACATTTTGAGCTGTTGGCATGGCTGGGGCCAAAGGCAGACTAATTATGTGCTGATTCTATATGGAATTCATCTATATGCAAATGCAGTTCTCTTTAAAGGATCTCTCCACATGAACAAAACAAACACATAATTTCTGTGTATTCACTTTCACAAGAAATAAACAGAAACAACCTAAAGATTCAACAGAAACTAGACAACAGAATCAACAATAACAATAAATATATATAAGGATAGTACATAGTACCTGAGAACTTAGCATCTTCTGCTCGTTGGACAACAATCCTAAGAGTTTTCGCTACATTCAACTTTGGCAAACGCCTTTTGCTCCCAGATATCTCCAGGGACACACATTTAGTAAGCAATGTAACAAGAAAGGGCCATGTCTCCGCTGCATAAACACACCCCTCAAACATCTATCCAGTGCCATACATAACAAAGACCAAGAACATGGTAGGTTTATACTCACAGTGAGGAATTTCATCTGGTTTAAGCCTCGCAGTCTCCTCTCCAATGTATCTACAAAATTCAACAGATCTTTGGCCTTCTTCCAGCCATGCATTTAACAACTTAATCCCTTCCTGTTTTGATTAAGAAAATCAAAACCAACTAATCAAATTACAAACAGGAAATAACGTTGTTCACTAACATTATCTTAGAACTTCACTACTTAAATTCAGTCTTCTTGAATTCCGTTTCTTGAGTACGGTTTCTTGAATATTAAACTCCGATAATTTCTTTATGAATTCATAAAATCAAAACCAATTAGTCAAATTACAAAAAGTAAATACCCTTAATAACGTTGTTCACTAACATTTACTTAGAAATTCACTACTTGAATTCAGTTTTCTTGAATATTAAATTTCGATAATTTCTTTACGAATTCATAAAATCAAAAAATTAAAGTGTTTATACTTCTCGAGATTTTGCTTTATCTGATGAAAGCTTGGAGACTATATCCTGAATATCTCTGGACGTCACCATGATTCGCCTATAGTGATAACACCATTAACATTACAGAAACAAGAATGTGAGAATGGAATTAGGGTTTTATCGCCAATGTTATTGGATTGACGATAGGCGGGAAGTTGTAAGAGTGCTTCAAGTAGAGAAAGGGGAGGTGAAGAATGAATAAACCTGAGAGATTCTAGAAAGAGTTTAGAGACAAAATACTCCTTTAGTAGGCGGGTCGACGCCAACCCGTGTTTTCTGGAATTTTGGTCCGCCCTTCGTCCTACCATCTTTTTGGAAAGAGAATATACAACTTATTGCAAATTATTTTACCTCATTTTATATTTTTATTTATTAGTATACCATTTATTTTGGTCATACCTCATTTTTTAATCAGTATTAAAAAACACTTTCTCCACTTTTTTTTTCTTTTGTTAGAAAATAAAATACTTATCAATAATTTTAAATCAAACATAATTATTCGTTTCAATTTGTTGAGATACAAAACTTTTTTATTTGTGAATTCATTTAAAAAAATAATAATTTTTTAAGACTTGGTACTTATTGATGGAAATAACCTTCTTATTGAAAATATTTAGAATTATACGAGTGGAATTATTGAAAACGATTTCTACTATTAATTATTTTTATTTATTTATTGAGTTGAATAATTCATAAAAATGTTGACTGGAAAAAAAAAATTGTGTTTTTTTTTGCGATCAAGCTTTGTCCAATCATTTTTGTGTTATTAGTCAATTGTCGTCCCATCACCAAAACTAGCATCACCAAGCACTTTTGTTTCCATACAAAATTACTTTTTTCTTGTCTAATAAATGTAGAAGTATTTATCTTCTTTCTTCTTTTTCATGCGCGTTCATAGTTAAGTGTCATCCTCTCTTTAAATTATATATTTTTATCGCATTCAAGCTAATCTCTTCTTCTTAAATAAAGATTAAAAAATAATATATAAATAAGTAAAAATATACTTCTTGTTATAATACTAGCACATAAATTGTCCATATTTTATTTTTACTTTTTTTATAAGATTTATGATTAGATAATTTTTTTTCTTTTGATCATGTCTTAAATCAATTTTGTGGGTGAATCATGTAGCATTTATATATTTATTTGTTAGTGAAAACTTTTTCATTATGTTGTCTTCCTCAGTACACCCGCCTCATCCATCTTCATCTCCGCCTCTATCCACTATTTTTATTTCACTGGTCCTTTTAATAATCCATAAAATTTAATATCAATGTCATTTTATTGACGTCGATTTCACTCTATATTATTGATGTTGATTTTGTAAATGTAAACTTTCGTACATTTTGAGTGACCTATTTTGATTTCTAGATTCATTCAAACAATTCTCATATAATTTATATTTTCTTGGATCAACTTTCTTATACAATCTTCATTTCTTATTTGAGTTGTCAAGAAAAAATTGGCTTTAAAAAAAATCATTCTCCAAGAAATTCGTGGAGAGGGTTCGAAGAAGATAATGTGAATATTATAGTGAATTTTCTTCTTTGAAATTATTTTTAAAAATTGTTGAATAGCGAAGAATAAGAAGAAAAGAAAGAATTGAAGGTTGAAACGGTGAACAACTAGGAAGAAGAGAGAGAGGAGAGGGGGGTATGTATTTATAAATTAATTAATTGATATAATTAATTTTAAGAAGTGTTTAAGAAAAAATGGTGAATAAGTAAAAAAGAAATAAAAATCAATGATGTGGTGCCTACATAGTTTTGACGTTGCGCTTGCGTAGCTACGATGTGGCGGGTGAGAGTGGTGTTATAATCTCAGGGTGGAAAAAAATACTTTAAAAATGTTAAGGAGGACATTCAAACATCCATGTAGTTTAAGGGTGTGTTTGGTATGGAGGAAGACTTTTTCTGGAAAATGTTTTCCAATTTTCCCATATTTGGTTGGTTTAAATGCTTGAAAAATGTTTTCCAAATCAACTAATTTTCCTCAATTTTAAGGAAAATGACTTCTCTTCCAAAACTAAGCAAAACATTTCCCAAAACTCTACTTCATCCTTTAATTTTTTTTCTTACCCTACCCATACCCCGTACCTGACCCTCCCTATTAAAAAAAAAAAATCTTATTTTTTAAATTTCAAATATATTTTTATCCCTACCACCAAACCAGCCCTCCCTCTCCCCCCTACAAACAAACAAAAAAATTAAAAATTAAAAAATGTTTCAAATTTTAAGATTTTTTTACCTCATCCAACCCCTACCACCACGACTCCCCACCCCCAAAAAATTGCTTTTGAAAAATATTTCAAATTTAATTATTTTAAAAAATTTTAAGCCACTCCCCCCGCCACCCCGTCAATTTTTAAAAAATATATATTTTTGAAAAATATTTCAATTTTTTTTTAAAAAAATAACTTTTACGCCATCCCCTGCCCTTGCCACACACCGCCCAGGTCATCCCCGTCAATTTAAAAAAAAATGGAAAAATATTTCAAATTTAAAAATTTTGTATTTTTACGCCACTCTCTAGCCCTACCCCTCCCCCACCAACCCCCAACCCCGTAAAAAAAAATGTAAGAAAAATTATTTTTGGGAAATATTTCAAATTTTTTTAAAAAAATCACTGTTTACGCTAAACCCCTACCCCCCCCCTCCCGGCACCACTCCATCATTTTTTTTTAAAAAAAAAGTTGTTTTTGAAAAATATTTCAAATTTAAAAAAAAATAAAAAAATAAAAAAAATTATGCCACCCTCACCCTTACCCCCTCCTCCCTCGCGACCCCGTCAACTTTCTTTTTTTAAAAAAAAAAAAAAATTCCTGGATCATCAGGTCCTAGATCAAAAATCTTAGGGTCGGATTTTGGAACGGTCATTGGAGTCTTGTCCTAATTTGGGTGTCAGGGTCGGGTCCTAGATCAATTATCAGAGTTGATTTTTGGATCATAAATTATTTTCCTAAAGAGTATTTTTTAGTCTCAAACCAAAAATAAAAGATACTTTCTAAAAATCTAATTTTACATTTTAGCATATGTTATTATTTATTATGAGCTGTAGTTTAGAATTTATGGATACATAGTGGAAGAATGTAACTCAGAAAGAACCTGTTCGTTCTGATTTGAGTTTTAACTTGTTGAAAAATTTATTTTTTGATAAATCTGAAAGGTAGAGGAGAGGCTTGGAGTTTAACGGTCGATATAGAAAGAAGATGGGGGTTAATGTTTGACCATGGTTGAAATGGTTGGTTTTAGCAAAAAATCTGAATCATTTATTAATTTAAGGAACATGTGTAATAATATTAACCCCAACTAGAGAAAACAGAACGGATTGAAAAATTAAGGGACATATATTTAATCGACCAGACTACCATTCGCTAGGAGATTATTAAGTGCAGCCAAATTCGAAAGATTTTAGATTAGAGTTAAAGAGACATGTATTTAACCTACTATTTGCTAGGAGATTATTAAGTGTGGGTGCTTTTATATATTAATTATTTTAAAGGATTGTGTGGTTTAATAGATATTATTACTCATATTATCAGGGACAGTTGGAGAGGACTAACATAGCATAAGAAAATTGTACCACAAGCAATTTAAATTGTACTACTTTATTTTATAGTTGGAGGAGACTAACATAGCATAAGAAAGTTGTACGACAAGCAACTTAAATTGTACTACTTTATTTTATATATATATATTACCATATTATTAGTATATATAAGCCAACCACAATATGGAGTACCAACATAGCTCTACAAAGTTGTACTAATTGCATCAAATTTGTACTACACCATTTTAGAAGGAACAGTTGGAGAGGATGGGGCCACTTCATTGAACAAGTACTACTTGGATATTTTATTTGCATTTTATTAAGTGCTTGATTTTCACACTGGCACACATGCGGGGTTTGATAATATGTCTCAAAGAACTGAACAATATTATTTTCCTTCCTGATTCGTTCCTTTTTTCATCGACATTTTGTTATGCTTTTTTCTCTCTTCTTAGTCCATTTTATGTCACTTTGCATCTATGAAGTACTTTCATGCACGCAAATGTTTAATTTGTATTTTTAAAAAGGAATTTGTGGTTTTAAGCCATAGTTCAAAATTAAGTTTTCATTCAATATCTCATTTTAGAAATGGACCAAAACTATAGAAAGTTCTCCAAATGCGAACTTTTTCAAGTTCAATGGGAATAAACAGGTCAGGAATGGAAGTTGCTTGACGGTATTATGGCCGACTCCATTGCTGGGTGAGGAATGAACTTTTCACTTCTTGGAAAAAATATAGGATTTTTTTTTTTTTTCATTTTAGAGACACTATAGAACCTTGTTTAATCAGCTAATTGAAATAACCTGATATAGCTTTAATAGTTATCTCTCTATCTTCTCCTTTGGCACATTTACAAAATAAAATACTCTTGATTCTGTATTCTAGAGAGTAATATAAAAAAGAAGTCACATAAACTCTTAAACTATTATGCAAGTAAGTTACTGTTAAGCTCAAGATATCAACCAGACAAACCCAAGTCATTTATTTACTCAAGATGATCAAATAAAATAGAAACTGAAAGAAAGTTAGCAGTATTCATAATCATCAACACCAACATACTGCATTGAATGTGAATATTAATCTAAAAAAAATCACTCAAAACACTTGGTAACACGGGTTAAGTTTTAATACTTGCTGTAACTAAGTTTTTTTTGCTTAACAACACAACTATAAATTGGCAAGTTTCTATTAGCTTGGATACACATGAATGAAACACAAATTCTGAAAGTGAAACATGAAACTATTGTTGAAGGAGAGAAAACATGAAGATTTCACAAAAGCCAGTGACACCTTTTAAAAGACTTGTGACAGAGGAAACACTACCCACCGAAGAAAATTCCACAAAAGTCTGTGACGCCTTTTAAAAGACTTTTGACAGATTTGCACCTTAATAAATTTGAAATTGATTGTGAAACACTTAGTTTAAAATAAATAAATAAACAACTCAAAACAAAATCAACCATCAAAATATTATAAATAAATTTGGGGTTAAAGCGTAAGTTAACATATGCCATTAGTTCAACTTGATTTTTTATCAACATGTCACTATCACCTTATCACATTTAAGCTTAGAATCATTGGGAGGCAGTAAGGTTATTGAAAATACTATTTTTTTTTAGATTCCATTACCCCGTCTTGCTCCCATATCAATCTGTTGATGAGAAGTATAGTATCAACTAAGCATATTTTTTACAAGTGTCTCATCAGGTTCATCAAGTAAAACAATAGATATAGTAGCAATGGCTGCCCTAGATGGAGTTCCGTTATTCATATACATCGTTTACATGGGAATTTATAAAAAGAGGGATAACATGTTGTATCACATCTCCCGGCATCTTCTGATCTATATATCCCACCAACCCGGTCTTGATAATTGTATGTATATATATATCTTATGTTTTTTAGTTATACTTCACTTGATCTTTCTTTTGTTGCTTCTTCACTCTTCCCAAATTTCAAGTTTAAATTACCTTTTTAGTAAAACGATCCATTGAAGTGCTTTTTGCATCCCAATACATAGAAAACACTTCACCTGTAGATTTGAGTTTTAGAAGTGACTTAGCTTTTGTAGTATTTGAATTGGACATTATTGGATTAAAGAATTCTTATATTGTAGTGGGAAGAAATAAGTTAACATCATCATTTTTGTCATATTATTAATACTGGCAGCTCTAAAAAAATAGAGGGTGATCATATAGTAGGGAGATCGTTGATGGTGGAGAAAAATTAGATAATTTTCACTTATATCAATTACCTAACGGGTAAATTTGTTGTGAGCTCAAACAAAAATCATTCAATAACTCTATTTTAAAATTGTCATAGCATATGACTTTTCCCTCTTGATTCTCATTCCCTTAATGAGGTATTAATATAAGGGATTGTTTGAGACACAAATATTATCTAATGATGAAGTTTTCACATTTTATGTGATTGTGCATATGGGATAGGCTTTGCTTAGAGAAGTTGTTCTTTAACTTTTGATTTTTGAATTTGAAGTCTCAAGTCAAGAGTAGCAAATTAGATGAAAAGAGAGAAATGCAACTATAACATGCTTTTATCTAACAAAAAACACTCAAATAATTAATGTTAGAGGTAAGTCTAATGGCAAATTGGGTCTACGAAGTCATGTACTCCATCCCTCTGTTTCATCTTCAATTTATTTAAAGTAATGTTCATTATTGTTTTAATTAAATTTTGAAGGTACAATGTCTAAGTGCAGTAATTTTGATAACAACAATTGTTGTGCCTTTTACTTAGTTAAACAAAATACATACTAATGTATATAATCTTTAGCAGGACTGTTATTGGTGTGTTCCTTTTCAATAATTTGCAGGAACAACAAATAGTAATGTGCAGGCACTGAAAAGCAGACATGTGCAAGGAGTTAAAGAATTGTTGTTTCCCATGGTACATTGCATAGTCCAAAACTGTGACACCACCAAAATCTTCTTTTCTTTTTGATTTTTTTTTTGGTGCAAATTGTTGCAGATGCTTGAATTAATAAACTTTGTTTCTAACTTATTAGATCACCCTTTTCACTAAACTGCACATCACTTGAATAAGTTGATTCATTGCAAATTATGGCATATATAATTGACTAAATTCCAACAATATTTTGCCCTATTAAGTAGGTTGTTTATAATAGATTTTCTTTGTTGAGCCCATGCTTAGCATGGGCCATGCCCTTCTAGTATAGAAGAGGCTAGGGAAGCAGCTCTTCGTCTTCCCTTGCCAAGGGTAATATGGGCATTTGATTTATTATTATGCTTAAACACTGTTGTACGAGACTGCTTTATAATTGTACATTTCCATCATCAGCCGAAAAGTTCTTGATTTTCAATGCATGTGGGCCCGTTTTCCTCTCTATTTCACATCTTTTCAATTTGCCGTGCATTTATTTCAATCCCTTTTAATAGATATGGACCTCACCTCCCTTCTATTTATTTCTGCCTCGCAACTTCTTCTTTCACTTTCATTTTGTGGTAAATTAATATTTGGAAATGTCAATCATTCAATTATAATTTATTTTTCTTACTTTTCTTTTAATTTATCATGTATTTAAAAATTATGTTTAAGATATTATAAATTATTAGATTTAATAATTTAAAATATTTTATTACAAATTTAAAAATTACGTAATATACACAATCAATTATAATAATTAACAATTTAAAATATTTTTACTATCTAATAAGAGCCTACAAACACACTATACGTTATATGTTTGAAAAATACTATAGACCACAATAATTAACAACTTAAAATATTTTATTATATATTTAAAATGACATTAAAAGTACTATAAATCATAATAATTAACAACTTAAAATATACTCCCTTCGTCCCATATTATAAGTCACCTTTTTCATTTGCAATTGCATTAAGAAATAAGGTAATTTTACTCATATGCCCTTATTTAATGTTTGCTTATGACAACTTTGTAATAAATGATGAAATGTTAGATTTCAAAAATATAAATGCATTTGGATGACTATTTAAATTTTACTTTTTGGAGCCAAATTTTTTCACCAATTGATCCAAAAAATTTTAAAAATCAAGTTTTTCCTACCTCAATTTTCCTATATATTTTGTGTAAAATGTTTTCTTATATTTTTATATATAAATTCTTAAAGCAAACATGACAATATCACAAAATATTCAAATTTCATTACTTCAAATTGATCTAAATTTTCCTGCTGAATCTGATGTTATTGATAATGAAATTCGACGACAAATGAATTTTAGTTCTAGTTCGACAAATAATTTGTTTTTTATTTAAATGGTGCATAACTCCTTTATTTGGATCTTGATTTTTCTCAATTTGGCCTTCACATGTTTTGGTTGAGTCTTCTATTTTTACATCCTTTGAACTTTTTGAAATGTCATCTTCCTTGATAAAATTTGTTGAAGCTTCAATTTTCAAGATTATTTTTGAATTTTTTTTCATCTTTTATTTTTAATTTGCTTGTTGATAATAAGTAGTGAATAAAGAAAGTAGTTAATTAATGAATGAAGTACTCTCCCAATGAAATTAATTATTTGTAGATTTCCTAGGTTAGTCAAAATAAATACATTTTCAAGATTAATTAATTAATCAATCAAGGATATGATGGGCAAAATATAGTAATTTATGTATAAATTTTATAAAATAACATATATTGTGGTCTAACTATTTTTAAAAAGGAGTGACTTATAATATCGAACGAAGGGAGTATATATATTTTTTTTAAATAAAAAAAAATTAGCTGGCTCTTGAAATTCTTCGGTGACACATGAATTTAAATAGATGGACAAAATTGTTCGTTAGTAATTTGATTCCATTACTTTTTAAAAGGCTCATTTGCCCCTTCTTAGTTTTTTCCACCTTTTTTTCAATAACTCCAATGGTGCATGTCGGTAAATATGATGAAAGCTGAGCCCCTTTTTCAATGCCTAAAAAGGCATAATACTGATGTTAGGACTTACCTGGACCCACATCCCATAAGATGTAGTACATGTTTAGTGATATTATTCACATTTTTCGAATTTTGAGATTTAAACAAGTTTATCTTTAATTGTTATTTTTTTATATATCTTTTAAATATTTTGAATTGTCAATTAAGTCAACTTATGGTACTTTTTACATAGTTATAAATTTAATTTCAAAAAATTTGAAGATTTCATGAGCAAACTCCTAATCAAATTTAAATTGTTTAAGTCTCGAAAAACGAAAAGTGCAAAATAAGTTGAGACATAAGAAGTACCTATTTGGGGCTTTCTTTGTTGTTGTGTTTGAAGAAAAAATATTATTTTCATTTAGAATATAATTAACTAATAAAATTTAAAATATTTTACATTTCATTACTAATACTAAAATTTAATTGATAATCTGCTTTAAATATTGTTCATTACTAATATTTAAAAATAATATAATAATCTGATCGACATGCAAAACTATACACATATTATTTAAAAATTATGTATAAAGTACTATAAATTATAATTATTAATAAATTAAAATATTGACAAATCATATTAAAAATGATTGATTCTCTGAATTCTATTTGTGCCACATAACTTATGATAGAAGAAGAAACTTATATTATTTTAAAATGACATAAAAATACTGTAAGTCATAATAATTAACAATTCAATTTTTTAAGAAAAGATATATACAATACTTGACTGACTCTTCAAATTTTATTCGTGTCATATAAATTGAGACATATAATTGTCGGCATGGGCTCATATAGCCAGACAAGGATAATTTGATCATTTATTCTTATATATTTGAAAATTACGATAATAATAATTTAAACCACAATAATTAACAGGTTAAACTATTTAAAAGTCATATAAAAAATTAATTGACTCTCAAAATTCTATTTAAAAGTCATATATAATTTAAAATAGGCAACAACTAACAACTTAAGAATTTCAAAAGACATAAAAAATTTGGTTGGCTCTCTAAAATATACCAATTTCATATAAAAGTAATATATATTATTCAAAAATTACGTAAAAGATATCACAAATTATAATAATTAACAACTTAAAATATTTAAAATACATAAAAATGATTAATTTTAAAAATTCTAGACGTGCCACGTAAATTGGGACAATGAAATAATATATATTATTTTAAAATTACGTAAAAAAAAAATTCTAAATCATAATAATTAATAACTTAAAATATTATTAAAAATCATATAAAATTTTTAATAATTTCTTAAATTTTAATCGTATCACATAAATTATAATAAAAAATAATATATATTAGACCCGTGCTGGCACTGGAACTCGTATCTAGTGTAGGAATATTTGTCTACTTACATATATTGTTTTTCCAAATAATTATCCCCTTTATCTTAGCTATCACCGTTTGAAATGGGCCTAGCTCATATCTCATATCTGATCCATTCTAAACATATGGACGGGCTATGACTTGTGAAGGAATTAACGGAGTGTCCTGATTTATCAGTAACATGACGTATTAAGGTTATGTTACTATAAAACTATATATATTTTTCGATCTCAATTTAGATGGTACAATTTAAAAATTTGAGATTCAAACTTCTAATTTTTAATAGTGAATTCGAATGTAAACGTCTTAAGTTTTTTTATTAAATTTATATAGTTAAAAACTATGTAAAAAAATATTATAAATCATAATAATTAACAATTTAAAATATTTGAAATAAATTTTAGTAAAAAAAATAAAATTTGCAACTCATTCCAACGGTACCACATACATTAAAAAGAAGGAAGTATAGGTTATTGTAGTAGAAAAAAAAAAAGGACAGAGAGAAATATATAGCATGAAAAATGAAAGATTTTTATAGGCTAAGCTCATATATATTCTTTCAAAGTACGAAAATGCAATTTTATATTAGGACTCAAATCTCAGGTTTAAAAGAAGATCATGCTTTGAGGAATGGACTAGATTTAACAATAATAACATATATAAGTGCAATTTTATGAATTAAGTTTTGGAAGGATAAAATGTACCTGGATCTTATCTTTATCTTTTTGGATAGAGTTGAATTGTTTTTGATTGATTCCTAATTCAAAAAAGCAAAGTATGCGAAAAATGATGGCAAGAAGAAAACAAAATTAAATGATAACAAAATATGTCAACGTATAAAGTAAAATGGAGCAACACATAGCCAAAAAACATTGAAGAAACCAAAATTATGCGATTATTACTAAATACTACTATTAATCAGGACAAGAGGATATTAGGCTAGCCCATTGCCTCACCTAACTGACGACTATACTCGGCTATCTATTAATTCTCTAGTCTAATTCTTTACCTCCATATATAAATTAATATACATTTTTATCTAGGTCATGTCTTCAACAAGTCATTGGGGATTTGGGGTGTCATATACATCATGTCTAATCACCCCCGCATGTTGATTTTTTTGGGCCTACCTCTACCTCTACACCCCCTAATTGGTGCATCTACACACATCCTTTTCACTTTTCCAAACTATGATCTTAGCCTCGTTTCTATCGTCTTGTCCTTCACACATGACATTCTATCATGCCCCATATAACTTCGTTGCTCCTGATCATGTTTCTCCTATAGTGTTCACACATCCATCTGAATATCTTCTGGTGTACTCATCTTTAATTTTAAACATAAACGTTATTAACTTATCAACACTTTATATTTACTCAAACGATAGTATTGGTCTAATAACCACTCTATAAACATGAACTAGATTCCTTCAGAGTCCAATAAGTTTCAATTACTCCTACATTCGATAGCGCAAACAATCTTTTCGTCCAAGTCCAGGACTAGTATCAAGTATGAACAATAATAAATAATTACTAGTATATTATAAAGAAATATAAAAAGGGAACTGGGTAGGGCAAAGAACGTGGTCCTATCCAAAAATGTCCCTATTCTTTTTTAGATTCGCATGAGCTACACTGCACGATCACAAGTTCAAAGCTAAAAAGACAAGCATGATGTAATCATGAGTGCATATACATAGGCGGAGCTAGGTGTTCGGACAAATTCATTGACTTTTTCGATTATATTAACTTGTGAATCCCTAAAAAATTGATTGACAACTCAGTGGTAAGGAAAGGGCGGTGGAAATATATTTCACACTAGTATTATGGATTTCAAACCCCACTATCAATAATCTTCTGCCCTAAAATTTAGAGCATCCAAACTCATAATCTTGACTCTGTCTCTAAATGTGCGTACACATATAACATATCCTTAATATTGAGATGGTCCTTGTATTCATAATAATAATTGCCATGCACATATCTAAGTCATGACAACCTTGCAATCCAATATTATTCTCTCCCTTTTTTTCAATTTACCATGCAACGAGACAATCTTGCATGGGAAGAAAGGCAAGATGAAATCATTTCATTTTAAAGTTTTGGCAGATCGACTTTTAAGCAGTGGGCACACTTATTCAAAACGAATCAAACGCTAAAATCAAAGTTTAATGTATCATGAAATTAAAATAGAGTACTACTATACTATATACATACAGGCGCCCTTCGTTATCGAATGAGAATATTTTACAGCTTCAGTATCAAGATTGTTCAGAATTTACAAACAGCACAACTTTTTGAAATTTAAGAAATTATTACTGTAGGTGGAAGCGGGAGATTTAAGAAACTGAGATTCAAGAAAAAGTTAACCTGTTTTTTCTGTCTTAACCTTTGTAGTAAAGGAAGGAATGAGAAGCAAGCACATAAATATAATTGAACGTACGATGGTATAAAGGAAGTACTGTATTATTCTTCAAATTCAAACGAAAAGATGCATTTACAGAGTTAAAACCTTAATTAAAACACTTCCGCCAGCGTATTTAGGAATAATTTTAAGCTGAAATCACCTTTATGCAAATAAGACTTTTAAATGCTATAGTTTTAAACTAAAAATATGTGAAATATACCCAAATGACCCTTTAATTTTGTGGTCATAATTAAACATGTCACGTTAAAAGTTGAAACTAAAGAGTTATCAAAAAAGAAAGGAGACATTCTTTTCGAAACACACTAATGAAAAGTAAAACGAACGAATCAAAATGAAAAAAAAAAAATGCTTTTATTTGTTTTTCAAATCTCAACATGCCTCTTCACGTATATGCTTAGTTTTTTTTCTTAATGAGTCAAGGATATGGTGATGATCAAATTTGAACTCATAATCTCTATGTCATGTTAAAGAACGGTAAATTTTCATGGGATAATTTATTTTGACATTACTATTTAATTTGTATCCATTTATTGAAAATGACTACACATATACCATTTTCAGATATATGATGTCTGTAGTTAGGTTGACAAAATCAACTTTAAACAAATGTACGAAATTATATATAAGTGAAGTCCATGTATTTCTATTTAAATTTGAGATAAAAAATGACTAAATCCAACCATATGTTTTTGAACTTTGATCATATGAAACATCTAACATTACATACCTGAAGGCTGAAGTAGAACTTTATCAAAACTAACTTCAGTAATCATACGTATGAAGTTGTCATGAAGTGGTAAACATATAAAAATTATAACAAAGAAACACATAACAAGTCAAATGGGGACGTCAAAATCAAGTATCCGTACAGATATCAAAAATTAAATGACCACGTCAAAATTAAGTATCCTTGTGCTAATACCAAGAGAATGTGACATACTGGCGATCATATAAAATATTAAGCTTTTCGATCGAGAGATTTCATTTTATTTATTTAATAATGTTTAACGTACTCTTGAGCCCGATAACGGTGACTTGTGGTACTTTATTAACAAATGTTACAGTCCACTAGCCAGTAACTTTAGTACATAAGGATTAAAGAGTATTAATCCTTTTTGTTGATCCGATGGAAATTCTGCCCATTTAGTTGCCTTTTTTTTTTCCTTCTTTCAAATGATGTATCTATCTTTTTCCCTTTCTTTACATTAATTAATATTTTGATATAAATTCAAAACTAGACAACTAGCTAGAATTATTAGTGATCCTGGTCCTACGTAAAACCCCAATTTAATTATGTAAAATGCTCAAACAATCAACAATCCCATCATTTTCGTTATTTGTTTCTTCTTGCTCTAGCTTTCACGTTGGAGGAATTGAGACAAGAAAAAAGAGAGTGTACGACAGGAAACAGAAAAGGAAATATCATTAACTAAATTAATGATTGTGTCTCAATTCAGAAAATAAAATGTATAGACTATAGTAAGTAATGAAATGAAAATGAATGCCTTGTGATTATAATAAAGCACTCTCTTTATCTCAAGTTATCTATCGTATTTTTTTCACATGTGCTTTAAGAAAACATTAACTAGAAGTTTCTTTCGTTGATTATTTTACCTTTATTTATGACCTAAAATATATAATTGTATGTTCTTCATTAAATATTACTCCATACTTAAGTGTTCGTATTTTTTAAAAACAATTATTACTCCCTCCGATCCATTTTACTTGTCATCTTTACTAAAAATAGACGATCCAAAATAGTCGTCACTTTAAAAAATCAAGCTATAATTAGTAAGGATGCTTTACCCTTGGTCATAAATATGAAAATATATTAATATGGTGCAAAAAAAAAGTATTGAATTAATAGGAGCTAGTATCCTCTGGTTAATATTTTCTTTAAAAGGGTGTACAAAATAAAACACAAGTAAAATAAACCAAAGGAAGTACTAAAGCTAAATGAAAAAGATACTACAACAATGAATTTGTCTTGAAAAATTAAGATTATAAATAATTTGAGACGAAATGACTATATTTTTCTCGGGTACAATTTTGAAATTTAAATCAATCTAATGATTGATATTGATAATAGAAAATCATTATGGTTACAAAAAAACTGTCAGGTATACCGTCTAATATTTTACAGAGATATTTTTTCTTTTTAATCAACTTTATAACAGGAGTAGTTTCCTTTGTACTTTGAACATTGTTAAGTATTCGAGGCGTGTCTGTAACGTTAACTAAAGATGACTAATTTATCCTTTTTAAGATTTAACTTTGGTCCTCTCTTCTTAGGCCTTAGGATTTTCTTTTACTTTTTGGAAGTTTGATTCACTAAAGTGAAGGAACCCTTCTTGGATTTTGACCGTATTTTTTTTTAAATTGTTTTTTTCATTTTCCTTTTAATACAAAGTTATGATGAATTTTGTCCCGGGAAAAGCGGGAGAAAGGTTATATTTGAGAAAATTATATTTTTTTTCCTTCAAAATGTGGTAAAAGGATGATTATTCTATCTTTTTGTATTTTATTTTGCAGAAGAAGAAAGCCACATTAATAAGTATTTCTTTAATTTCTCCCTTTGGTAAATGATTTATTGACAAAAAAGAAGAATTAAGACATTGCAAACTTTTTTTTAGTTTTGTGTATTTTACAATAGAGATTTTTATTTTTACACAAAAAATATCTTAATCATAAAAGAACAAGATATCTCATTTCCTCAAATTTATAAGTATAAATATGGTAACAGGTCACAATGTAAATGAATGAGCCGTCTGTTTGTATAGAATTTTGGACATAAATAAACAAGTACTCCGTAAACAACTTTCATATTGGACATATATAAACAAGTAGTAAAATTATCAGTAACAACAATAATATCAACATAATTTCATAAGCAAAGTATGAAAAATATAAAATATATACAGTTTTTCACCTCTACATTTTTTAGACAAATTATTTGTGAAATTAACTAAGCGATATATGAATTGATCAAGATCTAGACGACAACAACCATTCTTCGAATTTCAATTTACCTTTCAAATGGTATAGAACTACTCACATCTAAGTTAAATAGTAAAAATAGTATACAAATACAATTTTTTTTTGTCCACTCATGTTCGTGTTCACATTGAAATTTCAACTAAATTTAGATCACGCACTGCAAAAATCAAGACCCATTTGAGAGTGGCGGCGTAGCGTTTCAAATATGATTTTTTTCATACCTAAAACTCAAATTCAAAGATGAAATAATTTCACCGACCCAAGTTCATTATACAATTTTTTTTCTTATTTATCATGGTATGTGACAATGTGTTAATATAACAAAACATAATATATTTAACAAGCCATGTGGTGAATCGATGAGTGGACACGTCATTGATAATAGAATTTATACCTTGCTTGTAAGAAGAGTAGGAAAGGGGTCCATAAATGTCTCACCCCACATTCAAAAGCGGGTCCACAAATGGAGTGCTCTTTCGGTTTATCCGCTCATTTTGCTAAGTGGGCCCAAAATATGGTCTTTATCGACGACCCAAATATTCTCCCCTCTCAACTACTTGTCACGTCAGACATGGACTCATCTGACGTACAAAAAATGGTTATCAGAATCACCGGCTCACATTACCGCAACTAAATATCAACAAAATCCCAGCCGTCCAACCGCATGTAACCAGTCAACCTCAGCTACTCAATACGCAGAGTTTATTTCAATTAAATTTAAGAAATAAAATAATTATTTTTGATAGACTTTAATATACTAAAAATTATATCCTACTATCTTAAACTCATCACATGTATAATTGGCAAAAGTGGTATAGTTGTCACCGACGATATATAGTAGGAAGAAGTTTAGACACTAAATTAATTACTTAGTAAGTAATTTATAATTAGCAGAGGTGCAAGTTGTACAATTGTACACCCCACAGCAGGCCCCACGGGGTGCCTTTTTCTTCCTTCTTATTCACAATCTCAGCACCCATTTCCATTCAGCTCTCTCTCACTACTATCAATCTCTTTGGATTTATGAGTTACCAATTAAAGTCTATTATCCACTTATAAGAATATTTAAAAAAGTCGAAGCAAGGAAGAAACTGAGCAAATTAATATTAATTGTTGTGTTACATTTAGAAAAATTTGCATAGATTGTAGCTATATCTCTGGCAATTGAAAAGAATTAATGGGGATTACTTCTCTACAAGTTTGCATGGATTCATCTGACTGGTTACAGGTATGTTGAATTTTAATTTATTCAATTCCATCGCACATTTATTTTC
The DNA here is from genome assembly GCA_035578085.1 of Solanum pinnatisectum. NCBI lineage: Eukaryota > Viridiplantae > Streptophyta > Magnoliopsida > Solanales > Solanaceae > Solanum > Solanum pinnatisectum. Next base: position 46,619,888 of record CM069078.1, on the reverse strand, counting down.
TTAAACTTCACTATATATGCATGTGAAAGTTCAAATACTTCTTTGAAGGATTATATTAGTAGCTACTCCCACCAAGCAGAAGGAGATGTAGCAAGATTCATACAAATGTTATGACATGTGAAAAAAATGAGAAACTTTTAACAATTAAATTTTTCAATTTATAACTTTTAAATAATATCTTGTTGCCACACAAATGCTATATATATATATACACATACATACATACTTAGATAACAATGGTTAAGAAAAGTTCATTACTATTCCTACACAATCTACAGATCATTCATTCTTCACAAAATCTTTGTAGGTCCTTGGGAATGCCACAACTCTAGCATTGTCATGACTTATAATTTTGGTTTTTGGAACATATTTCATCCTCAAGCTCAATTTTACTGACACATTTTCTTTTCTTTAGTCTGTATTGAAAACAATTTAACTCTAAAATTCCAATATTATCAAAAGTTATTTATAGTCATACACTTGTCTAAGATTTATTAGGTCATAACTTTTAAAAAATTGTAAGAAGTCAAATAATGCCACATAAATTGATACTATGAAAATAGACGACAAAAGAATGTCCTTAAGGGTACCACGGAACAGTTGATAAGAGTTAACTCTGACATCATATGTCCCTACACTGATATATGCTTTACTTGTTTAATTTATGTCAGGGCACAATTCACGAGGATTGTGCAGGAGGAGGAGGAGGCATGGATTCTTCTTCTTCACCATCTGGTGGTGATCACATTAACAATCTAATGACATGTTCAAGGCCCATAATAGTAGATCAAAGAAGACTAAGACCACCACATGACCATTCCATCAAATGTCCTCGTTGCGACTCTACCCATACCAAATTCTGTTACTACAACAATTACAGTCTCACTCAACCTAGATACTTCTGCAAGACTTGTCGTAGGTACTGGACTAAAGGCGGCACATTAAGAAACATCCCTGTTGGTGGTGGCTGCCGCAAGAACAAAAAAGTTTCCTCCAAAAAATCATCCACCAATACTAATGAAAGTACACCTTTATCTACTACTACTATTACTAATAATAATAACAACATTCCAGAAATGCCCTTTCCTCATCACTTCATGAGTAGTACTAACTTTGGGCATCATGGTAATTTCATGCTAGAAAATCAAGCCCCAATTATTGATTTTATGGAAAGTAAGTACGAGGCTTTAGTGGGGAGTAGTAGTACTACTACTAATTCAAGATTAAACCAAGATTTATTTCTTGGGAATTGTGATAATAATAATATTGGAATGATGATGATGAGTGGTAATAGTAGTACTACTGGATTTGTTCATGATAATAATATTGTTGCCACAGATTATCCATTTGGAATAACGAGTACTATGGATAATAATGGGAACAATTTTGGAATGTTGTTACCATATGAAAATCATCATCATCATCACGAGGAAGTACAAAATATGAATGCAGTTGATGTGAAGCCAAATCCCAAAATTTTGTCATTGGAATGGCATGATGATCAATTAGGTGGCAACAAAGAATCGTCATTTGGGTATTATTCTGGTAATGGCGGCCTAGGATCTTGGACGGGTTTGATGAATGGTAATTGTTATGGATCATCAGCAACAAATCCTTTAGTTTGAAAATTAATTAAGTTTAGGGTTTCATGTTAATGCTATGAGTGCAAGTTAAAGAGTATTTACCTGTTCTTAATTTTGGCATAAACTCCTTTTTGGAGTGAAAGGTGTGTTTGCTCTCTCTAACTTTTTATCCATGTTGAGGACTTTTGGTGTGAAGAGGAGATATTGTAAGAGTCCAGAGATTTACTATTAAAATTTACTTTTTAGTTATTCTCAAATCTTTATTTTGTTGGGCTGGAAGGTATTCATAGTTGTTGCCTTTTTGGCTTGTAAATTTGTTTCAGATATATATATATATATATATCCACAAAGTTTTGTTTAATGTTTTCTTAGTTATGTTTTATATGATATTCTTTCTTTCTTATAATATTATAATATTTGTCTGATTCAAAAAGTTAAAGATACAATATGATATTAGAAAACAATTTAACTATAAATTTCTCAGTTTATTATAATTGCAAAAAATAGAAAAAAGACGACACTTTAAAAATCACAAATTCAAAAATATTCTTCTACTCTTGCGCAAGTTAGATGAATTGAAATGTGAAACGGGTGTGTATAGTACCCTTTCCTCCGGTATTGTTCATTTTAAATTATTTGAATTTGAATTTGACTGGCATTTTACTAAGTTTGATATCCCAATTTTTGTACATGATCATTGATAAAAAAAAGAACTAGTAATCGTTTCCTAACTTAATTGGGAGGGGCAAAAAAAAGTATAAACAAGTTCAGGGATGTCTATAAGAAATGTTGTGAGGTTTGATACGTCTATAATTTAATGCATGTTGTATGATTTTTTAAAATAAGTTGATCCATTTTCGAAAATGATTTAGTCATACACGAATGAGATAAAAATTGGCGTTGTGCATGTATGGCATGTGTGCCTGAATTTGTTATACCAAAAAATTTTTTTATTTTTTAATTTCAACAATTCAACATCCACATCGAGAAATTTTAGTAGCCTAATTGGTTGACTATCTAAATTTTTACTTTGTTCCGGAGAGTTCAATTCCCCCACTTTGTAATTTCCTTCCTCGTTCCCCCTGCTACCCCCAATTTGTGAAGAGTTTTATATAATTATCCCTCATGTTTTAGAAGAGATATTCTCTAGAAATAGCAAACATAATAGACATAATAAAGCTCTATAGCTATAGTTTCGATAATTGCGCTCCATAGCTATAGTTCCGTTTGCTAAGAAGACAACAATTTGTATATTTTTGCCCCATTTGTATATTTTGCTTGCGAATATACAAATAAGGTAAGTATATACAAATTATGAATTTATACATTTAAGAATTTTTCAGAACTCCACTTGTATATTTCGCTTGCCAATATACAACTAGGGTAATTTATTCTGAATTTTTCATAAATCGTATACAAATAACTAGGGTAAACATATACAAAATTCTGAATTTATAGAATCAAGAATCTAATTATACAAATTCTGAATTTACACAAATCATGCGAATAGTAAAATTGAAAAAACTAGTCGCAAATTATAATTTTCTTAAATTGTAACTATAATACCTAATATTGGCTAAATGTTTGTTATTCTGCCTAATTTTCCCATTTGAGGACTCTATAATGACTTGCTCTATGAGGGGAGGGACACAAGCCCACCACAATAATGCACAAATCAGTGAATCACAATATAGACCATTGATTCTTAGCCCAGTAACCACTCTCTCAAGGCCCAGTTATCTCTATTTCATATTGATTTGTGAAGCATTTGGGCCTACCCAATATTTTTTAAGGCCCAGATATTTATGAAGCTTTGGGTCCTAACCCAGCATTGGCAACGGACTTATGTGCTCGGACTCTTCGAAAATGATGCCGCACGGATCCTTAAAAAATACACTATTTTTGAAGGATCCGAAATGCACCCATCAATATTTTGGAAGAGTCCGAGCAATATAGCTTATATCCATTCTTCTTCTTTAACAAACTGTTGAAAGTTTACAATTTCAAGTTGTACACATTATATAGATGAAAGCAAAGTGAAAACTTTAAACGAAAAATCTGAAATTACGATCCACTATTTCACTATTATTTGAAAAAAAATATTATTTATTGGTATCTTTAAAGAACTTTTCAGGTTTTCGGTTTGCCTAGATAACTAGAGATATGGAATTTAGCATTTTTGCCTAGAATTTGTAACATGGCCAACCAACCCAAATGGAGGGGTTGCTCGGTTGGTAAACATCTTCTACTTTCAATTCTAAAATTGTGGGTTCTAATCAGCAAAAAAGCAAAAAGGTAAAAATTCCTACAGAGGAATTGCCGAAAAAAACATGAAGTAAAATAAACCTGAAAGTTAATTTGGGCCAATTTGGAGAAATATTGCTTATTTTGATCAATAAAAAACATAGCTTTCGTGTGAAATTTCTTCCTAATCTACTTTTAAACATCTTTTCCCCATCTATAAAGAAGAAAAAAAAATATATATTTTGACTTGTTAGGTAATTAAATTTCTTAAAAATATGAAAACATGAAAAAAATTATTTTGAATTGGATTGGTTGAATTAATAATTCTTTACTTTCTTAAATTTTATTTCAAGTCAAAACCAGATAAATAAATTAAAACAGAGAGAGTATTGTTTAAATCCAAGTTCACCATTTCATCAGGACTCAATAAAACCTTTTGAGTCAAGATCCATTTTTTGATTCTAACTCATTTTAAAACTCTCAAATATGAGACTGTCCACCTTTAATATTCACTAACATTAGTTTAAGATTAAACTTTTTTTAATAATATAAGTCCAAACAAAAAGGAAAGATATGGACCATTAGACAAAAAAAAAGGTGTAAACGAACTGATAAGCTAGTTGTCATTTGCATGCCATACATCACAGGCTTTTAAAAATATATATTATTAGATGGTTATTGATCCAAAGCATATGGCATTGATGATCCAAAACAGCTTTAATCCAAATCTCTTCATCACGCACACTTATTGTCTTTTCCCTTTTTAAGATATTTTGTCAGAAAAATAGTTAAGCTGTTTTTTATTTTGTTTTCCAGATGTTCGTAGTCCGTATTAGAGCCTCGATTAAATCTGCATCGTGCATTGTAGAGTATGTCATTTGGGGGGTGACGCTTCCAACAAGATTTTATCTATACTTAGGCCCAGAGGCGTATCCAGGATTTCGGGATGATGGGTGCGATTGATCTAAGATATAAATTTGATCGTTTGGACATTTAGGTTCTTATTACTGAAAACCGTTAAAATTAATATTATAGGTCCAAAACTAATTAAAATGTCAAAAGTGTTACCAATAACCATTTAGAGAGGTGTTATCTAATTTTGCAAAGAAAAATAAAACAAGATGAATATAAAATTTAAATTTCTAACCTCACGTAGAGAGGTGCACCCAGTCATCATCGCATTATATGATACTTCGAGTATGGGTTCACACATCTATATTTCAATATTTTTCAAAAATATAACACTACTATATATGATCTCGGGAGGGGAGCATGGGTTCACGTGAACCCGATGACCCCTCCTTGGATACGCCTCTGCTTAGGGCTTAAACTCGAGACCACTGATTAAGGATGGAGCAGTTTCACCAGTACACCACAACCCAAATCAGTTAATTATTTATAAGTAATGAAGAAAAAACACTGAAAGTTCCTTTATAAGTCAACCTCAAAGGCTCAGACCTAATAAAGCCGCCTGGCCTTGTGGTCTACTTGCATTATAATTCATCTTTACAACTCATTATATTTACTTTCTGCAGTTAATTAAACATACACAAATTTTAAAGTACAGTACATCTATAAGTTATAACCATGCTTAGTAATTAGAAGTAAATATTAATTAGTGAAAATAATAAAGCAAAGCAAGTAGGAGTACTTAGCTAGCTAGTAGTAATTTTTTTTTAGCAGACTTTCCAGCTTTTACACTATCCATTCCCTTTTTCTCTTTCGGCAAAGCATGTCCTCCGCTCTCAAGTGCTTTGTCTTCAGGGCGGAGTTATAATATTAGGTATCGAGTAGGGTTAGATCAGCGGAATACTTAAAAAGTTAAACAATACATATATATAACGTCAATCTTTTCATATAGTGGATGTAAACTTTCTTGGTGAAAAATTTGCCTTTGCCATTTGTTAGGTATGGATTCAAACGAACCTAACTTTTTTTTGCTTAGACTTTATATCTGTATTAGGAATCCGATATATATGTATAAATGTATTTAGCTGCGAATCAAATAATTAAAATTAGCTATGAGACGTTCAATGTGGTAAATTAAAATCCATAAACTTCAAATCGAGTTCGACGTTTATGTATAATCCTCTTGTCCATTTGGTAGTTTCTTTACTTTTTGATTGAAGGAACTTGATGTTAAAGGATATGATTTGGGAAGTTTAATAATAAAAAAACCTTCATCATTAAATAAAGCAAGATTCCATACTTGTGATCATGTACCTTCCATTATGTCACACATATGTATAGTAATATCTCGTGCATAAAAGCTAGGAGTATATATTAATGTGAGCTCCTAATTTTCAACCCACCAAAATCTTTTCTTTCCTTTCATGCCCTTTGATTTTCACGTGTCTCGACCAATCTTTAACAATTGAATAATGTTGAAATATAATTAATTAATACGAGTAAGTTTTTTTTTAATAACTTAATTTTTTTAGATGAAATAGTTACACACATGATACTAAACAACCAGAGGTCATAATATTTTGACATTTTCTATCGGCAATTCTAGTATTTTTAATAGTGAAATATGACTTTTTATGATGATAAAAGACACCATAGAAAGTAGAAAAATCCTCAACGTTTTTTTGATCACTTGAATATAGTCATCATTACAACTATTATCTTTATAGCAATATTATTGTGGTATCACAAAAACCCCTGTTGTGGTGATTAAAGGAGTCACCCAAAGGAGAAAATCGTCACAAAATATAAATCTCACTTCTTGTCGTGATATATATATATATATATATATATATAATATGAGAATTTTATACAAATCACATAGTGTTAAAAGCTAATTATATTCTATTTCTACTTTTTTCAAAATTACAAAAATCTCTTAAATTTAGTGGAATTTGAATACATCCCAAACGTCTAGATATACGTCGCGTCCCGATTTCAAATACATCGCTCAATAACCCGATTCATTTTATCTCGATTTCAGATATATTACTCAACGTCCTGATACATCGCGTACATCCTGTAAAGTGATGTATCCGACTTGCATAAAGTGATGTACCTGCAAATAATAAAGAGTAGGAATTTTGTAACCTTTTCAAATAATAAGAAATTTTAGAAAATATAATAAAATAAGGTGTGTATTTAGGTAATTTTTTCAATATATATTGCCGACATCATTCAATTGTTTAGATCATATATACGATTTGGTCCGAGTGAAAACAAGTCAAGTCACTTTATATGATGCCACTCAATAATGTTAATTAATAGTATTTGACCCTTCAATAATTGTCTTTATTCAATGTGTTAAATCTGTAAAAAGACAAAATGATACTTTGAAAGTTTTAGGTAAATATACAAGTTAATTTTTTTTCGCCAATGATCAATTGGAAATAATATTTTTATCTATAAAAATAGGAGTAACGTCTTCGTATATTTTATTTTCTCTAGATTTCAATTATAAAATTATATTAAATATGTTATTGTATATACGTTAAAATATGAAATTATATAGAAAGACAATATGAGAATTGGTAGAAGGTCTCTAGCTACTTGTATAACTTATCAAATCATGACATGAACATGCATTCCTTTTCGAATTTTTGCACCTTTAATTTTGTTTACAATTGCCACTTTTAAATGTAATTTGTTAATGAGTTCTTTAATCTTCTTTGGAATTATTAAACAATATATAAATGTACTTTGGCATATGGCCTTTTCTAAGAAGATGGTGTTATCTAAATCACTAGATAATTATATTAATAGCAACAACACATAAAAAATAGCAATCTTTTTTTCTTTTAATTTTCTCCTTTCTCCCAACTCAACCAAACAAGGATGAAAAGATTGACTCCTTTATTTTTTTTATTTTATCTTAGAAAGGCCACTTTCATTTGACTTGATTTTCAATTATTTCAATTATTTTTCCATCCTCATATTGTCCCTAATTATCTCCTTTTATTCCAACTACAATGGATATAATTGGTTTCTCTCTAACTAGGCCCTTGGACTTTTATACCTAACGGCTCATTTCTTGTCCTAGACAAATTAATGAGCTCATTGATTTATATATATTCAACAACTTATAAAACAAAATTAATCATTATATCTTAGACTATAAGTAATTATTCCAATTATTGTAAGTTGTTAAACGAGGATTCATATTTTAGTTAATTAATGATGCAATGGTTACATCTCACATCTTTCTCAATTTTAAAAAAATCCTCAACTTCATGTCAAAAATCAAATAATTACACCGAGAGAATTGTGCGATGCTATATAAAGAAATTTTCATTTATCTCTTTTCATCTGACATGAGACTCGTTAAAAATGATTTCTTTTTTAAAAAATAAAAATAATTTAATTTGGTGGGGGCAGCTTACACCTTGCTCCATAACATGTAAAACATTCCTATCGTCCCCTTCTATCTTATAAACACTATTCTCGACATGTCATATTTTGAGGATAAAGTAGACACTGCGTTGTTCTCTTTTACTTAATTAGTTCATATATTAGAAATAAAATTTTTCCTTGACTTGTCTACATTAACAAATTAATAGAGTACTATATTGCATAAATAGAGGATGCATATTGCTTAATCACAGTCAAACGTTACTTATTAATGAAGAGGACATATCAACACCATTTACTTTGACCTATTGTCGAAGATTATAGATATTTGTTGAAGATCAACAGGCTGCCCAAACTTGTCTTGTGATTTATATTGCTAGTGTTTTCGTCTTGTATTTTGGTTATCACATGACTTTATCTGCATGTTATGCAATGCTTTCTCTTCTACATATTTTATTTCTTTCCTTCTATATGTTCTATTTGAGTTATTTGAGTCTGAATTTTTTCAAAAAATGTCCTCTCTGTTAGATAGTGGTAAGATCACAAGGATACACATACCTACTCTTTTAGATTCCACCTTGTGAGACTACATTGAGTATACTGTTATTATTGCCAACAAGGCCACACTTAAACATATTTAGATAGAGGCAAACTGGTGTGCCGATTCTCTAGCAAATGAAGAACATAATCATGAAACGACTTTGATACTCTAGAGTAGTAATGCACTTAAAAACACATTTTTTTTTCTCATAGCAAACTTAAGTCGTATTGCTTATAAATAATTTTAAAATCTTTATTTAGTTTGTTTTTTGCGCATCCTTGGTAATTTTTTCCTTTCTCTTTCGAACTTGTAAATATATAATCTTAGTAACTCAATTGATCGAGTACGGAAACTTTCAAACTTTTTTGAGTATATGAAATTTAAGAAATATGGTTGTTAATTTGATGTTAAAGTTGAAACCAAGTCTGGGGGTAAGCACATGATGAAACAAAATGGTGGAAAGCCACATGGAGAATGGACCCACAGATATAAAGGTTCCAAGCAGTAGATTCTGCAGAACCAGAAATAATTACTAGTATATATATCATGAAATTCATCATCTTCATCATTTCATTTTCTTGTAACCCTCCCACGTGCCGTCGATGGATCAAATAAAGTTGGAGATCCATCAGTAGCTACCTTTATTCATTTGGTATATATGTAGAGCCCCGACAACTTAACCCTACCAATAAAGCTACTCTCTTCAAACCTCTCTCTATCTTCTATAAAGTTACTACTACTAACCCCACCCCCACCCAATATTGGCCTTGCTCCTGCCTCAGAGGTCAATTCAGGATTTGTAGACTTCAGGTACATTAATATTATCTTAAATTCGAACCCAGGTATCGTGGGTGGTTGCTCTAGCTTGTACCAGCAACACAATGACAAATCTATACTCTTCATGGGTGCACAGTTAATTATATCCTAATTTATGTCAGTTTTCAAGGTAGATATACACCTATACACATAATTTTTTCTGAAGTTAACGAGTGCATATGCACCCCACCCTATAGGGTGGGTCTGCACGCCTCTGCCAACAACGTAGTCATATGCATTAAAGGGTGGTTAGTCGAATATTTTTCGTCAAAAAATTATATTAAAATAAATTATTCTTCATATGTTTATCAGGTTAATGAAATTTCTAGTTTCCACACTATCCTAAGCTCCATCTTTAATATAGGAGTATTAATAAAAATTAGTACACATACAACACTTCATGAACGTGTGGATCTCATTATTACTCTCTCACCAAACGTTTCAGTATTAATTTAAGAGCTTTAAGTTTATGTATACACATCCTTGTTTGAGTTAGCTGATTAAAAAAAAATGAATGCTTTTAGGTGTTGGAAATGATTTTACAAGTTAAAAAAATTGTTTGGTGTACAAAATATTCAACGTTAGCAAGATTTAAAGAATTCATAACTCATACCCAATAAATGTGATATAAACAGTCTAATCTTAACGTGCGCAAACAATATTAATTGTTGAGGAGAGTAGAGTAGACATATGTGTTCATCAGTTCATGGTTACAAAATAGTTATGTTTACTATAAATGTTTAAATTCTTGTATTTGAAGTGTGAGAATATTGTTGAGGAGTTGTGCAGGCCACACATATAAAAGAGACAGAAACCAGAAAGAGAAGACTATTCAAGTTATTAATACGATGAATGCGATTCATCGACGAGGTGACACATGACATCACTGTTTCCTCAGCTGACATGAACAAACGCTATCTATACACACTCCCCCGTTTCTTCGATGTATCGAGCGTTGAGCGATGTATTTGAAACTGAGACGTGATGATTCATAATGTTTTTGGGAGTTATTCGGATTCCACAAAATTTAAGAATTTTTTGTAATTTGAAAAAAAATAGAAATAAGATGTAATTAGTTCTTAACACTATGAGATTTATGTAAAATTTCCTTTTCTTATTAGTCCGTTTCAAAGTGAAAATAATATTTTTATAGCTATAAAAATCTTATGCATATTTAAGATAACAAATTTCATTCATACCTAGACAAATGACACTACATAAATTAAAACCGTATGAATGACGAAACTTATTCATTCAGGGGGGAATGATATTCTGTTTAACCCTCTCGGTAAGAAATTATATTGTATATATAAGATAATTTTTTTGACTTTTTATATATATAATACTAAATTAGAGGTTAACTTGATCATTTGTAATAGAGGATTCAAAATTCAGTTCGAGGTTTACTTTGAATCCCGTTATTTCTCTTATAAAGTAGTGAGTACTATATATTTGCAATGTAACAAAATTAATTAAATTAAATGGTAATTTTTTTTAACAGTAGCACACACTTGGTGGGAGTATAATCATGAAGATTTTGCTGTCATAACTAAATCTTGCTAGTTGTTCTGATGGTTACGTTGCTTAAGAACGAAATTCAACATTCCACGTTTATGTTTTTGGATAATGTGGAAGATAATTATGAATTAATTAATTTAATATTACTTTAGTCACTTAAGCACGTCATTCTTTTAGGTAATTTAAAAATGTTTAAAATATTTATTCTCTTGCAATAATAATTAATAATCAATATACTCCACCAATCCCTATTTAAATGTCTGAATTAGTATCAATGGATCCAGTATCAATCACTATTTAAGATCAATTTAAGTTTTATTAATTACTTCATCTATTCCGTATCTTTTGTCACTTTCGGTTTATAAATTTCTGAAAACATTGTCACGTTCCTAAAAATGGTCACTTTTTAATGGGTTTATTAACTTTAACTTATCCATTACGTGTTTATTTAAGGGACATGAATAACTTACTTTTGGACTTTTGGGATTACCTGTAGTGTAGTAGGTGGAAAAAGGATAGAAATGTAGCACAAAAAAGGTTCTTTACTTTCAAAAAAAAATGTTTCGAAAAATTAATGTGACAACTAATATAAAACAGAAGGGGTATATAAATGGAATAAGATTCAAACACAGAAGATATAAGTGTTGAAATTTTTTCATGTTTAAGGAACATATATTGAAAATTTAAAAGATTGGAAAACTATATATAAGGTTTACAGATCCTAGGTAAGACCTTCGAATTATTTTTTTACATCCTTAATCCAAAATTGATAATATATATCACACTAGTTATAAGTATATTTGAGATGATTTGGCTTAATATTTATAAATACGAATCTGGCTCCTCTCCATTTCCCTGTTCTCCATTTTCTCCAAAGCGTAAAGAAAGAACTTCATATGTTAACATAAGACTCTTATAAACAAATGTACAATAAGACATCTAATTAGGTCCAGAAGAAATAATTCCTCTTCTCATTAACTATATTTTTTTTTGTGTTTATTCATTTGATATTGAAGTTGATTGACCGACCTAATTTCTATTCCTCCTTAACAGTCCGAACGAAGCAGGATTTTCTAGTCTCAAGATTAAACGCAGGACATCTAATTAAACATGAAAGAATCTTGATAATACAAATTTCATTAATTGAAAACAATAATAAATTATATATTGAAAAACGAACTTGAGGATAAGATAGAGCCGGAACTAGTCCATGAGTTCAGCAGAACATAATAACTATAATGCAAATTTTGTATTTGTATTAAAATGCACTCAATATGTCAAATGTAAACTCATAAATTCAAAATCTTAACTTCGTTCAGACCAGACCAAACCAGACCAGAAAAGGGAATATATACACCTTATGTATTGTGTGGGAGTGGGGGGTCGGATGAGGTGACCCACAATTGTGATATAGTACACTCACTTTTTTCCTGAAATTTGTAATTACATTTTTGGTGCTTTGTGTACGTCCACTTTAACCCATGCAAGTAGGTAATGCCTTTGTCTCTCCCACTAGCAAACCATCCATGTGGTTTTGTGTATATATATGTCATACAATTACTACTAGTCTTCTACTACTATATATCACTCACACACACATATATAATATGTACATACATATACATGTGTGCCCCCTAACCACCACCCCCCCCCCCACCCAACCCCCAAATATTTGTTGTCAAAATCTATCGGTTTCAAAAGTCGTTTTCTCTTTGTTGCTTCTCATTCATTCATTTTCTTCCCCATAACGTCTTGTAAAAAAGTTTTAAGTCCTTTTTTTAGGTCTTCCCAATTATTGTCTTCAATTTTGTTCATATACCTAATTCCCTACCTTCACAGTCTGATCATTTCAAGCTTTCGAACAGAAAAACGATTAGTACATCTATCTCTCTTTCTCTTTCTCTCTCTCTTTATACGAATTCATTGCATACTGAAACTCACAAAGGTACTAAATCTTCATTCATTCATTCTTGGCTTTTTTCGTGCTATAGAAATTATTGTTGAAAAGATTTCATCTCAGTTCTTTTGATTGTATTCTTGTGCATCATATTGATGGATTGATTACTAGCTACGTACAAAACATATATTTTCTTGAAATTACCATGTAGCTAGTTACCATATTTTCTGTTCAATTCCAATTTATAAAGCTTTTAGTTGCTTACCAGAAAGGGAATTTTTTTTTTAGTGAAGAATAAAGGAAATTGCATTTTCTTAGCTACTCTATGCTTTTGACATTCGTTTGGTTAGGTCAAATAAAAGATTTATAGGGACCATATAATTTAGTAGGTAATGATTCTAACATTACTACTACTGGAGTATATCTTTTCTAAAAGTCATGACTGTATAATTAAATTAATGGATCTATGTGTCACATATATATGTTCTTTATGGATGAGAGGCGAATTCAATATTTAAACTGTGTCTTCAATTATTAAGATTTTTAGAATTAAACTCACGCATACGCTTCTCTATAAGATATAGTGATTATCAGAACATTCTTACTTAGAAAATCTTTGATGATTTATTGTTTGACATATATAACTTAAGGAATGTTAGTTTTCCGTTTAACTCCGTTTGATATTTAGAGAACTAGTATATATTATGATTTTCATACATATATGCTTCTAATGATATCACTGAAACTATTATCAAAAGGAAACTAAATCCATGGAGTTAAAAGTCAAAATTTAGTGGTATTCTTTAAAATATTTTATACTTCGGCCAATTTCATGCACTCAACAAGCTTAAGGTAAATTCCATATTCTAGTTTGGCTAAAAAAAATTGGTTAACTAATGCAAGCACAGTCTAGAATTCCAATTGCATTATTTGTCTGTTCTATCATAGCTTCTCTATCCCATTTGATTTGACGCTATCGTTTGGTTGGGAACTAATTATTTCTGGATAATATGTTTTCCTGGTAACAAGTCATCCACCATGTATATGAGATAACTTATAGTATATCCCATCACTATAGTATAAATGCTAGGATAAATAATCAACAGACTACCTAATATCTCCAACCAAATGCATGCTAAAATAGTTCTACATATTGTCCCTGAGATTATTATACTTTATACCTCATACCAAATGACTTTCAAGGTAATAGTTTGACTAGTACTGTATAAATTCTAAGTAATGAAAGAACTAGTTTGAAGTAAAACAATATCATGCCAAAACATAAATATGATTAGTTAGATAGATTTGAATTCTAGAAACATGCATATATAATACTATTACAAGTAGTATTAATAAGGAATTTGAGTATCTAAAATGAAAAGAATGTCATAATTGGTACAGTTCATTTTCTTTGTTTCAGATGACAAAAAAAGAAAAAAAAGAATATGTAGCTGCATTTCATTTTGACCTACCAAACTCTACATTCATCATCAGTTGGTACTGAAGATATAGCTAGAGCCTAGAGTAGATGATAGGGCCAAAATGAAATGTAACTAGCTACATTTTTCTTTTTTGGGTATCCTCTTTAATCTTCTTTCTGGTAAGATACAAAAGAATAATGCAATGATCTATACATATGTAGTAATTATTTGTTGGATTTAAGTTATACATATATACTAGTTCAATATATATAATTCAAATTCTTCAAAAGTTGAACTTACCTTTTTCCTTTCTTTTTTCTTTTTCCATATAACAATCTGGTATCTTGAGCTAACTAACTTGACTAATCCAAATTCGCACCATGTATTTCTTATCAGAGGTTTTTTTTTTCATTGCCAAAATAAAAATGAAATTAAAAAGTAATTCTAACTAAGATTGAAGGAATTATCCATCCCAAGACACTCGGTTGTTACCCTAATTCTTCTATATATTATTACAATACCAATGTTGATATATATTCCTTTTGTTTCTCTGGTGTTAACTTGACAGAAAGTGTAAGAAAATAAAGATAACTTTTGAATTCTTTTTTAAAATGGAGGGAGTATATATATATGTAATTATTTGAGGATTTAAGTTGGCCTAATTCTTTGTTTTTGTTTTCAGAGAAGCATCACTTGGAGAGAGAGAGAGAGAGAGAGAGGGCTTAATAATGGAAGATCACCAAAAGGAGCTACATTTTCTGTCTACTCACCAAAACGCACCAAATTCCTCTTCCTGGCCATCAGATTCCTCGGGTAACATGGAATCAATTGAACCTCCTTCCTTAGACCTACAACTCTCAATCAGCGTACGACGACCAATAAAACCACCATCACATCATAATCAAGGTATCTTAATTCGACCTGCAGCAGCACTAAACCACGATCACGATCACAATCACAATCACTACACCGATGTCCGGTTCGACTCGGGCTACGTGGAAGCGCTTAAATGGCAAGCCGCGGAGCAAATCCGACTAGCAGCCATTGAAAAAGCTTACGCCGAACGTGTTAGGGAGCTTACTAGAAGAGAAATAGAGCTGGCTCAGTCGGAATTCGCACGTGCGAGGAGTATGTGGGAAAGGGCAAAAGAGGAAGTTGAAAGAGCAGAAAAGTTGAAAGAAAGAGCAACTCGTAGGATTGATCCTACGTGCATGGAAGTTACTTGCCAGTCTTGCAGTCAAAAATTTCGACCTCATTAAATCATTAATATTATTATTATTATTGAGGGGGGGAAATAAAAATAAGATGTTAATTAATTAATATTATGTATTCTTTTCTTTTGGTGGGAAAAAACTTGAAAGTCGATTATTAATTAATAATTTGATGTATGATTTATAGTTCTTTTGTTTTCTCTTCTTCCATATGATGACCAATTGATATTATTAAGTTATGTAGTAACGTATGTTATATCTTGGTTAATCTAGCAGAATTTGATATATGTATGATTCTTCCTTTTATTGAGGTAATGTAATCGTCATAATATTGGAAACATGAATAAGTTATTTCAGAATTGAAAAAGAAAAACGATTTTTCACATAACTTGTTGTATTTGGCGGCTGAAGAAGCATTGGACATGCTACTCATAATGCCCTCTGAATGATTAGAATAAGATAAAATATGAAGATAAGTTTTTTACTCAAATGAATAAAAAAAAACAATGCCATTTGTTCTTTTGAGCTGTTAAAATGAACAATAAATTAATCTCATGTATGTTAACTAAAATACCGAAAAATGTTGGAGAAGTATGAAGAGAACACCAAACTAATTGAATGCTTTAAATATGTACGAAACGTTCTCCTAAAAGCGATATTTGCTCCTTTTCTGGCATGAAACTGATATGAGATTGTGTGCAAATAGTTTTATTTGTCGAAAACAAGAAGATTTCTGATTTTCAAATACAGAATTTGGCAATATTGGGGAGAATACAAGACTAAAAAGATATATTTACACAACTTCTCATTCACAACATTTGATTTTTTATTTAATTTTACAACATTAATAAACAGGTAGCAATTATATTTTAGTTAATATTGTAAGTTATATATATGTCATTGTTAGCACAGTCCTTTGATCCAATAAAGTGATTTTTTTTGTTTTTCGATCTATGTTATATAGTTTGATAGTTTCACACTTTATAAAAATATGCGTATATGTATCTTTTCAGATTTAACTTATGGAATTGCGCTCAACATATTGTGTTATTGTAGTTTGACTTTGAAGTTACATTTTTTTACTTTTATATATTTTGTAGATCTAGTTATTATGATAGGTAGTGATGCAATCCTCCTAGGAGTCTCTGTTAATAAGGAGATTTGCCTGAGTGTCATGTATCATCATAAAATTGAATGAATATATGGTCCTATTTCACTTTTCAGCAATCAATAGTATTTTTTATGTTATTTAATTAAGATCGATGGTCATGATTATAACACTGGCTTACTCATCAGTACTTTATAAACTACGTACAAATAATTTGGCTAATCCATTTTGAAAATTTACCGAAATACACGTCTTATATTTTTCTTATTTCCAATATACCCTTCTATTTTTAAAAACCTCTAAAATCTCTTATTTCTTTAATGTATCCGAGCTACATATTATTCGAGCCAGTATTTAATGTATCCGAGCTACATATTATGTATCCGGTTTATTTTATAATGTATCCGAGCTAGTTTTTAATGTATTCGAGCTAGTTTTTAATGTATCCGAGCTAATATGTATCCAATTTATGTTATAATGTATCCGATATACTCTTTAATGTATCCGAGCTACATATTATATATCCGATTTGTGTTACCTTTTAAGGGATTAATGTAATTACAAACAAACTAAAGAGGATAGATTGTAATTTCATATTAAAACTATGTGATTCCTAATATTTATCCTATATATATATATATATATATATATATATATATATATCCATGAAAAGAAAGAAAAAAGATTCACCTTCATTTATAAATGTTTCAATTATTTAAGTTTCACCCAAATTAAAGAGCTTAAATTAAATACATCTTTGGCATCGGATATTCCAAATATGACTTGGAGCTAACTTAAATGTTTACACCAATTCAATATATAAAAGTGACAAAATAGAGTGCACCACCCAAAGTTGTTGTCTTTATTGGACCCGCATAAATCAGAGTGCATCAACTTAAGCAACTCTATCTTTCAGGAGGGTTAGACTTAAAGAACAATCTAACAAAATTAAATTTAAACACCGAGTACGGAGAATTAGACTTGATATTTTTGATATATGTCCCTTAATTTGATATTATGTGTTAGGAAGAGAATGAATGAATGACAAGAGATTCTTGTTTTACAAATGATGCTTTCTGGATAAGCCAAGATTTATGGACAACATTTTCTGGTCATTGATGCTTTTTACTCTCCATACATATATTTGCATTCATTCAAACTTATATTTGTCTTTTTCCTTTCAAAAGCCTGGAATACCATGATTTCTGACATTGACTGCCTCTCTTCTTCTCATTTATTTATTTCTTGACTGGTCAAATAACATAACACCACAAGACAAATATATAACATCAAAACTTGCCTACACCTTTTCTGTTCACCCAAAATCCACAGGTTAAAAATAAATATCACAAACAACTCAAAATATGCTGTTACTACTACTTTTGGAGGGTTGAAATAGTGCAACATGTGAATAATTTTAAAAAATAATTACTAACAAATAAAAAATGAAAAAAAGATACAATTATTTAAAGTGGGGGCATTCCGAGAATCGAACTCGGGACCTCTCGCACCCAAAGCGAGAATCATACCACTAGACCAAATGCCCAGCGATGTTTTTCATTCCGGGTTATAACACTATCTACTTAATTTTACTAAGATTGCTGTTTAATTTATAATCAATATTTGCAAAGGATTTCAAACATAGCCACAATGTAAAAGAGCAATAGAGCTCCGCTTCTTTCAACATTAAGATCCTAAACAATGTGGGTATTAAAGGTGGACGGTGATGCGTACTCAATCTTACCTTTATCTTTGTGAAGGTAGAAAGACGATTTTTCAATCGACTCTCAACTCAATAGCAGAACTTGTAAAGCAAATACAATAGCAAAAAGGTCATAAAAAACAATGAAGAGAGCAATATCAAAAAAAAAAAAAAATTTAGTACGAAAAATTGAAGCAGAAGAAATCACAGGTAATATAAAAATCTTGTCCTGCCTATCTGGGTCATGTCATTTGTAATCAGTAAGCATACATGTGTACAATGTTATGTCTAATCACCTCGGTAAGTGAGGAGAATATAACCATTGAAAATAGAGAAGAATTTTAGAAGGCAATTAATGGCTTCATATATGAGCCATTTATGTAGGATTGCAAGGAAGAAGCGCAACAAAAGAAGGTAACAAAGTGGTTAAATATGACGCACATTGTAGACCATGACTATTTTAAATAGCACCACTAAAACTCACACATGAATAAATCTAAAAAAAGCAGTCTAATGCACTTTAACTCCTGTTATGACCAAAGCTTCGTGAAAGAACCGAACAACAAGGGTCTTTTGCACGCAGACGTAATCAATTTCACCAATAAGTACAGTGACCCAGCTCACATTTTTAGAATTGGAGATTTCTGGGGAAGCATCTACTTTAAGAAAACATTAATATAGAAATAATCAGAAAAGACAACCACCGACCCCTCTGTTTCTACTGATAGACATACCTTTCTTGATAACAGACATTACATCAATCTCATGAATTTAATGTACACTGCATCCCCATCAAGGAAATGGCGAAAGAGAAAATAGAGTGCGAAATCAAGAGAATAATAATATCTTAAAACTTTCATCGTCTTGAATCTAGAAAATAAAACAATCTACAGTAGAAGGATTAATGCGTAACAGAACCTATTCAGAGCAACCCTCGAGTATGAACTGACTCTTAGGCAGTTCAAGAATACAATTTCTGAAGGTTTACATCTATAATTGTATTTGTCGAGGCACCTGCTTACCTAGTATGGGTGACAGTTCTGAGAGATGAGATAAATCGAAACTACATGAAAAAGGGAAGTTTTCAGCTAGCTGGTTCATATCTACAGACACAATCATAAATATTCCCTTTAACCAATTTTGCTGCCAATCGCTGATTCTTCACCATAGCAAGCTGCAAAATCACTTAAACCATGTCAAAGAAGACTGAGGCATAAAGAGAGCCCATTATACTTTTACACTATTCAACATCCTGCATACTCGAAGTACCAAATAAGCTGGTTCTATAAGCCGCTAATAGGACATCATGACTAAATAAAATATGGAAAAAGCTAGTCTAACTTAAAGTTTCATGGAAGGTACTTATGGAGCTCCATTTGATATTCACTAGAGCCATATGAAAATATGCAGAAACCGTCTTTAACATGTTTTTAAGTGACTGCTATAATTCTTACCTTCAGAGCATCACATTTGAATTTTGCATTATAATTGGTATGCAAAGACCGGCCCATCCCTTCCAAAATTACCTGCACCCAGGGAAAAAACATACTCAGTAAGTTGCACTTATTTTCTCAATGAGTCACATCTTTTAGTGTATTAAAGAAAGGAGCATCATACCAGATCTGCATCTTTGGCCGCAGCAGCTAACTCTGAGCTCACTTGCCTCAAGTCTATGCATGGACTGCCACATCCATTCTCCACAACCATCAGAGGAACGGAAGGTGTATTTTCCTTGTAACCATCTTGGATATTACTCATAGCATCAACAAGCAAGCCTCCTGCTTCAGCTGCTCCTCGAAGAATATCACAGTGCTGCAAGCCAAAGCAATATTACCAAGCTAATGAGATATTATGTACAGTGGACGAGAGAGAGAGCTCTAAAATATTATACAAATAGGCCTTATTCGTGCATAGATTTATTCCTGTTTAGAGAACAAGGTAAAAAGCATTATTCCTCTATTTAGAGGAGTTATACATCCAAAGGCGGATCCAAGATTTTAAGTTTATGGGTTCCTACAACGGCTTCAAGTTAATATATACAATATATGGGTTAGCAGTCAAATATTTATAGATATTTAAGAAGTTTCCAAGCATATATACAGTCTGAGCAAAAATTACTGGGTTCACATGAGCCTGTAACTGAAGCTGTAGACCCGCCCCCGTATACATCTTTATTTATAACTAATAGAAAGTCCTTGAAAATCAGCATACCTTTGCAGCCTCAGCAACAATATCAGGCAACTCCATTGCAGTAACATCATTTAGTGCAGGAAGTGAGTTCGCTACCAGTACAACCTGCATAAAATTTTGAATGGTTGATCTTTGGAACCTAAAATGTTCAGCATATATGGAAGGAGACAGGGAAGGATCATACTGATAGACTTTACTGCTTAAATAGTAAGCAAAGGAACTAATATTGCTGTTTCACACTAGATACACTGATATTACAACAAGAAGTCTGAAAACAAAACAATCACTAGTACACTACTAACATCATAAATTACATCCTAAGACATTAATGAACTTTAGTTATATAATCATAAAGATCACAACCTTTCTAGACATTCGAGAGGCTAGAAACTCTCCCAGAATTCCCTTTTTTTTATTTTCTGAATATCCCCTTTCTAACTGCCCTGCCCCTTTTTCTACAGAAAAAACCAGCCAATACATGTGTAACTGTCTCATGACAGTTACTAAGTTTCTTAATTGTTTATTTTGGCCTCCTGGAATAAGTTTTTATAACTTGAGGCTCATCACATACAAAGCAAACAAGGTAGCAATTGAAAGTGGTTATTACATGTTAAATAAACACTAATCTTGTACATTATCAGATAAGGGAAGTATCACTAAATTACCATGAAGCAAAACATGAAAAATTTAGATTCATTTAAAGGCAAACCATACTTCAGTTCCACGCCGGAGAAGTTCCCTTGCAAGGGGAAGCATCCCTAAAACAATATCTGCACCCGAGTTGTCAACAAAAAGCAGTGCTCTTTTATGTGGCTGAGGCTTTCTGTCTCCAGACCCTAACATTCTTTCTTTAAAAGCATCAAAATTGTCCACCTAAAGACATCAGCATGTCATTAAATGCACATTCTCTAGCAGTAAAGAAAAAACAACATAAGTACGACTTTTCTAATATTGTTTTTCCTTTCACTTGCCCGCCACGGTCTTTGCATCTTCTTGCGACTCATTCTATAGATTTCAATAATTGTTCCTTTGTGATAGAGATCAACACAGGCACGTGATCCCCAATCAAAGATATTAGCAGCAAGAACACCTTCTATTAGTGTAAGTAATCTCATATCCTACAAGATAGAAACTAGATGTATCAGCAAATAGACAAAAAAATACACAAAATATATTTCATCATCTAGCTAACCTACTTCAAGGGAGGAGAAAGGGAAAAAAAGAGGAGAGAAGGAAATATATGAGAAAATTCATACCTCAGTCAGGCTATCTAACTCCATCAGAAGATCAGGTAAAACTGCAAGTGAAGCTTCATTCTCCCTATAAAATATTCAATGAGTGGGTATGATAAGTGTACTTGCTTCCAAGACAATAGAATAAAAATGTGTCCCTTCCATATGAAGATACCTTTGTTTAATGGTACGGTAAGCATCAAAAAAGTGAAACTCTCTCAAGCATTCTTCTCTTAGCTCCAAAAGGTTGGCGAGCCCTAGCTTTCCATAAGCTGCAGGTTCCTCCATCAATCTGTAACAAAATATAAGGAAATTCTTTTGTAGCAACTTTACAAATATTATTGGGAAGTGTTAACACTCCTGTTAACTCTATAACCTCCTGAGTTTCATTAACAAAATTAATTCTTTCATTTTTTAATTTCTCTATTCAAGATCTAGAGCAGTTAAGCATGTAGTGAAGTAGTTCCACTCTTTATCTAAGAAATATGGCCTAAGCTACTGTTAGCTTTCATTGAGATTAAGATGACAGAACTTGAATATACATCCCAATATTAAATTATTGTATCAAGATTTGAATACGTTATAATTAAAACTGATGGTTTTCAGCATCTGAATATGGATAATTCATCTTTATTTAAAAACTAATAAATATAGAATTCAAATTGAATACAAATATATTTTACATCCACAAAATAGTACTCCCTCAGTTTCAATTTATGTGGCAAAGTTTGAATAGGTATGAAATTTAAGAAAGTATGGAAGACTTCCGATTTCTTTTAATAAAATTATTTACCTGATTAAAAAAAAGATAAATAAACTCTCAGTGTCCTACATAAGAACAAAAACTACTACTCCTATAAGATTAATTAACTAAAGACCTACATAACAATAGGCTACTATAAAATAACATCTAGAGAATCTAGAGATGGATATGGAAAAGGGAAACTAAATAAAAAATTACAGCTAAATAAACAATGAATGATACCTAGCCAAGTGTGCAGAAAATGCCCGAGCAAATGCATCACCCCTTCTTTTTGCATCGTCGGTTCCACCCTCACTTGCCACTGCCTGAAAGTCAAAGATTAGCTTCTCAAACCATAAAAATATGGGAGACATAACAAGATAATATAAAACAAAAGTAAATAGTGATGCACATTCAACAATTCAAAACAAAATGGCGTTGATTTCCCCTTTATTGTTTTAAACAATCAAATGATTGGGTATGACATTGCATGAATTGAATGAACAGCTGAAGGAAAAATCAGTTCCTTGGCCTAGGGGAAGGGACAAGAAGAGAGTGGAAATCTTCCATCCGAACCCCTCTGACCTAGTTTTTATCTGGAAAAGAAAACTGTCAAGTCAAGCTTTACCCTTTTCAAAATTAAGTCAACTTTTATATATTGGTTTTCTACAAGATAGTTTAAGTAAAGTTACTCATAATATTGGCTTGTTCTATCCACGGAAGTAGGAGTATCACAAACCTCACATGTAGCAGCAATTTCAGAAAGAGATCAGAACTCAGAGCAGTGTATGAAGAGATTAACAAGAATATGAGGTCTAAAGAATCAATATTTTGCAGATGATATTGTACAAGGTTATAAACATTTATTAGTTCCTCCACACATTTCTTGGTAATCCATACTCCACTTATTCCTTAAGCTAATTTGGTAATTTCAGCATGGTATTCATCCATATATTTTTGAGTCCATTACAAGATCCTGTATTTCTTATTATAAGGACACTGAAAAGAGAGTCACTTGGAACTCTGCTACTTCGGTCTCTTTGGTGGGTTAATGAGAGAGTGTGTTATGTATTCAAATGCAATAATAATTCATAATGCAGCTATCCTTGAGTAAAATATGTTGCATTTTTGCTTGATTTTCATGCAACATAATTGGGTTTCAACAGTTATGGCATATATTTGGCTAGATGACTTAACAACAACTACGCCTCAATACCACATTAGTTGAGGTAGGTATTTTACTAGATGAAAATGCAACAACAGTTCATAACGCAGCTTGTCCTTCAAGTATAAAAGGTTGCTTTTGAATTGATTTTGGGCTAACAAATTGAGCTTTTCATCAACATTTTACCTCCACCATTTAGAAGCTAATCCTCTCTCTCTCGCAATGCAACTTTATGAAGATATCATCCAGATGTACAATGATGTGAAAAGCAATAACAGTCCTCTTTTCGTCTTTATCCCACCAAGGAAATACTGGTCTTCCATTTTCAGCACTAAAATTTTTAATTAAAAATGATTGTTTGATAGGTCATGAATTGAGACACGTAATACATGGAAACCTTCTTCTCTTGGGCTGAAACAAGGATTTTGACATGATAAAAGGTCAATGTCTTACCTTGTCAACAAGATCCGACAAATGCTCAGATAACACAGTGAACCAGTACCTACAGCACCGCCAAATTTTAGTCTAAGAAAAAGTACAAAGAAACTAAAAACAGGAAAGCAGGCTTGCTTGGCTATTACAGAGGGAAAAAAAAGAGCATCTTAGTAGTGTTCAATTTCAACTTACTCTAGCTCGCCGTGATCTGAGAGGTCTATGGTATTTGGCTCATATCTGTTGAAAAGCAATTCAAAACTCGGTAAAACACAATGATCTCCAAATGAGCGTTCCAGAAATAGTAAAACATACATATACTTCAAGAAAATCCTTGCCTTCTCAAGTACCCTCTACAGAAAGATACTCCCTCCATCCCAATATATGTGAGGTACTTTGACTGGGCACGAAGTTTAAGAAAGAAAGGAAGACTTTTAAAACTTGTGGTCCATAATGAATGATAGAAATTTGTGTGGTTGTAAATCATTTCATTAAGGGTAAAATAGACATTTTATAGTTAAATTGTTACTTAATATAGAAATGTGTCATTCTTTTTGGGACTGACAAAAAAGGAAAGTAAAGTCACATAAATTGGGACAAAGGGAGTAATAAAATGAAAATGGGGCTTTTCTAGAACTTTTAGTGTGGCAGTAGTTTGCAGGCTAACCAAGTCTGGAGACCAAGATGAATAAAAACTAGCAGCCTCTTCAAAGAAAACAAACACAATGGAATGAAACTAAGATGGCCAGAGATAGAAATGAAAGTAAAATAACCAGAATGTACAGACAGAAAACGATTGCAACTAGGAAGGCATGAACTATGAAAGACCAGCTCAAATAAAGAGCAGCACCTTTTGTGGAGCCACACAGAATTGTAAAAGATCTGCCCAAAATCAACTTACGTTTTTGGATCTGCTAAAAGTGGGAAAACCTCCAAAGATGGGACCAGATGCAAAACTCCGACATTTAATTTGCTTGCATCAGATCGCAGAACTCCTTTAGATGATGGAACTTCAAAGCCTCCAAGGCCGGTAGTAGCTGGTGGAGCCATTGGAACAGGAGCAGTAATTTCAGTTCCCTTTCGCACAAATTTCTCCATCCACGATATCTGCAATCAAATAAAGCTTATTAAGTAACATGTCCCATCAAAAACCAGATTACTGATAGACAAGAAACATCAAGCTACAATAAGTCTTTGAAAAAAAGAATCGATCTCTCAAAAATTAAACCAGTTGACCTGCTGACCTTAGCTTCTATCAATTCAAAATTCAGTACAGCTTGTCAAGCAACTATGAATTACCTTCTATAAGTTCAAAATTTAATAAAGCTAGTAAAGCAACTATGGAAGCGGCAGAGGAGGAGGAGGAGGATAACAAGTAATTATACAGAAGGAATGTTCTCCAACCATCTCTAGAAGCAACTCTTTACCTATCCTCATAAAAGAATTAATAATTCAGAATATATATATATATATATAAAGGAAGTAAAGAACAATAGTCGCATAGTTAATACCAAACTGCAATGACAAATAGCCCAACAAAACCAGAATTGTGGGTATTTTGAACTAACTGGGTCAGTTTAGTGACTCATAACCTTTACACAACCCATGACACTTCAACTTATATGGCCAACTTCATGTGCCTTTTCACATGCCACTTCCCATTATTCTACTTGTTTGTATTGTTGGTCACAAATGGATACCATATTCCCACCTTGTCACATAGAGGTTACCCCATATAATTTTTTTTTTTTTTTGATGAAGTGGTTACCCCACAGAATATATGCTCTATAGCTTTAGGAATTTATTCCTTATTAAATATAAAAAAAGAAAATATACTCCTTGAAAAACAAAAGTCCTCACATCCTGCATTCAGAAACTACTTGCAACAATCTATAGCATAAGAAGCAGCTTAGAAACTCCATGCAAAAGCAAGAACTAAAATGTCAAATCAGTAACTGCAAGGAACATCTGCAGGGCATTCAAACTATTGAAAGACACTACTGATAACAGTCTTTGCCATACAGAAAGCTTATCACATTCTGACACAAGTTTAAGAGTGAACTAGCTGAGTTAGCAAGTTAGGTGATGTGGCCAGTTAGATAGAAGTAGTTGAAGTTGTTAGACTATAGCAGTTAGATTTCCAGATTTCAGTTACTAGTTTCACTTCTATAAATATAGCCATTACATGTAATTGGATTCGTTCATGAAATAATATCTGATTCTCTCTCTCTTCTACATTCAATCCAGACTCAATTCTCGGTCATAACCCTGATTTGACTATCATCTTCTTCAAGTTCCATCTCCTAGATTAACTAATTCCATTTCAGATTGCTTAATTGCATCACATTCAAACCCAATACCCAGTGCACAAGAATTTAAAACTTTAAAGTAATACTTACCTTCTCATTCAAATCTCCCAACGGTGGGCCATGAACATTTCCTCCAATGTATGGTGCACCCATTGGGAATCTTTCCACTAACTGATGGACCATCAGATCATCTAAACCATGTTTTTCGTAGCTCATAAAAGCACCCAGAGCTCCCAAGAAACCTTCATGTCGCAAGAACATAGCTTGTGCGTCTCCCTTGGACCTATTCAAAGATTTGGAGTAGGGGTGAAATTGATGAAGAGACAATAATGAAATGAAAGAAAGACGCACATGGTTTGGAGGAAAGAACTAGAAATAGATCTACTGACTAGTTATAAATAATGAAGTCTCGTAAAATTAATCAATTTCTCACCAGAACTGAACAGCAAAAGATATTGTGTCCATAGTGTAAGCATGACCTCGTATGAAAAATCCTCCAAAGAATATCCTTTTGAGTCCAAAACGCAGTGCATTGAGATAAGCTATCTAGAAAATGTTTTAAAGATAAATTTCATGATTAGGCAATATCTAACAGTATATAATACCCATCAAGCAATGACTCATTTCCCAGAAACTACTCATTCAGAAAGGAAAGAATCAGAAATATACCTAACCATTTCTCTCTTTCCAGGACAAAGTAAATATAGCTAACTAAACTAACAATATAAACCTCTTGTCATGGAGAACTTGGCAGAAGAATTTGCCTGATACTAAATTATTAAGGCACTCATGTTCTTGAAACTCTTTTTGGGTTTCTTCACAAGGCAAGGCATTTGATATTAAACCAAATAGAAGCTAGAAATAGAAACTCAAATTTCCATAGGGGTTAACAATGCCCACATCCTAGTGGGTCAAAAGCTATTCAGGCGGTAAACCACATCAGTATCCTCTCATCTATTTTTTTTTACAGAGCCACTTATTCATGTAGATTAAGTTTTAACAAGATATCAGTCATAACTCATATGTAATAGTAAACGATCTTGATGTTCTAAAGTCTAAACAGCATATTCTGGAACGTTTGGCTCGAGAGGAACGACAGATGTCTTGAGGAGAAGGAACAGAATTCTTTGATGTTGAAGTATATATGCATTCATAGTTTAAAAGGCTGGTGTAATGCTGAATTCTCGAATGATCTTGATGTAATGATAGATTTAATTGATCCCTTACAGCCTTAGAGGATTGCTAGATAGTGTTGTTTACCTTCTTGGTGCTGAGTTTATTATCAATAATACGTTTGCTCATCAAAAGAAACACGCAAACAATGATTGTTTGGTCCAGTTCCATTCTATGAGATCAACAACATATCATATCCAGTCTATTATGAGTAATCCCACAAGTTGGGCCTGGTCTCTACGAGATAAACTATTTACAAATTATCACTTGGTGCACAAAACAGGAGAGACCTAAAAATGCACTTGACCCTAAATATTGAACCTTTTTTTGATCAAGTAAAAGTTTCCATTAATAATAACAGGGCCAACTCAGACCCTAAATATAGAACTTGAAGTAAATGCTTTGTAGAATTGTAAGGATCTTAAACGTGGGATACCTGACCAATATTATATGAAATCATGCGCAGCAGGGATAGAGATATGTCTTCAGGTTTATAATCTTCAAGATCCTTGTTTTCTGAAATGGTCTTCCCAAAACTCGAAGCAATTGTTGAAGCTGAAAGGCCAATCTATAGAGATAATATAGATCTTGAGTAGATAATCATTAGTGTTAGAATATGAATAGGTTTATATAATCCTATTAGAATAGGAATTGGTTTACACAATCCTATTAGAATAGGAATAGGTTTATACAATCCTATTTAGAATAAGAAATGATAATACATATATATAATAGAATAGTAAAGTATCCTATTTTTGGAATGATTGTATTCTAGTTATAAAATATAAGTAACAATGTAATAAATAAAATACAACAATAATTCAATAATATTTTTATTTTTTTTTCTTTTTTCACTAGCCTTTTTTTTGGATCATAAAAAAAGAAAACAATCTTCACGCCAAGCGCACGTATCCATTATCCATATATCCATATCGTCCGGTCAGATCCAGCGATATAGTAGCAATGGTGGGGTCCTGACCGCGATCTTTTTTTTTTTTTTGTTTTTGTTTTGGTGCGCATTCATTTTTCATTTTTTTTTTACTTTTTATATAATAATATGTGTTGTCATAGACATCATTTACTACTTTTTTTTTTTATATAATTATTTAGCACCGTACCATCATTCCGTTTTTTTTTTTTTTTTTTTATTTATCTTTCGTGCATCTCTCCGGCATCTCTTTTTTCATTTTTTTTTTCTAATTTGATTTTTTTTTTTTTTTTTTTTTCTACATCTCTTTATCATCCGTGTCTTTTCATAACATCATTCTCTCTTTTGATTTTTTCATTTTCTTCTTTTTTCTGACTTCTCTTCGAGATTCCATGGGGATTGCTATCATTCATTCCAACCCTTATAATTTTTTTTTTTTTTGTGGCATCATTCGTCCCATTACATTCTTATTTCATATATTTTCTCTTTCGTCAACTATCCAATACAATTCCTATATTATTTCTACTTTAGTTGATTTAGACATTTCATTCGAATACATATATAATTTTTTATTAATTTTTTTATCATTTTTATTACATCTATTAATATATTCAATCATGAGTTTTGATATGAGCACATTTTTGCATGTTTTCTTGTCATTTCCTAAAATATAAATATATTATTTAATATTTTTGTTTTAATTATATCTAACTTCATTTGAGGCTGCTTTTAGTGTTTGTATGCTCTAGTATGTAGTCACTAATTATGTCGCAAATAGTCTTGCAAGTTTGGTCAGGGGAAATGCAAAATTTTTCACTTTTCTTTGTTTTATGATCAGAATCCATGTTTTATCGGCATTATGCATCAAAGATCACATCGACGAGAGATTTCACGCCATTTAGATCTCAATCCAATTTTGTCCTCATCAATTCAACTTGCAAATATCTCTACATATATAACATGAGTCCTAATAAATTGATGTACATAATGATAGAAGCAATATAATCATATGATGTTAGAATATGAATAGGTTTATATAATTAGGATATGAATTAATCCTATTAGAATAGGAAAAGAATTATATTTAGAATAGAATAGGAATACAAATAGGAATATAATATAAATAATAATAATAAATAGTACAATGAATATATAATAGTGTTTATTAATGTAAAGGATTGTTCTCAATGTAATATAAATAATATCAAATAATGTATAATTAGGATGCATAGCAAATATGAACTAAATAAAACAAAAAGGAAAAACAACTACAGGCTCTCAGGAGAAAATCATGGATCTTATTTTCCCACATGATTAAACACCTAAGCAGACCACTAAAGTTCACCTCTGTTTAATCAGTAAAATAAATCCTAGATTATAGAACCTGGTCTATTAGAATGTACCTTTGAGTAATCCATACCACCATAGATGTCACCAACAAGCATGTCTATGGTGCTATTGTCTCCACGCTGACTGAGCTCTAGCAGTTCATCAAAACTGTAACAGAGAACTGACAGAATCAATTATAATAACATTTTGCCCCATATTAGAGTGTTTAGGAAGTCATATCCCAAGGCTAGTGGAATCTGGAAAAATATCCCATTGTCACTCATACAAAAATTGGAATACTGTCCCATTGTGAATGGGCTTAAATACACGTGCTGAGAGAGATGTGGTGCTATAATCTTTTGTTACCCTTTGGAACTCTTAACAACCTTCTTGGTGCTACATAATAATATTGACTTCAACTTCTCAAAAAACAAGAGAGGGAAAAAAGAGAGGAATGAGTGATGTGAGAGATTGTGCTCAGGATTCTAGATCTTCTACTAATGTCTCTAATTTATTCTCTTCAAACATTATCCGAATGCTGTCTAATCAAAGTACCTCTTGCATTTAGTTAACAACCTCCCCAATCCCCAATATGTACCACCTCCAACATTTGTGCCACTGACCCGCTGAAACTGCCCATCCCCATCAACCTATAATAACGCAAAAAGAAGACATTAGCGGGTACTCGATTTTTTTATTAGCTCAGTAACACAAAACAAGAACTAAGGCAGAGTACCTTGATCATACTAACACCAGAACCGATATTCACAAGCAAATATGGAAATAAATCATTCTGGTCTATCTGCACAAACTCCTTGTGACCCTCCATATGTGTAAAAGCTTCATGACGGATTGCCTATTCAAAAACAGCTTTCAACAATATAACCAACAAAGGCAATAATGTAAGCAAAAGTCAGAGATCATTGTCTGACAGCCCCAAGCTAAATTACATTAAACTAGGAAAAGATGAGGCCAAACCTGCCTGACCATGAACATCCAATAGACACAGAATAGTCTTACATAGAAACGAAAGTAGAAAACAACTTTTGAATTAACTTCTTCAAAATAAAGTGAAAGCTGTAGCCAAGTAAGAAATGCTATATGGTTTGATTTCAGGAATAAACTTATATGAAATGGTATGATTTCAGTGATATAGGGAACCAGTGCAGCTTCTGCAGGTCACTGATATATATATTTATTTATTTTTAGTTTAAATTTTTCAGCTTTATTGATACGAAAAGAGAACAATTACATCACTCATTTGGGCCTAATGCCCAAATCCAATTAACAAAACAGATATCATTTAAGTGGAAATGTAACCCCTAAAAGAATCTCCCTGGACAACTTGCTGATTGGATGCTGGAGCACAACTATATTTCAACTTCCCATGTGAAATCAGAACTTAAACCAAGCAAAAGAGGAAAAACACTATGGTAGCTAGTTGAAAGCATGACAAAGGAAGTATAACAACAAGGAGATGAAAGTGTTAGAACAAAGAAGTGAGTCCTCTTTAAGGACATATCAATTACAGTGTGCAATCATATCTTTGTAAGAATGAAACTATCTGTGCAAACAAATAAATGAAAGAGCCATGCAATAATATATTTGTAAAAATATCAATTACAGTGCGCAATGATATCTTTGTAAGAATGAAACTATCTGTGCAAACAAATAAATGAAAGAACCATGCAATAATGTATTTGTAAAAATAAAACTGATCTGTCAAGCAAATCAAAAAGAGAGCCTTTAAGCCTATTTTGCACTCGTACAGTGGTATCCAGAATGCAAAGTTCAGTACATTCCATCAGCAATTGATAACAAAGACTAGCATAAACTTATTGAAAATTTTGCTGAAGCGGCTAATTTTCCAACTTCATATTCTGACACATTCAACAGCCATCAACAGTCAGTATTCCTTCAATAGTAGCTGGGAAATGCAGAAATCAATAAATAAACAAGAAAAAAAATAGCACAACAAATGCAGATGCATAGACCTACTACTAAACTATTTCATCCATTAAGAGCACGACACATGTAGATGCAAGGACGCCCCTGTGTCAGAAATCAATTAATCCCAAAATAGTTTTGTTACTAACCAGAGCCTTGAGATGAAGGCAAAGTCTACATAAAAGAAAGCACTAGAATGGCTGCCTTATTCGTCAGTAAAAAACAAAGTATAAACAACAACTACACCTCAGTCCCAAACAAGTTGAGGTCAGCTATATGAATCCTCATTGACCATGTAACTTCATTTAAGCTCATCTCACACAAACATTATACAAAATAAAAAGTGCCCCCATTTGTGGAATAACACTGGGTTTGTTATTGTAGTAAAAATAAAAGTTCTATAAGTTTTCTATATTTTTACTGGCATGTTCTTCATTAAAAAATTAAATTAACACATTATTCCTTATGCATCTTCAGCTTAAAGCTATGGGGATTAGGATGGTTCTGGTTTTCACAACTTGAATTTTCCTGTTCTTAATCTGGAGCTAAAGGGTGACGGCACTATGGCAGTCAGCTTTCAAGGATATAAAATAGTCAGGAGCTGTACTTTTTGAAAGTTACGTGAAGGTACTTCCACAATAAATAAGAACAGATCTATCTACAATACATCCTACTAAAACTGTAAAAAACTTCCTTGGTTAATTCGGAGGCTCTTCTTGAAGTAATTAACAAATCCTGAATGTCAGATACTTCATGACGATCTCTATCCTAAAATTGTGGCCCAGAAAGCCCTCTATAAGACAATTTACAAGTAAATTTGAAAATCAGCATTGAGTTGTTCTTTGTACTACTCCCAAGGGAAATGTGATCAAGAAAGCAACATTTATGCACTCTATTCAGTCAAACTTAGGACTTGGATCTAAAGCTGCCACTGTAGGAGAAAATGCAGAGTGAACAGTTGAGCAAAAAAAAGATCATTTTTATCTTACCTTGAGTAAGAAATTTGCACCAGAAACAAGACAATTCATTTCATCTTCTTTCTCTATACTGACTCCCAGCCTTTCTTTAAAAAGATCAGCGAACTTATATGCCCCACCACCTGTAGCCTTTCCACAAAACCAAACTAGTTAAACCTGTAGCCTTTTCACAGAACCAAACCAGTTAAACCTGTAGCCTTTTCACAAAAACCAAACCAGTTAAATAGGTGAATGTATGTGTAAATTATTAAAACTAATAACTAGCAGAAAACTGAAGTAAAACCACATTACAATTTGTTATTATATAGTTAAAGTACTTGCTAAATAACTGCTCCGTAGTGGTAACCAGAGTCCAGAGTATAGTGGATTCTTTTTTTTTTATGAGGTTAATCCTCAAGACCAGCTGCAACCTTTGATACTCAGGGTAATGGGCCCTCCCCTCTACCCTTCTCCACTTAATAAATACCAAGCTTGATTTACATTGCACAGGGATCACTATGACCCAAGTTATAAGTCCCTCGATCTTTCCCACTTGAACTAAGCCTTGGGGGCTAATATGGTGGATTCTATTATTATCATAATCATCAGAGACGAATGCAATAAGAATCTCATTAGGTCTTCGGTAAGTTTCTATTAGTAGTTTATTACAAACGAAATATACACCAAGATGATCCTGTAATTTAAGTAGCTCAGGAAAAAAAACTACCACACATATGAGACAGGGGATGCTCTTTGATGGAAAAGGGATACAATTACGAAAACTAGTTCAATTATAAGAACGGTCTAGCTATGCCTGTATAGCCGTACATGGAATCAGTTTTTACTTGCACTTATTTTGAGTACTTCAAAGTTTAAAACAATTTGCTTCTTCCTCCATATAACTTGATTCTGATAAAACTAAAACTGGAAGTAGACATCCTGGCTCAATAGCACTGATACATAAAATAAAATAAAAAGTGTCCGCTCTTTAACCGTTTAAATTTTTCTATCACGTGGTCACAAAGCTCAACATGGCACCAGAGAAAATAAAGTTCCTAGGTTTAAATGTTACTACGCCTGATATCAAAGAAGTACTTTTACATGTTTGGCCCTAGAAAAGAGAATAATACATCATTCGAAGGAAGAAAATGAAGTGTCTAGCTCAAATGTAAGGGAGTGTGCTATTGCATAATCAAACTAATAAAAGTCACCTCCCTCACAACTTTAACTTATAAATGAGGTCGACACGCAATTCAACAAATATGATGCTTACCTTAATTACTGCATTTTCACTTGGTGGGGCATCAGAAGGCCAACATCGTGGATCCATCCCTGGCCACAAGATTATGAACAAAATGTAAAAACTACTCTTGCCAATGTACGTGGTGTTGATCAAGAACATTTGAAAATCATGGGGCAATACAGGGCATTTACAAATTAGCAATTTAAAAAGTATGTACAAATCAAAGGACTATACCACCGCAGTGAAGTTGCTTGGAATGTATAAAATCTAAGCACTCATTGATTTTCGATGTCTCAAACTTCACAAAATGAAGCCTCCCTCCAAGGATAGGATAGCTTCTTCTGCTGCCATTAGTAACACCCAATCTCTCCTTAACTTTCCTCTTTCTCCCATCATCCACTTGTCGGTCCGCATGTCTTGAAAAGTAAATCAGCTTGATAAGAGAGCCTGGATTAAGAAATCCATGGAAAATATTATTGCAGTACTAATATGATTTAGGTTAATCGTAATTAGCTTTTCGCACATCAAACTCAGAACCAGTGCAAGAGTTCAGCATTACACCAAAAAGCATACAAAAGCAGATAAAGTTGGGACAAACGTCAAACTTGGAGACACCACAAGAAAAAGTTGTGCGGACTTTTCACTCGATGCCACACCCATGCCGGATTCTCTAAACCTACACTACTTTTGGAGAATCCGACATGCAACTGTTGACATTTTTTAAGAGTCCGAGCAACATAGTCCACAACCATATCAGTGGTAGCTTTTTGCCCAAATTTTCAAAGGTCTCAAAGAACATACTAGCAACATTGAACTGAAAGTATGAAATTAAACAAGAAAATATCAACTTCATATCCATTTTACTAACAATAAGAATTACACAAACATCAAATCCCAAACTTCTTAAGACTCCAATAAAGACATGAAAATTTACCACCAATATCCAAAGCAAGGTGTGAAATATCATCAGTCTGATTAGGCAACAGAATAGCAGGATCCTTCTCCTCAAAATTCCCCTGAATTGCAGCACCACTTACATCTAGCTGTGGACGAGAAGATGACCTATGAATTGAACTCCCAGGCAAAGGCGCCATATCTTTCTCTACAATATCTTTCTCAGTCATTTGTTGAGATGCCTCATTTATATCGTCAATTTCAATGTGAGAGTGGTCCTTTGTCGTTGGACTTGCCATTAGCTCTCTCTCTCTCTCTCTGTATGTCCTTCCTACCTTGCTCCTAAACCTAAACAATTCTTCTTTAGTCAATTGGGTCCAATTTGGTTAGCGCACATTTCTTTACTCCAAACAAAATTGAAGGTCAGCCACCAAACAAACTACTGTGACGAATAAACAAGTATTTATTGGCAGTGAAAGTAGTTATCAAACTATTCAAAATTACCCAGAACCCATATAATACTAAAACAATAAAACTACTATTAATAATAATAATTACAGATGAGAGGCTGTAGACGGCCTTTTAGTTTCCCCTACTAGTAGAGATTTAATTATGCAGGACGAAGATTAAAGTTTGAATTATCTCTATCTCAACAATAAGTTCCATTGATGAATTAGCCGTAAATGGCAGTGGCAAGTGTAAAACAACCTAAAATATTGGGACCCAGAAAAGAATAAGTAAACAAGATGATGATCATACAAATTACAAGCGAGTGTTAACAAACCCAACAAAGACCAGGATTATTAATAAGAGAATCTTGAATCTTGAATGTGAGTCGACCCAGTTGAATCTTGATTTTCAGTCTTGTTCTTCTGAGTTGTGCATTTGGTCTTGTAATAAATAAATAAACACTATAAAGACGCGCTGAATGGTCCGCTCAGTGAGTAGACCCGCAGCGCAGCGAGAAAATATTTTCGCAATAATGTTGTGAAATTCCTATTAATGTTTAAATACTAAAATTCTGTTTTCAAAACTGATTTTGTTTTCCACGTTTAGACAAGATTTGGATGCGGAAGATATTTTTTTGATAATTATTTCACATTAAACATTGATATGTACCATTTTTCTCATATTTTACTTGTGAAATTGTATTGATTATATTGTTGGGGTTCTTTCTTTATAGTCGAGTAAGAACACTTTTTTATATATAATGATAATTTAATTTTAAAATATATATTTTTATCTCATAATGAAATAATTTATTGCATCAAAATTCAATCCAACAGTGATTATTTTTTTAAAAAAGAACTATCTCTCAAACCGTGAACAAGTAAAAATGAACAGAAGGAATATTTTTTTTTATATATATTTTAAAAAATCAATTAATAAGAGATAGCTTGGTAAAATATATATATCAACCGTAACAAGTAAAATGAAGGGCGGGAGTAATAAATTTGGAACACCATTCATTCCTGTTTAGAATTACTGTGAAGATTTTTTGCCCAAAATCATAACGTTAATTACCTCATAATTTATTATTTTAAAAACTTACCCGGTCGGAACAACTTTTTCTTTATATAGAAAGAGAGATAGAGAGAGCTAACAAAGACATTGCATACCCAATTAGATCAAAAGAGAATAATATGCCCAAACATATAAATTCTTTTGACGAAGTCTTGCTTTTTACCATAGGCAATAGAATTGACTTTATTTACATGCTATATCACATTTTTATCTATTCGAATAAGAGGTAATTGTTTTATTTTAAAAAATAATAATTTAAGTTTTTAGTAAAAAAATACATATACAAAGCTTCAAACTTTATCACTTCAATATTACAACTATGTGACACAGGTGATGCATCTACTACATCTTGGTCACGGGCTCTAATAAGTCATCGTAATTATTTGAAAAAACATAGGAACAGGATTCTGTAGCTTAGACAACATCTAAGCGACGTGGGTAACAGAAACTTGCAAAAGCAAGATCCACTCTTCATCCAAAGTAACAACATTACAAACCCAACAGTCAGACAACTAATTTACATCTATGAAAATCCAGGATACATGTATTCTTATGCCCAACTTCATCCTTCGTTTCTCAGCTAGTATATCAAGCTGCTTTTTCGGATGATGCATTTTCTGCATTGCCATTAAATTTTGCCTTCTTCGCCTCATAATCCTTCACAGCAGCCTTAATTGCATCCTCAGCAAGCATACTGCAGTGCAGTTTAACAGGTGGGAGGGAGAGATGTTTTGCTATCTCCCTACAGTAAAGTCAGATATGCTTCAGAATACATACTCACACAGACAGATTACCAATTAACCATAAAGCAGGTTGAAGGTCACGAAATAAAGGGGGGTGGGGGGTGGATCAAAGATGACAGTAAGGGACAGATGTACCACGAATCCAGGTATTTAAGATGTTTCAAACCACATATATACATGCATCGGAAAAATGCTTTTAAATAAACCGCAACTTACAGAAAGTCAACAAGCAACGCCTCCAGTTAACAATCCTTCTCGGTGCTTAATTAATGATACATGTATTATCTTACAAGGCCATGCCTCACATATCCCGTACCTAAAAGTAAGTCCATTCTAAACTAAATTATGTTGAATAGGTAACCAACAGCCAGCGAAGTTGGCACTTCATGTACATGGTTATGCTTTTGAGATTTCTCTTACAGATGAGGTTCCATCCTCAATCTTAACTTAGTGTGATAAATGGTTGGATACAAGGCTGGTCATTTCCAAGTTATGTTGGATTCAGGGCTTGAGATTTTCAAGGATGAAGATTACTTTGGTGTAAAAAGTATAATCACGGCTAGATATCTTCTATAAGGTACAGGTTTGCAGCAGTCACGGTGCCTTCCCTGAATGACCAACAGGCACTGTTGCATTGTAAAGATACATGGCTCTTTAATATGAGAGTTTGGTTGATCTCGCTTAGGTTAACTTAATGGAAGCTGAGCTGAAGGTGACAATGTCATAACAGAATTTCATCTTCATTTATGCACTATGAAGTCATAGCAATGCCTTTGACTTACTAACACTCTTTTTAACTTTCATAAACCCCACTATGTGTGAAAATCTAAATGTGAAGAATTAAAAGGACGGTTCTAGCCAGAATTGAAGTTTTTAATTCAAAAAAGGACGAAGTAAATTCACACACAAAGATAAGACATTTTAGAGGGTTAATAAAGTACTAATAAAACTTTGTGACTTGCTTACAGCAATAAGAAAATCAACAGAAGCACCAGAAGACCGAAAAATGTAGCACGGTAGCAGTACCAGAATACCAAAAAGTGTAGCACGGTAGCAGCACCACAAAAAAAAAAACACAGCACAGTAGTGGCAACTGGCACGACACAATACCAAAAATCGCAGCACAGTAGCAGCACCACAAAACCAAAAAAAGGCAGCACAGTAGCAGCACCACAATACTAAAAAATGCAGCACAGTAGCAGACCACATTACCAAAAAATGCAGCACAGTAGCAGCAACACAATACCAAAACATGCAGCACAGTAGCAGCACCACAATACCAAAACAATGCATGTTTTCCTTTTATAAAACTAAAAGGAATTGGGGAAAGAAATGGAGGAGGAGAACCAGTCGGCCTTGTTTAGTGGCTCTGTTAAAAAACTCACGGTTGTTAGGATTGGAACTAAATATGCACCACTTCTTAAAAAATACAGGACTAATAATGCTCCACCAAAAAGAAGTAGGATCATTTTGAGCCCAAGTTCAAAGAAAGTACACTATTTTCGGCTTTTTCTCAACCAAAAAACTCTGTTTTTATTTTTCTGCCAAGTTCTCTAATTCCTTTTTCTTTTCTTTTCTTTTTTTGAGTTGGTATTTTTCCTTGAGTTTCAATAAGCTTTCTGTAAATTCAAAAAAAAGAAAGCATTCTCAAGCTCAATTTGATATTCCTATTTTAAGAGACCACCTTCTGATTGACCTGTTACAGGTGGGGCTGAAATACCCCGTGTAGACTCATTCTAAACAAACTTATACCTTCAATTTTGCTGAATTGACACATACAAGATAAAAGAAAACATCTAATCTCCTAGCAGTTCGTCCTTAATCTTTTGAGGGTGTTAGAAGGATGACGCAAATCGTGCATCCAAAGAGCTGAAGTTACATTTTTGGGATCTAAGTGTCAAATCTCAACAAAGATGACACAGTAAATTTTTCATCTTTTTCATCTGTTTAAATCTCGGGGACCAAAATACTTGTGAGAGATAACATGTATCAGGTCAGTTGGTCAATGTGCACTCCAGCTAATACCATCACCCCTCACCCAAAAAGGGAATTTTTTTTTTTTTATAATAGAGAAATCCATCTGTGACCCACCCTTTAGACAAATCACAGCCTTCTAAACTCGGTGAATAATGGGCGTGCCCCTCTACCCTTCTCCACTTAAATACCAAGCTTCGCTTAGTGTGATGTGGGGCTTGATCCTGCAACCTAAGCCACAAATCCTCCACCATTTGCAACTCGAGCTAGGCCTACTACCCGTATTTTGGTTAAAATGCTAATTTGCAGCGCAGTA
Source organism: Solanum pinnatisectum (assembly GCA_035578085.1). Classification (NCBI taxonomy): domain Eukaryota; kingdom Viridiplantae; phylum Streptophyta; class Magnoliopsida; order Solanales; family Solanaceae; genus Solanum; species Solanum pinnatisectum. Next base: position 46,580,436 of record CM069078.1, on the reverse strand, counting down.
TTTTGAGAACTGAAATTCAACATAACTTGGAAGCCACTGAGTCCACTTTTTACCATCTCAAAAGCAATATTGGTATCGTCCCAGACTCCCAGGTAATAAGTTACTTAATAACAACACGGCAGAACCATTGAAACAAGATATATATAACTAAGAGAATCAACTGTTCAATTACTTAAAAGCAGGGTCACCTGAGGAAATCATGAAGGCAGGAAAAAAGTGAAGGGGATAATCTGAAACCACACTGTGTACCCTAAAACACACACACAAAAGAAAAAAACAAAAGAAAGTTCGAAGGACTTACGTGTTCTTTATGGACAATACTTCCTCCATTTGTCTTCCTTTCACCCATTCAGTTGCTGAAAAATTGGAAATTTTTAATTCAGAATCAAATCAAACCAAAATAGGGTCAGATGCTCAATAAAGTCGGTTCATAATATATGCAGAAGGTAAAAAATTATCTTGTTTTACCAACGCAAACATACCGACGGATGAAGAAGCAATCGCAGAGCCACAACCAAAGGTCTTGAAACAAGCATCCGTAATTTTCCCTGTCTGTTCATCGACCTTGATTTGAAGCTTCATCACATCCCCACAAGCCGGAGCTCCGACAAGACCCGTACCTACAGTGGGGTCGTTCTTGTCGAAGGACCCAACGTTTCGGGGATTATTGTAATGGTCCACCACTCTTTCATGATAGAGCCGGGGCAAAACCCCTCGCGTCACCGGCGATCGTTGCCCTAGCCCCAAAATTCGATTTCCGACGTGCTTCAACATCTTCGTTATTTGCCCTAATTCGTTGAATTTGGGAATTAAGGAGCTATGTCGATGCGTGTGTTGCTGTTGTTGTATATATATGATGAGGTTCCCGTTTGTGTGGAAGAATACGAGAGGCGGTACCACGGATCGAGAGGAAAAAGAATTGGGCCTCAACATATATAATTAGTTACTGGGCCAATGTCCCCTTTCTAGTTGGCCTTTTAAAAAAAATAAAAATCACCTAACATATATATTTAAGGGGCAATATTACAGATTTTAAATCTACTTTTAAAATAGGGATAATTATGTAACTAAGCTAATTTTTACTGCTTAATTATATATTATAGCTATAGTATTAATTAATTATAAAAAAGGGTTAATGTTTAAGATAATGGTTAAGATGGGTCCCACCATTTTGTATTAGATCGTGTATATTCACATTTTCTCTTTTATACAAATTTTTCACTGCGTCTCTCCAACCTACTCATCAATTTATTCCTTAATTCTCTCCTTCTCCCTTTAATCTCTCAACCGATTCAAATTTCAAAATTTCAAAATTTCAAAATTTTGAATCACCCCTCCTAACCTTCCCAATCTTGCAAAATAAGGTAATTTCATTTTTTAAAATTTTCATCAGTTCTTGATTTTCTTGTATTTGTATAATTTTTTCGATTCTCCCAATTTTTCCATAGTTCGACAACTAAATCTCGAATCCTTTGGTACAATCAGTCTAATCATGGAGGAAGAATCTTCATCAAAGAGAATCACTAGAGATATACTTTTGCATACAACAAATTTGATTTAGAATCCATTTTTTTCATTGGATTTAATTCAAGATTTTGAAGCATTTACATGTTCTATTGCAAAATCTAAAGCTTTTGATTCAAACACAACAAAGAAAGAGATTAAATCTAAGTTTATCAATGAACCTATCAATATGGGGTTAAATGACTCCGAGTTGATGATTCCCGTAAAAAAAAGAGTACGAAAAGCATATTCAAGCAAAAATGACACAAAAACAGATGATTATGTTCATTTGGACCAACAAGTAGCAAACGATTTTGAGGTATTTTCATGTTTTCATTTTTTTCTTTTTATATTTGGATAATTTAAATTGTATTCTAAGTCTTGAGCTTGAATGAAGTAGGTGATCATTTCTGATTCCTCCATAGGTGGGTGCACCCTAGCAGTTTCTTCCTTCCAACGAATGGCATATTCTCGAAAGCATTCAGTTGACTTTAGTTTTAACTTGGTAATAGAGATTCTATCAGGAGCGATCTCAACATGAAACCTGTAGTGATCCATAAAAGCATTCACTAGATCATCCCAAGTACGCCATTTGGTCACATCTTGCTGAGAGTACCACTCCAAGGCTTTTCTAGTCAGACTTTGATTGAATAACTTGATTCTTATCCCTTCGTTGTTTCCAACACCAATCAGCTTTTCACAGTAAATTTTCAAATAAAAGAAAGGATTTTCCGATCCACTGAACTTTTCAAACTTCGGAATCTTGTAACCGGATGGAAGCTCAACCTCGGGGAATGTGCATAACTCTTCATATCTTACACTCTGGCTACTATCGAACCCACGAAGACCTCTCATAGCATCTTTTAAGCTTTTCATCTTCCTATTCACCATTTCAGCATCAATTGATTTTGTATCATTTTCAATTTCAACATAGTGATTAACATCTTGGCGGTGAAACTCTTGAGCCTTGGTAACAGGTGGAGCAATGACATAAGTGTACACTAGTGGAGCATGATGTGTTACTGTTGGATCTTTTGAAGGAGCAAATGTGTACACAAGAGGAGTATCCTGAGTTGAATGAATGAGCGAAGCACATTGAGTTTGCTGAAAGGTGGTAAAATGATCTCCTTGATTGAGCTCACTTGAAGTCGAAAATGAAGGTGGCATGGGCCCTTTTTGGCGAAAAGCAGCTTGGTATTGTGTTACCAGGAGGTTCAGTTCACCAATTCGTTGCTCTAGACGAGCGATGACTTTCATGGGTGATTTTGTTTCTACCGAGGCACTAGGATTGGCCGCGACAGATGGAGTGGCGATCATTTCGGAACCGTGTTGATAGTGAAATCCATTTTTGAACAAGTCCTCTTAGTAGTCCGAGTAAGAAATGAAGAGTCTGTAGAAATTTCCTTGACCTTAGACCGTGTAAAATACGAATGTTCTGCCAACGGGTACTTTGGTGAAGTAAGCAAGTTTGATTACCAACACAAATCAATCTCTCCTTCTAAAAACAACTCAAAAAATAAGAGAGTTAGTCGATTAATCATAACAATAAACCAAAATAACATCTAAAGCAAATAACATTTGTTTTACTTAAAACAAATTAGTCCAAAATTTGAGGAGGGAGAGACCTAAAAAGTGACCAAATGAAGAAAAATTGATCATTTTGTGAACTAAAACTTTAATGAAAGAAAGGAACTCGAACAAAGCAAACTATGTGATTTGATAAGGATTGAAAATGTTGATTTTTTGGAAGGTTTACTTGAAAATAAAGACGTCATAAAATTGACATTAAACTGACGGAATATTTAGTAACGTCGGCTAGGTAGGTGTGGAAAATAATTCTCAATAAACGAGTCAACGTGAATTTGAATGATGACCTAATAATATTTTTTTAAAGCTCTATTGAACCTAGAACTTGAATGATTTTGAATGTAATTTGGCAATGAACTTAAAGAGAATTTTGGAAGGGATCAAAAATTGGGTTTATATGCCTAATAACGTTCTAAGACTATAGAATGGAATAATGGACCAATCATGTTTAAAAAAAACATATGTATATAAACACATAGGCCAAACAAGCATAAACAAAACAAAATTTGTAACATTTATACACAAACAATAAATTACGCCTCCTAACATACATGTGACCTTTTGAGCCAAAGGTAGGCCTAACATTTGAAGGATGTGTATATCATTTGTGAAACGCTCCATTGCCCCAAAAATATTTATACAAACCTTATGAATAAAACAAATAGGGATACATATTAGAGGAGGGGGAAATATATATCAATCCTTCGCAGGGGTACAATGGTAAACTAAACTAAGTTTTCATATGAAATCTTCATTCCCGAACTTCTTGATGCTTTTGAATTTCTTCTGGATGAGGAGGATCTTCCTTTGACTTAAACAAAGAAACTACCTATAAAATAAAAGCCCCAACCCCAAGGACAATGGTACGCACAAATCGACGTACATATCCTTCAAATTTAACAAATAGGTGGATGATCGTCTTATAATGACCATGGGTCAATTAGACAAAAGGTGGTCTTCTAATGGGCCTAATACACCTTGGGTATTGAGTCATCTTAGGTTAATGCACCTAAAAGAGGGTTTTGATTTAGCTCCTACTTAGGTAGACTAGAGTGGCTTTATTTTGATGTAGACTGGTGACCCAAGAGGACAACTTAGGTTGGAGTAGTTAGCGATCGTTGACCATCCAGTGGCCAACTATATTCGTCAGGGTACCCCAATAAAAAATTGGATAACGAATGATTGCGACTCGCATAATTGTCCTTTTGATTTCAAATAAAAAAAAAAGGTGCCAATTGGCAGAATAAATGTTATGCATGCAATGATAGTAATATTCGAAATTTAAACACATAATTGCATAAAACATCAATTAATACAAATAATAGTTAACCAAACAATAAATCCTTTTGGTTAGAACCTAGATGAATCCCCAATGGAGTCGCCACTCTGTTACGATCCAATTTTGAAAAACTAAGGTTTTGAAACCATTTTTGCAACTTTGGCAATTTGTTTGAATTTTGGAAAAAATTTATAATTTGGAGTCGCCTTAATTTTTTAGGAAAAATTAAGAAAACCATTTAAAAATATCATTTTTTTTTAAAGAAAACATTTTAAATAAACCAGAGTCGGATAAGGGTTCAAATAATTCTCTAAGGAAGGGTTTAGACATCTTAGAGAATCCGCTAACATGCGATTGACCGTCGAATTAAAAAGCTTGGCTAATTTTTTAAAAAGAAAACTTAAATTACTTAAAAATATTATTTATTATTTATTTATTTTAAAAAAAGAGAAATTTTTTTGATACTTATACATTCGTATTATCTCAAATAAATGAAATAGTTCAAATGTTAAAGTGTCAAAATTAAATTTAACATAACAATTTATCCGAGTCAAGTTTTTGAGTCGAATAATCAACACAATCACTTAAGTGTGGATTTGAAAGCTAAATACTAACTATGAAAGAATACGGATAATTCTCAAGTTAGTTTTGAAGCTAAGATTGCCTTAACTTAAAAGAGGTTTTGGAAAATTTGAATACAAATAAACGAATGGTGAAATAGAAGAGCCATTAAAAACCTCCAAAGAATTCATCTAAGTTAAGAAAAGGATCTTAAAGTTGTTAGCTTTCACAATCAAATATAATAAAGAAAATATAGCATGACAAGGCAAAAACAAGGGAATAAGGAAAACAAGGAGGTGGCTGAAAATTATTTCAGTCTTTCTGGTTGATGTTGCTGCTGCCGTTTCAATTGGCCCTTTGAGAGTCCAAAAATTATCAATTTTCAGCCTTTTCAAGGCTATTGATGCTGCTTCGTTACCCATATATCAGCTTCCCTTTCGTAATTTGGCGGAGGTTTGACTCCAAAAGAAGAGAATGCAAGGGAATGGAAAGCCCGAATGGACTTGAACGGGTGAGTTCATGCCAAGAAAAAGAGGGAAAAAGATTAACAACAATATTAGGATTATATCAACTTGAACTTAAAACAAGCAATGTCATATAAACTCAAAACTCTAAATAACATGTTTATCATGGCTGAAATTATACCAAACTTAACCATATACAACTATCAATTACAAAAAAAACAAAGATAAAGGTTTCCAGATTTTAACTTACTTATTATCCCATAAATATAAATTAGAGAAAAGAATTATACAAGTAAAAATGGATTTACTGCTAAGGAAACAAGATAATCTCAACATGAATTAATTTGAGACATGACACAGATAGCAAGCAGAACTCTATCTAGAGTTATTGAATCAGAATTACAGCAGAGAATATCTAAGAGCATTCGAGGGTAGCACTTGAAGATTTACGGCAGTTTGAGGTTAGATTAACTACAAACAATAAAGAAAAGACTGGGATTTTTGCACCTAAAATCAGAGAATGAATACGAGAACACATTTATAATAACGCCAAGATTATTTAAACGCCACACAATTTCATAAGCAATTCACAATCAGTGTATAAAATAACATGTCCAAGATGGAGGCAATTAACAACAATAGGCGGCCACAACTTAAATATGACAACAACTAAACAGAGGTTTCCTACTCCTAATTAAACACAACCTTTAATCAAACCAAAAAAGGAGTTCGAAACAGATTCAAGTATAGTTTAAAGAGAAACAACTTTAGGCTCAACTTGTTCAAAGTTTTAAGCCAACTCATTTAGCATATACGAAAGACAAACAAGAAAGTGCGGGGAAATATAAAATAACTTCGCACCAAAATAACTTAGAGAATTTAAACAAGGATCTAAGTAGAATAATCTAATAAATTTTAGGACGTATAAAAGCTATGATATGAGCTTTCATCCATCCTAAGCTAGCTCTCTGGAAAGTGCTAAAGAGCAGCTCCAAAGGTAAGTTATTTCTCACTCGAATATGCCCCTTGAATGGCATGGAGAGCATTGAGTCTATTGGTTGGCAAACCACACTAATAGATTTTACAAAATAGGCAGGCAAAGATGACATTTCAAAAACACATACAGACTTTCACAATATCGAATATAGAAACTTTAAAATCGATGTAACTAAACAAGATGTTTTCAGATCACATTCTTGATATATAAGGACATGAATTGTATCTCGAGCTATGTAATCAAAAAGAGATAAACAGCCACACACATGGATTGCGAAGTTGATTAACGATAGATTAAAGTAACTAGAAACACATATTTCATATAAGCTTAACTAAATAAAACAACTATAGTATATTCACATTCTCAATATATGAACTCAATGCCTAAATTCAATCATAAGAATAGAAACTAAACACCACATTCGATAATCAATAAATATGACATTAAAATCAAGTAGAAACAAGTAGCAGCTAAATCGAAATGTCTCGAAAGAACTTTACGTGGAGGTTGAGCAAAATCAAAACAAATAAAGCTAAAATAGGCTACTGGGAACACACAAATCACAAATATTATACTAAGACCAGGAACATAATTTCTAAACTACAACTAATACCCAAATAGATTCATAAAGAACATAAACAAACTAAAAAGGGAAAACGACAAAAAGAAAAAAAAAAGGTTACCTGGTTCTGGGAAGCGAACCGAAAAATGAGCTAAACGAAGGCGATTTCACTTCTTCAGCTTGAACAATAAAAAATTTTGAACTATTGAGTCGAGAATTCCCAAACCTTTTAAGGGATACTCTCAGGTCTCAAAAATCCTCCCTGTAAACAGTGAAAAGAAGGCCTATTTATAGGACCTAAAATCTCACGAAATTTGGATTTTCGATGTGGGACTACTGGAATTTTGAAATTCTTAGAGGATAAGGTGTGAGCTGGAGAGTGTACGAATTTGAAATGAAAATGAAGAGAAAAAGGAAATTGGAATGGACCATACCATGGTTGCCTCCGGAAGCTCCGCGTGTCTTTAGGCTCATGCTAAGCATGCAGATTGTACTAATATGAAGTAGAAAGGGAGAAATTTGAGGCGGCAAATTGGGAATTAGGGATCTATCTTGCTTCGCTCTTTCTGGGTTGAAGGTCTGCGCGTCTACGGTGAGTGCTGGAGATGTGCGCGTTATGACTTGTGAAGGGAAAGAAAAGAGTGATCGGTCTGGGCTGAAGGAATAAGGGTAATGGGCCGGGTTTAAGGCTTTTTGATGGTCCATTTTTTGAGTGAATAAAGTCCATTAAGATAGCTTCAAAGGGAACAAGTCCTTTGATTTATATTTCCACCGAATTCAAATTAACAAAACGGGAATGAAACGAATTATAAACTTAACTAATTACTCAATCTTCTTTAACATTTAACAACACAAAAATAATTATTTCGAAAAGAAAGATCTTAGTTAAATTGTGAACTAATCAATTTTAAAGGAAATAAGATGAGTATTTAATTAAAACTCTATTTTTCAGTAAAATTATTTTCTAAATATTTATTCAAAAATTGAAATTTATATAAATATATATATTTTAAGTATATAGAGATATATTTTATAGAAAAAAATCGAAAATTGCATTGAAAATGATTTCAAAAGTATTTTTTTTTTCAAAATAATTACTTTAAATTTTTGGAAATTTAAGAATCTTGAAAATTAATTTAATACTGGAGGGCCAAAATTGGGTGTCAACACTAACAGTTTAGGTGTGGGCTCCATGATAAGACTATTGAATTGGGTTCCGTGAGAGAACCATTGAATTATGTTGTGTATCTACTTGTGATGATTACGTTCATATCTAATGATGATTGATATTGGAAGACTGTATGTTGCTCTAAATTGATAACCAAGGTGTATTTTGAGGAATGTGAAGTTGTTCGTTGTTCGTAATGTTGATAATATTGTATATGTTCGGTAATGCTTGTTTTGTAATGTTGTGGTTACTTGCATGTGTTTCACTTATTTAGATAGTCATGTGATCCTACCAGTACATTGTGGTTGTGTACTGATACTGCACTTGCTTGTTCTTTGTTGAGTACATGGCATCTTCAGACGGCTATTGATAGACCTCAGCTAAGTGACTATTGAGCGTGACCGGATTAAAGGGTGAGTTAGTTCTTTCAGGCAGCCATGGATCTTTCTTGTTTAAGTCCACTCTTTTCCGACTCAGACTATTTGTTTAAGGTATTGTTTAGTATCGGGGTTGTACCCCTTCTTCTTAGACTTGTCGTTAGTAGAGTTTTGTTAAAATGACTTTCAGGTTATAGGGGTTGAATTTCCGCATTAGTTTGGTTAGTTATTTGTTTAAATCTGCTTCTGTATCTTTAAATGTTTAGTATTTTTATTAAGGCTGCTTAGTTGGTTGTAGTAATGATTCTCCCACCAGAGGGTTAGCGTGGGTGCCAATTATGACAGTCTGGGTCGTGACAAAATTGATATCAGAGCCCTAGGTTCGTTGATCTCATTATACCAAAATGAGTCTAGAAGAGTCTTGCGAAACGGTACGATGACGTCCATATTTTTCTTAGAGAGGCTATAGGACTTTAGGGAAAACCCACTTATTTCTACTCGTTCGTGCTATGACTTGAATCCAATTGGTATTTGGGTGATATAAATTGGTATCTTTCCTCGTTCACTGTACGGTCCAAACTAGAGTAACAAAAGTGGTAACACCATCACTAGCAAGAGAGGATGTATATAGACTACCGACAGTTGAATAGGGTCACTATTTAGAACAATTATCCATTGCCTTGGATAGATGACCTTTTGACCAATTGCAAGGCACATCGATTTTCTCTAAGATTAATTTAAGGTCTGGTTACCATCAGTTAAAGATTGAGGCGGTTAAGAATTGGGTTCGACCAAGTTTTGTGATTGGAATTAGCAGTTTTGTGGGGCTCGCTACATACTATTGTCGTTTGTGGTATAAGTTAAGTCCAATTGGTATCTCCAGATTCCAATTGGTATCTCAACGAAGTGAACTAGACATTGTAGTCCCGATTGAAGGGACACACCTAAGTTAATTGAAACTGATAAAATTCCAATTGGTATCTGGCCTTGGGGGCCATATAAGGCATGGATCATAAATAACGGCCGTCTATGGAGCGAACTAATTAAAGAATTTGGATTTTATCTGCAAGTTGTAACTTTTTGAGTGTCGTGAGACTTGTTGTGAAAAGAAAGTCATTACGAGATTAGGTGAAATGGTCTGGATAATTACGAGGTGGTTCGTAAGCGAGAAATCTGGACGTACGTTGCGACCAACTGATAACCGTGTGAGAGTCTGGGTGTATTATGGGATATGTGTGTGGTAGTGTTGAAACGATACAAAAGGATTCTAAAGTGCGTACTTCGTTAGGTTGATTTAGTTATAGATGGAAACCTTTGGGGAATTTAGAAAAGAAAAGAACCTTAGAAAATTGTTGACAAGGGTTCTGTTTCCGTTGAGGCCGCTGGGGCGGGATTTTTCCCATCACGGTGAGATCGACAGTGCAGAATTTCTCCCACTAGAGCAGGACACAGTGAGACAGAATCTCAGCCCTGTCTCCTCTATTTTCCCCTAGTCACAATTATGGAACCCGAATAGTACCTGAACTAACCCCCACGATCTAATTCATTGTTCAGCAATCGAATATAAGTTGTAAAGTGTGTTAAATTGTGGAGAACCTGGGCATATTAAGAGGAAATCAGTGAGGTCGTGTAGGCCGGAGAAATGGCAAATGCAGGTAGATGAGTAGTGCAGCCAGGCGAGAAGGTTGCCCGTCAAGACGACAGGGCTCAGTTATATGCTTTTTTGGGCAAAACCAAGTTTAAGGTGTGATGCAGTGGTCACTAGTGCTACTCTTGTCTATGCCCGAATGACTGTTGTTTCGTGTGATATTGGTTCTACTTATTCATACGTGTCAGTTCAATTGCCTTGGGATTTGATGTGGTTTGTGATATACTTGATGCCCTCTTCCATGTTTCTACCCCAATTGAAGAGTCAGTCATAGTCATCCTTGTATATCGTGTTTGTCCTGTTGTGTTTATGAATTTTCAGACTTGGGTTGATTTGGTTATGCTGGATATGACTGACTTGATATAATCTTAGGCATGACTTGGTTGTCCCCCTATTATATCTGGCTTAACTGTAATGCTAAGTCAGTAACTCTAGAGATCCCCGCTAGGAAAAGATTAGAGTGGAAGGGGTGTACAAGCCTAAGCTAGCTAAGATTATATCCTTCATTTGGGCTAGGAAACTGGTAGGGCAGGATTGTTTGGCTGATTTGGCTCATGTTCGGGATGTTGAGGTTGAGTCTATCTCTATCGAGTCTATTCCTGTGGTCTGAGTTTAAGGAAGTGTTTCCTATGGATTTGTCTGGTATGCCTCCGGCAAGAGATATGGATTTCTGCATTGAATTGGAGTACACTCGCCCCATTTCTATCCCTCTGTATCGTATGCTCCAGCAGAATTAAGAGAGTTTAAGGCTCAAATCCAAGAGCTTCTTGAAAAAGGGTTCATTTGTCCTAGTGTTTTCAAGTATGGCGCTCATGTCTTGTTGTTAAGAAGAGGGAGGGTAATATGAGGACTGGTGATTTTATCTTAAGACATAAAAAAGTGCATATAAAAATGGGGTTAGTTCTTTGAATTTGGTAAGTATACATGAGTTAAGGTGTTATGTTGATAAAAATGTTGACTTGTAGCGATATTCAAGGATGACTGAGTATAATGGTAATAAGAGTTTGTGGTAGATTGTGATGGGATGCAACTATATATATTTATGTCTGTATCAATTTGTTATTTCGAGTTTTATTATATTTATATAATTTCAGACTTCATATTACTCAATTATACAAAAACACGTGAATTATACAAATGTACCAGCGAATTATACAAATTATTGTCCTCTTTCACTCGCCTCTCTCCTCCCTCTCCCAATCTCGCTTGCCATATATACAAATGTATATGTATAATATACAATTTTCTAATCGATATACATATACAATTCACCTCTCCCACTCTTTGACCTCTCTTGCTCGCCTCTCTCCTCTATCCTCTCTCTCCCAGTCTCGCTCGCCTCTCTCCTCCCTATAACATGTAGCTACGAATTGTAATTATCAAACTATAGTTATGGAGAGTAATTAGGCTATTTTGAGTGGTTATATGTGCAAGTTCATCTTTATATTTTAGTATCATAATATGTCACAAGTTATGTTATAAAAGATATGACAAGTTACGCTCATGACATCAAACATAATATCTCAAAAGTTATATTACAAGGCAGAAGAAGTTATGTTGCTACTATTATTTTATATGATCCAGGAACTTCCATAACGTTGGTGTGATTTGGTTTGAGCAACAGATCCTAATACGGATCCATACATATACGCTATTATTTCACATTCGCTATCAATTTTTTTCCTCTAAAAAGGATAAAGAACGTATACCGCAAAAGTCATAGCTTTAATTTTCAAATGCTACAACAAATTCAGAAAAACACTATGACATAACTTATTATGTATAACTTACTTTCAAGTTTTTGGCTAAAATCATCCCTCAACTATAACTCAAATCTAGTGTACATCCTTATATTATCTAAGTGAGCATAAAACATCCTTATATTATCCAAAAAATAACAAGAATCATCCTTCGGTCTATTTTTGTTAAAAAAACTAATTTAATCAATAAAAAAAGATATTTTTTAATTTGACCATGTCTTGGCCACTACGAGAAGATCAAAGTTACCTAAAAAGAATAAGGATATGGATAGAAAATGAATCTTTCATTGTCATAATTTAAATTTTTTGTGTTGTTAGTTTATATGTTTTTTGCATCATCAAGTAAATTGATGTCACACCCCAAACTTAACGGGCGCAACTGGCTCCTAATGCCAAAACTCAAGCCCAAGTCGACCCTGCTGAACCATTTGCTACTAGAGCATGGCAGCTACATGCAATGAAAAAAACAAACAAGTATATGTCGGCTTAAAACTAAGCCCTCGACCGGTAAGGCCCCTGTCAATAGATCTATAAAAGAAGCAGCTACTCGCAAGAGTTCATATAAAGAAATAACCAACTAGCACAAAAGTCCTGATTGGGCCGTCGAGACCACCATGATCTCTATACAAAAACTGAAAACAGGTTTATATCAAGACAATACATCAAACAATTTACAAGCTTCAACAAACCAACAAACTAGGCCAGCGTGGACATAACGTAGCTATACACCTCACACGCTAGTCTACAAGCCTCTAAGAGTAGAAATATTGGCGGGATAGGGCCCCAGCCTACCCATAAAAATATATACAACAAAAGCTAACAACCATCCCAACTCTGGCAGCTCCAGAGCAAAGGGGATAACCAACCAGATAGAAGTCAATCCTGCTGCTGAGGAGGTCTACTAGATCGTCTTTCCGGACTTGCATACATGAATGCAGCGCCCCCAGGCAATGGAGCGTCAGTACAAAATAATGTACAAAGTATGAAAGTATCATAATATACCAAAATCAATCAGGTAAGGAAATCAAAATTTAGATAAGCATGCTAATCCACTACTGAATCTAAAAATACAAAAAATGATCAAACAACAACCTAACCAAGCCCCATAAGCTCGGTAAGTACAAACAACATACCACCTACCTAGGCCCCTATAAGCCCAGAAAGTGCCAAATCAATCTACATACCCCTATCAGTAGCCCTTGTCTTTGTAAGAAGTCACATACCTCTTTTTGGCAATGATGTAGCTCCGTAGGCAGCGCATAGCCATCTTAGGCAACATCATAGCTCTGTGGGCTGCACATAGTCCTCTTTTGCATCAACATAGCCCTGTAGGCAACACATAGCCCTCTTTGGCGGCAAAATAACCCCGTAGGCAACATATAACACTCTCTGGCATCAATATTGCCCCGTCGGCAAGACATAGCCCTCTTAGGCAGTAACATAGTCCTCTTAGACAACATCATATCCCTCATAGGCAGTTCATAGCTCAACAGTTAACCACAATAGCCCCAAGGGCGAAAAGAAACAATTTAATAGGCTAAAGGCGAGCAACTTAGCTATAAACAATATATATGGATAGTTTCCAAGTCTTTCCTAACTTAGTGTCATTCTTAACAGATAATGAGTCCCTAAAATGAGGGTTTATAGCCACTCAATGAGCCAACCACTCACAGTTAAATCTACAAAATCACCAATATTAACTACCCTATTATGTCACTAAGAAAACATGACAAACGAAGGGAATAGCCTTAACATACATTTTCCTTTATAATTTATGCTGAAAATACCTCTGTCTGCACCACTACAACACTAAAAAAAGGTAAAATCAAACAGTAATTAAGGACAAGAATTACTACGACAATCGATACGAATTCCTATTGTAAATTATTATCCAAGACCTAGGGTATCCATAGACTGATAAAAGATGGTTCCTACCTTTCTTTACATGCCCAGAACACTCAAATAAAATCAATCCACTAAAAAACACCCTGCTTCCACAACCTCCACGGAGCTATACCGCTCAATTCACCATGAAAACTATACCAAAACGACGAGCTCGTGACATAGGGCAATTTTCGATAAGGAGTCAAGAAGAGATCATGAACATAAAAGGATGATTTGAGAAGTAAATCTCTGATTTTCATGGGTTTCTTACGAGTTGGAATGAAGAAAAATGAAGAAGATGCTATCTTATAAGGTTCCACTGACCTAGGGGACCCACCTTACGTGCCTGCTTGTGCAGTCTCGCGAAAACGCAAATATCTCTCTATTCTAAAGGCTCATGAACAAATGATTTGATGCATTGAAACTAGACTCGTAGACCTTCGATTTAATAGGTCGTGGGACCCATAAATCTTTATAGATTGGGAGAAACCTCTGAGACATTTGACCCAAATTTCAGAGGAATCTTTAAAAAGGAACTTACAATAACTTTCGCCAACTTTTATTTTGCAACTTACCTAACTTAAAAATTGAGATACAATCCTTGAACACTTAAAATATAACATACCACATCATTCTTAATTTATTACTCACCCTCTTTGTCTTTCCACGAAGGTATGAGTTAAATTAGAGTTTCGAAAAGTCGGGGTGTTACAATTGACTTGCAACAATACATAAGTTTTAAAATATTTATACAGTAGATTCCGATGGTTCGAAAGATTATGTAAAAAAAAATTATTTTAAAAATACTACGTCTAACTATTTAAAGATTTTCTTTAATAAAATATTTAGTACGTATGTACTATATATATAATGCAATTCACATTTTATACAATGTACAGAAATGCTGAAAATTTAGTGAAATTATGTAGGCGTTTAATTATGAAAATTAAAAAATAATTACTTTATTTGAAAATTTTGAAGTCGAAGTTGTATTTGGCTATACTTTTTACAAAGAATATTTAGAATTTGAATACATTTTGTCTGAATAAGATTTAAATCCTCAATTTCTAAAAATTAAAAAAATCACTCAACTTGACTAGCTTAACCATGTGTACATATATTCATTCGACTTGGCACATTTTTTGTTGGTGGCGTGAGTTTCTAAAAAAAAGAAAAGAGAAGGATGAATCTTGCAACTTTTTGGATAGTGCAAGGATGTCTTTTGTTCACTTATATAACACAAGAATGTACTTTAGGTTTATGGCATACTTTAGGGATGATTTTAGCTAAAAACTCACTTACTTTCCATTGAACTTATGTCGAGCAAGATAAAAATTCTTTAAATATATATTGATTGAATTAGGTCAAGATAGATGGATTCTTTAAATAATAATTTTTATGAAACAAACTATAAATAAAAAAATCACTCAAAAATAGGAGCTATTTGTGCAAAAACTTAGCAAACGTATCCTTTTCCCGGCCCAAAGTTGTTGAATTGCCTTGTCCTTGAGATTTTAGAATCATTTACAAATAATGAAAACATAAACGAATGGTCATGAATAAACTAAGTGGGTGTTTAGATGGACTTAAATTTAAGCGTTTTTTGGCTTTTTAAGTTTTTCTTGTACTATGCAAAAAGGTAAGAAAAAAACAAAAAATGAGAAGTTGAGTGTCCCTAACTTATGACTTTTAAGTTAGGGACTTGCATGTTCTTTATGGACAATACTTCCTCCATTTGTCTCACTTTCACCCATTCCGTTGCTGAAAAATTGGAATTTTTTAATTCAAAATCAACACAACCCACCCCATAAAATCAGTTCATAATATGTTCAAAAGTTAAAAAGATTCATTTTTTTTCATTTTTATTAAACCAAATTCAAAGACGAGAAAAAAACATTGACGGATCAAGCACCGACGAATCAAGCACTGACGGATCAATGACTCGATAAATAATTAAAATATAAAGTATACTTTGTTCAGCTGCTATTAGTAATTAATTCTACCTTAATTAATGTAATTAATATTCATTCATTAAGTTCCTCTCCGTCTTACATGATCTATTCAGTATTGATATTACTTTAAATGACAATTAGTAATTATAAAATTTAATGCCATCAATAAAAAAAAAAAAATGGTTAGGGAAGACAGAGCTTCTGTTACAAAATCAATTTGGTTCATTTAATTAACTTTTAAGCCATTTTTCTCATGCAAGATAGACTTTTTTTTTTATTGAACGACATTTTAGTTTGACTATCATAAGGTTTCTTTTTGTTTTACTATCTTTTTATAAAATGGAGAAAAGAAATTAGTGCACTATAATTGTGAAATTCCTTATTGAACAAAGGGATATAATTATGGGAAATAGAAATGAATTATGTCTTATCCCTTATCAAACGTCATCATAATTCATAACCAAAACCGTAAGTATCATATTTAGCTTAGGCTTTTTGTAAAACAATAAACTAATGTCTCTTATTCTATTTTATATTTATTTAATCTAATAATAATCGATATGGCACCTTAATTAGTAAGTGCATTAATTCCATTGAAAAGAAAACTTGTTTAATTAAAGTGAATAGGTTTTTTAACCATGAAATTGAAAACTAATTAGCAAACAAAATGAATATTTCGTGAAGTCATGTCGCAATTTTAATAATAAAAAATTAGATGGAAGAGAAGTGCATATGCATACTTAATTTTGATGCTGCTACTTAAATTATGCTCTATTTATTGATTTCTTAATATGTGTTATTTTCAAATAACTTTAGATATATAGTATCGAAAGATAATCTTGAAAAAGCCAAATTTTAGACAAATCAATAAAATTTTATATTGATCTAAAGTTAAATTATTTTTGCCTAAATTTCAACCATATTAGTTGAAGTTAGAAATGTTCCCTTAATTGATTAAAAAAAATAATGAATGTTTTTTTGTTCGATTTGGATAGAAGGGAAAGATAAGTAGTAAAATTATTCATTGTCTATATATATTTAAGTTTCGATTTTCAATACTTCATAGATATTACGAATCATATAAGAGCAGTAATCAATTTTAATTTAATCATTGTCATTTTTGTGTGAAATTCATGAACTGGAGTTCAACCATCTATTATCCGAAAATTTTGATTTTATAAAACTTCAACACTATATATTAAAAATTATTTCAGAGTGATATAGTGCAAAACTTCGAAAAAAATATATTAAATATAGATGTCCTTATAAAATACCCCATAATTTTTTTAATTTTTGCTGGATCAAATTTTTAGAGATCTAAAATTACGTCATCATATTTACAAAATTCGACAAAAAGAGAAATATTATTATGATTATAAAACAATCCCAAATTGGTCAAATATTTTCCTCAAGCCTTGACAAAACAATAGCCATTAGATCATCAAGGTCAAAGAGAGTCCAGATACATTCACACTGTAATAAATGTCTCTTCACACTTTACTACTACTTAACTACATATATACATACATATATATATATATATATATATAACACAAATAAAACTAGCAAAACAAAAATTGAAAAAACATAAATCACCCAAAAAATAAATAAAAAAATCCTCCTAATTCTTTCTCTCGTGCTTTACTCGCAATTGATCCCATGGAGTTTGATCATAGTAGTAATCAAAATGTTTTTTGCACATCCCCTAAAGATTATCTTCAAGATTTTCGTCACCTCGATCAAAATTTCATGATCGATATGAATAATGGTTATGACCCGTTATTCGATCCACTCTCAAATCATGATGATAACTTCTCATCAATTAGCCAAGTTTTCAATTTTGGTTATGAATTCAAGCCATTTGAGCAAAATGGTAGTGCAAGTGGTAGCACATTAGTCATGAAGAATTTTGAGAGTTCTATGGATATGAATTACAACTTTATTTGTAATCAAGATATGAAGCCTATCAACTTCAATGTTGTGCCTGATGAAAGTTCATGTATTACTAATACTATTGATATCAATGGTACTAATATTTATGATGATAAAGAAATTGATGGAAGAAAAAATAAGAAAATTTTATCTTCTTCTTCATCTATGAGAAAAATAGGAAGGGCTACTCGAAATAAGTCAAAATCAGTCAAAGGTCAATGGACTATCGAAGAAGACAGGTATTAATCTTAATTTTATTTTTTTTAAAGGAAAAAATCAATGTTAATTATTAATGTTAATTTATTTGATTGTTTTACATTTTTACAGGATTTTGATTAATTTGGTAGAGAGATTTGGAGATAGAAAATGGTCACAAATAGCACAAGTGTTGAAAGGGAGAATAGGGAAGCAATGTAGAGAAAGGTGGCACAATCATCTTAGACCTGATATCAAAGTATGATTTTTAACTTCTAATTAATTATTTCTTTCCTCTTTTTTTCACCTCCCTGATTAGTGATAATCTATTTTCTTAAATGCAAGTTTATCAACTTCTATCTATATTGTCTTTTACTTTCTTTGCGATCCTTCTTTCTTTGTTAATTATCTTTTGTGGTATAATTTCTAATTAGGAATATATATAAATTTTGTATTCTATACGAAAAAAGTATGTTTTAATAGAAAATAAAATACTAAAATGTTTAATTGGATGATATGAGTGAGTGTGCACATATTGATTTGATATAAATATATGAGGTAAAGAAGATCTTAATGATAATGTATGTCTTTTTCCTCACATTTGAAATGTGTTTGGTACCGGGGAAGCTATTTTCCTACGAATATTTGATTTTTTCTTTTTTATTTCAATGCTCATTTAGTAAGTGAGATTTAAATACATATTAAAATTAATTATAATTATATAGCAAATCGGAGAGTATTTGATGGAAATATCGAGTGTTGGAGTTTAATGTATAATTATTTTTTTCATAACAGAGATTAATAATAATGTTTTAATGTTTGATTTAATTAACAAGTGAAATGAAGTTAAAAGATAACATTGTTGTGAAAAAAGAAAGTCGGTTTAATTAACTTTTTTCTTTTGATGGATGATATTTTCCTTATGGTAGTTAAATACCAGAAACTGATTTTTGTCATACCAAATTAGATATATACCTAATTTTCCTTTTTTTTTAATTCTTCAAATACTAGATGAACGAAGGAGAACCGTACTTATTATTACGTACTAGTCGATTAAATCAGTTAAATTATTATTCATATCGAAAGGAATCGAAATTGATAATGAGTTGTCTAATAATTCTCGAACATGTTACTTATTTTGAGTACCTGTTTATCTTCTATCGGTATCTATGGATGGATCACAAGTCAAAATATGATTAAATCCCTTATATATATTGAATGCTGCTAACATTTTCTGATTTTTTGATAATCGTCAATGAAATGATAAGACATTTTCTCGATTTTTGTTCAGTGAGAATTGAACTCACACTTGTTACGCTAGAGAAGACTCTAATCGTTATAATTAACTAGATTTAACAGAAATTTGTGTATTGATTTGTTTGAGCAGAAGGATTTGTGGACGGAGGAGGAAGACATGATATTAATCAAAGCACATGCAGAAATAGGTAACAAATGGGCAGAAATAGCAAAGAAACTTGCTGGTAGAACTGAGAATTCGATAAAGAACCATTGGAATGCTACAAAAAGAAGACAATTTTCGAGACGAAAATGTCGCACAAAATGGCCTAGGCCAAGTTCGATCCTCCAAAATTATATCAAAAGTTTCAACTTTGAAAAGAGTAATAATAATGCAGGTAAATCTACAGAGGCAACAATTGAAGAAGTTCCAGCAAATTATGATAATTTCAGTGATGAATTTGGTTTGGATAACAAACTGTTTGATGATTTGGAGATTCCTTATGAACTGATGCAAGATGATGAAGTAAATCACAAGGAGCTTGACTTGATGGATTTTGATTATTCAGAGTAATAGTGATATAGAGCATGAAAATGACTGTAATTTCTTATTATGAGATGCTACATATATATAGAGAGAGACAATTATAGGTGTTTGTTTAAATTAAGAATGACATTATAGTACTTTTAAAACTGTATGTGTAACATTGTAATGTGTTTGGTAAGGAGGAATATATATTTTTCAGAAAATATTTTTCGATTTTCTCATGTTTGATTGGTTAAATAATTTGAAAAGTATTTCTTTTAGAAAAATAAATTCGTTGAAAATGAGAAAAATGACTTTTTAATAAAAGTAGTGAAATTATGTGGGAGGTAATTGCTATTTCGTGACTTCTGAAAATACTTATGTTATTTTTATTTGTTATTTTGAAGCTCAAGATGAGAAAAACACTAACCTAAGCAATAACTTTTTAAAGATTACAAATATCATAATTTTGTATAAAGTAAATATATTTAATAAAAATAGATTATATTTTGAAATAAAATAAAAATATCAAGAACTCTACTTGATAAATAATTTTTTCTTTAAGAATGTGTAAAAAAGAATACGATAAATAATTTGAGATGGTGGAGTAACTTCACATGTAGAGGACCGGCCAAAACACTTTCCAGGTGTGTTTGGTTTAGAGGAAACCATTTTCTGAAAAATATAATTTAATTTTTTCTTGTTTGATTGATCAAAAATATTTGAAAAATATTTTCTCTAAAAAACAAGTTGTTTTTCCTAATTAACGAAAATAAGGAAAAACAAGTTACATTATTAGTACATTCCAAATTTGTTTTCTCCGCTCACCCATCCAATCCTCCGTCGCCTCCAAACCCTCACTCCCTATTTCATCCTGTTTATACAATGTTTTGCTAGATAACATATAAATTATCTTTCAAATAATATTTTCTTGCTTACTTATCAAACACTAGAAATAAGTAAGAAACCACTTATTTTATTTTCGAAGAAAATATTTTCTAAGAAATCATTTAATTATTATTTTTATATAGAGTTTAACTCCTAAACAAAACTAACAACCACTTTTGTTCTTTTTTGTTTTATCTTTTCCTGTGGGCAACTCTAGTTTTCCTTCTTGCTACTATTATTCCATCTGTTCCTTTTTTACTTCCATTTGACCCTTTTATTTATGAATTTATTTTATTAAATTATATATTAATTATATTTTTAAATTTTAAGTTTAACTGTTAGTATTTTATATAATTATTTAAATAATATTATTTTTTTAAAAGATATTAGTAATTTGCTAAAACTGACGAGTAAAATGGGAATGGGTGGAGGTACTTAATAGACAGCCTTGATAACAATTTTTTCGAAAGAATGAATTATTATAGGTGCATATAGTAGCTATTTATTTATAAATAAAATAAAGTGTACTTTCTCTATTTTATATCAATTGAATTTTTAGGTATTTTTATAATGCAAAATAATTGAATTGTTCAAAGTTCAAGATGAATGTTTAAATTTTTTTCTTCATATTTGCCCTTTTCTGAGTTTGATATATTCTAGGAGATAAATTACACTACTTACAAAGTTATATTTATAATTTCATAAAGGACAATAATGAAAAGTATGATTTAATTCTAATGTTTTTTTCTTAATAAGTGTGAATTACCTCACAAATTCTGTTAATAAGAAACAGAGGGAGTATTATTTTATGTTTAGCATTCCATGTAGGGCAAGTACATGGCCTTGTGAATTTAGGGCTCTTTTAGATAGCTAATTAGAGTTATATTAATATTATTGATGTAGAAATTAGTTATAAGTGAATTTATGTATCATTTTATGCAAATATTAGTTATATATGTATTATTTATTTCATTTTCTATCAACATAAAATAATACCTCATAGCTTTTATACATATAGTAGTTAAATAAGTTTCTAAATTGTCGACCAAATGTCGTAATAATTTTATACATAAATAACATTTTTCTTATCTACATATCAAATATCGTACTCCCTCCGTCCACTTTTATTTGTCATGTTGCGCTTTTCGAAAGTCAATTTGACTAATTTTCAAAGTTAAATTAGATTACATTAATTTGATATTTTAAACAAAAAATTTAGATATTCAAAAACTATATGAAAAGTACTATATATTGCAATTTTTTGCATATCAATATGATTAAAAAATATATCGTAAAATGTTAGTCAAAATTTTTATAGTTTGACTCTAAAAATGAAAAGTATGGCAGTTAATAGTGAACGGAGGTAGTACTCCCTCCGTCCCAATTTATGTCATCCCTTTCTATAAATAATTGAACTACAATACTTGTCATTTTATAAAATTTATGCATAAATTATCTCATTTTGCCTATTATACTCTTGATAAAATAGTTAATTAATCTTGTCATTTATTAATAAAGTTGATTTAAAAAAACATTAAATAAGGGTAGAAGGATAAAGTTATATTTTTTCTTAATGCAAGTGCAAAGTAAAAAAGTAACATATAAAATGAGACGAAAGAAGTATAAATTATACAAAAATTAAGACAAATAATTTATTTCTTATCTGATTATCGAACATCCCTTATTACGAAAAAAGGTATCCATTTTCTCCAACCACCCCTATAATTATCATACTTTAAAATCATGTTAAGTGTTAAAATATGAATATAATAATTTGCATCACTATCAACCCCCAACGGGTAAAGGTGGGCGTGGGTAGCAATCTCTGTTCAGTTCCTAAGCTTCTCTCACTGCATCACTCTCTGCTTCTTGAATCTTCACAAGTCAGAACCAACAACAATGGCTGCCACAATTTTCATTTCCCATTTTACCCCTCTCACTCTTCTCTATTTTCTTCTCTTGTCCACTTCCTACCTACCCATTTTAGCCATTAACATTACCCATCTTCTATCTTCATACCCTGAGCTTTCCGAATTCACAAATCTACTTTCCACCACCACCGTCGCCGCCGATCTGGCGGAGCGATCCTCCGTCACCCTTTTCGCCGTCCCCAATACCTTCATCCGCAACTCCGATGTTATGAACAACCATTCTCCGTCGTCATCCTCCATTAGTCTCGGCGATGTCCTTCGTTACCATGTTCTGCTCGAGTACTACTCTTGGCCTGATCTCCGCCTTATACCACCCGCCGGTAAACTTGTCACTACTCTGTATCAGACCACCGGACGAGCTCCTAGCAATTTCGGGTATGTTAATATTACCCGTGACCCGATTTCAAATGCCATCACTATCCATTCACCGAATTCCAACGCTACTGTTATCAATTCTGTGAAGACAGTGCCGTATAACATTTCAATTTTCACCGTTGATTCAGTTTTAGTTCCTAATGGGTTTAATTTAATGGCATCTGAAACTCGACCCACTTTAGGTCTCAACATAACCCGGACACTAATCGATGGGCACGACTTTAATATTGCCGCTTCAATGCTGATGGCTTCAAGAGTGGAAGATGAGTTTGAGGAAGACGAAAGGGGTGCTGGAATAACTTTATTTATGCCGACAGACCAGGCATTTTCGGATCTGAACTCATCGAAGATATTTCAATCTCTACCGGCGGAGAAAAAGACCGACGTGCTTAGGTTCCACGTTTTGCACTCGTACTACCCTCTGGGTTCACTGCAATCGATAGTGAACCCAGTTCAACCAACATTGGCGACGGAGCAAAATGGAGCTGGAAGTTTCACCCTCAACATTTCTAGAGTAAATGGGGATGTATCGATCGATACCGGGATCGTTCAGGCGTCGGTGACTCGAACGGTGTTTGATCAGAATCCAGTGGTGATATTTGGGGTGTCTAAGGTTTTATTGCCTAAAGAATATTTTCAAAAGAATTCAGTTGAGGTAATAAATAAACCAAGTAGTGGAGCACCTGCATCAGCTGACCCACCGGAGATTTCTATCTCACCGGTGAATTCGCCGGATATTGACGGTTCAACCAACCACTTATCTTCACCGCCGGGGTTCGGAGAAAAAGAGTCGTCGGCGGCCAACAGGAAAAGTACAGTAAGAATATTTTTGGGCTTATGCTGCATAGGGTTCTACGTAGCTACTGGGTATTAATTAATTTTCAAATAGTGTAATTATTTTTTCCTGCTCTGTGGAAGTGATTTAGGTCAAGTAGTATCAATTTATTTTTTTGCCTTTTTCATTTCTTCCCTGTTTTTTTTTTTTCTTTCTTAAAGCTTCATATGGTGTTGTAATATATAAAGAGCTCCATTTTGTTTATTGCAATTGCTACATAAGTACTACTAATATTTATGAAATTACAAAGTTTTGCATACTTTCTAAATAGATTTTAGCTTACACCTGCCTCTGATTATACCTAACCAATTCTTTTCCCTTTGATTATTATTATTCATATAAAAAGCTGACGACACAGTCATAAGATTGACCAATCTTTTGCTGAAATATTGGATCTTTAACGGGAAAAATACCATTATTCTTCATAATTTTTGTTTAACTAAACACCCAAAAAAAGAAAAAAGTACATCTCTGGGGTGTTGGAAAATGTACTTAGCTGTAACCAACCAGGTGCATTCAATTTTCACTTGTTGATCTCAGCACTGCAGAGTGCCCTCAAGAATAAGAAGACGCTACTTAGGTCATTTTATTTGGATTTTTTTTTCCTTCTTTTCAACTTTTAGCTGGCGTTTGTTTAAAAATTCAAAGCCTATTATTTTATAACAATTCAATTCTTGCACACTTTTGGCGTTGGCTAAAAGTCATTTTTATAATGGATTTTCCCACTCTGTTAGAAGATGGAACTTGGAAGGAGATATTTAGGTCACCTAAAAGAATCTGTCTGGATTTGTGATGGAGCAATAGGACATTACTGGTGAAAATGATGTACGGGCAATTCAGCAATGGCACTTAACCATTGATTAACATTCCTGTTTGATGGACTGATCTAGTGTATGTACAACATTGGACAAAGATATAATCCAGATTCGGTTCTCTATATAGAAATTCAATATCAGGTCCATATTGCATAAAATTTAATTTGTTAATTTGGGCTACTCATACTGCAACACTAGTATTGAAAGCATAACATAGGAATTCAGATTCGATTATATAGAATTCAATACCTGGCCCATATTGCACATCCGTTGCTTCTTTTTTGTGAGCATAACATAGCCATCAAAAAACAGAAGCACGGCAAATAACGAGTCACGCAGCTACGAGAATTATTGTGCACACACAAAAAAGGAAAAAAAAAAAAAAGGCGCAACCTTAAGTTTCCGATTCTCTACTTAGAGAGATAATCAACCCCTTGGTCAGAGAAATATTTTGAATGCAACGGTATTCTAATCAAATATTACAAACTCTCTCCCAAACTCTCTGACGTTTCAGTGTGCCTAGTGAAATCGTCAAATTGGCAGCAATTACTAAAACTGCCTAAGAAAAGAATAATTCGTCCAACAAGACACACCAGACTAAAAGAAGATCCTGCCTAGAATACAAACCAAGTTTTGGTTCATCCATCTAATGATCATAATCTACCATCAAAATTGATTGAGATTTCATTCTGTTTTTGCCTTAGGCTTAATGCGCTTCACCCTTGAATATAGGAAAACTCCAGCAAGGGCAATTCCAGTTCCTACATAAAAAAAGGAAGAAATTGAGTTCTCTATTGTGAAAAAAAAGAAAGAAGGTAATTACTACCTTTTTATATTCAGCAAAACATTATCACTCGAGCTGTCAACAGGTAGGAGTGGAAAGGGGAAATCTCAATCAGCAATATGTTGACAAGTATAAAGTGTAAGGTGTCATACCCAAACCGTTAATGAGAGATACAGGTGTGCGGAAGAAGAGAACAGAAGTCACAATAACCACCACTCGCTTCACACAGTTACCCACAGAATGAGTAACAGGCGATACCCTCTGCAATATCATGTAAGAAACCTGCACCAAAAATACAGTGTCAGCAAGAAATAACATAACCAGCAGTTGTCACAAATTTTCAGTAATTCATCAAATTGTCACATTGGTTTGTGAATTACATTAAAAAAAAAAAAAAAGAATTCTACTCAAGCAAGCCAAGCTGCTGATTTGCAGTTCACACGGCCATGAGTATATAACTGTAAGAAAAACTTTTAGCCAATTCTGCATTAAAATGGCCATTGATCATAGCCGAAATTCGCCAACAGATGAAATATCCACCTGTGTGTTTCCAAATTTTCCGAGTCTTTCCGACATTTAAAAGCATGCAATTTGAAGCTTTTCCCCCCTCATATAAATCTTCAATTTTTTCAAACAGATTGCTTCATTGTGAAGTGGAAAAAAATCACATTGACCTATATTCAAATAAGGCAGGCAGGAAACAACTATGCTTAAGGAGATAGCAAGGAAGAGCCATGTGTTTCAAATCGGTCTACAGTTGATAGGAATATGCACTTTCAGCATGCTTGATACTGTCCAAAACAGATGGCAGGGAAAGGAAGGCTCTATAATTTACTAGAACAACGTAATACCATGCAACCACAAATTGCAAGCAACAGAACAGCACAAAATCAAAGTACAGTATTACACAAATTATGTCAAGGTCTTATCTAACGATGGAGTGGACCAAAAATGCATTAATTAGATCTCACATAACCCTGTATCACTGTAGCAACATAAATTTTGTGTGTTCTCACTAAGGCAGGCCAGAATTTGAATTGAATCATGTTATAGGACTCCAAGGAATCAATGAGAAACTGAATGCACAATCCTTATACCTGCTGATAAGCATGGAAGCAGAGAGCAGCAATGAGAGACCTTGTGTAAAGCTGGTTCACATTCAATCCCTAGCACCAAAGGAAAATAATGAAAAAAATTTAAAAATAGATTCTGAATTTCTGTACAACGGAACAATGAAAAAAGACACAGAGTAAGCAAAGGGGTAGAAGCAATAAAAAATTCCTCTTTATATATCACTTACTGCAGCTTCCAGGTACGCAGGAGTGAACTTGACACCTTCCGTGAAAAAGGCGTATGGGGCCAGCAAGAAAAAGGACATGATAGTGATTATTGAAAAGAGAGTAATGTTATCCAATGACTCCTGAAGAGAAAAATTGGAAATGTAAACTTCACAGCATTTCAGAAACCAAAGAAGACTAGCAAGAAACTTGGGTTTTGTCTTGTAAATGCAATAAGGTTAATCCAGAAACAAGATAGTTACTTGATGAAACATGGAAAACAACTCTCGAAGAGCACCCACATAGTTTTCTCTTACAACTAACATTTCATATAAGCTTGAAACATCAACCAAAGAAACCTTCAACTTTGGGTACATATTTTCTTCATACCCTCATCATCTAATAGCATGACACAGACCAAAATTACCTCTTTCCGAACCATAAACTTCTTGCTGAGGACATTACGAGATTGATTGGTTAAATTAGAGGCCATTGCACTCCAAAATCCAGCCCTAGCAATGAACAACACATGATTTGAATATAAAATTTTGGAATAAAACTTGATCTAAAGTATCTCCCACTTATATACTAAACTAGCGACAAAATCATATGGTATTATATAGCACAGAACATTTGAATCCCTCACCAATTAAAAGATGCCTCAGTCATTGATGCCAGTCCCACTCCACCAACAATTGGTACAAGAGAAGATAAAACCCATAAGGTAGGGAACTGCATGAACAAGATAATCCAATGTCATTAACTATAATAACACAGACAGTAGACAAACAACTAAATTGAAGTGAACTTTTTTTACTTTTTAAAGTCCTGGAGGCATAAATATAATCTGAATTAAGATGAAAATATTTGGAAGAAGAAATTGAAAAATAGTTGCTTCGTCCTGCTGTCACTAATGAATACAATATATTTATATAGAAATGTAAAGGGCATTCATCTAAAGCACACCTCGCCTAAGAACATAGCAGAGAGGACAACAGAGAAGAATGGCTCCATAGCTTTGATAGTGTGAGTGAATGACACAGAAACTTTTCCAAGACTCATGTTGGTGAAAAGGTTGCCCAAGGTATGCACCGCTGCCAATGGCAAAATTGCAACAAGCTGCCAATTGAAAATTTAAAATCAGAACACATCCACATAATCAGGTCTAACCCCAAACTGTAGTTAATTTGTCTCAATGAAGTTACCTGTGCACCACTGATTTTTGGCCTTTTGTATAGATTGAGAGTCCACATTAGAATTACAAGGACGGAGCCAACAGCAAATTGCGCGAGAGTCACTGTAACTGGGTAAGGGAATGCTTTCAGCACCTATAGAATACAGCAACCTTAATCAATAAGACTGACGCAACTTATAGGAAAGGCAAAATTTAACTTTCTGTTTAGCAGCCATGTTCACTTTCAAGAAACATGTACCTAGTAATCTACAGTTTCATTCTCTAAGCAAATCGCATTTCTGAGGACATCTTACATATGACAGTGAAGAGATTCAAAATCACTTCAATTAATTTGCAATCTAGTAAAAACGGCTCAATTTGCAAACATAAATGCACAGGGAATAGATAATTCCAAAACAAGGAAAAAAGTTGACATCTGACGAAGTTAAATCGATATTATAAAATTTTGGAACTATTCATGCCTTGGAAATCCTCACAAATAGCAATACATGCATGCATTTACACATACAATAAAAGCACTCTCAACCACAAGGAAGCAAAATACAACACGTACGAACAAGTGGTATAAGCAACAAACAGATCAGCTATACTTACTCATCAATACAAGCTGGATGAGAAACAGAAAGTATACCTGTTTGTTGTAAATGTTGAAGTAGATGTTAAATAGATACCAAAGCCCGAAAAGAGATCCGAGCACCAAAGTTTCCGTCATAGGCTTAGATTTGGGTGCCTCTCCAGCGCTCTCCGGTACAGACGTGGCTCGAACCTCCACTCCATCCGATTCACGTTCTGGAACCGGAGCCGGAACTGAAATCCATCCATTACGATTCAACTTGGACGAAGAAGAATCCGCTGAGCAACTAATCGGATTGATTTTCCTCGCTGTTGAACCATTTAGGGATCCAAAACGAAGCGGCTGAGATAAAGGATTGAATCTACAAAGCGAAGCGGAACCAGATGGCTTGTGAGGCTTCTTAGGGAGTGAAATTGACGGAGAAAACGAGATTGCTGTGCTCTGCATTTTGGCGAATCAGATCGAAGAATTGCTGCAGAGAGAATAAGAAGAGTAGAAGGAGGAGGAAGAGGGAAATGAATATAAAGTGTGTCGGGGGAGAGGAGACGTTGGGGACTCCGTCGAGGCGTGAGAAGTGAAGTGAAGCGAAGCGAAGACAGATTGTAAACAGAAAAGTAATGGGAGGGATATTCTAGGTATTTTTGGTAACTTTGGGGGTGCTTTTTAAATGTTAAATGATATTTTAAATTGTGGGTTGGGGTTGGTGAATATAGGTAGTTGAGGGAGGACAAATTTGTTGGATCTGATTGGTAAATTATTTTCTTACCAACCTGGAAAGATTGTGATTGGATGAAAAAATAAAAATAAGTACTTATATTGGAAGTTTTTTTTTTTAATATATAGATCAAACTTCAGGTCTTAAATTTTATGAATATTTTAATTTTATGAATATTTTAACTTTTGAAATACTTGGTTCTCACATTTGAAAATTAGTATTAAACTTAATTTTATTTAGAATTTAATATTTTTTTTTGAGGATGGTATATTAAACTTAAGTTATTTAATGTAAATGGCATAATTGAGATTAATTGAATAATGCTAGAAAGTGAGACAATTTTGATAGGAACAATTTTGTTGTATTTTATTTGCATCGTCCAAGATTCATATCTCTAAAATATAAATCAACCCAAAATTTCCAAGGCATTGATTCTATGCAAATTTGCTGTTATATTCCTAATTCCACCAAACACAAACATTAAGAAAATAATTGAGAAATGTGTTATTTGGAGGACCAATTGGAATAACATTTTGCGATTGACATTTTCAAAGCCTATTTGGTATTGCTACTAAAAGTTCAGTTTGGAACTACGGGAGTAAAATAGAACGTGTAGTTAAAGATCATAGGCAAAAGTTTAGTCATTCCCACCAAAATTATACTACTATTAATTTATTTATTTGTTGGTACAAAAGTTATACCACTTAATGACTAGAAAGATCGTTCCTAACACAAACAAGGCCACCAATTAGTCAAAAGCAAAAATGCACTTCTCCTCAAGTTAGGTTTTCTTCCTTGTTTTTCTTTTTCCTTTTCTCTTCGTTAAGATAAAAACAAATTAGTAGTCATTAAAGTATACATCACTCAGTTTAGTATACTTTGAAAGAATGCATCTAGACAGATTCATGATATTAATTCCAATACTTATATTTAAGAAGGAAAAAAAATGGCTTCTTTATTCAAATACCATAAGCATCTTTGCCATTTTTGTCACTACTTGCAACTTGCAGGTATCCAGAGCTACCATTTGTCATAGTGAAGTGGTCCTCAATGCACATGCAAAGACTAAAAAAGAAGAGCATAAAAAAATGCAAACAATGTGCAAGCCAGTTAAAAGACCATCCTTGTTTCAACTGATCTGTATTTTCATATAGTTAAGGCATCCACAATTCATGATTTTGTAACATTCCATAATTTAAACATTCTTCTTCAAAACACAAAAGATTATGATGAGTGCAAGTGTTCGTATATGCGTACGTCTTTCATGACATGTAAACTTGAACACTTGCAGTCTTCATTACCTGGCATACTGGGCAACTATCAATAAACACTTCACATTCTTTACAAAGACACAAGTGCCTGCATGGAACTAACAAGACATTGGCTTCTTTACTCTTGCAAGCTCTGCAGCATTTTAGTTGATGTATATTGGGTACTTGGTCATGTGAACCACTTGCCAGATGGTAGTTTGTACTTGAGGCAGCATCATTTACTTCACTATCTCCACAGCCTTCCTTAGCTTGCATGGAACCATGGGCCATGGCCTGCTGAATATTGCTTTTCAGGGCATTAACAACAGACTCGTTGTACTTTGCTCTGTAATGCCATGACTGAGCTTCTACAGTAATCTGCCTAATTCTCTCCCCAAGATCCCTGTTCTTGCGGTTCATATTGTCTATTTCAACATCTTTCTCATATAACTTCCTGCTAACTTCTTTTTGTAAGGAATTCAGTAAAGATACTGTCTGTCGATGAACCAACTCCCTCATGCCCTTCATCATATTATCTTCCTGAGTTACCAAGGATGAATCAGAAGTGCCCAAGGACTAAAATTTCAATATAACAGTAATTCAATGCAGAAAATCTATGTCAGTATCAGTATCCACATCCAAGTCATTTCTTATACTCTTTAATGCCCAGAACTACCAACATTTGACCGATTCACGGATATAAGTCGGTGAGACACAGACCTTTGTGATACTGAAAAGATAGAAATGCTCCTACTTATGCTCTTACTCATGTAATAAACAACATTTACAAGTCAATCCCAGCATATCAAAGGATGCATAATAATGACTAAATGCATGTCAACCCCTTTCCCAGTAGGTGTACACAGATATCAAAAATGGATAGGAGAAAACCATAAGTTTTTTTTAAGACACATTGTATGGGTTAATCCAGATCAATCCAAACTTCAGACTAAGTTAATGAATACATTACCTGCACTTTCATGTAGTGATCAAATTCTTCTCTTTGCCTGTCAATCTCATATTTAAAACCACTGTCCATTGGTAGACGAGTAGGGAGGGCTGCTTTCATGTTTTCAGGAGCAGAAGTGACTGATGAATTGCGTTCTTTTTCCTCATAAGAAAGTCTAAGTCCAGTTGATACAGTAATTGGATTCAAAATACTTCCAGCTTGATCCACTTCATTCTGACCAAAGTTGTTATTCAAGGATATCTGAAGCTTTTGCTGGCTATAGTTGGGTTCAACATCCCGGGCTCTTTTGGTACGGCGAAGTGCAGCAGATGGGTGATCATTGACAGTGTGGCTTATCGGGTAGCCACTACATCCAACGGTAACTGAACAAGAAAAATAAACTGTACATGAGATCACGTAAAATGCAATCAGGAATTATTAACACCGGTCAGAGTGGCTAAATATTTTACAGTAAGTCACTGAAGAAAATTATGCAAGTAGCATCAAACAAAGGACAAATCAGCACCATAATAAGTAAATAATAACACATAGAAAGAAAGCATTAAAACTCTGTGATTAAACATGATTTTTTTTTTTTTTTGTGTGTGTGTGTGGGTGGGGTAAATATAATATATTATATGCAAGATTAAAGCACCAGAGAAGATCTAAACTACCATGCCTCCGTTAGACTTTAAAAACAAAGAACTCTACCTTTTGACAAAGTGATGACCATATTTTCAGAACACAAAAGTCGCCTTCTATAATATTCACCAGCCAAGAAAACAGAGCTACTCATGGAGTAGGAATAAATAATGAAGTAATAGTTTTAGTTAAGTACTAATTAACTGATGTTGAGTATAGAACAAGTCTCATATACAATCAGATGACAATCCAAGAAACAGTTTTAGCTATGTACTAATCAACTGACTCTTAGTTTAGAACAAGTCTCATATACAATAATCAGACGAACAAATAAAATGAGCATTGAAATCATCACAAGCATTAACAGTAATCTGTTCATTGCCCCCTTAGCCAGAGGTGACTTAAGTTTCACACAGTTTTTAGGCAAGTCTATTAGTAAGACATCAATGAGATTGTCACAAAATCAAGTATCATATCAACCAAAGTCATTACACTTTAAATGGAAGAAATAAGAAAAGAATATGAATGTGCGGCCAGCATTCATCTTGGAAACCCCTTATAACAGCGACAGAAAAAATAAGCAGACATAAGTATGAGAAAACATTTAACGAGCTACAAGGACTTAAATTTGGCAAAGACAAGGTCTGGTAATCGCGTGAAAAACATGACAACCTAGTGCTTGTATCTCTGAATCCTAAGCAACCATTCGAATCATTTGGTGAGTTATAATCTACATTGCAACCAGTGTATCAAAAACCTCTACAAGATTGAAATGAGCACTACAAATATAAACTTCATGTAATGTCAAATAAACAAAATATCTAATTATAAGCTAGCGTATCACCTTGCAGAGAAACAATTACAAATCATATTTTAGATTAAATTCAACACTACAAATTAATATTGTTTGAGCCCTCGGCATCTTTAGAAAATGGTGGCATTGAAGGCTGAAGAGGCACAATTAATAGATTGTGCAAGACACTAGAGGAGACGGCTTTAGCTGCGTCGTCCTTAGATAACATTTCAACAAGAGCGTAACGTTTATTGTTAGAACTCATGATTACATGTTCAATCTCACCAAAATTACTAAATAACTCTTTCAATTTTTGGCAAGTATAATCTTCACCGCTTTTACCCCAAGATACCTCAAGCACCTTTTCCTTGTCAACACACATGTCTAATGACTCTTTCTTTGAAAGCAATATTTCACGAATTCTAGCAATTTCACCTAGAAGTTCTATAGCAATTTGTTCCTCCTCTTCTAGTCGAGCCAAATTAATATCAGGTATTATGCTCTGTCCTCATCTTTCTAAGCTTTGAATCTTGTTGTTGTTGTTTGATCATCTCATGCTTCATACGGAGTACATCATCAAATAACCTCCTCTTTTTCTCATCCTTGAGAAAGTCGTAGGAAGCCTTGAGCTTTTGAAAGTTAAAGTGAGCATTAATTGGATCATCGGGTTTCTTATCTGGATTCAATTCTAATGCTCTCTTTCGATAGGCTTTCGATATGTCGATTTCAGAAAGCTTTGCCCCTTCCTCACCGGAGGGTAAATCCAAAGCAGCACAATGATCAACTTCAATATCCATGGAAGAATCCTAATTTGTAGATGAGAGAAACTTTGTATATTCTCGGGACTCATAAACAGACTTGTTCTATTTATAGGCGGCTTAATTAGTTTTTCTTAATCCTACAAGGACTCGAATTAATTTTTCTTAATCCTACAAGGACTTGAATTAATTAGTTAGAACCTTGGAGTACAAGCAACTTCGATTCCTAATATAAATTCTATACTAACTTGGATAGCCTATTAAGTTTCGTGCACATTCGCCACAACTACTGCACCAATGGAAACCCCTTAATAACAGCCACAGATCAGGATTTATTTCTTGGAAAGTGAAAAATAAGATTGATCCGAACTGACAAAGGAACCCAAACTCCTTCTCTTCAAGTTTAAGATTGTTCACTCTAGAAAAAGACTTCCAAACCTTACATAAAACTTACCTCTTAATATTTGGGATCCTTTTCTGCAGAAGATAAATTTTTTAAGTCAGAAGAACATGTGCAGATTAGAAAGGCTACAGCTGTTTTAGCACAAAGTTATCTTATCTTTCTCAAGAATCTAGCAAAAGGTTATATGTAATGTACCTCTAATCTTGGATAATGGCATACATGTTTAAAAACAATAAAAATCAAATTGTTCTAAAATATAATGTTGAAGAAAGAAACGACAACGAGACAGTCCCTTCAAGTGATCTGAACACAAATAACAGGCAACTATCATTTTATGTCCCTTGTATGACTCGGGTTTAACATTAAAACAAGTCTTTTGCCTATTTTGTTGAATTGAACAATGCAATGAGTGATTCTATAAAATCAGCATAAGCTCAAAACCTTCATCAACATATACTTGCCAAATGTATACTCTTTACAGCAGGCTTCTTTTTCATTCCGGTGTGATTGGATTCTGTTCAACAGCCCAAGGACTTAGAACACATCTTTTGTTCTTTCCACTACTTGAAGTGATTGTCTTGCCTCCTTTTTCAGCCCCACTTTATATTTTAACAGGATAGACTTAAGATGTGAAGAGATGCTGGCATTGCAGGTCATCATTAGCATGAGCTAAGCTGCAATTTGCTAGTTCTAATTTCACCTAAGATTTATGGATTAGACACCTAGTAACTCAACCAGTCCTAGTGCCTCACCGCATGCTTTAGGCATCAAGGAACTGAACGACCATGAAGAAAAGGCGCTCTCTACATATGCCCTGGATCAACTCTAATTAATTAAGCACGGGCGCAATACAAGCCCACCCCAGTTAGATTACCAGAAGTCTTTGTAACAAATACAGATCAGTTCATAACAGTCTTCTAAAACCGATTCAACACCCTAGTCAGACTTCACAGCTCAAGCTAAAAAGTTAGGCATGAGAATGCTGAATGTGGAAATCCAAACACAAAAGGAAACCCCAAAAAAAAATAATAGAGCTTCTATTAACAATCAATCATCCAGATTCGTGACAAACAGAGCAAATTCATGAACCAATTAGTGAGTATCATATTGCAAAAACAGAAATCCTAATTGGAGTCTGCTGTACATATGGGAAACTTACCATCCCCAAACAGTTGCAGCTGAGGCAATGCACTCACATCATACTGGAAACGATTCCCCTCTAATGAAGCCGGAAATAGACCGTTGCCACTACTACCTTCTCCAAACATATTCCTGAAATTATAGCACAAGATTAATCCAACAACCTCAGTATTCAACAAAACCAACAAGATCTCAATAAAAACCTCCAAAATCTATAACTCAACCCCAAGAATGAATCAAGAAAATACCCCTATAGATGGATCGATCCGTCAAACACCAAAAACAAGAAAAACCCAAGTCCTAAATGTTGATAAAAACAACAGAAAACTCAAGAAACACCTTCAAACATAAGAAACAAGAAAACTCCAAGTCCCAAATGTTGATAAAGACAAAAGAAAACTCAAGAAACAAGAAAACCCCAAGTACCAAATGTTGATAAAAACTCAAGAAAAAAAAGGAAATGGGTACCTCGAAATTAGATATAAAAAAGGGGAAGAAAGAAGAGAGAGAAGAATGGGAGCATAATAGTAGATGGGGAGAAGTGATGGTGGTGGAGGTGTAATAGTTGTGGGGAAAGGTTTCGGTTAAGAAAAACGATTCCATTTGTTGGTTTTGGCGTTGGTATTGGGTATTGGGTATTGGTATTGGTGTTGGTGATACAATCACAAGACTCACTCGTTGAAGAAATCTTCCTTCTTTCCTTTTCCCTTGTCTTTCTCTTTCATATACTCTGTCTTTGGCAGCTTTCTTTTCCTTTTCCCACCACTAATTTATGTACTCTATTTCCAGTTACCTTCTCATCCCTTTAATTTACCTTTTTACCCCTCCTCCCTCCCCCATTAAATCTGCATTTTTTTCCGCATGAACCTTTGCATAAATTGGAAGTTTTATGGTCAAATTTGAATTGGTACATATGCAATTCACCTTAAAATGAAGAGTTTATTAGATCAATAACAATAATATTAATATATTCATTCAAATTCTACCAGTAGGAATAGGTTGCAGAGTATATGTAAATCTTACTACTAACTGGTAGAAAAGTTATTTTCAGAAGATCTTCAATTTAAATATGCAAAAGGGAAAATAACATAAAAAAATACTATAGCAACTACAACGAAAAGTGACAATAACAAAATAATACAATAATCGAAACTTAGAAAAAATATATAATAGTAAAATGCAAAAGAAAATCATTACCAAAAAAAAAGGAGAAGTACTGAAAAGATGTTTGAACTTGATGCAAATTATTAATTTCGTCCTCGAACTATTGACAGTTTTAAGAACACCACTTTATTTGGCTAACTTAATTTAATACATCCCGATTTGTCACATGACATAACAAGCGTTCTCAAACTCTTATAGAAGAATAAGGCTCTTAAAAAAAAGTCGAGAGAAGTGTTAAAAATAACACTAAAATTGACGAGAACTTAGGAGTATCTTTCATTCATGTTGCAAAATTGAGATTTATTTAAATTCAATCAAGTAGATGAGTGTTTTATGACAACAATAATTTGGAGATAAAATTAATAATTTGCGTCAATTTCAAAAATATTTTCAACACATCTCTCAAAAGGATAAAATTAATACTAAGATAGACATATAAGCCCAAACATGTTAGATTGTGGATGAAATTAACTTCACTATCTAACATGTAAGAAGAAAATGATATACCTTCCGTCTCAATTTATGTGGCATATTTTATTTTTGAGAGTCAATTAATTTAAGTATGATTAGAAATTTGCGCGTAAAATCTTGAATTTTCTTGAAATAAAATTTATATATTTGTAAAGTATGTAAAAAATACTATAAGTCACAATAATTGACAATTTAAAATATTTAAAAGATATATGAAAAATTTATAATAAAAAATAAATTTGTTTATATTTAAAATATGTCACATAAATTAAGAGAGAGAATAATATTTTAAGTTCAAAGAAGAAAAATTACTGTCATTGCTTCAAAGTGATTTTTATTAAGAGACAAACTAGTAAAATCTATAAATTTTTGGGTGAGTGGTTAAAGGGGTAAGAAAAGGGCATTATAGTAAATGAATAAATGATGCCATAGTTACTTCCAAAGGGTTCTTGTTTGCATGTGGTGGTCGGTCCTAGGCCAACAACCATCCACCCAAAATATGACATTTACAAGTGGAATCCAAGCTCTCAAGCAATACTTTTTTATTAGTATTCCTTACCGTTTCGTTTTAAAATGATTCTCTCTTTATTGTATTTGTTCTAAACAGATACATCCTAAATTTAAAAATATTTAATTTATATTATTCATATAACTTCTTAAGTGATTAACACATCTACCTCATACTAGCATAGATAGATTATAAATTTTAAAAGCTTCCTTTTTATATAAAACTTGACGTGGAATGATACTCATAAATTATAGCAATACTTTATCCTTAACCAGATGTCTCATATTTAAGCTTTTTGCTACAGAAAAATCCTTAGTAAAAAATATCTTAGCTCGAATTAGAAATGATACCGAATATTGAGGAGGTAAAAGAAAAAGTTGGAATGGGGGAGAGAATAGTGAAAAGGGAAAAAAAGGAGATGGTAGAGACGTGAAGAATCCACGAGGAAATTTTGGAAAATGGAGAATGATAGAACATGTGGGAGAGATGATAAGGATCTCCGGGTGAGGTGGTGCCAATGGAAGATGACAGAAGATGAGTCAAGCAAGTATAAGTAGTGACCACCAAGGATTGTAAAAGAGTGGTAAGTACTCTTTTATTTTTAACTAAGAGGTCTGGGTTCGAACACCTCTTGAATACGAATCACCTTGTTAGAAAATACTTTATCCCGATATAGATTTTTCAGCATGAATCCAAATTTAATCAAATATCAAATATCGAGTAGAAACAAAAAAAATATAAGTAGTGAGTAGACACGCATGTGAACATAGTTAGAATTATCCCTTCAAAGCAGCCGGCTGAGACCACTCCACTTTGTGGTGGGACCCTTTTGTAAGGTTCTTCTGCGGGGGAGCCCCTAAGCATGAGGGATCCATTCTTTGGACAAAGTATTATTAATGTTGTAGTGGGTGGGCATAGTTTTGGACCAATTTGAAATGCGAATCATATTTTTGAATTCTTTTAGATATTTGATTTGGAGATAGGATATTAGATTTTATCTTGCAAGTTTTTGATTTTGAATTGGATATCGATTTTGATACTTTACAATCTATCTTATTAATAAATTCATATAAAATTTTAAATTTATAATATATTGATCAAGTCAAATTTTTGGTTAATAAAGTCGCATTAATATTTTTAGTCAAAATTATATGACTTAAATAAAGTTTAAATTAGAATTGGGCTCGTCAATTAAGTTGATAATACGAGTCCGACTCATGTTCTTCAAATCCAGAGTCCTCTAAAATTACTTGAACCA
This sequence comes from Solanum pinnatisectum, assembly GCA_035578085.1. Lineage (NCBI taxonomy): Eukaryota > Viridiplantae > Streptophyta > Magnoliopsida > Solanales > Solanaceae > Solanum > Solanum pinnatisectum. Next base: position 46,542,080 of record CM069078.1, on the reverse strand, counting down.
AAATAACCCTAAAATCCTAACTTACGCCTATATAGAAGGATCTCCATAAGACTAGAAGAACACACACTATTAAATACATCATTATTCTTTAGTGTTGATCAACGAAACTTTAGTCGCATAAAATTATCATTTTTAATCTTTTTTTTTTTTTCATAATATGTCTAAAAGTTCATCATAATATTTTTATTTCTATAACTTACATATTCTAATTATGTCAATACTTTCGTCTTGTATAATAAAGTTGATCTAATCATCAGTAGAATTTGTCTTTGAATTCTTATGACAATTTGTTTATAACACGGAGACTTCATATACTAGCTTCCATTTCATTCCTCTACACCAATATGACGTATGATGTCTTCATCGATCTTATTATTCTCTTTGATAATAGATCCAAGATACTTGAAACTTTGTCTCTCTTGTCTGACATTTGTAACGTATCAAAAGTTTAACCGCTCATCAACTTTATGTGTTACATCAAAATGAACTTACACTTCAAATATTTTATTTTGGTTCTAACCAACGTGAAACCTCTAGATTCTAAGTTTGTCTTCAAAACTCTAGCTTAGCTTTAACGACGGTCGCTAGTCTCGTCAACCAAATACATACACCATAACACATCACATTGAACATGTCTCGTCAATGTATCCTTTATCAAGGCAAATAAATAGATGCTAAGTGTTAATGTCTGATGCAACCAGAGGTGGATCCAGGATTCGGAGGCTAGGGTGCCATATCATCTAAATGGTAAACGGGTTGGTTCCTTCAATTTTAGGTTATGATTCAGGTTATTTAGTTTTTTTTATTACTATAAATAAATTGATCAAATATAAATATTTAATAATGTTTTTTTCTTTTAAATATTCTAATATTAAAGATACACTCCTAAATAGTTTGTTTTTTGATATTTTTTTTAGATAAGAGACCCTATTCTAGAACTTTGAGAAAACAAGAGATTTTTCACCTAAAAGTTCAAATTTGTATATGTCATTTAATACAATATAGTTGAGAAAAAATAAAAATTATACATGTAATCCTGTTATCTCCACTTAGTGTGACGTTAAAGATTGAACTTTTAAATTCAAAAGCTTTAACATTATACTATCCATCATTTCAAAAGCTTTTTCAAAAAAGAAACTATTTGAACATATTTTTATTAACATTTATGTGACCTTCAAAATTTAATATCAATCTATAATTAATATATAATATCACGCAACACACGTATCAATTAAAGATAGATAAATAAGTAACGAGTAGCAAATAAAGAAACTAAATGAGCGAGAAACGGAAGCAAAGACCCAAAAAAAAAAAAGAAGGGAAGATCTGAAAGCCCTTCGCACAAGCAAAGAAAGAAAAATAGTTCTTCCAAAGGAGATTCAAACTCTCAATGCTCCCCTTGACAGAGATGTCATCCACCAGTTGAGCCATTCAGCATATTGTTCACTGAGTGGCAAATATAATTTATTATAAATATATTATACTTATATGCATATATATATATACAAAGTTTTAATCGAGGCCACTGGGTGCCGTGGCACCCCACCCATTAAGCTAGATCCGCCCCTGGTAATGCAACTTATCAAAGCTAAAAGTGAGTGATCTATGTCTCTTCCCACTGTTTTTACTTTAGTCTTGATTTTATCATATATGTTCTTCGTTGCCCTGGTGTGTACACCACTTATACCCTCTAACCTTTAGGCAACTCCAAAAAACTCCCTTACCAAAAATAAAAAAAATCTGAAATATTCAAATTGATCAATTCCCAAATCAAACTTCAAAAAATTTCTACCTAATCCAAATTTATTCGAATATGATTTAAATTGTGCTAGGTTTTAAAAAATTGAAAAAAAATTTCCTCATAAACTAATTTATAAGGTTGAATTAAACTCGAGATTCAATTATTAATTATTTTAAGATTGCCCTTTTCTTCGCATGATTTTTTTATTCTTCGCATGAAGTCAAGTGGCAAAATTTGTACACAAAACAAACACAAGCCACCTCACGTTGCCATTCAGACTCTTGATAAGAGTACATGTGATTTCAAACGGAAAATTTCTTTTCCAAATATTGAAATATGCAGTACACGACTTCACTCCTTTTTTTTTAAAGAAAGAACTCGATTATGCTCAACTTGAGTCTAAAAATAAAATTATTTACTGTAGCCGATACGTGTTGTAACAACTAACCTATACTTGTATGTTTTAAACAATGAAACATCAACACTCAATAGTGGCGGCATCAGACATTTAAATAAACGAATTTTAGAAAATTCCAAAATACTATAATTATAATTTGAACAAATAACCTAAAATAATTTCTGAATACAATTTATCTGTCACATTCTATCCGCAAAAATAGCTACCCTTTTCTTTTTCTATTAAGACCGCCGAGATCTTCGACTTTGCTCCAAAGGTAATTCACCCGGCCCTTTCCCAACCTACAAGGAGAGCGGAAGATAACGAAAGGGAGAGCGGGTCCTAACTATCAAGGAGATTCAACAACTCACATGTAACAGGCCTGCTAGTTGGTCCATACAATATTAAGCCCAATAAAGTGTTCTTAACTATAGCCCAATAGATTCGGCCCACAAGCAGAGCCCACCCTCCCCGTCAAGTCGTTCATAACCCTAAGTCGGAGTATAAAAAGTTACCATCTTCTCGTATCTTAGGGCTTTCGATCGGCACCAGCTGAACGGCGATTGTGCTCTCTGCTATTTCTGTCTAACCTCTCGGCCTGCGAAAATGGTATTACTTCTTATTTCCGCCTCTTTGATTTCTTATTGATTTACTGTGTGATAGTAAAGTACCCTTTTAATACTGTTCATTACTTAAATTTATATTTTCCCATTGAAGTTCAGAAATCTCGCTTAATGAAACGTTCTATTGTCATATTAATGTGTTTTAACTTAGTTCAGAAACTAGATGAAATGATGAATCGTAAAGGTATCCAGTACATAAATCTATCGAGCTTTTAATTTGCTCCTCTTGTTTACTGATATATAGTTTTTGTAGTTGCGGTTTTCGGTATTTATTCCTGATTCATTGGTAGAATTGTACCCATTGAGCACATTCTAGTTTAATAATTGAATAGCAGCAAGTCCATATCTCTTTGCTGTTGCCATGTCGGATTAATTATAGGCCTAGCTCAAGAGCTACATGCCCAGTGTAAATCCACTAAGTATGGTCTGGGGAGGGGAGTGTAGCGTGTACCCAGACCTTACCTCCACCTCGTGGAGGTACAGAATTAGAAAGCTTTTATAACAAAGCAATGTTAAAAACAACATAAAAACACAAAACAGACATAACAAATAGTAATGAAATCATTAAGCATCAAGTGCTACTTGACATTGATTGATGTTCTAGCTCCTATAATTCTTGAAAGGAAGACTTTGTACTGTAATGAAATGAGCACCAGAATTGGGGACTGATGGTTTATTCTGTTTGTTGAGGAACTTTAGGACACAAACATTATCATCATTTACTATATATTTCTTAGATATGTTATGATTTTCTCCAGTATTGTTGATTTGAATGACCACTTTCAACCTGCTTTCAGCATGTAATAATGCCTTCATATGTTCCATGTGGCTTAATATATTAACCGTTCAATGTGGCTCTTGCAGGTGAACGTTCCTAAGACAAAGAAGACCTACTGCAAGTCCAAGGAGTGCAAAAAGCACACCTTGCATAAGGTCACGCAATACAAGAAGGGGAAAGATAGCTTGGCTGCTCAGGGAAAGCGTCGTTATGACAGGAAACAGTCAGGTTATGGTGGTCAGACAAAGCCTGTCTTCCACAAAAAGGTAACATATTCAGACTAGATATGAGCATTCTCTTTTACAAAATAACATTGATATACAAACAAATTTTAGCATGTATGAAAAACTTTTCACAGATTTAGCACTGTATTTGGTCTACTGGTTAATGAATAACTGACCTCTTCCTTTTTGCTGATACAACCAGGCTAAAACCACAAAGAAGATTGTGTTGAGGTTGCAGTGCCAAGGCTGCAAACATGTTTCACAGCACCCAATCAAGGTTTGTTAATGGAATTTGATCTCTGCTATATGTAGTGGTGCTTAGTTTGCATGTTCTGTAAGTTGAATCATTTTCTCTTTTCATGCAGAGGTGCAAGCATTTTGAAATTGGTGGGGACAAGAAAGGAAAGGGAACCTCACTTTTCTAGATTGCCTCTGAAGTCACCCAGAACTTCCTTTTTTGCCTTCTCCTATGTTGCACTGTTGAATTTTAGTTATTTTGGATGTTGGTTCTTTTGTGTTACATTGTCTTCCAATAGATGATTTTGTGTTATGAATAGTTATATGGAGATCCTATCTATATTCTAGTTTTTTGGTAGTATGTTTAATGTTTCAGTAATTGAATTTTAAGTCATTGGGATGCAGTTCAAATGTTTTAGTTTATATAATAGCAATGTCCCTTTAAGGATTGCACACTTTGAATGCATGGTAGTTTGGTTAAAATCCTACCGATAAGTCAAAATGCATTCTAGTGTTGGACTCACTCAACCTGATAGGCGTTGGGATATATCATGCGTAAGTCATGTGCATTATTCAAAATGAGACTGCAAAGTTGAGTGCTAATTATTGTGGTGAAATCCTAGTTAGAGTTTAACGATCTTTGGTCTTTGTTGGCCTTATTGCTAGCTTTTGTTATTGAAAGGTTTCTACTCTCTTGCATCTCAGTTTGGTTTTCTCTTGGCTCTATGAACGTACTATATAGATATTGCTCCTTTCTGTTATTCAAAGAGATAGTTAATTGTTGTCTCCGTGTGTATCTAGTTTGTTTTTTCAGTTGAAAAACCCATTAAGATATTGTGTAGTCTATCACATCCTACGCAGGAGTGTAACGTTTCCTGCTGAGTGAAATATTCAGACTACTTTTGAACATTGTTTGTGTATAAACATCAGTTCACTATTCGCCCCATTTTTTTTTTTTTTAAGATTTCTCAGTCTCACAAAGCAAAGTCAACGAGAGTACAAAGAATGTAAAATAAAATATCAGAAGCGTTTTACCAATTTCTATTTCTACTTGTTTTTGTTGTTCTGATAAGGTCTCTAATTTTTACTTAGATAATAGTTTTCAGGCAAAAATTCTCCATTGATATTATTAATCGATATTATGAAATAACTTGTATATATGTAATTCCATTTACAAAACCAAAGAAGCTAGCAAGGCCTCTTTTTAAAGAGAATGTGATTGTAAGTTTTTTTTTTCCGACTAAATTCGGATTCGTGTTGGGAAGTCTCACATTGGAGGTAAAACGTTTTTAACAAAGGCGACCCTGTACCCAAGGGTGCTCGAATCCGAAACCTCTTGGTAAGGATGAAGGAGTACTTACTACTCCACCACAACCCTTGTTTGTGTGTAAGCTTATCTGTGAAATTTTAAAAAAATGAAGATACAATAAAATGGATGCAAGATACATTCTTTCTTCCATTTGTTTTTTACTCCTACTAAATGGGCGGGTTGTAATCCAATCAGCTTCAACCCATTTTCAATCTGTCCAAATCTGATCCAATTCATCCATTTGCCATCACTGTACCAAGATATAAAGTTTCTTTTTGATGGTATTTCATTTTAAGAACTGTAGTCAATAATAGCTGCAAGGAACAAATTAGTTAGAAATACTCAATATATCTGTTCTGTTTTGTCATTCTTTTGGTATTTCTCTTGAAGAAGAAGTCAACAAGTAAGTATTTAGTTTGTCTTGTAAAATTAGTTATAATCTATTTAAGTTCCGTCATTTTCCTAAAACTTGTGGATCTTAATTTGGACCAGATTGGGTGCATCTCCAGTAACTTGAAATGAGAGGTTTGTCTCTCGAAATCTTTTTGTGCTTTCCCTCTTTCTGAATTTAAGAATAAGTAGCATAGAAACAGTTGATACATTCTTTTGTAGTACAAAAACAACAACATGAAGTCAGCGGGCGAATCTAGGATTTGAAAGTAGTAAAGACACTATTGATTCATGGACGCTTTATGGGTATTGACGTAAGTAGGCATAGGTCAAGGCAAGACACATTCCCACCTTTCTTCACTTTGCAATAGCCTGATCACATGGACTCGTGTGAATGAAAATATATACCTCAAATTTAAGACATATACAAACACATGAAAAAATTGTTTACTTTCATTTGAAATTTAACACTTATAAATATTTTTAAGAGTTTTAATTATTTAAATTTAAACTTAGAAATGGATTGATTTAGTGGGATATAGTTTCAATTATCACTTTATGACTAGATTACAAGTTCGTATTCCGACAAAAATCACTCTTTATTTTAAATAGAGAAATGTTCTGTAATTGAAGTAATCATTAGCAGACAAAGATTGCTTTAAAATAGTAAAAAACATAGTTGACATTTAGCTATATTATATTTTCTCTAGTTTTTTTGGTTAATATGTCTTATCTGTTGCTACTTTGGATCCATCATAATTTGTAATTTAGTATCATGAGGAAATCTGAAAAAAAATTAAATTAAAAAGGACGCGACAGCCCATTGACCCGCTTAATTACGGAACTAATTTCCTCCGTTTGGAAGTTAATCATTGAGATTAAATTACGTTTCAACTACTAATAAGTTTCCTTTTATTATATATCTTGAGATGGGGCCGGTTGGAGCCAGGTCGAAGGGTTCATACGAACCATCTTCGACATGTGGTTAAAATTATATTTTATGTATATATAGTAGTTTGTTGAACTTCCTCCAACTTTTTATGTGTTTACTTCTTTATATTTTGAACACTTATGTTGAAGTTCTTGCTCCATCGTTGGATGGGGTTATGTGTAAGTTTTCTTTAAGCTGCAACTTAATGCATGCATGTGCAAGCTCTTGATGCACTCTAATAACAAGTTAATAACATGACTCCATATATAACATATACGAAGACCTTATCTCTATCTTGGTGGTTGTTTTCGAGAGGCAATTGTTCTAATAATCATATAATAACAGCTACCTTCAAATTTATTGGAAAAAATGAAAATTATGAAGGAAGAAAAGATAAACTATAGTGGGAATATAGACTTTGAACTTCGCTTGAGAATCAAGCATCACGCCCCAAAACAAAGGGGACAAAATAGAGGTATTTTATTGGGCTATAAAGTGGGCCCTTCACCGACAAGAGTCCAAAAAATACCTTAAACATAGGGCTTAAAGAGCAAAATCTACGTATTTGGGCCTGATAGCGTGTACGCAATCCATGTGACTAATTAACAATATGGGCTTAGGAGTGTGGGCCCATATAAGCCCTACCTGATGTGTCCTAATTTTCTCATCCTCCGATTGAAACATCATATCACGCTCCTTCCTTTTTTGTCTTATTTTGAGATCAGGTATCGTATGACCATCTCATTTAAACGATTAAAATACTTGAGGGTATTCATTTTTAGTTACTTCATTATATTTTTTATCATGTCCCCAATTGCTATTAAAACATAATACAAATAAATATTTTTTTTGTTTGAGATTTATATATGATATGTTATAATGTTAAATTATTAAACTGTCTAATTTTAAAATTCAAAATGAGGTAATCACACAAATTGATATTAAGACCTCCAATTTTATAATGGTAGCATATTATTCCTTGAAAAAATTCTCTTTTAATTATAAAAGAAAAATTCAAATGGAATCTATCAATTGGGAATACAAGATTGAAAGTATAAGTAAAAAACCCAATGATTGGACTGATGGGAATAATCACTTCAGATACTTTTCAAAAATATGTATATTATTATATATAAAAAAAAAACTAGTGAACATTGCTCTTAAAAGGTGTGACCTAAGTGGTTGAAACCCATGAAGTCTCGGGTTCAAATCCATTGATAGAGTTGATACGTGTTGCTACCTGATACAATTTTTCATAGAATTAATTAATGTACGCGAAAGCTGTCCAAACACTACAGTCTTAACAAATAATAAAAATACAAGTGAAGATGACAAATCTGAAGTTTTAAAATGATATAATTCCAAAAACTTTATAAAGAACATTATATATTTCTTTATTGGAAGCTGACATACCTCTTCTAGCATATACATTTTTTTTTTTTTTTTTTGTTAAATGAAGAATCAACTATCAATCCAACAAAAACTTTCCTTTCACTGAGACAGGTGGGTAACCCCACCACCCCCACCCCCATATGACATCATAAAACTAAAAAAAAGTAAATATCCTCTATGTCCAAGAATTTCATATTTAATTTGCATGGGCATATTGGATTATAGACTAGTGACTAATCCCATTAGGCAAATCCTATTAGGATAACAAAATAAAGACTCAAAGAACACCATCCCTTTTGTCCTCTCTCTATTCTCTCTTTTTTTTTTCTTCAAATTTTATTTATTTCTTTTGTTAAAAAATAAATAAAAATTGATTCCTCTAAAGCAAAGAAGCAAAGCATCTATTCTTACACATCACCTGTAAGTATGCCAACTTTCCTTTGCTTACAATTAAGAACTTGCCTTCTTTTATACCACTTTTTATTTCAAAACATTATATTAAAATTAATTTTTCTACATATCTTTCTGTGCAAATGCATACTGAAAGTTTGGAATCTCTGTTTACTTTCACATATCAAATGTATATAGTGTCAATATCATACTACTACAGTTTCATTATATATAATCTTTAATCAAATTTGGGATTTTTTGGGATTTCAATTCTTTGTATGTATTCAAATTCTTTTGAACAAAAAGAAGAACATTCTTTAGTGTTGTATTTTTTTCTGGACCCTTTGGGCAATTTTGTTGTGATACAATGAGTTTTCTAACAGGAGCACCAAAAAATTCATGGCAACCAGCTATGACAGTTGATACAACAACATCAAATTACTGGTTGAATTGGAGGGTTACATTGTGTTCCATTTGGATTTTTGCTTCAATGGTTTTTGCATCAATTCTTATAACAAAGTATGAAGGACCTCGCGGTTCGAGAAATGGGAGGAGAGAAGAGGAGAAAGACTCTCCAGGACTTTTGTATGAAGATGAAGTTTGGAAACCATGTCTTAAAACTATACATCCTGGTTGGCTTCTTGGATATAGAGTCGTCGCGTTTTTAATCCTCTTGTTATTGTTAATCATGAATGTTGTTGCTGATGGAGGAGAACTCTTTTACTATTATACACAGTAAGTATGTTTATACAAATGATTATGATTTATGAATCTTCAAAATGTGCTTATGTATTGTATTGGCTACTGAACAGGTGGACATTCACATTGATCACAATTTATTTTGGGGTAAGTAATAGCAGCACATTGAAGTTGAAGTCAATTTTTCTTCTGTATTTTTTACTCGTGATTTCTTGTTATATGAATGTAGCTTGGATCTGTGCTCTCAATGTATGGATGTTATCAGTATCACAATAAAGTTGGTAACGAGAGGCAAGATATTGAGTATAGTTCGCGAAGATTGTCTATGAATGTAGAAAGTAGCACTAGTTCAAATGCTGCAAAACAGGTAATGGAAAATGCAGAACAGAGTTCTTGCCAAATTGCTGATTTCTGGGGATATGTTTTTCAGATAATTTTCCAGGTAAAAATCGACGAGTAATCAAAAAGATTGTGTTTGATCCTATGACAAGGAATGTACAAGTTTTGCATATTACTAACTTTTGTCTTCCTGTTATGTTATGAAAGATGAATGCAGGAGCAGTAACGCTTACTGACTGCGTCTTCTGGTTCATACTTGTTCCATTTCTGACCATAAGGGGTTATAATTTAAACTTTGTAAGTATTCTACGTGACTTTACTGTTATAGTGGATAAAGTTCAGAGATGTTTCGTGTTTCTAATTGATGTTATATTTATGTTGTAGTGGATTATAAACATGCATACGATCAATGTAGTGTTTCTACTTGGTGATACAGCTCTCAACTGTTTGGTAAGTTGAACCAACTTTTCTCATTTGGTCTCAAAAATAGTCTTCATAAGTTGAATAATTCTAATAATTTTCGATGAATTTCAGCGTTTCCCTTGGTTTCGAATTGGATATTTCTTTCTGTGGACAGCAGTTTATGTTGTTTTTCAATGGGCAGTCCATGCCTGTATGTCAATATGGTAAAAAAAAACACTGTTCTTCCACCAGTTGTATTTAGTACATTTTAAGTTTTTCTGTTTGAAACAACTAATGAATACTGGTCTTAATTTGGAAACAGGTGGCCTTATCCATTTCTTGATCTGTCATCTTCATTTTCTCCTCTGTGGTATGCATTTTGTTTAATGTCTACTGCATATTTTGATCTGGAAGAGATTTATGATTCAAGAAAATGAACCCCTCTTCTGATTGAAAATTTCAGGTATTCATCGGTGGCGGTGATGCACATACCTTGCTATGGCATTTTTGTTTTGGTCATGAAGCTCAAACACCATTTGTTAAAGAAATGGTTTCCTCACTCTTATCAGTGTGCAGGATGATGCTAAACAGGGATTTTATGCCTTAAAGCCAGCTAACTGTCGAGGGAGAATGAGAAAAGATTACAACAGACAGCAAAAAAGCAACATGAGTTCATTTTTTGAACAATACAACATTGGTATTTGGTCCTTGTTTCCCCAGAAAAGGAAAAAAGGGTAACAAGTAAAGAACACAATATCACTCCATGTAGCAAAATAGCAGTAAATATACAAAAAGAGAATAGAGGGATAGAGTTTTGTGTTTGCAAGATATATATGTAGCCTAAATATGAAAAGAAAAAACAAACAGATAACAATAGTTCATACATATAATTTATTGTTCAATATATATATGCAACATGTTTACACTCTCATATCTAATACAATGAACATGCCGACAATGAGAAAGCTGTATAGATAGTGAATGGCCCATTCTACTGTTGAAGATCTCCACTTTTCTAGTGGGGAAGTGGCTATATGTTGGGAAACAAAAAGCATTTTCAGTCAAAACTGAACTGATTAAAGGTGTGCAATGTTTACTAATATAACTTTTTCTATTTTATGCGAAACACCAAAAGAAAGCATCAGATAACTCTTTTTCATGCCCCATAAAAGTGAAACTAGTAAACCTAATAAATAAAGCAGGTTACAAGTATATCGATGGTGTAAAATGTAAATACACACTTCCAGTGTACCTAAGTTAAGTTCTTGCTCATTTCCCTGGTTGTACTCTGTGTTATCATGAATATGCAGACACCAACTACTCCAACGTCAAAGCCAAAACAAAAGGCATAGACAAAAGATAGAACAAATTCCTCACTGCATTGTGCATACAGTAAAGACCATCATAAGTAGGATAAGTTGCACTCTTCAAATTCATACAAACTAAAGTTATGTCGTGATGTATTGGCAAAACCAAAGAATGCTGAGTTAGCTGAGCTTCTTGAACTTCACAAAAAGTATAATTAGCTCAGAAGTTTTGGCTATAATAAAAGAAAATGATCATGGAGAGAAGAAAAAATCACCCTTGTTTCTGAAAATTGTAACAAAAGAATACAAGTCAAATGAAGGAAAATACAAAAGGACCAAATAAGATGGAGAGATACAAACAGAGAAAGAATAGGCAACTCTTACAGATCTCAGCTAAAGCACAAGCTTCAATTCACATGATTTTCTTGCAATGCAAAATACAAGGACGAATATATGTACAGGTATTCAGAGGTTGGTCAGAGGCAATGAGCCCATTACAATAGCAGTACTCTTATCTTCAGGCCGCTGTTCTCCACCCTCGCTAGACTTCAGTGATCTTACCTTCGAGAATACTCTAGAAAAAAGCCCCTTACTGAGGTCTGCCTTCTTTCCTGGCAAGGCCAAGGAGAGATTCCCCACACTGCTCTCACTCTGGTTGCCCCTACTTGTATTTCCCTCTAGCTCCGGTTTAAATTGAGTACCACAAGGGCAACTTGATGTCCTCCTAAAGCAATGCTTGTGAAAAACTGATTGACAAGACTTGCATCTTTCAATTTCTTCTTCCTGTTGAAGGACAAACTACATCTTTGAAGGTCTGGCATTTCTTATGCAAGTAAATATTGGAAGTGGACAATTACATCAGTTTAAGTCACAACATTTAGGTCGATAAAATTATTCACCTTTATTAAAAAAGGTCAAACTTTTAGAATTTGAGCTAAATTCTTTTGGAACATGCAGTGCAGAATGGTTGAAAAGTCTGATTAATTAACTTCAACTTCCCAAACAGTATGTTAATAAGAAACAAATATCAATAAATGAAACAAGATAAACCCTGCCAACCTGGAAAGGGAAAATGAGAGAAGAGGGGTCATCACAGGCGTGCCGAGCATTGCAGGGTATACCCACATCACAACATATAAGGCACTGCTCAGCTATATGCTCCAGAATTTTTCTTGATATAGTCTCGACCATAACTGGTAAAGCTGCATTTGAAGTCATATAGCATAGGACCAAAACAAGTCAGTTTTCTCAACAATGTTGCCACATGGAAAACAGGTCAGAACTATTAAAGAAACATCCTTTCCCTGATTTCTCGTAATTCTCTTTTCTATGTTCTGACAAGCAGGAAGTAACATTCATATATTCATGGGAAAGCAACAGTAAATGTAAATAAGAAGGGAGTAATAGTATTTTCAGGCTCTGCTATGATTTTGAGGGAGAGAGGAGTGGGGACAAAATAAAGAAAAGGGTGCAGTTTAGGAACAATTCTATGGCAACTTGAGCGATTGGAGGCTAAGCTAGTGTATAACTGTAAAATATCAAATAAAATCAACCAAGATCTAACAATAGTCCTCACTCATAATCTTCAACAAAAATAAAATGGAAAAGAAAGATAGAAGTAAAACAAATCACTAGCAAAGACAAGATCTTCTGGGACTTTAACAACAAAGCACATGTGTCCAAGCATCATGAGTATAAATTTCCTTTTGCAGGCTAACCTGCAAAGACTCCCTTGGATAGATCTATGAGATCCCTAAGAGAAAAAAAATCATTGCTTTCAAGAAGATATCTTCTAGATCCAACTCCCCTGTAGATGGATCTTTGGAAGGAGCAGCGAACAAATGGAAGCATAGTTCCTATCCTTTTTCTGATATTTGTGACATGCTGCAGAGCTGGGACCTTTGAGAACAGAAAAGGATTGACTGCACTGACACAAAGCATTGGCTGCAAGAGCAGAAGAATGAAACATAAGTCCTACAGTTATTTCATGTTCTCATAGTGAAAGGAGTCAGAAGTAAGAATACAGGAGGCTGCAGCCCAGGGGGGAGGCAAGAAACGTGAGCATTTCTACAGCTGGGGCTTAATGCTGATTTTCCCAATGACGGCAGCAGGTCATATGTATTACTAACCCTGTCAAAGCGTAGTTATTCATCTTTTCCGGTGCCATTCCATACCTTGACTAATCCACCGGGTATCTACTATCTATGTATCATGTAACTTTAAAAGTTTAGGTAGATGAGCAAAATTCACCAAGTTCTTTGCTTTTTTTTTGTCTCTGCTAGGATTAATCCCTAGTCTCCAGGGCCTTTATCCCCACTTTCATTGACTACTTACACCCTTGGTTGCAACCTTTTGGATTGTAGAAAGATATTTGGTATGCAAGATGAGGAAACAAGACCAAGTGTCATTAAATTGCTTAATTATATATAGATATACAAAGATACTTAATGCATGCCTGTTCAGTCAAAAAGAATGGCAAGAAACAGAGATTTAGTCAAATTTGATTGGGAAATTTTCTCATTACCTGGTCATGGATAGAGTCCAGATAAGATTTAGCCATCTGAGAAACTGGGTATTGATTAAAGTCCCAAAGATGCAGAATCCTTGCAGGCAAGACAGCCGTATCATTTGTATGGCATGACGAGCAGTACAGCTGACCACTATATTCACAGAAACGAGGTTTTCCCCACCCCATAGTCTGCGCAAATTCCTGTATTCGAGTCTTCCCATCGTCAAAATTTTTGTAGCAACCAGCACAAGAATAATGTTGTTCATCTAGTAACTGTTTATTCGATTTATAAGGTCGTTTATTAACGATGAGGGAAATAGTCTTCCCCAAGCTGGAAACATTCCCTCTGATTCTGCTTCTTAAAGTAGACGGAGATTGAAGTGCATTTGTATCATAAGTTGGAGAATCTGGAAGATCCTTAGACAGAGATAAGAAACACACTACAACATTGAGGGCACCTGTAGGAAACCTTGACTGGAGAAGGGAATTTAAACACTCTTGAATAAGAACACTTCGATCAGCAACAACTTTTGGAGAAGCACTTCTGAAAACCTTCCGTGACTCTTGTTCAACAGAGGACCAGACAGGAGGAAGAATCCTTCCCTGATCTGCGAATAACTTTTTCAACCGCCAATAGAGAGCAGAAAATTCACGATACCGTTTTTCAACCTCCCAATTATCTTTGCCACTCCACACTCTTATCCTGTATGCTGTATATTCTCTTACTCCAACTAATCTCTCACTAAGTGAAACATCCCCTATCTTCTGTATTGTATCAATGACCTCCACCCTGTCAAATTTCAGAGGGTTTTGGATTGCAGCATAAGCATCATCAGTACCAGAAGTAGAAGCAGTAGAACCACCATCTCTTGAAGGAAGTGGTATATATGATTGATAAATCTTGTTACCAAAACTGAATCCAAGAGATTCACCAGATTCAAGTAATATCTCTTCCATATCATGAACAAGCTCATCATATAATTCATTTAACTCAAGATTATGTGTCTGCAAAAAGAAAGAAAAAACACAAAGCATCAAAAGAAGGAGCCTTGTACGTAGAACTGGGGAAAGATTCATTAACACCAAAGTAAGTTACAAAATTGACCAACATGAAAGCAATATGTACTGTCAGCAATAACCACCATTCAGAAAATTATGCACAAATGATATATTTCTTCTTTCGATCTGCATACCACATAAGCATAAGCCAAAGGACCCTGGCTGTCAAACAGAAGGTCCATAAGCACAACAGCAGAAGTCACTGGAAAACATTGCTGATTGCACTCGGAAAAGAATCAGTATATGTTCCAAGAGGGACAATGCTCGTGAAAATAAGTGGACCCTCGAGGAGTTCTAACGTAAAGGCACTCCAATATTAATAGTATGTTAAAGTATCAAACGATTCCACAGCATATAAATAAGGACTTTATCATTTATGATGCTGAAGTCTTCTTCTTTATCTAAATAAGCTTTTCTTTCAAGTAGCTACACTTTCACGAATCCGATCTTTATCAGTTCTTAATAAGCAATACTTAAGATCTAAGACATTCAACTCACGTGTTCCATTCAACAAGCAGACAGATCATTTTTCATACATTGAACAAGATTAACAAAAGCATGTTGCAGTGTTTGCAGATTTGTATATGTAGGATTACAAGAACATTTATTTAGCTTCTGTATTTGGCTCTACATAAGCAAAGATCGGGTAATTATATACTATTCACCATTTTCTAGTAACTGGCAAAGTTGGAGGTTTAATTGATACACCTCCTGATAAATAAACTACTCAATACAATGTGTTAGATAAGTATAGATTTCAGATAGAGAAGTCAAATTGTTTAATCAAATAATTACTTCATGTGGTGAAAAAGAGAGGTTGTATGTAAAGGAGTCACTCTTAGAGAAACAAAATAACTTCCTATGCTTGCAAATTCACCCTTATGATTTCAGATTTATGGATTTCCAATGGAAGAACCTCAAGAAGTATTTTCACATTTCGTGGCATGCTTCAGCCAGCTCATCGCTGAAGATAAAATCAGGTAAAAGACCTTTACCTAGCAGATAGATATATGTAATGAGTACAAATCAATGTGAAGCGACTATGCTTAGTTACTGTAGTAATATAGGCCACCAATTAAATTTCACAGTTCAAGGAGCTAGGAGATCAGCAAAAGCAAAACAAGCAAAAGATGCCAATTTTTATCTGTTTGACGGAAAACATGGTACATATTTGTAAACTTCACCAAGAATATCTAAAATACATAAGCTTGCGATTGCCTTATATATATTTGTCAATACTTTACCTTAGATGCAAGATGATATTCAGAGCAATCAACTGAAAGGGAGGTACTTTTAGCATTTGTATTATCATTAGTCACTGATGCTAATGATGTAGATGAACTTTGGTCTGCAGATAGTTCTAACTTTACATCTTTGGAAGGTTCTGTAGATGAATGATATTCGTTTTGATCAGGATGAGATAAAGGGTCCAATAATAAGCTTCTGTAGTTTAGCTCCACTTTTCCGGAAACAAGATCATCATGGATATGAATTAATTTCTCATCATAGGCACCTTGACCGCCTTCAATTTTTAGATCCTCTTTGATTGGAATTTCATTTATTTGTGTTTGGGGACTTCTGCCCTGATTAAACAATTTGAAAGCACAAGACTGCTCAAGGAACTTTGCCGATTCATTAATCTGTTGAGTTTGGGTGTTTGTAATAAGCATGGCGTTCTCATCTTCAACCTGATCAGGTTTGCCATGGTTCAAAAGACTCAATGGGTCCACAGAACAGGTAGTAAGGTAGTTGATTAAATTATCACCACCTTCGTCGTGATTACTTGAAAGGTCCTCTTCTTTAGGCGTTGCTAAACCTACACTAGAATACTCAATAACACCAGTTGTAGCAATATTCAAACATTCATTTTCACTTCTAGTAGTAGGCTGGTTTTCAGGCTGAAGTTCTTCATGCGCCATTGGAGAGAGATTAAATTCTCCATTTTCCTGCATGAAATCGTCCCAGTCATCCGAACCAAAGGCTATTGCCGAACCCATAACCAACTCATTTTCATCCTTGCCATTTTCTTCAAGAGAACGTTGCACCTCTCTTCCATAATAAGAATTAATGTTCTCCTCATCATTAGTGCTCCCTCCAAACATTGAGTCCTCGCCATCTGAATGCTCATATTTTGATGACGTCTCACATTCATCAGAACATCTTACAAACTCACCTCCACCGATTTCTACACCAGATTGCAAGCCTGATCCTTCCAAACTCCCTCCCATGGTTTTAAAATCTCTAAGCAACTCCAAACCATCATCAATTCCCATAGATCTGATTTCCAATGAACCACCACTAGTCCCAAAGCTTTCAATTTCTTTCCCAACTGGTTCACTATTCTTATTTTCTGCAGATTCACATGAATTTGCTGATACAAATAATTTATCACAAGTTTCACTCGTATTTTGCAGTTGACTAACCTTCCCAATCCACTCCCCTCCCATATCCATACTGTCTATAAATTCACTCTCATCCATGCTTCCATATAAATCTAGTCCCTTTTCAATACCCTTGTGATCCGTCTCTTCCCTGGACCACTGACCTTGCAATAACTCATCGCCCAGTGGATCACAAGGAGAGGTGACCATAGAAGATAACTTCTTCTCTGTCCCCTCTCCTATTTTCATCTGATTACAACAATTCAAGAAAACTCATAAACAAATTATACACTGAATCAAACGAAATCCCATCAAATTCAGGGGAAAACTAAACATTTTCATCCAAAATCAATACAGTGAATAACGAATTTACTGGTTTCAATTCACATCTAGGGCATACAAGATACCATTTAATTTTATTTTTATAATTGATATAGCTGCCGCCTGCCGGCGTTGAATTTAATTAATCTTTCCGATAAGTAGCAGTTGAAATTAAGTGATGGAGGGAGAAAAAACTGACCTTGATGATCAACTCACCTGAGCATGAAAGAGAGAGATGAAGATGAAACTCTCAAGTCCCTCTTGGCTCCTTGTATAAAAATGTACATCTTATTACAGTTGATTAATAAAATAAAAATGATGTAACTGTCAAATCTCTATATAAGGGCTATAACCTGAAATTGATACGAAGTTCAAATTTGTTTAGATATGTAATTTGGATAAAAATAGTGATATAAAACTAAATTGATATTTAGTTGAGATTTATTTAGATATGTAATTTAGATTTTTAAGTTGTATTTTTTTATTATATTTTCTTTTTAATTTTTATACAATCTTATTATATGAGTAAATCATAATTCATAAACAAGATATTGAAATATTCTAAGGCGCTATATTGACAAGTCACATATTTATATTTTTCTTTTATAAATAAATATTTGTGATTATAAAATTTTAAATATATCTAATTTTGTAAAAAAAAATACTAGTCAATCATAATTGTAACTAATTATTCTTGAGTTTGACGTCAAAACAAATATTTTTTTGATACAACGTATCAAATCGAACCTCTCTCAAAACATACATCAAAATAGATATTTTTTTTTTAAAAAAAAAATAGGTAAACCATCTCTTATGCCATTTATATCCATTTTCTCTAAATATAAATAATAAATAAAATAATTTAAGGGTTCTCTCATTATTAGGCAAACAACAATTCTTTTTTTTTTTTTTATGATTAATTAAAAAAATGGGTGAACTATAATTAAATTTTTTGATAGCTTTTTATTTTATTCTTGTCGTAAAATATTCACATGATAGATTCTTGTAGATTTGTTTCATTATACTAGACGATATATCTTATTATCGCTATCACAATTTATGTGATATAAGTGAAATTTTGAGAGTTCATCTATTTTTTTTTTAAATAATTTGTAAATATTTTAAGTTAATGATTCTAATTTATAGAATTTTTGTACTTAATTTTCAGATAATATATGTATCTCCTTCTATCTCAATTTATGTGGCACCTATAGAATTTCAAGAACTAATCAAATATTTTATGTCTTTAAATTTTCAAGTTGTTAATTATTGTGGTCTATAGTACTTTTTAATTATTTCAAATAATATATGTTACTTCATTTATCCCAATTTATGTGACACGAATAAAATTTGCAAAGACAATCACATTTTAATTTGACCATAATTTTTTTATGTGTATTTTTATAGAATTAATTATTGTGATTTATATTTTTTTTTTCCCCATAATTTTTAAAAGTATAAATTATTAAAGATTGTTTTTAAACATTTAAATGACCAAAATGTCCCTTAATAGTAATGTAATTCCAAGAAACACGCTTGTCCTCATCTCAATTTATGTGATAAAAATGAAATTTTGAGAGTCAAATAAATTTTTTATAATTCGTAAATAGTTTAAGTTAATTAGTGTGCCCTATAGTATTTTTCTTTTACATAATTTCCTATAATATATGTAACTGCTTATGTCATATGACACCTGTAGAATTTTGAGAGTCAATAAAAATATTTTATGTCTTTTAAATATTTTTTATATGTCGTTTTATGTTATCAATTATTGTGGTTTATAATATTTTTTTAGTCATTTCAAATAATATATATTACTTCATTTGCCTCAATTTACGCGACACATATAAAATTTGGAGGGTCAATCAAATTTAAATTTGACCATATTTTTTTAAAAATTTTTTTATAGTATTAATTATTGTGATTTGTACATTTTTCTGTAATTTCTAAAAAAATATAAATTATTAAGAGAAAGATTGTTTTTAAATATTCAAATGACTAAAATATTCCTTATTAATAATGTAATTCCAAGAAGCACACATGTCCTCGTTCGCACATGTGTTGTAGACTCTTATTTCCTCTGTCCCTAATTACTTATCCACTTTTGAAATGACACACCAATTAAGAAAATAATGAGTGACATAATGAATTTAGCATTTTAGTCCTATTAATTATGAAGTCGATGAATTAAAATTTACGATTTTCAAAAAGTTCTACCTTTTTCAAATAATTAATTAAGGGTATAAAAAAATTTTTGTCCTTTCTCAAAAATTTGTCAAAATAGATAAATAATTAAGAACAATTAAAAAAAGAATGTGGACAAATAATTAGGGACATAGAAAGTACCATAGTAAAGTAATTTGGTTATAGTTGAAGGACTATTAATGCTTTAAAGTAAAGTATAGGGACGACTTTGATCCATATCCCAAACATGAAGGACTATTTTGTTTTTTCTTCTCAAAAATATATAAAGAAAACATGTTAAATAAACAAAAACCTTTCTTAAACCCTACAACCTCTAATTGTTGGGAAGAAGAACACACCATCATTCTCTTCTATGGCAACCGACGACAGCCAAAATGCTGGCGGCGTTAATGCCCTCCGGCGGCTTAAATCAACTGAACCACCTCTTTATCTTTCAGCATCACCGGAACTCTCCGAAGCCGCTCGATTAGCTTCTAAGTACCTATACTCTTCTCTCAAACCCTACACTCCGAAGTCGCCCTTCGCTCAGCTCTTGACAGATGGTTTTGATGCCGAACAAATATGGCAGCAAATTGACCTTCAATCCGAGCCCTTACTTACCTCCCTCGGTCGTCAAATCAGACAATTTGAGAAGAAACCGGAAGAAATTTCAAAGAGTTTTAATTTAGGTTCAGGTAACAGTGGAAAAAAGAATAATTTAGAAAGGGAGAAAGAGGAACTGGCATTGGATGGAGAAAGTAAAGACTTTAAAGATGTAGATATGAATGATTCTGATGATGATGAGGAGGACGAGGAGGAGGAGGTAGAGGAAGAAGAGGAGGGTGATGATGGTGAGAAGAGTGAAGACGTGGAGGAGAAGGAGGAGAATGGTGGGGTAGGGGGAGTGGAAGATAAGTTTTTCAAGATAGATGAGTTGGAAGAGTATATGGAGTATGATGAAGCAAGGGAGTATGGATTGAAGGGAAAGACTAAGAAGATAAGAAGTAACAAGAAAAAAGAGGAGGAAGAGGAAGAAGATGGTGAAGAAGGCGACGAGGAGGATGAAGAGGAAGATGACGAGGTAAGAATTTGCTGATTTTGAAAATGAAGGCGGACTTTGTTTAGTCGTTTGGTGGTTGAGATATTTTGCCTAAGTTAATCATGATTGCAAGTAGATTGGTGACTGCAGATTTGCGCTTCCTTAATAAAGCATACATTTTACCAGTATCTTGTTTTTGCAGCTTGGGTTAATGGGCCTCGGAGATGATGAAGATGAAGGTACAGAAATTGCCAGGTGTGTCTTTTCTCCATGTACTTATTAATCCTTTTAGTGTTATATATGACAAATAAAGCATGAATTGGTTACCAAAGGTTGAGAAGAATTGGCAGTGTTGGTCTTAGCTCAATGATCTCAAGGGGATAGAAAACCAACATGTCTCAGTCCATTTGACTAAAAGACACTTTAAAATCTTCTGGTTGTTTTTCAAGACTTGAGGATTGTCCATTAGGTAGTATCGTTGATATTAATTATGCAGAATAGATTTGGCTGTGAAGGGTGATTGAGTGACATATTGCATATTGCCTTAAACCGAGAAGGACTGGATAATACTATGTGATTAGGCTCTGTGGTGAAGCTCAAACATTGTCTTTATGTAGTCAGAATTTCCTTGCAGATACTGCAGGGTGTTCTTTCTGCCTCCCCGGCAACTGTATTCTATATTATGTCATTGTGACAGTTAACTAGTACTCCCTCCGTTTCAAAAAGAATGACCTCTTTCTTTTTTTGGTAACATTTTAATTTCAGTTTTCCATGTGGCTTGTTTCAGGCCACAAGATTAAAGGGCAATTTTGTATATTTGACATAATTTTAATTTAGGACCATAGGATTCAAAAGTCTTCTTTATTTTCTTAAACTCCGTACCAAGTCAAACTAGACCATTCTTTGTGAAACGGAGGGAGTACTAGATTAGTGATTTCGGATGAACATGCTATCTGGTTTGCTAATATCGGAGGAGCTTGTGCTTTCTTTCTCCCTCTATATTTCACTGCTGTTCTAATCAGCGGTCATTGATGGTACAACCATTTAACTAAGTTTCAAAGTTTTATTTAAGTATCTCCAAGCACTAACTTTCCGAAATGGGCTGAAACCTTGCAGAATCACATTCCATATTTGTTGTTCTTAGCTTAATAGTAAGACACCTTGCACTTGTGCCATGACAGTTTCCTTTCACTATTTTTCACCCCTCACATGGAATGTCAATCACATTATACATGACAGAGGTTTTAAACTATGTTACCTGAAACATTGACACTTCTAATTTGCTCAAACTTTTCTTGATGATACACAGATATGAGGACTTTTTTGGTTCGAAAAAGGGTACTGGACAGAAGAAAACTGTTAAATCATCGGATCTATCAGATGACTTGGGAACCGATGATGACATGATTGATGATAATGATGACAATCAGGTAGTATACTTTCTGTCCTTTCAGTTGTAAAGTGTATGAAGATGAATGAGTAAGTGATCTATACATGTTTCCTCTGTCTAATTTATTCTCTTCTTCTGTTTTAGAAGAAGCAAAGCCTTTCTACCCATGAAAAAGAGCTTGAAAAACTCCGATCTACAATTGAGGATATGGAGAAAGCAAACTTGGAAGAGAAGTCCTGGACTATGCAAGGAGAAGTAAGATCTCTCTTTCATAATTCCCTTACTTGTTTTAAGTATTTTCTTGGAAGAAACACCCGTTCATGAATACACAAGCCCAGATCCAAGATGAAAACTGAATTTCGGTTATCCCCGTACTCTCATTATAGATGCTACTTACTATCTTCATAAATCTTTTCCTTTCTAATTGTTCCCTCTTCCTTTATATTTCTCTATCACTCATTCATCAACATGTATTAGCTATATGTACCACATGGCGTCTTCGGTTCTGTATGTTTTAATAATCTTTATTGGCAGGTAACTGCTGCAAGAAGGCCAAAGAATAGTGCATTGGAAGTTGATCTGGATTTTGAGCACAATGTGAGACCTGCCCCTGTAATCACTGAAGAGGTTACTGCAACACTTGAAGAAATAATTCAGAAACGTATCATTGAGGTGAATATTCTTCTTTTGCCGCTATGCTGCTAATATCTAAATCTTTTTTTCTTTAGACCGTGCAAATGTTAAGAATAAGTTTGTTCCTTTGCTACTGAATTTGGGGCATTCTTCATGTGGAATGGAAGTATTCTTTTTCTTTTGATGAAGTGGAATGGAGTTATTCTTTAGAGAAGTGCTTGCTAGTAATTTCTTGGTGAATTTGGTTCACATGTAGAGATAGGCACGTGCGCTTAACTACAATGCTAGACTCTCTTTTAGAAAAATGCACTTGAAAAGAGTGCAACAGTGAATATCTCATCTAAAAGCTTAACAAGAGCTTAACTTGTTAGAGAGAACACACTTTTATATAGTTAATTATATTCTCAACACGCCCCCTGACGTGCGTGTGGGCCTGATTCTTTTTTTCATGGGTAAAGCACGTGGAAATTATAGAAGCTCCTTACACTTGTATGGCTTGCTTTATCAAAAAGAATCTCCTTACAGATGTTATGATCATATCAGTGTTTGTTCTTTTGTTATTTCTCTATCTGTTTTCTTCTCTGCCACCCTAGCCAACATTTGAGTCTGCATGAAACAAGGTATAACCAGCAACTGACCCCAGCCTTGTAATGTATAGGGCCGATTTGATGATGTTCAGAAGCGTCCTAGCTTGCCATCCAGAGCACCGCGAGAAACAAAAGAACTGGTAAATAATGTTTCTATATGTAAAAATATATACTTGTCCAATTAAGTGGATTCTATCCTGATCTCAAGTGGATAGCTGTTATTATCGATGTTATGATTTGATGCTTCTTTTTGATTTATCAATTTGCAGGATGACAATAAAAGCAAAAAGGGACTTGGCGAAATTTATGAGGTTAGTGCTCCTGTATTCATGTTACTCGAGGAGATTGATACTTTTTGGCAGCAACTACTGCTGTAAATATGTGTACTCTATATTCTTCATTCACGAACTTTCTAAAGGAAATCCGTTGTCTTATTTGCCACTTTATTACATTTTTTTTGCAGGAGGAATATGTCCAGAAGACTGGCCTTGTGTCAACAACAATATCCTTCTCAGATGAGCAGAAAAAAGAGGTGTTTAATCTCTCACCTATAATCCAGCCCTCTACTTTAAAGCAGGAGTGGTTCTTGTTCTTCTTAACTTTGTCATTGACCCCTTTTATTTGCCTCGTCTTACGTACCTGTCTTATGCATATGTCGGACTACTTGATGCATTTTTTAATTACATGATAACTCTAGACTGAAACATGTTATAGCTGTTTGAATATTATGAGCAATCTAATAGAATGTAATTGTTGGGTAATTGCGTTAACAAACTTCTAACATATTACAGCATGTAAAGGGGAGGAAGAACTCTCTTTAACTTTAAAAGTTTGGGTAGCGTGTGGAGTAGGGAAGGAAGGGATTAATCAGGTCTTAATTGCTTTACTTGATTGCACCTTTTTTGAGTATGCTCTATTTTGAATGTAAATACAGGCCACTATGCTGTTTAAGAAACTGTGCTTGAAGTTGGATGCTCTGTCTCATTTCCACTTCACTCCAAAACCGGTATGACTATAACAATGTACATTTGGCATGATTTTCCCATCTCTAAACGGTTCGTCTCATGTTACTTCTCCATGACTCAACTTGGTTAGGTGATAGAAGATATGTCTATACAAGCAAATGTCCCTGCACTTGCAATGGAAGAGGTGAGTTGACCTGAATAAGTAGACATTTCTTATTTTCAAATCCACTTTCATAACTTCATTGTTGCTCAACCATATTTGCTCATATTGTTTGTTCTATGGTAGATTGCACCTATGGCGGTCTCTGATGCTGCTATGCTGGCCCCCGAGGAAGTATTTACTGGCAAAGGAGATGTTAAAGAAGAAACAGAGTTGACACAAGCAGAGAGAAAAAGGAGGAGGGCGAACAAGAAAAGGAAATTTAAAGGTGAGTTCTTTAGTAATGATATGCCCCAAGGATACTTTCCATGGTTGACTGTACAAAAACTGATGGTTGGGTAATTATTTTTTGCAGCTGAGTCAGCAAAAAGAACAGTAAAGCCGGCACCAGAAAATACATCAACTAATGGTGTTGAGGGTAAGTTGTTTCTTTTATTCTTACCTTTGACGTCTTCCCTTGAATTTAAATAACTGAATTCTGTTGTGCCATTGTTTTACAGGTAATGATAAGTCATAATGTGTACCAAAACTGAACCGGAGTGGAGCTCTCATGCCTCCCTTTCTCAAATAGCGGCAACATTTTTTGGCACCAAATGGTTTGTGTCGTTTCTCAGCCAGAGTGGTGAGCTGAATGGTTTCTGTGTCATTTCTCAGCCAGAGTGGCGAGCTGTTCAGGGCTACATCCACATACAAGACGATGACAATTACCATTGTGGCATCATTATTGTGCTACTTTGGCATTGCAGGAAGTAAATGTCATTACCAGGCCAATTTTGGTTGAGAAAAATGAGTTACTTCACATGATAGGAAACTTCACTACGATGTAATGTATTTTTTTAATAGCAATTTGGTTGAGAAAAATGAGTGTTACTTCACATGATAGGAGACTTCTTTATGTTGTACTTTATTTTTTTTAATAGCAATTCGGTGGTCTTGTGCATCTATAAGTTTTTACAATGTAAAATATGTAACGTTTCACACAATATAAACCAACCAAAGAAATATGTGTTAGTTTTAATTGTTGGACGTCAAAGTTCAACATTCAAAACGATAGTATAAGATAATTGAGGGGAAAAGGATCTGAAAAATACTTTTTGGTTGAAATTGTTGTTATGATATCAAACTTTATGGAGGATTTTTTTACTTCCTACATTATTTAATAGTGTATTTTAAAGGTATATATGTATCGACGTGGATACATTACTATTTAAAATGATGCAATATTTATGATGTCTATGTAGACATATATACTTTTAAAATGCACTATAATAGTTCAGGAGGTAAAAGATCCTTTTCAAAATTTGATATTGTAACAACAATTACGGCCAAAGTTGGGAGTATTTTTCAAATTCTTTTCCCTTATGAGCATCTCAAAAGAGCTAGTAACGTACCGATAGTCTTTTGCTCGTCAAAACTGAGATTCTTTCACACATATAAATCATTCCAACGCGAGATACACCAATAATGGCCAAAAAGAAAAGTCACCACCATGCTAAATCAACACACCTTAATTCTGGACAAAAGATACTCCACCGATTAACTATATCTACCACAATATTGACAAAGATGACGGGGCGAAGATGAAAAATAAACGAACTGTAATCCTCAACAACAAAAAATAGACTGGTTATTAACTATTTCTGCCATTATATTGACAAGGGCGGGAGATGATCCTGATAAAGCACCACATCCTCTTCCATGTTTATGGTTATTTTTGTAACGTCAAAATGTTGGTCCACGCTCTTTTCATGTATCTATGAAGAGCACAAACTATCAAAACAATCCTATAATGTAATACATAGAGGATTCCACTCCGAACGAAAAACATGAAGGCCAAGTTAACGAGCTTTACAGCTCCGTGACAGGGAACAGAGCAGGGGAAGAGGGAACAATACTAGATGTCTGCTTCAAACCTTGTGTTTCTTCATCTTGCTGTCCCCAGCACTAACTTCTTTTGTTATATCACCCATCATACAGGTCAACAAAATATCAGATTCTGGTTCATGTGGATTTAACATCAGCTTTGTTCAAGTGCCCTTCAAGTCTCTCAATTGCGGCACCTACACCACCCTTCACTTCATTGCCATCAGTTGTCCCAGTCCCTTCATTGGCTTTCTCTACAAGCTTCAAATGAAGCCACCCTGTTGGAACAAATTTATTTTAGTAAAGCATTAAGTTTATTTTTAATAAAGAAACAACACAGCCACCCACAGGTTTGTCCCTACTTCACATGATTCTTCATGTTTAAGGAATACATAAGTGCCTGAGATCCTCATGATTTGAAACCAGGCAAACTTACCAGAGATGATAAGCTAAATCATCTACAATGAACTGAAGTTACTAATTTATAAGTTTTAGTAGCATTAACAATACTGTAAGGTTAAGAACTTTGAGCAAGTAAAGAGCAGTTTAATGGATTAATATTAGTAAGCAGGTCACATTCTATTACCAAGAGGGAAGCAAACTGCAGCACCCAAAGCAGAACCCAACATCACATTTCTCGCACGCCATTGGAGTGATCCTGGCACTGGAATCATAAAAACAAACAGTGAGTGGCGGAGGAGATAATCTGATAGAGGTTCTGATACCCAAACTCTGCCACTTACTAATTAGACCAAATGTTGCAGCCGTAGCAGAACCAGCTCCAACAACATTATAAACATCATGCACACCACGCTTTTCAGCAAGTAGATTCTGCAATCCATAAAAAGCAGCAGTGAACATTCCAAGGCGTATTCCACCAACTATTGAGCCCCGAGTGACTCGTATAAATCTTTTTTCCATAGCATCTCTCATGAGCCGATACTGTTCACGCTTATCTGGTGTACTCCCAAGCTTTAACATCACCTCAGCATCCTTGCTCTGTTAAAAGAGGAGAAAGTCCCATGAATACTAGAGGAACCATCCATGCAGAAAGAAAATAATTTCACGCTCTTCCCTTTGGGAAGGGAGGACTAGGGAAATCCTATTAATTGCAGCTTTCCTCCAGACCTCTGGGAAAACACAGCAGGAAATCAACCTTATACAGGTGGATGTATGGATTCATTTAGTTCTTTTTATTCTTGTTCGAGCTGGATGATTAAAAATTATCATGTCCAGTTACCTCGGGGGATGGATCTTCTAATTAATAGATAGAGCCATGATACATTCCGAAAAAATTGTAAAGGTAACAGAATCTTTTTGTCCCCTTTTCGATGTAATTGTAGAAGAAGATCCACATATACAAGGTTAGCATGGTCATAAGTTCTGGGAGATTCAAGAAAACCATGAGTTTTCTTCTGTTATTTTTTGAAAAACAATTCAAAATTTATTTGTACTCCTAAATATGTAGTTTGATTTCCCATTTACGATTTAGACAATGTAACATTACTACTGTCCAAAGCTTCACAATTAGCATTTCCTCTCTCCAAGTTATCTTCCTAAGTAAAAATGCAACAACGGAAATCAGTAAACACAACATAATAGTTACATAGGGAAGGAGTACTGACAACAGAAGCAGCAGCCTCCTTGCTACCTCCATAAAAAAGGCCAGCAAATACCCCAATTACAGTAGCAGTGCCCCAGTTTACAGTTCCTGCCATTTTCTGAGATCTCTGAAAAAAAAGATACATACATAGAGAGGTAAATAAAAATTTCAAACCGATGAGTCAAATAAAGTAGTCCGACAGTTCCAACATTTTAGCTCAATTCCCAACTGATTAGCATCACATATATAGATACCTCATAGTTTAGCTAGTTATACGCTGGTGTCAAACAACATCAACACTTCCCCTTTATGGGATTTGGGATTGTTCTATACTTTGCACCCATAAGCTGAGTTACAAGGAAATAAACACTTCCGATTATAAAGAATATCAATGAAACAGCATTGGCAGGGGACAGGAATAACAAGGAAGACAATTACAACAGCTAGCTGGACCAAACAGTATCTGGAACGGCAAATCCTTCAATGAAGTAAAGATTAGAACTTCAAAAAAATCATGAAAAAAATCCCAAATTCCCAATCAAATAACCAACTCTTTTTGAGTGCCCACTGAGGAAATTGAAGTATTCCCACAGTTTCAATATGTTTATATATTTCAAAAACAATCATTTTTAGCCCGTTCAAAAAATCTTTCTTTTTTGAGTGACTGTTTAATTTTAACTTTTCACGTAGCACGTTTGGATATTTTGGTACATTCTATGTATCTTTCATGATTCAAAAGTCTTCTCTCCTTTCTTAAAACTGTGTCAAGTCAAAATCAGACAAACAAATTGGAACGGAGGAAGTGAGTATCGGGAGTGGGGGGGTTTTTCGAGTAATTTCAGATTGGAGAATCCATCAAGTAGAAGATATTAACACAAGAACAGTAAGGAGCAGTGACCTAATAGCTAATCATTAAGTAATCATAAACGAATTCAAATCTAGAGAGATAAATGGAAAAAAAAACTCACATTAGGTACCGTTTCCTCTTCAGTCATCTCTGAGGATTCCATTGATAACGGAGAAGACGCCTCTCTCTTTGTAATCGCAACTCAGACAATGGAGTAATTGATCGATGATTACAGTACTATCTCCCTTTGCTGAAAATAGACCGACTTGGATGTTCGATTCGGACTGAATACGTCGGGCCGGATCAGATCCGACCCTTTGATTTAGGTCAGGGAAATGGGCCTTGATCCGGACCGAGCCTAATATCTCTATGGTGGGCCGATTCAAGAGTCCGTTAATTTGGGGAAAATGTATACATAATAAAAAATGTAAAATTTTTACGAATCATAATAGGAGCAAATTACATCTTATCCCTATTTTTTTCCAATTTACAAAAATCCCTTAGAATTACTGCCATCCGGATACATCTCATTTTTCCGAATACATTACATTTGATACATTATACAACTATTTTGTTGAGATTAAAAAGGAAATTAAATATAAAATTAAATGACAGTCCCTAAATCATGCAAATCAAATTGATGTCAATCTCTCCCAAATAACAACTCCAAACAATTAAAATTTTAAATTTTCTTTTCTCAAATCTCTCCCAAATCGTAACAGATTCAAGAAAAGTCAGATTAAAAAGTTTGCAGTATGATATTTTTCCGCTGGGTGCCTTTTCATTTCATTTTTCCAGCAGCAACATGAAGAAATGGTGGCCCTAAAAGACCAAATACAACTTCTGAAGCATGACACTCTGAGCCCCAAAAATAAATTAAAAAAAATCAGCTCACTTCTCTTCCTCCCACAAGAACCTTCTCTACCCGAAATTATTCCCTTCCTTAACTAGATTATCAGTTCTTCTATGTTTCACCTCCCCAAAAGAAAAACAATGTTTTTCACTTAACTCATTTAATTTTATATAGTTATGTATCATATACAAAAAGAAATATGATATACATTGATTTATATAAATCAGTGTTGTAGATACTTAACATTTAATACATAACTATGTTATATAATACATAACAAAGTTATGTGTCATATACTACTATTTGAAAATGATATATTATACATGATAAAATTGTAATGTATCAGAAAGGTGAGATGAACAAAATATACATTAATTTAAAAATCAAAATCAACGAGATACATTAAAAGATCTGCTGAAAGTAACAAAAAAAAAAAAATCAACAATTTGATTTGCTAAAAGCAATAAAAAATAAAAAATGATGAAGAAATTCTTCCACACTTTTTCCTTTGATCTGTATCAATTCTTGTAGTCACCATGGATCTCGACTCAAAACATTATCGGAGCCACCAACCACTCTTGATAAAATTGTAATGTATCATAATGTTGAAACGAATGCATCATACATTAATTTAAGAAACAGAAACAAAAATAGAATCATTAAAAAAACTGAACTCATATGTATAAGAAAAAAGATGAACAACAAAAAATTTGAAAAAAATCAACAATCTATTGAAAGCCCAAAAAAAAAAATAAAAAAATGAAGAAATTCTTCTACACTTTGTCTTTTGCTCTATATCAACTCCCGTAGCCTTTTTGCACTTTCAACAATGACGTCATCTATGGATCTTGATCCAAAGCACTTATCGGTGCCACCAACAACTAGACTTTTTCTCTTTTTTTGGGTGTTTTTTCCACAATCGATTTTAAAGTTGAAGATGCATCCTTCTTCGACTAAATTTGTAGATGAAAAACTAAAGAAATATAAAAAAAGATTGATACCAGATGAAGTGGAAAGAAAAAAAAATGGATGAAGAAGAAGATGAAGAACCACCTCTTTAATAACTTGCAATTGGTAAATCAAAGAAAAGATTTGAAATTCAAAAATAGAGTGATGAAGATAAATTGGTGATATCATTGAGTGATTTTAGGCGTGGAAAAAGGAAAAAAAATCTTTGGGTGATAGTATATAGTGATGTATCCGAAAAAGTGAGAGAAATTATGAAAAAGAGGGATTTTTGTAATTTTTTAGAATGGTAGGGAGTAATAAAAAATAGGATAAAAAAGGATGTGTAGTTAGGTAATTTTTCCATAAAAAAAATGAAATAATTTGTTTTTATTTGTATATTTGTATATTTTTATGTTAAGGATTGTGATTATAGATCTAGTACTAGTTGGTTAAATTTCTCTCTCTTATATGGATTCATTGTCACGGGAAGAATAGTCGAGTGTTTGTATTATTGTATAGTTCCCTTCTTAACTAGACAAGTGATTTAGGTAATTAGTTAGACGAGTGAATTTACGTAAAATACGCTCATGTATATGATAGTTACGTTGAAGGAATTAGTGATTTATATGAACTTTTGAATCACTAAAGAACATTTCCATTAAAAACAATTAATTTTTCATTCGGTGTTCAGTATCCACATTGAAGTCCGATTAATTTGAATATACACTGCATATGACTCATTCAAGGGAAGCACTCCCCCTACCGAAGGTTTTTCCATACCCACAACACGAAGTCAATATCTTTTGTTAAGGGAGGAAAAAGTCACTAGCTAACTAGAAGCCTCTTGCTTTGCGGTTCATGGACGTAAGAATGGTAAGTATAGCCATAGTTATAAATCCAGCCAGCAGCAGACCACTTGTAATATAGCCCCTCTCTATGGTTTCTCCTTTTTTTATATCTTTGAATTCAAAGCTCACTCCAAATCCCAAACCAACACCACTTGCCAACAAAAATGCTATTACCTGCAATATGTCAATTATAATTCATTTCATTCACCACTTCATTTGTCAAAATTATTAAAACCACATTAATAATTTTAGCAAATTTTGAGGGAATACCTTATCTCCGTAGAAGTCGAACATTGGGAGAAATTTGCCTCTAATCAATCTCTTCTCTTTTACTGCATGATACATTGCGAAAGGCAGCTGAATCAATGAGTACAAAATTCCACCAGCTGCGGCACCAAGCACATACCTATAGCTCTTGATACCGCGGAATTCGGATTTGATGCTGCCACGGAGCATAGTAAGAATTATTAACGCAAGGGAAGCAGCACAGAACAAGAGAGTTAAAATCCTAAGAGCAAGAATTGTGTTGATTATAGCCTTTGATGATGCCATTGTTATTTATTTCCCTATCTCCCAACTGCATGTTCCTTTTATACATGTATGTAGACAGAAATCAGACAAGTTAATTATAAAATGATTGACAGATCGATATGACCAAAGATTTTGCGTCCTAATATTAGTAGTTTTTAAGGTCATTGTACATAGCCGGACGAGAATGTCACAGTGAGTACAATCCTTTTCTAACTCAAACGGCCGGCCGACACACGATACATTATAGTAATAATAGTACTATAATCTTTGAATGTAACCTGTGTAAGAGTGACTGAATTGGTGTAGCACGTGGTATCCCACAAGGCAAACATTCTCTCTGCCAATAACTTCTAAGTCGAGCTTGTCACTAACGAACTTGTCAAGTGCGGTTAAGATTTTCCGCAGGGTTTCAAATCCATAAAATTATCTTAAACAAAGATATAATGGTTTAATTTTAAAAAGGAAAGACAGCACTACCTGATGTTTCATACATAAATCAATTATAATGGCCCAACATGCACAAAAGCTAGCTTGGGTCAATCACCATCACTATGATCCTTATTCTAAATTAAACTTCACCATAAAGCAATCCAACACTCAAAAACAACATCATGTCCCTCAAAATTTCTACCAGTCTGCAGTGCCTAAAAGCAAGTTAAAGCAAACAGAAAAGCTAAAAAGTTACCCAAATCTTCTTAAAGAAACCAGAATGGCCTCACCAAATAGTAGAAATCCCCTTTAACATATTCAACTCACCATGTGAATAAAGTTTGACGTAAGTCGTGATTTTCACTAAGAGATATTAAAATAACATCTAATATAAAATATTTTTAAACTTAGAATTCGAATGAAACCGTTACCCATAAATCATGTAGTCTAACTTAGCTCTGTTAATGAAGTATCACCATTTTCTTAGCATACCAAGCAAAGTATCTATCAACTTTATCAACTTTTTCTTTTTCCTAAGTAAAAAATATATTTTTGTATCATTCAAAACACTACTCTGTTTTTCTCCTTTGAGACCCATTATACTTCTTCCATTTCTTCTTCCTCTCAGCCATGGCTCATATACTCACAGCTTTTTTCTTCATTGCTACATTTCAAACTCTATCAGTACTCCATGGAGTTTACAGCCATGGCGATGCACATAAATGCAGATCATACTGTGGAAACTTAACAGTAGATTACCCTTTCGCAATTCAATCTGGCTGCGGCCATTCCGGTTTCAGAGATCTCCTATTTTGCATCAACGATGTTTTAATGCTTCATATTAGCTCTGGATCCTATCGCGTATTGGACATTGATTACGCTTACGAATCCCTAATCTTAGACGATCCTCACATGTCAACTTGCTCGTCGATAGTATTCGGCCATCACGGCAACGGCTTCGTCGTTGAGCGGTGGCGAGAGCCGTATTTAAACCCTACGGCGGATAATGTGTTTATGCTGCTAGGTTGTACGGCGGAATCGCCGCTGTTCCAAGGGTTTCCGGGGAAGCATTTGCCGTGCCGGAATGTTTCCGGGATGGGCTGTGAGGAGTATTATGGGTGTCCGGGCTGGGATATTATTGGGCCGAAAAAAGTGGGGGTAGTGTATGGATCAGGTCCACCTGATTGTTGTGCAGTTTCGTTTGAAGCTATTAAGGCTATTAATTTGACTAAACTTAGCTGTCAAGGGTATAGTAGTGCTTATAGTTTAGCTCCATTGAGAGTGGATGGGCCTCATGGATGGTCTTATGGGATAAGAGTGAAGTATTCAGTTGAAGGAGATGACTCATTTTGTAAAGCTTGTGAGGCAACAGGAGGATCTTGTGGCTATGATGTTAATGATTTTAGCAGTTTGTGTATGTGTGGATCATGGAATTCTACTTCCAATTGTGATTCAGGTGATTGATCATACACATTTCCCTTCCTCTTAATCTATGTTGAATTTTTTGCTTCTCGAGAGTCAAAATATTACTCGAAGTTCTGCATCACACATGTTTAACAAAATTGAACATTTTGTGCAGTCCACTCAGCTTCGCACAGAAGAACTTGGTCGTTAATGGATGCACTAACAGGTATGGTATGTAGTGCACTAACAAATGTTAAATATTTGAAAACAGATTTAGTTTGTTAACATGAATCCTGCTCTAATAACATGTAGGACTCGTGGGATGTATTGCCATCTGGAAGCTCTCTGCCACACTTGGACTGTAGGGAAAAAGTCGCTTTCTAGTGTTTGATTGATCCAAAGAAGAAGACGAAGAGACATAGTTCAAATGTGTTTACCAGAAGAACATATAAGTGCAACTTATATCAATGTTACATCATCTCAAGTTTTGTCTGAAGAATGAAGAAATTGATTGTATGTTAGTAATTGTTATGTATGTACACATATAGAGACAACTTGATTCTTCAAGTTACTGTATAATTAAAGATTTTGCAACTAAATATAAACCTGCTTATTCTTATTGCAATTTCCTCCTTTGTCTCAATTTACACCTTTTTATTCTATAAGCAATACTTATACATGGTTCACTAGTTCAAATGCATTAACTTACGCAAAATGTAAAACTTAACGTGATATGTTCTTATTAACTTAATTAAGTGGTGAGATTGACATGCCAAATTGTGTAGATTTTGAAGTTTTAATTTCTTTCGGAGTGGTAACCGACTAATAACATTGGTACATCTTTCATACAATCCAATTAGTTGTCGGTGGTCGCAACGTCTGACGTTGACTCATGATCTCTTCACTAAATTAGATATTTTATATACATATTTTCGAAGTAAAATTTCAATAGAACCCAGATTATACAACATATACTAATATTTAATCAATTGGAAAAAAGACAAGAAAGAGAAAGCATGAGGATGGTAGAAAAGAAAAAACGCCAGAAAGAATCAGTAGCAGTTCCCAGATCTCCATACCGACCATTATTTGCCTATGATATATATGCCTTTATACCAAATCTTTTTTCATATCTATAACATTTATTGCGCCGATCGATAGAGCTTTGTGCTTCTTCAATCAGAAAACAGTGAAAACCGTTCTTCAATCAGCGCCTACGAAAATTTGTTGTGAACAACGGCTTGTGTACGAAGTTCCTCAAATTGATAAAAATATAACCTTTAAAAGAAATTATAGGAAGCCTAAGATCATCGTGCTTTCTTACTAGTCAAGAATTAACTAAAAACTGTCATATAGCCTTTGGATCAGTAGAATTACTCATTATCTTTGATTTTCTAATTTGATGATGCTAGTGAGTGTCAATGTTACTGGATTCAGGAGGTAAAAGAGTGTGTAGCTCAGGCTGGAATAGATTTCATGATGGTTCCAATCTACCATCCGGCAATGAAGATTGTTAGACCTATTAGGAAAAAGCTGAAAGTAAAGACAGTATTCAACATCCTTGGACCCATGTTAAATCCAGCAAGAGTGCCTTTTGCTGTAGGTGGAGTTTACAAAGAAGACCTGGTAAATTTTCAACTTCCAATAATACTGTCACGATAAAGCTCCGAGTATGTGGTTATAAGAATCTTGTACACATCATTCTGAATATGAGGTGCTAATTCTTCTCATCTTCTCTGTTTTGACTTCTAGTTCATAGTTGTTCGACTGTTGCAGTGGTTGTGCTAAGTGTTATGTAGATCTATTTTGTAATCAACAGTTCAACACGTCCTTTCTTTAGGTCGACAAAAAAGCTAAAGCAGTCGAAAGGTTTTTCATGCAAAGAGCACTGGCTGTTCATTCGGAAGGTCTAGATGAGATGGTATTGTTCCCTGTTGCAATTATAGTAAATCCTTTTTAAGTGTAACTTACTAAAAAGAAAGTAAATCTGTTAAGTCACAATCTGTTGATAATAATGAGGTAATTCAACAGGTCCTGGATTAGTCCTTGATGTCACGTCACTCCAGATAAAATTGAGAAATTCTCAATCGATCCATGTAAGTAACTTGTCAATATCAGAACCAGTAAACATTTTTCAGTAGTTTTTCAAGATTGCCTGACAAAATTGTCTCTCTCTAGTGGACTTTGGCATCCCTCGCTGCACTCTTGAAAGCCTGACCTGAGAGGTGGAGGTCCAGAACACAACGCTGAGATGCTTAGACGCGTGCTCTCAGGAGAAAAAGGGTTGATTGCTGATGCATTTGTAAGTCTTATCCTGCTATACCTAAATCTCCTTACCGTGTTGCTCTAATTGGTGTAGCTTGGTGTAGGTGTGCATACACATCTTATGAAGCAACTATTGAGCTCGTTTCAATGCTTAACGACTTTCTTTCCCAACTTCTCACACACTATGTTAAACTATTAGCAGACACTAAATGCAGCAGCAGCTTTACTGGTCAGTGGACATGTTAAAAATCTGTCCGAAGGAGTGTCATTAGCTCGTGACACACTGTTTTCTGGCAAAGCTCTGAGGACACTTGATCTGTGGATACATGCGTCCAACGTAAGGATTCTTCCTCAAGTGTTTATTTGAATAAAAACTAGATCAGTTTACTGTATCTGTTCTCTGTTTTGTAGAGGGTGAAGGAATCAGCTCTTCGTGTTGGTCCACTTTCTGCTTGAAAGTTGATGGAAAGTACCACATTGAACATATTACAGGTTCCAAATTTGTGGAAGATCAAGATTGAGAAACACGTATAGTGGTTAAATATTCGAAATCAAAGCGAGAATAAAAGACACTTCAACCAACTTGAATTTTTAAAATGAACAATGGTTACATCAATAGTTCGCTTTCAACTACTTGGGCGGTTTGACCATGTTTTTTTTCCTACTTTTTTCTGAGAAGCTATATCACTCATATGGAGGTCGTAATTGTTTAAAACATAGTCACAATCATGGTCAAACAAGAACAGACAGCATAATAAATAGAGTAAATAAAGGAAGGTGTCTGACTCAATACAGAGTTGGTGTGACCCAAGTTGGAGGACTAATACGACTCAGGGAAACACGTTGTAATGCGGCTGGATACTTCCATCTGCTAAGTTGAACACCCCCATGTCCAAGCCTCCTCCTTCTTCAAAGGTTTGGTATGATCCAAAATAATGATCTGTAAAATAAATATGATTTGGCTTGATTCCTGGAAATTGAGAAGCTTGGACTGAAATAGAAGCATTATAACCCACAAAAAATGCTCTATCCCCTAATTCCCTGGTTTCCGTCCCTTTGCCAGAAGCTAAATCAACCTGGAAAACACGAAAATCTGTTGTATCTCTGAAGTACCTTAGATGGACTCCCTTGCGCGAAACTACAAACAATGATCCTAGTGATTCTAGGATGTACAACAAAAACTCTGTGATCGAATGGTATCTGAGCAACTATATGACTTCTAGTGGATTGAGGGCCAGCAACACCATAAACTATGATGCGGCCCAAACGATCTACTGCATAAAAGTAGCCATTAAAATATACCAAATCACGACCACGTGCAAAACGTGGTGAGTGAGTGCCTAGATCCAAGATAATCCTGTTCCATCTCAAATCTCCTCGTTTCCAAAACTTGATATAACCTCCATCAATGACCATGAGAATGTAGTCGGATGTATGAGAAGGACTAGCTGACAGAACTGCTTTCTTAAAAAAGGTACATTGGTTGCCGGTCCGGCGTCCACTGTAATCTGCGGTAGAATTTCGATCTGAACACCGGAAAAGGGATGTAATAGACTAACTTCACCATTATCTTCTCCGACTGTAATATGCCAACCCAGAGACTCCATACATAGTTTTCCACTAGCTTTCGGGATCCTCTTCTTCAGAATCATGCCATTATAGAGGCTGAAGAATTTTCGGCAGGAGGAACTGCCATCCTCCTCCGCCAACATTAGCCATGGAACTCTAGGCAGGTCACTGTTAGAATTGTTCTTGGTAGCTGCAGAGTGCCAGGATTTGCAGACAGTACGGAAAATGGAGTAATCTTCAATCAGATTCAAACGCCTAGCTATGAGAGCAAGCAACTCAGGTTGAAGTTCAGACCAATCAGGCATATTTTGTGCCATTGCCGGAAACTATTTCAAGTAATAATGTTAAAGGAAGAAAACCCTAGATTCTCCAATTTAGTATTCTTCTCGTGAGAATCTCTATTGGAAGAGAAAAGGTCCACAATGGTCCCTTTATTTTGGATTAACACTCAAAGATCATTCTTGAATTTTCATATATAATACTAATAGTCCCTCATATTTACAAATTAGTGCAGTTTTAGTCCCCCAAAGAACTTTCGTCTATTTCCTAAAATTTTTGTTCATAATTTTTAGTGTATAAAAGGGAAAATTTCATAAATAGATAAGAAGGTGAGAAGAAGAATGTTCTTGTTTTGTACTATTTAAAAGATTTTATTATAGCTAAATAAATAAAATATATCTTATTTTTAAAATTGTATCAATTTTTTTTACATTAATAACGTTGTAATAAAAGAAAATTTCATAGACATAATGAATTTTTCAATCTCAAAAAGAAAAGACAAGTTTGAGGATAAACTTCACAAATACTATAAACAAGGTGATTAATGCTCCATGGGGATGAGCAAGAACGACTTTAAATCTAGACGCAAAGATAAAATTATGTGCTTTGTTGGAATAGGATTTGATTCTAGAAAGGTATAGAAGAATTTTGTTTTACCATTCAACCAATTATAATATATTTAACATACACTAAACCCTATTTTCTTTGACATCATTATTGTGAGATTTAACTAAACTATTTTTACTCAGTTTCTTTTCACAAATTTTAAGTTCTTACTCGTATACAAGTTCAGATCATCATCTTCAAAGATATAACAAATGTTACTCGTGACATAATACAATAGGATATTATGTAAAATAAACATTGTCGTGTAGGATGTCATATAGGACGTGTGTATCTATTTGTTTAAATTTATATAAAGTTTAAGTGTTTACTTAAGGACGCGTGTATCTATTTGTTCAAATTTATACAAGTTTAAATATTTATTTGTACACACCTAAAATTGGAGGGCATAAATATGAAATGAAGTCAAATTAAAAGAGTACACTGATGTATTATGTCTTTTTAGAATATCAAAACACAACTGAACTTCATTTATAGAAAAAGAATTTTATATATGTGAATTAACGCAAAGTCTTTGCATTTTACTCATCAATGCCTCACTACAAGAAAACTACTCGATTTTCATGCTTGTTCATTCCTAATCTTATTATATGCCAAAAGAGCATATATTTTGACAATTTCATTGATATATCTTCAATAATTCATTCGAAATTTTGGAGTTGTTGCTGCTATTGAATTTGATAAAAAAAGAAAAGTTGAGAAAATATCACCAATTCTTAGAACAAGAGCTTTTTTTTCTTTTTCAATTAGATAATCAAAGTAGAAAAATAATGAGATAACAAAATGCCCAATGTTAACAACGCCGCATAATACTTGAAAAATAAATTTTGAGATTACACACTGTTATTATTCGTTTCTGGTTAAAAAAAAATGGTAAGGTTTCAACTTCAATACAATCCAAAGGCTTGATTGGGTGTTCGTTATAACTCATAATAGCAAGAAAGGAAAAAAAAGAATTTGCAACTGATTCATTAGTGCCTAATTGACGTTAGGAACCTAATTACCGTACACAAGATTTTTCGTCAGCGGTATCAGGAAAATTCAAAGACTTACCAACTGAGCTACATACAACTTTTGCTTAAGAAGTGTTACCTTGTAGTATATATCTTTTTTATCTGTTTTTTCCTTTTAAGCAGTGTCACGTCACACCACATAATCTTTCTTAAATCTGCCCCTGCTAATCACTAGTATTTTTCCTCTTATCTATCCATTTCTTCTTACTCTAACTCAAAAATCTAATTTTAAAGCTATTCTCAATCTGATTAAAATTAAATTATTTAATGTTATAATAGATGTGTTATGTGAGAATGTTTTTTAGTGTTCAACGAATTTGGCAGCACATTAGGGATGACAACGGGGCAGGTTAAGTCTATTTCTGCTAACGTTTTTCCCTACCCGTTTAACACAATGTCCTATTTAGGTTCAGCCCGACCCTATCCCGTTTAGCCCCGCTTTCACATATTCATTATTTTTATTATCAAAATTTCTTGTCGATCTAATCTTTTTAAGATCATCCTCAACTTCTTTCCCATAATCGTTTTAACATTATCAAAACTTCTTGAATGATCTAATCTTTTTAAACTTTTTGTGAAATTAAAGAAGTGCTTCTTTTTAAATTCACAAGGGCTCCAAATCTTTTTAAACTTTTTGTGAAATAAAAGATGTGCTTCTTCTGTAAATGCAGGCTTCAAATTTCAATGTTTGGAAGGATTTCATCTACAACTGTGTACCTAGCAAAAATATCATAGTTTTCTCTCTATTTATTATGCATTAGATGTAATAAGAATATCCTAGTCTCTCCGTGATTATATGATCAATGCAAAATATAAGAATTTTGCTAACCATATTTAAAATTTTAATATATATTTTTTAAAATTATTTTAACTTGTATATACAGTATTATTATTTTTTTGCTTATTTTGATAGTGTTGCTTGTATAAAGAAAATCCATGTATTTAATATACCCAAAATGTTCACATTGGACAATATCCTACTTTGACTCACGTGGAATGTTGTCCAATGAAAAAATAGTAACAGAATCTGGGTCTTCATCCACCAGGGCACAACCCATATATACTCAAAGTAGCATAAGTGTTATCCCTATTAATAGTAACAGAATTTGGATCTGTTATGCGA
Source organism: Solanum pinnatisectum (assembly GCA_035578085.1). Classification (NCBI taxonomy): domain Eukaryota; kingdom Viridiplantae; phylum Streptophyta; class Magnoliopsida; order Solanales; family Solanaceae; genus Solanum; species Solanum pinnatisectum. The sequence continues at coordinate 46,501,494 of CM069078.1, read as the reverse complement.
CTTCACTTGCCCCAATTTAATATGCTCTGCCTTATTCCGCCCCAAGTGTTATCCCTATAGCACACCATAACCAAGGTAAAATATGCAATAACATTTTTAGATGTATCTGACATATGTTATGGTACACCAATAAGTTAGTCTCATTGTGTTTTTGAAATTCGTAACTATCATATTTTTTCTCATTTTCTTAATTGTACCTTATTTGGAAAGATATAAAATGATAATTCAAAAGTTACCAATGCAGAGCATGTAACAATGTATTTCGATGGTCAATGGATCTAATGATACAGTAAATTCTTATATCATTTTATTTTTATTTTTTAAATTATATTTTATCTATGAAGTTATAAAACAAAAATTAAGTATGAAAAAAAAGTTAGTTTTGAGTTTCTTATTTTCTTAATTATACTTTAAAGCCATGATATTAGTATTATTATTATAAAACGTAAAATATGTAATTTCATGATGAACATTTACTAATAGTAATACTTATTTATATCCATAAGAGTTATTACAAGTTAATAAGATGCTAATTATGTGTTTGTGATATACTACCTTAGATCTTGTTATGAAAAATATTAATTACTAATGTGAAATTTTGATTAATTTAATTTGTAGTTATAAAATATTAGACAAAATTAATTTGAAGTTCTAAAATATTAGACACAGTTATATACCAAACTCAAGAAGTTAAAATGAAAAATTGAAAACTTAAAAGCTGATTTATTGCATTGTTAATTGCAACGCCAAAAATATTTGAGAGCGTTAAATCTTCTAACCGTTTAACATTGTACATTTCAATTCATATTTGTAAAACACATGTTTTGGGCACTTTCGACCTCATTATACAAATCAAAACTAGTGAATCTAACCGCTTTGTGCGGTAGATAAAAAGCAAATTAACATGGTCAATGAAGGTTTAAAAGAAACAGTTTGCAGCCTTATACAATGAAGACTATTCTGACATTACAATATTTGGAACTATCATGACAGATTAGAGAAAGAAGCAGCTGTTGCAGCAAAATCATGATATTTAAACCCCTTTGCCAATACACTGAAATCATGATTTTTCCCTATTTGCACCTTATCTTCACAGTTTCTTTGCTTAAATTCTTGTTAATTGTTTTCTTTGGCGATAAGGCAGTGACTATTAATTATAATTAATTTATTTTCTTAGTGCTCGCATTCCAACACAACATAATTGGAAGCAAGGAAGTATAACAACTAATGGGAGTATCTGTAATCAAATTATCTGAAAACATACATGATATATCACTCATCTGGAGGCTGTAATTGTTTAAAAATAGTCACTATCATGGTAAAACAAGAACATACAGCATAATAAATAGAGTAAATAAAGGAAGGTGTCTAACTCAATATAGAATTGGTGTGACCCAAGTTGGAGGACTAATACGACTCAGGGAAACACCGTTGTAATGCGGCTGGATACTTCCATCTGCTAAGTTGAACACCCCCATGTCAAACCCTCCTCCTCCTGCATAGGCTAGGTATGATCCAAAATAATGATCTGTAAAATAAATATGATTTGGCTTGATTCCTGGAAATTTAGAAGCTTGGACTGAAAGAGAAGCATTATAACCCACAAAAAAGGCTCTGTCCCTGGTTTCTGTCACTTTGCCAGAAGCTAAATCAACCTGGAAAACACGAAAATCTGTTGTTCCATATGTTAGGTCTTCCTCTTCATCTCCATCTTCATCTTCAAAACGTATGAAGGTAAGTGGAATCCTGTCACAATCATCTCTCAAGTACCTTAGATGGACTCCATTTCGCGAAACTACAAATAATGATCCTAGTGATTCTAGGATGTACAATTGTTCTACAACTTCAAGAGGATCAATTCGTATCTGAGCTACCATATGACTTCTACTGGATTCAGGGCCAGAAACATCATAAACTATGATGCGGCCCAAACCATCTACGCCATAAAAGTAGCCACTAAAATATACCACATCAAGACCACGAGCAGCAGAGCGAAAGCTTTGGTTCAAGATAATCCTGTTCCATCTCAAATCTCCTGGTTTCCAAAAACTGATATAATCCATGCCTCCATCAATGACCATGAGAATGTAGTCAGATGTATGAGAAGGACTAGCTGACAAAACTGTTCTATTAAAAAAAGTAGATAGTTTGCCCGTCTGGCGTCTCCTATAATCTTCGGTGGTATTTTGATGGGGCAATTCGATCCAAACACCGGAGAAGGGATGTAATAGACTAACTTCACCCTCATCTTCTCCGATTGTGATAAGCCAACCCATAGAGAGTAAAGGATCAAAATTGTCCTTTATGTTTGAGTAAAGGATCAAAGTAATCCTTGTGTTTTAACATGGAGCACTAATAGTCCTCCATGTTTCAACAATTGATACACTTTTGATACTCTTGCAAACAACAGTAAAAAATCTATCTGTGCTTTCTTTTACACATGAGAAAAGTTTCCACCATTGCCAACTAAATCTTCCCTTTCTTTTCCTTCAGATATCCATAATTCCATAACTTTGATTCCCCTGTGAAACAAATAAAATCAAAATAAAGACTGATAGTTGGAGAAGTTAAACTTATTCAGTTGCATCTGTTGTTTTTGAAAAATGTATCTCCCTTCAATGGAAGTCTGCGACAAGAGTAAAATCAGTCTTTATGGCCATAGAGTCTTCTTCTATGTCCTCTGTGATAGATTGTTTAAACTCGAGGAAGGTGCTATGCATATTGGTGTCTTGTTTATCTGCAAGCAAGTTTCTTGCACACGAAGAAGCACACGAGAATTTAGAGAAGCCTGGAAGTTGAAGAGAAAACGATTAGGAAAAATTCAATATTCTATCTTTTCTTGTTTGCAATGTAATAGTAAGCTCGAAGAAGCATATGTTTTTCTCGTAGTATAGGAAAATGTATCTTTTTATTTTTGCGATGTAATGGATTTGATACGTAATGTATGTTTGGTTTCAATTTGTTGAGAAGTTGGCTTGAAATTTTTGATATTATATGTGTTGATGGTGCAAAACTACATCAGATTTGTACTAGAACGAACAACACTAAAATTTTAGTAAACCTTTACCAAAACCGCAGCAGAGCACCAACAACGCGTCAAAATAGCTCCAAAAGTTCATCAAAATAACATTAGAATTGCACCTAAATAGTACTGACAATGAACCAAAATAGCTGGACGAAATTCACACTAATACAACACTATGGTTGCACCAACATAGCAGCAGAAAAGATCCAAAATTACACCAGAAAAGTATCAAAACAACATTTGAATTACACCAAAACAGCAGCATCACAATAGCCTCTAAATCAGCATTAAACTTGCATCAACACCACCACCAGAAAGCACTAGAACTGCACCAAAAACAGCAACAGAAAATCACTGTAACAACAGCAAAACAGCTCCAAAACTGCACGAGAAAAGCTCCAAAAACAGACTCCAAAATTGCACCAAAATAGCAGCACCATATTCGCACTAAAACAACACAAAAATTGCACCAAACAGCACCAGATTCGCGCAGAAACTACACCAAAAAAGAAAAGAAAAACTGAAAAACAATAGCAAAATATAGTTTAAACATGAAAAGCACACAATGATCCATTTTTTTACCCAAAAAAGTTGTATTTTATTATAATGTAACTCCACTTTGTTGGGTTTGTTGTGAATTTTCCCAAGAAGAATTCATTTCTTCTCCTTGTCCTACTTCTCTCTGTTTCATATTTTCTTGTTGAACTTCCAAACATTTCCATCTAACCTGAAAGCACAATATAAATATTTATAATACTTTATATTAGCTAAAGATAATTAAATGATGAAATAATTCAAAAATGATGTTAAAAGATAGTACAGGTAGTTTATCACGAACAGAAGTAGTTTCAGGCTGCACATCTTTAGTTTTGCAAGTCCTTTTGTTGTGACCAGACTTGTGGCAAGTACTACAATCTAGAGATTTTTGTTTCCTTTTCATCGTTGTTCGACTTGCTCCTACTTCATCAGCTTCTTTTCTTCTCTTCTTCTGCTTTCTTCCTCCCTTTGTACTTGTCAAACTCCTTGGAGGCAACGGAGGAAGTTTGTTAGATTTTGGCCACATTTGCGGGCCATTCATCGGAAAAATTGCATTCTCATATATTTTTCGGTACGTTTCCACCTTGTAGGAATCATGGACATAATCAAGAGTGTCTTCTCGATTAGCCCAAATAGCTGCATTGCGTGCTTGCAAGGGATTCCAGTGAGACTCCATTTTCTACAACTACATGTTCTCTTCTCCAAGTCCACTGCCCAATTATCCATGATACTAGCCCCTATAATTTCATAGTTCCATTGATTTGACTTTCTAGGAATATATTCTCCGGCCGCCTTTTGATTTTTAAGCAATATATCTTTAATCTTGGGACAAACGTCACCTAGATTCCATTGTTCTGCTTTCTCCCTGTTAGCTAGCATTCTAGCCATGAGTAGATATCTCAATTTCTCCAAAAGTGTCAAAATTGGCTTGTCTCTAGCATCAAGTATCATGCTCGAAGTAAATCTCCTTCACATCCTCTTTTCGAAGACTTTTGCTAACTGCATAGGCTTCAAAATCAGTCTCCATCTTCTACCATACTTTCCACACTTGTACCAAAAGGTTATTGAATCAGATGCATATCCACAAATATCCGCCATAATTTTAAACTCCTGAAGATTCAACGTGTTCACATTAATGTAATCAATATAGTCTATGCTGCCATTTATGTAATGTTTGTCTGGAATACGTCTCATGACACCCCCATGATATATTTTTATACTAACAAATGAAACTTCGAGTACTGGATCAAAAAATAAAAAAACAAGCATATATTACATAAGGTGTTGTAGTTTACAAAAGTATAAAACAAACTAACGAATGGAAAATGCTTCAACTTAATAATCAAATATAATACTGTTGCATCCAAAATAAAGAAATTTAATGCTCGTAATTATATAAACAGAAAATAGGATATCAAATCAGAGATCTTGGGAATTTGATTTTTTCTTTTTAAAAAATTATAATTGATAAATTTGTTCAAGTAAAATCATTCTCTTAAACTTGAAGGTTCTCCAATAGATATATAATGATGATTTTTGGGGTCGCCTTAATAATTCACGACGCTGGAGCTACTGAAGAATGCATCACTGATCACAGTGATATCGGTGTGCGCTAGCTTTGTGAACTATGACACTACAGATTCCATTCCAGGTGCACCATCTTGTGTTGCTATAACAACCCTTAGCAACGTAGCTAGCTCCATGCCTCCACCGGCATTGACATTCGACAGTTCGTTTGCAGATGCAGGAGGATCTTATTACTTCTTACAACCCAAATTCTATTGCCATTGCCACTCTGGCTGATTTTTGTAGTGTTTTTTTTTTTTTTGTTTCACCATTGATCCTAATACTATTTGTGAATAGTAAGACTATCATGAGTTTCTTACCACTTAATACTTGTGTTGTTTCTTTTTTGAATCTAACCATTCAATATCCTAATCACTAGATTCAAGATCAATAAGAGGGTTAAAGTGTATTCTACAAAAAAAAACTTTTTTATCAAGACATCAGGTTAAAAGATCGAAAGAATTTAACCATTCCCCATAGTTTTTAATGGTATATAGTTTCAGTTGAACGTCTAATCAAGCTTTTTCTTTTATTTTTACAACATCTCATGAAAAAATTGTGACTAGAAAGTAATGCAGAAGAACAAACACTTACTTTAACTCCAATCATGAAGAGCAACCGTACTAGAGCAATGATATAATAATCAACCTACCACGTTTTTGTTTCAAATGTAGAATAGATAATTCTCAAAAGCAATAACAATGATCTAGAGATGAAAAAAATTCTCACCATAAGTAGGAGTTGATTCTCTATCATTGTTGTGCCTTAACAACATAGTTGCTTCACAAAATGGATCAACCTTTTAATGAAATTCAGAACAAAATTGAGATTATAGGGTTTGATTTGAAGCAAAAAGGGAAGAGAAGTCTGGTTTAACAAGGAAAACGAAGAGACAAGGAAAAGTGGGTTTTGGCGGGAAACCTTTCTCACGTGTAAAAGAGAAGCACCATTAGATTTTTGAAGACGGTTTGCAAAAGTATCAAAAGTGTACCCATTGTTAAAACATGGAGGACTATTAGTGCTCCATGTTAAAACACAAGGATTAACATACATTTTTGTCTGCTAGCTTTTGGGATCTTCTTCTTCAAAATCATGCCATTAAAGAGTCTGAAGAACTTTCGACAGTAACTTCCATCTGTGTTGTCTTCCTCTTCCGCTAACATCAGCCATGGAACTCTAGGTAGGTCACTATTAAAATTGTTCTTAGTAGCAGCAGAGTGCCAGGATTTGCAGACCGTACGGAAACTTGAGTAATCTTCAATCAGATTCAAACACCTAGCTATGAAAGGAAGCAAATCGTCTTGAAGTTCCGACCAATCAGGCATCCTTCGTGCCATTGCCGAGATCTATCTCAAGTTATGGAAAAAAACCCTTGATTCTCGAATCGGAGATCTATCTGAAAAGTAGTGGTCCAAAATGATACCTTATCTTTGGGCTTGGGTTCAAAATAATCTCTCATATTTGCGTTACAGGTGCAGATTTAGTCCACCCCAAACTTGTGTTTATTTTCTTTAACGTTGATTTTATCCATAATATAGAATGTTCAGTCTTCTTCTGTGTTTTAATTTTAATTTTTTAATAGAAACACCACTCTATTAGGGAAGGTGAGAAAAAGATTGTTCCTTGTTTTGTACGGTCAAAAAAATTATTATGACTAAATTAAAAAAATTATCTTTGTTTTCCAGAGTATATCAATTTATTGTAGACAAATAATATTGCAAACTGTACCAATACTAAAAACATGGAGAATTAATGCTCCAGGTGAAAGAAGAGTAACTTGAGTCTAAGCCCAAAGATAAAATCATGTGCTTTGTTGGAATATGATTCGATTCTAAAAAGGCATAGAAGATATAATATTCAACATACACTAACCTCTCTTTATCTTTGACAAAATCATTATTGTTAGATTAACTATACTAGTAATTTTTACTCATTTCTTATCACAAATTACAAGTTCTTTCATGTTTAAATTAGCTCGTATGCCAAGTTCAGATCATCTTCTCCATTGTGAATTAGTAAAGGAAGAAATGAACACAAGTGACAAATTTACTCTTGCCGGAAACACGCGAATCTACAATATATACTTCCCAACAGAACAGATGGCAAGTTAAAAATGGAAAATAGTATTTAAAAGGAAATGTTTAGGAGACTGAGGCAAGGGAAGAACAGAAAAAGGAACTTGAAATCCAACGTCTTATTAAACAACCCAAACTAGAGGAGAGGAGGCAGTAAAGTTACAGCACTCTCAACTTCATTTTTATTGTCAGCTTAACAACTACTGTTTTCTAGACTTTGGCAGGATTGTTGGGAATAGCAGCGGCATCCTTCAGCATGGGAAGTAGCTTTCCCTGTTGATGCTTCTCTAATACGCCTACACGACAACAAACAAATGTCACAGCTGCTGCAGGCAAGTTTAAAGGAAAATATATGAAAGATAAGGAGGATAAGTTGATGATTCTTACTGTCGCAGCCACCAACATGTTCTCCCCCAATAAACACGTTAGGCACAGTCCTCTGCCTAGTCCATTCTAGTAATGCTTGTTGTACCTCATCTCCATCACCTTCAGATCACAAATAGAACTCTCATAACTATAATATATGCTCCAAGAAACAAGGATGGGAGGAACGAATTAAGCACAGCCTTTTTGAGCAACTGTAGGGGGTTCAGGAACTCTTTGAGCAAAGATAAACAAAGCCACAAAGTTCGAGATATATCTATTAGAAGACATGAGCAACCAACCAAACATGTTATAGCAACACAGATCTCTCGATCAACCTAGTTCTAGTGCTTCTATGTACTTCCAGGACCAAATTCATTTTTTTGTATAATTGTGAGGTGTGGTCAGCTTGCTCACACCTCACCACAACTATTCAGATGCATAATTCCTACTCAATCAATATCTGATGCCCCTCACCAACCTAGGTCTTAGGTCTGTCCACCAAGATTTAGGTAGGTTCAGGCAAATGGCATTGTGCACAAACTATTAACAATGTCAAGAAGAGTTCTGAATTTTGTTATTTCTACTAAAACTGTTTACAACACACACCAAAATTATCTTTTGAATTTTGTGGTGTTAGACATCTATTGTTCTCTGTCATCCTTATAAGGGACTGTAATTAGGGGGGTAAATGAGAATGTTGAAATTGAAAATTTACTAAATAAAGGAAAGAGACATCTTTTTGAAATAGATCAAAAAATAAGAAGGTAAGACACATTAGTTGAAATGGAGGGAGTACTTTTTTGTCTCTGTTGAAATTCGAACCTTGCTTCACAATCCCAAAAATACCTACTATAATGAATCAGCATGCACATTCTATAAAACGTAATAGTCTTCCTTTGACTATTGAAACTAATCACCTAATAGAAATTTTCAACGTTTTTTTCGTTGCTGAATGTCAATCTTTCTATACAAAAAAATAGATGACCAAAGCAAAAGAGGATATTTTTTTTGCTTCATGACAATAAAACTACATCTAGGGTAAGAAAACACATTTTTTGCAGCAAGGAGGTGGAATAAGGGTTATATAAAGCACTTGGAAGCAATTGATATGCGGAGTCACTCACTTTCCTGGTCAAGTTCAATAACTTTAAAAGTAGCACCAAGCTGGGAAAGAAGTTGCTTCACCCTCGTGCAATATCCGCAGTATGTTTTACTGCATGAAGAAAAGCAAGCATATGGCGTTAATAAACATAAACGTCATGTCATAAATGAGAGACAGGGAGCTCATTCAGAACAATTACATGCTTGGTGAAGGTTAAAGAAATGACTTGCAACCTTATACAATAAATACTTATCATGATATTACAATACTTGGAACAACTATCATGACAGATTACAGAGAGAAGAAAATGTTACAACAATATTCTTTAACAAAACTTGACATCTATCGCCCCTGTCCATCATGTTTCTATTCCCAATGGTGGCACCAGGAATTTACGGAGCTGTAACCTAAAACAACTTTTGAACCCCCTTCACCACTACACTAGAATCCTCCCTCTCTCATGTGAGGGAGATTCAAACAACCAAAATGAAAATTTTTGAACCCTTTTGCCACTTCACTAAAATCCTCCCTCTCTCGTGTGAGGGAGATTGAAAGAACCAAAAATCACAATTTTTGAACCCCTTTGCCACTACACTAGAATCGTCCCTCTCTCATGCGAGGGAGATTCAAAGAACCAAAAATCACAATGGTTGAGCCCCTTTGCCACTACACAAGAACCCTCTCTCATGTGAGAGAGATCCAAACAACCAAAAATCAGTAGTTTTGATCGCCTTTGCGACTACACTAGAATCCCCTCTCATGTGAGGGAGATTCAAACAACCAAAAATCATAATTGTTGAACACCTTTGCCACTACACTAGAATCCTCTCTCATGCGGGGAGTTTAAAACAACCAAAAAAAATCGTTTTTACCATATTTGTCAGTGTAATTTTTCCACGAAGGGCATTCAATTGAACCCCTAGCTCTACATGGTTTTGAGTTTAGGATTGGAAGACTCCTATCTCATCTTGAATTACAAAACCAAAGCTAGACAAAATTGAAAGCTCCTAACATCCCCAATCTTTGCAACAGATAAGAATTGACCAAATTACACGACACCCGTTCATATTCCCCAATAAACATAAAACCCAAGTAAAAAAAATTCCTCTTTTTACTCCTATGAAACATGAACGAATTAAAAATAAAAAAAAACCCAGAAAAATAGGTACAGAGAGAGGAATTTAGACCTGAATACGACAACAGGATTAGAGGAAACGATCTGCTTGGCTTTGGTAAGAGCGATCTCCATTTGTTCTTTGCTAAACTGAGGTGAACTGAACATTGATCCCATTGCCTCCTTTATTAACACAATCAAATATAGCCGAATAAGCTTTAACAGGCGTTTGAAGCTGGGTTTTGCTTCGTGTTCCAGAAATGACACGGGTGGCTTCTGCTCTCTTGTATACTTGTATTGACTTTTTAATCAAGAAAACGGAGATGGCATCAGCTACTCATATTCTCATCAATTGCGTTTATTTTATGCACTAAATTTAATATTAGACACATTAATTTTTGAGTTAATTAGATACATAATGGAAAGTTTTAGACCTATCATGGAATGTAAATTTATAGTTTATTATAATATTTTAAACCTTTGGCAAAAGTTGTTGAATCTTTTAGGACATGGGAGGATATACTTACATGGACTTATCTTTTTGATTGGCAAAATTTAGTTTTCATAGTGCTATATTTTCCTCTTTCCACTACTACCTGAAGAAAGGTGAAAGAAAAATAGTTTATGAAGCATATTCCCTCTTTTTATTGTTTCAAGGACAATTTATTTAATTTTATTATACAAATGAAAAATGAAAGATTCAGTAATGACATAGACTACATGCTATACATTATTCTGGAAATATAACATGAACCTGATAAAAACATAAGAACAGATACCAGTCAAGCAGTGGCAAGTCCAATCCAAAATATAAGTACATAAGCTCAATGAGTTCAGAATAAGTGTAGTCTTATTATATGTATACATTTTCTTCTTCTTCTTCTTTTTGCATACAAATACATGGTTACATAGTTCAAACTAGAAGCAAAGGGTTCAGTTGAATTCACAGAACCCGCTTCAGATCAACCTTTGTAGTCAAGTAACCAGTAAAGCCAGAATATTAGTCTCATGTATTCCATAATGTTGTATGAATAAGAGAGGTCTATGACTTGGAAGCAAAAATAGCTTCTAAATCTTTGTGCAATCCTCTTGATTTTGACTTGAAGTCTGCTGATGAATCTTTAGATGAGCTCCCACTTCTCTTAGGGTTCCAGAATCCACTCCATCTGACACGACTTGTTGACGGATCACTTGTAGTTACATTACTATCTTTACTAAAGCTGGACTTTGCTAGTTCTCTGAATTGCCTATGCCATGGTCTATCGGCACCAGAGCTTCTACAACCAGAACTCAGGTTCCTGTCACAAGATGAAGTAACATCCCCGGTTTCCTTGAGTACACGATCTAACAGTGCAGACCCGCTTTCAAGCTTTCTGATCAATCTTTGAGGAATGAAAAACAAGAGGAATCCAATTGATGCTGCTTTCAGACCAGAGCAGAAAGACTTGTCTTCAGCACCGAGTCTCTTTGTCTGTCTGTATAATGCATACCATTCATTTCCAAGCTGAGCTAAAAATGCTATGAAGAAAAGTGCAAGCATGGTGATACCGATTGCTGTCTCATTTCTGGACGAATCTCTTCCTATGAGAACAATACAAGCAGCAAAAATACCTGTTTCGCAGGAAACTGAGATGATCTCAACCAGCTGAACCTTTTTTTTAATGAAAGGCTTCTTCAGAAACATGAAGAATAGCTGGAAAGAAGTGATGGTAAGCAGAACAACTATAGGAGATTTTGAAGACCAATTCTTCAAATAAATACCAGCCACAATTCCAAGACAAACACGCTTCACAAATTCAAGAAATGTGAAGTATATTCTTAGAATCCCAAACACCTTCTGGATGCAAGGTGCTTCCGCATCTTCCGTCTCATCGTCTGTTGCAATGACTTTGTCAGGATACTTGTTAGGATTTCCTACTGCAATCTGAGAGAGCATATACTTTGGTGGACCCCTTAGATCCTCAAACAGAGGCCCAAACATGACTATATATCTAGAATCGCGCAAATTTTTCCATGTCCACTGACCTCTTTTACCAGGACCTAGGGTAACTCGGACTAACTCTTCATACCAATGGAATTTCTGCCCTACTTGGTGTACCTCCTTATACTGCAGTAGCTTCCCTAATGTTATTCCAATAGAGAGGAACAAAAATAATGCGAACAATAGAAATGATACTAATCCCAACAGCAAAATGCCAACAGCAATTCCTGCAGATGATCCTCCTAGAAGAAAATAAGAACAAAATTTGTGATTTCGTAAACAAGATTTACAAATCATGAAATGATGCAGAAAGAAAATGTTAAGTGTGCAGATTTCCTCTATTATTGAACATTCTCATCAAAGGGTACATGCCGGCAGTAGGATTATGTAGGATCATAATAAAGCTGCTAAAGAACTATCACCCTAGATGACATGTTTTAGATATATGCAGCAACCAGGTGCCTAATTTCTAATAATTAATGAGGTTGTCCCTTTTTTAAGGAAAGAAGAAAGGCATATAACAAAATATCTGCAAATCACGAGCTTTCAGCAATGACAGTTCTAAAAGATGTAACACATGGAACCTTGTGACCCGATCAATATTCGATTAAGGGAAGTGAGGTTTAACTGTTATAGATAAATATTCTGTATTTGATTACAGATATAACCTGTCATTTTTAGATGTGAAAACCCGGTGTTTGCACTCATTGAAATGCGAAAGGATCATAGTGCATAAGAAATAGAAATACCTTTAACTACATTTACTGAGGCTTTGCAAATGCAAGGTATAGCCAGAATTGTAAGAAAGATCTCAAATCTTGGAAAAACCAAGGCTCCATAGCTCCACTTTTTTTCTCTGTCTTTTCTCAGTCTTAAAACAAAAAGGACCAAAGCATGCAACAATATCAAGCTGCCCCCAATAACAGCTAACCAAAACATGCTTCTGTTGAAATCCCTCCACCTGAAAACATCAGATGAATTATTCATTCACACGTGCTAAATCTCCGATCTTTTGCTTATAAGCTTGAGAGAAATATTTCAGGTACATGCTTGATCATCCTTTTTTTTTCTTACTAAACCTAAGCTCCAATAGCTGAAACATGGTTGGTATGTCTTACTTTGTACATTTAATTGTGTGCCAAAGCAGTCATGGAGTGGTCTAGCATGACAAATTGACATGTTGTCAATGTTTATTTCTCTTTAACATGGTTGAATTGTGACAGCCAACGTTCTGTTTTCACCTGGTTTGAAGGTAGTGTGATTTACTAATAGTAATCCTGATCTTTACTGCATGTTAGGTAAGTGTTGAAAAAGAGGAAGCCAGTTGAAAGTACACCTCAGACACACAGATTTATTGCGCTGTTATCCAATGAATTGAAAAGGTAAACATCCTTTGACCACTTCAAAATATTGTGACATGAGACATCTTTCAAAACTTACCCATTAGAATATTTTGGATCCACGATATACTGAGCTTCCGGAAGAAGATCCTGGCTCTGCCATTGAGAAGAACATTCAATAACATGATCATGGAGCAAATATTTATGTTATTGTGAAGTTTATAAATTCTTACCCCGAAGATTGATCTATATTCCATAGGACTAAGTGGCAACCCATATAATGCTGCAGCTTTGTTTACATTGTATTTGCCTGGCTTCATTCCAAAATCATTGATTTTAGAGCCGTATAAATGTGGGTCTGTTGTGGAACCTGGTCCCATCATAAATTGATGCATGCTTCCCATTTCCCATGGGAGACTGAAGTAGGGAACACTCCATTGCAGGCCTCTAGCAAATTCATAGTATTCAACTGGCAAGGTAACTGGCAACCATCTCGTCAATGCAAAAAACTGGATGTGACAAGCTATTCTCTGTTTCAAGACACAAAAAGAAAGCATGTGTATTCAGAATACAATGTCATGGATCAAAGAATTTTGTAAATTTCAATTAAACTCAATGGATTTAAGATACTTGAACATTTCAAAAAAATGTGTTTGCTAACCAAATGCTCATCTCATGGTTGCTTGCAAGAATACATCTCAGAAATGGATGAAATAAAAGTGCACCTTGGACTTAACTCAATGCCAAAAGCTAGTGCATGAGGTAAGGATAGCCCAAGGCCATATAAGGAGACAACAAATCACTTCCTCTACCAATGTGGAACACTTAATACGCCCTCTCGCATGCCAGAATTGGACATCTGGAGCATGGACAACATGGCATGGAGACCCAACATCGGGACACACAATAGCAACAATGAGTTTGACTTTGATACCATGCTAAGAAATAGACCTTGGGCCTAACTAAACCCCAAAAGTTAGCTCACAAGGTAGGATTATCGAAAATTATATAAGGAGGGAACAACTTGTTTCCTCTGCCAAACAACTTCATGATCTTCACTAAGAGACTTAAGAGTTCTAAAATTCATATCCTGCCTCGTGTATCTAATGACCAAAGCATTACCCACATGGAATGCAAACTGTATTGCATGACAGTCATCAAGTCTAACATAAAGTTGTTAAAGAAAGGATATTTACAAAAAGATTTCTAGCAGGATCAGATGTCATTAAAGAGCTTGGTCTTGAGTATGCACCAACAGATTGGAGGCTTGCGGTTGAAACTGTGAGGAGCCCTGCTGCAAAAGACGTAACCACGAAAGCAGAAGTTGCCAAGATGGAAAGCACTTCAGATATTACCGGTGCAGTATCTGTAAAAGATTAAAAGGAGATTGATTGTATACTTGAGCAATTACAGTATCTCTAAAGCAAGAGAAAGTTAGCTTGAGCAGAAATATAGAATATTACAGTGCTTGAGCCGGAGAATATTAGATTGTAGGTTCATGTTTCCAGCAACATCGCCAGTTACATTTTCAGGGATGCTCACAGAAACAAAATCATCTCTGGCTTGTATATTGACAGTGTACATGCTTCTACTCATTTCTTGAAAGCTGGAAATACATAAGAAACACGAACTCAATGAGCCATGACTAGTACACGATAGTAATGATGTTATTCTTTGTGACTTAACAGGAAAATATTTTCATCCAGGAAGATTGGCGTAAGTGGAGATGCTAACCTCTGCAACTGCCCTCCAGAGATGGTTACATGAGAACTATTAAAGCCAAACACTGGCTTAACGAACTTTATCAGTACAGGAATTTGCTCGTCACAGGTCCTCATCCTAGATGTTGTGCTCAACCTGACAGCAGGCCGTTGCATATCTGAAGGACCGACCAATAAACAATTATATTTTGGAGAAATTAAATAACTGGCGTATCATAAATCATCAGGATAATTAAATATCATCTACATGTCAATACAGCAGGTGAGCAGTGGAGATGCTCCTTTCTTAATTTAGATGTGTCTTCTTTAATAAGTTTCTAACAGGCAGTCAAACATACCGTATAGAAAAGTAACAGGAGCTACAGGAGCAATGGAGGTTCCCTGCCAGCTCAATATTAAGTCTGATCTTACGCTCAATGTCACTATGGCTGTCTGTGATATACCTCTAACCTGGAAATGTGCCGAAAAGATTTAATGATATTTGTAAGTACTGCAATAGAATATAAAGTGCAATAAACTTAGGAAAGAACTAACCTGAAATCCAAATCTACGTTCTCCAAAGCTATTTCCACTAATGGGAGTAAGCAATCCCTGACTTATGCTCAGGGAATTCAAAATTTCCGTAGATGAGTTGGAAATTGGTTCATTAAAGTACAAATACACCTCCATGTTTTCGGTACTATTTGTTGCTCGCACGGTTCTCGTTTCACTGTCAATTTGAAGTAGCCTTTCAGGTATATGAGTCCTTATGTCAGCGAACACTGTCCTTCTATCTATTGAATCCATTATCAACAAGATTGAACTTAGTTTACTTAAGTCTTGATTGTTAAACAATTATCTTTCTACGATTGGACTGGTTTCTCTAGTAAATTCCCATGAAGGTATCACATTATGAGAATTTTATTCGATTGTCACAGAAAGATAGACATGTCTTTGAATCAAATGGTAAGGCCTAAATATAACTCTGAAAACATCTAATTAGAACGGAGGATCTATTAAAGAACTGATATGAACACGACCATGGTAAGGCAACTGCTCACCAAAATGTATAAATAAACTTGAATTGTCCGTCCTTCTAAATTTGTTTCCAGCAGGGTCCGAACAGAAGTTTTTATCCATTACCAAGATCACTCTTCCATACTGATCACGTGTAGACAGACTCACGACAACAGAAAATTTGAGGTCTGGCTCAATAACATTGAGTGTGTTTGGCACGACCTGCCCAGCTCCATAAACGAGAAGCTGCATGCAAAGAGAACACAATTGACAGCTATGAGCTGAAGAGATAATGAAAAGGAATTCCCAAGAACTCTAGAGCTCCTACACCACTCTCTCAATACAAGGACAATTTGAGAATGCATTGGTGAAGTTCAGCCAACAATATATCTATCTCAGACTTCACTTGGATTTGAAAGGTCAAAATCTTTGAAGGAAAGATTCTTAGACATCATATTTGGAAACATGAACATTAATTCTTCCTGAACTTCACTTATGCAGAAGGGTCAAAGCAAGAACCCAAGCTGTCATACAAAACACTTCCCAATTAAAGAGGATAACTAAGTCCGGGATGGTGGAAAACCATCTGTTGCCAGCATTTAGCTTTTCATCTACTTACATTGCAGGAATTCGTGGAAGCACATCCAAAACCACCTTGGCTCCAACATGGCTCAGTGAAAGTTATGTCCACTGAAACATTGGAAGCATTTGTAAAAGATGTTGGGGTGGTAATGTAGGCTGTAGGGGGGATGGTGTCTGCAGAAGAGAAGGCACATGAAATCAGGAAGAGAGAAACATAACTGAATTTAAACTTTACCGGTTGTTACAACTAGACTAGAGTCCCCGACATGAATGCATATCAAGCTTAAAAAGACCAAGTTTATTTGCAACCTGTCTATAATTTGGAAGACAACTGCAACCTAAAGGTCAAAAATATAGTAGGGTGCCTAAAAAGTTTAATATGTAACATTATAATACTTTTATTACTATATATTAAGGGGAAGGTTCCAAACCTATCTGATTAATAAGTAAGATCCAGAGCTCCCCTGATTAGGTTCTCTCCATATTTGGTGATTTCTCCATAACATAAGTAATAACTAACTATCTTGGACAAAGAAGGCTCAGAAGCATCAAAAACAACTTAAGCCTTCAAGAGAGAACTCAGAAATACACCATAGAAGAGAATGGTACTTTTGTGTGCCCATAAATGTCATCATTTAAGTATCACAAATTACTAGTGTGCAACCAAGACCATGAAAGGGAAGAAAGGTTGAGTGCTACCAACAGTCCAGTTATAGTGAGCACATCCAACTCCAAGAGATCCGTTGGTGCAAACTTCAAAAGTATGATTTCCATCAAGCAACCGTGTGTAAGAAACTTTTCCACCTTCACAAACTGCAGGTACATATTCATCCAACTACAATAACAGTAAATGTAGAATTAATTAGTACTGTGTAACAAAATGTAAAACTAAATGAGCTGAAAATTACCAAGTGGAGAAAATAAAAACTGAATCTCAATAAATATAGAACAGTCTTCAATAGGAAGTTGAATCCTAAGGCTAAGGAGTAGATATCTCTCAAAATTTGTGTTTTACTGACTGCGTACTTTCCAAATATTCTGGATGTGATTACACAAATATTTCTTCCAAATCACAAAAAGATAAATTCTGGATGAACATAGGGAGAATGACGTTTACATTCATGTACTACAAAGATAACTTTTTTTCCAGATGAATTAGTTGGCTTTGCCTAATGCATGGTAAAATTGTAAAAGATGAGGCATGCATAATGTCAAGGGACTGAGGGACACCTTTAGCTAGCCCTTACGTTTATCATTGTAAGATGGCTTTTTCGTATAATCCTTCGCTACATCACCAGGAAAAGTTTATGCTTCCAGGGAAACAAGATGCCTCATTTATGGCATTGCAGAGGCTTACCATTAAATGCTATAAATTTCATTAAAGGACTGAAAGAATGGATAGATAGAAGTCTGCTGAGAAGAGGCAGCATAAATATGGTTTCTCTGAGCTGACTGATCCTCATCTTAGACACAATAATAACACTGGTTTACTGAACCCCTTCTCTTCTCTTTCTTTCTTTCTCGTCAAGCTAAGATGGTAAAGTTCATGTTCATATTGATCACGTATTTACTACACATCAAGGTATGCGACATAGATTACTGATGATGTTGAACATAAGTTCTCCTGTGATTGTGTCTTTAAGTGAATTGTGAAAATTGTTCCAAATCCTATATAGTTAAATATCTCCAAACTTTGAATAAAATTAACCAAAATTAGGGGATTCCTTATATTAGTGATCTCTTGCTTTTGAGAGTGAGTGAAGTAGGAAACAAAAAGCTGATTCCTTCAGTGGAACAGATCAAACAGGATACTCTTCACTGCATTCAAATTAGCAACATGAATCTAGTCAAAAATTTCGTGATTACTTTTCCTAGACATTCAGATTTTCTGGTCACCAACCTATAAATGTGAAATTGCTCGAACCTCTTCTTTTTTCAAAGCCATTACAGTCAGGGGTGGATCTAAGGTGGTGGGAGCGGGTTCCTGGCACCCAGTAACTTTCTCGCAAATCTTATATTTACATTGATAAATCTTATATTTGTTAGGAACACATTAACAAAGTATTCTCTTGGTCCAGTAGTAGAAATGGAACTTGCTAAAGATTTCTAATGAGGGTTCATTTCCTCTTGGCACATATAATTAAAAAAAAATAAAGGTGAAATTTCAAATCCTGAATCCGCCTCTTTTACCGTCATTCTCATATGCCTTGATCCTAAAGCCTGAGAACATGAATACTATCAAAATGTTCATAACTCTCAACATGCAAATTCAAGGACAATCCACATTCATAACTCAATGACACGTAGACGACTGTTTAAAAGTGTTCTAAACTGACCTTACAACTAGTTGAACAATCCGCACAAATGTCACCATTACCACCGGCCAAAACTTGAAAAGCAAAATTCGCAAAATTCCGGTTTGTGAATTCACGAGGAGTAGTCAATAACTTCAAAGTAACCTCTGAGCCATCGCATCGAACTCCGTAACTCAAAACGATGAAAACACAAAAATGCAAAATCAACCACAAAAATAATTTTTCTCGACCCATTTAACTAGAATTACAGGTCAATGCAGACAATTTGCATGAGTACCAGCTTGAGTAAGCATTTCAAAACTTTCTAACTTAAAAAAAAATAAAGAAGAAATTGTTTTTATTGCATGAAAATGTTGAAATTGAGGAGGAACACGGGAATACTGAGAAAAATGGATATTCTTAGTAGTGGTGTTGAAGAGATATAGGACGTGAGACTGAGAGTGGAACTGAGAAAGGGAAGGATAAGAGAGAGGAAAAAGATTCCAAACGGACAGAAAATAGCGTAATAAATGAAGACACAACTGAGAGGGACAGTAGCTGTAGCTGTGATTTGGGTAATGAATGTGAGATGAGAAAGAGAGAGAGGAAGTGATGAATCTGCTGCTACAGACAATGTGTATGCCATCTCCAGTTTTATTTGTGGAATGTGGGCTCCCAATTAAAATACTCTCCCTTCACTTAGTTTCACTTGATTAACAAAGTTGTTTTTTCTAAAAAATACCTAGTATTTTTTTAATTCAATTGTACTTGTCATATTTAAATTTGACTTATCTATTAAAAAAATTAACATAATTATTTTATCACACTATTATTATTAACTGATGTTTATTTTAGATTTTGAAAAATAATTTAAGAAATAAGCAATAATATAGTAATTGATGTTCAACATTAAGTATTGGAAAATGCTATGTATACATAATTAATACTAACAATAAAACCTAAGAAAAAATAATTGTCATTTTTTATATTTTAAAATTGATCACTAAAAATGAAAATCTATGTTAGAAGTGAAACAGATCATTATTGTTTTCTAAAATAGAATATAGAAGTTGGTAAGACCCCCTCCTTGTTTCAAATCAAAAATTCAAAATGAGTCTCGAAGCTTTGAGATATTGTCGAATTTTTTTTGTTTATGATTTCTTTAAAAACCCATAATAGAAAATGTAATATCTATCAAACTGAGTCTCGAAGCTTTGAGATATTGGTGAATTTTTGTTTATGATTTCTTTAAAAAGCTATAATGAAAAATGTAATATCTAATATAAGAAGGAGGGAGTTTCAAAAACCATATAGCCTACATTAAAAAAGGAATTTCAAAAATTTACTTTTCATCTTAAATTTCGTATCTTATTATGTCAGATAAATTAAAGCTAAAGGAGTAATGCGTACTCTATTCATGAAGTTTCTTTAAGCTCTAATTAATAGGAAGGATATATACGCCTACCAAGAGGTACAATTTAATAAGTACACAAAGTCTCTTACATACACCAATAATAAGGGTAAGTTCAATTCTTAAAGTCTCATTCTTCAATTAAAGTATAATCAACGGGAAAAAAAAATTGAAAAAAAAAACTTATTTGTGAGTGTACCATGGCATAAGAAATCTTTGTGTAGATGTGGGAGATTGGTAAATATAAAATACAAAGAGGTGTCATTTTTAAAAAAAATTTAAATTGATTTGTAAACTCAATTCTAAAAGTTAGTTTCAAGAATTTAATTTGATGAAATATGTAAGATGATCTGTCTTTTTGGAAGGTAGACACATAACATGTATGGACTATAAATTACAAGGACACAAGTTATATATACATAATACTCCATTTGTCTTAATTTATGTGACACTTTTCATTTTTCGAAAGTCAAACAGTTTAAGTTTGACCGGTAATTTACGTATGAAATCTTCAAATTTTTTGAAATTAAATTTATACATTTGTAAACTACGTAAAAAGTATTATAAGTAACAATAATAAGATTTATGGAAAACTTACGATTAAAAATAAATTTATTTAAATCTTAAAATTCAAAAAGTATCACGTAAAATGGAACAGAGGAAGTACCAATTTAAGTGGACTATCTTGCTGTATCCTTCCTTATGTTTAACTCCCACCAAGCCGGCTAGCTACCTTCATATAAAGTTAGCTCACATTAAAAACTTCTACTACCTTATAACTTATATTCATAGGACATTTATGAGTGTCCAGGCGGCTAAGAAAACTTGGAATTTGATGGGTTTGACCTTTAAAGTACTTAATAATTAACACTAAATTTAGAGAAAATGGTTTAAAATCCCCCGACCTATATTTGAAATCTCAACTATACATTCTAACTTCACGGGTGTCCTATCACCCCCCTAAACTGTTTAATACTAAATTATCATCACCCTAAATGCCTACATGGCAAAGTGAGTGTATTGCACTCTCCTTGAGAGAGTGAACATAAAAAAAAAAATATTAAAACTTTACTTTTAATATTTTTTCATAAATTTCCGTATTTTTATTTTTTTTCTCCCTTTTTCTTGTATTTGTTTCTAATTCTAATTTGTTTTCTTCTTCATACCTATTAGAAGTAGATCATCAATGACAACCACCAAATTTCATCGTCACTCATCATCTTGCCATTACTAATTTTAGCTTCAAGTAATATTCTTCAACTTATTTAACAATTGATCATTTCCTTGCAGATCTAAAAATGCAACCCAGTTTTTCATCTTCTTTAGAACAATTTCTATAAAAAATTGATGCTGAATTACCTCAACTCTTCTTCAAATCACTCCAAATTCTAGATATAAACTTTTCTCACCGTTTCGATTCTTTTGGTATATTACCCACTTAAAACGGAGATCGTTTGTGGCAAGTCGAAATAAGAACTCAAGCTTTTGAACTAACTTTAATGGTGGTTTAAGTTGTGCTTCAAGGTTTCAACCTTGAACTTCAATTTTCAGCCACACAAAATTCTTCAAACCATCAACGAAATCACTTGCTTCCAATTCAAAATATAGATTCAAAAAAATCATATTGAAGCTTACCTTACCCATTTCCATGGAAATCCGGCATTCTTAGAACTAAAATTTGCAGCTATGAAATCATTTTACCAATGTTTTCAGCTTCAAACAACTAACAATCAACATTATAATCAACAAAATTCAAATAAGAAGATCAAAAGACACAGATCTATAAATTTTGACCTTTTAACCTTCAACAAAGTTTTTAAATGATGAATCAATAAGGGAAAAGCTCAAAAAAAAAGTTTTTAATAAAATTTCCACCTGTCAAACGCGTGCATTTCACTTTTCAACATAAATGTGGTTGTGACTTTTTAGGTGTGTAATTATTTCAATTTTTAATAGTTTAGGGGGGTGATAATTTTGTTTTAAACAGTTTAGGGGGGTGATAGGACACCTGTGAAGTTAGAGTGTGTAGTTGAGATTTCGGGTATAGGTTGGGGGGGTTTTAGACCATTTTCTCCTAAATTTATTGTACTTTTAAGTTATGAAAATTTATTTTTTTTGGTTTCTCACTCGGTGTTCGAAGTCTATATTAAAGCTCCGATTAAATTCGGATTGCGCACTGCAGGACCCATTCGGGGGTGGCGCTCCCAATAGAATTTTCTCCATACCCAGCTCGTACCCGAGACTTCTGGTTAAAGGTGAAGCATTCCCATCAGTGCACCACAACCCATGTTTAATAAATTATGAATTTAAAATCTAGTATTTTTTTTTTTTTGAAATATCATAATACATTACATCGGTAGATATAGAACAAAAATACCATGATTTTTGTTAAATTCATAGCTCAAAAATACTATAGATAAGTTTGATTATAAGATGAGATTTACTATTTCCTCCGTTCCTATTTATATGTCATTATTTTAGATTTTATGTTACTTAAGAAATTATGTGAATTTATCATTGTACCCTTATTTAGTATTGTCTTGAAGTCAAGTTTTCAATAAATGAACATAAATTAATTTATTTTGATTAATTAAATTGATCAATGAACATGAATTAATCATTTAGTTTATCTATGTGGATCAAATCCATACTTTCAAAGTTAATAACTCTCAAGGGTAAAATAGAAAAAATAGTGTCATTTATACATTGATTTTGTAAATGACAAATATCAAGGATTATTTATTTTTAGTAAGGGCGACATATAAATAGAAACAAAGGGATCATTAGTTAGCTTGTTGGTCATAATTGTTATTATGCTTTAATTACAAGGAAAAGAACACTTGTACCCCAAAAAGGAAAACTCTTTACAAGTGGCTACCCCCTTACTTTTATATCCCTCGTGTTTTAACTACTATTGCGCGTTTACAGCTTGATACCATCAAAGTATATATATACTCTGATGGTATCAAAGAGGAAGAAACAATGTTTTAGTGAAAACACTATTCAGTTACTCCTTGATACCATTAAAGTATATATATACTTTGATGGCATTAGGGAGGAACATACAGTGTTTCAGTGAAAAGATAGTTCAATTAATGTTTGATATATTCAGAGTATATTTATACTCCGATAGTATCAAGGATGAAGAAGTAGTGGTTCAGTTAATAGAACAAGAGAGCAATTGGGTAAATAGTTTGGGAGGTGGGTTCAATCATAATAAATATATTGTGTTTGATCCAATTTGAGTAAATATTTTACCTAATGGATTCAATTCGTATAATTTTCCCATTAAACATAAAAATCCTAAATTTCATGTTTAAAACGTATATATGAATAATGTAAAGTTATATATAAGTGATAATGTTTTTGAGGCCAAGGTTTGAAGGGGAATTCCACCACAAAAACTAGGCTGTGTGAGCCCAATCATGTAAGAATAATTGAGTATATTACCCATCGATGAACAGCATTTGTCTCTTTATCATTTTGTATCTTTGTATATAAAAAGTTGTATAAGAAAAAATAGAATAAAGACAAACCTGAGGGGAGATTAGTAGCCCATTAGTGGGCCAATATTATGACCATATATACCTGTTAACAGGCCATAATAGGACTACAATTTCTCATTCCTTTGACATTTCACTCATACTACAAGTTGCAGGATGTCCATAATTTCAACACAAATAATTAACCAAATAGTGTCCATTTTATTCCTCTACTTGTACTTCTCCTGATACTTACTGCAGCTATAATGGATCCTTGTTTATATGAATTCACACACAAATAGTACACAATAATTGTCTCTGGTTAGATTAAGTTGTTGGGATGTCTGTTTAGGGTAAAAAAAATGCACGGTTTCCCTCAAAAGGCCTCACATGATTAGGAGTACCCAACACCTTATAATTAACTTGTTTTTTTTTTTCAACCAATGTGGAACTTTATTCACATGCAGCAATTACGTATCATGAGCCATTCAAAACAACCAGGTGCATACAACATACCATCTCCAATAATCACTCAACAAGTGTAGGACGAACATTTGTCCCAACAGGGGTTAGGGAACCATTTTATATCAAAATTACCAAGTTATTTCCATTCGGCAAGCCAATTTTAAGAAAATGACATTGGCATCAACATCAAAGAGGGATATACTATCGGACCAACTTTTTTGAACTTCGTCGTTTGGTAGCTGGATAGAGTATGCAGATATTAGTAATGTAAGTATTAGTTACGTACATATTAGTTATACATGTATCAGTTACGTTATACATGTATTAGTTATGCAAGGTTTAATTACACATGTATTAGTTATGTAGGATTAAGTTATGCAAGATTTAGTTATACAAGTATTAGTTATGTAGGTTTTAGTTATGCAACTTGCAAGGTTTAGTTTGTTGACACCCAATTTTGGACATCCACAATATATATTAATCATCGAGCTCTTAAATTTTTAAACGATATAAAATAATTAGTTTTTATAAAATTTCAAAAATAGTTTGCAAATTATTTTAAATAGTTGTCATTTTTATAATTTTTTGAATAATATATGTGTCTGATATAATTAGTACATTTTATAAATATTCGAAAATCATCTCGAAAAGATTTTAGTTTTACTTAAATAGTTGGTCAATTAGTTTAGTTATATAATAGTTTATATTTTTTGAAATAATTAGTTTATAATTGAGTTAATTATTTTATTTCGTTAAGATTAAAAGGCTCGTTAATTAATTAATCTTAATTCATCATGTTTAAATTCTAGCCGGATACACTAAACTAACTCAATTCGGCTATGTTTTGAATTTTATATGGCTATAGTTGCAATCCGTTTAGTCATTTTTAACCTCACCTTAATTCAATTTTTTTGACCAAAATTGGGCCGATTTAGTTGACCCATCAGCCCAACACAAATCCGGCAGTCCATTCTTTTAATTTCCCTCAATTCCAGCAGCCCAAATAACCTGCATAAAATCCAAAACCCAGGCCACAATACGTACAATCTCAAACATTCAGCAACAATACATACAACAGTCCAACTTATCAAAGAAATCCAGCCCACAAAATACAACAATACACACACATACAGCAGTAGCCAAATGATCCCACCCCTGCGTTTTCCCTTCTTCTCCGCGTAAACCAGACAGCAGCAGTGGACGTTTGCTTCTCCCTCACGCGTCAACAAACAGCAGCTATCACTGCTTTCTCTGCAACAACCGCCCCTTGAACTTTTCGTCCGGATTTTGGAGGATTTCATTTGAATTTTGGTACAAGCAGCAGCTTTCCCTCCCCTTGGGGAAGAAAGAATTCAAAAGGAGATTGAATCCGAATTGATGATTGGGCCCCCAAACTATTCCAAAAATTCACTTGCCTCCTCCAAATCGTGAGCTCTAATGCTCCTCCTATTTAAACCCTTCTCATTCTCCATTGTAAAAAAAAAAAAAAAAAAAAAAAAAAAAAAGTGGGAAAAGTTGGCAAGAATTTACATAGAAGAAAAATACAAGTTGAAAGCCATTGGAATTAAGAATAAAGATATAGCAAAATTACTAGCCAGACATTGTTTCAGTCGATTGAAATATATAGAAATACGTTCTTAACGATAAGAACTTAGGAGCTTAGATTTGGGTTTTCCGTGTTGACGTCCTTTAGAGTTTTGTGTTGTGGAAACTTCTCTATCGGCTCGTTTGGTCTCAGTTCTCTGCCTCTCGAAAGGTAATATTCATCTCATTTCAGGTCTCTTTCGTTTCTAAATGTATCAACTACGTGTTTCTCGACCATTTGAAGCGTTCAAGCACTAAGTTTTTTTTAGAATATCTTAGTTCATTGTTGACTGCAAATCAGAGAAGTATTAGCTTGTTTGTTATTCAAATGTTATTGTTTGTTCCTGTGTCTGCGAAGTCTTGATGACTCCCCTTTGCGTCGAGTTCACTTCTCATTACTAGAACTTCCTTGTTTTATTATTGTCCCGTTTTGTTGGCTGAGGAAGTAGGGGTTCGGCCATGAAGTTCGAAAACACCTTCTATAGGTGATCCCGGATTTTCATGATCTGATATATATGTCGTTTTCTTCTTCTTGTTATTTTAACTGATGTAAATCATGCGAACTGTCTCATTTTCCTTTTCATGATGTTTACCCCTTTGCATTCCAAGCTGAGTGTTGCGACCAGCATGTTAGTTTTTTTTTATATTTCGAGTTCGCACCTAACAACTATAGTTTGCATTTCCGTTTTTAGTCTTCATTTCGAGTTAGCTTATTTTGAGCCTGTCTTAACTGCGATTAGGCTAAAATGAGTTGGTGCATTGTTTGTTTCAAGCTGCTGGAATTTTCTTCTGTGCTGATTTTCTTTGTTGATTTTCTACTGTCTTAAAAAGACTATTGTCTGTATGTCTTCATTATTTTCACCTTTAAAACATGTTAAAACAGAATTTTATTATTTGCATCTAAGCCATACTTCGATTTAATGGTTTTCGGCTGCCTCCTCTTCTCGCTTTATTCATGTCGTTCAGATTTCGTTACTTCACTGCCTCCCCACTCTTTGTAAGGAACTTGATTCCTCCATCAGTAATTGATTTTTTTATATATATATTGAAAATTCCGGGTGACAATTACTCAAGAATGTGGAAAATGATTGCCTTTATTGTGTTATTAGCTTCCTCATCTGCAGTGAGTTGATTTTTTTTCAGTTAAAAGTAATGTTGTTGAGACAAACATTTTACAAAGGTGCCGACTTGTTCATCTGATGTCTAAAATCAATAATTATTATCATTTTAGAGGCATGTTCCTCGGCTGATTTATGTGTTCCCAAAGTGTGTTAAGTAATGAATTGTGTTTGGTCTCAAGCGTATAATCTTGCTGTCGTAGTTGCCAAATTTGACTTTACCAACTTCATGTTGTCTTATTTTCTTTGGTCCATAACTCAGAGTTAAATTATTGTTCTATGTGTCCACAACTTGTTTGCTTCAATTACTGGTCAAATCTGCTAAAAAGGGAATTAGTTGGAGACAATAGTATAGGCATGAGGACTCTAATCATCTTGACTTGCTTTTTGTTTTCCCTTTCATTTATTTGCATTTTGTTAAATTCATAGTTACTGTTAGTTATTTGCAATATGGACAAGTTGGTTTCTTTCGATACATTTATTATTTAGTGATTGGTTTAGAGAAGTTCTCCTTTGCATTTCGAGAGGGTCATAAAGGCCCAAAACTTTTTATCTAGTCAAGCCAACCTTGAAAAATCGAAGAACAAGTCTTTGGAGTTGATGTACAGGTCTTGGAAAGCAAAAAAATGGGCTGTATACATCCGATATACACTGATATACATCCGAAATATACAAAAAGGGATTGGGTAAAAACCCAAAAATTCCAGCGAAATTGGCCCAAAAGGAGGCTCAAATTCAATTTCTCCCTTACTCTTTAATTATTTAATTGTAATTATTCATTGTTGGTTGTTTAACTTTAACTTTAGAATTGCTAATTAACTTAGTTGAGTTCCCCAAAAGACGAACTATTTCTCTGTGTTGTTTTTTTTTTTTGTACAAATCTCATTTTATCAACTCTTGTAGTTTCATTTATAGTCTTTAGTCAAAACTTTTTTTTATTAGTTTAAAATAGTTTTCACATTTTTAACCAAAAAATGTTTCAAATAAAAATCAATTAATCTAGTTTTGTGTTCTAATTACTTGTCTTTAATTCAAAAGGTTCAATTTAGTTCTCTTTCTCTAAAAAAATAAAATAAAATAAAATAAAATAAAACGTGTCATTTATTTAATTATTTTATCAAAGTTAATCAAATATTATAAATTATTAATTATTTTTATGTCAAATCATAATCCTAATAATTAGTCAAAAAATTGTTTTAGTTTCAAATGATTTTTTCTGTTTAAATTTTTGAAAATTATAAGTTTTTCTTAATTTCTTCAAAAAATTAAGTGGTGACTCTTTTTTAAGTATTTTTCTCAAATTGTTTTAGACTTAGAACATTTCAAAAAGTAATTTTTTCTACCGATAGGAAAATTACGGCACGACATAGTTATGTAGAGATTACAATACATTAGTTAGCTAATTTTTATTTCTTAATTCCAAAAAGTAATTAGTAAGCTAATATTTATTATAATCATTAAAATAACCAACTATATAAATAACACATTAAAATTAAATAAATATCAATAGCTAAAAACAATAAAGTAAATAACAAATAGTAAAAGTAATTAAGTAATTTGTATTCAATATGATAAGTAATTAAGTAATGGGTAATTTATAAAAAAACAACTAAAATAATTAAAGTTTATATTGGCAGCGCGTGGTAGAGAAACTATGCGAAGAAATTAATTACAATTAATAGACAGGGCTAAGGGTGTTTACGGGTCGGTTTGGATCGGTTATTGATCAAAATCAAAATCAAAATCAAATCAACTTAATCGGTTTTAAAATTATCAAAACCAAACCAAACTAAATATAATATACATTTATCGGTTTCAATTTGGTTGGTTCGGTTATTCGGTTATTAACCATACACACAAATAAAAGAAACAATTCATTCAAAATATGAAAAAAGTGACAACAATCCATTCAAAACGAAAATAGTTAGAATGACTTAAATTACTAAACTTTCTATCACCAAATTTGCCATCAATAAAAGCTTTAAAATTCACTATTGCCTAGAAGGAGGAGACAATAACATTTTCAGTCCCACAAAGAATTGTCATAGACACTCATATACATGAAATCAATAAGATAAATGTTTCATCTTGGACATTTTTGCTTTCAAAAAGTAAATTATAAAGAAATTTTAATGAAAATATGTATAAGATCTTTAAAATTGTTTATAAAAACAATATATTAAGTATGTATATTAATAAAATATATGTATATAATTCATCAGTTCGGTTCGCTTATTTCTTCCATTTATTTCAAATATAACCATAACCAAACCAAATACTATCGGTTTTCAAAAATCTAAAACCAAACCAAATCAAACCCAAATAAAATCGGTTTTATTTTATCGGTTTAACCCAGTTTTTCGGTTTGAATCGGTTTTTATCCAAACCGTGAACACCCCTAGACACTGCCTTACCACAAAAGAGAACAGTTAACAAAAATTTAAGCAAAGAAACTGAAAGTAATTAAGCCATAAGAAGACAAAATACCCAAAACAAAAAAATGCATAGTGGTTTTTTTACATGTATTAATTAGTTGATTTGTTGTAAATTAATATATATGTATAAAAGTAAATTGATAGGGGTAAATATGTAATTTACTATTTTAATATATGCATAACTAATACATTCATAATTTATTCCACCTTCTGTCCCGCATAAATTATACATCGATTCCCTCATAAGTTATACAAGTATTAATTACTTGGGATTATTAAAAAACACAACCAAATACGGTATAAAATTTATACATGAATAATTTGTATACAACATTTGAAAAGCTATCAACTAAACATTATATTAAATTAATATATAAAGAAATAACTTTTACACAATGTTTAAAAACTTACCAACCAAATATTGTATAAAATTAATACATGAATTACTTTTTACGTAAAGAGTGTAGACACATAACATGCATGGACAATTTATATTACAGGACACAAGTTACATATGGTACCAATTTAAGTAGTTATATATGGTACCAATTTAAGTTAGAGGTTGAATTTAGAGTACGATTGAGAGAAAACCATCAAAATGGTCCTTCATATATAAGGGTTCAAGATTTTTGGTCCTTTATATATATTATTTTATTGAAATAGTCTTTAATGTATATAAAAAGATGACTATTTTGATCCTTAAACTAAAACTAACCATAGTGAAAAATTTCTATTAAACTTGACAATGGATAGCACAAAATTATCCTTTTCTCCCTCAGTTCTCTCTTTCACCACCATTAGAGGGGATGCTCCATTTTCAATTCACCCACTTGTCATATCCTTGTAAATATATATATATATACACTCATTTGTTAGTTCCCCTCTAAAATAATAATCCCCAGCAACTCCCATTTTTAGACACACAAAAAAAATTCGATCCATTAAAATAAATATGAACTAAGTAAATTAGATAAAACACTCCATTTCTCTTTTAGGAGATCTCCATAAGTAAACTCTTTTCAACTTTTAAACAACTATTCTCTCTTGTTGAAGGGATCTATGAGAAGAATATAGTTTTTTCTTATTTTGTCATTTTTAAGCCTAATAACTTTTTTATGTATTTGTTTTTTATTTCCCTGTTGACATTAAAAGGTGAAATCGGAATGGATAAAGGTGAAAAATAGAATCTTAAAATATTCTTTGAGATTTGAAGAGATTTATGTGTGTCAATTTTTTTTCTGGTAAAATTTGGTTTTAAAAAGGAGGGTAATGGAGGGAAAAATAAATCAATTGAAAGTTGCAAGAAAGAAGATTAAGGAAGAAGAAAGAAGATTGAGGGAGAAGAGGTTTGCCACGTGGCAATTTTGTGGGACCACAGTTAAGTTTAACAAAAAGTATCAGTTATATAGTTAGTTTTAGCATTAAAGATCAAAATAGTCATATTTTTATATACATTAAGGACTATTTTAGTAAGGTAATATATATAAAGAACTAAAAATATTCAAGCCTCATACATTAAGGACCATTTGATCATTTTCTCGTACAATTGACAAGTAGTAAAGTCCCTCCAAGCCAGCTAGCTACTTTCATATATTAAAAACTTCTACTACCTTGTATTCACAGTACATTTATGAGGAGTGTCCAGGCGGCTAAAAAATATCGGAATTTGATTGGTTGGATCTTTAAAGTACATAGCGGTTAAAGCTAAATTTATTGTACTTTTTAAAATTATGGGTTTAAATTTATTCGAAATATGGTAATTCAGTACATATGTAAAAATGGAACAAAAACACCATGATTTCTATTAAACTCGTAGCTCAAAAATACCATTGGTAAGTTTGATCATGAGATTTACTTATCAGGAATACTGTGAAGTTTACCTGTGGTTACCTTATTTATTAATTAAACATAAAAATCCTGAATTTTAATATATAAGGGATAATGTTTTTGAGGCAAAATTAGGCTATGTGAGCCCAATCATGTAAGAATAATTGATTATAAGGAAACTTTCACATATAGCCACTCAAAAATAACTTAATTATGTTTCATAGATATAGTTTGCAAATTACGATTCATAGTTATATGTTATAGAAAGGAGAGTGGCGAGCGAGATTGGGAGAGGGATGAGAGAGGCGAGCAAGAGAGGGAAGAGAATGGGAGAGAGGTGAATTGTATATGTATATCAGTTAGATAATTGAATATATGTAACTGGTATACATATGTATTTGTATATTTGGCGAGCGAGATTGGGAGAGGGAGGAGAGAGGAGAGCGAAATTGGGAGAGGGCAATAATTTGTATAATTAGCATCTCGTTTGTATAATTCGGGGGTATGCCTGTATAATTCGTGTGTTTTTGTATAATTAAGTAATATAAAGTATGAAATTATACAAATAAGATAAAACTCGAAATAACTAATTGATACAAACATGAACATATGAACTTTAAACAGATATACAAATTACATTATATAAATTATATTATACAAAATTCGAAAACCACACATTTATACAAAAATTAAAAAGTTATACACAAAAAGATTGAATGTATATGGTGATAAAACTAAAAAACCAAAGGAAATCATCATCATATACAAATACAAACCATTATATACAAATACAAATCAAATGAAAAATTGTTAGTTGCGAATTATACAAACGTGACTAATTAAACAAACTTGGTGTCAGTCTACATAATTAATGATTAACATTAGTAGCGAATTATAATTATAACAAACTATAACTAGTATAACTAATTAAATAGTATAAGTTTGCTTAACCACGTAATTTTCCATTCATTATATTACCCATCGATGAACAACATTTGTCTCTTTATCAATTTTTATCTTTGTATATAAAAGTTGTATAAGAAAAAGTAGAATAAACACAAACCTGACCATTAGTGGGCGGCCATATATACCTGTTGCTAGAGTAGGGATCGTCGGCCCAATGTCCTTTAATGGGCCATGACAATCGAGCCCATTAAACCATCACACTGAAATAAAACCCTAGAGTTTCTTGCTTCCTATTAATACAGCTGAAAATCCCATCTTCAAACATAACTCTGCTATTCTCTTCCCTTCTCTGCTGCAACAACAAAGCTTTGTTCTTTCAATTCTCCTCTGTTCTTTCTCATTGATGTTTGTGTTTTGTTATTTTTTTCTTAAATTACAATACGCCTAGTATTGCAATTCCTTGATCGTAAGAACATGGATAGCATTAGGCAATATGGAAACAATGCACATATATCTATTGCTTCGAATCGCTCTTGTTTTTTAGGGTTTTATGGTGACAAGTTAGATACATTTTTCTTCAAATAATTTGTTTTATTGAGTTATGGTGTGTAAGGATGATGAAGAAATCATTCGGATTCCCACTGATGTTGATCTGTGATTACTACAACCAGCTACTTCTGACTTCACATCATAATCCTTGTTTAATTTTTCATGCTTCTCTTTGTTTAATTTTTTATGTGTTTTTTCTTGTTTTTGTTTGCCGATTTGGAATTGAGATTTTGAAAATAAAGGGCCAGTGATGTAATTAAATATTTGCTACTCTTGATGGGAATTTATTTAATTTCCATCTGATGATTCCTTATCCACCAAGATCTCTGAGGCCTTGTTCTTTAAGTTTTATTTTCTAAAATAATTAAAGGTTTTCTACTTGCTGATTATTTACTTTATTTATATATTTATGATATGTATAAATTTGTGTTTTTTAACAGATTTATATGGATGAGTATTAGAACTCACATGAATTACAATATATAAATAAAATATATTGTAAATTTCTAAAGGTTCATGTTGTCCGATGGTGTGCGGTTGAATTTGAAAAGAATTACATCAAACACTCGTTTATGCTAATACATTGCTAAAATTAAACATTTTTATCGCCTGATGGAAGTTAACAATTATGATACCTGGCAGGCAATTATGGATCATGAGCGGTAAATTTAAATACAAGGCGGTAACATCACGAAGATGATATTAATAATCATATTACAGTAGACGGAAACTTTCTGTAAAGGCCATTCTCGAGAAGAGCATATCTTAGAACAAGAGCCAGGATTTCAGAAATGTTTACACTGAAATTTGATCCCATGACCCAAAGCAATTTTTGATTAATAAAATGAGTAAATTAGAAGTAATCACGTAGTTAGGTGCATACCATCGAAAGAAGATTTAAGTTTGTCAACTCTGGCATAACCATTAGCATCGACTTGAACAAGCCAACTAGCCAAGGATGAAGATCGAGCCATATTGATATTTCAAAACTACCCCATTACCGTTGTGCAAATGTACCTAAACAAACATAGTGAATTATATTCTTATCCGAGATGATGAAATAATAAATTTAAACAAAGGAATGCTGTTTCATTGGCATCAACATCAAAGAGGGAAATATACTACAGGACCAACTATCCAGAACTCCTTAGTGTATGTAGAGGCAGCTAGAATGGGTGGAAAGATTCTCAGGCTGAAACACCATGACATTCGAATTTTCATCAAGATAGCAACATGGCACATCCATAATTAACATACAAATAAATGATCCTACCTGTGACAACATGTTGAACTATCATAGCAGCCAATCTACGTGCACACTCCAGCTTCATCTCTCAACCTTTGCCTCTGTTTCTCAGAACTTTTTCCAGCTCTTTTCTACTAATGAATCCATCCCCAGCTTAAGTCTGCTTTTTGACATCTAATCTCAAAAGCTGACCAATTACTTCACCACAAAACCATTCACAATCTATGATTAGGAAACCTAGTTCATCAAAATAGATCACCTCCCCAATGTGATGAAGGCACGTAGCAACAGCCCTTCTCCTCGTTTCCACCTTCTCTTTATTATCGAGTCTAGAACGAACCCTGAGCAATGGAGCCTTGACTTGGCATAGATCACCAAACTCCTTCCACTTTATTGCTGGTTTTCCAATCTCCAGTCTGACAGAATTTGCATGAGATCGTTGCAAAGCTCATACACTCTAGGAACCCTTTGGAGAACCGTCTTGCTTGTCTTTTGGAAGTGATGGGCAATCTTACTTACTGATGCAGAAGATCTTGCATCAACTGTAAATCCAGTTGGGTAGAATTCAACAAAGCCTTGAAATTTCTCTCGTAGCCTTCGGATTGAGTCTACAATAAGCTGTAGGTTCTGTGATAATTGATTGATTTTGTCCTAGTGTGTAAGCACCACAGTTACAATTGGCAGCATGCACTGCTGAAGAGCTCTTTTTGAATTTGAAACAATGAACCTCAACCAGTACTGCAGATCTTCTTCAACTTCATCGGGGGTTTTCTGTTCCCGGTTATTTGGTTTCCTGAACAAACCGGAGATGATCAGGAAAATGGAGGCAGGTCCATGTCCTGGAAACATTAGATCAGGAGGGCATAAAATTCTTGCTGGCTTGCTGCCCTGCAAGATTCCAAATTGAGATCTTTGTATCTTCCATCTTTGAAAGTTTTTATCTTCATGCCTATAGGTCGAACAGCTAGCTCAATTGGGTTTACAAGACTTCTCACTTGATCAATATACGACAATTTCGGAGAAGAAAAGTGTTGATGTATAGAATTGCTTAGTGTAGTTTTTCCTGCAGTAAAAAACAGAACATACCAAATCAATCAATGTAGCTAATCAGTGATGTAGATAAACTAACATTGTTTAAGTGGCTCACCAGCATATTCTTGCCCGCACTGGTAGACCCTACAGCTCTTTGGCTCTGTCATTGGCATGTCTTTGAGCAAATCAATCTCTGGTTCAGCCTTGTCGTTCTGACCCAATCTCTGATATATCGCTTCTGTTTTCCCTGCATTGTGCAATGGAGTTCTTGAAAGATCAATGTCTTCAATCCAAGGATTTACCTGTAAAATATCCATGATAGTTTGGAGGACTGCTTCACCATCCACCCTTTACAACCTTGTAAAGATATGCATCTTAATGTAGCATTCTTCTCCAAACTCCTAAAGATTCTGATTATGTCATCCGGTTTTAAACTCTCATCATTGTATATTCCGAAGCTGGTAAGGCTTTCGTTACTTGTCAACATCTGCAGGATTGCTGCAAGCCCATCCCTACCAATTTTGTTTCTTTTTCCTCCAAAAGTAAGTGATTTGAGAGGGATATTTGCTGGATATTGCAGCGCAGAAAACCGGCTCAAAGGGCAAAGTAAATGTTCTACACCAACACCTCCAAACCAATTTCCTTTAAGATACAGCTTCTGCAAGCTGTGGTTCTTGAAAAGGCCAGCTGCAACATAAACAACTCCTTTTGTCTTTCAACCAAGTGTTTGACAAATTTATCTCTTTGAGGGTCCTATTCTGTTCCAAAACCCATCGGAATTCCTTTGCCCATCGGGACTTCAACCGTACTCCTGTCAGATCGAGTGTCTTCACAGTCGAATTCATCCCTAAAGCACAAGCAACTCTACAAGCACCCGAGACTTTAAAGCGATTTATCCAAAGGGTGCTGTTTTCAGGTACAAACTCAACCGCCTTTGAAGTTTTCTCATTGTTTTCTCCATTCCAAATATGCACTTCCATTGACCTGTTCCTCGCAAGAACTGCTGAAATCAAAGGAGTGGCAGTAATAGACTTGGAATCGAAAATGGTGAGTAGCCTCAATGTTGAGTTAACTTCTATCATTTTGGACAGCTCCTCTGCACCCTTTGAGCCAATGGAGTCTTCCCATATCTGCAACTCTTCTAAGCTTCCATTCACCTTAAGTGCTGAAGCAAGAACAGAAGCTCCAACTGGATCTGAAGTGACACCCACATTGATCTCATAAATATAAATAAATACAAGATGAGGTACTGTTGATATTGCATATATATATGTAAATCTAGACAGATATGTCACACACAAAAAAAAGACAAATCAATATTATAAAAAGGATATTTTATTGGGCAAGTGTTGCACCTAGAGAAGAAGCGTTGTTTGATTGGAGATACGATGAGAGGGATGTAGAGAAGAAGCCTCCAATTTTTTAATAAAATGGAAAGACAAGAGCATCCCAGTCCATTAATAATAACTTTGTAATGATTTAAAGCTGCGGTCCCCTTTGGTTCCTTCATTAGGTACACCAACAAAAAATGAGTCCATCTCATTATTCCTCAACTTAGCAGTGGCGGATCTCCGATTTAAGTGCAAGGGTGTCGAATATATTTTATCGATTAACGCGCTTTTTTTTTTCTAAAAAAAAAGGTTTTTTTTTTTTTTTTTTTTTAAAAAAAATTTCTAAAAAAAAAAAAAAAAAAAATAGGTATAGATTTTTGGGAGCCATTAGTTTAAATTCTAGTCTTGCTCCTCTCGTAATTTTGTTTTTTATTTTTTTTTTATTTTATATATATATAATATTTATATATATATATTATATATATTATATATAGATATAGAGAGTTAAAAAATCTATAACACCAACACATACACCAGCCTATAGGGATGGAGGGCCCTTCAACACCCATGTGCTCATCATCAACAAACATAAACATTAGATGATCACTTCAAACTCTTTTAACTTAAACATATGGTAAATGATTCCTCCATCCTTAATTAAACAACAATACATCATAACCTATTATTTCTCACCAACACAAATACTCCATCAAATATAATACTCCACTCAAATTTAACATATGAGAAAAAATCACCTGATATTTTGTTGCTAGTGGAATTTAAATGTAAGATTTCATAATTGTTTATCAATCATTGTGTTGCACGAACCCCTGGGAGATATTATGTCGAGTCACTCGTTAAGTTATGGCTGACGTGTAGAGAAATGGAGCAGCGTGTTGAATTTACAAATTGCAAGGAGTACGTGCCACCGACATTTGTTAGTTGCCAAACTTAAAGCAAAACAAGTGGAGTGACGGCACTTAAAAAAGCCTACTTCACGAGAATGTTACCCTTCACCGACTTTATTCTATACGAGATAAAAGCTACTCTCTAGTAATATAGGATTTTCAGTCACATGAAATTGACAGCCAAGCTAACAGACAGCAATTAGTAACAATAACGTCCCAACAAGGAGGAACCATATCATCCACTTGTCCTAAACTTGAAAAAAAGAAACACACACAAATGCTAGCTAACATGAAGATTTTTTTAAACAAGTAAAATAAAATGGTCGAATAGGAATTGCAAAAAGAAGACAATAGAGAATAAAATATCTCATTGGGATAGCATAGATTACTTCAGGCTAAAGGCAATACCTCAAACTCTAGCTCATCATTAGTAAGCAATACAGTCGAAACAGATTAGTCAACCACACAAGCAGTGAGGCACGCCTGTAAAACTCTATAGGAAAGATCATGATTAGGAATCAAGTAATATAAGAGCAATAGAAATTCAGAAGCTCGAAAAGGCAAACACTGGTATGTCTCTTCATGATACTTTTTGACATATTGTAAAATCAAAACTGGTTCTTGCAACATTAATCATCCGACCAAGTTCCATATTGTGAGTGTCACTTCAGATCCAATATTAAGTGATTCTCCACTACCTTTTTTTAAACACGTCTCATAACCTGAAATTGAAACTCAGACAGGCAGATTTTTGACTTCTCTATCTCCTCATTAGTTGGTGTTTGAAAGCCCACTTCTACGAAGAATTTATTTTGTTGAGTCGAATGAATGATAATGCACAATTAACATTGCTAAACAAAAATATCAGATATTTATCCATTTTCCATTGGAGGTCTCATGATGACCAACAGAAAGAAGTTTCATACAATTAAAATACAAAGTGATCAATATGTACAATGTATCAGAGTAACAGAACATGAAATAAAAGACAATCAGAGTTTCTAAACAGCACATAAAAGGACAATTTCATGCTACATTTATTATTGATGTAGCAACAGCATGGAGAACATTGCAGCTTTGACCTGGCAACCCTACCAGAAAAATCTCCCATAACAGATTCAGCCAGAAAGATGTCAGTCAGCTGTCCAGCTCTGCTCAACAATCTCACGCACCTTCCTGTTGTACTCACGCTTGTTCTCACTAAACATGCGAGCTGCTTCTGAATTAGCTGGCGAGTTTGGGTTTGGATCACAGAGCAAAGACTGCATTTCAAGAAAGTCAAACTTTAGGGGATGCTAAAGTTAATGGTTCTCAGTTCAGTTTCATTTATGAATTGACTTGACTCCAGTCTCACACCAGACAGGACCAGAATTCAATTACTTGATTAAAAAAATGATATGATTCAGATGCTGTAGAAAACTCTATCGACCAAAAAATTGAACTGGACTTCTATGGAAACACAATACAAAGATGGCAGTGACGGAAGATGTTTTAAACTCCCAAGTTAGCACCTAGATGAAACATAATGTGAAATAGACAGAACGATAATGAAGTTCAAGTAAGAACTGCTTGAACCAAATAAATTTAACAAAACAGAAAAAAACTTGCCTCTCCAGCAAGTAGAGACATATTCAATGTTTTAAGAACCAAGGACCTGAACTGTTTGCTTTAGAGCAACACGTCGGATAGTTCTTTGTTTAGTTACTTTATT
Organism: Solanum pinnatisectum; assembly: GCA_035578085.1. NCBI lineage: Eukaryota > Viridiplantae > Streptophyta > Magnoliopsida > Solanales > Solanaceae > Solanum > Solanum pinnatisectum. The sequence continues at coordinate 46,462,790 of CM069078.1, read as the reverse complement.
CATTCGTTAAATTAGTTAATTTACCACTCGTAAAAAATGATATCAAACACAGTATGTGCATCTACGGAAATATTTTATCATCTCACTGAATCAAATAATGAAGTCTCCATTCCCAACTTATCCAAAATTACAGATTTCCTGTTCTCATCGGTGTACTCTATCCATGTTCAAACAGAGAAATGCAAAGGGAAGCATAACTCAATAAGTGTCCACTAACAGCAACAGGACTACAGGACAATGAGCTACTTGACCACACAGATATCATGTCTTACTAGTGGTAAACTATTAGTGCATTATATGAAATACAGAAGGACACAAAGCCACAAAGCTAGACAAGGCAGTAAAAAAAGAAAGGGGCATATAATAAAAAAAAAAAACATACACCAAGAAATAAACTTTCAATGTTACATTTCTTTAAAATTCTGCAAAGCACGAGGCACAATGATGCATTTAATAACAATATCAACATACCTGGATTGAAGTGAGTATAGCAGCAACATCGTATATAGGACTCCACTGATTTTGCAGTATGTCTAAGCAAATACTTCCATCGGCATAAACTGACCAATAGATAGATAAACAGTGATATGAGAAATCAGCAAAACTAAAAATTACTCAAATTTATACTTCGCATGACAAGGGCCACAAATTAGAATTCAAGCCTTTTTATGTGTAAAGTTGAATCGAGGCTAATATAGAAGGCAAGAAGTATCCATTTCGAATGATGTGGGAGATCTTGAATTAACTTCTGAACAAAGGCACAAATGAAAAATAAACAGAGCATAAATCTAATTGATACACACACATTAGATCAATTCTCTCAATAAGCCAATAATTAAACATAAAATGACACAATGCTCCGATTGCGTAGGTGCTGAGCTCCAATTGCTTGGACTGCCAGGTGTAAATAAAAGATAAGAAAAATAGGTGCGGCAAAATTAGGATATTTGAGGAAAAAGAGTATAGTGGGTGTGGCACAAGTACATCTGCTAAAATTTCAGCTAAAAGTTCCCATGTACTTCCACTGTTCTTTATCCGAATTTATTTCATTTTGTTACAAGGCATTTTGCTCCCTATATTCATATCTCCACTATTTTATTTTATTTTATTTTTGATAAAGTTTTCTCCACTAAATTGATGCTTTGAAAAATGTATAAGCTTAGAGGTTACTGCATATCAAAAAAAGTATGTGCTTAAGATGTATTTAAAAAGAGATAGAATATGTAGTCATAGGGTGAGAGTACAAGAAATGCAATGGGCCATTGCTTTTTATATTTCGCATACTTTGGACTGCATTATGCATGTAAAATGGCAAGATAAAATCTTGAGACCAATTTATTCAGTGCAAGAAAAAAAAAAAAAACTAAAAATCAATAAAGTACCTGGCCTAATCTAGTATAAGATGGAAGAAATCTAAGCTGTAGGTCTTAACACATACACAACTTTACATTCACATGAATCACAGAGCATATTCAATAACACACAACCCAAGCAGCTACCAGAATATGGCTAATTCTCTCTTATTCAACAACTCCCAAGAAGCAAATACTCAAACAAATAACTTCAAGAAACAGAGGATTCTGTATGCAATGGTAATTACAAGCATTCTTGTAACATTTCCATCACCAAAATATCATTATCATTGAAGAAAGTGTCACATCAAAAGACTCATTAGAACTGAAATGATGAAATTACCAATCACAGATATATGGGATTACCAATCAGGGTAAATTCAAGGATAAGGATTTGGGACGACCTCTGTAAAGGTTGAGTGGATGTAAGAGTTGATATGTCTTTAAAGGAAAAGGGGAATAAACTACTAAACTCATTATCTGATATAACCACATAACATATGTCCACTGTTCAGTATTGTTGGGTATTAAGATTTTCCCAGGAGGAGAATGCTCTGTGAAGACAATGATAGGAGTTCAATAGAAACTGGTGGGGATAGGCGTCGATATGTTTAAGAGATAAATGAAGGGGAAAGGCACTTTGTTTACATTCTTTATTATTAGATAGGCATGAGAATTAGGTCTCAGATAGACTGGCTCTGTGGTGTAACTCTGAGCAAAATAGTTCCACAAGTGTTGGCATGGTGACAGACTACATAGCACAGAATTTAGACTAGCAATAAAGGATTAGGAATAATAGAAGATTGAGGAATTTCTTCACAGATATACAAATGGCCTATTGGTGAAGGGCAGGATAGGATGATACAGAGGGAAAGAGTGCGCTACTAGGAATTTCAAAATAGGGATTGACAGGTGATGCAGAATGTGTGGCCTATGTGGGATATTAAAAAAAATAGGAAGCTGGCTTCCTTCTCCAGGTCATTTCTGAGTACCCGCCTTCTTTTCGTAGTTTAGAGCGTTCCTATAGCGATCCCAAGTCATTTATGACTTGCTAGCACTGACTGTTCGGTCGCCTGGTCGTACGTTTGGATTTTGTGCTACTTTTCGTGTTTTAGAGACCTTGAAGCTTAAATAGTTGACTTTAGTCAAAACGTCAAGTAAACGACCTCAGAATGAAATTCTGACGGTTCCATCAGCTTCAGAATGGCCAAATTAGGCTGATAGCATGGTTGGCACGAATATCGAGGCCTTCGGTGCGTGTTTGGATCATTAGGCGTTTTAGCCTTTGAAATTTGGCCTAAGATTGACTTTGGTCAACATTCTTGAAAAATGCGCTCGAATGAAAATTCCGTCAGCACGGTTACCCCCAGAATAACGAATTTGGTCTAGAACGACCTTTCGTTCAACTCCCGAGGCCTCCGGACTCATTCCGAGCCCCTCGGTGGACTTTGGTTAAAATGGGCTTTAGGAGTGGGACCCACTTTTTATCGAGATGACCTATGATGGAAATTCCGACTGCACCATCGAGTCCGGAGCGTCGAATTTAGTAGGGTAGCATATCTATTTTATTTTTATCGGGTTCCAAGCGAATCCCGAGCACCCCGTCGGAGACTTTAAAAAAATAGCAAAAGCTGAAATCTGGTGCAGCCCTTTTAGCGACCAGATTTTGGGCTTTTAACGACCAGATTTTTGGGCTTTTTAGCGATCAGTTTCGCCTTTTAAAAGCTCTAATTCAGCTTTCAGCCCTCATTTTAAAAGTGTGATATCTTGAGCTGTAGAGCTCCAATTTGGGTGATTCAAGAGGCACGGTTGTGAGATTTTTCGAGCAGAACGCGTTGGTGAGCTCGGAAGCTGATTTGGGACCTTCATTTGAGGTAAATTCTCGTTTTCACCTGCTGCCATGGCTACTTTGTAATTCAATTTGCGGGATATTTTGGGACTTGATTTCTCCCTCATTCTAAGTCCAAATTTGATGATTCCAGTGGCTATTTTGAGTGGTTTTTTGAGGAGAACGTCGTGGTAGTGTCGGAATTCGCTGTAGACCTTCCGTTTCTGGTAAATTTACTGATTTCAGCTGCTGTCTCATTTCTAGTTCTTGAGAAAACCCGGGTTTTGGTTGCGTGTTGATATTGTGATGTTTGTAAGCCCCAAATTGTGTCCCATTTTGGGACATGAGCTCAGGGAACTGATTAGGACCTATTTTTTGGGTTAATTCCGAAATTCCCAGCGCGGGTCCCACTTTCCCCGTTTTGACCCCGAAATTGGTCCGTCTCTGTTTCTTGCGATTTTAGTGTCTAAACGACCATAATAACGTTGTGACTCTATTTCTGATAGCGTGGCAGCGTTTCGAGGCCGTTCGAAAAGGGAAAGCTCCGGAGAAGTGATTTGGAGCGCGCGTGATCGGCCTACAGGTAGGCTACGACTTCCCTCTCTTAGATTGAGCTCGAGCATGTGAATGCATGTTGATTAGTTGGGATTTGGGTTGGGTAGTTATTGAATCATGCATGGGTGTTTAGAAATCATGTTTTCGGCCAATTTTAGGAATTATCGGGTAACTGTGAGCATGCTATGTGTTATTAATTGACCCTCTTTGCTATGTGGAGTACATGTATGCTTGATTACTATTTATTGAAGCATGTTGGGCCTTAGCTTAGGTTTGACTAGGGCTTGCCTTAGAAATGCATGATTCAGAACTGATAGGTCTTAGTTTTGCCCCGACATCGCTCGGCCAGCTTAGATCCATGTAGATTGGTGTAGCAGACTTGAGTCTGATAGTTTGAGCCTTAGCTAGGCGATACGCTTGCTCCGACGATAGTTATCTATTGCTCCGATGCTACGGCTTCACGAGTTACGTCAGCGACACTGGGTTCCGCTTCGTGATTTGAAGTTGATTTTCGATTCGGTTCCAAAGACTTGCATTGATTGGCTAAGTGTGGACGGCGTTCCACAGACATTTATGATCATGGATCGGTTGGGACTCTTTCAGCAGCTACATTGGCACCTTTGTCGGGCATCCGAATTCGAGCTCCGGCCTCGACTTCATTGATATTTTCGAAGAGCATCCGGTTCAAGGTCCGACCTCGATCACCCGGATACTTATATAGAGCATCTGGTTAGAGGTCCAGCCTCAATTACTTGATACTTATGATTGGTTACTTGGGTACTTCTGGTGAGCATCCGGTTCGAGGTCCGACCTCCGTACTGTCAGATTCTACTAATTGGGTTTGATGTTCTGGTTCGATGTTCTCCGGTCTTGGGTTCTGTTCTTTTTAGTTATAGTTATTCTTTGTACTCGTCAGGCTTATGGGGGTCCGTTTGAGTTTTTATTTAAACTTGCGCACGAGTGTACCTTCTAAGCTTATGGGGGTCTAATTAGGTGTAGTTAGCTTATAGATTACTTTAGTTAGTTCTTTCTACACTCATGTGCATTCCATTGTTTACTTAGACTTCTGCTCTTGACCTCTGTTTGTGCTATTCCTTCGTTTCATATTGTCTTTACTCTTCAAGCTTAGTCGGCCTATGATGCCTACTGGGTACTTGTTGTTTTGGTACTCATGCTATGCTCTGTATCTGTTTTCGTGATGCAAGTCCGAGCACCAGTGGCCAGTGTTGACATCATTCTTGGAGCAGTCTGATCCGGAGACGGGGGTGAGCACATGGCGTTTTGTACTATTTCAGTCTCCATCTGTATTATAAACTTGTCTTGTACCTTTCGAGACAGTCTACTTTTCTGTGGTCCACTTTTGGGACTTGTACTCGTTTTGTTAGTAGCTCTGTACTAGTGACTTTCAGTATCTGGGAGGGATCTTTATTTAAATATATATGTTTTGGTTTGCTTCTGCCTGTTTATATTGTTATCTTAAATTTTGCCTACTCTTGTTTAGTTTTTGCCCTCAGACCCATTACTTGTTGTTCCGGGTTACGGGTTGGCTTACCTTCTGGTGGGTTATAGTAGGTGCCATCATGACTCGAGAAATCGGGTCGTGACAAACACAATACTAACACTGTAACTAATTTAAGAAGGTCCCTGAGTTGATATAACTCCTTGTTGATACTACTAGTCTTGGCACCACAAGATACACTGAATAAGCAACAAGCAACCTAAGCTTAAAGTTGAAAGTTCTACTTGTTCTATGGACGAGAACTATGTGAAGAATGGGAGAGAAAGATAAATGCAACGTTACGTAGGCTACTTACTATTCGGATGGAACATCCGGGATACAAATCGAACCGTTGGAGGCTTGTTGGGGTAATCCTCCGAAAATTGAAGTGTCAGCTTAAACGTACCTGCATACAAATCAGAAATTTACTAGTCAAAATTGGGGTGGAAGGGCATGCTATAAATCTGAAGGCTCTTGCCCATACAAACAAGACATGCCTGCGTATCCTCAATTTTAGTGAAAGAGGAAAATCATGGATGAAAAAGAGAGAGCAAATCTTAATTATGGTGGGAGAATGATCATGCAACACAAAACACAGATTCCTAGAAACCTTCTTCACTGGAAAAGCACAAAGCATATGCATTACTCAAGTGGCAGTGATTGTATCAACACAAGATATTCATCCACATAGACAAGTGTCTCAAAGTGCAATTTAAGCATTTAAAAGGAACACAGAAATCACAAAGTAAAGTACAAGGAGGTGTGTAACTATGCATTCAGGTTTTATAAGATGGACTTAAGAGTCAAAAATATGCTTATATTCGTATCTTAGATTTTAAAAAGATTGTAAATGAAGAAGAATTTCCTCACCTCCATCCCAAGGTGTGTCATCAGGACTGCATTCCAAGAAAAAGAAACAAGAAACGGAAGTGCATAAGTCAAAAAGAAAGAAGCACAAGAGCAATCCGAATTCAATGATTTAATACATAGACATGCATACCCGAATATAACAGCATTCCAAAGCATTATATTGTTGTCATAAGGAGCACCACTGATGCCAGCAGGAGGATCCTGCTGCAACCGCTTAAAATCCCTCATCAATCTTTTCCTCGCCGGCGTCGACATCCTCACCGCCTAAATCCACAAATTACAATTCAAGAACAATAAATCCCTAAAGTTTAGACACAAGAATCTAAAGTTTTCATTTAGAGAATCAGATGCTGTGAAATCGAACCAATAAATCAAGATCCCCAAAGAAATCGAAAATAATTTCATAAATTAGAACTCCAAAAGAAATCGAAAATAATTTCATATGTGAAGGATGAAGACGAATTACCTGCGTGTTAAAAGCGGCAAGAATTTCAATGAATGTAATTGGTTCAAAGTTGAGGTTCTTGTTTGCCTGCTTATGAAAAAGGAAAGACTTTGTGAATTTGGGTCACACCTACTTAGTTAACGCAACTATATGTGTGTTAAATGTCACATAGATGCCACATGTGCACGCCAAATATACGACACCTCCACATAAACGACTGTAGAAAAAGATCAAAAATATTCTTAAACTATTTGAAATAGCTTAAATATACCCTTAAACTATATTTTAGTTCAAAAATGCCCTTCACGTCTAACTCTTGGACCATACTTGCCTTTCTGTTTAACAAAAACATCTCGTGTGTGCAAAATGCCATGTGTGCACGCCAAACACACCCCACCTCCACATAGACAACTTAAAGCCCTAATTTCACTCTTTTTCCACTCATTTCATCCTTTCCTTATTTGGGTATATCTATATGAATATACAATATACATTAACTCAATTCAATTTCATTTTCCTCTGATACTAATACGTTGTACTTTGAAGATCAGAACTTAAACAAAATTCAAATTAATTTTGCTATCAAATCCTTAAATCATCTGTATGTCAAATTTTTCTTTAACTTTCCATAAAATCTAAAACTTCCTTAACAATCATTTAGAGCGTCTTTTGGATTAGGGACCACAAAAGCTCAAAACTTGAACAAAAATAGGGTAATTGATAAAAAAAAAAAATTAAATTAAGAAATCTATAAAGACTTAGTATGTCTTTGTTGATGTAGTAGCAATTGAAGGTGTCATCCCAGTCGTTCGTCAAGTTTTCCTCATTAGAGAAATCGCCGATGTTAATAAGCAGGCCGCCGTAGTTGTCTTCCTTGTGCCTGGAGTTCCGGTGATAAGTATATTAGACCTCTTATGACAACTATTATTTTGCGCCATGGCCGTGAGTTGAATCAACAAGAAAGCTTCGCTAAGATTTGTTTAAACAAAATTAATATATTAAGAGAAATTAAAAATAATAAATTAGCGGTAATTGATTAATTAAAATGAGTGTGTTTATATTATACCTTAGATCGTTTCTTTTATTGTATTTGAAATGGTCATCAAATTGCAATTTTTCTATTTCATTCGGTTACGTATACAAGTTTCTGCAAATGTTTTTTATTTTTGTGGTTCAATATATACTTTTCCGGATGAAATGAGGGAAAATGAGTGAAATTAAGGCTATAAGTCATCTATGTGAAGGTGAGGTGTGTTTGACGTGCACATTTGGAGTCCATGTGACATTTTAGCACACACGTGGATGCTTTTATTAAATAGAAGAGCAAGTGTGGTCCAATAGTTAGACGGAAAGGGCATTTTTGAGCCGAAATATAGTTTAAGGGTATATTTAAGCTATTTCGAATAGTTTAAGAGTAGACTGTAGTCGTCTGTGTGGAGGTGGGGTATGTTTGGCGTGCACATGTGGCATCCATGTGGCATTTAACATACACATGGATACTTCCGTTAACTAGAAGGGTATGTGTAGCCCAATAGATTGACGAAAAGGGTATTTTTGAGTCAAAATATAGTTTAAGGGTATATTTAAGCTATTTCAGATAGTTTTAACCCTTTTCCGTTGATTTTATAAAATGAACAAGTATTATTGAACATCCAAAATAATATAATGGATAACTATTGTTGGAAGATGGAGCAATAATTTTACAAAGGGATGTTTTTCCCCATCCAAAATAATAATCAAGTAATTGACTAGCTTCCGCAGCTGGTGCCCTCAGTCCTTCACTTCCAATTCCGTCAACTGAACCAACATCGTATTTTGCCCAAACCCTATCCCCCGGATTCCCAAAACTCCGAAATGCCTCCGACCACCGTCGTCGCCGGCGTTCTCCTCCTCCTCCTTCAACTCTTCATCACCGCCACCATCTCCGCCCCAATCCTGGGATTAGACTCCTTCCTCAACCAACAATCCCGGGTTGACCCGACAGCCACAAACGATTCATTCCTCTCTCTTCCTTCTTCTCTGAAGAAGCATCTCTCTCAACCCTCCATACATCACCCACCCATCCCTTCTTCTCTCCTGACCCTACAGGTTTCCGTCCCCATCACCGTCAAGCTTGTTGGTAGCAACTTCTCTTCTTCTGCCAAATCTCAGCTTTCTTCATTTCTCACATCGGCAATTTCTTCCGATCAGTTCCACGTTATCACCCCTTTCTCTTTTCAACCATCTCATCACCTCTCTATATCCCATTCACTTCATCTTGATGTGACTCTTTCTCCTTCCTCTCTGTCTTCACGTCTCTCTGAAATCCTCAAGACCCATCTCGCCTCTGTACCTTCCTCTTTCAGATCCGTGCTTGCTTCTGTACCTCACTCTATAGTTGATGAAATTATCAAACAAGATTTTGAAAAAGAGAAACCCATTAGTGGGATTTACATATATATTCTAAATTTGGGCTCCCAATCGAAACCCTATGCTTATAGCTATACACCTGGCGATCCATCCCCTGCTTTCACCAAGTGTTTGGGCACTGTGTGGACCGGAAAAGAACGGTATTTGTGGATTGATTTGGGGGCCGGTCCGGTTGATTATGGCCCGGCGTTGTCCGGCGATGGTGTACTTCCTCGTGGCGAGTTTCATCCATTTGCTACATTGCACGGCCGACCTAAGTCCCAAAAGGCACTGCTTTCGGATTTGGCCTCACTGGTTTGGAGTGCTTATCAGGTTCTTCTCGTGCCCTCTTTGCGAATCCCTATCCCGTTTGAGAATTCTTTGATTGTTGAGTTTATACACATATATGCTTCTTCGGATAATAAGGATAGCGTTGGGTTAGATTGGAAGTTGATAGAGAGGAATTTTATGGATGAAGTAAATGAGAATGGGTTGTTGTTTGGAGATCAATCTTTGAGATTTAAAAAGTATGAAGTGAATTTAGCAGAGTGCCCTATTTGTTCGTTTGCCATTTCAAGGGCAGCTACCTCATATACTTCTAGGTACCTGTTTGATAACTATACACTGATTGTCAGTGAATACCTGGACTCTAAGCGTTTACACCAGACATTGTCTGAATCGGCTGCTGAGTTTAGGCGGATTGCTAAGGTTCCTGAGGAGGACTTTGGTGGAAGGATACTTCCGGTTTATGTTTTTGATTTGGATGTCAGTTCGATTCTGATGCTTGATCGTTATCATCAGTCTGTGGCTTTTAAGGATATGGTTATAGCAGTCAGGACAAAGAGTACACAGACTGTGAGTGATTATAGCTGTAATGGGCGTCATGTGTTTACCCAGACTCGTGAATTAGAGAGGCCCATTGTAGGTTCCATCTTACAGAGCATGTGGGGAGTCTCACCAACACATTTAGTCTGGAGCCCAAGACACAATAGTACTCTAGCAGACTATACATGGAGTGTTGGTCAAACACCATTTGGGCCGTTTTCGGAGGTTTCTTCGTTGTCATTTGTGCAGAAGGATGCTGCTAGGAGAAATGTATTGTTGACATCGCTGAACTTCAGTATTTCTAGTGCTCTTGAAGTTCTTGAATCCATTTCTGCACATGGCGGGGAGAGAAAGCTTCTTAAGCATAATCAGCTTACTGAGTTCATGCAAAGGTGGAACTTGTTCAAGTACAAGCTAGACAAAGCAGTTTCAGCACTCTCACACTTTGACTTTGAAATGGCTTTGTATTACCTGCGGGCATCAGATCATGACATATATGCCATTCATTCTCTTGTTTATCATGCTTCTCAAGAGCTGGAAGCATCGCTAGTCTGTTTCAAGGACCCACCATTTCCCTGGGCGTCAGTTTCTATGTCTGCTGGAGTTTTTATTTTCCTTGTGTATGTTTGGGCAAAGAGAGACAAGTTATTTTCCAGCAAGCGAAAACAATTTTGATATTTTCTGAAGTGTCGTTTGGTAAGATCTGAGTTGATACAACACCTGTATCTATGAGTAGCATGCTGGCTGCAAGCTCTGAAATTAGAATTCATTTGTTAAGAAAAGGTACTGCAGTTTCAACTTTCAACTAGCACAGAACATCTTGATCAAGCCCTTTGGATCATATATGAGCATTTTGGTCCAACTTCCTTTGGATGTTCACTGAAGACTTTAATAGATTATAAGCACATCAACTAACTTATTTTCCAACTTCTTTCCATGTATAATTTGTTATCTGAGAAGTTTGTGAATTAGCTCCTTGCACAATGTGTTGGGAACACAAAAAATCTCTAAATTGAATAAAAGAAAGAGATGAATTTTATGCTGGATTTTAGTGATCAGTGCGTATTTTTTTGGCTTAGAAGTAGAACATATCTAAGTTTCACTTATTTCTCTTATCAAAAACCTGTAGTGATGATTATTTTTATCTTTATGGAAGTGATGACAGTTTCCAGATTCTTGGTATACTCTTTCTATGATGACAAGAGAAAGTAGTGGAAAACAGGAAGAATATGAGCTATATAAGATGTAGTGGCAGTTGACACTACTCTCTTGGTCCTGTTTTGATATTCCTATTTTGCTTCCTGGTGATTTTTTTTACCAGCTTTTGGAGCAAGGCTGTGAGCCAAATTATTCATCATTTGGGAATAAAAACTAGAATTTGAAATCACTGAGCTCTATCTACTACAAATACAAATGTCTAACCTTGGCATTCGAAATATTTGATCATATGTTATAAATCTTGCCAAAGATGTTATATGGTGGTAGTATGATTATTGGAAGCAAAAGAGAATTATTTTTAGACACGGATTGAAAAATTTGCTTGCTAAACTTTGAGGATTTTGAAACAATCTTTCTACCTCACAAAGGGGTAAGATATGAGTCTCTTTTTATGTCTTATTAAATTACACTGAATATATTATCGTTATTTTATAGCTTTGAGGATTTTGAGTTACTCAGACAATTATTTAACATGAAGTGCAAATATAATTGTTCTTCTGAAGGAAAAAATTATCTTTGCATTAGACGGCAAATCACATAATTTGCCCAATGCAGTTAAATGATTAACGAGACGTAGTTTAAGAGGATGCAAGTAATAGAGACCTACATTTAGTCATCGTTGTTATGAGAATATAAATATTCTCAATAGATTAGTGAATAATAGTATTAGCTTATTAAGATATTCTTGGGTACAAATTTACTCGTTGCTCATAATTCACTCGAGAGGAGGTTAATTTAGGATGGTTTTTTTTTTGGGAAAATTGTATAAAATATCAAACTATTAATATAAATCTGATGCAATTATGCAAATATTTATAACATACAAATATGCTTTTTATGTTTGCTAAACCTAAAATTATCTCATTTTTTTTAGATGGTTAGTCGTAATGATAGAAATTGTGAAACTAAAATTCCATTTAGTATAAATTGATAACTCATTCAAATTTTCAAATGCTACGATTTGAACATAATAATTTCCACAAGATAAAATTATTCATATGAACGAACTAAGAATAGAGGGTTGATTGTTACAAAGAGGTGGATCAACTAATTTGATTAAAAACGTGATGACAAATTTACAACAACAATAATAATATAATCTCGAAAATAAATCTAAAAAAAATATTGTGCACATTACAAATAGTCGGTTTTGGGTCGGGTCGGGTCGAAAATTCCCAAACAGCGTAATGTGTTTCGCGCGGGAGGAAGTTGATCTCTATATATAAGTGAAGTATACAACCATTTCCTCGCTTACAGCAGTGTGTTCTTTTACATACGGAGCAATGACGGACGGTCATCAGTTCAACATCTCTCTCGGCGGCCGTTTGTTCTTACTCTCTTCTTGATTCTTGTTTTCTTTTTGTTCTCTTCGTTACTTGATTCCGACTTTCAAATGGCCTTCCGTATGCTTTTTCTTCTTCTTATTTAGGTGCATGCTTAAAACCCTAAATCTTATTTATACTAAAATCGTTGTAACAGTTTCTTTTTAAATCCTAACTATTTCCGTTTTGTTATAATCTCGTTGTTTTATATGTATTCTTGATAAAAATTGATGATTTTCTTGAACATTGAACCTTAGCACTATGAATTGATGAATTTCTTGAACGTGATTGAACCCAAGCAGTATGAATTGATGAATTTCTTGAACGTGATTGAACCCTAGCAGTATGAATTGATGAATTTCTTGAATGTGATTGAACCTTAGCACTATGAATTGATGAATTTCTTGAACGTGATTGAACCTAGCACTATGAATTAATGAATTTCTTGAACGTGATTGAACCTTAGCACTATGAATTGATGAATTTCTTGAACGTGATTGAACCTTAGCACTATGAATTGATGAATTTCTTGAACGTGATTGAACCTAGCACTATGAATTAATGAATTTCTTGAATGTGATTGAACCCTAGCAGTATGAATTGATAAATTTCTTGGACGTGATTGAACCCTAGCCTTATGAATGGATGACTTTATTGTAATGTGATTTAAACCCTAATTTTGTGCTCTGTTTGTTTAGTGCTTTTATTAGTTTTTAACTCTAATTAAGTGTCTTTATTGGATATTTCCATCTGTTTTGGGCCATTTGGACAAAAGAAAAGGAAAAAACAGAAGAATTTTATGATACACACAAAAGAGAAGGTACATGTCTTGCATATATGTTAACGATAATATTTTTTTTAAAAAATAATTTCTGAGAATGCAGAATACAGGGCAGCTCAAGGTTCAGTCTGGAGGTATATTATGGAAGAAACAAGGTGGTGGTAAGGCTGTGGAAGTTGACAAGGAAGATATAGTGGGCCTTACTTGGATGAAAGTTCCTCGAAGTAATCAACTGGGTGTGCGGATTAAGGATGGTCTTTACTACAAATTTACTGGTTTTCGTGACCAGGTGAGTCTCTATTTTGCTTTTAGCAAGTTTCAGTTTATCAGTTTCTTGAACTATTTCATCGCTGATGTAGTGGAATTGAAACAGCTCAATCAATGGACAGAGACACAGACCATTAGCCACAATAAGTTTGGAAATTTTGTTACTAGGTTACTCGGTACATGGTAATTAGAAACTTAAGAATAGTTTAATTAAAGGAAAACCAGGGAATGGACATGGTTATCAATCTTACAGGTTGACTGGTAACTTAAATTGAATTTAGGTGTGACCAACAAGGGTGTGGTGGAGTGTAAAGTACTCCGTCATCTTTAACCAAAGGTCTCGGGTTTGAGTGATTACGGAGTTGCTTTTGTTAGGGAGTTCAATGTGGGACTTCCCAGCCCAAATCCGGGTGTAGTCGGGCCCCAATGCATGTAATGTACTGGACACTAGATGGGAAACCAAAAAAAAAAAGAAAAAAGAATTATGGGTGATTTGGATACCTAACACAGATCTACTTTGGAACTGGCTACTGGAAGTGAGTGCTTAGTGTCACAGTTCCACTACTGTAATTTCAGGCTGTGAGGAAAACAGAAACAAGGGGAGAGCATTGTTCTAAGTTTATTGAAGCCAAAGACAAAGTTCCGTGTTTATTGAAGCCAAAAGGCAAAGTCCTGAGTTTATTGAAGCCAAAGAAAAGTGATTTTCTTCATAAAGATACTGGTAGAAGCTGACCATCTCTAACTTCTTTGTACAAGTTTATACCTCTGAATCTGTGCAATGTATGTAATAGCTGGAGAACCTGTTGGATAGGGACACATTCATGCATCATTATCTTGTGTTATCAGTTTTTGATGCCCCTTGGTTGTGTATTTATTTATTCGCAGGATGTTGCGAGTTTGACCACCTATTTCCAGAGTTCGATATCTCCGGAGGAAAAGCAGCTATCAATTAGTGGAAAAAATTGGGGAGAAGTTGATCTAAATGGTTGGGATATGTGCTTTCTGCTCTTGTTCACTTGCTCCCCTGATTTTCTTATGCTTTACATACATGTTTTTTCTTTTTCTATATATGAGTAGTAATTGAAATAACCTTAATTGTTACAAATAATTGGTTTTTTATGCCTTCAACTTAATTGGCTGAATGCAACTGATTTAAATTTGAATTTCACACTGCACATATTGCTTTTAATAGTCTTGCAATTGATCATATATGGAAGCAAGATTTAATACTGAAGAGAGCTGTTATCTTAGTATTTCTTCTGTCTACATGGGGATTTGTTGATGGCATTATTGGTTTTATACAATCTTCAAAGGGCTTTTTTTTAAAAAAAATAATAGACATGCGAAAGTTGCAGGTTAGGAGGAAATATTGAAAATAAAGGCTAAAAGGAGAAGAGAACCCCCCCCCCCCCCACCCCACCACCACAAACATCTACATGGGATTTGTTGAAGACATTATTCGTTTTATACAATCTTCAAAGGGCTTTTTTTTTTTTAAAAAAAAAATCATGTGACATTTAGGTGTGGGCACAATGATGCAATTTATTTGTTCCACCTGTGTGTGCCGATATTTCTTTCTTTTTGTTTGATATTCTCTTTGCTTTTTCTTTTGGTATACACATGTGAACATGATCTTCTCTTGGAACATCTATTTTATTTGGAATGCGCACACATACATGTTTGACTCTGCTCCACTTTCTGCAGCGAATATGCTCGCTTTTCTTGTTGGTAATAAGCAAGCATTTGAGATATCATTGGCAGACGTTTCTCAAACACAGCTTCAAGGAAAAAATGATGTCATGTTGGAGTTCCATGTAGATGATACAACTGGGGCTAATGAAGTTACTTACTGTCCTCAAGGATTGCTGAAGAGTTCTTTTTTTTTTTTTTTTTCATTTGACATTGATGTGTTTCTGATGTTTGGCATGCCCAATCATTACTTGAATGACACACTTCTTGACTAATTCTTGAAAGCCACTCTATTCTCAGTAAGCCGCACTTTCATTGATTTCAGAAAGACTCACTGATGGAAATCAGCTTTGATATCCCTAATTCAAACACTCAATTTGTTGGTGATGAAAACCGACCTCCTGCTCAAGTAAGCAAAAGGTGTATCAATTCAATTTCTTGAATTCATTAGAGGAGATCATTAATCCCTTCCATGACACGATAACTTCTCTTGGTAAACTGAGTAATATGATTTGCACCTATTAGGTTTTTTGTGACAAAATTATGTCAATGGCTGATGTTGGTGCCGGAGGTGAGGAAGCTGTTGTCACATTTGACGGCATTGCCATACTTACTCCAAGGTTGGTTAACTGCTTTTCATGTCACATTCATTATTATTGTTATCTGTTTTTTGCTTCAGAGCGATTGACATGTGCCCGCCCATATGCTGCAGGGGTCGTTACAATGTGGAGCTTCATCTCTCATTCTTGCGCTTGCAAGGGCAAGCCCATGACTTTAAAATTCAGTACAGCAGTGTCGTCCGTATTTTTTTGTTGCCGAAGGTTATTTCTATGTTCCATCCCCCATTTAGCACCTACATCAATGTTTTAGTTGTGCCTACCCTTTTAATTCCTTCATGCAGCTTTCTGAAATTGTCTTCGTTGAAATTTTAAGCATTGTATAATTGAAATGACTTCTCTGCTTTGCAGCATAACCAACCACACACTTTAGTAGTTATCACTCTTGATCCTCCGATTAGGAAGGGCCAAACTTTGTATCCACACATTGTATTCCAGGTATTAATTGATGCATATTAGATAATGATGTACATTCTGTTCTGGTATCAACCTGCTGCTTCTTTGTCTTACCAGTTTGAGACGGACAATGTGGTGGGCCTTTCGCTGGCTTTAAGCGAAGACCTTCTGAATACAAAATACAAGGAGAGGCTGCTAACGGGTTACAAAGTAATAGTTTTTTTTGCGTTTATAGTCATTTGGATTTGCAGCAACTGTGAAAATAGAAATGCAAGTTCATTTTTGTCCAAAAAAAAGGAAATGCAAGTTCATTGTATTCACGTGTTTGGTGTTGTTTACTTTTTTGCATTTAATTATAATCTTACTTATGAACCAGGGTCTTATCCATGGTATCTTTACTCAAATTTTACGCGGCTTCTCTGGTTCCAAAGTTACTAAACCCAGGAAGTTCCGTAGCAGTCAAGATGGGTATGCGGTGAAATCCTCATTGAAGGCTGGAGATGGACTCCTCTATCCTCTTGAGAAGAGCTTCTTCTTTTTACCTAAACCTCCAACTCTTATACTGCATGAGGAGGTAAATTCAAGTTTCAGTAAAGCTCAAAATATTGTGAGATACATCTTCACTCTTGAAAAACTGACCTATTTCATTATGCAATTAGATTGATTATGTGGAATTTGAGAGGCACGCTGTGGGCACGGCCAACATGCATTACTTTGATCTTCTCATCAGACTGAAAACTGAACAAGAACATCTTTTCTGGAATATCCAGAGAAATGAGTACCACAATCTTTTTGATTTAATCAGGTTAGCTTTACTTTCAAGCCTTCTCTCTCAATTTGGGTTTAACAAGTCTGCTTAGTCTTTCTGACACAATCATTGAGTAATGCAGTGGAAAGGGTCTGAAAATAATGACCTTAATGAAGTTCGGGCTACAGAAGGTGTTCCTGTTTTGCCCGATGATGACGATGATGCTGTTGATCCACATCTTGAGCGTATTAAGAATGAAGCGGGTGGGGATGACAGTGATGAAGAGGTAAACATGCGTATTTGTAATTTCATCGTCGTCAACTCCATGGTCGTCTCTCTAAGTCATCCTCAGAGTGTTGTTGGAAATTCTTGAAATGCTGTCTGACATTCCTAACCTTTCCAGGACGAAGATTTTGTCCTCGATAGAGATGATGGAGGGTCTCCTACTGATGATTCTGGAGGGGATGAATCTGATGCCAGTGGTAGTGGTGGTGAGGAGGAGGTGTAATTGCCCTTTCACGTTTATATATTTTCAAGTTCTTATTTACAAATTGGAAAAATATGAGCTGACATTCATGTATGGTGGCTTCAGAAACCTGCAAAGAAGAAGCCAAAAAAGGAGGGTACTGTGTCAAAGCCATCTACAAGCAGGAAAAAGGCAGATGATGATGGATCGAAGAAGAAAAAACAGAAAAAGAAGAAGGATCCAAATGCTCCAAAGAGGGCAATTAGTGCTTTTCATGTACTTCTCGCAGAGTGAAAGGGAGGTAGGTATTCTGTTACATGATTTCCTTCTTAGTGAACCAACGACTTCTCCCGTGTTCTGTATCGCAGTTTTTTGTGTTGAGAGTTATTGAAACATATAATGTTCATTTTGAAGGAAACAAGTCTTCATTCCCCATCAGATGAATAAAATTAGGCACCCAATGCAGCGTATCTAAGTCTAGCTTTCTTCACATGAATGTATTTGGAGTCTGGGCTACTCAAAACAACTGATCCATGCATCATCGTATTATTAACAACTAGAAAATCTAGTCCATCATCAAGCTGATAAAATTGTAGTAGACTTAATAGTGCGAGGGCCCATATTCCCTTTTTTTTTTTCTTTTCTTTTTGATGAAGGAGTCCATAATCCTATATTAGAATCCCTTTGTTTATAAAAAATCCTTATATAATTGAGTTCCTTGAACCGGTACCTTTCATGGGCATTTCATCCAAATAGAGGCATTCTGGGTGATAGATTCATTTCCTAAATTAACAAAATTTGAGTCCTTGAGGACAATTGACATGTCTAGACAGCTTTCTCTTCTACAAGTGAAAAGGGCTTATTCCTAGTGCAGGGTTGACTGAGAGAGACTTAGTAGCCTTACAGAGTAGAGTGCCTGGAGGTGGGAAAGAGAATTAGGACCCACATTGGTTGGTTATTTAATGAGATGGGAGGCTCCTTAGGATGGGTGTCGGTTAGGCCCAAGACCTAAATTTAACAAAGTTTATTATAATTTTTCTGGTTTGTTGGAAATTACACCCACATGCTGTTACCGTATTAGCCTGCTTCTTTTTTGCGTTGGTGTGTTTTCTTGCTTTGAGATACCTTTCAAGACTCATATGGTTGTAACGTTCCATTCACTTCCCTTTGTTTTTTTTCGTAGAATGTGAAGAAAAGTAATCCTGGAATCGCCTTCACTGAAGCAGGGAGGGTTCTTGGAGAGAGATGGAATAAGCTGTCAGGTTGGTTATTTTTGTGGCATTCTGGTATTTATCTTATTTGCTTCATTATTTTATATTTAAGGGCGGTTGATACAATGCTCGTCATGTTTGTTGCAGTCTGTTTTGTGTTTTTATGTTCTTTAATTATATTATATTTAAGGGCAGTTGATACATATATTGGCTCACTTGCTGTATTAATGATTTTGCAGCTGAGGAGAAAGAACCCTTTGAGGCCATGGCCAAGGCAGATAAGAAACGCTACAGCGAACAGATCAGTGATTACAAGAACCCTCAGCCGACTGTCGTGGATTCTTAGGGAATGAATCTGGGAGTTCTTAAGTGCAAAATCATTTAGTTGGAGTGTGGGAAGTCGACATGCGTAATCAGCAATTGTGGTTCATAGTTGGAAGACTTTGCTGCTAACGTTTATGTGAAGCTCAAGTTTTGGGGAAGTTGAGAAAATAGGTTTGATGAGGCACTTTTAATCAACATCATAATGAAATTTAATTGTTTGTGATATTCCGGAGTATTCTAGATATTCCTCTATGATGTGTAGCTAGAGCTACGTAAATTCTCCTTAACCTGCGTTTTCCTTCCAGATATAAAAGGTAACTTTATAATTTGGTGTACTTTTTATTAGAGTTGTCTGTAGGACTATTTAAGTTATTATCAATTGAAATCATAGCCAATAGAACACTGCAGATCTGTCCATCGCCTTTACTTGATTAACACCAGCCAATAATTTGTTATAAGCCCGAATGTGAAAGGCAGGAAGTTTGTAAAATGTGATGGACTTAGATATCAATCTCTTCCCAAAATGATTAAAAGCCACAGTTTTTACTAATTGAAGAAGTGTGACTCGCATCACTTGGTTATGATGAGTGAAATAGCTATTCGATATGGTAACAGCAGTGGATCCCTCGACAGCATCAACAAGGCCGTCATAACAACTCCACATTGGCACCAATATAGTCGATCAACCAAGTATCGAAATACCATCTCAATCCTCAATTGCTCTGTGTCCGTTGTCCAATGTGGTCCACCGCAATGTTGTGAATGCGCAGTCCGTGGACGATCACGTTCTTCACCATTGCCTATCACAATGTCACGTTATTCATGTAAGAATAATACCTGTCCAGACTTAAAATAATTTATAATTTCGCTTGGTATTAGCTGATTTTTTAGTTTAGATAGAAATGTTGAAATTGATAGCAAGGCACTTTTCGATTAAAATGTCCATAAAACGGTTAATTGATAATTAGGCCTTTATGGCTCATTCATCTGCTTTCTGGGCTCTCCTCCTCCACACCTCATCATTGGAGGGGATCATTAATCCCTTCCATGACATGATAACTTCTCTTTATGAAAATTGAGTAATGTGATTGTGAAGGCTTTTCGTGACAAAATCATGCCGCTGTTGTCACATTTGGCGGCATTGCCATATTTACTCCAAGGCTGATAAAGTCACATTTGGCGGCATTGCCATATTTACTCCAAGGTTGATAAGGCGCTTTACATGTTGTTATCTGTTTTTTTTGCTTCAGAGTGATTGACAATGTGCCCATATGCTGCAGGGGTCTTTACCATGATGAGCTTCATCTCTCATAATTCAGTACAGCAGCCTAGTCCGTACTTTTTTGTTGCCCAAGGTTGTTCCCCATTTAGCACCTTTATCAATGTTTTAGTTATGCCTACCCTTTGAAAGCGTCTTAATTCATTGAACTTTTAAGCTATTGTATAATTGAAAATGACTTCTCTCTTTTGCAGAATAATCAACCACACACTTTAGTAGTTATCATCCTCCGATTATATTAGGAAAGGCCAAACTTTGTATCCGCACATTAATTGTATTTGCAGGTATTGATTGATGCATATTGGATAATGACGTACATTCTATTTTTGGTATCAACCTGCTGCTTTTTTGTCTTACCAGTTTGAGGACAACGTGGTAGACCTTTTGCTGGATTTAAGTGAAGGTCTTTTAAATATGAAATACAAGGAGAGCCTGCTAACGAGTTACAAGGTAATTAGTTTTTTTTCCTTTTGTCATTTGGATTTGCATCAACTGTGAAAAAAGAAATGCAAGCTCATTGTATTCACGTGTTCAGTGTTAATTTGACTTATGAACCAGGGTTTTATCCACGACATCTTTACTCAAATTTTACTTTGATCTTCTCGTCAGAATGAAAACTGAACAAGAACATTTTTTTCCGGAACATCTAGAGAAATGAGTACCACAATCTTTTTGATTTCATCAGGTTAATTAGCTTTACTTTCAAGCCTTCTTCTCTCTCAATTTGGGTTTAACAAGTCTGCTGACATAATCATTGAGTAATGCAGTGGAAAGGGTCTGAAAATAATGAAAGCTTGGGCTACCGAAGGTGTTCCTGTTTTGCCAGATGATGACCACATCTTGAGCGTATTAAGAATGGAGCAGGTGGGGATGACAGTGATGAAGAGGTAAACATGCCTGTTTGTAATTTCATCGTCTTCAACTCCATGGTCGTCTCTCTAAGTTGTAGTTTACAAATTGAAAAAATATGAGCTGACAGTCATAGGTGGCTTCAGAAACCTGCAAAGAAGAAGCCAAAAAAGGAGGCTACTGTGTCAAAGCAATCTACAAGAAGGAAAAAGGCCGATGGTGATGCATCAAAGAAGAAGAAAAAACAGAAAAAGAAGGCAATTAGTGCTTTCATGTACTTCTTGCAGAGTGAAAGGGAGGTAGGTATTAATCTGTTACATGATTTCCTCCTCCCGCGTTCTGTGGTCTGAATATAATGTTCATTTTGAAGGAAACAAAGTCTTCTTTCCTAATCAGAAGAATAAAACTAAGTAGCCAATGCAGCGTATATAAGTCTAGCTTTCCTCGTATGAATGTATTTGGAGTCCGGGCTACCAAAACCACGCATCATCGTGTTATTAACAACAAAAAAATCTAGTCCATCATCAAGCTGATAGAATCGTACTCGAACTTAAAAAGTTCTAGAGCCCATAATCCCATTCTAGTATTCTTTGAACTGGTACCTTTCATCTAAACGAAGGCATTCTGGGTAGTAAATTTATTTCCTAAATTATCAAATTCTGAGTCCTTGAGGACAAAGACATGGATGGATAAGAACCAAATAGACATAGCCTTCCGTTCTACAAGTGAAAGGGGATTGTTCCTAGTGCAGGTTGGCTATTTTTGTGGTATTCTGTTATTTATCTTATTTGTTTCATTATTTTATATTTAAGGGCGGTTGGTACAATGCTCGTCATGTTTGTTACAGTCTATTATGTGTTTTTTTTTTTCCTTTAGTTATCTTATATCTAAGGGCAGTTGATACATTTATTCCCTCACTTACTGGATTAATGATTTTGCAGCTGAGGAGAAAAAACCCTTTGAGGCCATGGCCAAGGCAGATAAGAAGTGCTACAGCGAACAGATCAGTAATATACTCCCTCCGTCTCAAAATGTGATAATTCATTAGTTACTTTTCACATGAGTATGAATTTAATAATTCTGTATGATAAAACAAGTATATGAAACACTCGTTTATGCCAATACATTGCCGCACCACCACTAAAATTAACATTTTTTTCCCCTGATGGAGTTATCAATTATGATACCTGGTAAAGGCAGATCATACACATAATTATGTGTAGGGCTGCTGAGCAATGTGGAACTTTCTTTACACAATTATGGATCATGAGCTATTCAAAACAACCAGTAAATTTAGATACAAGGTGGTAACATCACGAAGATGATATTAATAAGCATATTACAATTTGGACACCATATGCCAAAGAAATTATATGAGTTATTAGCACTTGCTAAATCTCAACCAAGAAACCAACAGTTGTTTTGAGAATTGTTAAAAGAGATAAAAAATACTGACAGCACAATCAAGTGGAATGTCTTGATAACTGAAGGAGTTTTATATCCACCAGTATTTCAACACTGAATTTAAGTGTTTCTACAAAAAAAATATTTAATCCCAAGTAAGAAACGAAATCCCATTTGGCTGTATTCCCTGAACTACAGTCATCTAACTTCTTTCTGCTTCTGGTTTAATGGGTACTCACATCACATGCATTTTATCTTTAGAATGTAAGATAGGTTACTTTCATAGACCTTGTGTAATATCTTGAATCAGCCCCTACTAATCACTCAACAAAAAGTACATAGGTGCATACTATCCAAAGAAGATTTAAGTTTGTCAACTCTGGCATAACCATTAGCATCAACTTGAACATGCCAAGGATGAACATTTCTCCCAACAGGGATCAGGGAACCATTTTACATCAAAACTACCAAGCTATTACCGTTCGGCTAGCCAATTTAAGAATGACATTGGCATCAACATCAAAGAGGGAAATATACTACAGGACCAACTATCCAGAACTCCTTAGTGTATGTAGAGGCAGCTAGAATGGGTGGAAAGATTCTCAGGCTGAAACACCATGACATTCGAATTTTCATCAAGATAGCAACATGGCATATCCATAATTAACATACAAATAAATGAACCTACCTGTGACAACATGTTGAACTACCATAGCGGCCAATCTACGTGCACACTCCAGCTTCATCTCTCAACCTTTGCCTCTGTTTTTCTCTTATTTAACCTCTGGCTGAAGCTAAACTTCAAAGTGGGACTTCAATTATTTCACTTGCTCTTATGTGTATATGCCTCCTACAGACCCATGCAATTTGGCCACTGTCTCGGTATCTAACTCTCCATAGTCCAAACTTCTCAGCAATATCTCTTCCACCAGAGCACCCTTGATCTCTCAAGAAATCAACAACCCATTGCTGTGCTGCCTTAAGATCTTGTTGGATGTCCCTTGATCCCCTATTTCTCTCCACACGTCCTGCTGCTGCAACCCCAACAACACCAGCAGCAGCAACCCCTGCTGCACTATATGCAGCGGGAGATTTGAGTAGATGTGCAACTTCTCTACTCAAATCTGGTATCATTTCTCCCATGCCTGCTGCTAAATGAGCTCCAATCTTGAGAGCAAATGTCACCAATTTCATGAACTTTGTCATGTACGGAGCCAGGCATTTTACTGCCCTGTTATCAACCTGCATTACTTCACAACCTATCTGATCTTCAACCACGTGCATTTCTCCCCGATACTCGCATAACATGTGCAGCCGGAGAGCATTGATTCCTGAAATCATGGTGGTGATCAGTCTCCTCGAGTAGTTCTCTGTCCTTACAAAGTAGAACATGTTTGGCACTTTTCTTTCTTCAACTTGGACATTGTAGTTCACAAGATAGTTCACTTTGCGGTTTAGCTCCATAAGAAGCCTGTATTCATAGTATCTGAGGCCTTGGATTTCTTGCTTTATATCCCTAAGTTCTTGCTGTATAATTGTAAGTCTCTGCAAGACTTCTTCAACACCCTTGGCTATTCCAGCAAATGTTGGTTCAATTTTTCCTTCAGTTTCTTCACTGTTAGTAGAAGCATGATTCTGTCCATCCTGGCTGTTATCCAAAGGAATTTGGAGCTCCCCAGCAAGGTTATGTAGATCATGGTACCTGTGCTGGAGAACTTCCCGAAAATCATCATCAGATAACAGATCCCGAGCATAGTCAAAACCAGCTCCAACGATAGTCCTTCCAGAATCTGCTATCAAATCCCAAGTATGCTGATAGTCATACATATTGTCTGCAGACACAGAGAGCAATGCCTGCTTTAATAGCTGTTGAGGCAGAATCTGGTTTCTCCTGTACCTTGGTGGTATTAGATTTCTTACACATTCTGGTCGAATAATGTTTTCAGTCAGTGTGACCCCATGGCAAAAGCTCTGGATTGCTGGTATTATAAGCTGCTGGAATAGCCTTAGAGTTTCTGTCAGGTGCTTTGTGGAACAGGCAAGCACATCAACATAATAGCCTAATTGACCCCCAAGTTCTACGCGGACATAGATTCCATTGATGCTCAGTGCAATGACGTACTTTTCAAGGCTGTATGTCGCTCCATATTGATTTTTCAATCCCATTACTTTGTTGTGCAAATGTACCTAAACAAACATAGTGAATATATTCTTATCCGAGATGATGAAATAAATAAATAAAAACAAAAGGGATGCTGTTTCATTTGCACAGTCATATGATTCTGCAAATATAGAATAGAGCATAAAAATAAAAGAAGATCTTGCCTGTAAGCGGGGGAAGAATCCCGGTGTTAGAAACATGTGGCTTGAATCATCACACTGAAGGTGCCTTCCTGCATAAATGCATTCACTTGAGTTTATCGGCCACTTTGGCTGTTTCCCCTTACCTTCTTCAAGAAAGCTGGGTATCAACATTAGAGAATTGGTATCCGAAGGATCTTGTTCATAGCACAATTCAAGTTTCAGCATCATTCTCACAAGATCACTTGCATCCAAGTTCTCAAAAACTCTTGAGCCCATCCCTGGAATCTGGCTATCAAGACTACTTCTCAGAACTTTTTCCAGCTCTTTTCTACTTATGAATCCATCCCCAGCTGAAGTCTGCTTTTTGACATCTAATCTCAAAAGCTGACCAATTACTTCACCACAAAACCATTCACAATCTAGGATTAGGAAACCAAGTTCATCAAAATAGATCACCTCACCAATGTGATGAAGGCACGTAGCAACAGCCCTTCTCCTCGTTTCCACCTTCTCTTTATTATCGAGTCTAGAACGAACCCTGAGCAATGGAGCCTTGACTTGGCATAGATCACCGAACTCCTTCCACTTTATTGCTGGCTTCTTATGGTTTTCCAATCTCCAGTCTGACAGAATTTGCATGAAATCGTTGCAAAGCTCATACACTCTAGGAACCCTTTGGAGAACCGTCTTGCTTGTCTTTTGGAGGTGATGGGCAATCTTACTTACTGATGCAGAAGATCTTGCATCAACTGTAAATACAGTTGGGTAGAATTCAACAAAGCCTTGAAATTTGTCTCGTAGCCTTCGGATTGAGTCTACAATAAGCTGTAGGTTCTGTGATGGTTGATTGATTTTATCATAGTGTGTAAGCACCACAGTTACATTTGGCAGCATGCACTGCTGAAGAGCTCTTTTTGAATTTGAAACAATGAACCTCAACCAGTACTGCAGATCTTCTTCAACTTCATCGGGGGTTTTCTGTTCCCGGTTACTTGGTTTCCTGAACAAACTGGAGATGATCAGGAAAATGGAGGCACTTCCGTGTCCTGGAAACATTAGATCATGGAGGGCATAAAATTCTTGCTGCCCTGCAAGATTCCAAATTGAGATCTTTGTATCTTCATCTTTGAAAGTTTTTATCTTCATACCTATAGGTCGAACAGCTAGCTCAATTGGGTTTACAAGAGTTCTCACTTGATCAATATACGGCAATTTCGGAGAAGAAAAGTGTTGATGTATAGAATTGCTTAGTGTAGTTTTTCCTGCAGTAAAAAAGGAAAAGAAGCATACCAAATAAATCAATGCAGCTTATCAGTGATATGGATAAACTAACATCGTTTTAGTGGCTCACCAGCATATTCTTGCCCACAGAGGAAGATCCTACAGCTCTTTGGCTCTGTCATTGGCATGTCTTTGAGCAAATCAATCTCTGGTTCGGCCTTGTCATTCTGACCCAATCTCTGATATATCGCTTCTGTTTTCCCTGCATTGTGTAATGGAGTTCTTGAAAGATCAATGTCTTCAATCCAAGGATTTACCTGTAAAATACCCATGATAGTTTGGAGGACTGCTTCACCATCCACCCCTTTACAACCTTGTAAAGATATGCATCTTAATGTAGCATTCTTCTTCAAACTCCTAAAGATTCTGATTATCTCATCTGGTTTTAAACTCTCATCATCAAATATTCCGAAGCTGGTAAGGCTTTCGTTACTTGTCAACATCTGCAGGATTGCTGTAAGCCCATCCTTACCAATTTTGTTTCTTTTTCCTCCAAAAGTAAGTGATTTGAGAGAGATATTTGCTTGATATTGCAGCGCAGAAAACCGGCTCAAAGGGCAAAGTAAATGTTCTACACCAACACCTCCAAACCAATTTCCTTTAAGATACAGCTTCTGCAAGCTGTGGTTCTTGAAAAGGCCAGCTGCAACATAAACAACTCCTTTGTCTTTCAACCATGTGTTTGACAAATTTACCTCTTTGAGGGTCCTATTCTGTTCCAAAACCCATCGGAATTCCTTTGCCCATCGGGACTTCAACCGTACTCCTGTCAGATCGAGTGTCTTCACAGTCGAATTCATCCCTAAAGCACATGCAACTCTACACGCACCCGAGACATTAAGGTGATATATCCGAAGGGTGCTGTTTTCAGGTACAAATTCAACCACCTTTGAAGTTTTCTCATTGTTCTCTCCATTCCAAATATGCACTTCCATTGACCTGTTCCTCGCAAGAACTGCTGAAATCAAAGGCGTGGCAGTAATAGACTTGGAATCGAAAACGGTGAGTAGCCTCAATGTTGAGTTAACTTCTATCATTTTGGACAGCTCCTCTGCACCCTTTGAGCCAATGGAGTCTTCCCATATCTGCAACTCTTCTAAGCTTCCATTCACCTTAAGTGCTGAAGCAATAAGAGAAGTTCCAACTGGACCA
Organism: Solanum pinnatisectum; assembly: GCA_035578085.1. Lineage (NCBI taxonomy): Eukaryota > Viridiplantae > Streptophyta > Magnoliopsida > Solanales > Solanaceae > Solanum > Solanum pinnatisectum. The sequence goes on along the minus strand of CM069078.1, from coordinate 46,435,721 downwards.
ATATTTGATTCCGACAGCATAATTTCCTTGATCACTCCATTCTTCTTTAGAACTTCTGACAGCTCAGATAAGCATTCTGCAGTAAACCTGTTTCTCTTAAACACTAATTGCTTAATGCTGGAGCTACTTTCAAGCAAAACTCCAAGATTTCTCAGTTGCTGCAACTCCCATTCAACCTGGTGAAACTCCAAGTCTCTCAAGGAAGATTGAGTAATTATTGATGTTTTCAAGAGCACAAGGAGGTCAGAGAAATGTGAAAGACTCCCTTTTGATATGTTTATGTTAACGGAGTTCTCCGTTTCTTGATGACAACATGTTGTGGGCTGAGAAAGATAGAAGGAGATACTATGCAGGTCGAGACTCGAGGACTTGATCACTTGATATCCCCATTGAAGATCTCTTAGTTTCTGGCTTGCTTCCATATTCTTCACCTGAGAAACCATTTGAAATTCGCTTAGTTTCTGATGTGCTGCCATTATACTAGTAGCATGCAATTCACAAGCTCCATGAACAACATGCGATTAATATTTAACATAATCATATACAAATATTACAAACACAAATATTGAAATTTCAGCTCCTTTAAAAAGTACAGCATAGCATACAATATGATTTTCATTGCTCAGCATTTGATGAAATGGGATGAATATTCTCTATTTTTTGCTTTTTCCGCTTCTCTAGACCATATATTAATAAAAGTGCTTACCTAACTCTTTGGACACGTTTGGTTACATGTATAAGCAAAAATAATCATGACATATAAAAATAATCATTTTTAGTCGTCTAAAAAAAATTACTATTTTTTTGTTTTGACAACTCATTAGTTGTAATTTTTCATGTCATTTACATTTTAGAACGTTCAACGGTCATTCTTTATCCTCTTAGACGTTGGTTCTAACTGTTAGGTCAAAATCAGACAAATAAATTGAAAGGTTCCATTAAGTTGCATAGTATTTACAAACCTGAGTTGAACTTGAAGAACAAGTGGCGGAGGATGAATCACCGGGAACTGGAGATTGTTGGCATTCCTCGATCTCCGGTGCATTACTGGACTCCTGATGACAAATAAGACCCCTTAAGTATTGGACTTAGCATTCACGCGCTTTAAGTAATAAATTTTGGGACACTTTTGGTCCAAAGCACAAACGTCGTTGTCTCTCTTTTCTCTCCAATTGCAATGCAAATAGAGATGGAAGATTTACTCACCGGAAAAAATGGCGGCTTCTCCATTGAAACTGGAGCTCTACTACTCCCAAGGCTCGAACTCGAGTCCTGGTTCGACGGTTTCTTCAAGCTCAGTTGGATTCTGCTATACAAATGACCAATTAATTTCATGCTAAATGTAATTCACCCAAAACCTTCCTTTGATTAAAACATTTTTTTCACCCAAATCGAAGATATACAATGCATATTGCTTAAAGGAGAGAATTGAACCAGAGATGGAGGGAAAGTGATTGCTTAAACGGAAAAGATAAGATGAAATAGCATGTTACTTCAGATTTATTTATAGAAATCATGCTCTAAAATTATATTTCATAATAAATTACGAGCCATATTTTCTTTGAGATAATTTTTTGGTGTAATATCATATTATAAATGGTTCTTTATAAAAAATATTAAAACAAATAATACCGTTATTACAGAGATGTTAAATGGTGGGAAATGGAAAGAGAGTTTTTTGACAAATTGTAAATAGGTTGCTTTTTGGACTTTATCTTTCGGCGATTTGATTAAGACAATTAAAGAATATATTATTTACTTGTACCCATTAAAGAAGCCAAGAATCTCTATTTCTTCAACAATTTTTATACAGAAAATATTATACTATTTATATATGATTAAAATTATGTATATATAGTAGATAACGAATATTCTCCTATTAATTCGTATATTTACTTTTTCATTAAACCTCTTATTAAAAATTCTAGCCCCACAACTCTATATATATATTAAACCGACACAATGGGCGAGTAAGCACACGGGTTAGAAAAGTGTTCCCACTATGAAATTAAGAATGGTAAAGTTCATTAAGGAAAATCAAAAGTGATGCTTACAATGGGGGAGGGAAGCATTAAACAAACTATTTGCTAGGAATGGTTTCCAATAGATTGATTGTAATACAACAAAATATGAGATTTTATTAAAAAATTATTTGGGAATTCAATTTTGTTTTTTTATTGAATTTTTTCTCCTTAATATTCTTCGTGATTTGAGAGTCGTTTGCAACATATTTTTAACATAGAATGATATAAATCTTTTTGTGATATATATGACCACTAAGAGTATCGGAAAATACTTTGCTTTGAGAAATATAATATTTTTCGTGTCTTGATTTTTTTGTGGATATCAAAATTTTGATCGAGATGATTCTTATTTAAAGGAATATGTCTCTTTTTATAGGTATGAGCACCTATAGTTTATGATAAGATGGTCTTCAAGAAATTCAGGATTTAAAATATGAAGAAGTAAATAAATAAAAAAATCAATATAATTCAATATCTACTATACATATATAAAAATAATTTTAACTTTATATATACAATATAATTTTGTAGTCATATGTTCAAATGCGTCATATATTATATGTTCAATATTTGATGATTGTTTGCGTTCTGTTATTTTTTTCTTGAATGACAAATGGAATCAATGCATAAATTAGTTATATGTTGATCATTTTTTGTTAGGGGTTTGATCCATTGGATTAATTTAATATTTAAAACATTATGTAAAATAATTAATTATTTATATTTCAAATTAAAAGACAATAGTAGGCTTTTATGTAAAAGATGAGTAATTTTATCATTTTGGTATTTTATTCATGTATACGTTATAATGGATAAGTTTCTCATTTTGTTGGTGGTATAACATAGAATTGATATATTAAATTATATTGCGACAATATACATCCATCACTTACATGTACCCCTTCTAATTTTTATCTCTAAAACTGCTTAAGCTTTCAACTTGTAACAATCAACATGCTTTTTCCTTTAATTAACCAAGTTGTAATTTTTTATATTAGTTCGACCGAAGATATCTCTGTACCTTATTCTCTTTATCTTATTGCTTGCTTTCTATCGTTTATTTCGAGGTGGAGCTAGGTGATTCCGTAGGTTCGGACAAATTTATTAGTTTTTTGTTGATTTTGTATTTGTATTAGGAGATAAAATATATATATATATATATATATATATATTAATTTGTGAAATTCCTAACAAAATTGATTGACAGCTCAGTGGTAAAAAAATAATAACTTTCCTCTAAAAAATCATCTTACGTAAATATCACTGTACCAGCTTGCTTCAACTTATGATAAATATTCTCATCAATCGTCGATCTATACACAAATGTAAAATCATTCTCACGAAAAATAAATAAATTATGCGAAATGAGCTATTAATACTTTAAAGGATGGTTCTTATTTAATACTTTGACAACCCTTTAAACCTGTAAATAAATTTCATTTGGACACTAAAACTTTCACTTGTTACAATTAAAGGAAAATAATACTTGTACCGAAATAAGAAAATTATTTATAAGCGGCTATCTTTACTTTCATATTCCCATATTTTTACTAATAAAGCGTGTTTATTGCTTGATATCATCAAAATATATAAATACTATGATGATATCAAAGAAGAAGAAATAGAGTTTCAGTGAGAACACTACTCAATTACTCCTTGATACCATTAGAGTATATATAGTACACTTTGATGACATCAGGCAGTAGTTCAGTGAAAAGAATGTTCAATTACTTTTGATACCATCATAATATATATATACTCTCAGGTATCTAGGAAGAAGAAGCAGTGGTTAGTCAATAAAACAAGGGCAGTTGCGTAAAGTATTTGAGCCGTGGATCCAATAAGGGTAAATATAATAGGTTGGGTCCAATTTGAATAAATATTTCCCCTAGTGAATCCAATTTGTGTAGTTTTCCCTACAATTGATGGAGTATCTGAACATATGATAAAGTGTTTCTATACTTTTGGTTAATTTCTAAAAAAATTTTTGCGCGTATTCTCAAATATCTATTAAGTAGTTAACTATATCATCTTTCTTAATTACACACACCAACTTCAATTAGAAAACACATGATATTTTTTCAACATATTGAGGTCGGCGCGAATACATATTATTGCTAAATAATGAGATATATATTAAGTGGTAAACTATTTTCATGACGAGTATTTGAGAACTTGCGCCAAAGTTTTTTTTTTTTTAAACTTACTGCTTCCCCAGTCACAATTTATATGATAGTCAAACCTTTCTTTATTCTTTTGTTAACTGATTTATGTATCGAATTTCATATTCACTCCATGATTGAAAATTAATGATTAGCTTTATCTGTAAAGATTTCGAATTTGTTCATAATGATCAAATTTAATATATTTTCCTTTTTATTTTTTCCCACAAAAAATGTCTTTTTTTTTTACAATTAGAAACAGCTTAGTTTATAGCCACATACATGTTTAAGATTTGTTTCGCACTGCTATTTTGTTTTTTAAATAATAATCTATTTTATTAAATTTATGTCTAATCAAATAATGTTGTCACATGAATTGAGACAAATAGAGTATTTATCAATTCTATTTGTATTAAAAAAAGGGAAAAGGATCAAAAATATCTTTGGACTATTCGAAAAGGTTTAAATAATATCCTTCATCTATCTATTGGGCTAAAAATATCCCTCAATCCATCTTTTTGGCCTATTTTTACTCTTAACACTTAACGGATTTGTTAAAATTATATTATTAGTATTACTTATTACGTGACGTCTTTCTATTGGATAAAATAAAATCCCCAATTCACTAATTTTTTCCAACCCGCCCCGATCCATACCCATAACTCCATGACCCAAATTTCATTAAACACAATTACACAAATAATCCCAAATTTGATATTCTCACCATCTTCGTCTTCTTCTTGGAGCAACATCTTTCACCCTCTTAGTCTTCTTCTTGGAGCAGCATCTTTTTTTTGGAGCAGCAATTTTTCAAACATTCCTCATCATTCCCATAACGAATTCATTGAAGAATTTTGAAAAATTATTTCTCCCTATTTTTTTTTCATCTTGTTGTCCTTTTTATGAATAATTATTATCCCTCTTAATAATATATTACTCCCAATACAGTCTCATTCGTATTTGGTTTGTCGTATTTGATCCAATCTAGTTGAATACTTCAATTAATTCATAATCTATTTAAACTTTTAATTCTCTGATTTCCTTAATTAGGATCACATTAAAATTCAATTGTTCTTCGAAAAATACATGTTTTATTTGAATAAAAAATAAAAAATTAATGGCGACGGCTACGAGGAAAGTTGGGGGTTATGTGTCTGCCTCTACTTCATGGATTCCTTTAAAGAATTGCTCCAAAAAGAAAGACGAAGAAGGTCGGTATTAAATTTGGGTCACTTGTGTTTAATTGGATTTGGGTCATGAGAATGTAATATGGGTAGGACAAGTTGGAAAAAAATGGTGAGTTGGGGATTTTATTTTATCAATAGGAAGACGTCACGTAATAAGTAGTACTAGTAATAATAATTTTAAAAATTCTGTTAAGTTTAAAGGGTAAAAATAGATTAAAAAGATGAATTGAAAGGTATATTTAGCCCAATAAATGAATGAAAGGTATATTTAATCTTTTCAAAAAGTCCGAAAATATTTTAACCCTTTTCCGTTAGAAAAATAAAATAGAGAGGACAGAAGTATTAGTTCCTTTTCCTGATCACCAGGTGCTGCGCCTTATTATAAAACATTTGTTTATACACAAAAGTTTCTCTCTCCCCTCTCTTGGCCTCTCTTTAATTTTTAGTTTGGAAAAGCTATTAATTTAGAAACCTTGTGTTATAACTTGAATTTAAAGAAAATATAGTAGGAATTAAATTATTAAGATTAATGGAGGAAATTATGTACGAATTTGGTGGTGACTCCGATGATCATGATTTTGAATGGCCGGCGGCGGAGGAGTTTTCCGATGGATTGGACGGAAACATTATGTCGTCGGAAGTATTTTCAGTAGTAGTTGATACTTGTTCAAATTTACAAGAAGAAAATCAGAAAAAGAATATTATCTCTTCTCATCTGTTGTATCCAAAGCTTCTTCTTACTTACATCGACTGCCATAAGGTAACTTAACTTCTTTTTTTTCATTTCCGAAAGGACGAAGGAAAATCGATAAGTTGAGGGTTCGAGTCAAGCTGAATAAGTGGAAACACAATTGATCCTCTAGATGCGATGGAAAGAAAAACCCTAAAAAAAAAAAATTTAGGTTGGATTTTAGGGTTTTGATATGCAACTTCTAGCAGGGTTAAGACATGGATGATAAGAAATGGAGTACTAGTATATTACTATATCCCTTCTTATTTGATAATTTTCACTGATAATTATAATTGTTAATGTGTGTGTTTATCTGATTTCATAAATAAAAATTTAAGCCGTTAGAGAGATTTTATTTACTCAAGTATATTCTCAAACCATAATGTTTGTAGGTGGGAGCACCACCTGAGATTGTGAATATGTTGGACAATATTGCCCAAGAAAATGATCTTCATAGGAGATCAAGTAGCAGCAGCACTGCCTTAAATCAACCAATCACCGACGATTCTGAGCTAGATGATTTCATGGTAATTTTAATCCTTTTTTTTCTTTTATATTTTCTGTATGATTTAGGAGTTTGGGGATATATATTTTTATAAGTGGAGTTTGAAGAGAGCAATGTATAGGTTGCTTTACTTCTATTTTGAGAAAAAGTAGAGATTGAGGTCGTTTTTTTCTAAAAGACTCATGGCTCAAGTAAGACGTACTACAAATCAAGTATATATGTAAACCAAACACAGTAATAAATTAAAGAAGCGATGCTAGCTAAAAACAATCGAGAAGAGAACCATAACAACAAAAAATAATCAAGAAAACAACATGTAGTGCTTAAATCGAAGAGTAATTAATGAGTGTAGATGTGTTTGTCTATATCTTTCGTAGTGATTAATGTTGATGTACTGGGCAGGCAACTTATTGTGATGTGTTGGCTAAGTTGAAGTTGGATCTGGGAAGGTCTTTCAATGAAGCAACTACTTTTCTTAACGATATTCAAACTCAACTTACCAATCTCTCCACTACAACAGATATCTCAGGTATCTCTCTCTCTCTCTCTTTCTCTCCATACATATATCGTGCTTTAGCAGGAATAATTACTACATAACTAATACTCCAATAGTTTCAATTTATTTGACATTTCGAGACATGAGTGTTGACCAACATTTTAAAATGTATTATTTCATATTCAGTATAATCTCACAAAGTTGGGTTTGAATGTACGCAGACTTTACCTCTATCTTTGAGGTAAAGAGGTTGTTTTCAAAACACCTTCGGCTCAAAAAAAGTCCTAGAAGTACAAGAAATAACAGATAGTAACAAAAACAATAGATATTTCATTATATTGACATGAGAAGAATTTCAACTAATGTATTTTCCGTATAGTTTTTGAATATATCTAATACCTCCAATAAGATCATGGACAATATACAATGGAGCCCAACATCGGACAAACCAAAAACTGAATGTGTATCTGATTTAGATATCATGTTAAGAAAATGAACTTTGAACCTAAAGCAATATCAAAAAGCTAGCTTAAGATATGAGAATTGTCCAAAGACTCTAAGGAGATCAAGATTCAAAGAGTGTGTTTGGTATATTATGCACCTTTAGTTTAAGCTAAGGTAGAACAAGATTCAATCTTAAAATTTACGTAAAAAATCTAACTAAGACACATAAAATAATAAAAATAGATGGAAGTACTCCAAGTATTTTACTTTAATTATTTGTTTATGACTCAAAATGCTCCTAAATGTACTTTTCTTCTCGGGCTTTATTGTTGTTTCTAATAGTAGTAATAGTAATTGTGAAAAAGTGAAATGCAGAAGGTGAATCCAAGATTTACTATAGAAATAACAAACATTCTGAATATGGTACAAGAAAATATAATAAGTTGATGACCTTATCTTGATCAATGAGATAAAATAGTAATGTCTAGAATATTTATCCACATGATGAGGTGCATATATAATAAGGTAGCTTTGTTAGGTTCTTTTTAGTTCTATGAACACTTGATAGTTAATTCCTTGAACTATATGCATAAATGGGGTAGGAAAAAACACAATTACTATCTCACAAGCATTTTCTTGTCTAAACAAAGCAATTACCACGTTTGATATTTGTAGTAGATTCGTTTGAGTTCTGACTCTTCTAAAAGTTAAAGATTTTTTTCCTATAGAACTCGTGTTGAAGACATAGGTATTGGAGAGAGGAGTTGGTCGGATGGTAATCACCTCTCATTTTCAACTCTAAGGTTATGAGTTTGAGTCAGTAATCAAGCAAAAAAAGGTGGGAGTCCACAGGGAGTGGTAAAAAAAAGAAAAGGAGATAAATGCTTAGAAAAATAGGCATAATGCATAAATGTGCTTTTTAATTAATTGGTCTTAGCTGACATGCTTCAACTTTTGGGTGTGCATAACTAAACGCTTAAACGTTATCTCTCATATGAGGTATCATACGTTCCACTTTCTTCAAACTTCTCTTATAGAATTAGACCGCAGATATTATGATTTTATCACACTCTTCAATATGATACTCAATATCAAAATTAGGAATTATAATTAGTAAGGGGGATGAATTCAAATAAATACAAGAATATCACATTTGAAATTTGAACCAACAGTCTAAAGTAATTTTTGAAGTCTCTTTACTAGTAAAATGGAGAGAAACGTTTAGAAGGAATATTAGGTTATTAATTAAATATAGTAAGCATGTGATATGGTGGCAGAATGAAGTACAATAAAAGTTTAAGTTTCCAATACATATCTCCATGATCTTGTCAAATTAACATCCAATAGTTTTAATCTTCGATTCATCATTGTCTCTAAATCTCAACTTAAAGCTGATTTATGGAGTAATTAAATAGTATAAAAGTTATGGCCGTATACATTATATATTCAGTTAGTACACAAATTAAAGAAGTTACGTTCCTCAATGTTTAGATACTTTTAGTTTTAAATTTGCTTTTGTTGCTTAATTAATCAAAAGGAATTAAGAGTGTGATCTTTTAGTTATTTTCAGTACTATAATCCAGTCTAGAAAAGCTGTTATTCCATGCATTAATGTTGGAGATAATTTGTAGTGACAGATTTATGACATTAAAAGCTTATTATATTAACAGATCATATGTGTGAAACTTATATTATTGTGATGTGATCTAGTTTCAGAAGATAGAATAATTTAAAAAACAAAAGGAATTACTTTAGGGTTATTTGGGTCTTGCAATCGTCTCAATTTATGTGGAACTTTTCATATTTCAATGAGTCAAATGAATTTATTTTTATTGTTATCTTTTTATATGTTTTTAAAAATATTAATTATTGTGACTTATGACTCTTTTTACTAAGTCTTCAAATATATGAATTTTTATTTAAAAAACTTACAGATCATTTCATATTTGGATTCACCATTAAAATTTATAATTTAACTCTCAAAATCCAAATTACTATACCAAAATATCTATTAGATTTCTATATTTTTCTTGCATTTGTCTATACGAGTACTATGTATTTATTTTATTGATTTAGTCTTTTGTTTTATCGTTGCATGTTCAATGTGAAATGGCTTTAAGGCTACTATTTATAACAATGTTATAAGCACAAAAAATACTGTAATGAAATATAGATTATCATTAATAGATCCATAAAATTTGAGTTCAAACAGAGTCGATGTTGTTTGATTCCTTCGTTAGAACTAGAGATGAACTAATGAGATAAGCAGTTGGAGAAATAAAAGATATAGAGAGAGTGTAGTGTGTACCATACCTATTTGATTCTCTGACTCTGAAACGAAATAACGAACCTACGCCTTTGTCACGAGTTATAAGTAACCTGGTCTTGTCCTTTACTCCATATTTTATCTGTTTACTTTTATTTTTATCACATTTCATTTCACAAAAGTGAATCGATTATCTTTAACGTTGAATTGAATTAGATTAGTACAATATTTTAAATTTATATGAAAAATACTATAAGCTAAATTCCTTTCATATGTAATTAATATGATGAAAAATATATTTTGTGATATTGGTCAAAGTTCATACAATTTAACTCTCAAACTGTGTTTGCTACGAAGGAGCGGAGGAGGAGGAGGAGGAAGGTGATAGAATGGGTGGTGGTGGTGGGGTTAATAATGAGCAGCAGAATGATGAATTGTGTAGATCAGGGAGTGAAATAAAGGATAAATTAATGGAAAAGTACAGTGGATATATAACTAGTTTAAAGCATGATTTTTGCAAGAAGAATTATAACAAGGGAAAGCTACCAAAAGAAGCAACACAAATTTTGCTAAACTGGTGGACTACTCACTACAGTTGGCCTTATCCTACGGTAATTAAGTAACCATTTCATTTGTTTTGCAAATTGATCACCTTTTTTTTAATTTTATTTTGAATATTTGGTGAATGCAGGAAGGAGAGAAAGTAAGTCTAGCAGAATCAACAGGTTTAGATCCAAAGCAGATTAACAACTGGTTCATAAATCAACGGAAACGACACTGGAAATTACCTTCACAAAACATGCAACTCCCTGTTATGGAAACCATATATGGTCGTCATTTTTCTCAATAATTTTTTTGTGTATATATAGGAAACTAAATCTCTTTCCACCAATAAATGTGGTTTAATTTCTAACAAAATTATTCTAATTATGAGGATTGACAAATTTTATGTTAGAATCAAATTCCCATTGTAAGCTTGTTCACATTGTCGCTTTTAAATTTGGATAAAAAAAAGAGTTGTTGATGGTCAATTGGAAACAACATCGTTATAGGGTAGCTATATCTTACTTCTCCAGACTCTACTTGTGGGTCGGAGACAGTATTTTATAGGGTTTAAATCGAGGTACGTATACATCATACGTGAACCCTGCTCTCTCGGTAAAATAACAAGGTATTTTATGTATATATATATTCTAAATGGTGCACTTGGTTGAGCGTTTAGTTATTTACCTTAAATATCATTTCACATTTTTTCCTACTCTTTTTTAGTGGTGCACCCATATTCTTGAATTACACCAGTTTTTTTTTATCCCTCCCTAGAAGTTTTCACCTTTTTACTACTTGGTGACTCAAACTTATAACCTTAGGTCGGAAGTGAGGATGCTTATCATCCCAACAACTCCCTCTCGACTGGAATTACACCAGTTTGTTATTGTTTCTGACAAATTTTATGTTTGATTGTCACCCTATCGGCTATCGCAACCCGCTCTTTTGTCCACCTAGATTGTAGACCTACAATAATGTAAGTAAGCTCATACTCACTATTTATTTGTAACAACGGGTGCAGGTAAGCATAAACATACAAAAATTCTACTATAAATACGTATATAAAAATCGAGATGAAAACAACGGTCACCCTACATCTGCTGCTAAAAATGTGGATTTATCTCTTATTATAGTTTTAGCTTAATAAAAATAAACATATTAATGATACAGATTAAAAAAAAATTATAAAATTATCCAAAAAAAAAAAAACATCTTAATGATTTAATTACCATACACCATTATGATTTAAGAGCAAATAAGCTGTGATGGAACTTAAAAATTAATACTAGCCATTTATATATGATTATCTCAACTCAACTGTAGAACAAAATCGAATCGAAAATCATTAACATTACTTTCAATTTTCCCCAAACGGGGTAGTCCCGTTATTTTCTTCTCTCTTCCTCTGCGAAAAAATTAATTTTTCACAACACATTTATGCATTCTTATGTGTGTTTGCATAAAATAAAAAGAGAAAGGAAGAAGAAGAAGGAAAGGTGGAGAAAATTGAAAAGAAGTCCACTTTTAGATATTTTTCCATAACATTTAAAGCTTTTCAATCCTTTACAAAAATGTTTTATTTGTTACAGAAATACTAAACTGTTCATTGTACAAATGGAACATATAGAGTAGCTTAGGATCAATCTTTGTCCTGTTCTTTTCGTTTAAAAAAAAACGAAGAAAATTGATTTCTTATTTTAATTTAATGCCTTATGCACCAAGATACCTTGAACATGTTACGTTCATCTCTTTAATTATTTTCATATTTATGATTTCTCTGTCTCTTTGTGATCCGAGAACTTCTGTTGCTAATATTTCTTGCAAGCCTCGAGCAAATGTGGCGATTAATGTTGATTTAAGACCAAAATTTACACAAGTTATGGAGACTCTCCATGATTTCATTATGGAAAATAAGTCTGCAACATATGAAATGAATACGAATGCACCTGATATTTATGGAATGGCGAAATGCCATAATGATCTTTCTCAGAATGATTGCAAGCTCTGTTTTGAAGAAGCTAAAATTAAGCTAACAAAATGTATTCCTGCTCCTGGTGGCTCTGTTTATCTAGACGGTTGTTTTCTCAGATATGAAGATTATAATTTTTTCGACGAGAGTATACTGAAGAATTCGTCTATTTATGTTTGTGGTGCTCCCACGGATATAACGAATGATCAGTACATGAAGAGGGATTTTTCTGCAAGAGTTGATCGTGCAATTGTGAATGTTACAAGCATGTCGATAGTGAATGGTGGATTTGGGGCAACGATTGTGAAAAGTGGATTGCTTGCTATTTATGCATTAGGACAATGTTGGGATTATTTGCAACCAGAAATATGCACTATGTGTTTGAATAATGCTGGAGATATGCTAAGGAAATGTTTGCCTGCTGCAGAGGGAAAAGCTATGAATGTTGGTTGCTATTTGAGATACTCTTCTAATAAATTCTTCGATGATGGAGCACTAGTCCTCGCTGATAAAGGTAACGCGAAAGAATTTCTTGTTAATTAGTCTCTGGACGTCCTTGATACACTAAGCTCCCACTATGCACGGGTTTGGAGAAGGGACGGACCATATATATTGGGTCTATTCTGTAATGTGTCTAGTCTTACCTGCATTTCTGCAAGAGGTTGTCTCCATGGCTTGTCTATTTCTAGCAAAGTATGAAGGAAGTATTTGTTACTTGTATAAATATTTTTTAGCTAACATTTGGTCCGGTGTTCAATTTTTTTTTTCAGGACCAACAAAATGTAAGAATGTATGGATAATTGCAGCGATTGTATTATCGTCTATCTTGGGGGTATTTGCAATTTTAGGAGCTTTTTTAGGCTATAGAAGATATTCTCAGGATAAAGGAGGTATACTTTCAAATCTTGAATTCCATAAATTAGTTTCTGTTTGTTCATGCTCTGATGGATTTTCTGCTCATCGCGATATATATATATACATAGGTACAAATAGAATTCATAAGATTCCACTGGCTCTTGAGACGTCGAAACTAAGTTTCAAGTATGAAATGCTAGAACAAGCAACAGGGGGTTTTGATCCTTTAAACAAGTTAGGCCAAGGTGGATCTGGTTCAGTATATAAAGGGATTCTTCCTGATGGAAAAAAAATTGCTGTGAAAAGATTATTGTACAACACGAGTCAATGGGCAGAGGAGTTCTTCAATGAGGTCAATTTGATTAGTGGTATTCAGCACAAAAATGTTGTGAAACTCTTGGGATGTAGCATAGAAGGACCAGAGAGTCTTCTGGTTTTCGATCACATCTCTAACAGGAACCTTGATCAAGTGCTTTTCGGTAACTATTCTTCAAGTTTAATCTAACTAGTAGTAGTATTTTACTATACTTTTTTAGGGACAGGTTCAATAATTTGATTGCTTTTTCTTGAAGATAAGAACAAATGTCAATTTTTAAGCTGGAAGGAGCGATTTGATATTATATTGGGAATAGCAGAAGGGATAGCACATCTTCATGAAGGAAGCAAAGCAAAGATCATCCATAGAGATATTAAAAACAGTAATATTCTAGTTGATGATGAACTCGTCCCGAAAATTGCTGATTTTGGACTTGCTCGACGTTTTGCTCCCCATAAAACTCATGTCAGCACCGGAGTTGCAGGAACGTTGTAAGTTGTCAATGTTTGAAATTGGTTTTTCTCCAAGAATACTTCTAGTCTATAATATGATTAACTCTGTTGTAGGGGATATCTAGCTCCTGAATATCTTCTTCAAGGATGTTTAACAGAGAAAGCAGATGTTTATTCATTTGGAGTGGTGGCCATAGAGGTTGCGTGTTGTATAAAGAGCAACGTCTTTGTGAGTGATAACGGATCAGTTCTACAATCTGTAAGTCACAAAACCATCCTTATGCAGTAACAACTTAAGCTTTTAGACGATCAGTTGGTCATATAGTTTGTGCTTTTCTAACTCTTGTAATAGGTGTGGAGAAATTACAAGTTGAAAAAGATTACGGAGTCAATTGACAGTAGGCTGATGAGTGACTTTCAAGAACAGGAGGCATCGCGTGTGCTTCAGCTAGGACTATTGTGCGCACAAACTAGAAGATTTTCACGACCATCTATGTCTCAGGTAGTAACGATCCTAAGAAACGAAGAAATTGAAATTCCAACGCCAATGCAACCTCCATTCCAGAACTCAAGTTTACTGGCTCCTCCAGGTTCAAGCAGTTCATCCATAACTAAAGATAGTTTCTGCTCAGAATGGTATTCCACAGATGGAATTTCTATTCATTCTTCTGAGTTTGCTAGCATTTCTAGCTCTCAATCAGGTGATTTTTCGACATGTGAAAACAGTAGACTTTTGAAAATTGCTTGAGGATTTTGGTTGCTTGCCATTAGTCCTCTGAACCAACGATCAAAGGATTTGGAACTGACCCTATTTGCACATGTGTAAAATTTAATAGCAGAGTCATGACTTGTAAATCACGGCAGCATTGCTTTCGTTGGTGTAACTGTAACTATACAATTCAAGAGGATGAAAGAGATTGAATCGATAGAGCTGTTTATGGAAATGTTACATTGCCAGTACTGGAAAATGTTGTACAGTTTCTTGTCCTGATAAAATGGTCTCAGAAGTTGAGCTACTCTGAACCAAAAGACTAATATTGACTTATGTGAAAAGAGACATAAACAAAGTTGATTGCTCATATGGCGACGCATCTAATAGTTATTATCTCATAAAATCACTTTCATTATTAAAGGAAATTGGAATGAAGAAGACATATGACTTTCTGAGATAATAACTACAAGTTGAGTGACCATCTGAGAGAAATATTAGATGGTTGTCTAACTTTTTCAGTAACTATAAAATTATAGACCATGATCTAATGTTTTCTCATGCTCAAATTGGATCATTAGACCATGATATAAAGACCCATATTTCTTAAGTTGCAATATGGAGGTCATGTACTTACGACATGACCCATATTTCTTAAGTTGCAATATGGAGGTCATGTACTTACGAAAATTTGTGTATTAATTTGAAAACATAACAAATTACTCCATCAAAACCTCGCCTATTTGGGAAGTCTGTGTAGCCCAAATTGGAAACTTAAAAAGAACTTGACATATTGGTCTCTTATTTTTGGAATATATATGAATGCTGAATTGGTAGTGCAACATATTTCTTTAAAACCATAAAAAGGAAACACCAAATTTCCATAAAAAAATGATAGAAGCAGATTCTTATTTGGCAAAAAGCCATTGATGTGTAATTTTTAATGGTAACTTTGGAATGTTGCAAAATATTCTCATATTTCTTAAATTTCGTGTCTAATCAAACTATGTCACATAAATTGAAACGACTTAAGAAGAAGTGTATTATTTTGATGTAAAACAACATATTACCTAGCATCCAGTCAGCCTGCCCAAAATGATGATATTTTTATATTGGAGTATTTTACCCGTTGCCCTAATTCCAAGCATGTTGCTACAAAACTCTCTATATAAAACGCAAATATAAACCCTAGTAAAGCCTCATTTCAGTGTTCGCCCCCTTTGCTTCTTTCTCTTCTTTTTTTTCTGATTTTTTTTTTTTCATTTTATAGCAATTTATATGTTTCACTTCATGGATTTTTATTAGAAGTTCATGTATATATCTCATACAATATAAGTATATTTTCTTTTTGCATCAATTTTTTAATGTAGTTTTATTTGTGATGAAATAATGTGCAAAAACTTCCATCCGCTTGTAAAGCAATAATGAGCAAAGCGGCCATATTTTTGCACAAAGGGAAATTGATGCTTTGAGGAATTAGGCACTCTTCATATGGTGTGCCTTTTTTTGAATCTAAAAGGTTCAACTTTACTTATAAGTTTGACCTTCCTAGGTTCAAAGGGCAGACATTGAAAAATTTTTCATGTCATCATTATAATCAAATATTTTTCGTAAGACTTTTAAGTTCAAGTTCCGAATATAGAGTAGCATTTGTTAGAAAACACTTTTAACATTCAATATGAGACTTTCCGGTACAAAACACCAGAAGGGAAACCAATAAAAAAAAGGGAAACTTTTATGCTCTCGTTTGGTAACCCTCGAAATATAACAAGTTACGTATAATGCTCAGCATTCATAATCTTATACTGGGAATAGGGTGGTAGTTATATAAGTTATTTAACAATCCTCCAAAAAAGGAACCAGGATACAAAGACGCCCTATTGACCTTAACATCCTACTGACATTGCTAAGACTCAAGAGAAAGTTTAATTTAATTAGTTACATAAGTACTAGTTCTAAACCAGCTAATTAATATTACAGTAGAGCTGGATATTGCTTAGCCTGCGCCTTCACTCGTTTCTTGTACTCAGTTTTATCCTGCAAAAGTGATAACCACATTATTATTCATAATGATAATTCAGCTAAATTTGGGAACACATTTCGATTAAGCATTGTTATAGAGGACGGTTGTTATGGAGAGATCTGACTCTAGCGGACAATATGATGCATACATGATTCAAATACAACAACTGACAACATTGTAAGGATTAGGTGTAAGAAAAGAAATCCGGAAGTGTTGAATGTCAAAAGATAAAAATTGTCCAAAAATGTGTCAAACTCAAGTACGATACCATCTGCACATAGAGCTTATGGCACTCAAATTGTGCTGAAGAACTTGGATTTGGCTCGTCGAGTAATTCTTGGATGCCCACCAAAATTTGTTTAACTGTAATCGCCGGACTCCACCCCTAGGAAAAGGTATTTGCAACAATTTAGAGCTGTAAATACAAATCAGCAACACAGGAAATAAGGCAATGGCAGCAACAAGTACTTACCAAGCCCGTGTTGAGGATAGACAAACATACATCTCCTGAAGGATAGACATTTATATGAAAGAAACCTGGAGGAAACTTGCACTTCGGGTGTTGGCTAGGATAGTCTTCACTGAAGAGCATTGTCAGTGGATAGTGACCCCCTTCCCAGTCAGTCTGTAAAATTTGAACATTATTCACAATCAACTCAAGAAATAAGGTGAAAAAAAAGGATTTTAATTACAGTAAATAGAAGCAAAATATGTCGTACCAGGAATATCTAACCTTAACCCAATCACTAAATTTCCAAAAAAGAAAGTAAAAGACTTTAAAGGAAGAGCAAATGATTCAATAACTCAAAAGTCAGGTTAAGAAAGCACTTCTTCACAAGCAATGGGGGACAGATGGATCGAATAGTCACGGGAAGTGCCTTGTGTAATCATTCCATCACTACATTTTTCGTGTGACCCAGTGGTTATGTTGCTCAGGCCTCCTACTAGCCAATGTGTGGGCAATTAAAAGGGATCCCAAGTATTGGGAAAATCCACTTGAATTTCTACAAGAAAGAATTTTTGACCCAAGAAGGAACATAAAAACACTATCACATTTTTTCGTGTTATCTGCAGCTTGTTGCTCAGACGTCCTACTTGTTTGAGGCAAACCATATGAACTCTGATTTGATCCAAATATTAGTGCCATGGAGATTCAAAGTCTATTTCAAGGACTTGAGTGTCTATCACAGAACAACAGCAAATTGATTCAGGCCTACAGCTGACAAAGTCATTCATATATCATCACTACATATGTGTTTACACCTCTAAGTTTGACAGTCATTTAGCACTATCCTCCTAATTTCTTGTTCTTCGATTTCGGTTATCACCTGTTTTTTTTTTGTGCTTCAGCTATCGCATTATTCATTGTCGTTAGTGCTCTTCATTTCGCATTATTTCATTGTTGTTATTGCTCTCATTTCCGTATTCCCTTTTTCAAACAGTTTGGAAATGTTTTATTTAAGTCGACGGTCTACTGGAAATAGCCTTGAGGTAGGGGCAAGGTCTACTTAGTGCTTACACTCTATCCTCCTCATACCCCACTTGTAGGATTACACTGAATATGTTGTTGTTGTTGTTAAAGATTGATCAGAGAGACGAATATGCTTAACAGACTTCCTGCTCTTTCTCATAGATTTCAGTCATTCAGCTGTTTCACCTGGAAACTAATGAGACTAGCTACAACTGTTAGTAGACTCAACTCCATGAGTTCTAGCTTGAATCGAGCGGGGTAGTAAACCATAAAAACACTCAGCATTCAGCAAAGAGATATATGAATTATTAAGGAAAACATTATGAATGAATTTGTTACTTTTTCTTGAATTGCAGATATATTTTTAACTTTTTCTCCATTACGCCTTTTTTCTACTAAAGTTCACAACTTTAACTGCAGGGAGCACTATCTAAAGCTTATAGATAGAAAATAGAGAGGACCAGCAGTGATACAGATTCTGAAGCCTAGGACAAAAACTAGCACAAGTACTCCAATCATTCAAGGAACAACTCTTGAATTTAACTCACCATATTTTAAGGATAGGCCAAAGTAGATGCACCAAACAGTTGCATCTACCATGAGTAATTCTGCATCCATTGCCAATATTGGAGTGGAGTTATAACCATGCCAGAAATACATTTTGGGTTTTTTCGTTTGTCCACTTTTTTATTTTCCACCCAGTGTTCAGTACCAGCATGATCCACATATTATAGCTCAAACGCTTGAACTCGAAACCTCATCGGATACTTAACTCACTACATTCTGACAAACATCAATACATACAAAGAAAATATATCATAGTGACATTGGCACTTTAGAAAAATTCACAGAAGAAACTTACCCCAGGTTTACCCGGGATAATACAACGCCACACCATCAAATTGGCAGACCCATCAGGACCAGTCTCCGGCCTTGCCACAAAACCCTAACCATAAAAAAAATTGACATAAACAACAATTAATTTGGTTTTACACACCAAAGTTCCACGTTGAGGTAAAACATACCCTATGAAACCCAATTTCTAGTCTATATTAAATTAAGAATGAAAGAATATTTATCGAGCAGCACAAGGATTTATGATTTTTAATTAAGAAGAGAAGTAAGATGTTAAGGAACGCACATGTGGGTGATTCTTACGCCATGCGTTCCTCTCCTCAGCGAGACGACCACGCGCGATCCCACCAGCCATGTTTTTTCTGTCAAAATCAATGGAGTAATAAACTGAAGCTAAAAGGGTTTTATTTACTTTTTTGTGGGAAAACAAAGGGTCCTATTTTCTCCGGCACTAGCAAAAAACAAAAGGCTTTTACACACTTGTTATATTTTGTAAAATCTTATTCCCACTTGTTTGCTTGATTTATATGCATACTTGTCCTTAATTATAATTCATTGATATGTGAGTTTTACTTTTCAAAATACAAAAAATATACCGTCCTACTAGATACTTCTATTGGATATATAAGTACAACATGGATTCAATATATATTACTTTATTTGTTTTAAGTTTTAAGTTATGTGACACGAATTTATAAAATTCATCATATTTTTTATATGTTTTTTTAAAATATTTTAAATTGTTTATTATTGTGATTTATAGTAATTTTTAAAATAATATATCACACTCGATCTGTCATAATTTATATGATACTGATAGAATTTCGAGAGTTTTCAATTTTTTTATACATTCTTTAATATTTTAAGTTAATTTTTGTGATTTTTATCACATTTGTTACATAATTTTCAAATAATACATGTTACTCCTTTTGTCTCAGTTTATATGGCAATGATCAAATTTTGAGAATTATATGATTTTTAAAATATAGTTAATTATTATAATTTATCATTGTTAATTATTGTGATTTATATCACATTTGTTACATAATTTTCAAATAATACATGTTACTCCTCTTGTCTCAGTTTATATGGCAATGATAAAATTTTGAGAATTATATGATTTTTAAAATATAGTTAATTATTATAATTTATCATATTTTTTTAAAAATATATAACTAACTAAAAAAATTAAAATAAATAAATTTAAACAGAAAAAGTACGAAATTTTTAGAAATATCATCCACTAAAAGCAAACGTAACAAACAATTGCCGTTTTCTAACCGATTCTATAAAGTCGATAGTAATAACTAATAACTAATAGTAACTAGTTTCAAGTCCCCTCGTGTCCTAATGCTAAACATATAATGACATCATAAAAAATTGAACTGTAATTTAAAAGATTTTCAAGGGATATATAAATAAAAATAAATAAAATTATTTCCTTTTTAATTATGTATAGAAATATTTATTTTAATTAAATAAAAATAAAAAGGCTAAATGAACACCAAAATGAGTACTATTACAATGGTCAATATGCTTGCCGACAGAGGGAAATTTAGGAATTTTGAATTGACGAAAAAATCAGTTTCTTTCTTGCAACTCTTTTCTATAATTTGTTATGTTAGGTATAGGGTTGTGTTAGGGTCTTTTTGCTTTGAGACTAGAATTTAGAATTATTTTTATTGAAAACTCACACTATTGATTCCAAATCCTAGTATGAATTCAAAAAAAGCATTTATGTGTTGCTTGCAAGAAAAAAAATTACTTTTTTTGTTTTAATTTAAGTGATATATTTCTATTAGGCATAAAGTCAAAGAGGGGAAAAATAAACTCTTAAAATTTATAATTTATAATTATTTTATTAAAGGTAAAGAAAATTTTTAAATTAAGTTTGTTCCTATCACAGAGAATTTTGAAGAGTAATAATTGATGTTTGACTAATTAATTAACGCCTTTTCTTTTTGGCTTTTTTTTTTTTCAAAATTAAAGAACAATTCTATAAAAAAGAACGATAGAATATAAAACTAGACAGTTTTAATCCTAAAATAAAAAAGAATAAATATTAAAAATAGCTATAAAATTATTCAAAAGCCCAGACATTTTCTTTACGGATCTCCTCTTCTTCCTGTGGAGTAAAATCATTCTTGATATCAAATTCTTTACGTATTTCTTCTAGTGTTTTACCTGTAATCCTATATCGGCAACTTCTTGACACATCATATCCAATATTTCCTTATCGTTAAGAAAATTAGCAGCTAAGATAAGAGCATGCAAAATCGAGTGGTGCACCTTCACAAAAGCCTTGTCAAAGTCCATCATCATGTCTTTGGAGATGCCTTCCTCCGAATGTTTCTTCCAGTATTCGATCACTTTGGTCATTGTTTTGCTATCGACATTAGGTAGGGGAATGACGTTTGAAACACAATCGTCTTCAACCATATTCTTGATAGTTTGTGACCTTACGACTATCGCCTCATCCAGTACAAATTTCTTATCAGCGCAAGTCTTTAAAGTCAACAAATCAAATTAAACTAGGATTAGAAACCACTATAACTAACAAATCCTAATTAAACATGAATAAGTAAATACCATAAATAATAAATCCTAAACACGTAGGATTCCTACTCCACCTTTGAATTATTATTTTCACCAAAAACAAAACATTTTTGTTATTCTAGAAAACAAGTTATACTATTACTATATAGAATGGTAGTTGAGTTACTGTAGCGTGTTACTTTATTATATGATTGTCAAAACATTATTTTTTTATGGAAGAATAAGTCCTAAAGCTATTAATTTCTTCCTATGTGGATTCTGGCCACACATATCTGGACTTACCTCAAAACTTTTAGAAAATATAAGTAAAAAAAACAAATAACTAAAAACACGTGAGAAAAAAGATAAATCAAACCATTTTTTTTTTTTGAAAATGACGTTACCCTCACATTTTTATTGTAAATTTGATAAATTCTTGAGTGAAGTTGTCAATTAAAGCATGCATTTCGATATTTTTCTTTAAATTGTATTCTAATAATAATTATGGAGTGGAAAAAATTGACTATGTATGTGGTCTTTTATTCTGCACTTGAGTCTTCAAGATTTGATATCTTATTTCTTTTTTTGGTTTGAAATTGATGTATGCATGTCTGCGTCTAAGTTAACTGCAATTACAAAGACCACATAGAAGATTATAATATTTTATTTCAATATCAACGTAATTTAAATGGCTCAATATATATAAGAAAATAAATGTTAAATACAGTTTAGAGAATAGATTAATTATTATTTAAACTCTTTCTACGTAATGTAATTTTAATGGAAGTCACCACGTCTTAAAATGCATAATTGTATTAGAATTTGGTTTAATACAATGACAATTTCTTAAGTTTATCATTAAGTTCATTTAGCCATTCAATTACGATATGATAAAAAGGTTTTGTATGTGTACAGTGTACTCATGAGCTCGTTATATAGTTCAGTGTACTCTGAACTTGATGCAAATCATTAGATTTACCTCAAATTATTGACGATCTTTTAAAAAAAAAACTCTTTTATTTGACTAACGGTACTTAAATACACCCCTAATCTACTTCTCTTGATCACTTAAAATATTTCACTCTTGATATCATAACTTGAAAACCTCATGAATATTTCACCTTAATAACTTGAAAACCTCATGAATATTTCAATTGATCATGATGTGTATAATTAAAAAAGAAAATATATTTTTGATAAATGTTTGTGAACCTGCCTAGATAATACTTTGGGCCTACTACTTTTTTCTAATTGTTTGGATGCTAAACTTAAATATTTCACATTTCATCATATACTATCTAAAAATAAGACAATTTTATTGGAGTACAGTACTTGTAGTTGTTAGGATGTTACAGTCTAAATTGAAAAGTCCATAATAACAGACAGAAAACAAAGGCGGCTACAACTCGTGTCTGCCATTGGTCAAATTTATCATCAATTTCCTGCCTCTTTCCATCTTCCTAACTACATTTATACTTACATCAATCATCCTCTTCCCCTGTTTTCTGAAACTGAGCTGAGTTTTCCATCATTCTCTCTAAAATTAATTACATGGAGATAGATGATAATGCTTGTACTACTCCTTATATTAGTGCTTGTACAAGCCCTCAACATCGTTATGGCACGTTTTTTCTCAGTGCCCCAACTAGCCCTGCTCGTGTCTCCGCTGCCCTCTCTGATGATTTCCATATGATTAGTGGTGGGGAAGGTCTAAAAGTACCCGGTGAAGTTCCGTTTAATTGGGAGGAAAGGCCTGGAATTCCGAAACCGAGAGATCAAATTAATGAGGAAGAAGAGGAGGATTTTGTTTTTGATTTTAGTGGACAGTTGGAAAGAAGCTCTGTTTCAGCAGCTGATGAGCTTTTTGATGGTGGAAAGATTAGGCCATTGAAGCCACCACCTAGATTACAATATGAAGATGATTACAAACCATTCTATTCGCCTAGATCACCGAAGCAGAGACTCAAGCAAACTTTCTCTCCGCGAAATAAGAAGGAAATTGACCCATTTGCTGCAGCTATAGAACACACTGCTCGAATAGAAAAAATCGAAAAGCCTAAAAAGACGAGATCTTTATCTGTTCCTGATCTGGTATTTGATCACGAAAGCAATCAGGAGACCACAAAGACTAGCCCATACTCTCTGTGTTCCGTTTCATCATCGATATCACTATGGTACAGAAAATGGAAACTGAAAGATTTGTTTCTATTCAGAAGTGCTTCAGAGGGTAGAGCAAGCAGTAAAGATCAATTAAACAAGTTTTTGAAGAAAACTCGCGAGCAGGAGGACGCCAAGACTTCAAGCTTCAGATCCACTGCTAGTAGTGTTGCATCATCATCGGTATCAACCTCCTTGATGAGGAGGAGGAGGGACATTTCAGCTCATGAGTTGCATTACACGTTGAATAGGGCATTCTCCGAAGAGATGAAGAGGAAAACATTTTTGCCATACAAGAAATTAGGGGTACTAGGTTGCTTAGGATTCATTCCATCAATGGATGATACAAGTTTTAGAGGTGTTGCTCCTTCTATGTCCATGAATCATCGTCAATAAAATCTCATCATCTCTATGTGAAATTTTCTCTTCAATTTATTACGTTTAAGTGTATATCGTAGTTTGTAACATTTATGACCTCCAATCTTCTTGGCAGAAATTAAATCTGTTTGTACAATATTGTATTTGAGATATATATCTATGGAACATGTTAGCGCGAGGAAGCGATGAAAAAGGAAAAACTTTCATTATTATACATGTCATGAAATTATATAGATATTTGCATGTTAAGCATAAACAAAAGAATCAAATTAACAGTAAATTGGAGTGTGGGTGAAGAACAAAATATCCCCACAATCCTTTAACAGTTAGGAAGTGGAACAGTCAATAAACTATCTACCTATGCTAATCTAATTCATGAATTTGCTACAGTTGGGAGCTCCACAATGACAGGGGACTTTAACCTCATCATTCTGATCAGCCTCAAATCTGTAATCAAAGGTTAACTCACTCCCTGCTGAAACATCCTTTTTTGCAAAAAGAACGATCCGATCCTCGTTTTCTCCAAGACTCATGATCCTTGAAAAGCAATTTGGCATGCATGAATGGTTGATTAATCTTGCTATGGATCCTTTCATGGTTGCATCAATCACTACTTCTTCATTTATCCTGAAAAAGTAACAGTTCTTGCCTTGTGACTTGTATTTACGCTCTCTAAGGTCAGCGACACTGCCCCTTATCTTCTCACCCACATACTCGGCTACCATTTCTCCTTCTTGAAGCTTTCTCTTTGCAAAGAGACCCCATGCATGTATATCGGATTTCCCAAAACAAACCCGGTGGTTTATAGTTTTACTCAAATGATGCAATCTCTCTCTCAATGTTGGAAAATTCCTTTCTTCTTGATGTTGTTTTGAGGTTAAACTCTGTATGGCTGTTAGTGAGTGATGGTGAGGCCTTGTTACCCTGTGGATTATTGGTTCTGGTTTAGCTTTCTTGTCCGTTGATTGTCTAAAAATTCGACATCTAGCTGCAGAGAAATCATCTGGTTCGTTAGTTTCAGCTGATGATGCATCGGTAGGCATGAGCCTCAAATCTTTCAACACTCGGCCTCCATTTCTTCTCTGAAGCAAATTTTGGTTCGAGTAAACTCCACCAGGAGTTCGCATGACTAAAATGTTATCCTCACTTGGGGCTTTATGAGAAGCACAATACGATAACCATTTAGTTGTTTGTGTTCCGTTCTTCTCTGAGCACTGCATTTCCATGTAGTATCCAGCTCGGGAAGCACACGTGGAGTGATAAGATATTGTGCATTTGCTGCATTGTATGCAAGAACCATGAGTCTGCTGGCATATACTGCACGCTTGATGAAAGGACTTTGGTGGAATCACAAGAAGTCCTATGGCAGGCTCCATCTTCTCATAATCAACAAAAGCAATTTCAGGTCTAAACCAACCACAAGTGACATGAACCCAAAAAGGATCAACATCAGTAGGTTTCAACGCGCCCCCTTTGACAGGACACAGACAGCATTCCCTTTCAACTTCTGGAGTTTCACAAGCCCGGCAAACCCACGAAGCTAAATCTCGAACCTCTCTAGCGCCATAACATTCTTGATGAACAGCTATCTGGCACCTACTGCATATAATAATCTTGTTGAAGTGCCAATCTTCAATCCATCTACAAATGGCGCAACGTTCTACAGTCCACTTTGCATTAACAGGATTATACTTTTCTTGCAAGAGTGACATCAATTGCTGCCGCCTATCTATTTTCAAAGGACTAATTCCATGAACATTGTTATTGGCAACCCATTCCCCTAGTGGCTGCATAGTCATCATCACTTTAATACTGACCTTCCACTTTTTCGCTCTGGAACCAGCATGCCGTTCCCATTCACCAACTGTCAGCTTCTTAACCCTGCAAGAACCACACCTACACTCAACCATATGAAGTTCTGGAAAATAAATCCCTTCCA
This sequence comes from Solanum pinnatisectum, assembly GCA_035578085.1. Classification (NCBI taxonomy): domain Eukaryota; kingdom Viridiplantae; phylum Streptophyta; class Magnoliopsida; order Solanales; family Solanaceae; genus Solanum; species Solanum pinnatisectum. Next base: position 46,409,702 of record CM069078.1, on the reverse strand, counting down.
TCCCATTGCAAATTACAGCTATAAAATTAGACTTTACTCCACAGTCGGGGCATAACGAATTTTTGTTAAGATCACTGCAAACTTTCTTACATGCCGAGCAGCATATATTGATTTTCCTCCATTCAACTTTGACCTCACGATGAAGATGGGATCTTGGACTTTCTGCTGAAAAACAGTAATCTTGAACTTGGGGCAGAAAATTTGGCGATTTACTTTCTTCAACTTTAAATTGAAAGCTAAAATCTTTGAATCCAGCCCCAAATACTTCATCAAATTTCTGTTTCTTGGATGTAAACAACCAATTTTCCCTATAAATTTCGTCGTCAATCTCTTTCTTGTTTGTTTTCCGTTTCACAGCCATTAGGACTTCACTTCAATCAATACTTAAACTTAAAACAAAGGCAATTTCTTCATCCACATCGGCAATTTATAAACCCTAAACCCTAAAACACATGAATTCGATTGCAATTCCCAGTAAACCCCTGTTTCTCAAGATTTACGGAGAGTCGAATCCAATGAAACAAACAGAGTATTGCAAATTTATGTTCAACTAGTTCTACAAATCTACTTTCGCCGTTGCCGTTGCCGTCACCGTCGCCGGAGAAAGAGAAGCCTCCGATTAGAAATAAACGGCAAGACTCATAAAGAGAGAGTTTAAGGAACTACATGTTCCCATTCCCATTCGGACAAGGATTTTCTTACATTTATAGGTTTCGGTACAGTTTATGGGCTTCTACTGGGCCTGGAACTTTCAGATAAAATAAGCCCATTGGGCCATTATCCCACAAGAGTCAACCATCTTCTTGCTTAGTGAATTTAATTTCTTTTAAATGATGGAAAATTTTATTCAATGTAATCAATTACTCAAAGTTATAGCTGTTATTTATTCGAACCGTTTTTTAAAAAAAAACAGTTTTTGTTTCCAAATCTTGTAATAGAGTAGAAGAAGCAAAGACATACTTTGAGCCTATAAATTGTTTGTGTCCTTAAGGATTTATAACTCCTGTTGTTAAGGAATCGTGTTACTTTCTCTCACAATAAAATGGAAGTATGTTTCTAGTGACAATGAGAATTAGAAGACTTTGATAAGTAAAAATGGCAACGAAATCACACTGGACACCGACGCTTATATCTTTGAATGAAAGATACTTCTTGATTTTTCAAGTGAAAAACTGAGGTGAAGTCTTGAAATTTATGGTGACAAGATTGGATGCAGATATATGTCACAATCTGATTTCTCGAGCCATGATGGCACCTACTATAAACCCATCAGTAGGTAAGCCAACCCGTAACCCAAAATAACAAGTAATGGGTCTGAGGGTAGAAACTAAACAAGAGTCAGTAAAATTTAAGATAACAATATAAACAGGCAGAAGCAAACCAAAACATATATACAAATAAAAATCCCTCCCAGAACCTGGAAGTCACTAGTATAGAGCTACTAACAAAATGAGTACAAGTCCCAAAAGTGGACCACAGAGGCTGGACTGTCTCGAAAGGTAAAAGACAAATCTATATATGCAGATGAAGACTGAAATAGTACAAAACGCTGTGTGTTCACCCCGTCTCCGGATCAGACTACTCCAAACTAGATCAACGCTGACCACTGGAGCTCGAACCTCAAATCAATCTTAGAAAACACGACGGCACCCTGAAGTTGATCAAATAAGTCATCAATACAGTTCTTCACCGTCACCTTGTTCAGTTGCCTGTAGTCAATACACATCCTCATAGTCCCGTCATTCTTCTTCACAAACAGAACAGGAGCACCCCAAGGCGACACACTCAAACGGATGAACCCCTTACCTAAGAGGTCCTCTAACTGAACACTGAGCTCCTTGAGCTCTGCAGGAGCCATCCCGTAAAGCAGAATAAAAATAGGACTGGTGTCGGGCTCCAAATCTATGGAAAAATCAATGTCACGCTTTGGAGGTAGGCCTGGTAGGCCTGTAGGGAACACATCTGCAAACTCTCTAACCACAGGAACTGAGTTAACTGAAGGGCCCTCCCTACTCACATCTCTCACATATGCCAAATAAGCTAAACACCCAGAAGAAACCAACCGTCTAGCCCGCATAAAAAAGATGATCCCCGTCGGCGTGTGACTATAAGCACCCTGCCACTACACTAGGGAATGCCAGGCATGGCTAAAGTAACAGTCTTGGCGTAGCAATCCAAGACCGCATGGTAGGGGATAACCAGTCCATGCCCAGAATTACATCAAAATCAACCATAGCTAGTAGAATAAGATCAACTCTAGTATCATAACCCTGGATAGTCACTAAGCAAGATCACAATACCTGTTGCCACGACCTCTTTTTGTGAGCTTGATTTTGGAATTTTTAAGACTTGTTTTCTCAGCCATTTTAGGTTCGATTTCAGTGATTCAAAGGTTTATCTTGTGGGGGGTTTTTGCAAGGAAGCTCGGGGAACTAATTAGGACCTACTTTTGGAGGTTAATTTTGGAATTTCCAGCGCGGGTCCCACTTTTCCCGTTTTGACCCCGAAATTGGTCCATCTCTGTTTCTTGCGATTTTAGTGTCTAAACGACCGTAATAACGTTGTGACTCTATTTTTGATAGCGTGGCAGAGTTTCGAGGCCGTTCGAAAAGAAAAAGCTCCGGATGAGTGATTTTGGAGCGCGCGTGATCGGCCAACAGGTAGGCTACGACTTCCCTCTCTTAGATTGAGCTCAAGAGTGTGAATGCATGTTGATTAGTTGGGATTTGGATTGGTAGTTATTGAATCATGCATAGGTGTTTAGAAATACATGATTCGAAACCGATAGGCCTTAGTTTTGCCTCGACGTCGCTCGGCTGGCTTAGATCCCTGTAGACTAGTGTAGTAGACTTGAGTCTGATCGGGTCGTGACAATATACTTGTTCGTTAAAGACAGAGTCTATTCAAGAATTTAGTTACCGTTTGAGAAACTTTTAAAAATCATGAATTTTAAATTAAAATTTTGCGCGAAAACTAAATAATGAAAACAGTAAATTAATTAGGTCTAAAAAAATATATGAGTGAATCCGAAGCTGAGTGACAACAACACTTGAGAGAGACTCTTTTCTCAACTCTTTAAAAGCTTAGAAGAAATAATTCTAAATATAAACACAAAAGTTCTCTTTTCAAATTTCATTTGTCTATTTTATTTCATCATTTCTCATTTCTGCACAACATTTGACACTTTTCTAACAGGAAAAGCATGCAAGCTGAGGTCAATTTAGAATTTAATTTTATAAGTTCAATCTTAAATTTGTTTTAGTATAAATTCATATCTAGAACTTATAATAATTTTAATATATAGTTAATTACACATAAATATATATTTCATATAATCCAGTAACATTTTTGGCTCCGCCGCACAACCCACAGACAACTATCATATGCTGCCAACTTCTATATCTAATCAAATTTCAAAAAAATCTAAGAAGTATTATTTCCCTCTGATATTTTGGCCAATGAACTGTTTACACCATCCCAAAAGTACCTTAAGAAAATGAAAGCAAAATGGTTCGGTTCATTTGCTCTTCAATTTTCTTCGCCATGTGGTAGACAATATAATAAACATATCTCACTATACTCATAATCATGAGTCTCTCCTCACTGGCACAAAGGCGGATTTAGAATTTTATAATATGAGTTCACTATTGAAAAAGGGAGAAAAAAAATACTCTATGCTTATTAATACGACTATTTTATTATGATATATATATATATATATATATATATATAATTGATGTTTAGTTTTAAGGTAATTTTAGAAATACTTTGAGGAATAAACAGTTAATGTTCAGGATAAAATAGGAAAAAATAATAATTTTCTTTTGATATAATAAAAAATTAGCATATTGGATAAATAAAAGTTAACGAAGGAGTAAGTATTATATTTAGTGACAATTGGTCCCTTTTCCTCTTAGGTAAATAGCTCTACATTCAACCAAGTACACAATTTAGCCTTTTCTAAGCATAGGTGTCAACAGATAATATTAGATCAATTCTAGAAAACATATACATAAAATATCTAGTTTAAGAGAAAGATCATAAATTCACGCTTACCGCCCTTGAATTGATGAGAGTTTTCATAAGGTAATTGTTCTTTACATGTAAAACCCCCACATAAACAAATTATCTCAACACATGACAAAAGAATTTACAAAGCAGGGAGACAAAACAAAACAAAACACCTCTTAATTTAAACTAAAGGTTTTTCTGTGCTATCTGATGAACTTACACTAAGATTAAACATGCAAGTCCCTTTAGATATTTGCTTCTCTTTTGATGAAACTAATGATGTTGTATTCCAATATTGTCCACTTTTGATCTCTTCTCCATATACCCAATTTTCCCCTTGTCTACTTTTACTCTCAATTCCACCAGTCTCTGAGCAAGAAATTGTAACTTTTCTCCAATTGCACCAAATCCTCAGCATGATATAAAGCAGAACCATGCATAGAACTGTTGCTGTTAACACAATAGCCACTGTTATCCCTACAACACTTGCTTTTGACAACTCCCATATTCTCTCATGTTCCTTTAATTCAGAACAAGATAGTAATGGTGGGCCACATAGGTTATGATTGTTTCCCATGAAAGAACTTAGTGGGAATCCTGAAAATGTGGAAGGGATTTGGCCTTGGAGATGATTATATGAAAGATTGAGTCTATGTAAACTTGATAACCTTCCAAGTGATGGTGGGACTTTTCCTTGAAGTTGATTGAATGAAAGATTCAATCTTTCTAACTTTACAAGGTTTCCAAGTGATGAAGGGATTTCACCTGAAATGTGATTCTTACTGAGGTCTAGTATTACTTGTAATTCGGATAAAGAACCGAGTTCGTAAGGGATTGAGCCAGTTAAGTTGTTTTCAGAGAGCCTTAGCTCATAAAGCTTTTGGCATTTTTGAAGAGTTGAAGGGATGGAACCAGAAAGATTGTTTCTTCGAAGATTCAAGACATTTAGACTTGTGAGATTGCCTAATTCTGGTGGTATGGGGCCTGATAATCTGTTGTAACTTAGAGAAAGTTTGAGTAATTTTGGAGAGTTTCCAAGTTCTGTTGGAACTGTTCCAGTGAAGTTGTTGAACGAAAGATCAAGTTCACCAAGATCTTCTATGCCTCCTAACCATGTGGGAATTTCACCCGAGAATTGGTTAGAGCTAAGGAGAAAATGACCAAGGTTTTTAAGACCAGCAAGGGAAGGTGCTAGATTTCCGGTCAAATTGTTGAATGATAAATCAAGAAACCTGAGATCCTCAAGTTGTCCGAATTCAGATGGGAGTTCTCCAGTGAAAAAATTATTAGCAAGGCGAAGACGGGTTAGATTTCTTGACAAAGCTAGCTCAGAGGGAATAGGACCAGAGAAACTGTTGTTTGTTAAGTCAAGAGCTGTCAGAGAATCTAAACCAGCTAAGGGGTAAATGTTTCCACTGAACTTATTGTGAGAAAAGTTAATTTTGCTGAGATTTTTCAGAAGGGAAAGAGATTCAGGAAGTGGACCTTCAAGGGAATTGTTGTAAAGAGTAATGAGGTCCATCTCTGAGAGAAATCGAAAAGTTGGTGGCAATGATCCTGAAAGTTTGTTATCAGCCAAAGTCAGTTTTTGAAGCTTCCTGCAGTAGCCTAAGCTTGATGGAATCGGACCTGACAACTCATTCTGCCTTAGTTGAAGAATAACAAGATTCTTAAGACTCCCAATGTTATCAGGAATAGGTCCTGAAAGTTGGTTACCGAAGAAATCAACTCTTGTTAAGCTGGAGCAGTTTGTCAACTCTCTTGGAATACTTCCTGACAACTGGTTTTCGTAGAGGTATAGTTCACGCAGCCTTTGAAGCTTTCCTATTTCAACTGGGATTCCGCCAGAGAGCATGTTATGAAACAGGTACAAATCTTCCAAGTTAGTCAAGTTTCCTATTTCAGAGGGTATAGTTCCAGTAAAGCTGTTATTGTTGAGCAAGAGGTCTGTGAGACTTTCTAGCCTGTCGAGGCCTCGTGGCAGCATTCCTCCAAAACTGTTACCGGAGAGATCCAGTTGTCGTATGGACGTGCAGTTTAATAACTCCAACGGGAAGTTCCCAGACAGCTTATTGTCAGCCAGAATGAGTAGGCTTAAGCTTGAATCACGGAGACAGAAATTACTCGGGATGCTTCCTGTTAAGAAGTTACCAGAGAGTGATAAAGTCTCAAGATTCTTCAGCTGAGTGTTGAGAAGCCTTATGGTTCCTGAAAGGTTGTTGTTTGATAAATCCAATGTTTCAACCAGAACCAGCTGGTTAAGCTCGAAAGGAATTTCGCCTTCCAATTCATTGCCAAACAAGTTCAAGTACATCAAATTGGAAAGATGGCTCAGCTCAACAGGAATCGAACCAGAAAAACTGTTGTTTGCCAGGTTCAAGATTTTGAGTGATTCGAGCTGACCAATTGAGGCAGGAATCTTTCCCTCAATCCTGTTGTTTGATGCTGCAAAATTTTGAAGATTTTTGCAGCCGCCAATTGCTTCTGGTATGGGGCCACTAAGACTGTTTTGCTGCAAGTCAAGATTTATCAGCTGCTTCAAATTACCAATCTCATTTGGTATCTTCCCACTGAATTGGCAATAAGCAACAGCCAACACTCTCAACTCAGAAAGTTTACCAATTTCTGGTATCACTTGTCCTGTCAGCATATTGGCTCCAATTCTAAGAACTTGCAACTTCCTCAAACGACCGATCTCCGAAGGAATCTCACCACTGAGAAAATTAGAGAAAAGAAGCAATTCCTCCAAGTTATGAAGCTCTCCTAATGCAGGAGGGATTGTTCCATTAAGAAAATTATCCGAAAGATCAATCACTCGAAGAGAAGTGAGATGCGCGAATTCTTGAGATATTTGACCTTCTAGTCCTGAACTAGTAAGATTGAGCCTCACAATATGAGATTTATCATCTGAACATGCCACTCCATTCCAGGTACACATGTTAGTCCCTTCAGACCAGTTATCAAGAACTCCATATGGATCAACAAGTTCTGACTTTATTCTCAAAAGGTGATACGAATCAGATGAACCATCTGCTGAAGAAACAGCAAGAACAACACTAACTGATGTCAAGAAAAACAGCAGATAAGAAAAAAGAACACTTCCCATGTCAATATTTGTGAATGGAACACAACCTTGGAACTTAAATTGACAAATGCATAATTTATGAAAGAAATTTGTGGGGCTGTTTTTACTTAAAATGGAAAACTATGAGTAGCATGAAGCTAATATATTTGCTAAGAGAGATAGGAGAAAAGTTAACAGTGTCCTAACTTGCCAAGGCAAAAAGGAATTTGGAGTTTAAATAGTTTGTTCTGCCTAATCATCTTTCCAATAAAGTTGATGACAATCAGCATGAAAAGTTTTCTGAGTTTAATAATAGTTTTTTAGTGTTACCATATAACTATTCCCACAACTAGAAACAAAGTTATTTTCCACCGCAAATCAGTAGAAAATTTGTGTTATAGAACATGATTTTCCCACTCATTTTTCCACCGAACCAACTCACTGGAAAATGCATAGTGGGAAACTTCCTTATTTTTTCATAAATAATTACTATTTATTTTCTTTTCACACCAATTCAATCAAAATATCTGTGGGAATAGCCGCTGAATATTTTTCAGTGGAAAAACAATGATTTTTTGGTAGTGTCCCTTCACTTTCCATGTTCTAGGTAAAAGGTGTGCTATTGTAACCTTATTTTTTTTACTTTTTGGTTTAAAGACAGGGCAATCATAGAATTATGGAGCATGTGTTAGTAGCTTTAAAGATGATGAAATGTATGAAGATAAGATGTTGTGATGGCTATGTTGAAAAAATAGTTACACAAGAACAAAAAAAGCTATGGGAAAAAGTCCCACTTGCTCCTGCAAAAACAATCAAGAAAAGTGGACCTTAATCTATTAAAAAAAAAATGGACCTTTCCCTAGAGCTCTAACTCTAAATGGCCCCTCTTAAGTCAAGTTGATGAAATTTTTGAATTAGATATTCTTCCATTTAAAAAAATGACATCTTTTCTTTTTAGTCTGTTTAAAATAAAATGATCTTTTTTCCCTTTTTTGTAACATTTTAAGTTTCGATTTTCCACGAGACATGTTTAAGACTACAAAATTAAATGACATTTTGGTATATTTGACATAATTTTAATTTAGGGCCATAAAATTGAAAAGTCTTCTTTAATTTCTAAAATTCTGTGTTAAATCAAACTAAATTATTCTTTTTTAAATGGAGAGAGTACATGGAAAGAATGTTATTGAAAATGAAAATCTTTTGGAATTTATTGCAAAAAGATCAGATCATGTTTGACTTTTTTTTTAAAAGAGATGTGGTCATTTAAGCTTCACCCTTTGTCATTTAAGCTTCACCCTTTTTGTCAACTTAATTGGTATAATGGCTGCGCAACAGATTAGAACGGAACCACCGGACCGGAACGAATCGGTACCAGATCGGAACGGGACGATTTGATTGATTTGTTTACCAGTACTAGGATGAACCGGACCGGATACTCGGTTCCGTCCCGTCCCACTATATGCCGGGATGGAACCGGAATGGACTGGAATGGAATGGGATGGGATTTACGGGACGACACATCTAGCTATTTCAAAAAATGATAAAAAAAAAAAATTAGTTATTTTGATTTTTTGAATTACGAAAATATGAATGTTTTTTTTTATTTTTCTAAGTTTAAACTTTAAATTAATAGTTTTGAAATTTATAATGTAATTTTACTTAAGTTTATTTTAAAGATATTTTTTTTTTAATTTTTACCTATTAATTTTGCAAGTTAAGTTTAATAAAGTTTTTTTAAAAAGTTTTTTAGCTTAGTTTTCAAATTTCAAGATTTGAATCTTTTGAAGTTTATAAGTTATTACTTACTAATATGTTGTAACTTATAAGTTATATTTATAATATAAAATATAAATAATATAAATTATATAAATTATATTTATAATATAAAATATAAATTAATTAAATATATATTTCAAGATTTGAATCTTCTTTATTTTTTTTTATATATAAATTATAATATAAAATATAAATTAATTAATAAAAATTATTAATTAACCGGAACCGGAATAAACCAGTACACCGGTATCAAATCGTGATACCGTTCCATCCTGTGTACTGATTTACGGTGTCCCGTTCCATCCCGAAGACTACCGGACCGGAACGAACCGGAATGGTACCAGAACGGTACCGGTACAACCCAGACCCGTGCCCAGCCTGCTATAGCTCCATTATATAATTTGCAATACACCATCTAGCTTGTTGTTCTTTATCTCCCCTAATTTTGTTTGAAATTAAATATCTAGGCATAGTGACATGTTTACATAATAATAATAATAAGTCATACGTGGTGTCTTACGTATATTATGTCATACTCAGGCACATTCATGTTGATGTCTCTATAATGATCTCGAGACGTTGAGAGCCTACCTCACACAAGATTAAGCCTAAGGCGAGTCCTTTCTTACCTCTTATGAAATTGAATTTAATTTTACGCTTTATTTTAACAACTTCAAAGTTTCATAACCATGTGATACTATAGTACCTAGACAAAAAACTTTGTTGTTCTATTAAACTTGAGCCTATCAATTTTTCATAATTTGGTATAATTATGTGTCAACTTATGATTGGAAATTTGGATGAAATTATTCTCAACCCTTTAACCAAATCTGACCTAATACCACATTTAAAACAACTAGAAAACAGAAGAGCAGAGCAACCACATTTGAATTATCTCATAAGAGGGAGCAGTTTAATTTTAATGCTTTAAAATTCAGAACTACCAAATGACCATGTGAACTATTTTTGGTTGTATTATGATCAAAGAATGTTAATATTTATTTTTTGTCCAATTAGGCCTATTATTAAGGGTTAAATTTGAAGAAAATATAAAAAATTTAGAGGATTATTCTTGACTAAGAAGAACACAAACATATGAAGACAAGTGATTGGTTAGCTTTACACAGGGATATCTCGTTGACAATAAAAATTAACTTTGAGGTTTTTGCTTACGCAGGGGCAGAGTCAGAAATTTTCAATTTTATGGATTTTGGATTTTAGAACTTGACTTCAAAGACTAGATTCTAAACTTAACACAAATTTACTGTTTGAACAAAATTATTAAGTTCGACCGAACGTGTATCTGAGCTTCTAGCTCTAGCCCTAGCCAAAGATTGTCCTATCTAAACTAGTAAACAAAGCAAAATATTTACTTTGCTGGATCATAGTACCCAAGTGTTTAATCACATATTTTCAAGAAAAGACACATCCATTATTACCCCAATTAATTGCATAATATTTGGTAATAGTGAGGTAGGGAAACATAGAAGTAGGGGTGTCAAAAATGAATTCAAACATAGGTAACCCGTCTAATCCGCCCAAAATTTTAAGGGTTGGGCTCAAGATAATTTGAATTTGGTTCAATCTCAACCCATTCAAGCATAACCTATTTTAAGAGAATCCTCAATTGAGCCCAATTCAATCTCCAATTTCAATCCGTTTTAAAACTCTTTACTAAGATATGTTCCTATATTAAAGGTATGAATTATTATCTATTTAACATCTTTTAGGATTTATCTATCCATTTGATACTTTTTTTAAAAAAAAAAAACTTGAGCTGAAATTCGAATTGTGATTATAAAAGTTAAATATCACTATGTTAAAATTATTGAGATTAATCGGATCAAATTGGCGGTTCAAGACCCAACCCGTCTTTTAGCCCATTTGAACCCAACCCATTTGATCCCAAAGTAAACTTGGGCGGGTTAAGACACAACCTGATTTCTATTTCAACCCATTTTAATATCTCCAATTTCAACACAACCCGCCCATTTGACACCCCATAAGGGAAAAATCTTTTGATAGGGATTGAAATCTTGTATTATATATATAAGCATAAATTAGAGTAGGGCAGAAAGAAGGAATTCATCTTTTAAAAGAATTGAATTTTTTTGTTTGTCTTTGGTAACTTGATGTATCTAATTAACCATTAATTAATGTAAATATTCGTACTTAGTAAAAGTAAAAGCTCTTTAATTTTAGATAGTAAAAAATAGAATTAATGCTTTTAATCTTATACCTAAAGTTGGGAAAATTAATCCAATCCAAAATCCCTACCGTTACTTTTTTGGGAAAAAAGTCTGAAATATATCTGAACTTTGACCGAAATTGTTGTAACGATACCAAACTTTGGAAAGGACATTTTACCCCCTGCACTATTTAATAGTGTATTTTAAATGTATATATGTGCCCACGTGGACATCATAAATATTGCATAATTATAAATAGTAACGTGTCCACGTAGGCACATATATACCTTTAAAATACACTATTAAATAGTGCAGGGATAAAAGGTCCTCCATAAAGTTTGGTATCTTAACAGCAATTTCGGCCAAAATTAAAATATTTTTCAGACCTTTTTCCCTACTTTTTTACGAGCCGATAACCTTTTGCTATCAAAGAAAAGAAAAAAAAAGGTATGCACATGATAGATAGTAGTGAAGTTGGGATTTTAATTTATTGGCCTAGATCATAACCTTCTAAAAAATTTCCTATTGAGTTCTAGATAGATGATTTATGCACATCACATAAATTTTTTTTAGCACAAAGTAACAAAGTTTGAATCAAACTATTGAATTTGTAGCTAAAATAATGTCTCCGCCCTAAAATTGTAGAGATGATAAAACTTATCTATTGCCAATATTTACATATATAATAGTTTAGTGATAAGAGTGTATATTAAAAATATATATCGTATATTTATTAGGTTGATGCAAATATCGAGAATTTTATCGCGTAAAGAGCAAGGTAAAAGATTATAAAAAAAGGAGTGATCCAACCACCTTTGAACATTAGAGTATAATATGGTTTTAGTTACTTGTCTTTATTCAATTTATGTATTTTTTGTGTAAGGTTCCACCTGAAGAGAAACAAATAGAATGAAGCCACACCAACTCTAGAATTAAGAATGAATGAAGGGATAATTGACATTGACTTATAAAGCTATGGTTCACAAATTAAAGGATATAAATCCAACAGAGAGGGTGCAATACATTGATTAATTTAAAAGCAAGTAGTCACTTCTCACTCTATTAGGGAGATAACAACAACCTAATTATTATTTTTTGTTCAAAATGGTAGACTTTTTTTCATGATGGAGAAAGAAAATATTATTTGTGATTCATTGACATTGGAGGAAATATCTGATATATTATTACAAAGAAATCAATCCACTCCATGGAATTAGTAGATTTGAATTTGACTTATACATACTGATAATATAAAATAATATATAATACTCTCTCTATTTTAATTTGTGTGGCATGATTTGAATTTTGAAAGTCAAGTAATTTAATTTTGATCGTGAATTCGGATATGGAATCTTTAAGCTTTTTATATAAAATTTACATATCTGAAAGTTAAATAAAAAGTACTATAAATCATAATAATTGATAATTCAAGATGTTTTTAAAGATACATGAGAAAAGTACAGTTACAAAAAAAATTTGTTTAAATCTCAAATTTCGAAAGGTGTCAAATGTATAGAGACAGTGTGTTCTGGCATGTAATCTATCTTAATTAGTGATTTCACATGTAGTATTTTAAATGTTTTAATGGTTCGACAATTTAAATTTATTATCCCAATAAAGAAATTGAACTCAATAAACTTTGAGCTTTTTATGTTGAATAAAGTACACTAATGGAATTGCATATCAATTTGGCTAGTCAATGGGTAGAGCTAGGATCTGAAGTTTGTTAATTTTGAAGACCTTTTAATTTTAAGTTCTTGAGTTCGATATTCTATATTTATTATCGCGATATAGAAATTAAACTCAATAAACTTTGAGCTTTTTATGTCGAATAAAGTACACTAATGTAATTGCATATCAATTCAGCTAGTCAATATGTAGAGTTAGGATCGGAAGTTTGTTGGTTTTGGAAAACTTCTAATTTTAAGTTCTTGAGTAATAATTTGTATATATTGAATGTTTTTTTTTAAATAAATATAAAGTTTGAATCAAAATTGAAAGTTATTAAATTTGACCGATTCCATAACCAAAACCCTGGCCCTGATCAACACCAGGTGTTGAATTTTAAGTGCTAGCCTTCTCCTTAATCAAGGAGTTGACTTTGATGTTGCACAATAATCACTAGGTGGGACCGATAAAAGAAAGATACTGAAATTAGGGTACGATAGCAAAATACATCTCTTAATTAATACTTACTATTTTCTTAAGAGGCATGTGAAAGGTAAACACCATAGATAATTTGAGACCGTAGGAAAGTATTAGGTAATGTTTCACTATGCTAATTAGCTACCAATTTGGTCATTGCTAAGTTAGCTAAGTTGTATCTAGTGCGTGAATTGAGCAAAAAACAGTCTCATGAGTTCCAAATTCAAACTTTCACTAAAAAATATTTTTGACATTATAAGTTGATTTGGAATATGTACTAAACACTACGTGTAGCGTAACATACATTACAAAAGGGAGTAGTGGAATAAATGAGATTGATTCACCCTTAATCAGAAATCTTGAGTTCAAGTTTTGTGAATGAAAAAATCTCCTAAGAAGCGTTATTCCCTTAAATTGCAAATTTAGATTCCAACCAGTAAAGTTACTTTTTAGTTCATTAATCATGATTGTCGTGAAGAAAAAAATAGAACTAGAAGTTGACCAAGTTGCATAGAAAGTACTTGGTACCGCCAAGAAAGAGAATTGAGCTGCCAACATTTCATCTGGAAAATTAACAAAACAAAGTGTGCCACTTCAAGCCAAAATGCGGCTGCATAATACAGAAAAATAGGACAAAAGTGAAAGTTACAACATTTGACATTTTAGACATTATAAGTTGTCATGATAGAATTGATAATTTCATTCATGGTAGTGCTCAAAGCATGTCCATTTTTTGTCCACATACGATGTTTCTCACAATGGCTTTCGTGTTTCATGTTGCTTTTATATGACTCGAACAAACTCTTTGATAATATCTACAAGAGAAAATTGAATAAATGAATAAACCAACACGCCATTGTAACATAAATCCAGTTAAGTAATTTCAGAGCCACTATCCGAACACCATTAACCCTAGAAGGGCCAATTCACAGACTTCACCAAAAAAAAAAAAAAACAGCCCAAACATCCAAAAAGTAAGTAAAATCACCGGTAACTCATGATAGTTGTGTCATGAAAAGGGAGGAATGAATATGATGATCGACAACGAGAGTTAACAATATTCTTACTATAATGAATCCTCACAAGACATAGAATAATTTGATATTGGGGCTAGCTAATTGTTTCATACCACTAAGAGTCTTCATTTTTCTTGAAATTGGGTGGGGAGTATGAATGTGATTTGGTGTTGGATGTTTAACGAATAGAAAAAAAAACATATACGAGATTATGCAATCAACTAACCGCTTCAATGTCGCAGCTGAATCTGGCAATCTGGGAGAACTGAGGAAGTAGCTGCAGACTCGGACTTGACGAGTTAAAAGACCAAAACATGTCCACAACAAAAACGCATGCAACTGACTTCACATGTCAACTAAGTTTTACATAAACATGTCTTTCTGCTCTCAAAGGAGAACCCCAGCCCAAACTGGGGATTCTCAACAGACAATTCCTAAGGCACTGTGGAACCGAGCATAGAGAACCGGGGGCGGGCAGGAAGATAGGCTAGGCGGAGTAGTCGCTCTGGAGCAGGTTCTTCGACTGGATCAATGCATGTATGAACCCTAAAAAAATTCCGCTTACAAAAAATTATACAAAAAGAAGTAAAGGAGAAGACTAAACAAAAAAATATTCCGCATTTGAATGTGCTTTTCCGTTGACAGAACATTTGCAAAATTACAATAGTCTTAGACCTAGATTAGATTTGCCCTCTTCAGAAACCTGATAGTTCTGCAGTAATATGGCCATATCGATTCAACAAAGTCCAGGTACTTCTCCACCAAGTAGACTTCTATATCCTTTGCCTTTCTTTTTGCTGCCTCTTTGTAGTCCAAGTTCTTTATATCTATGAATGGTTGCAATAAACGCATTCTAATATCTTCTTTAAGCTTCCCACGAACAATATAGTCATAAGCTAATAGGGAATACGTAGGCAAGTTCTTGACCACATTAACCGTCTGCTTGAAGCTGAATACATAGAGTGCACAAATGCCCCGTAGCATCTTAACATACAAAGCAACAATCAATGGTCCAAGAATCCAGAGAGGGGTCAATTCTTTAGATACTTCCGCTCCATATACTAAAGTAACAGCAAGATACAGGGGAACACTGCAAAGTAAGAGAATAGGCAGTGTAAACATCTAATATGCAGGATCACAATGAAAGCTATGAAACAACAGAGCCATTATATTCCTTAAATTTAATGCTTTACTATAAAAACATTTTGCAACTTTTGGATAAATAACAACAGACATAATAGCAAAGCCACAATTTTCTATTCACAGACATAAAGTCCAGAATGCTCAGAGCTCCATTCTTTGAATGGAAGAGACATTCTTTTACTTTTAAAAAACAAAATGCTCAGGAGCTCCATTTTAAACCAAAATATCAGATCGTTTGCACATAGCAAGGAAATATTTGAACTCATTAAGAAAACCTGTACACAAATTGGTGCAAAAGAGAACTTCACTTCCACCATCAACATACCCCTTCCTATTGTACCCCCATCCACTATTAAAAGACAGATTGCAGAAGACATGTCGAATGTCCATGTAACATCTCAAAACCCAAAAATCAATGGGTGAAGGAACATATCAAGTAGAATGAAACACCACATAACAGGGAGACACTCCCCCAAACTCAAGATAATAAAGATCTGACAGAAAAAACATATAAACATAGAGAGAATGAGAGAGAGAGAGAGAGGACGGACAAAACAGGTAGTAAAAGGACACACAGTAACAAGATATTGAGACTAACGATACTTACAATGTCAATACAGGTATCTTTATTGTTGCATCCAGACTCAGAAAGAAGCACCAGACAGCCTTTAAGACATGAACTCTTTCTTTCTCTTGTACCATCTTTTGTGTTTCTGAAGTTTCCATGGTATATGGCTCTTCCACAGTTTGATTTGTAACTTGGTTTGGTGAAGGTGTACTCAACAATGTTAACCAGCTCTTAAATATATTTTTGGCAAAATACTTTGTAGTCTCATCTGCTTCCGCAGAGTAAGAAATGGGAACATTCTGTGCCCTTGGAGATACCACAGAGGTTTCTTCACTCTCATGTGGCACATAAGAAAGTTTTACTGAGCTATTCAGCGATTTTGACCCACTGACACTGCCTCCAGACTCATTTTGGCTGTTGCTCTTGAAAGCGGAGATCTTCAAGGATTTTCCTTTTGGTTTAAGGATGAAAGGAGCCCCTATTCTGGAATCAAATTATTTGATCAATCACATATGCAGCACCATGCGTGGAACAGACTTAATACAATCTACAAATAACTAAAATGAACTCATAAAACAGTCCAAAGACGGAAATATCTTGGACGACCAAATACACAAATGAAAATCAGTAATCCAGATTTCATACTGCACACGTGCAATATGTACACTAGGGCAGCATCTTTCTGGGCAATTGAACACGTAGAAGTGGCCCTCAGTAGAAATGGCAATTCTTTTTTAAAAAAAATGTACTTTATTATTTTAGAGGTTGTTGCTTGGCAGAAACCTACAGTGAGAAATTCCATAAGGAATGAATCAACCTATCACCAGGCTAAACGCAGAGACCTCTGATTTTCTTTAAGCCCTACAATGGCCTGACAGAAAACTTGACAGATGGCTTGGCAACTCCTAATTTGTCTAGCACAGAGGAAGACCTACCTTCAGCATGTAGGCGTCAATGCAGACACTTATCTGAAGGCCGCCATATTTTTTGTTATCAATCAGGTTACTTGGTACCATTGACATTCAAGTGTAGATGGTAAATAAGCATCTGATATGTCAGATCAGAGTTAAATATGACAGTAAGAGAAAGCAAACTCAAGTTTTGTATTAAGGAATGATGAAAAGGTTGCTCTTTCAGAGTTAGGTGGTAAATTTTTTTAATATTAATGGAAATATGTGGAAGTGAAAATAAGGAAATTTATCTGAAAAGCTGAGAACACACACATATTTATAGGTAAATGAAAAGGAAAAAACTGATTAAAAGTTCAAGTAAGAAAGTCTGCAGTTCCATAGCCATAGGGAAGAATTTGAGGAACCAATTATGGAGTACAGTTGAGAAGGGGTCACCCACATCGAGACTGAAGAAGTGATCAAAAGTACTACCATATTCTTTCCCACAAAAACAAATGCCATCAGCCCCCTCTCCCTTTCTCAACTTTATCACACTACAACCAAGACACATATACAGTAAGAAGGGTAGAAACGGCATCAGCATAGGCATATTGATCAATTATATTCTAAATCTATAGTGCTATCCTTCTCATATACAAGATGATTGCATGACAATAATCAAAGAACAATAGATCATCTCCATGGATTGCTGCATAGGTGACTGCTGCTTGGATAGATCACGTCGGATCTTTTTTTTCAAAATCAACGCAATTAGGTTGGGGGAGGATTTGTACTCTGATCCTTCAATCCATTCTCAGTGCCTTAGAACATGTCTTAATTAACACCAAGAGAACAAAAAAAAAAAAATATAGCAACTGCACAAGCCCCTAGGACTTAGGTCTGATAAGATGTATGGGTTAGATGCATTCAAACTCTTCTACATAAAAATGCGTAATATTTAGGTGGAGAAGGGTAGAGGGATGAGTCCTCAGTCAATTATCCATTAAGTTTCAAACCGTGAGTCACTGTCCCTCAGGGATTTCTCAGTCATTAAAACAAATAAATAGCAACTCCACAAGATTACTAATAAGTGATAATGAAAACTAAAGTTCTTCCAGTTCACCACCATTTCCTATCCCATGGGAAAGAATGCTAGTTTCAACAGTGAGATTTATATTTTCTTCATCCAGGATTTCATCAGATTTGGGTTTGAGCTCTCCAATTTGAACTCATATCAGTATACAATCTTTTATAATTTAAGAAGAGAACAGCTACAAAGTCTTTTCTATCTCTCATTTTTCTACATGCTTTGTGCAACCCTATCCGTTACAGCCTCCAGCCAAAAAGGAAGCAAGAAGCAAGAATTTCTTCATGGAGTAATTAATTGACCAAGGGTTTATTATATATTTACACTGTTATCTAGTTTCTTATTCCCTTAAGCCGAGGGTCGATCGGAAACTGAGGTAGGGGCAAGGTTTGTGTACACTCTACCCTCCCCAGGCCCCACTTTACGAGACTACACTGTATGTTGTTGTGGGTTTTATTATATATTTAGTTATTTACATCTGACTGGAACTATACAGACCAAAAGTTTTACTATGTTTATTTCTTTAGAAAAATCATAGAAAAAGAGCTAAATATTTGTTTTATTACTTCTAAAAAAAATCTTTATATTGTAGGCTCCTCCTTTTTTGGTACACCCCTTGTATACAGCCAAGTTGGCCTTTTGCCTTTATCAATGAAACCTTATACTTGATCAAAAAAGAATCTTCATATAACTGCTCAATCAAAAGAGAAGACTAGTCCATCATCACCAACTCCTTGAATTTAGTAGCTTCTTTTTTTGTGATGTCATTATTAAAAGCTGAACAGGACTGCAAACGTTAAGACCATAAATGCAAACATAAATTGCGCACCAAGAACAAAAGGTCAAAGGAGGATACAAGATTATACCTCAAACAGGATTTGCACTTCAGTGAGATGAAATTATCTTTCCGGTCAACGGGAATTTTTGTTACAGAATGTCTCAATTTGTTCCCAGTAGTCCAAGAAGATGGACTCAAAGGACATGTTCTATAAGAACCCTACAAGTAAAAACATGTCTACTTAATACAATTGAGGAAATTGCAGGCTTCAATGGAGACACTTCTTCAGCAAACAGAAAAAGACAGTAAGATAATATTTTCCTATTAGCCACTATTAAAAATAATCACAATCATTATATGATGAAATATTGAACTCGGAAAATGGCAGCAAAATGATTGCATGACCCAACTTTTCTAACATAAAGTACATCCGACATCGTCAACACGGACAGGAAACTTGCTGTAGATGAAGTACTTGAGTAAGTAAGTCAGACAAAAAATGCAACCATGTTTATGAACTTATCAACAGACTCTGAATCTTGTTACTTAGATGAATGTTAAAATTTAAAATGGGCATGATTTAAGCAGAGTACAACAGCTAATCACCAAGGCAGAGCACTAACATCAAATGACAGCTTGCATTCCGAATAAACAAAGCCAGCTGCTCTACAGGATTGTCATGCCATTAAAAACAAAGAAACTATTCATAAATTTCATCATCTAATTAGGGAACAATGCCTAGAGGGTAGGGGCAATTCATAGGAACATTTGTTTTATAAAGTTAGATATTTTCATTGCAGGGGGATCATGCCAAATTACAAAAGATACAAAATATGTTAGCTCCAGCACAAAAGACAAAAAAATACATTTTCAGCAACAGTACACGTATGCCTATGCTAAAACTAAGGAGCTAACATAGTCCAAAAACAAGTCAACACTATTAACAGGTGTAAGAGAGTTCCACTGAACAAGCTCACAAAAATCTAGCTTCAGAGAATGCGTAGAAGGCAATGCGTAGAAACTTTTTTCATTAATATAGAGAAAATTGCACCATATAAAAATGATATGGACTTCAAGTCCAATAAATCAAATAGAGATTTCCTACTTCAAGCTTACAAAGCATGCCATGGAAACTATATTTATTTGGCAATGGAATTGGATCATTGTCTATTTACCTGCAATTGATGGGTCGCTAATGCCATTATCTCCACCTTGCACGTGCAATCATCTAGCAAGCAAGATCATTACTCCCCAAGAGCTACAATAACAACATAGTATAGGGACACATCACAACACAAAGATATATATCTCAATTGCTAGTAGAACAGAAAAACAGAAAACTCACAAATTCAACCCAAATTTCATGAAGTATCATAGAGAGCAAGACAATGAAAGATAATGGACGCCACACAGCACCCACCCACAAAGATATATTTTTTAAGAAACAACGAAATAAAAAGATAAGCAATTATAGGAATACGAAGATTATCTATACATTAAAGTATAGATTAAATCCTTGCAAACATAAATAGAAAACATACTTTCCCCTTTCCCAAGAAACAGATTAAAGAGGTTATAATTCATTCCCTAAAAGTGGAATACTAAAGTGGTTTCATATATATCCATCTAGCTCAACGCAATTCCAACTTCAACCTCTTTCGGGACCACAATTCCATTTCAAAACTAAAATTCACAGCTCAATAAGAAAATATTAACACAAATTTGCGGTAGTATTGAAGAAGATGACTGCTTACAGCGCAAGACAAATACGTGTAACCTATACAAGGGTTTCTCCGGCGACTTTGGCGGTGACGAATTGCTTTTCCGAGGAGAAAAGAAAGGCTTTATCTGTTTCTTCAGATAACAATGCTTTCAGAAAGGGAGAGATAGAAGGTGAGATTTCGGATAGGGGAAATAGTAGAAGAGAAAGGGTCAGAATGGTGAAATTAGGGTTCTTTCAGGGACCATTTCGATTTTTCAATAAATAATTTTACAGGTATTATTTTAAAAATTATATAGTCGGTTCTGTTATTTAAAATTAAATAATTGTCATTTTTATTACCAGAAAAAAAAATATTGGTAAATATTCAGAGTCACTTCATTACAATTTTTTCATTCATTTTGTTCCAATCAAAAGATAAAAAATTCAGTAGACACTTGTTACCCCTCGACTCTAATCTCTCATAATTTTCACTTCATTAACGATTATGTCATAGAATGCATATTTATAAATAACATTTTTATATATTATCGTATTCTAGTAAATAGTAGTGTTACACTTTGGATGGTTGTTACGTATCGTTTTATAATGTATCGTATTATATTATATTATGGTGTATTATAATGTATCGTATTATATTATATTATGGCGTATTGTATCATAATGTATTGTTTTAATGAATACATTGTTTGGATACATTGTATCGCTCTCCATCATTGTATAATATCACACACCCATAATTGAAATGATAAACCTACCAGAAAAGTAGGATACATAGTAGAGCTACAGTTGAAAAGGTAGGGTAAAAGATTGAAATATTATTAAATAATAAATAAATTCAAAATATTAAGATAACAACGCAATCACACCAAATCAGTCGATTTTTTCGTCATTACCTTACTATGGATTTAAATGATACAATACAAGCAACAATCAAAATAAGCATTGCTTAAACTAACAATACGATACAACGGGAAACAACCATCCAAACAAGGACAATGATTAAGCGATGGATGGGTCATTTCACCAAACAAACGTTTTGGGCATGTTGCTAATGATAATATAGTAGAGAAAACTACCTAACAGAGCAAATTATATGTCGTGTATTTTACCTCAAATAGTCAAGAGTTTAAAATAGTTTACAATGCATAACGAGAGGATTTTCTGTTTCGTTATGGGAGCTTTCTTCTTTACCATGTGTTTCAACATGCAAGTACAACTGTCTGTACAAGTTTCAAGAGTATTTGCGCCAGCTAAATAAAATAGCTAAGGGGATGGAGAAAAAGCTTCACCTCTAGATTCTGATAATACAAAAATATAATAGTAGTAACTTACAATGCTCCATATGCATAGACATTCATTCCTCTGCTGAGAAAATGGGCAACCATTTAAATGTTCTTCAAATTAATTACACCTCTCATAACATCCATCGCACTTAGAGTTGCACCAAACACATTACTTTTACCAAAACCATGTGGCCAAACCAGGCCCTAGTCCAGCTCACCCGTGTCACATTGGGCAACAACTTCTCTCTTCTACCATGACAAAAGCTATCACCTAAAACTACACCACCAGATATCACGTCAAACAACAACGAGACTATCTGGTAAGGTTGCTGTTCATCACAAGCTAAAAGACCTAAAACCGCATTTTGGCCCTCCCCATCAATTATAATTGGCATTTACTCTGCCAGATCCACCTTGCCTACCATGGAAATTTCCACCTCCGCGCCTTGACTGAACCTGACCCCTCTCTCTGTATCTCTTTTGGTCTACATTGTGAGAACCATCAGCTGCCTCTTCAAAATTACTTGGTTTGCTATTATTGTATTGCCCAACTGGCTGGTACTCATAATGCATGTTGTTCCTCTGCCTTTCTCGACCGCTGGAGGTGTTGTGCTGCCGATTATCTTTAACCGAGAACAAATCTCCATGAGATTCCTGGGTCCGGACAGAACGATTGTTTTGGTTTACATTCCTCCTTAAACCTGAGTTGCTCCGCTCTTGCACAGCTTCAGCACTTTCAGCAGGAGCTGATTCAGCTTTGACAACAGGACCTTGGTTAGGGGAGTAGGGGCGTCCCCTAAATGTAGCAGGCTTTCTCTCTCTTCTTGGATCCGGATTTCGAACGTTTGGCACCTCTGAAACAATTTTATCTTCAGATGAAAATGAATCTGCTTGACCTGCACCTATATTACAGCTCTCCTTCTCACTGCGTAGGGGGATACTAACTTTATCATGATGATAATCTCGCTTATTTCCCCAATTGCCTTCCATAATAATATGTTGGGCTCCAGTAGACACACCTTCATGTTGATTATTAACTGCAAGCATGTGGGACTTTGGCTGCCAATGTGGTGGAGTGCGATTGCCCACGCCACGGCTTTCCTTTGCTGCAACTCTTCTGTCCATCTGGTTTATTTCAGTTGCACCTGACAGAGTGTGATTTTGCTGAGGCCCCACACTGTTGTTTTTGTATTCATACCCAAAATTTCCTGTGCTTCTGTGACCCTTGGAAGGGTACCGTTTTCCTTTACCCCTAGTTCCCTCATCTGGTACAACAGGAATGGTGGTACGTTGACCTTCAAAATCATCTGGCATGTTCCAACCATCTGATACATCAAACTCACTCGAACACTTGGACTCATATCTCAGAGAATCTCCATCAGGCTTCAAAGATCGAGTCTGATCCAAAGACTTGCAATCGTTCTTGCTGGTGTCCAATGCCAATTCAGTTGAACCCCTTTGCCTCCACACTCCATGTGCTTTTCCTTGCTTATTATTATTGTGTTTTCCATCACCATCCCTGGACTCTATGGAAAAACTCTCAGTTGCAGATCCAGTTGGTACAGAACATCCAGTGTTTTCAGGCCTAGATTCTGCCCTGCCAGTTGTCCCATCTGGACCGGGAGAATTGCCTGACAACAAAAGTGGCTGTTGACTACTACCATGCTGGGCAAGTTCTTTGGCCACTGGTTTGGGAACGTATCTCTCCATTTCAGCTCTCTTGCTTTTTGAATTACTCTGCACCACGTTATCACTCTTGAGAGAACCAATGGAATTAGATCCAGTTTTCTGACTTGCTTCAGCAACATCTTCAGTTTTGCTTGGAGATCGCACAGGTGCCCACACAACCGTATCACCTCCCTGAAACTTATCAGTATGAATATTAGAGTGCTGATTTCTCTGTGTCCTCCGAGGGTGCTGAGGTTTCCATTGATTAACTACTCGATCATGACCTTCTTCTGTAGGCAAAGGGGGACTCTGGTCAGAAGGTTGCACAACATTGTCACTACTTGCTGCCTGATTTGAGCTCACATCCAGAACCAACTGAGAAGAATTCAACTTCTCCTGTTGAGTACGAACTTTAACAGGATTACTATCATTTGGCACCGGTGATGGAGAGGCAGCGGGAGGAAGCACAGCATCAAGCTTCTGCTTGTTCTTGTTGGTCCTATTACCTTTCCTTCTCGGCTGCACGGAAGACTCGACCGCAACCTTGGCATTATTGACCATGTTTAATTCAGCATTTAAGCCAACTTCATGAGCCTCAGTAGATTGAACATTATTAATAATATCAGTAGGGTCCTTAGATACCTCAGTAACGCAAACAGGGACTGATTTTTCATTGATATTCTTAGGTGTCATATTTGGCCTTTGCTTGAAGCTAGTACGCTTATGCCTGATGAGACCCCCATCACTCGACTGACAAGTCTCTTTTCCATGAGAGGCAGAAACCATATTAGCATTTTGCTTGGATAGAAAAGCCTGGGGTTGTGGGATGGCTATTTCTGACTGGACCATAATAGAAGTGCCGAATTCTAACACAACAGGTGGATTAATATACTCACTGTCTTTGTTGAGCATGCGCCCACTAGCATCAATTACATCACTGTGTGCTACTAAAGTTGCATTGCGTGCTTGAGGTTTGACAGTGGACACCACTGTTTCAGGAGCTGAGGAGCCTTGTAGATCTTGCTTGATAACATCAGCGGGCAAATCCTTTTCAGCCTTCTGACACAAAGCATCACCTGCCTGCATACGGCGATTCAATTCCTCTAATTTAGCAAGAGCTTTGGCTTTCTGTTGTTTAATTCGTTCTTCCTCTTCTTTCTGCAGCTGTAAGGCACGCTGCCTGGCCAACTCTTTCATCTTTGTGCGCTAATTGAAAACAAGTAGCATATATATACATAAGAGAAAAGAGAGTAAACAACTAAAGTTAAAAGAGTAAAAGTAAGCAAACTACCTGAGCCTGGGTATCTGCTGAATCATGCAATTCTGACAAGGATTCTTTTTCAACACTCACGCTTATATCAGTTAAAGCTTGCTCAACTGCCTCAACTTGTGGACCTGACTCACACGCATGAACATTAGAAGCAGGTTCTAAGTATGTTCCAGAAGCCACAGCAGATGAGCCGGCTGCAACAGGCTTCTTTCTCCAACCATCATCATGACTATCAACTTTGGGTTTACCAAGATGATCATTTCTGGTTTGCGCACCGTGATATGGCCTCCTGCAAGAAAGATGCTTTTAGTAAAGGAAATAGCAGATCCATGAAGTACCACACACAATATAAACAGCCACCTTGACATGGCAGCTATTGAATGACCACCCTTGTTCCCTGTGGTTACAGAAGTATGAGTTCTTTCCGATGACATAAGACCACCTCTAGCTTCATTTACTGAATTGGTAACCTTAGAATTCAGTTCTGACTTATTCATATCCTCTTCTGATGAAACATAAGGCGCTTCAAAACGTCCATCAGATGCTCGTGCTTTTGCATTTAGACCTTCAATCTTCTGCATCAAGGATGAATCTTTGGCAGTCACTGCAGGAGCTGAAACCTTTTCAGGAGCCATGGAAGATGGAGGCACTCCACCAGAGGATTCCACATACCCTGATTTCTTTGCCCAGCTGCCATCAGCTACCTTCATTGTATTTACACTTTCAAGTGAATTCGCATTTGTGGTATCTGAAGAATCACCTCCTCGATCACCATAGCTACGCGGATAACAGTTCCCACTCCCTGTTGTTCTCCTCGAATGCAATTCCTTCTCACTGCCATGCTCACCTCCCCGCTCATGTTTCTGCAATGATCTCTGAGAGCTTCTATCATGATAAGGGCCATTGGTGGGTGCAGCATGTTCCCAAGTCTCTCTTTCATCTCTTGCATCATGCTTTAAAAGAACTTTAAATGGTCCTTTAGCATCATCAGGACGAGAAGACTCCAGTGCCTCTTGCATTGCTTTGGTATTAGAACCGTGGCTACCAATCCTGGCATGAGAATTGCTCGGATCAGGAGTGGTTGGGCCTGAATATCTATTATAGACTGGAGGACCAGGAGGCATGCCCATAAGAGGAATTTCCCGTTCATTGGAATTGCAATAACCCATTGGCGATCCAAAATAGCCCTCATAGGCCACTGGACCAGAGTAAAAACCAGGTCTAAATGGCATATTTGGACGAATATAAGCATCAGCAATCTGGGGTCTATACATGTCTCCACCTCTGGGATGATGCCCTCTGGATCCAGGCCCTGGAGGAGGACCTGGCTGTGAATTTGCAATAGCAGGAGGCGGCATCTGGGGTGGAAAGTAGGGGAATGGTTCAATTGGGAAACCACCGGGAGGAACTGGAGCTCCATAAGGTGGCCCTCCAGGTGGCCCTCTATACCAAAGAGCAGCTGGACTATTCATAGGAGGACCACGCCATGCATCAAAATGTTGTGGTGGAACATTAGGACTGTGATGCTGATGGGGATCCCCTTGCCATTTCTCCATACCATGCTGAGGAGGATCCTCAGCACTTCGACCATCTCTTTTCCATGCACCAAATGATCCACCCTTCACATCTGCACTCGTAGAATTACCCTACCAGCATCAGAAAGCATATTCCACGAATTTTCTGTAGCAACTGACGAGAGTACCAAGTAATGATCACTTAAAAGTTTCAACAAAATACACAAACCTGAGTGAGAAGCAATTGTCTTCTCTAGGGGCTGTGCTACTTTGCCAGAAGCTGAGCTAGGACGGCTACAAGAACCATGATCTATCAAAAGAAAATGAACAAGCAATCAGTTAAGAGAGCAATCCCAACAAAATAATCTGGCAAGGTTTCATTCCAGCAACAGGATAAACACTGCTAAAATATTTTTTCTTTTTTTTCCTTTTTTCGTCCTTTTCCTAGGGTTTAGGGGGAGATGGGATTCTTGGGATTGAGATGTAGGTGTTGTTGAAGGGGTGAGGAGATTGAACAAAGGAACGAATTATAATGTTTTAACTACAGTTTATGGCATCCCTAGAAAGGGATGTTTTGAAGATTTAAACAAACATGGCCTGTTCTTAATAATTGCCAGCAAAATCATAAGTTCTAAACTCCAAGTACACAAACTGCCAAAGAAACCAGTAAAGATGAAATGAAAAAATCTATTGTCTAAGTACAAATTCATTTTAAAGAAAACATATCATTCCACAAAGCATAGTATAACAATGATATATGGGTTGGGCGGATAGTACTTACACACCCTAAGATAACAAAAAGGAATGCAGTAGACAAGTAAAAGACATTATGCCATATATCTTAAGGCACCAGCAGTCACCTTGTGACTCGGTAGTCTTCCCAGAAGCATCTTTATCCGACCCAAGAGTTGGAAAATCCCCAGAAGCCAGAGAAAAGCCTTCATTCTTAGATGACAGTACTCCCTGTATGTACAATTAAGCTCACCAATCAGCACAGTGACAATTTTTATCTGGGGAAGAAAAGAGAGAACGAGCAGAATTACAGAATAGAGAGGAATAAAATAGAAGAAAAATATGAAGAGAACATCAATAGTTCTGTCTATAATTACAGAACAATCTTCTTAACACAAGCACGGTGATTTTCTTGTAGACCTTCCCATTTGTTTACCTCAACTGATCAACTCCTTTAACTATTAGATTGCAGAAATAAAATTTTAAAATCAAGTGCGAGAAAAGGAAAACTCACTCCTCTTACTCTCACTCTGTGTCCCTTAAAAACAAAATACAGAGGAAGCACAATAGGAACAAAAGCTATTTGGCAAAATATGTGGGGCTTACTCGGTTGGGTCATTCGCCACTTAAAGACAATTTCTTGGCTTTTTATAAACTATCAACACAGTCGCAGTTGGACACTCACAGATTTTTTGTACATCGCAAGGCGGAGTTAGAGTTTTAGAAGGAACACAAATGACTGGGAAATGGAGAGGTCATGTGTTTCGCTTCAAATGCTAAGCAACATTGTTTTGGATAACAAAAAAATAGACACTATCAGTTGGAAGGGTCATTCCAAGAGTATTTGTCAGTAAAAAGTTGTTGCAGTAATCTGAATTTTAGCAACAACTACTGAGAGTTATGGCCTTGGGATAAAAATGGTACAACATGGCACCTTTAAAGCAAGGGTGTATCTAGGGGGGGTTCCCAGGTTCACGTGAACCCATGCTCCCCTCCCGAGATCATATATAGTAGTGTTATATTTTTTTTAAAAAAACTTAGATAAAGATGTGTGAGCCCATTCTCAGAGTATTATATAATGATGATTGGGTGCATCACTCTAAGTGAGGTTAGAAATTTAAAACTTATATATATCTTGTTTTTGTTCTTACTAAAATTGTGTAACACCTCTATAAGTGATTATTGGTAGCACTTTTGGCGTTTGAATTAATACTTTTATCTTTTGCTTTGATCTTTCAAAACTTTCAAGACCGTCACATTGGAAATTCCTCAACTTTTTAGCACTATGAACTTTTTGTATAATTAAACCAAATGTGTATTTAGAACTATTTGTATTTGATGATATAGCATACTGTCAATGGGTTCAACCGATCTCAATGCCTTCGACACGGAATATATATATATTACGAATTAATTTTGGACCTATAAGTTTAAAAGGTTTAACTGGTCAGTGATAACAACCTAGGTCAAACCGGTAAAATTTATATCGTAGATCCACCTTCTTTTCGTAATAGTGCACCCATCCCCTCAAAATTCAGGATACGCCTCTGCTTTAAGGTCTCTTGCTTCTCCTAGATAACGGCTAAGGAGGCATGCCTCACACAAAACCATCTCCAAAAGAAGGGTTTTCAATTGTGCAGCAGATGTCCATTATGTGAAGAACAATCTGAAGAAGTCAGCCACATTGTTTCGCATTGCAAGGTTACAAGTCAGTTATGGAATTTCTTTTTGTCAATATTTGGTACGTCTTGGACCATGCCAAACTCCATTACAGAAATATTGAAGTGTTGGACCAGGGAGGGTCTGTGCAGGAAAGCTCAAAAGACCTGGAACACTATTCCTAAAGTTATCTGGTGGTCAGTTTGGTTAGAAGGAAATACCAGAATTTTTCAGGGCAATAGAAGGAGCATACAGAGCCTTAAACTTAGATGTCTTCTGTTGATTGCTTTTTGGTGCAAACTAGCTCTCAATCCAGAACTTAGAAACAATGGCTGATTTGCACAACTTGTAATTTTGTTGCAATAGCTTAGTGCATTTCGTACAATATATTATTTACCCCCCCCCCCCAAAAAAAAAAAAAAAGACATTTGGCAAAAGAACACCTAAGAGATATTCATCACAAAGGGAACAGAACATCAAATAGCAACAAACTACGTACCAAACGCTCTGCGGTGGTTGTTGCTCCCCATGCTACTGGATGTTCAGAAACAGGCTCAGCAAAGCGTGAAAGCTGCGAGCTGCCGGGCCTTGTCTCTGCACTGTGTGGCCGTGCCAATGTCGATGGTACTTTGTTTGATGATAATGGCCCAGAAGCTGACGAAGGCCTAGAACTGGTACCCCATGCACTAGTTGTAGGTTCTTGTGTTCTATCACTACCAGCAGTTGAAGGTCGAGTGCCACTCCCAGATGAAGGGCGTGATCTAAGATGACTTGGTGAGCTTGATCCACCATCAGCATTTGGAGAGTGTGTTGAGGAACCCCATGGATTTGAGGTAGAGGAAGATGTACGGCTACCCCAGCTCAATGTACCCCTATGTCAAAAGAGGAGAGAGGGGCCTAGATCAAATCAACAAAGAAACAACACATACCAGACAGCTCTCCCCAAGGAAGGCAAACCCAAATAAGTATCGCACAAAAGTGCCAATGCCAGGGGCAGGCAGACACCAATATAAGAAGGGCTTGAAAGAAAATAAGAATTAAAAAAGAGCACAGGTACTCACTTGGGAACAATTTCAACATTTGGGTCCAAACCATGGTTCTCTAACCTTCAAAAGATTTAAGTACATACAACTTTAGAAACACCTATAATTAGATCAAAAAACCAAAAGTTCAAATCAGCCAATATTTCATACCGCTGACTGGGTAAGTTCAATGGTTTTGGGACAGCCACTTTTCCAAGGACAGTCATGCCACCTCTTCTTGCAGAAACCCACCTATAATGATGGAATTAAAGGGCAACTTAAGGAGACGACACAACCACACCAGTAAAACAATGTCATCATACCAACTTCATTGTATGTAACACAATCTAATAATAACTTAGCAATTTGATAACACCATAAACTATAACAAAATGCAAAAAGGTTAATTTGTCGTAGAAATCAAAGCAAAAATTTTAGAAACTTTCCACTTTGATCCCAAAAAAGGGCTTTACAATATATTCCTAATTTTTAATGCCACACCACTGAAACATCACCTTTTGAGAAATTTTTACAACAATTACTGGAGCTCATTTCTAGCCCCTAACTAGGGAAATCCACAAGCATCATAGTTTTCCTAAAAACATGTAGAATATTTGGAATTTAAGCAAACAACAATACCAAATTTTTTGGAGAGAACAGCTTGTGCAAAGGAATCTTCGTAAAAGAGAATTATGGCTTTTGGAACGCAAAACTTAACAAGGAAATTCGGATCACGATAAGAAGAATATGAGATCCTCCTCAAATTGGTTGGTCTACATTGCATTGCATTTCTGACCTAATATATTCAATACTTGATCAAAAAAACCAATGCTACCGGTCTGCACCATTAAACACGTTAACAAACATAAAAACGTTCTTCACAATATTTGGCCATTGAAGTGACATATTTCCAATATATAAACCACTTTAGAAATTGACCTACTCCATCATTCTATTTATTTGATAGTATTTGACAAGGACGAATTTTAAGATGCCGATTTCACTTACATATAAGATTAGTGATTGTGTAAGAGAATCTTAAATGTGATCATTGAAAAGTTATTGATCCTGAAAAGTTATGGCCATGAGAATTTTGTTCTTTCTTCCAGATTTTTTTTTCACTTTATTTGAAAATCAGTGGGCATGAAAATGGATTTAGAAAACACCCAAAACCTTGTTTTCACTTTTTTCACTTTTTCTATATTTTTCTTTTTCAAATTTCCCCTAAATTTTTTAATTTATAAAAATAACCCCATTTAATAATATATTTCATGTTTTTAGGAACAGTTCATTCAATTAATAAAATATTATTTGCAAAAACTATAACCAAATACAATTCCATCTACAGCTCCAATTTCAAAAATTTCAAATAAAGTGAACTAACATTTCTAATATTATGTAGTAGCTCGTATATGGATTTAATCTATGACATTATGTAACTATCCATTATGAGACATTACTCTTTTAAAGAAAATTTGGGGTTTTCAAATAAATTAGTCAAGTTGGGTGATTTTACTAGTTTTTACAAATTTGGGGGTATACACCATGTTTAGAAGAAAAGAAAAACATTCAAATTCTAAATATTCTTTGCAAAAAGTATGGTCAAACAGAACTCCAACTTTTGAAAATTCCAAATAAAGTGAATATTCTTTTGTTTTCATGGTCGGACGACCACTTAATGAATTGAAAGTTGTATAAAAATGGGATACTGTCAATCATCTTGGAACATCACAAAATGAAAGAGTATCATATAAAGGACTATTAGGAAATACTTTCATAGTCGAATTTTGTCCATAATCAGCATAACAGACAAAGAGGACCAGAGAGAAAAAGATGAAAAATGTATAGTTTTGGACTTATAATGGTTTTTTAAAAACAAAATAACAGAGGGAGGCATGTAGTTAACTAGGAATGGAGAACGAAACTCAAATAAAGCAACATAAGGACCATTTATGGAAAGTAAAAAAATGCTTGTGAAAGAAGGATCTCTTCTTACCTTCTCTCCCCTGCCAACATATTTGAAGTCATTATCCAAATATTGATCTACGTTCATCCAAACAGCTTCACAACCTAATTCAGCTAGAATCTGGACAATATTTGCAACAGCACCTCTTTCCATTAACAAAAGTCAACAAATTAATAGAACTGATACCAAAATATTTTCAAGATGAAACGTTACACCAGAAACTTCAGACACAATTTCTACTTCATGGAAAACAGTGTACATATGATTTAGAGTTAGCCGATGCCCAAATCAATTGGATTTGGGAAAGTGGTGACAGAAAACACATATGGAATGTTTGTCCAAGCCTTCAGAATCTGCTTATACTGATAAGTGTTTTTCGGAAAGTACTTGGTAAGTAGCAATTTGTTTTTAGCTAATCAATTTGAAAAGCACTTTTGTCAATATTAGAGCATCAATTTGCGTTTGGCCAAGCTACCTGAAAGAAGCTACTTTTTTTCAGCCTCTACTACTAGTCAAAAGCACTTACTTTTTCCTTAAAAACTTGGCCAAACACTTCAACTCACTAAAATAAGCATTTTTGGTTCCCAAAAGCTTTGGCCAAACAGGCTAGACAGTTTCACTAAACAATTTCCTTTTATGGGATCTCCAAAGAGAAACTTAACTTTCATTAAAACTACACTACTGTACAATGGTGGTTACAACAACGAACGAAAATGAAACATAATTAAATCCAGGTATGCATTCTGATTTGTGTGTACACGAGATCAAAGAGAGATATTCCTATATGCTATTCATCATCTTTTCTTTTCCCTTCTTTTTAGGTACAATACAACAATATTGGCTGATTATTACCCCACCCCCCAAGGATGTTTGGCTGCACATGGAGTTTAAGGAATTAAAAAAACACTTGTCACACATAAACCAAATGTAATCATTGCAAAATGCCAAAAGATGGCTGAAAGGACTGTTTTACCTGATAACCCACAAGCTCCAAAAATCATTAACCTCAATAGTAATTGCTTTAAATTTTGAGGTTAAGATAATTAAACTCTGCCCAATCGACTATAAATTCTTTTCAGATTACCTAAAGGTATTTGCATATTCCCAGGAAACCAACTATTTTAGGTCATTAGGTAACTAGATAAGAGAAAAAGTCATTCTCAAGAAAATCATTCTAAAAAAGTTAACTAGATAAGAGAAAAACTAACCATAGTAACAATCTTTAAGCATTAACAACTGTATCAACCCAGTGGACACATCTTTAAATTATTTTCCTATTTTCTAGCATAACTCAATGGCTATTATTTTTTAGTAAAAAATAGGTTAACATATACATATATTCAGTTATGGAAACCACATAATGGTTTTCGTCCCTAACCAAGCTTCAATGCATACTTCCCTCTGTTTCCACAAATAAATTAACATCTTACAGCAAAATATGTAACAGAAAGTCAGAAACAACATAGGAGGATATAGGAGATAGATCTAGCCACTTTTTTATCTCTACTCAATTTTGCTTTAGAAATTTTTCAAGATAATTCCTTTCAGAAATCTATATATAACATGAGTTTATTCCAGGCAGTGGAACGAGATGATATAATATCACAACAACATGCACATGAATGGGAAAAGCATGTCTTACTGCCTCCCATCTCTGGCTACATAATACATACCTTTCCTAAGCTTAACTATGTCTTGCATAAAACTTTGGGGAAACAAGTGATGACAGGCTTATTCCTTAAATTACATATTAATTCCTAAAAGCCAGTAAGTATCAAGTAAAAGTGGCTGAACTTCTCTCAACTAGATGATTGGCTTCACTACTAACCAGCTTAATACAGTGTTGTTTGGAGTATGTTGCCTTCTCATTGCAATTATGGCGTCAAAATCAAAGAAACTCCAAGCACGTGAATTGTACAAAATCATTAACATCACATTTAGAAAGTTTTGAGGTATATAATACAAGTCTTACTTGAGATACTCTGAACATACATGTGAAGAACAGCATACTAACAAAAAACCAGAATATGGCAAAATCAAAGAAACTCCAAACTAGATTAACCGCATATTCAATTAAACTTAACTCTATCTTGCACTTTATTTCTTTTCTTCCTTTTTTCCCCCTTCGATGAAAACATAAGGAAGTTGGGTCCCATAACAAGCAAAAGAGCAAGGAAAGAAAACCCTTGCTAGTGAAAACTAATGGCCAAGCTACAAATAGAAATCTCCACATAAACATAATTTTACCTGTAAAGCCTAGTCCTTCAACTATTATCACGTTAAACAAAGAATACAATCCTCTCATTGCATAAGCCTAATACTTTACTGTGCAATACTGTTACTACAGTGTAATTAGAAACCCCATCAAATTCCTACCAACAACCCTTTTTTCCAATTGCAGCTCCAGAGATTAATTTACACATCCAAACGAAAAACACTGTTCCATTACCCACAACAATGACGCCTAGAACACACAAAAAAATAATTCTTAAAACCAAACCTTTACCTCCACGAAATTCAGTGCAATTACAGAGTAGTTACACAATGCACATAGCTCAAGACTCAATCTTTTTTCCCTAAACGCAGCGCACTCGATGAAACACATAGTGTAAATATTCATATTCCTAATTCCCCTAACCCTAGAATCCAAATTTTTTTTCTTAATTTCATTTAAATATCTTAAAATCATGATAAACACGAGAGAATGCCGAAAAATCATATTTTTGTAAGAAAGAACCACCGATAGAGCTTACCAAAAGAAAAAAAAAAAAGAATTGAATCGGATCTGCGAGAAGCTCCGATCTGCAACACGCAAATATAAGTGTATTTGTGTATTATAGAGAGGCGATGATGAGTGTGTGTGAATTTGTTAGTAATTTTTTTTGGATTAGAAGGGGAAAGAGATCGAAGGAGAAGAACAGAGAGAAAAGGGGGAAGTGGAGAAGAAGGGAGAATAAGCAAGAAGGGGAATATTGATTTTTGATTGAAACCCAAACAAAAGGATGAGTAAGTCTTTAATTAAACTAACACGGGTCCACTGTTAATTTTCGGATTCACGTTAACCTTCATCTTTTTTCTATAACTATAAATCTTTTTATTTATTACGTCACTCTTACTCTTGCTCTCACTTTCACTCTCACCTCATCGCGCGTGATTCATGGATGGAAGATGAGTAAAACAAGTTTTTTTATTATTGTTAAGATTTAAATATTTATTTAGTTCAAATAAAATTATAATTATTACTATATTGAACAAAGTTTAAATATTTTTGTATGTGAATAATTTCCTATCACTATTTTGTTCATAGTCATCCCGCACTATCATTAATCACGTTTGCCATCACAACGACCATTATCATTGTTAATCACCAATCAGCATTGTCAACCACTTTTATTCGGAGCTACCACACCTACCATCATAGTCATTGGTGTCATACTATTTGTGATCACTACCATCATTGCAGACAATATTTACTATTACTTATCTCCACCATCACAACTAGCATAACCGTCAACTACCACCAACATCATCATCAAGCCACTACCATAATATTGTTGACTACTTACATCAACCAACTTCACTATCTAAATCACTATCAATAGCTACAATCGTGTCTATCACTATAATATCAACCGTCACCATTATCAGCCGACATCAACTATCACTAAAGCCATCAAAATGGGCCTAGCCCATGGGGCTGGTCCAACCCAACCGCTACTAGGGTAAGGTGGGATAGGATTTTTCAAGCTCATTTAAAACTACGACTTATAAGCCCTTGGCCCTTGAGGATTGATTGGAGTCGGATCGAGGTCGGCCCATGGACCAAAACTATTTATTTAAGGGTAACTTACAACAATGTCACTACTATATGAGCTAATTACTTAAAATGCATGCTATGTTGTAATATTACGAATATTATCAGATTTTGGTACGTCCAGATACATGTATCTCGGGATACATGGACTCAATATTAGGTCTATTCAAGTGGATTCACATGTATCTAGGATACATAGAGAAATCCAGTAGCACCCTCGCCTCCCTCTCATCTCACTCGCCACTCCCTTCTCTCGTTTGCATATCTGGGATACATCACATGAGATAGATGTATTTCGCATATCTAGTATCCTAGATACATGCTAATCACACTAGATTTTTTGCTAGTGTTTTAAAACAACACCATTATTTGCGATATTTAATTTGAAAATCTTCTCATTTTCTCGAGGTTGTAGAATTTTAAGTTTGAAAAAAAAAGGGCTAGCCCGCCCTAGCCCTCGACCCTTCTAAGGTTAGGTTGGGTTGAGCATTTTCTAGCCCTTCCAAACGAAGGACTGGCGCACCCCACCCTAGCCCATCAAACTCCTTGGCCTGGGAGGCTTGGGCCGGGTGGGGCTGGGCCGACCTTTTTTGACAACTCTAATTATCACCACCATCATTACTACAAACCATCTAACTTATTATTAGTGAACGGTTATGTTTTATTTTTTGTCAAATAATAATTTTGTTTAGTAAAATTATATATTTTTCTAATATTTTGCCCTTTTTCATGTTAAAAACCCAGGTATAAACTTACCATAATTTTGTCAAATATTTTGAGTTGGGTTCTGATAAACAACGTAAAGTTAAATGGTGTACAAGAATAACACGCATGGTAATGTCAAAAGTTCTTTATCAAGGGAATTACAGAATTAATCACACTTCCATAAAATCCCAAATTTACAGAACATGAGCATGGTAATATGTGTACATAAGAAGCAACCATTCATGCCTCTCTGGAGATGTACAACAACGATCCAAGAAGCTTCAAGTTCACACTCATAATCAGTATGCAGCAATTGGATTGGATTCGCAACCATTTACTCGAGATCCAGTGACATCCACCCACACTTCATTGACACGCCCAATGATCCGGAAGGGAGAATTATACTGCGCTATAGAGTAAGCGTATTCACTCGTAGAAGCAGTGGAGTTTGCCCATGGAGATCTACTCAAGCTCAGAGCCAGTTTCTCAGCTTCTTTAACAATGTTGCTATCTCTTGCAAATCCGGAAAACTTCCTAACAGCAATGCAATGGCTGGTCCATGGATCAGGTTGAAGGTTCAGCTCCCGAAGGGGAAGAGGTGGATCAGCCTGGAACTTATCTGGCAAATAGAATTTAACAAAGTATGCCGATGAGTGAAGAGGACCAGCTCCCGGGACAATGCTAGTCAAAACTGGCTTTGTCATATAGATACGAGAAAAGTTCAAATTTGCACCTTGGATGAACTGAAACAATCTGTACGACAATGAGCAAACATTTAAGAAATTCAAATGTGAGCTTTCAATTCATCTACACATGAACTCTGTTTATACCAGAGCCAGTAGCAAATTCAGATAAAGTAGGGTAGCAGCAGTTGGTCGTAGGACAACATAAAAATAGTGAAATTATGATAGATTCTCTGAATACTATGTTCGTGCCTATGTTTTCGTCTACACACAAACAACCTGAATCAATACAAAGGATTTATATGGCTGATCCAACCCAATTGAGATTGAGGCATAGCTGATTGATTTATATATAAGACAGAGACCTGGAAAATTTCTTGTGCATTGGTCTGTTCAACTGTATTTGTTCATACTTGCAACCAAAACTGAGTTAAATTTACTAAAAGAACATCTCCGAATCTTCACACACACCACTAGCAGAGACACAAACCTACCTCTGCTAGCATTTAATAGAAGCCTATGTAACTGGTAAGCCAAGAATCTCAGTAACATATAGCATTAAGCAACAGGTTCAGACTTCAGAATGACACATCTGACAAACAGTGCTTAATAACCATCTAAAGTCGTCTGTCGCCACGAAAGACCATGATTAAAGTCCCAACCTCATACAAAACTATATGACTTAACAGACCCCGGCTAAATCTCCAATTGTGAAAACTACCATCCATTATTGTTATATATAAGATAGAAATAGCTGTAGCAGCCTGATCGTTCGATAAAACAGAAGAAAGAGCATAGAACACAGTTGACAGTGAGTTAGAAAAGAATCTAAGATTCAAATCAACTTTAAAAGACTTTATGACTCTATAAAGGTGCTTAATCCATGAATAAATCTGTCCAGTACCTCTTACACTTAGACTCTTTAGCATATTAAATTATACTAAGACTCTTTAGCATATTAGACCTAAGCATGGTTTTTTGTTTGTTAACCAGTGTTTGAGCCAGCTGTGTCCGGACCAGCTTGGACCCACCTCATCTAATTCCACGAATACCTGCTACCTCCCATTCGAGCCGGTGTCCAGACCAGCTTGTGCACACTTCAACTGATTCCACAGATACCCACCTACACAGATCCCGGGTAACTCTATCAATCAAGGTTTGAACATATGGGAAGAAATCACCTAGTATTTTTGCCTCCAATATGCACAACAGAAAGATCCAGAATTTGAGACTTTCTATACCAAAAATATGAAGGTAGTCTCACTTGATTTAAACATGAGACTTGATGGTTCTCAATTGACTAATTGACCACTAGGCCGCATCCTTGGGTGCTAGAAGGAAGCTTGATATTGACAGAAAAATGTGTTCTTGATTATATATTTCCATTTTGCTAGTTGCAAATCCCACAGAAATTGTTTTTCCTCCAATGGACACTTCCAAACTTGTAAGCAGCATATTTTTAACGAAAGTGCAAGTCCATAAGAAAAATGGGGGTGATAACTTAGGAAAAAGCTTACAAGATTAGAGATCAAATTGGGGATCACCAATAAGTTAGAAGCTACAAAAAAAACATCAACTCCAATTTCGAAAAGCTATGGTTAACTCCAATCCAAAAACAGTAAACAAATGGAAAAAATGAGGAAAAGGGTACCTGTGAAAACCATTTCTGGTGGCTTTTTCGAAGGAGATTTCGTTGACGGGTGCTGCCATCCATACCGATTCCCTGTAATGTCTGATTTCAAAATCTGATTCTGAGTGCACTATTTTATACTGTGGCGATTCGATTGCTTTGCACAATTTTGTTGAACACGCAATTGTTATCACCAAAAGGATTACCATTAAAGCATTCTTCAAGCTTGACTTTGCCATTTCCATACAACAGAGCTTTCCTTGTTTGAGGAAACTTCACTAACGCCCCCTAATTAAAATTTATTTGCTAAATCACTCGGTTTCACAACTTGTGTATTTATTATTTAGCCCCTAAAGTTTGACATTTCGTCATTATCTTACTGCAATTTTCATCAAGCAGTACCTTGATGCACTTTGCTCCTTCAAATGGTCCTTTTTGTACAATTTAAGTTTCTTCGTGCAATTATATTAATAATAAAAACCTTGAACATATACAATTTATAATTTGTACTCCATTGATTTCAATTTAAGTGTTTTACTTTTTCTTTTTTAGTTTGTTTTAAAATATAATGGTCCTTTCTATATTTTGCTAACTATCTCAATAGTGAGGTGACGTGGTTTATTTAAAATCATAAGATTCCAAACACCTACATTATACATATTTTAGTTTTAAAAAACTACAAGATTGAAAAGATTGCTTCATTACCTTTCTTGTTTTGTTCTTTTATGTATTAAAAAAACAAGGGAAATGAAGTTTTGGAAGACAACTTCTCATACAATATTGTACACCATTTTGTTTCATAAAGGAGCACCATCTCTAGATGGCCTTGAGAGGAAAGATGAAGATTGCCTTTTCATCAGAAAATTAGCATATATTTCTCATTTCTCAAACCTTTGAAGAGATATGACATTCTGAAGTTTCTGTGAAGAACTAGACAATTTGCAGTAAAAAAACAACAGAATTGCTCTGAGATAGTGAGAAAAGTTTTGCTTACTTGCAAATGATAAAAACAAGTACCTTGTCTTAAGATGTCATTGCATTTCCTTACAATAACTGAGAAATTCGGTATTTACAACTTCCAAACTCGGTGGATAATGGACTCGCCTCCACCATTCTCAACTTCAATGGCAAACTTGGTTCATAACATATTCAGGGGCTACCACACATCTTGCCCTGTACAAGATTTAGTGTTGAAGAGAGCCTTGGGGGAGCATCATCACAGTAACTTTTAAGGTGATTTTTATTGTATATGAATCAAACCAAGTATACATTGTATGAGCTTTTCTTTGGATACATCATTGATGTTGTAAATGATCCTAACTCTAACACAGGGATTTAGGAAAGATTGTCTTCAATTCAAGTAAATTTGAAACGACTAGAGTACGATTTCACTAGCCCATTCCAACATTGAGCTTGTCATCGTTATCTTGGACAAAGCTTCTGTGTATCAAGTACCTGTCTTGTCTATTTTTCCCGTATATCAAAGCATTGGTGTAACAAGTGCTCCTTGTCTTCATTTTCTAAAGCTAGCTGGGAGTGTGTCTTCTGTAAAATACTCGTCCCTGACCTCCATTGCTGAACAAAATCTCACCTTTGAAATTGCGAATACAAGTGTAAGACGATAACATATCAAAGCAGCTGAAAAAATAGAACTATTTTTGTTCTATCAAAGACAAAATGAAGATTACGTAATCAAGATTTGATATAGTCATTTCTTATGGTGTCCAATTTATTAATGGCAAAGCATATAAGGTTTGAATGACATAAATAACCAATCATGAAATGAAAGTTATGAGAAACTGAGGACTATTGCTTCAAAGGCTCCAAATCATATGGATATTTCATGCTTGCTTTAACCTAGAGACTCACTGTATAATGGGTAAAAGCAGACATAAGAAGTGAGGTTACAGGGAGTAAATATACTATCTCAGTGTCTGTCTAAACACAGGCATTAGTAGCAACCAAGATGAGCCGATTCAAAGGGGAAATAACTTCAAAACCTTGTCTAGTTCTTCGAATAAAATCATAATGGACTATGATTACTATATAGTGAGGATATAAGACGGGCTTTTGGATATACGATTTATAACTCAAACAGAAACAATATATGTGAGAAGTCCATTAACTCCTTATAACTAATATAGCATGGAAATTCTTACCAATGAAGCGTATTGCTTGAGCATGGGTTTGACAAGCTGCCACAGTGGTTTGAACACAAAAGGAGCGTCAACAAAAAGAATCTGACTCAATCGTCTTGGATAATAGTAGTAGAATACATCAAACTGTGTCAGAATGAATAGAAGGAACTCAGCATGCAATTTTAAACTGTTCAAGATTCTGATGAAAATTGCTAAATGCTATATACTAAAATACAAGTAAATACCATGAGGAACACCATTAAGTTTCTCACACTGAACTTTCAAGCATACTTTTTCATGATGTATCAGCATCATGAAAGTTGAGTTTTACTTGACAAAGGTGATACAACAAGTATTGTATCAGCATAGTTTAGCCACAAAAGAAAAAAAAGAAAGAAGATGGAAAACCTTACGACTTAAATCATCCTAAACTAAGGCACGGAGAGATAAACCATGCAAAATATGTAAAAGAGCAACTACAAAGGATTACCAAAAAAGTAAGGAACTCAAGATCTGCATTCTCTGTTCCAAACCCTCTCAGATCAAATATACCAAGTATATCTTGTTTGCCAGCAGGAAGTCTACTCAATGCCTTCTCAATTAGAAAGACGCATAACTTCTCATCTTCATCAGGATCCTGCTTCTGTGGCACCAAATTTTAGTGTACAGATTAGAACAGGTAAACAGGATCTACAGGGTAAAAATTTTGTTTCATAAGAAATCTCCAGTTCCAAACATTCTATTGCTTTTCCACCCAAAATCACAAGTTTCGAGGAACACTTTTATTCTCCTTAAGAAATTATAGTAGATAGATAAGTTTCATACTTCCAATTAGTACAATTGGAAGCATTCTGAAAAAAGTACTTCAATAAATATAAAGAATCAGATCTAGCTAAGGGTCAAATTTGGAAGTTTCATGATAGCAAAATCCACTCATGCATGAAAAGTAGGAGAAAGTACAAATGCATGTTTCGTTGTTTACATCATTAATACTTCAAATTTCACTCACTCAAGTTAACAAAATAAAAAAAAAAATCTTCAAGCTTTTACTTAAACAATGAAATCAGGCACGTATGACCTAAGAAATTCTGATCAGTCAAAATAGAGGTGGATTCAAAGTTTAGTTCTCTGAATGAAAAGCAAATGGTAAAGATACAGCATTCTGGTGTTACTAAACTAGTTTTAAGATAAGCTGGGTCACATTGTTACCTGAGGAAAATGCTTTGATGCGTCCACTATCAAGACTGGTCTTCCGTTGACATCAAAACTGTCATGCACATATGCTTTTCCAGTTTCAGCACTACTTTTAACTGATTCTTCTGACAAGTCTGATACACCAAATTCATGACGCCATCTCTGATATGAAAGTTTGGGAGATACATCATCATTAGTGTCCCTTCTTACTCTTGAAGCTTACAATAACTATTGCAGCATTGCAAATATTCAACTCAGATGTAGCTTTTAAGTAATTTCATGATAATTGAGATGAAAGATTGACACAGCGAAACAAGTCAACTGGCAGGAAATAGGAACAATATTCCCATTCTTCTCATAACCATGAGATAATGAATGTTTGTAGTAATCTTAGGCTCTTAGCAATACAGTGTCCCATGTTTTATGAATCCACTTCATGAGAACTGGATTAAATTCTTTTGACACTGTGCAAAAGACAATCGGAAGGCAGAGGAAGAAAAAGTCCATTGTCTCCACCTTCAGAAACCATATGAAAGG
This sequence comes from Solanum pinnatisectum, assembly GCA_035578085.1. Lineage (NCBI taxonomy): Eukaryota > Viridiplantae > Streptophyta > Magnoliopsida > Solanales > Solanaceae > Solanum > Solanum pinnatisectum. Next base: position 46,367,494 of record CM069078.1, on the reverse strand, counting down.
AGGAAAAACAAATCAGAGAACAGTAAAAAGAAGAAGATAGTGGAGGCCTTATGGATGCAGATATGATGATGTGCTAATCTACATGAGAGAAGCTATATGGTATTCCTTTCAATAAACAAGTCAGAGTATGGCAGTCAAATTAACGTGATGATTCTAGTAAACATAAATGATATGCTTACAATGGCTTTATGCAGCTTGGAAACTGCATCATCAACTGAGAATCTACGATCCTTCAAGAACCACAGAATCATCTCCTCATCATCTCTTCCATTTCTTCCAACAGGGAGATCTGTATATTCCCTTTCAAGTCTCTCCTTTACATCCAACACTAACTGCAAAGTACAAATATGGCATCATCAGATTTTATCACAGCATTGTTTGTGTGAGAAGTGCATATATGCTCGGTCTCATGAGATGGAATTTAACTAACAAATTGTCTAGCATTCAACTAAGAATTTTTATTTAAAAAGGGGTTTTTATCCCATACTCCAGTCAAATTCAGTAGATCATACTATATCAAAATTCAATTTTCCAAAAATTTCATAAAAAAGAATAGTTCCAAGGCCATACTATATCAAACTAAAAATCACTCACATGAGTTAAGATGGAACAATAAAGGCAAGCATACGTAACAATTGAAGAACTAACACAGACGGCAAGCATAAAATCATCTACTCCAAACATCACTCCTTTCTAGTATTCAAGAGCTGCAAAAAACCTAAAGACATTTCCCTTCTAATCACTTGATAGGTTTGAGTTAGGAATTCAATTTAATTTACTGGGTTCATCAATAGATGTCTAATTTTAAACATATATAATAATATAGAGAAGTAGCAAAGCTAGTGGTTGGGAGACTACTTACACCTTTTGCGATTTCTGAGGGTCCATATTGAGGCAATTCCGAATACGTAGGGTGCTGCTATATCCAGTGGCAACAAGCGGAGTAACTTTGACAAGATGACGACCTAGTAATGGAGGTCTAAGAACCAACTGGAATGACATTTCTCAACTTCTCTTTAGAAACCCCCTTTTACAGAGAAGAAAGAACAAATAAAGAGACAAAGTTATATGTATGATGGATTGGCATTTGGCGGGTAAGGTGCCACCTATTCTGGCTCACCCATCTTTGCCGTGTCATTTTTATAATTACGTATATTTAAAAATTTGTAATCATAAATATTACTATTAACAAAAGTAAATGGACATATGTATCGTCTTTTAACGTATATTTTGATATAGGAGTATTAATTATAATTTGTTCATTTGCTAAGATTATATAAGAATTTGATAAGTTTTGATAGTTTTCATAATTTGTGAGATTTTCATATTTATGAGAAATTTTTTATTAAAAAATATCATCTTTCAATGTTAAGAAAATATTTAACTAGACTTACAATTTTATTTTTAATGAGATTATTTATAACAAGACCAAACAAATACTCATAAGACCTATTTTATGGTACTTATCTTCTTGTTTGAATGATCGGAAGGAAAAGAAGGAGAAGTCATGAGCGAGAATCAAACTTTGTACCTTTTAGCTTCTCAATAAATAGGGTTTATTGTCCATAAATTTGATGATAGGAGCTGGAAAATGTGTTAATATGAGGTGCAAAAAAATTCTGAAATTTATATGACAAGCTTCCTTCACAAAAGAATTATCGGCAGCTCCAAAAAAATATTCTCCAGACTTTTATAAGGTGCTTCAGTATAATAATAAGAATATAAACTCATAGTATCACTGGGATAAAAAAAACTAAGCAAAATACTTATAGCTGAAACATAGTTGGAAAATGAAGAAGATATCTCTTAAATATCTACTACTAGAGTATAACTGGAGCCACAAAATTCTTTCATTTGTCTTGTAAAAACAACCTGATCATACTATAATTATATCATATTATCTTGATTTGTCTTATTCCTCATTAATTTTGTCAATACTCGTTCAATCCAAACTAATTACTTGAATGTCTCCTTTCGTTTTGGAGCATTTTATTCATGTGAATAATTCGAACAATGTTTTTTCTTTTTTTTTTAAAAAAAATAATAACTTCTTCTTTCCTTTGTTTTTATTTTTTTTTGGGTCGTTTTGTGTTTTTTATTTTTTTTTCCTTCTTCTTTTGTCATTTTATTTATTTTAGAAGCAATTAATGCACCCATATAATAATACTAATTAATGCACATTAATAAAAAAATATTATTTTCTTCCAAACAATTAAGGATATTCACTTCTTATTTCTCTTTCTGTTGTTGATTATTATTATTATTATTGTTTTATCTTCTTTTCTTTTTTTTTTCCCTCTCTTTTTTCGGTTACATTATCTAATTTTTTTTATCCGTTATAATAATTTGGTATTTTTTTATCTCTTTTTAAAAAATAAAAAATATATAAACTTAATATTTTTAGATTAATAAAAAAATCATTATAATAAGAAATAACTAAGAAAAATACTATACCACTAGCTTATTCTTCAAAATAACTTTTAAACCGTCTTTAAAATTTTAATATGATATTCTTTCGTAGTTTGGAGTTTTTTAAAATATAATTCGCTCAAAACGATTCATATTTTTGGTATGTCGATTTTTTAAAAAGAGAGAGAGAGAAGGAGGAGGAAGGAAGGAAGGAAAGAAGAAAAAAAAATCATTAATGACAAAATTGGAATTTGGAAAAATAATTATTTGATCAATTTCGATAATTTTAAAAATTAAATCAATTTTTTGATAAAGCAAAGGGTCTAATTTACCCTTTACAATAATCTAGCCTAAAAAATAATTAATGGTTCTGATACCATAATATGAATTGTAAAATTTAATCAAATCATGTAAATGTTTTTCTAAATGAATATCGATGCTAAAATAATAAAAAAAAGATAGAAGAAAAATAGCAAATTTGGTATTTTTAATTCACTTGTTCTTGTATCTTTTTGTTACAAGAAGAGAGATATATAAATATACATGTATATGAAATATCTCTCTTTTCAAACCTTAATCAAGTTTGTCAAATCGTTTTAGTCGCAAATCTAAGTCCATCGGATCCACCTTTGACCACATGATTTGTGGGAACACATTATCAATTTGAAGAGCGAATGTTATAGAATGAAATTTCATTCACTTGGAGTATAATCTTATCCATTACTTAACAAAATTTAGAAAAATTTCATCGAAAAACCTCGACAGAAGTGTATTATTTTGGAAAGCAGTGACTCTCAAATGAAGGTCTTCTATTCCACTTGAGGTACTTCTAGATGAACATCCGAAACATATTAATTTCAACGAACGAGTACAATCAACAATCCTCCTTAAAAATATGAGGAAACAATTTCAAAATATAAGCATTGAAGGACAGATCTCTTACTTTATACTTGCATAAAAACGAAAGACGTATATACGTCAATTCATATCTAAGCTCGGGGTTAAAAATATTTCTAAAAGGTAGTTTGATTTCTATTTTAACAAAATCATAGTTTTAGAGATCAAAGCGACTCATAGAAGATTCAATATGTCATTCACCACAACTCGTATTGATTTTGCTATGATTGAAGACAAATCATTGTACAAAGATAAGCACAAATTTAATAAGAGTATACTAGATTCAGTGATACGCTATAGAGCAACTTTTGATTCTATAATGATAAATGTGTCTCTAACTGCTGAATGTAGGATTGACGCATAAGCTATCTTTAAAAATTTCTCTACAAAAAATATTCTAAACTATTGCTTCAAATTGAATTGGGGTGAAATGGAAGCTCAAAAATCCTTCTTAGAATAAATCGACACAAAATCATGTACTCGTAAAATGTGCAATTTAATTTAGAATATTTTTTATCTGTACGATAAAGCCACCCATTTTAGAATCGCATTCCTAAAAGAAGAATTTTATATGCAAGTCAAAAATAGTAGACTTAGTATATCACCAATTTAAAGTTGTGAAGACACTTTCAAAATTATGCGTCTTACATAAGATATTGGGACCAAACCAAGGAACACGTATCAGGTAATGACCTTCAGTACTTCTTTATATCTCTCTTTATACTTTATACTAATATTATTTAATTTTAATTCCACAAAATTTATCATCTATTTCTAGATTTTATAAACGACATAATCGAAATTCATGTAAATTATTTGGCTCAAGTGGTCATAAGTATCAATCGTACCAATCGAGGCTGAGGCTGGGAACAAGAACTAGGTTGGGAACAAGGCTGGAGACTGATCCAGAGGATTATCCAGAGGATGATCCAGAAAATGATGACGCTTAAGGATTTCTTTTATTAGCATGGAGGATTAAAAATATTTTTGAAAGGTAGTTCGATTCTTATTTTAACAAAATCATAATTTTAGAGATCAAAGCGACTAATAAAGAATTTAATATGTCATTCAACCCAAAAAGAGCTCGTATTTATTTTGTTATGATTAAAGACAAATCATCATATAGAAATAAATAAGAATTTAATTGGAGTACTCTAGATTTTTTGGTACGATATACAATATCTTTTAATTCTATAAAGATAGATGTGTGAATGTATTTTGACACATAAACTATCTTGAGAAATTTTTCTACAAAAATATTTTAAGATTTTGTTTCAAATTTAATTGGGGTGCAATGAAAGCTTGAAAATACTTCTTAGAATAAATCGACTCAATGTCATGTACTCACAAAATGTGTAACTTAATTTAAAATAAGTTTAGTTTATACGACAAAGCCACCCACTTTATAAACGTACTCATAACAAAAGAATTTTATATGCAAGTAAAAAATAATAGATTTAGTAGTATATCTACCAATCTAAAGTTACGAAGACACTTTCAAAATTATTTGTCTTACATAAGGTATCGAGACCAAACCAAGTTAAAACTATTTATTCTAAATCAAGTTTTGACTTACTATACTTGTTTGACATTGAAGAGCAAGAGACCTTCATTGGTAAGGGACACAAAGTTAAAAGATGAAGAGAAGTGGGTTATATGATTAGGTGGGTCGGATTGGGTAAAATTGGATAATATAAGTAAAGTTGGATTATTTTTGTTGATTTGGGGTTTTCAATCCAATTGAGGGGCATGAGTGAGAAGTTTGTAGACAGAAGGGGTAATAATAACTTCATTTTAATTGTAGGACATTGTCAACAAATAAACCAAAATTTAGGGGTATTTTTGACTCTTTCCCCCACCCAAAAAAAATAAATTTGGGTATATAGTATATTGTTTGAAAATTCATTTTTTAACACAAAGTATATTTTGTGAACAATCATTTTGCAACAAAAGTTATTTTTTAAAATTTAAAATAGTAATTATATTTTTGAATAAACAAACATATTTCACTAAATACATAATATTGTATGATAGTATTTGTGCAATTTCAAATATAAGTTTAGCCCTTTATAATTATTTATACGTTAGTAATAACTAAGCTAATCAAATATTATTCATTTCATTGATTTCTCTTTCTGTAAAACTTAAATTCTATATTTTTATTAGACTTATAGATATTTATATGAATGCTTAATGAATATAAGAAAAATATAATTTATTTCACTTTATACTTTTTGATTGAAGTATTTTTTGTTCTATAATTTACGATCTTCCTCTAAAATGGTTATCATGAAATAAGATTAAAAATATCTATGTACTTTCAATTTTCAGTTATCTTTGTCATCTGTTCTATATATATATCTCAAATGTTGAAAAAAAACTTATCCTGAAAAAATGTGTAATTCAATTTGGAATAGTTTGGTTTGTACGATAAAGCCATCCATTTTGGAAATACACTCCTGAAAAAAAAATTTATATGCAAATCAAAAAAAGTAGACTTAGTATATCACCAATTTAAAGTTGTGAAAACACTTTTAAAATTGTGTGTCTTACATAAGGTGTTTGGGACCAAATCAAGAAACATGTATCAGGTAAGGATCTCCAATATTTTTTTATTTCTCTCCAGCATAAATTTAGACATTATTTAATTTTAATTCCACAAAATTTGTCATCTATTTCTAGATTTTATGAATGACATAATTGAAATTCATGTAAATTATTTGATTCAAATAATCATACATGTCAATCGTACCAATCAGTATAATGAGACAACGAGGTTGAGGCTGGGAACGAGGTTGGACGCTTAAGAAGTTCTTCTATTAGCAAGATGAAGAAAAGTGGGTTATATGATTAGGGTCGGATCGGGTTAAAATATATGTAAGTCTAATAAAAACATAAGGTTTAGTTTTACATGTTGAAAAGAACGTGAAAAAAAGCTCAAAATACCTATTAACTTTCTATTTTTATTTATCTTTGTCATTCGTTATATATGGGGATCGGATCGTGGCAGTTTATTGATTTACTAACCAATAAAAAAAGTAAAAATTTTAAGAATTTCATAGTGTAATGATGAAATTAAATCTTATCCCTATACTTTTTGTAATTACAACCATTTCATAAATTTTACACATGTCGAATACATATTATCATATTACATTAGTGTTGATACATTATGTATCCAGATGGTGCACTTAAAAAGGAAAAAAAATGGAAAATCCAATTACAATACCATAAAATACGTTATTCCGTTTCTTCTTACGGTCAATTAGTGAAACGTAAATCCTAATAGAATAAACAAATTAAAAATCCCTATTCATCGTTCTTCTTGTTTTCATCGAAGAATCTTTCAATTAGATTCAAAACTTTTGTCGAAATTTTGATAAGATACATAATGAATATTTCGATTTTGTTGAGGCAATCAAGAATATGGGAGGTTGGGTATGAACGATACATGAGTGATGGAATAGTGATATTTCAGTCGTGAATCTAATTTCAGTCATTGCAACTGAATTGAATATTGATGTATTGAAGAAAAAAATCAAGATCACATTGTAGAAGGTAATTCGTCTCTATTGATTGTTAAGAGTGATATGGAAGTAAAGTTGTACGTGAAGGTGAAGAAACATGAGTTTGAATTTGCGTACAAAAATATTGAAGAGATATGTGCAACTTTTCGACCCCTCTTTTTGGGTTTTATCTACTTGCGAAAGAACACACTTCTTCTCTTTCTCAATGTTTGCATTTGCCATTACTAATTGATCATGCAATTTTTTAGATCCGTTTTCAACCCAACCCTACATCATCGAAATCGTAAACACGATTAATATTAGATGAGTCTAATTGGATAATTCCAATCCTAAAAGAAGGTGTATTATCTATATTTATCAGGAATTTGATGATAAAAAAAATAAATAAAAAATAGGGTGAACGGTAAGTTGGAGAAGATGAAAAAGATACATATTTCAGTGTTAATTTTTAAATTGTAACGAAAGAATTAACTAATTAGATTTTATTAATGAAAATAGGGAGAGATTGGTGAAATGAAATAAGGAAGAGATAAATTAAGTGAGTTCTAGGAATGTGAAGTTATGTATCCGGCGGTTAGGGTTTTGGGAATAAAATAAGGAATTTTAGTAATATTTTGAAATGATAGGAAATAATAGAAATTATGATAAATAAAAGTGGGTAGATAGATAAAAAATTTTAAGCTAAAAAATTTGAAAGAGTCCTCCCATGCATTTTAATTGTAGTATACTTAATTTAGTCTTTCATTAAATATAAGAAAATATGAAAAAATTGCTTTTTTTTTTCTTTTTTTTGAATTTCAATCATTTACAGAAAACTTGATTTTAAGATGACACTAATTAAGAATACAATGATAAATTTATTTGATTTCTTAAAGGGCGTGTAACCCAAAAGTCTCTAATCAAAATGCATGTAGGGAATTGATTTTTTATTTTTTATTTTGAAAGTCAAAATTGGATAACAAGGATTATCGTCTATCAAATATTTATTTAAAAATCAAAATTTTAGTTGCTTTTTGTAAAATATCTTTAGTCGCTTTGCAATTGACTCTTGATAAAAAAAAAAAAAAGTTTATTCAATTATCTTAAAATTTGATAATACTTAATATTATGGTTAATATTTTTTTTAATGGTGTTATATTTTTTTGAATATTAATATTTATTCGTGAAGTGAATCCCACTAATTGTTATAGAATTTTTGTGAATTTTTTTATTCAAGGATGCCTTCTAAGCCTTATTGAATATGATTCTTCTTAAGACGTTGATAAAGAGGTTACAAACCTTCCAGTAGCTTCTTTAAGTAAATCATTCTTTTAAGGTGTCAAAATGAGTTCAAATATAGGTACTTTGTTCAACTCGTCTGAAATTTTATGGTCTGAGATTAAGATAATTTGAATTGTGTTCAATCTTAATCCACTCAAGTCTTAATCCATTTTAAAAGAATTTTCAATTGAACTCAATTTAATCTCTAATTTCAACTTGTTTTAAGATTATTTATTTTCATTGATGTAATGTATGTTCCTATATTGATAGTATGGATCACTATCTTTTTGCATCTTCTAGGATTTATCTATCCATTTGTCACTTTTTTTGAAATTCACATTGTGGTTATAAAAGTACAATATGTTAAAATTATTGAGATTGAGCTGATCAAATTGGACGGATCATGACCCAACCCGATTTTAAACCCATTTGAGTCTAATCCATTTGAGCCCAAAGTAAAGATCATGTCTCAACATGTTTTCTATTCAATTTCAACCCTCACCCATTTGACACCCGGTGATAGTGGAATCATGTCCTAATCCAATTTCTATTTTAAACTATTTTAATATCTTCAATTTCAACACCCCTGACTGCATTGCATCCTTTGGTGATAGTAAATCATTCAAATCAACATCAAATGTATGAGTCTATCATTAAAATCAACTTTTCTCTATACATGAGTTTCTCTATGCTTAGCGCTGAAATACATGAGTAATGAGTTTATCATTAAAGTTAATGATTTAAGTAAGAAAATTAATGAAATACTGTCAAAACAAATATGTATAGACTATAGAGTATCATATAAACCATTTTAATTCTTAGCATTGAGCTTATCCTAACATAAATCAAAGGGCTCAAACACACTATCTGCTGCAATTTTAATAGTAATTTTTTGCACATAAATTTATGTTCGAACATACTGAGTTGAAATGAACCTGATCATGTGACTGCTTAAATCTTGTTCTTGTTAACGATATGAGAACTATATAATCCAAAGACAGTAAAAACATACAAATAGTAATGTATAATTTGCGCGTATAAATGTCATATACGCTTTGCTACAGAGTATGACGATTAATTATGACGTCAAAGAAGCTCTAAGAAGAGGCTTGCTTTAGGATGAAGGCCTGCATCATTGAGTGTTACTCCCATTTGATCCACACCATACACTTTCCTTGGAAAGTTTGATATCAGTCTGTAATTTCCAACTCCAGGCAATCCTAGTGAATCGACGTACCTAAAAATTGCTTGAATCTTGTCTGTTGATGAGAAGCTCTGCTCCCTCCTCTCACCATTTGGAAACCGAATTGCAATCTGCACGAATTCATCAAGAAAGTGAGTATCCGAGTAAGGTACATATATACCAATTATCAGTATGTCACGGATTTTAAGTTATATACACTGACATGTTACTTGTCATTTATTCTAAGTTACCAATCATGCTTATTTATAAATAGAGATACTTACAATTACCTCTTAAACGACCTGATTGTGTAATTTACGACCATCAATAATATATATAACTCATATGCAACACCAAGAGATATTACCTGAGTCATTTGAGCATTTTTCCCTGCTGTTGCATTGGTAGGCTCTTTCTTCTTGCTTGAATGTGATTGTGCTGAATTTTGCATAATTGTTTTGGCAAAGATAGAATCTTTTTTTTTGCTAGATTGGGATAGTGACAGATTTTGCATAGTTGCTATGGCAGAAGTAGTTTCTTTTTGCTTACTGGATTGGATTTGTGTTGGATTTTGTTTAGGTTTCTCTTGATTTGATTTATTTCGCTGCGAGGGCATTATGTTCTTGAGTTTTTCTTTCTCCTGAAAAAAAATGAAGGAAGTTGGTTTGATATCCAGCTTTCTCTTGATAAGAAGAAATATAGAGCTAGTAATACAATAAACAGAAATGGACCTCATCAATCTGAAGAGATGCAATGTAAGCTACATCTTGTTCTTCCCTTAGTCGACGATCCGCCCTTAACTTTTCCTGCTCTCTGACCCTTCCACTGCCAAAAGCCAATCCTTGTTCTTCCATTGTTCTTTGTAATATCTCCACTAATTCAGCTGGAGAAACTGGACCTTCCAACTATTCAAAGCAAGTTAGAAAAAAAAGAGTGCAAGTACCATATTCTAGAGTACATCACCCACTTCATAAAAATTGTTGACTAAATTGAATAGAAGTACTTTTCCTCAATGCTAATGGACTATCAAACTGCAATTCATGATAGTGAAGACATATTACTACTTGCCAAACCTTTGCTTTCTACAATTTGTTAGCGCTTTCCCTGATATGTTTTTTGATAACCTTGGTGTTCGTGGCCAACTTATGAGCACCTTGACTAGTTCCACGGGATACCTAACACCTCCCACCAGCAACATGGACTAGGTAACTTTGTCCATCAAGGTTAGAACAGATAGGAAGAAATCGCCTAGTTTATTGTCTCTTCTGGAAATTGAACCTAAGACCTCGTGGTGCGCAATCCATTTCATTGACCACTAGGTCACACCCTTGGTGCGCTTTCCCTGAATTCTAGTTGAGTCTTATTATACCAATCTAAGTCATTTCATCAATCCTGAAGCAAGGGAAATTTTTGTTCTTCTGTTTAATTTTTTCGTTGTTAGATACATTAAGCTCCCTCTATGCATAGTGTCTGGGGAAATGGTTGGACCATGTGGGGTCTACTGCACGTATCCTCACCAGGTTGTTTCTACATTTGAACCTATGACCTCTAAGTCACAGGACAACAACTCTTACCGTCTTGGAGTTATACACAATATTTATACAAATAGGTGGACAATACAACAAAAAATGAACTGAAATTGAAAATAACTAACTCTAGTTAACCTGTTGCAGCACAGCTATGCTATCTCCAGGAGCAGGAGCCACAAGGGCACAAAAAGGGAAGCTTGAAGCCCTTAGACTTGTAGCCATCTGCAACCCCTCCCCTCTATCAGCAAGTGCACCCCAACAAACATAATTTGCATCAAGAAACTGCACCACAAGATCACAACACAAAGTCTCACTGCAGAAAGAAGGGGTAAAAGGGTGTTGTGGAGAGTGAAAGTACACAAACAAGAACTTATGCTCATCCTTTGCTATCTTTAGTGCATCCATAAACTTACAAGCATAGAAAAATGGATGTTCAGTTCCATATTCTTGCTCAAAATTGTTCAAAAATGCCCATTCTTCTTGGACCATTGAAGGAAAATCAAATGGATCTTGAAAAGGGAATTCATAAGGGTGTTGGTAAGGAAAATTTGGATGAGGTAATTGTTCTTGATGATTTCTTCTTCCTCCAATTCTCATCAAGTCCATTCCTTGATCCATTACTCTTGAAAATCCTCCCATTATACTACGAGGAAGACTCACCATCCTTCTAACAATCCCATTATAAGATTGCCCTGTTGATCTTCCACTTGAAAAAGACATTGCTAATCAAGAACACTGTTGTGTTTTTGTGTCCTTAAGAATATTAAAAAAAAAAAAAGATTGAATCTTTAAACTCAATTTGCAAAGAGTGAGTCTTGTAAGTGTGAAATGAAGCTGTATATGGTTTAAGGGGAATCCAAGAAATAACTTTTACTGTATCAAATGAAGGGACATAATTTCTTGATGTTAGTCAAAATTACTTTTGGGAGTTCTTGCTTTTATCAGACTTTAAGAAAAGTAAATTCTGAGAATATTGTCTTAAGCAAAATTTTCATATTTGTCTTCTTTTACATGACTTCAACAAGGGTACTTTGTACTTAGAATAAATCTAGTGGTGATTTTTTGTTATAGGGGGAGTGGATTTATAGTGTTTTTTGATGTGGAAAGAAAATTCTCCCAGAGATATTAAATAGTACTATGGCATTTTTGTTTGTCTCCTTATCAAGATTAGATTCCAAGTTAGTTCACTATACTACTCCTTTCTTGATCAACAACCACATCTAAAAGGGTAATTAAAGCAGACTAAAGCATCTTTTTAAAACTCCTTTGATCTTTAGCTTATATATTAAATAAGATGGTTACCAAAAAGTGTTGTTATTTACCAAGAGTGCTAGAAATTTGACAAATATTCCTATCCTTTATGGTGAGAATAGGTAAGGTAATGCACTTAACAATTGTTTGGTAGAGCGTATAAGAATAATACTGAATATGATATATTCGTAATACTGAGTTTAGTATCTGGTTTGTTTATTAAATGAATAAGGTACATTAGAGAAAAAACAATATTGAATAGAATATATTAGAATAGGAATAATTTCCGTATTATTACTAATGACATGGTTTATTATGTACTATAAACAATACTAGTATTGAAGAGAATTTTACATAGGATTAAAAATACAAACAAACAAGAGATTAAATAGTATTAAAGTCAGTTAATATTTGCATTATTTCTCTAATCCCTCTCCCCAAACTACCCCTACCATTACATTTTACTTGTACAAGTATTATTAGTGCGGTGTAAAGTTTGGGCGTGAGGAACAAAGTGTTCAAAAGGAGTAAAAATATGATGTGACAGTATAGTTTGACAAATGTTATAAATTAGCTTAAAGATGTCTATGGACTATGCATACAAACATCTTTAAAGTAGAATAAAGTATGAAGGTTCTTTGCAGGAAATGTATGGAAAAAAGTGAGAAAAGACTTGAATGGATAAAAGAAAAAGAAAACACATGGAATAGGACATAAGGCCCGACACGTAACTACTCTTTTTTGTTGGTATGGATTACGGTATCGGAAGCTCGATTATTTTATATTCACAGTGCGTAGGACTACATTCAAATGAAAACACTTCTTATCAAAAAAATTTTTATATTTAGGCTCGAATTCAAAACTTTTAATTAAGAGAGATCCAACTACATCCATTGCACCCTTCGATGGTGACACGTAGCTACTCATGTTGTTTTTTGCCAGCTTATTCTGTTTGGATGAGTTTATGAAATATTAAGAAGTGTGTTCTTGTCACTTGGAAAAACGTCACACGTGGAACAGTTGGTTACATTATTAGTAGAGATTGAATTTAATAGCTTTTATTAAATCGTTTATTAGTTTTTGAATAATTTATTATATATACATAAAATATAAGTAGTATATTTGAAATTAGTTATTACTAATCTAAGTTATCATTTAATTAATATTCATAATTTGTAAGGTACAATTTTTTTTTGTCGGCTGAACACTTCTATGAATATATTAGGTTGATCAAATACATTTTTATCATGTCAAAAGTTATGACGGATAGTAAAAACATAATTTTATTACTTAAATAAATCTATAAAACAAGTACATATTCGAAAATGAGTTTACAGTACTTTGGCATAGTTTTAGTTCTGCCTCTGATATAAGATTTTAAATGTAACTGTTATCTAAAAATGGATCTAAACATTTGGGCTTTAGAGAGTTATATAAAGACCAAAGATTCCGTGAGTCCTTTTTTAACAGATTAAATTGAAGGCCCAAAATGATATTATTTCAGTCCAGGCCCGGATTATGTTAAATAACGGAAAGCCTTGATTGATTTTGCATTTGGTTGGTTTTGATTTTTAATTTATAAATAGGTAAATTCGTTACAAGATCAAAATAGATTTTATTTTCTGGTTCATACCTCAACGAGTCATTTCATACATCGGTGAAAAGAGTCTTTTTTTGGTGAATTTATATTCAGATCACCCTAGCAACATTTTATTAAAAATTAAAAATTCTCTAAAAAATAAATACAAACAAAAAGCGCTATGCTTAATTTTAACCATCCTAATAAGATAACAAACCTCTCGTAATTCATAGGCATGTAGATAAAATTACAACTTTTGCATAGGAAAAAAGAAGTGAAATGGTCACACTACACCACATTTAGGTTCTTCCCTTAAAGCCAGATACCAATGAATATTGGTGGTGTTAGTGCCAGCCGCGTTATTATTTTTCTGGCAAACAACTCACTCACTCATGTATATAGGGGTGGGGCAACATATAATATAACTTATTCATAGCCATAACTAATTAATTCACCATACTTTACTTTTACCCTCTCTTTGTCCTTTCCTCACTTCTAATGCCCCTTCTATCACCAAAAAAAATAAATTTACTTTAATATACTAATAATATTTAAGTATATTTAAGAATGAAGATTATTTCATATATTTATTGCTAAAAGTATAACCAAACACAATTTTATTTTTTATTCTAATTATATATATATATATAAAGTAAAATTGAACCCATGGCCAAATGTGTACTAAATAAATTGTTTAAGACAAATATAATATTTGAATCAAAATTATTAAGTTCGATCAATGCATAATAAAGAAATTTATCTCCTTCCCTCAATGATTTTTAGCGGCAATTAATTAACGGCTATAGCTCGATTGCCGCTATATATATATATATATGTATATATATTTAGCAGTAAATAACATTCTTTGTATATGTCTCTAATGCCTTTAGCGACATTAAATCTAATGACACTTAACTAATGTCGATAAAGACTTTAGCACTCTTTATTAATGTATTTATTTATTGCCACTAAGCGGTGCTGCCGGTATAAACACACCGCACACGTTAACTTGGCTCAACAGTGTATCAAACTCTTTGTTCCTATATTCATGTAGGCCTTCCCTGGAAGGAGCTAGTCAAAAGAAAGAGAATAAAAGAAAATATTTGATTAAGTGTAGCTTGCTAAGCTACCTCTAATTAACTTTGAAAACCTTTCATGAGGATATGCCTCACTACTTGCAATTAGCAAACTCACATTGTATATATATAATTTTGTGAATAAAGCTTACTGCTGCACAATTTCTAAGAAGATATAAACCAATGCTGATGAGTCATGAAATTTGAACAACTTGTTAAATAAATAATTAAAGAAATAAAGAATAATATCAAGGCAATGTGAGTGGGGAATCTTATACAGGGCATGCAACTTTATAAAAGTTGTGAAATGATGATAATTGTCCTCTAAAAGATGGCTTAAAATCTCAGCTTACAAGTTTGAAATTTGAGAGGTGACATTTCATAACAAAAACCTATATTCTCCCTTCTAACACACTAAAGTTCCTCCTTCCTCAATCTAGAGGCAAATACATCATCACGACTCAAAATTTATCTGAATTCAATATTTTCAGTACGCAACATAAATTTATATAGTAAGAGTTCGCTACATAATCTAATACCAAGTATCTTAAAAATTAAACTTGTAAAACGTAAATTCTGAATTACGTCACTAACACTACCTGATCTCTCACTCCCCCACACACCTATTGGTTTGCCTTAGCAGCCAAGCTGGCAGGGGTGTGGATGGGTCTCTCTTTTCTTTATTTTGATTGGGAAAAGAAGTGATTTAAAAAAGGGTGAAGTGGGAAGCAGCAAGTGCCCCAAAACCCCATAAAGATGTTAAAGTGTGAAAAGTATGTCCTCCATACCTTTGTGCTCCTATACCAAATAGTGGCATACCACATGCTATCTCAATTACCCCCACAGTATATTCATTGCCTCTTTAAAGTTTAAACTATCACCACCACCTCTTTAGTGCACTCTTGCATATGCCAATCATCTTCCTTAACTCACTTTTTCATCTTTTTTCTTAAAAAATAAAGTGAATAGATTATTTTGTCTTCTTCCCCAAAAGATTAATGCCAACAAAACTTAGACATAATAAGGTTTGATCATCATGAAGCCTAATTAGGGTTATGAATTATGATAAGGCACTTGATTAAAAGAATAATTGACCTTTTAAGCATATGGCTAGGATCTAATTAACAACTAAAACATTTATTCCTTTCTAGTTTGCCCTCAAAAGATGTCTCACTAACATGATTGACGCTAACACAAATGTCAACAACTTCTTTAGATCATAAATTTTAAAGGTTACTATTTTTTTACTTCTTAAACTTCATATTCAGTCAAATAATGTCACATAATTAGTAACCATACAATGTTTTAGAAGTCCTTAGAACTTTTTTAAGATGTTGGTTTGTTAGTTATTTTATTGATTAGTAAGAGTCTGTTCGACTTAGCTAAATAAAAGTAGCCGCTATTAGAGTCTGTTTGGATTGGAAAAAAAAAAAGGTAATTTTTAAGTCAAAATAAAAAATCAAACTTAAATAACTTTAAATAAAAAAAAAAGTACTAAAAATGAGTTAAATATATATGTGACTAACTTTTAAGTCAATCCAAAAAGCTTTTAGTATCAAATGTGGAAAGTCATTTGATGTGTGAAATTAATTTTCTAAATAATAATTAGTAAGTGTTAGTTCTATAGGAATTTATTTTTTGTGAATGTATTCCATAAAATAAAGTCCAGATGCCCTATCTTTATTTTTATTTTTTGCCTTTTTTTCTTTTTTGGCTCAAAAGAAAACATGTTCACTTTTTTCACTTCCTTATGGGACTATCACTACCCCAACCATCTGGTCAGATTTATCTATTACTTAGCAATTTCATTTATTCCTTGGTTGAATGAAACATTTTGTTTGTTACTATTAATAACTTTTCATATTTCAGAAATTATTTATTAACGACATGCAGAAAGTGAAGGAAAAAAGTTCGACAGTAGACTGACAAATAATTTACAATATTTCAACTTCTATAATGATGAAATGAAACAAATCCCTTTTCTGATATCCAATTTATTCGTTTTAAATGCAATGAGTTTTTTTCTACTGTTAATAAACATGATTGGAACTTTTATATGATTTCCAAAAGTAAACAAATTCCAAAAAAGTACTAAAAGTCTATAATATTTAGGTAAACCAAAGTTTTATAATTATACGTAATTACAAAGTGTACACTCTAACATGCTAATTTTAAAAATAAGGTGGTCCCACTGTTCCTCAACCTCTAAATCAATTTTTAGTCTATATTTGAATTTTGAACTTTAATTAAGTCCCACGTTAGAAAAGGAAAATAATTCAACTGTTCATTAATTAGTCAAGAATATTGATTATGCCTAATGGAATAACTAACATCACTGCTAATGAGTTTCTCAAAGTCAATTTTGATATGAAAGAGAAAAAAAACAATCGAAAGTGCCTGGGGCCAAATTTGAGACTTTGAAAAGTTGAGTGTGTAAATGCACTTCATCATGTAAATCAATGGTAGGACCCTAGGATTGTATATTATTAGTGAATTTAATACAGACACGATAACATTATTAAAAGGGTCGAGCAACATAGCATTACACAAATCAATTCTAGAAAATATTTGTCATATTTGTATTAGAGATCCGTAAAAGAAAATAACTTAAGATATATTGAAAGGTACATATAAACGATTTTTAAAAAAAAACCCAATCAGCATAGATTTGCATAGCCTTATTTTCAGCTATTTGGGCATTCAAATATCTGAAAATTTTCAGACAACGTAACGTTTCAAATATCTAATGAGTCATCAAAAGAAGTTAAAAACATATTTTTTTAGTTAACCATTTTGGTGCTTAGTGTTCTCAAAGCAAGAGCAGTTTGACAAGTGAGATATCATAGTAAAACATTTTACCTTGTTTACTGCACAATAATAAATTTGTTAAAATGGGACGAAAAAATATAGTGCTGACAACCTACGAAACAAACAAGACCTTGCACATTGCGAACATACATATTACTACACTAAATAAATACTGTTTCTGTCTCAATTTATATAACATCATTTGATTTAATATTAAAAAAAAATTTAAAAATGATAATTTTAGAATTTATTATCTAAATTTTAAATATTTATGTGACTATAAATTATTTTACGATGACAAAATATTTTCCTTCTTCACTGTGTTTTATTGTGTTGGTATTTTTTTCTTATTTTAGTTTACATGTATTAAATGCTGATCATAATAACGTTTGTAGTAAGTATATCATTGAATGCAAAACTTGGACCATCAGAAAGCGACCCCAATTTTTTGCAGAAAAGAAATTGATCCAACAATTTCTGACGCTTTGCTTAAATTCTTGTTATTCATTACTGTTACTTATAGTACATGGTAGGTTGTCTTTTCAGACAGCGTATTTTTTTTTCCTTAAATAAATAACTAAACTAATTTATATATTTTTCAAAATTGGAAGTGTCTTTTTTTTAAAAAAGAATAACGTGAAATGGGAGCAACACACAACATATATAGAGAAAAGAACGGTAATACCAATTGAATAATGCGATAATCGAAGCAAATCAAACTAAAGTACGAAAAATACAAGTGATAATTCAATTGAAGAACAAAAAACTACGAGAATAATGTTAATACTGGTGAGAATGAAGGTTCATGTACTACCACCAATTCTATCTCATAGAATAGCGAGAGAACGCTCAACTGCCAACTAACCTTCTATCTTAATTCGCAACCTCCAAACCCGATGACCCCATCATTAATCCATTTCTTTCTTGAAAACCAAGTGAAGCAACAGTAGTAATGATTCCCCTTTCCCCACAGAAAAAATAAAAAGGAAGAAAGAATATAGAATACTATTCTCTTGGTTGTAATTTATTTGATATTTTTCATTTTTAAATTCAAAGTAGGTAAAATTTGACAAATATTTTATAAATCTTTTTAATTATATTAACATAAAAAATTATAATTTATATTATTTTAAATATCTAAATTTTAAAATATTAATTTAATTTCAAAATATAACTAAATAAAATTTTAAAATATAAAAAATATCACAGCGACAGAATATATAACAAATTTGCTGAAACACCAAAATCTCAGTTTGTTAACATTTAATCAGTATCTTTTAAGTGCCTGGAACTCTGTAACACAGCTATTAGAATAAAGAATTGGTCCTTACTTTTGACTTAGAAATACAGTAAGTGGGGTTAACACTTAATTAACCCCCCACCCCACCCCCCTACTTGTCTATTTTAATACAAATTCAGCCTGCGTGTCAGTACACAAAACCAAAGAAACACACACAAACATAAAAAAATCTATACAAATAGAATTGTTTTTCTCTCTATCAAAAAAAAAAAAAAATTGGATCTTGAAAAATGTTGTGTGTGTAACCGTGTTTTAACTTACTCTTTGAATCTTTCTTCTTGTCTTGTACTCTTCTTCTTGTTTTTTT
This sequence comes from Solanum pinnatisectum, assembly GCA_035578085.1. Taxonomy (NCBI): domain Eukaryota; kingdom Viridiplantae; phylum Streptophyta; class Magnoliopsida; order Solanales; family Solanaceae; genus Solanum; species Solanum pinnatisectum. Next base: position 46,348,368 of record CM069078.1, on the reverse strand, counting down.
TTAGTATATGGAAGATCAACAACAAGTGTTTCTTCCATGGACAAAATTCTGGAATAAATCATCTTGTTGTGTTGCTTCTCATTACAGTAGAAGACAACTTCTATACATACAAACATACAACAAATATTAACAGAAGAAACAATCAGAAAAAGACATTCCAAATCATGACTACTTCTTCAATCATTTTCAAATTTGTTGCTTTCCTTGTTATATCTTCTTCATTTAGTACTCATGTTTTGTCTGAGCATAATACTCTCCAAGCATATCAAACATTCCGGCCAAAGGAAGAATTGTTGAAACTCAAGAAAATAAAGGGTTATCTCAAGAAAATCAACAAGAGTCCCGTCAAAACGATTAAGGCATATATCTTCTTTATACTCTGTTTCTTTTCAAGATTGCGAAAGCTTTACACTCTTGTAAGAAAAAAAGATTGATTTTTTTTTGTTTTATGATGCAGAGTCCAGATGGGGATTTAATAGATTGCGTTTTATCTCATCTTCAACCAGCTTTTGATCATCCTCAACTCAAAGGAATGAAGCCATTGGTAAAGAAAATATATTTTTTTTACTTTTTTAGTTATAAACAGAGTTAGAAGAACAACTCTTTTTTTTTTTATCCTCCATAGGAGCTCCCACCACTTTTGTCCTTGGTGACTCGAACTCGCAATCTTCGGGTTGAAAGTGAAGGGTGCCTACCATCCAAGCAACTCCCTTTCGTCAGAAGAATACCTTTTTTGATGTGTTTTTATCTTTTTATGCAATGTAGGAACCTCCAAAGAGGCCTAAAGCTAATGACTCAATGAATGTAATGGAAGAAAGTTTACAACTTTGGACAGTTTCTGGAGAGTCATGCCCAGAAGGAACTGTTCCTATTAGGAGAACAACAGAGAAAGATGTATTAAGAAGTGATTCATTAAGAAGATTTGGTAGAAAAATTAGAAGAGGTGTTAGACGTGACACATCAAGCAATGATCATGAGGTAACTTAATTTTTTTTTTACAATTCCGCGTATGTTAAAACAAGATAGTGATAAGTTCTGTGTAGAAAGTTTGATAGAGTCAAAGATGTCATATTCAAGAAGGAACAGACATTGCTTGTAAAAGCAAAGTAGGATTAAGACATTACAATACTAATGTACAATATGTCTAAAGGTGAAAATGAAAAAAAAAAATATGTGTGGTGTATGGCAGCATGCAGTAGCATTTGTGAATGGAGAACAATATTATGGAGCAAAAGCAAGCATTAATGTATGGACACCCAGAGTTACAGATCAATATGAATTCAGTCTGTCACAACTATGGGTCATTTCTGGCTCATTTGGTAATGATCTTAATACCATTGAAGCTGGTTGGCAGGTATGCACATTCACAAGCAATAAATTTTCAAGTCCTATGTACATTATTTTACTACTTTCCTTACGACACTTAAGAGTCTAACTTTGCCCAAAAACTATCCTTCAATTCAATTTGTTTGTTCTGCTTTCTTAAGACCATGAGATTAAAGAATATTTTAATATATTTAATGTATCTTTAACTTAAAGACAACAAAATCATTTTTTTTATTTTATTTTTGCAATGCACTCATAAGAAGAGAATTGCCTTTTGGGGCTAACTTGAGTACATTTCAACTAATTCATATTGAGTACCTATTATGTTTCACCAATATATGTACCAAATAATTTTGCTCGATTTTTAGACAAATAACAAAAATCACCAATATTTTTCTTTTGTCATTTTTAAGTCTTTGTCCATATAAATATTCTTCCTTCTTTAAAAAATTAAATCATACTAACATTTTCTTGTTAAAAGTTAGAGTGATTTTTTTTTTGTTAATTAATTTTCAACGACTTTTTATTTTGACTAATTTTTTTCAAGTAAAATATATGTCTAAACTATTTGTTTGTCCCTCCACCAATCGAAAAGTTTATATTTTTTTTTACATTGCTTTAAGTGCAATTTGAACCTACTTTAGTCTTTTGATTTACCCGTTAAAGTAGAAGAAATCATTATTGCTACTAAGCTGTAACAATCACCAGTACTACAAATGATTAATTTTGAAAGTGAAATATCGACTGATTTAGTTGTCATAACAAACTATCATCCATATACCACAATAACAGCTAATATTATTCTTATATTAGTCAACATAAATTTTCAACTATAGTAAATATATTAATTAAGTCCCATGTTCATATTCAGGTCAGCCCGGAATTATATGGAGACAACTATCCTAGGTTCTTTACTTATTGGACGGTAAGCATTTTAATTTTTCTTCGTATCTCATATGTCAATGTATAAAACTTAAATTTTATAATGTAATTTTGAAACGCAGACGGATGCATACCAAGCTACAGGATGTTACAACTTATTATGCTCAGGTTTTGTTCAAATAAACAATAGGATTGCTATGGGAGCTGCAATATCTCCAAGATCATCTGTTAGTGGTAGACAATTTGATATTGGCATAATGATATGGAAGGTAATATTTAATTTTTCTTTCCTATAATATTTATATTTTTTATTCTTTTTTTTTTATAATCTAATAAAAAAAGGCTAAAAAGTATTTTAGCTGTTTTGCACTTCCCCACCCACCAAAAAATGTTTGGTACGTTTTCCTTTTTTCTTTTAGGCATGCGTATATGACATTTTTGGTGAGCTGACAAAAACGTAATAGTAATATATATTATATTATATTCCTTACAAAAAGAAATTATTTTTATTTTTTAAAATACAATATTTAAGAATAGTAAATTGCAAGATTCTCTAAACATTGCTGAGTCAACTTTACATTTTGCATCTTCAATTTAATATTCTATTTTCTTGCTAGCAGACATCTAACAACTTTTAGGTCTAACAGTTTAATATTTTGGAACTACTACATTTCTTGTTTCCACACTTGTTTCTTTTGGACTCTTGTTTTGCATTTTTTTTTTTGGGGTCTTATGTATTTTAATATATGTTGGAGCAGATAATATTTTTAGGTCATAATAAATAAAATAACGTTAATAGTAGTGGTATTTCATTTTTGTCTTTCGGCTCCACTTATACTACACTACTGATTGGAAGACTTGAGACCTTTGCGTAGTAATGAATGAAGGGAAGCTCTTCGAGCTTTCTCTATGAGCAGATTATGTAGTGGTTGGCCTTATAAAGCTCTCCAAGACTCGGTTCCCTCTCCCCTACACTTATTACGTCAAAAATAGTCAGCGACATTCTATAAGCGACTTGCTCCTCTAGTAGACATTCATGGTATTCGTGAACCTATTTCAAGGTCTCTACTTTATGGGAACAATATTGTGTCATTATTCCTTTCTAAGAACCCATAAAACGTGCTATTGCCTGTCTCCCTCTTCTTTTTTTTTAAATGGATACCTATAGTTATCTTTTAAATAACTTGATAACGTCAAATATAAAGTTTAACATATATAGTATAACGTATTGAATAATCAATAAAAAATAGATTTCCTTAGCATTTTTAAGCTTATAAAAAGATATAACTAGAACAACTAATTAATTTGTCTTGTGTGTAGGATCCAAAGCATGGACACTGGTGGCTGGAATTCGGGTCGGGTCTATTAGTTGGATACTGGCCAGATTTCTTGTTTAGCCATTTAAGAGGACATGCAAGCATGGTACAATTTGGAGGTGAAATAGTGAATTCAAGATCAATGGGATATCACACTTCAACACAAATGGGAAGTGGACATTTTGCTGATGAAGGATTTGGAAAAGCTTCTTATTTTAGAAATTTGCAAGTTGTTGATTGGGATAATAACTTGATTCCTTTGTCAAATCTTCATCTATTAGCTGACCATCCAAATTGCTATGATATTAGAGCTGGAAAAAATAATGTTTGGGGTAATTATTTTTACTATGGTGGTCCAGGAAGAAATTCAAGGTGCCCATAATTGGAAAAGAAAAAAGAGTGCAATTAATTTCATTTTGGTCTTGTAGAGTGTCCTATTTTTAATTTTTTGGTCTTTTGTGTCCCTATTTTGACCTAGGATTTAGAAGGTTTTGGTCATTTCTATGATTCTTTCATATATAACAAAAACTTGGTTTGCTCCAAAGTTACTTATTTGACCATCATGAGCTGATGTAAATATTTTGGTGAGAAGTTGATAGTATTGATTTACAATCTATATCTATGTTATTTTAGTTTATTTTTTGTCAATTGATGGAGATTGTAAGTAGAAAAATTGAACCACCACACCTACCATTGGAACTTGGAAATTCAAAGTCCAAGATGTTCGGGTCAACTTCTGTGCATCTCTCGATTAATTTTAACATAATATATCTCCATCATCAACATAGGTACCGAGTAACTCTATTCAGAAAGACATGAAATTGAATCTGAGACCTCATAGCGCTAACTAGTATGTTGGGAAGCTAAATTACAATGTATCTGTCTTATTCTGTGCCAGTGAGATTACAGATACAGAAAGCAAGAAAACTTCATATTTTTAAATACTTTTTTTCTAGTGAGATAATGTTGATAAGTAACGTTAATGTAGATATTGCATGTGGGAAGCATGGGAAGAATACAATATAACTGGCATAAGTCTTAAGTTATGAACCTTCCCAGGCATTATAATAATAAAAAAATCCAACAAAAGACTGATTTTTTTATTATGATTATAAGAGAAGTTAGAGGCTTAGTCAACCCAACAAAAGCATCCAATGAATGAAGACAATCCAAGTTCACTAATCAAGAACATGGTTTTTATCAAGAAAATATTTAAAAAGACAAAACTTGTAGCAGGGATTTGGTTCTTGTCTTTGTTTAAAAAGTCTAAGTCAATTTTTAGGTAAGTTGAAGAACGTCATACTTGTGGATCATGCAGTATTTGAGATTATATGCCTTGAAGTAGTTAAGTTATATGTAGCCGCAGTCAAATCATTTTTGTCGGCACGAACTTCAACAATATATGAAGGAAAAGGCATAAATTTCCTTCTGAACTTGTTACGAAAAGTCAGTTACACGCTTATACAATTGTGACAACCTATTACACACCTGAATTACTTAAAAGTGAATTTATTTCAACCCTGACGCACATACAACCAGTCACATGATGAGAGAGTGTTTCATACTTGTGCCACGTCATCACCATGTCACTGCCACATCAATAATTACGTCAATTTTTTTTTAAAAAAAAATCAATGTCACTCAATTTCTTCTTCTTCCCCATTCACCATCAAACTCACCATTAAATCACTACCATTGATGCTATTTCACTTCTCCACCACCATAGATTTCACCACCCATAATCAAATTCACCACCGGAATCTCCCCATAACCATTGTCATCATAAAAAATAGATAACAAACATCATAAATTTAACTAAATCACCATCGGAACCATATCACTATCATTGAAATTCATCACAATCATAACCATAAATTCACCATCCACATCAAAATCACGAGTTTCATTGTCATTATCAAAATTAAAAGTCATATTACCACTAATTTTTCACCCATCACCAAACCCACCACAAAAAATTATCACAATATACAAATTTCATTCAAGCTCAAAGAGGAGAATTGTGAAAACTTGCAATATTTGTTTGCAAAGATTTTAGTCATACAATTGAAAAACTAGTGCTTGATTTACTATTACTGATTTTGAAGAAAATCTAGAGATGATTTTTCTGAGAGAGAAGAAAGATCTATGAATATACATTTAAAAATTGAATTTTGTGCAAAAGCCCAAAAACTTTTTACACAAAAAAAGCAAGATCTGAAAATTTTCTTATTTCAAATGCCCACAATCAACAAAAAAATACAAAAATAAATTGAATAATCTGTGCTTGATTTGACGAATTTGATGTGGAAATATTTAGGATTGATCAATTTTAGATGTCTCGCCAGAATTTTTTTCGAACAATGAACCTAATCAATTGAACAACTTCATGATCGAATTTCTATCCCGCAATGTTGTTTTCTATTTTTCTCTTGGAAATTTATCATGAAAAATTTATTTTTTCACATTAGCATAGCAAAAAAGAGTGTTTGTGATAAGAAAAAATAATGAAAGGAAGAAGAAAGGTAGGGTAACGTGAAGGAGAAGGGTGGGGGTGGGAAAAAGTTTGCCTTTTTTTCTACTCAAACGCGCCTTATTTATTTTTTATTTAATCTTATTTCCATGTCAGCTTTGAGGGTGATATTAAATTCACTTTTGAGTAGTATAAGTGTATAATAGGTCACTTGAATAGTTTAAGTGTGTAATTGACTTTTCGATACAACTTCAAAAATAAATTTATGCCTTTTCTCATATATAAATGAACATTAGACTGAACGTTGATCATACGAAACTTCAAACATTTTTCAAACAGTTAGGCAAGCCTAAGTTCAAACAAACTGTTCCAAAGTGGGTAGACGTACAATTTTCAAAGTTCAGACCATGACTAATGTAAGTAAAACGCAGGAATATTTAATTCTCCAACATGTTCAAGCATTTAAGAAAAAATAGTAGTCAAATCATATTATCAGAGATACTCCATCTATTCAGTATTAATTGAATATGTAAGGTAATGCACGCATATTAAAAAAAAATATTCAAGAACATAATTTTCACTATTGCACTTTGTGAAATCATAAATATAACTTTATAAGTAGTGTATTGTAGCTCCTAGTAGTAAATATAAAACTTCAATAAATGAAAGGACAAATATGAAAAAAATTTCAAACATCCATCTTGAACTTTGAACAATTCAATTATTTTGAACAATGAAAAAAACTTAAAAATTTAGTTAATATGGAATAGAGGGAGTACTAATTAGCAAATTATATGGAACAAAAATAAACGTTTTCGCTTAATTTGAGAAGGCAATACTGGCATAGTGCCATTACTTTGTGGAAACACTAACATGTAAAAGAGGGTGATGATAAACCTGATGTACTCCTTGAGAATCAGCGTGCTGTCCTCTATCGATATGCAAAGAACATGAACTTCTTATATCATATATGTATACAGACATTCCTAACGAGAAAAAGCACCACCTAATTTTCTCAAAGCATCATCGATAAAGGCAACTAGGTCTTCAGAACTCTGAACTTGAGATCTAACAAAACTAGTACACATCAACTCTGTACACTGCAATAATGTGGGGGTCATCTCATCTGTGTCATGTATCAGTTCATATGTTTTCCCAACAGCTGCACAGAGCTCTATAAACGAGTGATCCTCCAAGTTTTTCCTCAAGTCAAGTAAAACACCTTGTCTGTCCCCTGTATTTATGGATTTCATTTTCACAGCGGTACTTCTTATTGATTCGAGGTTAAAACATATATGCTGCAGTGCTTTTGATGGTTTCCGACTTGTTTCGTTCTTTACCTGGGCAAATGTATGTAGTAGGACTACATTTGCAAAGGTAAAGCGCACAATGAAGATGAAGAAGTCGTAGAAATTCATGCCTACAAAAGAAAAGGAAAAAATAGCCGGATTGTCAAGATGCTGGCGCCATCAATCAGAACTCAAACTATAATAACAAAATTGTTAGAACTATCCAAGGAACTAAAAAGAAAAAAGTAAACAACAGGGTGTGGTAGATTGATTCATAAAATATAAGTTTTTGGATAGGTTGAGTAGATTAATATACGAGTAATATATAAGTATAATAAGATGATTACTGTTCTCCCTTCTCTAAGTGAACTCACAAAGAATTTCAACAAAAGATAACAAAGCCCAAAACAATTTTTTTTTTTAAAAAAAAAGTCATGTTAGAAGACTAAGCTAAGCCACAATTGTAAGTTCGTTACACAATGCTGTACATCCCCCAGGACCCCACCATTATCTCGCTAAACATACTAGAACTTTTGATCAAGGGCAGACCTGTATTTGCGGCAAGATTTCGTTGGCAAAGCTCCTCAAAGTCATCACATCCCTTGAGGTCTTCAATGTATTCACTAGCCTCATTGTAATCTTTTAAAAGCAAATCCCACTAATATCACATATACAGATATGATTAGTTTCTGAGGAAAAGATAATAACTATATTCATGTAAAAGGCTAGTAAGCAAGCATTTTATAGCAATTTTACTTACCACCCAAGATAAATTATATCCATTGAACCAGTTATGATTTATGGATATGGTATCCTCCTGCAATTCATGTAACATACTTTGATTTAGCAGACATACAGGCCCTAGATTCTTAAAATAAATACTAGAAAGCTGTATCTCAAATGCATTTTTCAGCTTAATAACATGCAAAGATTGATCCTATCTTCCTTCCAACAGCCATATAAGAACAATTAGAACGATCCTTCTTTTACCAGAATCTACTGTCAATTGTTATGAGAAACAGATTCAAGTTTAACAATGGATCCCCTTACAGAAATATATATACCCTGTCCGTGTTAAACAGTTATGTCCAGTATACGTGGAAGATATTTCATCTGAAACTAAGCGATTCATTCTCATCTAATATGTGATGGATGTAATTAGGACAGTAACCACCTCACTATTAGATCCTTTTATGGAACTCAAGAGTAAAACCTTCCAAGAGAGCAAATTGCAGCGGTACTTGTTTCAATTTTAGCACTATAACCCCATAAGCCATAGGTCAGCTTTATAGAAAGCACTAAGCAGTAAGCAATGTAGTAAAAGGAGGAAGTTAGGATCTAATACAAGGTAAACTACTCAAGTTTTTCAGTTGAATGAAAAGCTGTAGATAATTTATACTATATGAAGAAACATAGGCCATAACAAATAAGACACATTTGATTAAAGCAACAATACCAGATTATGAACTTGATGATACCATCCACTGGGAACAAAAATTACTTCATTTTCCTCTTGGGTGCACTCCCACCAGATAGCCTGAACTCATGATGGAAGTCAAAATCTAAACACTAAAAAGCCGAAAGAACACTTAAATCCCAAGGAAAAATTGCCAGAGAGACATACTTCATGGAAAAAGTAACTAGCAAATTACCTTTTCAAATCCAGGAAATTTTGATTGAGAAACGTCAGCAAAGATGTCATATACGGAACTTTTCATATTCCTAAGTAAACAAAGAGCATAAATTATGTGAACTCACCGAAGATAGCAAACATCGTTTGTATCATTTTCCCTATTGAAGTAATTTACTTATAGCAATACAGGGCAACTTTATCACTTTAAACCAATCATAAGTGCCATTACAAGTTAATAGTTATCAATAACAGTATGAAAGGAAAACACATAAATGTGAAGATTTGAATTTTACATCATTTTGTAATGCATTGATCTAGGAAACTGATAGTTATTCACACGTGTTTGATGTTCCTATGTTAATATTCTGTGACATCCGTCTATAGAAGATTGTGAATATATGTAAAACCAACATAAAATATGTGCAAACTTCTTTTGAGATACATGTTTGCGTTGATATGGCGCATCTGCTTGGACCTTGATTATCAGAACTTTCAGGGTTCAGCAGCGTACATTTCTTTCCCAGTCACTCAGACAATTTTTTCCAAACATTCACAGTTTCAACTCAATATCATTTCCAAAGTAAATGGAAAATGTTGGCAGGAAAAGAAAAATTGTCTGAGGAAAGTCCATGGATACCAAAAGAATGTACTACACCTGTCAAAAACCAAGTGATGTTGACTTGGAGGCAGAAAATACCACTGTTTTTTTCCACAGACATTTGCAGACCAACTGTATGACCTGAATACATCGGCATGAAGAGGTGTCCATGTTCCTACATCCATTTCAAAAGTTTAAAACCTTCTCAAAAGTACTGGGTATTGGATTAAAAAAAAACTAATTTATTGCTCGAGCCATGGAAAATAACAACTGTGTCTTACAAGAAAGAAATTACCGTGACAATGGTCAGACCTTTTGATCCCATGTATACAAAACGATAGTCAGAGCAACTTATTTCATCTCTCTCACTATATGTATCAGGATCATTATGCATACGAAATTTGTCAAGATAGAAATTCAGCCAGTCATCTGAAAAGTCCATGGGAGTTCTGTATGCAATATACTGTGGATATTCCTAAAAAGGTTTGAATTTCAAAATTAGCAAGAGAAACAGGCTTAGAATTTTTTGATAGGACGGACAAAAGAAGGTTGGAACAAGCGGCAACTTTTGAAAGACGGACCAAAGAAAAAGATGGAGATATACATTTCAAATCCTACTTACGATGCCAGTGTAATCCTGCGAATGAAGAAAATGTAACTCCTAATCTCCCCATTATGATTGAAAAATTACAATTTAATATGTAATCTACTCATTCAGTTTCTATGGAGTACGTTTTTCATCTTATGCTACACAAGTGTATCCCAATATATAATGTCACGGAACAAAACTGAAAAAGTATCCTTCCTTCTCAAAAAGAAAAACTGAACAAGTATACACAGAGTGTACTTCTATGAGAAAATCAACAAGCTACCTATACTTTTCTGCTAATATGCTTAAAAAGAGATTTATCAGCTTAATTAAATCCTGAAACAAACATTATCACAGTGAAAAGGAGTAGTATAACACAAAATTTATGTAAGCAATGGACCTAGTAAAAGCTTCTTAAAAATAGAGTCCCTCCACAATATGTTAAGTGTGGGGGTCAGACAATATGCTATACTCCTATATCGATTTTGATTGTTGGGATCATAGAGAATAACTATCCACAAACCATTTTTTCAAACACTCTACATTCTACTTTATGTGTGCTGATAGCATTTAACAAAACTCCTCTTTTTATTTGGACAACATTTTTCTTTCTCCAAGAATAAATAAGTAGTATTCCACTATTTCACAGCAGGAGTACAACAAACTTTACGAAATCAATGATCAGTAGCACATATATCAATTGCATCCATATAGCTAGTTTTCCTTCAAGAAAGTTTTAATAAAGATTCACAAGCAGCATAACACTGAATTTAGCTATTTCACATTTTGGCGGATCCAAAGTTGATACCTTTACAAAATGCCAGTCCTTCAAATACAATAAAGACCCGTCACCAGCACCACAATCACGAAGCCAATGATCAACAAATTCAGTAACAGTCATTTCTATTCTCTTCTGATCAGTGAACTCTCTAGTCCCACAATCTGCAACCTGCAAATCACCAGTAATTGACCACAAACCCAAAAACCTAAAAAAAGAGTCCGAATTAGGGGATTTAACGAATTGGGTCGAAGAAATAATATCTTACCTGAACTTTAGATTTCCCAAAATGGGTAGAGAAAAAGTGAAGATTAGGTTTTCCATTAGCTAAAACCCAATCCTTGCAAGCCCTCCAATCATCCATAAGTCCGGTAAGAAGCACAGGTTGGTTTTGGGACATATATTTCTCGGCGAACTCACTGTAAGTTAGTTCTCTGCCGTTCACTTTTTCAATTCTCCCTCCAATTTTCAAAACCATTTCTATAACATTCAGTTACAGATCTTCCCTCGTCTTTCTCCGAAAGTATGTCGATTATGAATCTTGATTCTTGTGAAATAGCTTCTCTTATGTTATTCAATGGCATTAAGACGAGCTTGGGAAGTCGAATTTTGAATAATATATTTTTAATACCTATTAGGAAGAATATATAAACATTGGGCTCATTTGGTGTGAGGAGTTAAAAATAATAGTGATGGAATAAAAAAAAATTTATATTGTTTGGTTTCCATGTTTTGGATAACATATTCTATCATTTATATCATAGTAATGAGATAAGTTATCTCATAAACATGATGGGATAAGTTATTTCAGGATAGCTAACCCTAGGATAACTTGTTTCCAACCAAATGACCCCACATAGTATAATACAAGTTTTATTAATTGATAATATATTTATCACATATTTTAATACGCTTAGTAATTTCTTACCAAATCAGCATAATATATTTTAAAACACTTATAATATATTTATATTGCATGCATAATTCACTTTTAATATATTTATCATAGTGTTGTTATACATTACTATAAATGATAATAAATAAAAAAAATATCGCTAAAATCGGTAATTTTTTCAAAATATAAATCAAGTTGGGTTTATGAGCCGCGTAAATTTACTTTGGGCTCAAATATGCTAAAAATTTGGGTTGGGTACCCGCTCAGTTTGACTCGTTTGTCTCAATAATTTTAACATATTGTTATTTAGCTTTTTAAACCACAATTTGAATTTCAACGCAAGCAAGTAAAAATAAATAAATAAATTAAAGTCATAAATGGATAGATAAATTCTAAAAAATATAAGATACTACATAGTAATTCATATCTTTAATATGAGAACACACATTCGCCAATGCAAACAAAGAGTTTTAAAACAGATTGAAATTGAAAATTAAATTGAAAGACTCTTTTAAAAATGAATAAAATGATCAAGACTTAAATTAATTGAGATTGAACTTATTCAAATTATCTTAAATGCAATCCATAAAAATTATGGACAGTTGCGTGGGTTACTTATATTTAGACTCATTTTTCAGTCTTGTCACCCTAAACGAGCTGTAACTCTTGATTTTTTCTTAACTTTCTTTGTTGCTTGCCGACTAACCAACAAAGTTTCGGCCTAACGATATCATATCTCCACTACCTCTCCTTCCCTATTCGAAACTTGGTTCATTTTCATGATATTACAAGAGTAAATATCTTAAAAGGTTACTCAATTATGAATAATTACTTAGTAAAGTCATTTAATTTTATTTTATATCAATAAATCACTCAATTTAGAGATTTTTTTTTTATTAAATCACTCAATTAAATTTATCAAATAAAAAATATGACATGACAAAATAAATTAGATTTTTATGCCATGTGGATATGGATCCTACAAATAGAACAAAATTAAAGAAGACTCATATCTTAAACCCAACCCACCAACAATTTCATAATTGTCAAAATTATAAATCTTAAAATTTATGGGGTTTTGCAATACTCTTCAATTTATTTATTTTTGGCGGAAAAAAAAAAACAAATTAACCTCCAAAAATCAGTTTGCATTTTTTTATTCTTGGCGTTAAAAGAATCGACCTCCTAAGATTAATTTTAATTAAAAGTATAGTATGTATTTGTGTATAGGAATTAGTAACTTGATTTCTTATATAAAAAGAATAATTAAATAGACTACATTTTATCTTTATTCAAATAAAAAACAATTAAATGATAAATAAAGAAACAACACAATAATAATAATAATAATTTTTTTAAAAAGGCAGTGTTTTTTTACTCCATACAATTTCCTTAGTTGTCCAGCCAGATATATTTGCAGGCAGTGATTTTAATTAAATCCAGACGTCCTCCGGCCAGATTTTAATTTTAATATAATTAAATTTATACAACTTCCTTAGTGGGGAGTGATTTTAATTTTATTTGTCGATTCATAATTATATGACACAAAAAAACAATTTTTTAGTATGTGAATATATTTTCTTAATGAAAAATTTGATTAAGTGATTTTATAAGGAAAAAATAATTAAATTCAGTGATTTTACAAGAGAAAAATCTTAAATTGCATGGTTTTATTGATACAAAACAAAATTGAATGACTTTACAGGATAATTACTCACAGTTGAATGATCTTTTGAGATATTCACTCGATATTATAATGGCGAAGTCATGATCTTTACCTCTCGTTAAATACATGGTTCATGACCTTCTCTGTAACAAATCCGAAATTCTCACTATATTAATAAGAACTAAGATGGAGATAAGAAGTTTAGACTCTAGAAGAAAAGGAGAGGACAACCATTTTCGTGAATACGCATAAACCCTTCTTTCCAACTCATTTTCCCTTTTAACCAAATGCTAATTGGGTCCGAATCCTAAATAAAACACTCCAATATTTTACTTGGCCCAATTTTATTCACCACTTCTAACTCATAGGCCCTTATAGAGCTAGCTTGGCTCACAACAATACACCCGCCTCCAAAAAGAACCTTGTCCTCAAGGTTCGAGTCAGGATACATCATCCGGCAACGTGGAATATAATAAACTCGGCTAGAGCAGTCAAAACCGTGTAGGAATAATATCATGATTTGGTTGGCAGCTTGGAGTAGTCTAGACATGGTTGCATAATTTTTGATTAGCTTTGGAATATGGCAGGGATGTTTAATAATTTGAGATATGTCCAAAAGAGCAATGCACCTAAACATCTGACCCAAACTTATGAAAGCAATACCAGCAGCAACATAGGAGACCTTTGTCATATTTTCCAACGACAACCAACACATATGGCTAACAAGAGCTGCAATTCCCCTCGTACTCCATTCTGCCTTTGTATCAATTCCTTTACGATCAATTGAAATATTCACCTTGAAGAATTGATGAATAGTGTTAGAAGTTAACCTTCCCCCAAACCTCTGCATTGAAACTGACATCAGCCAATTACAACCACGCTCTCTCTGAACTCTTCGACATTATCAAATGGAGTTCAGGTATAACTTGCCCTGCGGCCATACACTTGTTAAAGAGGATAACAAAAACTAATGCAGTATCTAAGCCATGATGTAATCTATGACGTGCAGCCCACTCTATCATCTCAAGGAAACCATAAAGTGTGTAACCTGTAGAAGGGGGCTCAACCTGAAACTTCACCTTATATCCACTCCTGAATACCATTTCTTTAACACTCCAGTAACATGGTAGCAAGCAACAATTATATAGTGAAGATGTAAAACTGATGTGTGCTTGAAGTTGGCTGCCAAAACCTCATGTTTTACATCATAATAATATCGATGTAAGACTAGTGTATATGCAATTGACAGACATGTGAACAGAATTCGCAAGTAGGAATTCACACACCATTGTTGTCCAGGATCCCACACTCTATCCATAGAGTTTGAATACACAATTAAGAATAACCTGTCAGTACACCCAGCAATAGCAGTTCTTTCACGTTGTATACTGTATAACTTGTTAGAACCGTGAAATTGAAACCTATTCCTGGATCCCAGACACAAGGATCCACCATAGTTGTGGGAATGGTTACAATAAGGAATTTAGCAGCAGGTTCAAATGGAAATACTAAACAGCTTGAGGATAAAAGCACCATACGACATATGTTTCTGGAGAATAAAAAAACACAAAACATATAATAAAGAAGAGGTCGAAAAACTTTATATTATATAGCAAAAGTAAGAAGAAGTCAAACATCTGTAACTCCTAATTTAGTAGCATAACATCAAACAATACTTAGCTAGCCTAACCAATAAAAAAATAGACCGTATCAACTACTTCGATGCTATTCAATAAGCAGAGAAAAACACATGTCTAGGCAAAGTGAAATTAAGTATCATGAACACCTTAACAAACAATGCCCACCAGCCATCCAATACAAACCTTACCAATTAAGCATATTAATCTATGTAAAAGAGAAAAAATATTAATCATATTATTACCACGAGAAAATGATGAAAAACAGAAAGCATAGCTCTTTGGGGATATTCACATTATATTCCTACTTACTCATAGCTTAAGTATTACTATTAATAGTACTTTGGTAAGCAAATAGAGAAAGGACTTTACTGGCCCTCACATCTTTTTTCTTAATTTGCATAACTTAAAGCCTAACTAATACCATATAGAAACTGTATCATTTATATAGATTGTTCTGTATTCTTCTTTGGCAAGAATATTTCACAAGAAAGCGACTGCCTTTGCAGTGATGCTTTAGCTAGATGAGTGTCTCAATACTAAGCTGAAGGCTCTGTTATATCATTAAACACGAGCACAAGAGAACATAGAAACCTCAATTATCCATAATCTAATAGAGATAATTTTAAGTAAATAGAAGATAGAAGGAAAATATAGTTCTGACCATGTGTTAAATAAGATTGACAATCTACTAATCATGTGAAACAGGCTTCCTAATAATGGACCTTTGTGTCCCTCTTACATTGAATTGTTTTGGAACAAGATCTCACAGAAAAATTACCTTTACTGCTAGAAATCTACGATACTCATCTCTCATATAGCTTACTTCATAAGGACAACACAGGACCATGATATTTATAATAGTAGTTCATGGATATTAAGATTTAGTTCTAGGCTACAACTTTCAACAAAAGACCTACTATTTATGTAAAATATGATAGTATAATTGTCTTTGAAATTTATTTACAATATTTTAGTTATCAAAGGCCATCATCATTGGTAATTAGCATGAGTTTGACCCAAATTATCTGAAATGCAGCAATAAAAAGCTCTTATTTAGTATGACATTAGATCAAAGAGTTGTTATGAGAACCAAAGTGTGCCTTTAGAGACCAAAAGCTATCAAAGTCATGACCAAATAAAAATTCATACACTTACCTTATTCTCAATTAGTAGTCACCAACAAAAACGGAGAACAGGAAAAACTCACTCTACATTTTCGTTTTCCTTCAGCTCATATAAATTAGCCAAAACAATGTCAGCTGTATTGAGAGGAAGAGAACTCAATGTAACATTAATCTTAATGCTTGTATGTATTTGACTTTAGGAAAATCAAGTAGAAGAAAAGATATGAAGTGCAAGTTAGAAGGAATAATGTCACTAAATGCCTTTTTTAGCTGTGCATTATCTCACAAATTCACATAATATAGATATAAGAGAGTACTATTTATTTTATTATTTAGCTAGAAGAGATTAAGAAAAACGCCAGACACACGTTAATATAAACAGTTGTTGTTACTTTTATTTTTCCTATTATTTTTTTAAAAAAAAATTAGCAAACCATTTATAATTGTTCACAACCAAAACAAATCACTGCCATTAAATAATAGAATGGACATTTGACATGAATCTACCATTCCATTGAACTGGACATTTTCTAATGGGAGGGGATCTCTTCCCATATTGTTCTATATATATAAAACATAATATAAATAAGAATATTTGTATTCGCAATATGTGAATTAAACAATTGTACCTCCACAAATGTGTCAACACATCACTGTATTACTTAGTAAAGCAGAAACAAAAAACAAATACAATCCCAAGATTCATTAAAAAAATCAATACCAAACTCACTAAACAAATACAGTTTACATATTACCCCAGCAGGTATGATCAATGCAGTTAATATAGTACCAATGATTAACAAATGAGGGATGAAGAAATAGAAACTGGGAGGAGTCTGGACAAATTTACTGGGTATCAAAAAGAGAATAAGAATAAATTATGTATTCTTACACAAACACATCAAAAAAATAATATAAAGATTGTGGTCTTTTTTTGAAGTCAAGAGGCACACATTTCATGAAAAAAAGATAAAAGGAAGATACTGAAAATAAAAAAAAATAAGAAGAGGAAACAACGCTTACTATGGAAAAATGAGAATTGAGATAGCACTGAAGAGCGATAAATGCAAGTGTGGAAAAGGAAAAATGTCTTTTTATTTGCGTTTAACTTCCTGATTCTAGAAAAAGTGTTTTCAATGTGTGGATGAAAGAGTCATGTAGAAAGATATTGTTTAGTTTTAAATGATCTTTTTGTCCACTCAACCGATTAACATTTGAAACTGATGAAAATTACACTATAAATGATGGAGTTACTTTTTGTTTTTCTCTTAGGATTAGTTAAGAGGGATGAGGATGTTTCTAGAGTGAACCTAAAACATTGGCTAGAGCATAAATGCACGTATATCAAAAAACCCAACAACCCTCGAAAACAACTAATGAAGTATAACACAGTGCATGCAACAAGACTACAACACAAGCACTACATAAAGCAGCAAAATTGAATTAAAAATCAAGCTAATCGAATGGAAAATAGACAAAAGGTGAAACAAAAAAAAACTTAAAGCATTAATAAACGAAAGAGAAGAGGAGAAGTTGTTAGGTCTAGTTAGAAACTAAAAAAATGATGTCATCTCAAGATTAAACTGAGAAAACGTTATTCCATCAGAGTTTCAACTTTCAATAAATCCACAAAGTATAAACACTTTAGGGATATAATTTAGGCATTTTAAAGTGACATTCTAGTCTCATTTTATCTAATTGCCTATATAATTATTTTCATGTCCACAATAGTGGTCGAACAAAAATCATTGAACAGAAGCATAATACTTGTTCATCATGAGGAAGAGAAAGGGACAATAATGAACACAACTAAATAAGTGAGCAAACTTACATAAGATATGCCACAATATATCAAATCAGTCGCTCCCATGTAAACTATAAACTACAATTCTACATTACTTCAGTAACCCGTCATAGAAGGACTGAGTGACAGCTCAAACAATTAATGAAGTGAAGCCAACATACTTCTAGAAATAAGCATCATAGCAAGTACTTGAAATGTTGTTGTCAAAGAAAAATGACTTAGAAGCGCACTTGTGTGTCTTCCCATAAGAGCTGCAACTATCTTCTAGCCATCTTGATCAAGTGATTGCATCGGAACCATCCAAAAAGCCAACACATACCAAATAGTAATTGCAACTGTCAAAACAAAGAGGAAAAGAACTAATTAGGAAACAGAAAAAACTAAAGCTCTTCATAAGAGAAATTATATGTAACAACCCAACCCCTTGTTTTAAGTATTAGCACCCCATTACTTGATTTGAGACTTCCAGTAGGTTCATACAATGTTTTGTATTATGGTGGGAAGTTTGGTTTTGGTTCATATGATGTTTTCTTAGATATTTCTCTGCCCCCCCTAAGTTTTACCTCGCCCCACCCTGCTCTATCATCCTATTCTGCCACCTCACATACCTAGGTGCTGATGGGTGGAGATAGGGTTGAGAATTCTGTAGTTAGTTGGTCCTTAATCTAGCTGGAAGGTCATTGGGATATCAATATAATTTTACTTTTCAAAAAAAAGGAAGCCAAATTGAAATAGCATGAGCTAGCATTTTTCTGGAATTAGATGAATTACCTCCTCTATCTCGGATTTAATTTGTTCCAGAAGTGAGTCTGCAATTTTGTTCCTTAGAAGGTCCATTTCACCAAAAAATAGTGACTTGTCTCAGGTCATATTGTATGAATTTGAAGGATATACATCCTCAAATTGATTGCAATGACTCTCATTCTATGCACAAAAATAAAGTACTTGTGATTGCTCCAATTTAAAGCACAAAATAGTTTTGGTATTAAAATACAACATTTGATACTTGATAGAACTTGATCTTTTACATCTCACAAAGTTTAGCAACAAAAGATTCACTCAACTCACAGGTCATGCAAGAAATAGGAGTGATGGGAACAAGGATACAAAATCGAGAGATGAAAGGAATTGAATATTTACTGATCCCATGAGTAAAGCAAGTATGAACGTAAAGACTGATATTGTTCTATTTCTATTCAACAACGTATGAATAGTTCCTTGAGGTTGGTTAAGAGATTGTTGAATTTTTGCCTTGGAATAGGAATAAATGGCAGAAAAGGGGTTGATATTGGTACAATCTGATCCATTATCAGAGAGCAATCCTGACCCCGACGGATCATTCCTTTTTCCGATATACGAAATAGGGGATTTCACTAAGTTGATTCTTAGGAAATGTCGAATCACACCATTTGTCCTTATTTTCATTCAACAAAAGAAACACGGGCTTCTTCGCAAGAAGAACTTTCACTTACATCCATTTTTTGGGATTTTTTTCTTCTGAATCAAAATTGGGGATTGTTGAAGATATGGTGTTGTGTTTGGGTTGGATTTTAGAGAGAAGAATAGTTTTTGTATTTGTATTGATTAATTAAAAAAGTTGGTCTATGCAACATAAGTCGAATTTGTGTAGTCAAGACCAACAACAAAGAGTTGGCAACCAAAAATACTTGTCTTAGTACCAAGAGAGAAGGAAAGCATTTTCAGTGCTTGTCTTAGTACCAAGAGAGAAAGAAAGCATTTTCAGCAATAGGCTTTTATTAAATGTAACAAAACTATGGAAATTAACAAAACAAATCCAAATATACAAATTTAGTACATCAAAACTTACCCAGTTAATTATAGAATGAAGAATAACAATACGAGCCGCTTATTCAGAGGAAGCATCGACCTCTTATACATAAAGAAACATAAAATGTATATTTGTAAGCGATGCTCACTTTTGAAATAACTTGTACATATAAAGGGAATCATACTAAAATTAGCTGCGAAACAAAAAGATCTGAAGGGAACTTGTACATATAAAGGGAAAAAAAAAAAGAGAAACATAAAGAATAAGATGAAGACGAAGAACATTGAAGGAAGAGTATACAGACCTAAAAATGGCGGTAGCCTGCTGAAAAGATGAAAATAGCAGACTTGCGTCTACTTTTTCCGGTTCGAGTAAAAAGAAGAAGAACGGGTTTGAGAAGATCCCAGCAATTTTCATTTGCTTGATTCCTAATCTCTTAATAATCTGCAAAAATGAGGAAAGAGGAAGAACGTTCTGGAAGAATATGGAAGATGCACACGTGGGTAATCTTATCCATCGATCGGATCTCGGATCAGTGGATAAAATTATGACATATGTATGTCCGTTAGTATAATATATGCTCTAATTTTTTAACGAAAAAAACATTAATATCTCAAAAATATGATAAAAAATATCTATATATCATTTACGATAATTCAAAATATATTTATCCTTTGTTTCGATATCTGGTGTTAGCCTAATTTGTCAACATCCTCTATCAAATTTGAACCTACTAAAGATTGTTTTTTTAATAGTTTTGTAGGTGAAGCAAATGATTAATGACAGATTAAAGCTGGGAAGACATTACTTTTAGTGACATATACTAATGACAAATACACTTTGTACTGAAGAATACGTTCTAAAGCTTAAACTGGAGAAAGCTTTAGAGCCTAATACGGTCTGAAATTTTCAACGCAGAGGGATTTTCAGCGTAGCGGAGGGGGTTTGGAGAAGAAAGCGGATTGTGTTCATCACTGGTTGTCAACGCAGAGAAGGAATTTTCAACCTTTGTTGAATTTAGCTCAGTCCGTCAATGGAATGACTTATAGGGACTTCAAACTTGTCCAGTCCTTCTCTCACTGGAGAGTCCAAAATAGCCTGCCAGAGAGTCCAAAATTGCTGATTTCTTCACTAATTTCTCAGAGTTCTAATTTATCAGATTCCAAAATTGCTGGCAAGTTATCTACTTTTTGCCCTAATTATTTACAAATTTGATTGTATCTGCTCATCGAGTTCTGTGTATTAATCTCTATTCACAAAATTTACTATTTGTTTTATGCATATTTGGCTTTCTCTCTGAAAATTCGTCCATTTTTAATTTTGGCTGGTAATTGATGTGCTTTAGCTTCTTTTTTGTTTCACTTGTTGCTGTATCTACTATGTCCGTTGGTTTTCCAGTTTAGAAGTGCTAAAATTGTTTGGGCAGTATCCTAGATGCTAGAGGTGACTGATATCTACTACTTGCTCAACTTCAATTTGTCATATCAAGAAAAGTTTCAAGAGAACTTATGTTGATGGAGAAAAAATTGTTCCAGTTGCAAAACATGATTCTTTACAAAGGAAGATTGTTTAGGAAGAAAAAGTGAAGGAGAATATACAGCACCTAGTGAGGTAGTGCAGTAGAACGGCCCCCCTCCTCATGTAGTATATGAACTGTGCTTGTAATCTCGACTAATTGATCCAAATGAAACCGATTAATATGAAACAGAAAAGAGATGCTTTGCTAGTGGTGTTAGCTGAACCTCTTTCTTCATCTGTTCTATTTTAAATTATACACTCCTCTTTTTAATTTGTCTAAGGAAAAAAGAAAGACAAAATTATATATTTAGAAATAATTTAACTTTAAACTTTCCATTTTATAGCCATACAATTGTGTTCAACTTGTTTTAAACTACAAACTTCAAAAGTCTTTTTCCCCCTAACAATCAATGCATACTAGACTACTGCTACTGGATTTTAGTATCCACCTCCCCCTTGATCTAACTTCTTCCATCCGTTCAGTGAAGAGTCTCTTTTCGAAGGAGGACAAGCTTCTTCACTTAGTAAGAGTTATGATGGAAACTAGGTTAATAGGAGTTAGATGGCTTGGCCTGAATGTATCTACTTTATCGGGTCGACTGATGTTTGCATCTTGCATCTTTTCGGTAAGTCTCTTGTTAAGATCAGTTGGTAGTGACCTTAATATAGTTTTATAGTCGGTGATCTCAGAGAATTTAGATGATCAAATCTTCTGTTGCGAAGGCACAAGTAGCTACCTGTGAACATTGTGACTAGATAGCATAACCCATAATTAATACTCTTATAGTGTGTCACAGAACTTAATGAACCTACGCAGTCTATGCATATGCATCTTTCTCTGTTTCACTGTGTATAATTCATGTATGTGGACTTAGAGCAGTTTGTGCTACTAGTGTAATTATCATACGACTGCATTATTTCTTCTTGGTTAGATAATCTTTTGATAATTGTTGAAATCAGTGAAAAGTCAGTTAGACTAGCATCTTGTTTCTTGGACATTTTGGGACTATAGGTACTTCAGATTATGCTATGTCAGGTACTTCAGATTGAAGTGCTTTATCTTTATTTTCTTAACACTGACACAGATGTTGATTATCATGAAGTTCCAGGTGCTTCTATTAGATCAATTGAAGAGCAGCAAGTATTCATCCAATTCATTGGCCAGCTATCTATAGCAAAAATCAAGGTCAGATTCTTTCTTTTTAGCCCTCCTGCTCCTCCTCCTCTTCCTCCTTTTCCTTCTTCTCCTTCGTTGTTCTGCTTCTTCTCACCGCGATCTCCTGGATTATATATCTTCGTCATGTGATATTGTTTTTGCTATTTTTATCAAAATTTGTGCTACTGTTGTTTGTACAATTTTTTGACTGTTGTTGAATTTAGTGATCACTGGGAATTTTGATTCAGCTGAAGGGCAGCTCATTTATCTTAGTTGAATAGTGTTACAAAAAGATAACACACGTTTTGTTGTAATGAATCCTCTTTCCAAGTACTTTGGCAATCACTTAAAAGCTTTTCATGTTCCCCTATGTAGAATTGGTGTTTTGATCTTCTCCTATATTTTTCTATACATCCTCAGTTAGACCATCCGTGGATGTTGTACTTGAGTTATTTAGGAAATATGGCAGACCACAAGTAGAGATGGCAAACACTCTGTAACTGCTTTCTTGAAAAACGTGCAGGTTAAATTAATGGTACAGTACTTTATAGCTGAAATTCAGTTGTAAATATTTATTTACATTATGTAAAGTCTATGAACTCCTACATGTATATTTGCAAACCTTTGAGAATATATTAGAGTTAGGAGTTGAAAACTGTAGTGTGTTAGTAAAAAAATTGGGCATATTGAACTAAAATAATAGTAACAATTGATAAAGATAGTTATGAAAATCATATACATTAGTATTAAATAGGTTTATTGGTATCATGTAGTTTGAAAATTGTAACCTTAATATCAACATAAAGGCTATTGTGGAGATGAAGAACACTTTATGAGATGATATAGAGGACATAAGTTAGGTGAATAAAACTTTGATTCACCTGTTCTTGTCATTATTTGAGTGCTTTTATGCAAGTCTGGAACTGGTAATTCCATAAGCCACGACCTTCCATTCTCTCTAGTCTCAATACCTAAACTCAATATTGTGAATACTTGAGTTACTGTACTTTTAAATTCTTAGAGCATGAACCAATTTACAAGCTACTCTAGATGTTATGTGGTATAGATTCAATTGGAGGTATAAGTAAAGAAACATGTCAAGTATTGTGCATTATATCACGGTCTTAGAATCTTTTTCATGTCAGGTAATTCTGAGGCAAGGACGGCTCGTAGAGCTACAATTCTAATAAAATTATCTTTTTGTACAATTTTTCTTTGAAGAAGTGCAATATTTTTATTGATAAAGATGATATTGGATTATGGTGACGTTAAGGTGTTCCATTCCCCCATTAATTAAATTGCTTAAAAGGTATGTCCTTAATTATGCAGCAAGCTTAAAAGTTGTTCAATTGATTTTTAAATTCATAAGTTGAGGTAGGTGCTATATGCATGTATGCGACTAACACACCTCCTGGTGTTTCTGTTTGTTATATACCGTAATTTAAGATTCTGCAGTATGAATAACATCTAAGAATAGGGTGGCGTCATGTGCCTGAAAACAGTTAGCTATCTGTTATGGTTGTCATGTGCCTGAAAACAGTTAGCTATCTGTTATGGTTGTCATGTGCGCAATGTTGTTAGCTGTTTGACTTTAGATACTTGCAGTGCAACCGATGGATGTTGTAGTATATTGCATCAAGATATGTTGAACAAAAAGTGGCTCCAACTGCATCCCAATGCAATAGTAGAACACCTTGACCTCAGTTTAGAATAACAGAAAGCGTGTGTAGTTTATTTGATCACAAGTTTGGACTTTGGTCATGTATTAACAACTGCCTGTACCAATGGATGTTGTAGTATATTGCATCTAGATATGTTCAGCAAGATTGACTAGTGAGACTAAAAGGTACATGAATGGTTGGTCTTCTGCGTATTCTATACTAAGAAAAATAGAGGAAGGATAAGAACTTGAACCTCTTATTGTCCAAAAATAAGGGATTGATACACCTTATAAACTGATGGTTTGATTACTTGTGGAACTGGAATGGTTTGTTGATGCTGCGAAAAGGCTTAGACGAAATGAGACTAAGATAAAATACAATACGAGTTTAGTGTGTTTCTCATCTTATTAGTTGTATTTGTATATGAATTTAAGGCATAAATCATAAGGCATCATCAAATGACCAAATTATTAGTCTTGAAATATGTTGATTTCTTAGAATGTCTTTAGCTATTCAATCCACTCTTGAATGATCAAAAAGCAAGCTTGCAACAATCTAAATGAATACTTCGGCTTTCTGTTATTTTTTTATTGTGGTCAAGGTGTTCTACTATTGCATTGGGATGCAGTTGGAGCCACTTTTTATTCCTTTTTCTGGATGCAGTTGAAGTCCCTTATTCTTCTATTTTGGATTTGGTTGTTGTTGCAGTCAGTTTTCACTGCTTTAATCTTGGGTTAGTTCATTTGTTTACTATCTTTGTAAGTTTGTATGAACTATTTTACATGAGTGAACTGAAAGATGAGTATGTTGGGGAAAACTTGTGAAGTAAAGTACCAATGAAATTCTGAACATTTCAATAGGTATCTCTCTTATTTTTACTGGACAACATTCTTTGCATAAATTCCAAAAACTACGGACCAAAAAAGGAGATTGGGATAAGGCACAAGTACCCCCTAGAGACACACCTTAACTAAACTAAGGTCCTATAACCGCCTAGTACCCACTTTTTTTGTAATTTTGTACACCTTTTTGGCCTACGTGGTATCCAAACATCTCCCATGCGCCTCAACTACGTGGAGTCGCGCAAACCAAAAGGTGTACAAAATTACAAAACAAATGAGTTTGGGGTAATAAGACCTTAGTTTAGTTAAGGTGTGTATTTGGAATTTCGGTCATAGTCTAGGGAGGTACTTATGCCTTGTCCCAAATGAGATTAGGAGGAATTATCTTTAATTTATGGTGCTGGTATGTGAAGTTATTGCTTGAAAGTTATAGTAAGATTAGACTGACGGCCGAAGCATTATCAATTGGAGAAAATTGAGTTTCATTTTCTTATTTCATAAAGTTGACTGCAATTTTAAACAAAGAATACATATCCTCATTGTGTTTGTAGGGACATGTATTGACATTTGGGGAATACAAATTTAAATGCTAATGGATTCGCAACAAACAAAAAACACCCTCCCTCAATGAAGGAAGCTCATGATATGAATGCCAAAAAATATGCAATGTATGTCCACATGAATGTGAATGAAAAACAAACACTTCAATTGCATTGACACACGAAACATCGAGAGTTGAAATTTATAAAAAGAACATTAGTTTTAAAAAAGATGTGGTAGAATGGACACTGGTATGATTAGTGTTAATTATTTAAAACTTTTCATTACATGTGTTTGGGAAGAAAACTATTTAAAATTCATTAAATGATGTCTATTATGGTACAAGTTTTGGTTAACTCCACGATCTAAAACTTCACTTACATACAGTATGCCGCATGGATGGCCCGATGATAATCAAAGATCATTAGAAGATGTTTCGTCATTATTTATTTGCTTGTTGGTATTCCTATTGATCGATGCACTAAAATATTTCATAATAGAACTTTCTAGCTGGTCTAATTGATAACAAGGTAGTCATTTTTTCTTCTGTTCAATCTTTTTGTAGTTGATAACTGTCACTTAAATATGATATGTTCTTTGTGTTCTTTCTCTTTAATTCCGTGCTTCTCTATCTCCCATAAATCTTTATGGTTCTTGATCTCTTTCTTTGACATTGCGAAATTGTACAAGTCTATGTCATGATAGAGTAATAACTAATAGCACATGAATGGTTATGAAATGATGGAAGCAAAAAATAATAGTATGATACATGAGATATGTTTTATGATTTTGTAGTTTATGTTGATTTTTTTTCTCCCAGCTTTGCTTTTGCAGGAGGTCCTCTTCCTCTTCTGTGTTGTTGTTCAGATCACGATATATGATCCATTTATCACATTACTACGAATTGATCTATTTATCATCTAGGGAAGATAATACCGTTGATTCTTTTCGACACCTGCCACTTCAATTGGTATTATTCACAAAAAAACAGACATGAGATAAGAAATTCAAGTACAATAGGCGTCTTCATGTTTCCTTTTGAGACTGATTGCACGACGTCAATTTTGTTCCATATATTCGATCGTAAGATAAGAGCCAATTATTGCTAGATCAAAATCTGACGCTGTACTACTGTTGCTGCAACTGTGTGTGCTGCTTTCACATTTCTGCATTGTGTTTAAGAGATGAAACAATGAGGTGTTTATGTTGAATCTGATTGGGTAAGTTCAGTTTCATTTTGGCATTATTGGTGTAACTTTGTTTTGGATACGTGCATACTTATTCAACATACTTTTACGTCAATGTTGCTATGGGTCTATGTATTCCTTTTTGCAACTTTACCATGTGTGACTGCAAAAAGTCTGCCACATTAAAATGTAAAATATTTGCCTCTCTAGTCTTTTTCTTATTTATAAGCCGAGAAGGCTAGGGACGAAGACTGCATTCCGAAATTGTACAAAAAGTAATGTGAGTGGTACTTTTAGCTTGGTCTATTGTTTACATGTATTGCACTATCCATTACCAAACCTTTTCCACTTTTAGTGGCATGTGGATTCCACCTTCTATACTCCATTAATTTCCACTAGCTTCCATACCATGTCTTCCTTCTTTCAATGCTCACCCTGGAAGAGACAGTAATGTCCATAGCATAGTTTTGGCTTCCATGGCTATGGTCAAAATAGCATAGTTTAGCTGGCCGAAAGAGTTCTCTCTATCTAATATCTATGAAACATGAGCTTGGCATACTGTCTTTAGAGATCCTTTATTAACTTCTCAGGTGGATAGCACTAAGGGGTTGTTTTCCCAATTATTAACTTATCTTGGGATAAGTTATTCCACCATGTATATGTGATAAATTTATTGCACCATGTATATGGAGTAATTTATCCCATCAATAAGGCATAAATGGTGGAATAAATAATCCCAGAACTGCCTAATACCTCCAACCAAACATAGCGTAAAATAGTCCTGCATTTTACCCCTGGAATTATTATACCTTATACCTCACACCAAACGACTCTTCAATGAAAGCCATGAATTGCAGCTGGCATTATTTTGTGCTGAAGCACATCACCAGATTGTTCCTGCCACAGGCAAAAAGGGTAAGGTGGTTCTCTATGATACTTCTTATTGGTTGCCTTGGTTTACATTTGAAGGAGTCCCTACATTTACACCTGAAATAATGTCCAACTATGGGATACCTTGCTTAGTTTTTCATTTGCTACATTTACCAATGGAGAGGGCAAACCTGAAGGTCGACAGTGGGTTGTGTCCATTGATTTTGTAATTGAATATGATGAAGAAGTATTTTATTTGCAGGTCAATATAATAGCACAAGAGAAGGAAATGCCTCATATGTTATTCAATGATTTGGACAAGGAATATTTCAAGTGTGGTAGGATATTTGCATGGTAGATAGTTCAACTTGTGGTAGAGAGAGAGCAATTAAATGTAATTCCGAAAAACAATCATTATTTGCTCTCTAATTTTCTTACAGTTGGGCTCTTTTCTTTGTGGTATCTCTGATCCATAATAATCTATTTGCTTTTGATCAGGTTACTGACCACATTAAACAAGCTCTATAGGGATCAGAGTGCTGGTCGTCCTCTTTCACAAGCCCCTATCTCATTTGTAAGTTGATATTGGGAATTCAAGTTGCTAGGTAGAGGGGATGACCTTGGGGCGATCTGTTTAGAAGGTGTGAAGTGTGAACCTTGCCTGAGAAGTAAATTTTGTTTTAGATGACGCTCTGCATTCAATGCCATGAGAATATTTTTGTTGTGCACCTATTACCATCTTCCATTCAGGATGATCAAATTCCTTGATTATCATTGTGCTACTCATAAATAATCAGATATGCATGCCTGAACATATCTAGATATGCTTTTGATGGATGCCCCAACACCACCGGTACATGCTCTGGATCATCACGACGACTTGTATTATGATAGGAGGCACAATTAATATTTGAAGTGCTTACATGCTCAGGGCCCTCTAAGGTATGAAGTTTTTTTTCCTTACTTAAAATGTTAAGTTTTCCCTTTAGGATAATGGTGCACCTCATGGAGGCGATAGTACCTAGTCAAAGAATCCAAGTGTACATCCGACTCATTTTTTCCCATTCATACGGAATCCATATCAATGTTTTCTTCTCATCCTCTTTCTTTTCCATTTGCTGTTTTTCTTTCTACCGTAAAATTATTAGAAGTTAAATGTGAAGCTAATATTTCATATATTGTACCGTTTGTCCCTATGTTATGTTATAAATTTCTTGTCGTCTTGATCCATGTATCTTGTAAATTATGCTTAAGACAATATTTAATCTAATGTATATCAATGTTGAACATAAAAGTGGTAGACATATGCTTACAAGTAAAAGAAAAAACTTCAAAATAAAGACGTTAATGGGATAATATTGTCGACAAAACTGCTGACATGTGCTATTCTATATAGATGAGGGAGGGCGCAGCAAAGAAGTTGGGGCACTAATAACGCTAGCTGTTGCTAAAACAGCGTCTAGGATCTTTATAACTTAACATACACCCCCAACTTGTAACATGAGTGAAACACGACCCTAATTCTTTCGAAAGCTCCATTCTCCTACAAGAATTTGGAACCACTTGTTATATCATGTGGTTGATCGGAGTCATGTATCTAAGTTTAGTTAGTCAAATAGAGGATGTTTCACATTTAATTTGAGTCATTTTTTCGCACTTAGGAAATCCATATCAATGTTTTCTTCTCATCTCTTTCTTCTAATAGGTCATATATAACATTGAACCACATGCCGCTATATATGTTGTGTTAATATTTTGCTGCACTAGTAAATTATATTTAGACAATATTTAATGCAATGTATTTGAATATAATGTTGAAGAAAGGCTGGTAAAAATGAATAGAGTGGTAGACATATGTTTACAATAAAAGAAAAAACTAAAAAACTTTTCAAAATAAAGACGTTAATGGGATAATGTTGTCGACAAAACTGCTGACATGTGCTATTCTAAATAGATCAGGGTGCAGCAAAGAAGTTGGGGCACTAATAATGCTAGCTGTTGCTAAAACAGCGTCTAGGGGCTCTGTCGGCCCCTCTGTTTCAAGAGTGGCAACTTTCTCTGAAATATCGGAATAATAATCCACAAATTTCGTAAAATCCTTTTTAAGGTCATCATTGCATATCAAATAGGCATCTGCACGTCCCCTAAAGCATTGCACAACCAGTTTTCCCCGTAATGCAGTTTGCATCATATTCAAACTGAGTCTACACTTGCAGTGTTGTTTGTGTGGAAAATTCTCGAACTTCTCCTCTCTAAAATTGAAGTAGGTCAAAGTATCAATGCCATAAAGAAAGCCGTCAAGGTAAATATGTCTCGCATGAGTCATAAAACAATCTCTTGGACTAATGATTGATCTCCACGAATTGGTTCCTAGAGTTAGAGTCATATACTTCATTACTCTTCGGGAATTCGGTACCCTAATAATATGGAGCAACTTGTATTTTTCCGTTACCTTATCAAATCCCAAATACAATCTAGGATCCATTGAATTCTTCCTCACGCCTTCCACAGAGAAAGGCAAAGCCTTAATCTCCCTCGTGCTCACATTGAACAAATAAACTTGAGTATCTTTAGAGCTATACAAACAAACAAGGCCATTGCAATGATTTGAGCATATAAACATATCTTCAAAGTAGAAACATGTGGTGAGTTCTAAAGGAAATCTTTCTAATCGCCTTTTCTTTTTTGGATTATAATCAAGTGGATGTGAATCACGGTTAAATGGATCTGATTGAAAAGGCGGGTGCCATAGGGACGGGCTTGAGAACGGGCTAGGTGCAATTTGGGGAAGTTGGGATGTTCTATCCAAGCGTTCCAAGCTTTACAAATACACTTTAATCGCATGATAGATTTGGCTGGAAGCCATGATATGATCTCCGATGTTATGTCTTCATGACCAAGCTTCTCCATGATTGTGCACAAAAAGAGAGGGGTAAGAAAATTTGCCCTAGTACTTAAATATTCCCATAAAGTTATATAGGGTTGGCAAATTTTCAAATATTTGTATTGTTGGATTACTATTCCATAAGTAATTATTTTCCATAAAAAGTTTGATCGTACTAAGTTTTACCTAAATCAAAAAGGAATTAAAAGACTGAATATACTAGAACTCATACTCCTAAAAAGAAGGCTAAATATTCAAAAAAAATATTTCCGACTACATGGGAACTTCTGAATGTACAAAACTAAAGTAGAATCCTAAAAAGAAAAGTTACTGCGTAAGAAACTTGCAAAATAGTGAAACTAAAAGCAATAGTCAAAGTATGGTAAGTTTTTCAATTTTAAAATTCTATATGACAAGTTTAAAAATTGTGACCATAGTAACTACATATATTTTTAATTTGAGATTATAAATTTAAATCTATTTTTTTTAATTTCAAAAAAGTTAAAATAAAAATTAAATTGGAACGGAGGAACTACTACTTAGCACTTTTAGCGTCCCTGCTCAATTTTTGTAGTAGGGTATACTCATAATGGCTGATTCAAACACGACACATTAATTTTGGTAGAGCTATCAATATGGACTAATTCACCTTATTCCATAACCCAAATATGCTTTGAAATATGACGGGTCAGGCCGGGGCTAACCCTTTTTTTATGTGGCCAGAAAATGGTCGGCCCAACCCACAAATACGTGGATTACGGGCTTTTTCGGGTTAATCCTTTTTTCTTAAAAGTATATTTTTTATAATTTTTAAATAAAATTATAATTTAAAAATATTATCAAAAATATCGACAAGACAATATTACATGGTGTTAGTGTTACTACTTGTTAATCGAATACACAAATAAATTATCTTTATAATATTTATTAAGTTTGATTTCAAGTAAATGCTTAAATAGCTAAATAAAAATATTAACCTAATTGTTTTCCAATTATCATAATAAAACATAAAAACTATAACAATATTTCATAGGTTATGAGTGACTATGACCTATGTAGTGATTCCCTGGAAATTTTAGGGAATTTTTATTTTATGTAGTACATATTTTATAAACATAATTTGTATTTAAATTGTAATATTTGAAACTTTAAACAGATTTTGAGTTAAAACTCTTGTTATTTTTAATACTCTATTTTATTTTTATTTTTTAATTAATTTTATTTGACCATGTAACCTATTCATATTTTATTTTGTCAAAATCGATCTTATTCAAGTGGATTTATAAATATCTTATACACACCTTAATTTTAGAACATTTCAACTTGATATGAATGTCTATCTATATAGACTATAATATATAGCTATTTTATCTTCAATTTTTCGTAAAACTGATATATAAATTCTCCTATAACTTCATTAATATATAATAGCAATATAGATTTTAATAAATTACAAATCATATTATAAGTGTGTGTGATTGTTACACATATCAAAATAATATCGTCAAAATATAATATATTATTTATGAAAATTTACTACGATAACTTAGCTCTAAAACGTGACAGGTTGATCGTTATCCAATTTGAAACGACAAGTATACAATATTACTCTTGCCAACTTTGTCCTTTTTCCTTGTGCTTCTGCAACTTTTTGTTTATGCACCCATTTCTAAACCTCTGTAAAATAATACTACTCTCATGGCGGACCCGAACTCTTCCACTTCCGACTCGTATGTTCTATTTTATAAAAATTAAATAAGTAGCTGCTTTTATGTTTATGTGATCACAAGTTTGATTTACTGAATTTGATGATCTGTTTCAATTTTAGGAAAAACAATAAAAAAGATTTTGCTACTGCAATTTTGGAGAGGAAGAAATCTCCTAACCGCCTTATTGTTGATGAGGCCATAAATGATGATAATTCAGTGGTATCTATGCACCCTGCTAAAATGGAAGAGCTCCAGTTCTTTAGAGGAGATACTGTATTGCTAAAGGTTTATTCAATTATCTTCTTTCCCTTAATTAATTTGTTTATTGTAACTTTTCGGAGATAATAACTATTAGTTGAGTAATGATACTCTCATATGTAAGAAAGAAAGTCAAGGGAAACTTGTATTGTATTGTAGGGTAAAAAACGGAAGGACACTGTTTGTGTAGTCCTTGCGGATGAGCAATGTGAAGAACATAAGATCAGATTGAACAAAGTAGTTCGGGCGAACCTTCGGATTCGTCTTGGGGATGTTGTATCTGTGCACCAGTGTCCTGATGTTAAGTATGCGAAGCGTGTTCATATTCTTCCAATTGATGATACAATTGAGGGGATGACTGGCAACCTGTTTGATGCCTACTTGAAGCGTAAACACTTCAATTTTAAATTTCTTCCATGCTCAATTTCCTTAGAAATAAGGGTCATAAACACATTTTTGCGAGTTTCCTACCTGAACTTGAACTATCAAGTGCTAGTGTTTCCTACTAGAACTATCAGCAACTTTTTGTCAAAGCACGCTTCAAAATTAACGAGTCAACTGCCTTGTCGATGAAATTTTATGGCAAATTAAATTGTCACGCGCCTTTGATTATTGTTGAAACACTTGGTCTAGTCAGCTGCAAAATGTGTTTTGACAAATAGTTGGTGATAGTCTAGGTAGGAAACGCGAAGACCTGATAGTTTAGGTATGAAATTCGCAAAAAAGTGATACTTCAAGTGTGCTTTTTGACCGTTATATCATTTCATTGTCTAGATTATCTCATATCTCATTTAACAGTCTTAAAAATTTGTTTGCATTTCCCATTGTTGACATACCAGCATACTTTTTGGAGTCTTACCGCCCTGTGAGGAAGGGCGATCTCTTTGTAGTCAGAGGTGGCATGCGCAGTGTTGAATTTAAAGTGGTTGAGACGGAGCCTGGAGAATATTGTGTTGTTGCACCTGATACAGAGATCTTTTGCGAGGGCGAACCAATCAAGCGTGAAGATGAGGAGAGACTAAATGAAGTTGGATATGATGATGTTGGGGGTATGAGGAAGCAAATGGCTCAGATTCATGAGCTGGTTGAACTCACCCTAAGGCATCCACAGTTGTTCAAGTCAATTGGTGTGAAACCATCGAAAGGTATTCTCCTGTATGGTCCCCCCGGATCGGGGAAAACCCTGATTGGAAGAGCTGTGGCAAATGAGACTGGTGCCTTTTTCTTTTTGATTAATGGGCCTGAAATTATGTCCAAATTGGCTGGTGAGAGTGAGGGTAACTTGAGGAAGGCATTTGAGGAAGCCGAAAAGAATGCGCCATCTATTATATTTATTGATGAGTTAGACTCAATTGCTCCAAAGAGAGAAAAGACGCATGGTGAAGTTGAGCGGCAAATAGTTTCCCAACTTCTGACATTAATGGATGGGCTCAAGTCTCGATCACATGTGATTGTCATGGGGGCTACCAACAGACCAAACAGTATTGATCCTGCTCTCAGGAGATTTGGAAGATTTGATCGGGAGATTGACATTGGCGTACCAGATGAAATAGGGCAGCTGGAGATCCTACGGATTCATACTAAAAACATGAAGCTTGATGATAATGTGAGCTGCTTTCTGCTTGTTCTTGTTGCTTGCTATGTTTACCTAGTTTTCCAACTATGAGCAGTTCTATCACTTTTTTTTGTTGATGCTGTCACAGGTTAACCTAGAGAGGGTTGCAAGAGACACACATGGTTATGTCGGAGCAGATCTTGCTGCCTTGTGCACTGAGGCTGCACTGCAGTGTATCAGGGAGAAAATGGATGTTATTGACTTGGAGGATGAGACCATTGATGCTGAAGTGTTGAATTCAATGGCTGTGACTAATGAGCATTTTCAAACTGCTCTGGGTGCTTCAAATCCATCAGCACTACAAGAAACGGTGAGTTTTATCTTTTCCTAACTGAAGCCTTCCTTCAAGTAGGAGTTAACTGTTTGTTGTCTTTCAGTGTATATGTTTCCTTTTGGTACTTCTCGGTGACTGAATCTCCTGGTTTTCAGGTAGTGGAGGTTCCCAATACCTCTTGGGAGGATATTGGGGGGCTGGAAAATGTCAAGCGGGAACTTCAAGAGGTATGTGATTACGAAATTAAGAGGCATGTAATTGAAAATTTTGATTCCATTACGGACTTCTTAGGTGTTGTTGATGGTCCCATCATCATCTGTATATATTGTTTGTCCAAAACATGGACATTAAAGAACACCTTGATAATTGTTCCTATTGATAAGAGAGCCTAACAATTCATTAGTTTAGGTTAATAGTTTTCAGCTCCGAAGGAAAAAGAAAAAGACTCTTTTAGTTGGGGTGAAGGTGGTGTTTAAATTCCCTCATTTGCATCTTCTATTGTTCTTACTTGAAAATTCACTTTGCTTGCGGCAGACTGTTCAGTATCCGGTTGAGCATCCTGAGAAGTTTGAGAAGTTTGGAATGTCACCCTCTAAAGGGGTACTTTTCTATGGACCACCTGGTTGTGGCAAAAGTTTACTGGCCAAGGCTATTGCAAATGAGTGTTAGGCTAACTTTATAAGTGTGAAAGGACCGGAGTTGCTTACGATGTGGTTTGGAGAAAGTGAAGCAAATGTTCGGGAAATATTTGACAAGGCACGACAATCTGCTCCATGTGTACTGTTCTTTGATGAACTTGATTCCATTGCTACGCAGGTACTACCTCAAAAACTCAAGCCTGATGTAGAGTTGTCTCTTCATTTCTGTCACAATTTTATATTTTCTTCATCCAACTTTTGTTGCATATGTCCCTCTTTTAGAGAGGAAATTCAGTGGGCGATGCCGGTGGTGCTGCTGATGGAGTACTCAATCAATTGTTGACGGAGATGGATGGAATGACAGCAAAGAAAACAGTTTTCATTATTGGGGCAACAAATAGGCCAGACATTATTGACCTGCATTGCTCAGACCGGGTCGTCTTGACCAATTAATTTACATCCCCCTCTCGGATGAAGCTTCCCGTCTTCAAATCTTCAAAGCATGTTTGCGTAAGTCCCCCGACGCGAAGGACGTGGATCTGTCAGCTCTAGCACGGTATACACATGGTTTTAGTGGTGCAGACATAACTGAGATTTGTCAGCAAGCATGCAAATACGCCATTAGGGAAAACATTGAAAAGGTAAGAGATGCTCCTTTTGCGCATTAATATGGTACCTTTCAATCTGTAAATTGCAGCTCAGTCGGTCATTTCCTTTTTTTTTCCCGATTTGGTAATAGATGAATTTTACTCCCGTTTAATTGGTGAATGACAGGATATTGAGAGAGAGAGAGAAAGAGGAGCTTGAACCCTGAAGCCATGGATGAAGCTGACACTGATGAAGTGGCTGAAATAAAGGCTGCACACTTTGAGGAGTCCATGAAATATGCTCGAACAAGTGTGAGTGATGCTGACATTAGGAAGTACCAGCTTTTTGCTCAAACATTACAATAATCATGCGGACTTGGATCTGAGTTCAAATTTGCAGAGCATGCAGCTAATGCTACACCAACTGGGGCAACAGCTGATCCATTCGCTTCTGTTAATGCTGCTGGAGACGAGGACGACTTGTACAGTTAATAAGTTCACCTTGAGCACAAGGATGCTAGGGATGCTGGAAAAATGGAATGTTAGTGCAAGTAGAATAACTAGATATGTTAACATGTTGTGACTTTTGTATTAAAGAAATATTAGCGACAATGCACCTAAATGTTATTTTCCCCTGTGGATGTAATGTAATGTTATAGGCTTTAATAAAAATTGAGTTTTGTACGTCTCTGATAGATTGTTCTCATGATATAAACTTGATATTCGGCGTCGTTTATTTCCAAAAACTAGCTTATGAGATAAAAAGAATTATTCATTATAGACCTGTTCATTACTAAATATAGCCAAAAGACACTCTTTTAACACTTCCTTTGAAGAATCTCTCATATGATATTATATTACTTATGATGTTTTAATTTATGTTGCAATAAAAGTTCATATTTGAAAGCTACATAAAAAGATCTAGAAGTTACAATAACGTCGTTATCTGGTTCTACTGGATTTCAGAGTAACTAGATTTCCAGATGAGGTTGTTAATCAGTTAAGACAAGACCTTTTCTATCTTCTTTATTTTATTAAGTTAATTAAAATAAAATATCTATCATCATATGTTTCGATAATCACGTTATTTTGTCGTTGTTATTATTTCTTTCTTGTAGGTTCTGCAATGCTTTCTGTATTAGTTGTTATGTTTGTCTCGCTATTTTACTTCTTCTTTTACTTTGTTACACTTGAGTTGAGGGTCTTTCGAAACCGTCTCTCTACCTCCAGGCGTAATAGTAAAATTTGTGTATAATCTACCCTTTGAGTCCCAGATATGATTTGTGAAATTTCCCTGATTATATTATTGTTGTATTAATAACAAATTTTCTATTCCTGACATAATTAATCTTTTTTTCCCCAAGTGCTCTCCCACATCGCTGATAAATAAAGCTATTTGCCTCTTTATTTGTGCAGGGAGTGCAGGGAGCATAACTCATATTTGTCACGGACTTAGAGTTATCGCTAAAGCTCCATGCGGCACTTGACAACTTACTCACTAATCTTTCAAGTTTTTGTAAGCTCAAGTAAGCCCTTTGAAACTAAGATTGCTAAGAGAATGAAAAGAAATACTTAGAAAGCTTTGGAAGAAGGTTTTGTATTACTTGGAGAATACTTTACAACTTGCTTGGTTGGTTTACAAATGAGAGCCCCTCTATTTATACTGTTTTCTAGGGGGCTAAAATGTAAATAAAAATTACTACACAAGTCCCTACATATTTACACTTTAGTCCTTATTCTAGAATTCTCTACAACTCTAGAATATTCCAAGGACTTTCCATGTAATTCCATAACCTTCCTTGGGAAATATCCATACTTCTCTAGAATATTCCACTAAGGATTATTCTTCTTCTAATGTAAGCCTTCCAAGGTAATATCTAGAGAGTTCTAGAGTCTTCCACAAACCTCTACACAACTCTAGTTTCTTCCCCCTTTATATTCATGTTTTATTTAAATGGAAAAGTGGCGGGTCATGACACTCTTCCCCACCTATTGATGCGACGACCGCGTCGCTGCATTGTCAACCAGGTCTTGTCTTCTCATATGCGTGGCCAATAGTCTATTGACTCGATCAACGCCCTCGCGCAACGCCTTCAATTGCTTTCTGATCTCTTTCAGCCCGGTTTTATGGTCTACCTCCTTCCTAGGAGGCACACGCCTCGGCGGCTTCTTTGGCATAACGATATTGTTCTCCTTCTTCGTGTATGGTGGCAAGGACCTTTTTGAACCATTGTCTTCTTTCGAACTTGCAATGGTGACTTTAAATGTCAACTCCTTCTTCTTAGGGTTTTTCTCGATCTGCATGGTTGTTAGACGTACTTGTTCTTCCATCTTCGATATCTTAACCAGGGGCACCATGCATGATCCTCCTTGATCCATGACCAAGAGTTGTTGGAGGTAAGGATCGATCACTGCGTGGCACTGCTGGAAGAACTCTTGCCCAAGAATTATGTCAAAGAGATCTAAAGGAGCGACAGTGAAGTTGGTTTTACCTTGCCACTCGCCTAGCGTGATGCTTATTCCATGAGCGACTCCACACACAGGAGTCGGTGGTGCATTGACCGTCCTGAGTTAGGCGTTACTTGGACTGTAACTTAGCCCCAACGTTGTCGCTGCCGTCTTGGTCATGATATTGGCCTCTGCACCCGTGTCGACCATAGCACGAGCGGGTCTTCCATTATTCCTGAGGTTGACATACTGCGCGCCGTATCCTCTTGGCTTTCCTGGCTGCTTCGTGATGGCTCCGCATAATCCTATCAAGCCCAACTGCGTTGTCTCTACGCCTTGTTCTTGCTCATGTGCATCATTCTCCTTCCGCTCTCGCAGGATAGCTCCAAGGCTCTTCAGTTCAGGGCACCTTGTATAGCCATGCGGCCCACCACATATATAACAACCACTTCTTTTGGCAGTTTCTGCCTTTCTCTCCGTGTCGCCATGACGTCTAGACTTCTTGCCATCAGACCTATGGGTATCATGATTCTTGGGATGTGGCTGCTGCTCCTTGACTTTGCCACATCTCCCCCACCATGGTCATGACTACCTCTCATTTCCTCTCCTCTGGCTCTGTCAGGCTTCTCGTGCCTGAAGTCTGTCAAAGCTTCGGCCTGCGTGATGGCTTCATCTATAGTCTTGACCTACCGACGTTCCAACTCCGTCCTGGCCCAATTTTGCAGCCCATCCATGAAGTGGAACAACATATCATCATCCGTGAGGTTAGGAATTTTAAGCGTGAGGGTGGTGAACTCCTGTACATATGCGCGTATGCTGCTTGTTTGCTTCAGCTCCCTAAACTTGCGCTTCGCCTCATAGATGATGTTGTTAGGGAAGAAGGCCTTCTTGAACTCTTCTCAGAATTGCTCCCAAGTGTTGATGGTGCACACCCCCTTCCCTATATCGGCCTC
Source organism: Solanum pinnatisectum (assembly GCA_035578085.1). Taxonomy (NCBI): domain Eukaryota; kingdom Viridiplantae; phylum Streptophyta; class Magnoliopsida; order Solanales; family Solanaceae; genus Solanum; species Solanum pinnatisectum. The sequence goes on along the minus strand of CM069078.1, from coordinate 46,309,429 downwards.
CTTGCGCCTTTACCATAGCATGGCCATCTCTGAAAGATACAACACAGCGGTGTTGATCTTACTGTCGTCGCTCTTCAGCCTGTTGCACTTGAAATAATTCTCCAAATGCCATAAGAAGTTCTCCACCTCTTGCGTGTCACGGACGTCTTTGAACATAGGTGGCTTGGGAGCTTCGACCTTGGCCTCCCTATCTCGGTCAAGCGACGATGATCCTCAAACTTCCACGCCCTCCTTGAGTGCTTTCATGGTCTCAATCGTGCTTAACGCCTCTATGAGCCGACACTCCAAGCAAGTGATGACCTCATTCATCTCAAACTTGACACGTTGGCGGCCCTCCAACTTCTTGCGGATGTTCTCAATCTCCTCAAGGGTAAAGTCTTCTAGAGTTTTGAACTTGCCATCGACCACATTCAAACGCCAGCCTAATATCTCCATGGCCTGCCTTGCTACTTCAACCCTTGCGACCAATTATTCTCTAGCGGTGACATCAATAGCCTCCTCGCCACGTTCATCATCACTTGCTTCGATGGTTGAAAGTGGATGAGATGTTAGCACCTCGCTTGGTGTAGGGTCAAGCAGTATTTCCTCATTCCTCTTTTGGTGCTTCTTTCCCTTGCGGTTTTTCTTTCCACCATCCAAACGGACGTTGGTGGTGCTAGCGGCGTTCACGTCTCGTTCGGTAGCCATTCTCTTAATATCAAACCTTGCTCTGATACCACGTTGTCACAGACTTAGTTATCGCTAAAGCTCCGTACGGCACTTGGCAACTTACCCACTAATCTTTCAAGTTATTGTAAGCTCAAGTAAGCCCTTTGAAACTAAGTTCGCTAAGAGAATGAAAAGAAAGACTTAGAAAAATTTGGAAGAAGGCTTTGTATTACTTGGAGAATACTTTACAACTTGCTTGGTTGGTTTACAAATGAGAGCCCTTCTATTTATACTACTTTTTAGGGGGCTAAAGTATAAATAAAAGTTACTACACAAGTCCCTACATATTTACACTTTAGTCCTTATTCTAGAATTCTCTACAACTCTAGAATATTCCAAGGACTTTCCATGTAATTCCATAACCTTCCTTGGGAAATATCCATACTTCTCTAAAATATTCCACTAAGGACTATTCTTCTTCTAATGTAAGCCTTTCAAGGTAATATCTAGATAGTTAAGTCTTGTAAACCTCTCTGTATTTCTAGTTTCTTATTGCTTTATATTCATGTTTTATTTTAATGGAAAAGTGGCGGGTCATGACATATTGCTGAGCTCAGTAGCGTGGGCTTGTAACTCAAGTGGGGCATTAGTGTGGTTGAATGTTCGACATGTCCAAATGGTTGGGCTTGCGTGCCAATTTTCTGGCATGCCCTAATGAATGTGGACTGCTCTAATTAAACCACTAATTTTTTGAAGGATAACGAGCCAGTGTTGTACAAGTCCAATGAATGTGGACTGCTCTAACTAAACCACCACTTTTTTGTCTTGTAGTCAAGTTCCATGACCACACCTCAAAGCTAACCATAACCAATCATTTGTTTCTGAGACTAGGATAAATATACAATGCTTCAACTGCATAACATTACAACCATTTAAGTATTATTCATCTTTTTTTTTTAGTCCTTTTTCATTCTGCAATCATTAAAGAACAAATGAGATAACATTTGTAGAACCAAGTAAGCTAAAGTGAAGCATGGCTTCTGTTTTCTCTTCTTCTTTCCTCTGTCCACTCAAAACCACAAAATTAAGAATAAAGCTTCAAACTTTACAGAGTTCTCAAAAACCATTCTTGATAAATTCACTTCAGTTAAGAGAACTTGACCCAAAAATCCCACAACCAGTCCAAACATTCTGGAAGTGGCTATGTGATGAAGGAGTTGTATCAATAAAGACACCTGTAAAGCCAGGAATTGTAGCAGAGGGTTTAGGATTAGTTGCTAAGAGAGATATTTCAAAAGGGGAAACAGTTTTAGGAGTGCCTAAAAGGTTCTGGATCAACACAGATGCAGTTGCAGAATCTGAAATTGGGAATATGTGTACTGGATTAGAAGCTTGGATTTCTCTTGCTCTTTTCTTGTTGAGAGAGAAATGGAAAGATAATTCCAAGTGGAAATATTACATGGCTGTTCTTCCAGAGTCTACTGATTCCACTATATATTGGTGGGTCTGCCTTTAAATTTATTTTTTTTCCTTGTTATTGTTAGGCTGGATTAGAGTCCCTCATTAGCTAGATTTTGAGTTTGACTTAGGCTCAATTGTCATATGTTTATATGGTATCGAAACCAGGTTCACCCCGTTTGGGCTTCCAGTCCACACTCGCTGTGAAGGGGAGTGTAAGAGTGGGTTAGAGTCCCACATTGGTTCGAGGGATGATTTGTTTATATGGTCTTGGTCACTCTTCTACCCATGAACTAGCTTTTGGGGTTGAGTTAGGTTCAAGTGTCATACCATTATCTTTACAGTTTTTATGAATATTTTTTTCTTTTGAAGTTGTGTTGCTGATGTTGCTTGGTATGTTCTTTCAGTGCAGGTCTGAAGAGGAGCTCTCTGAGATTCAAGGTAAACTTGTTTCCTTGTAAAACATGCCTTTAATAGGAAAATTTCAGATTCTTGTGTTCATGATGGAGTTAAGTTATATATACTAACATTGTAAATTATTTTTTAACTCTATATGGTTGCACAATCTCTTGAAGCTTGTTTCTGCACTGGATGCAATCTTGTATGTTGTAGCTATAGGCTGCTTGATTGTTTTCATGTAACCTGTGAAATTGTGATCCCTTATGACTTTGTTAGAGAGATTGATATGCCTTTTGTATAGAACTGTTGCGTGATTCTCTTGATTATACTCCATAGTCAAATAAGTAGAGTGGGATGGCACATTGGCACTGTCTCTAAGCAAAATTGAAACTGCCCTTAGGTAAGAAATGTGATGTTGCATGTTTGATTAAGTGAGATGTTAAGTTCTCTAAGTACTTGTGATAAGAAATGTGATGTTGCATGTTTGCCGTGCTATCATTTGCAAGAACTCAACTTTTAAGCACAACGTTGAGTGTGAAAGAGTATGTGCGAAATGAATTTCAAAAAGTGGAAGAACAAGTCATACTAGGTAACAAGTAGCTTTTCCCTTTTCCTATAACCTTGGATGATTTCTTTTGGGCATTTGGAATACTCAGATCAAGGGCGTTTTCCCGTGGTGGGATTCAAAATCTAATGCTGGTCCCCTTTGCTGACCTGGTAAGATTTTAGGTAAACAGAATTACTTAGATGAGCAATTGAAGTTTTCTAGTGATGAATGACTACTTATAAGAAGCCCACAATGAAAAGGAGGAAGTGTTGGATTCAGAATAAATTCATCTTAGTTACAAGATTGATTCAAAAGTATGTTGATGATCAAATGAACCTATATAGACATGAAAGCTTTAGCTTCAGCTAGAAACGAGTATTAAAATAGTCTGAGGACTGTTGTCAGAATAGTCTGGAGATAAGTTCGGTAAAGAAATCCAAACCACAACTAATGTCGTTTCCTCCTTAGGATTATATCCAATGGACCATGGAAAATACTACATTGGTGCTCCTCTCCATTGTAGAGAAGATAATTAACTGAGCGAGATAAAGCTAGTATATAATCTTCATATTGATCAAATCTCAACAAAATTTGTTTGGGAGCAAGTAAGCCAATTAAACAATTGCCCTTGGTACCAAGATGTTTCGTTAAAATTAACCTTAACATCTTCAAATCTGGCGCACCATGGGATAATTTAAACACCGCTGCTTGATGCAATCCCTCTTCAATCATAAAGTCTTGCCTTTCCTCCATTGAAAACGTGATAGTAGGTTCTCCATTAATTATTTCGATTGATTTTGCTATTGTTTTTGAGTTGATTAGGGCAGATTGTTTAGGATTTATAGTATTGGAATTGAAAAGGGTGGCGTATGTGGTGATTTAGGGTGGTGGGGTGGGCTGGACAACCTCGAAAGGAAGTCCTCCAGTGGCCGTAGCAGCCATGAGAGCTGCGCAGCTGCCGGCTGGAAGGAAACCCTAGGTCAGCTGTTTTTTTGATTGAGAATATTGGGTAAAAACAAAACCAACTTGTTTTTTCCTTCGCATCTAATTTTATGATGCCTATAAATCAATAATTTAATCTTATATATTTGTGGTTGTAACCTTGTTTGACTGTAATTTTTGGTTATGTACCTATATATATCTCATGTACTTGTATTGTTTATGTCATTGTATACATTCATGTATTTTTTATATTTCATTTTGACTGTATTCATTTCACAATGATATAGATTGTAGTCATTGACAAACAAATACAATTGCATAAATTATACTTACTGTATGAACCAATACAAAGAATACACACATCTTATAATAACGAAAAATCATCTATGAATGATGAATATAAAAAATTATAGTTGCACTTGTTAATTATTCTCGCTATTTCAAATAAATTGAATTGTTGAGACAATTTTCATTTTTCAAATTAACTTAATTGTTCAACTTTTAAGATTATTTTTAGAATATTCTTCCAATTTTACCCTTCATTAGTTAGTATTGGAAATAATTATTAATTAATGTCTAGTTATTTCAATCATAAATTTGACAATAATTAATAAGGATAAAAATATAAAGTTATGCCTATTTTATGTCTTAATCTTCTTTTCTTAAAAAATGTGAAATTCCTCAACAATTCAATCAATTTGAAATTGAGGGAGTGACTATTTTGTTAAGCCCAATGAAAGTTTGAAGATAGTATTGATCAGAATTTGACCAGAAAATTTTTAAAATGTATAATATTTTTTTAATTTTAAAATATATATCTTTTTTAGTTAAAAAATATTAAAGTTAAAATGGTAAAAGTGTTTAAAAAAGTAAAATAATATAGGTAAAATATCATTCTGACCAAATTCTCTGGCCAAAAGGATTTTTCCAATATCATATGTTCAACATTTTTTCATATATATACAAAATACAAAAGTCCGAACTCAACATATATTATTTTATTTATTTTAATTTTATAATTTTATTGTTAATTATTTTTATAATATTTTAAACATACCTTTTAAATAATATATGTGACACATTTAATATTTTGAGAGTCATAATTTGCAAGTAGCCACAATAAATCTAAAATGAATAAACTATCCTTGAACTTAATAGAAATTTCTGGGAAGCATACACACCACCTGGGCGTTTATTCCCTCTTATATATTAATAGTGGATATTATCTAAGGGAGTTTGAAAACGCGTGCGTTGCAATGACATTTTTGAAAAAAATAATTATTTTTTAAAATTTTTATTTTAATCTAATTAGTGTAATATCTTTTTGTGCGCGGGCTTATCTTTTAATATATAGTGCTTATCTTTTTTAGGTTAATTTCATGTCACAACTTTGTATATTAGTTTTCGTCCAGGCTATTCACCAATATCATTGGTATAATAGGTATGCAATGTTTTTCATTTATTTATTGGCATCTGCCTTTTTTCTTTGATTTTGTTTTCCATAATTTCTTATATTTAATTAGTATTTCTTACTATTGTCTTAAATTATATAGTATTAGTTTTCGATGTAAAAAAATTTCTGTATCCTTTGATATTTATGTGAGAACAAAAGAAATGATTGGAAACACGAAATCAAGAAAAGTCACCTGAAATATTATTGTTATGATTTTAAAATTATTAATGTATATTATATTTATAACATTATAAGTAAGGAACGAATAACATAAAAAAGAAACAAAACTAATGTATAGATTATGTACTAATACTATAATGTTTTCGCCATGTCTGATATATCAAGGCAAGTTTAAGGGATAGTTATGTAATTTACTAAAAGAAATATAATACTTTGATTGGGTGTCTCAACCTTGTCCACTCGCAAAAATCAAGAAAAAAGAAGTCTTTCTTGTTCCTCCTCTCCGGCAGGTCACCGCCGTAAAGTCCGCCCCTCTCCGCCGTGTCGCTACCACTTGACTGATGGAAGATCTGGTGTTTACAGAGAAGGTTTGGATTTTATTTGATGTAGATCTATTTGATTGTGTTTTATCTTATCTTCGACCAACTTTTGACGATTTTCAGATCAAACAAATGAATCCATTGGTACTTTGGTAAGATAAATCCTTTGATTCCTCTCTTTTGTATAAAAATGTTTATTTACTTAAAAGAACAACTCTTTTTCCTTCTTCGGGTTAACCAAGCTTTCCAAATGCTTCAAGATTTACTGGCTTAACTCAGGAAAATCAACAAGCCTTCAGGACAATTCTTGTAGTTTTTCCTTTTATTTTAAAGAAAGATTGCAGCTTTGTTGCTTACAAAAAAGATTTGACTTTTTTGATGCAGAATCCAGATGGGGATCTAATAATAGACTATTGCAGCTTTGTTGCTTACAAAAAAAGATGACTTTTTGGATGCAGAGTGATCTAGTAGACCTTGTCTATCTCATCTTCAATCAGCTTTTGACAATCCGTCATGAAGCCATTGGTACTTTGCTATTAAATCTTTTCTCATTAGTTTAAACAGAGTTAAAAGAACAGACAATTTCTTAATATTAATAACAACCAAATAATTTGGAGTTTTATGTCTTCTAGAACCTCCAACCCAGCAAGGCCTAAAGCTGAAAGCTTGCAGCTTTGGGCAGTTTCTGGAGAATCAGGAACTGTTCCTGAAAACTAGATCTTTCTGAAGTTTTGACAGAGCAAATAGAAGAGGGGTAAGCCTAGCATATCAAGCGGTGATCATGAGGCTAGTATTATGCAAATCAGCCTTTTTTCTCTTCGTATATAAGGCATTTATTATTAGACAAAATAAAATAAAATCTGGAATATTTAAAAAAGAAAGCAGAAGTAAGATGATAATTCTCTATAATGTCTCTAGCCTTTATAAGAAATCCAACTTTAATTCTATGTCATTTACATCATCCCTTTCCCCAAAAAATTGAAGTTATATAGCCATCTATATTTTACAGTTGTAATTGTTACGTCCTCCAATGGAGGTTCAATCTAATTGATCTATAGAGAAATGGGAAGAAGAACAATGAAAATAAAATTGTGTATAGTATTGAATGAGCTCATGAGAGCACTTTACAATTGGTGGATCCTGAGGCAGTATCTGAAAGGAAACTGATGGATCCTGAGTAGGAGATGATGGAGATAACTCAGATTCTGCAACTAGAGCCTAAGTAGGGGATGATGGAAGGATATGGTCTGTAGTAGGAACAAAAAAGGGAACACCATATAGAAACACCCATTCTGCTGGGTGTGGAGGCACAAGAGCTCTGATGAACAATGCCTGCATTTCTAAATAATTCATACAATAAGAATTAATTAATTCTGGACCATTGTCTTTTTTGAAAACCTTGACAAAACAATCAAATTGTCCGTGTATTAGATTGAGAAAATCCTTCAAGATCATACATCACTCTTCATCTTAAAAATCCAGACCATTCTACTACAATCATCCAATAAGGTAAGGAAGCACCTATTTCCATCATAAGTAGGGGTTCTATATAGACCCAAAACATCACCATGGATCAAATCAAACACTTTATTAACTCTACTAGTACTTTGAGGGAGTAGTGGTAGGAGTAACACTGTGTGGCCAATATTATAAGCCATTCTCTAGGCTACCTATCCCCTTTACCTCCCCATGTGAAGGTCCTGTAGTAGACAAAAAATAGGATAAAATAACCTGCAGCATCTCAGTTCTCGTGTCAACTTAGAACAGTAAGTTGTAATTAAAGTCTGGAATGTATAAAACATGAGATAGACCTCCTTGTGCCAGTTTAGACTTCCCAATGAGAGCAATAGGAATTTGTTGTCCATTAGGCAGGTGAACCCTTTTGGATTCATTATGAGACAAGTTCTGAACCTCAGAAAGCAATTTAGAAGTGGATATTATATGATTAGTTGCCCCTGTGTCGACTATCCATCTAGATCCTACTGAATCACTTACTACATCACTATTGATAATACCTGCAGTATCGGTTGAGTGTGATCTAGATGGAGTGGAGTGAGTGTTGCCTTTGTCGAAGTGTTGCATTATCGGTTCATACTGTCCTTTAGTGAAAGCCATGCTGACTCCACCTCCTCCATGTCCATGAATGTCTGCAGTAGCCTGAGAACCACCGCATACCCTTGTGGTCTAGAATAACCTGCAGACGTGTGAGAAGGTCCATGAAAGCCAACTAATGATCCGCTAGCATTACCTCCTATGTTGCCATGTCCACTTGACCTGACGCTCTCACCTGCATTACCATGACTTTGAGTAAAAGATAAGTTTCCAAAGTGGGGGATATGTCCTGCTGCAGGGGTGGAGCTACGTGGGGGTTTGTAGGTTCGGAAGAACCTAGTAGCTTTTCCGTAGATCCTAATATTTGTATTAGAAAATTAAATAAATGTGTATGTATATTAACTTGTGAACCCCTTAACAAAAATGATTGATGGCTTAGTGGTAAGGAAGGGGGCTGTGCCAAGCTTAGAGTTGTGGGTTCGAACCTTATTATCTACAAAAAGTTTCTCTTTTTTTTTTTTAAAGGAAGCATGCTTTGCAATACTTTTTTCTTTTGTCCTAAAATTTAGAATCCCCAAACTCCTAATCTTGGCTCCGCCTTTGGTCTTGCATTAGGTCCACAATAATCAGGGGTAAGCATTGGTGGATTATAGGATGGAGCAGGAACATTGTACTGCACATTATATGCTCATTCCTTCTTCTTGCCTTTGAACCAAGGAGAATACGCTATGAGTTGATAACAGTCACCCTTTACGTGGTCTTTTGATCTTGCAATGATCACATTGTGCATTAGGATTTTGTACTTAGATTTTTGTGGTGGATGTCTAGCAGTTCAAAGATCAGTGATATCATTCCCTTCCATCATGGTCTTCATCCCCATGGAACTGTGATCCACAACATTCTTTTGCTTTTCTTCTTCCACTATCATTGCATAAGCCTGATTGAGAGTTAGTTCAGAGGTTTTCATGAGGATTTGTCTCCTTGCCTGAGAATGAGACTCATTTAATCCTCTGAGAAATTGAATACACCTTTGTTGTTGCAGGTGTTCAACATAATCCTTTGATTTTGGGCACTCACAATTCGGAAATATTATCATCGCATCATATTATGCCCAAAGTTTCTTCAACCTTGTAAAGTGAACTGACACAGAATCAATCCTCTGTGCAATGGTAGCAATTTCCCGATGTATTTGATAGATTCTCATACGATTAACCTTATCAAAACATTCCTTTAGATTCTCCCAAACAAGATATGCATGAGACACATATACCATTCCTTCAACCTTGATAGATTCTTGAAGCTCGCCTTCTTGCATGTCCCTGGCACAAAATCTAATTTCCTCTTAGATGCAAAGCAATTCGCATTGACCTCCACCATAACCCATAATTTCCGACCTTGTCAACTGAATAGGAACAATTACAGAAATTTGGAATGCTCGATGGATGCAAGTAAAGAGGATGTGTGTAAGGAATGGTAAGCTCTAACGCCATTATCGTCGATTCAAGCTAGAAAACGAAATTGAGTAATTGAAATCCCGAACGTAAGCAGGTTCAACCATTGATCATCACTGCAAAATCATAACTTGGATTACCTGTGGCTCTGATACCATTTTAAGTTTTCAATGGAGGTTCACAGTGATTGATCTAGAGAGAAATGGGAAGAACAATGAAATAAAATTGTGTATAGTATTGAATGAGCTCATCAGAGCAGTTTACAAATACATATAGACACTAAACGACCTACTCTGCTAACTAGCTCAGCTGTTACTATTAGTTGTAACTAACTCGGTTTACTATATCTCTATATCTCCAATAGTAATGTTTTCCTTCCTTGCCCTCGCATCTGTGATATCTTTCTGACAAAACTGTCTAGAAATGCAAAAAAGGAATTGTATTCCAAAACTTTTCTGCTCCTTTATCTTGTGTTCAAGCCAGGTTGCTAGTTCATGTTTCACGTCCTCAAGTATCACCCAATGGACTCTATAAATTTGTGAATTTGCAATGCAACAACAAGGGGTCGTTTAGTATGCTGGACAAGCATAAATAGTCCAGAGATAAAAATGTAGTACAATATTATCCTTTGTTTGGTTACTAATCCCGGGATAAGTTAGTGGTTATAATACATCGTCAATTGCATTCACCAGCTCAAATTTACCACATAAATCTTCCCCTGATTCATCCATGTTATATAGAAATTCGCAGCCCGCCTTCAGAGGAAACGATGGGGTTGCTTCCACCAGGGATAACACTCCAAATTATCAGCTGAGCTTGAATTTAGAAGGTTTTAGAAGGTTATCTGTTAAGAACAGTCGAAACAATAATAGAGAAACAAGTCAATGGGACGGGTACAACAGAGTGACGAGTTAAATAAGACACAAGCATATGAACAAGATATTATTCTCGAAGCCTAATAAGAAATTTGCAAACTCAGTCAATAGGAACAAATATAAAATTGGAGGAGGTTGAAACTCCCATCTTCTTCCCGAGATCTAGGTCCAACTCAGGTTAATCCTGTATTTGATGATGTTGGTGATTGTGAAATTCCATGGGAAGATCTTGTCATTTGCAAGAGGATAGGTCTTGCTAAGCCTTTGGTTGTCCTGACTGAAGTGAATGACAAATGTGGAAGTTTCTACCTAAAGCTTGTCATGGAGGAATGAATAGCGTGGATATCTGCAGGTTTAATATTTTTGTTGGAGATTACTCAGTTGCTTGGTTAATATAGTTGAAAAGAATAAGGGCCTCAACGCACCACTCATCTCCATTTACAGTCATGCAATCAAAGCTTCATCCACTTAATCATTTGCTTACGGATTTAAGTTATATACACTTGCAATGTGAAAATCTTTTTATGCTATCAGTGACCTTTAACTTGTGATAGCATCTTAGTTACTATCTTTATCAGATTACTGGTTAATGCTTATCAAGAGGTTACCTGTAATTCCCTAATAAGAGACGTGATTGTGTAAATATCTTTTGTCAGTGCATAGAACTTGAACTTTTTGCTTATACATCTAGATTTTCTATTATGGTGTATCTCTTTGGGAGTAATCATAATTCTGTTAATCTAGTCTATTTATTTATATATAAATAGGTTGCAATATATCCACAAAAATGGATGATAATAGTTGGACTGTCTGTAGGTATGTAATATTGTGGGTTACTCTTAAGAGTGTTTTCTGGTCTCATTTTCAGGTTCCCATGGAGAGTTTTACCATGCAGATTTGAATGGCACTGTAAGTGATTTTATTTCAAATATTCCTAGGAGCTTTTTGTTTTTTCTTCCCATTCATTAATTGTTACTAGCCATGTAATCAGGATCAAACATGTGGCTTCAAGTCCTGAGTTGTGAGTGTGTTCTTTTTTATATATCCTTTATAGCTAGCCATTTCATCACATACCAAATTCTAATGTCTATTTATGTAGTACCAAAATATTTTGTTATTATTAAGTGAAAGTTTTGGTGTTGATGTACTTGAGATTATTGAATATTGAATGCTTTTGCTGGTGAATCTGTCTAAACAGGAGGTTGCTGTAAAGAAGTTCCTTGATAAGAATTTGGCAGGTGCGGCTTTGGCTGAGTTTTAACGAGAGGTTTGGATTCTGCACTGTTATACTTTTATATTATTTGATGCCTGCATTGAAGTTTAGAAATCCAAGGAGTATTAGAAACATGTCCTGGTTTCCAGTGCTTCTACGAAATTTTTAAAAGCGGTTGTACTAGCGTAGTCCCAAAAACCTTTGCCCTGTCATTGTCTGGTTGTGTCAAATCACTTCTAGAACTGTACTCCGTCAATGTCTTTTAAGATAGATCTCTACAAACCTGGTTTACCACAGGGAAAATTAAGTAGTGCTGTAATTTTTTTATTTATGGGAGTATGCTGGCATAACCTTTTCTTAGCATTATCACGTTCTTTGTGGTGGAGTCCATTGAAGTTGTAAGAATTACCTTTGGTCCGTTTTCAAGAATCTTGGATTGTCCGGCCACAAGCTATACATGCTGACATAGTTTAAGATATTAATTTTGACTCGTGTGTTATATTAGTGCCAACATGAATCCATAACAGCAGTAATCAATTCTCCCTCTCATTTTTCGTTTATCCTATCGTTAACTCTCAAAATGTCTGACTGTCAGAAATTTTGCGATTTTTCAAATTGGTCAGGCTTTATTGACCCTGAGATGGAATCTGCTTGGGGGGAGGGAGGGGTGGCGCTCATGAAATCTAATATTTTGTTATGCCAAAAATTTTAGAAATATGAAGAGAACATTAGAATATTGGGTTTGATAGTTGTGAAGTACCAACTTGAAAAGAGCGTCATAAAAATTGGAATGAAGTACTTAAAATGATATTTTCTTCAACTCTTTTTTTTTTTTTTTTTGAAACTGGTAACTTGTATTCTTCAGCATTAAGGGCTATGCTGGCCACTCCAAAAGTGTTAGTTTCATAGGAACAAAACAACAACAAAAAAGGAAAACAGGACTACTTACAGGGCTCCTATGAAATCCACTAGTTGAATTTCTTCTTTTATGTTCATTTCTTTACACCAAAAACGTTAAGTGGTAATTACTTTCCACTTAATCTTCTCTATAGTGCATTCTTTCCCTACAAAATTCTCTGATTTATCTCCTTCCAAATGATCCATCAGATCCAAGCTGGTACTGTTCTCCACCACGTCCTCTGGCTCTTACTACCTCCCCTTCTGACCCAACAACTTAGTAGGTCTACTGTATGCTCTGGCATAATCCAATTTAGGCTAGCTAAGTTGGTGAATAAATCCCATACTTGTGTTGTTACTTTGCAGTGGAGGAACATGTGATTGTTGGTTTTTCTTTTTTTTTTTTTTTTGAACTTGGTAACTTGTATTATATCACAAAACAATACATGGGTTGTATTGAAACATATGATTGTTGGTCTCTAGAGCCTCTTTTCAAAGATAACATCTTGAAGCAATAATTCTTCCCCTCTTTTGAAGTTTATCACGTGTCAGGCAAGCTCTCTTGGTTACCAACCAGAATTAACTCTGATATGACAAAGTTATTCCTGCTCTGCTTCACAAAAGATTATTGTGTCATCAGCATACAATAAATGAGTCATATCTATCACCTCATTAACCCTGTTTTTGATTATGAAACCCCTAATCCAGTTGTTTAGAGAAGCTCTCCTCATCAAACTGTCCAACCCTTCCGTAGCAATGATAAACAGGAAAGGGGACAAAGGGTCTCCTTGTCTAAGTCCTCTTGTAGCAGGAAAAAAACCTACAGGTTCTCCATTTACCAAAATGGAGAACCTGTAGGTTTTAATACAGAACTCAATCCACTTGAGCCATGTAGGGCCAAAACCCATATGTCTTAAGAGTGTTGATCAGGAAGTCCCAATCAAGATGTTCATACGCTTTTTCGATATCCAGTTTGCACATTACCCCTGGCACATCTCCTCTAATCCTAGTATCAATAAATTCACTAGCAATTAGAGCCACATCCATTATTTGTCTCCCTTTAATGAAAGCCATTTGATTTTTGTTGACTAGCTTTTCTATCACCTTCTTCAGCCTTTCTGCCAACACTTTGGCAATTATTTTATAAACTAGCTTTTCTATCACCTTTTTCAGCCTTTATGCCAACACTTTGGCAATTATTTTATAAACCCCGGTAATGAGACTGATTGGTCTGAAGTCTCTTGGATCATTTGGCCCCACTTTGTTAGGAATTAGAGCCACAAAGGTGGCATTGAAACTCTTCTCAAAACTTTGGCGACAGTGAAAGTTTTGGAAGGTCTGCACCAGATCTTCCTTTATAGTTTCCCAGAATGCCTGAAAAAAGGCCATGGTTTAACCATCTGGCCCTATTTTCTTCAATTCTATTAATAGAGAGGTTGATTTACCATTCTATTTGTATGTGAAATAGTTTCACCAAGCATCTTTCTCGTCTGTAATGCCTAATAATGACGCATGCATAAATATTTTTCTTTATGAACATGACTTTTGTATCTTCCTTCCTTGTTTCATTCTAATCGTCAGTTTCATTTTGGTAAGATACTTGTTTGACAAGAATCCTTGGTCTGATTTCCTGGGCAAGCTGCTAATCAATTTTGTATTTTTCTCGTGTAATTCTGGCAAACTGTATTTTTGAAGAGATGTTCCTCTGAGATGTCATGTTTGTCCTATTTCTTTTGTTTGCTGCTTAACTTTCTTCTTGCTGAATGCATGTTTATATAACATAATTGGCTCTTAATGGCAAGTGCGTGTCATGCGTAGGTTACGACATCCAAATGTTGCTCGTTTTATGGGTGGTATAACTCGGCTTCCCCACCTTTCTATTAGCACTGAGTTCCTGCCACGGTATGTTTGTATTTTGGTTTGCTTTCCCTTTTACCTTCCATATTTGTCATCATAGTAAGATTTTGGTTATTATCACAGTCAACTTATTGTATGCTATGCTACATGGGCTCTTTCGTTTTATGTACTTGTGCTGAAAAGATATGACATACGGAGTAAAAACACGAGATAATCCAACATTTTCTAAATGCATCATTATGAAATAATCACTTAGCATTTGACCTACTTTTAACGATAGAAGTGAGACCAGAAACAAAGAGGAGTGGAACAGTTATAAAGACAGAGAACACCTACACATTGTAGCCTGGAAAGAAACCAAGACAACTAACAAGATATTACCAATGAAGTATCTAAATTCTCCATTTTCTCTTACTCTCTGGATGCATAGGCAGGGAGTATAGCTGTATACACCATTAGTCCAGAAGTTACTACATTAAAACTCAAGGGAGTCCAGATGCTGTTTTTACTAGGGAAGGGAGTCCAGATGCTAATAAAAGCATACGACACATTTGTTTTTTTGAATAACAGAACTGAGTGGTAGCTAAAAGTTCAGTAATTGCTATTGTTGCTATTCACTTGCTGGGTCTCCACTGTTGTCGTTTTCGTTTGGGTGTATACTGTCACAAATAACAAATGATTAATAACCTGAAAAGGAAAATTTTAAACTAATATTAAAACCATGGTAGGCAAAATTCTTACTACGCTCTGCCAAACTTGAAAATACTGATTCTTTTCAGCCTTGCGTTGAGGAACAAGTAGTAACAGCTGTTTCAGAAAAAAAAGATCAGCATTTTTTTTGAAACTGGTAACATTTGTATTGATATTAGTACTTAGGTAGTACTGGAAGAACCATATTTACAACAGAGGAAGGTAGAAAAGACTTCCAAATAAACCGATCCCAACTCTAGATGGACCCTAAAACATCTAGAATTGACTCAGTCTCATTAGAGTAAACATTTGTACACCAAAATACATTTAAGTTAATCTCCTGCACATTGTTGCTCCTGTTTTCAAAATATCTGTCATTCCTCTCTCTCCATATTGTCCACCAAATGTAGGCAGGAATAATCCTCCATCTATCTCTGTTTCTAGCTCCAAATCCAGCTTCTTCCCAACTGAAAAGAGTATCATCAATCTTACTCGGCATTGTCCATGAGATGCCTCTGAGATTGAGGAAAATCTGCCGCAGTTGGTTACTGACTTTACAGTGTAGGAAGAGATGTCTAACTGTCTCAGCATCTTTTCCACATAAAGGACATATGTTGCACAATGGAATTCTCCTCTTTTGCCACATTGTCAAGAGTCAAAACAGCATCATTTGCTAAAAGACAAGTGAAACATGCCACTTTGTGTGGCACTTTGGCTTACCAAATGTTCTTCCAAGGCCACTTAATAGCCTGAGCTCCTGTTTGGTTTGTCAGCTTGTATCCTTCTTTCACCTTATATATGCTTTTGCTATGCCCATTCAACCATAAGAAATCTTCTCCTCTCTGTAGTCCTTCCAAAAACTTGTACAATTCAGTTACTCTTAGAATTTCCAATCATTGAAATGTCTACTGAGGACCAAATCCCAACCTTGTTGTGTCCACATTTCAGCAACTGTCTTGTGTTGATGTTGAGCCAAAGCAAAAATGTCAGGAAATAAGCCTTGTAAACTATCAGGACCTATCCATTTATCTAACCAAAAGAGTCTTGTTGCCATTGTGTACCTTGATAGTAGATTGACTTTTAAGGAATGACCTGAAGAGTCTGATAGATCTCCAAAGACTAACACCACAAGGGGTAGTGACTTCTTTAGTTACCCAACTGTCCAGCTCCCCATACTTGTTCCAGATGACATTACACTATAGAACTTGAGCCTCATGTGGGTATCTCCATAGCCATTTCATCTTAAGAGCTTTGCTCTGGTTCTTAAGGTTCTTGATGTCAAGTTATCCTTGCCTTTTGCTTCTGATAATATTCTTCCATTCAACCAGGTGGTATCCTTTCTTCTCCTTGTTGCCTTGCCACAAAAAAATTCTCCTGATTTTATCCAATTTTTTGAGCCATCGTCTGAGTTATATGAAATAGGGACAATATGTAAGTTGGTAGAGCATCTAGGACAGGGTTTATCAAAGTTAGTCTACCTCCCAGTGATGAATACTGTGATCTCCATCTATACAATTTCTTCTCACATTTCTCCAGAATTGGATTCCAGATACTATGGAGCTTGACTTTGCTCCCAAAGGTATGCCAAGATATATTGATGGCAATGTGCCCACAACTCCTCCCAGAATCTGTGATAGGTACTCCATATTGGGGACTAAATTAATTGGTTATTCCAGTTTATATGTAGACCAGAAATGGCTTCAAAATAAACCAATATCAACCTCTGTATTAGCGATTGTTCCTCAGCTCCACAAAAGATTAGAGTGTCATCAACATATTGAAGATGAGTTATCTCTAAACTGCTCCCACTGTCTTTGACAACTTCAAATTCCTGGATCCTACCTCTTGTCTTAGCAATATTTAACATATTGTTTAAACCCTCCATTGCTATGATAAACAGAAAAGGGGATAAAGGATCCCCTTGTCTAATCTCTGTGTGCACTGAAAAAACCTTCTGGAGCCCCATCAATAAGGATGGAGAATTTCACAGTAGATATGCAAAAATTTAATCCAATTGATCCATTTCTCCCCAAAACCCATTTGTCTCAGCATACTAAGAATGAACTCCCAGTTAACATGATCATAAGCTTTGTCAATATCAAGTTTGCATAAAATGCCAGGTTTTCCTTGTGAGATTCTGGAGTCAATTGCTTCATTTGCTATCAACACCGTATCCATTATCTGCCTGCATTTGATGAAAGCCATTTCTTGTTTGTCCACCAATTTTTCCACTACCCTCTTCAATCTCTCCGTCAAGACCTTAGAGATCAGCTTGTAAAAGCATCCAATCAAACTGATAGGTCTTAAGTCTTTGAGCTCCTTTGCCTCCGTCTTCTTGGGAATCAGGGCAATGTATGTTGCAATATAACTTTTTTCAAACATTTCATTTGAATGAAAATTGTGAAAAACCTCCATTCTGTCTTTCTTTAGAACCTCCCAACATTTTAAATAAAACCCCATTGTGTAACCATCAGAATCTAGGGTCTTTGTCTATAGCACACATATTCAAACAATTAAAAACTTCTTGTTCTTCAAAACTAGCCTGTAATGCCTCTCTTTCAACATCTGTGATTGTTGGGTGATTGCTAATATTTTGAGTGGGTCTCCATTCTTCAGCTTCTGTCTACATCTTCTTGTTGAAAAAGATGATCTCTTTGATTCTGTTAGGCTCAACTATAGTCTCTTCATGTACTACAATTTGATCAATGTGATTATATCTCTTGTGAACATTAGCAGTATGGTGGAATAATTTGGTGTTTTTGTCCCCCTCCTTGAGCCATAAAGCCCTTGATCTCTGTCTCCATGCCACTTCTTCATTCTTCAGACACCCTTCATATTCCATGAACAAATTGGCTTTCTTAGCAATTTCCTCCTCAGTCGATGCTCTATTCTCCAAACAGGAGTCTAGTTCAGCAATCTGGCTAAGCAATTTATTCTTTTAAAACTTCAGATTCCCTGTTCATTCCTGCTCCATTCTTTTAGCTTTTCTAGAGAGCTTTGAGTCTACAGGCTAGGATGTAATCTGGTTTCCCAGAAAAGGTAAAATCATTCCACCAGTTACTAACTTTATCAACAAAACCTTCTGAGTTCAATCATCAATTTTCAAACTTCAAATATGACTTAGATTGTTCCCAATGTCCACAGAAGAGAGCAATTGGAACATGCTTTGAAATCACTCTCTGTAAAGCAGATTGCTTCATGATGCTGAATTGGTTATTCCATTCTGTGGAAACCAATATCCTGTCTATTCTAGAGGCAAGTTTTTTTTTTTTTTTTTTGACAAAGGTAATAGTTTTGTGTATAAATCTTCAGCATTAAAGGCTGGGATCCTTCTAGAGGCAGTGGTTTGATCATCTCCTTTAAACCAAGTGTAAGTAGCACCATCAAACTGTAAATCAATGAGCTCCATATCTTCTATGCAGTCTGAAAATTCCCCCATAGCCGAAGTTCTCCTAATGGAGCCCCTTTTTTCAGAGGGGAATCTACATACATTAAAGTCACCACAAATAGCCCAAGGTCCCTCCATGAGACCTCTGACATCAACTAATTCCTCCCACACCAATCTTCTTTCCAATTTGCTGTTAGGAGCATAAACACCAGTGATGTGGCATTCAAAATCACTTAACTGGGCCTTGAAATTACAAGAGAATGTGTAAGCTCCAACCTGTAAGATCTCCCCTTTTCATACTCTAGAGTCCAAAGTAAAATAATTCCACCTCTGGTTCCACTAATTTCAAGACATGCACTTCTGATCGATCTCCCTGCCCAAATCTGTTTGATGCTATCCTGCACATTCCCCTCTAATTTTGTTTCTTGGAGGCAGACTATGTCTGCTTTCCAATCTTGAATCAAACTCCGCACAATTCTCCTCTTCCCCTAATCATTTAACCCCCTAACATTTCACGATATTAATTTGAGCTTCATGGGACAGAATGAAGACTCCCTTTCCCCTTAGATCTATTGCCTTAATTTTTGAATTTAACATCAAAGGTGATCAGATTCTTCAACTCTTATGTGCCTGTAAACCTGGTCCTTTTAATATCCATTGTTTGCTCCATTCTTCTCGCTTGCCTACATGCATCAATCTGCCTGAGAAGCTCAAGTGCTTCCTCGTCATGACCCTGAAAATCTACTCCAAACATCTTGTTAGTTTGAGTAGATTTTGCTGAACCCACGTTGTTGCCTTCATTTCCTTGTCAAGTAGAGATTGTTGGTGGATGAACAAGAAGATGTTTGACCTTTTGAACATCCCATAGTTCCCCAGTGTTATCCATCCCCAACTGTGAATGTTGATTCCCAGAATTATCTAGTATTATCTCTTCCTGCTCTTCACTTTCATGTTTTTTCAATGTTTGTTAAGCAGACAGATTCTGTTTCCTTTCCCCCTTTAGATTCTTCAATTCGCAATAGATCTTCAATGATTGCCAGATTTTTATTGTTGTGATATCTTGCTGCATGTACTGGTTCGAAGAATAGACTATCATTGCTTCATCTTGGAATACCTCATGGAAGTTATCATCAATGGGCTGAGTGTTGACTTGCATATCTGCATGCGGATATAGTTGTTCTGATATAGAGAGATCTAAGAATTCAAGTGTTCTTTCGTTTCTATCTTCCATCCAGTAGCTGCCTTGAAAGTTTTTATATGACCTGACCAGCTAAATCAGGCCCAAATTTCTTTTTATTAGAGGCTGCAAGAATGAGCTCTTTTGCAAGGCCCATTTCTGAAAGTTCACTTAAAAGTCCCATGTGCTGGTCATGTGGATTTGGGATGGGGAACTAGGACAAGTTAAAATATTCAAAAGACAATCTATAACATTTACCTCTGGTCATGAACATCAGTCAGACGTCCTTCGAATTTGTATATCTCATAGACCTGAGTGCCCATTACCTGTTTTTGTAAAGTTAAACACCTGGCTGTTTTTGTTAGTTTTGACTATGCTAAAATAAAAAAACTAAAATAAACTTACCTCATTCAACGCGAAAGCCACAGTCGCTTTAAAAGTACGCCTATGATATGCGCTATCCCAAACTCCTGTCTGTGATATAAAAAAAACTCGTTACTAGACTCAATTTTGAGTACTCCATTCGTTTAAAAAAGAATGGTCTAGTTTGACTTGGCATGGAGTTTAAGAAAATAAAAAAGACTTTCAATCTTGTGGTCCTAAATTAAGGTCATGTAAAATGTACCAAAATGCCCTTTAATCTTGTGGCCTTAAACATGCCACATGAAAGTTGAAATTCAGTTATTGCCAAAAAAGGAAAGGGGTCTTTTTTTTTGAAACAAACTAAAAAGAAAAGTAGGTCATTCTTATTGAAACGAAGGGAGTAATAATTACAAATAGAGGATAGAGATGAGGAATAACCGAGTCTACTTCACTCATATGAGCACGGAAATCAAGGTCATAAGCAGCCCAATTGACTTTCTTTAAAGAGTAATCAACTGCAATTTCTCTGTTTAATCAAAAGAGGCAAATAAATTAGATGATTACGAAATCTAGCATTTTTAATCTAATTGGTATTTGCTCTTTTAGAAATTTTGTATATGCATAATGGTAAGTAATTCTTATTTACACAGTTTCTGCTAATTTTTTTAGACTCAAATAGAAATATTTTTTGGATTAAGTAAATAATTTCATTGCTGGCATCAAGTGGATGTATAGTAGTTACAAAAGTAGAGTAGCAAAAAGAACTTATCAGCTCCCGTACATATCTAGTTGAGAGCTAATGAGCTGATAAAATTCAAGATGGTAACAGGGGAATCTATTCGGGACATATAGACCCAACTATATAACAACATAAGACAACTAGCATTTAGAGATAGGTAGGTAGTTGATATCCATCAAATCATCTCCAATTTCTTTCATTCCAGATACCCCAAAAAATAACTAAAATCATCCCTGATACTCTGTGGCATGATCCAATTGAGTCCAAAAAGTGTGATAAATATACTCCTTAAGTTTGCTGCTACTGGACAGTGTATAAAAAGGTGGTTGTGTGACTCTGCTACCTTCATGCACATATAGCACCTGTTTGCCATTTGAAACTTCCTTCTGGCTAGGTTATCTTGAGTCAAACATCCTCCATGTGCTGTCCAGCTGAAGCAACTAATTTTATGTGGTAATTTGACTTTCCAATTAAGTTTCCAAGGCCAAAAGGTAGTGATTGAATTTTGTGGGCCTAGAAGCTTATATGCGACCTTAACTGAAAACTCCCCATTCCTCATATCTCCCGATTTTAGTTGATCTGGTGCAAGGCTGTTGATTGTGGCATTGTGAAGTGCTCCTAAAAGGCTGATCAACTCTTCCATCTCCCCGTCTTGTATGTTTCTTTCGAGGTTGGGGTTCCATGAGTTTCCATCCCTGTGTTGGTGTATTTTAGCATCGGGCTGATTTGCTATTTGGAATATGTTGGGGGTAGGCAACTTCTAGAGGGTTGTTGCTCAACCATTTATCTCTCTAGATACTGATGTGTTGGCCATTCCTTACTACCAGGCGTTTGTGTTGTGAGAACATCTCCCATAACTTGCTTATGCTTTTCCAGCATCCAACCCCATAAGGTTTAGTTGAAACTATAGAGCACCAGTGATTCGGGGCTCCTTGTTTGGCAATAATGACTTCCTTCCATAGGCACTGAGCCTCCTGAATCCTGAGTGTCATCTCCATAGCCACTTCAGTAGTAAGCTCTAGTTGTGTAGTGCTAGGTCTCTGATGCCCTGGTCACCTAGATCTTTTGGCAACAAGACCTTATCCCACTTGACCAAATGAAATTTGTGGCTACTACTATTTCCTTCCCATAAAAAGTTCCTTCTAATTTTATCCAGTTGTTTAAGTGCCTTACTAGTGATGGGATGGAGTGACATACTATAAGTTGGGATGTTGTTAAGCACACTATTGATCAGTGTTAGTCTGCCACCCATAGAAAGGTATTGCATCTGCCAAGAAACAAGCCTCTTCTCAACTTTTTCCATGACTCCGCTCTAAATGCCTTCTGTCTTGTATTTAGCCCTGAGTGGAAGACCCAAGAATGTGGTAAGGAATGTTCCAGTACTACAACCCAATATGCCCGCAGTTCTTCTATGTTTAGCACCTCATTAATAGGGTAGATTACACTCTTGAGCATGTTGATGTGGAGTCCCGAGACTGCTTCAAGGATGAGCAGTGTAAGATTTAGATAAAGGATTTGCTCTCTGTCAGCCTCACAAAATATCAAAGTGTCATCTACATAAAGTAGATGTGAGATGTTTACTGTTTTGTCCCTTCCTATATCATAACCTTTAATCTGTGCAGTTGTTTAGCCTCATCCAACATTCTACTCAGTCCTTCCATAGCTGGAATGAACTAAAAAGCTGAAAGGAGGTCACCCTTGTCTTAGGCCTTTTTGTGTGGAGAAGAATTCTACTGGACCCTTATTGATAGGATTGAATACTTCACAGTATATATGTTGAATTTTATCCACCTAATCCACCTATGAGTATAGATATGAGATAAAGACTAATTCAATTGGTTAAAATCCTTTTCAAAATCTAGTTTGCATAGTAGTCCAACACTCCCTTGTTTCAGTGATCTGTCTCCCCTTGATGAAAGCATTCTGTTGGTTTGAGACTAGTTTCCCCATCACTCTTTTCAGCCTCTCTGCAAGATCCTTTCCTATGATCTTGTAAAAGCTCCCAATCAAGCTGATTGGCTTGTAATTCCTGAGCCCAGTGCCCCTTTCTTCTTGGGGAAAAGTGCTATGAATGATGCATTGCAGGACTTCACCATCCAGCAATGCTGATGATTATACTATATAGCTGGTAGCAGATCTGTTTTGATAAATCCCCTGAAGTGCTGGTAGGAAGTTCCTATTCATGTTACCGGTTTCAAAAAAAAAAAAAAAAAGTGCTGGTAGGAAGCCATAGTATATCCATCAGGTCCCAGGCTTTGTCTGGGGCACTTGATTTATGGCTCCTAACACTTAATTTTCTTCAAAAGTTGTTCCTAGAGTGTTGCTTTCTTCTATTGTGATGGATACAATTCCATCTAAATTAGCAGAAGGCCTCCAACTTTCCTGCTCAGAGACCATCTCCAACCCATCTCTTTTTTACTCTCGATTCTCTATATTTGTAGAGTAAAATAGAGAATGGTCCCTCCAACCACTCTCCATATTACTCTCTAAACTCCATTTATAGAGAGGTGAATAGTAGTTCTCCAAATTTGGAGTTGGAGAACTACTATTCACCTCTCTATTTCACTTTTTGATTATTTTAATATTATTTTTATGATATCATTAATTAAGTTTTTATTGTTTGTAATTATTTTCAAATGCAATATCACATCTAAAAATATATTATTGAAAAGTTACTACTTCCATCCGAATTAATAATTTTTCTATTTTATTTTATTTTTTAAAAAATTAGCATTTTAAATATGTAATTTAAAATTATTTTAACATTATTTATATTATATAAGACTATTAATTAAGTCTCTAATATTTGCAATTATTTTCTAAGTAATATAATATCTAAAAACATATTATTGATAAGTATACTATATCCATCCCAAATTAACAATTTTTATAATTTGATTTTTTAAAAGTTTTTGTCACTTTAAATATGTAATTTAAAATTATAATTATTTTTCACTATGAAGAATGCACAAAAGTACATGATGATTCAAACAATTTACTTTTATGTTATAGTGATAAATGATTAAACTACACTTTTTAATGAGCATGAAAATATTTGATGCAAAGTTTAAAATGGAATAGGGGAAGTAAATTAGTATACAAAATAATTAGATGCAAGACCAAATTGTTAAATTTAATAAATTTTGGCTTCACATAAAAAAATAACGACAAAAAATTGCTCATTTGCTCATTTTGAACTTTGTGCATTAATAGAACATTTATGGGAGAAATGTAACAATCTTGAAAGTTGAATATTTATGTAAGATTTAAAATAATTTTTACGACAATACAATATTTATGATATAGTTGTATTTCATCAAAAAATTCACTTTGATTTGAATTGTTCGTCAATATGTATTATATATAATATTTGTCGCATTTATGTTATTTCAAAATTCAGAATAAAATGATTTTTTATTAAATGAAGAATTTGAAAAGAAAGAAATTTTATATTACATGAAGATTCTATAGATTATAGGGTGATTGTTTGCAAAAAAAATTGATTTATATTATGAAATACGGAAATAAAATGAAATGGAAAGAATAATATAATATTGAGGAGAGAGAAGAAGATTCCTTTTTAGAGAGTAAAATAGAGAATTGGGTTGGAGTTAGTTGTCTGAAAAAATAGAGAACTCTATATTTAGAGGGTAAAATAGAGGGTAGTGTTGGAGATGCCCTGATCAGTGTATAATCTTTCAAAGAGTTCCAATGTCTTACTTTTAATTGCCTCCTTCTCTTCAATAATGACATTTCTCACCGCAAGTCTGTCTAGGTTATTGGATCTCCTGTTTGAGTTAGTAGTCTTCTGAAAATATTTAGTATTTCTGTCACCTTCCTTGAGCCAAAGACATCTTCATTTCTGCCCTAGGTGTTTTGTTCCAATAACAGCAACTCATCTAGTGCTTTGCCTTTCCTAGTCTCCAATTTCCCAAATTCCTCCTTATTCTAGTTGATGATATCCTTCTTTAGGCTCCTTAGTTTCTGCATGAGGATGAAGTCTGGCCTTCCATTGAAATTTGTTTGTCTTTAGGCTCCTTAGTTTCTTTAGTTTGTCTAGAAAGTCTTCTACCGCCAGCCACATATTTTCAAATTTAAAGTAAGATGGAGTGGCATCCCAGTTAGGGCTGGGCATAAATACCGAAAAACCAAAATACCGAACCGAACCGAACCGAATTTTTTTGGTATTTCGGTTTCGATTTTCGGGTATATATTTTCGTATTTTTGGTATTTCGGTTCGGTTTTCGGTATGTATTTTTGTATATTTCGGTATTTTGGTATTTCGGTTAAACCGAAATATATTATATTATAATATATATTAATTATTAATATTAAATATTATGCCTCCAAGTATTTGATTATTTTAATAAAAAAGATGAATAACAAAAACCGAACCTAACTAACAAATACCGAACCGAATTAACAAAAACCAAACCAAATTATTTTGGTTCGGTGTTCGGTACACCTATTGTAAGAACCGAAAAAGAAAAACCAAAACCGAACCGAATTACCGAATGCCCACCCCTAATCCCAGTTGCCATTTTCCAACAAAATGGGTCTATGTTTTGAGATCACTTTGGGCATTGCTATCTGTCTCATTGCCTTGAAAGAGTCGGTCCATTCTGGTGAAATGAGGAATCTGTCAATTCTTGATGCTTGTTGGTTATTGTCTCCTCTAGACCAAGTAAATTGGCTTCCTTGTAGGGGGAAATCAATGATGTCTAGGTCTCGAATAGTATCTAAGAATGTTGCCATTGCACTTGATCTCCTTGTGCAATTGAGTCTTTCACTTTCAGATCTGCACATATTAAAGTCACCCCCAGTGACCCACCGATTCTCCCATAATCCCCTTGTCCCTGCTAGTTTATCCCACATCTCCTCTCTTTCTGGGTTAGTATGTGGCCCGTAGATGCCAATAAAGCGCCACCTGAAGTTCTCAATTGAACTCTCAAGCATACAGGTAATTGTGTATCAGCCCTGCAGTGAGTCTACTTTTACCCATCTCCTTTTATCCCAGA
Organism: Solanum pinnatisectum; assembly: GCA_035578085.1. Taxonomy (NCBI): domain Eukaryota; kingdom Viridiplantae; phylum Streptophyta; class Magnoliopsida; order Solanales; family Solanaceae; genus Solanum; species Solanum pinnatisectum. Next base: position 46,283,762 of record CM069078.1, on the reverse strand, counting down.
TCACTATCATACCACCCTCCGTACCGACTTCTTTAAGTTACACCCAATCAGCCCATCTGTCACCCCATAACTGCTTGATGAAGTTGCTGTTGATGCCTTGAATCTTTGTTTCTTGCAAACAAAGTAAGTCAAGTGGAATGAGGGATTTTATAGTGCTCCTCTTCCTATCCTCATTCAACCCCCTAACATTCCAACTTAGGATTCTTAAATTCATTCAGATAGAGAGATGCACTGCCTGCCCCTGTTCCAACTATTTTGCTGCTGTTTTTTGTCATAATTAATCCCGCAGAATAATCTTTTCCTTTCCCCTTCTCCTTTGTTTTTCTTTTCCTTCTCTGGCCCCTGCTGATTTAATTCCTCGTCCTGGAATTGCTTCTTCCTTCTTTGTTCCATCCTTAGAATTAAATCTAAGAGATCATGTTCAAATCCTGTAGAGTTAACTCCAAATGCTTTGCAAACCTTGACCATTGTGAGTTTTGTCCATTTTGAAGTTTCGATGACAGTTGGCTTGTCAATCCCCTAAGGCTGGGATCAACTTCATACCATGTTAATGGTAGTGCTTCACTTATTACCTGGAAAGGAAATTCTGCATTTGAGCTAGAGAAAGAAACTAAGTCATTACTTATACGTTGTGATTGCAGTGACCTATGTATTCTTTCTTGAGGAATTCTTTCATTATCGGCATCTGAGTGGCCTCCTTCTGTTCTCTGCTCTACTAGTTTTGATGGAAGGGTTTACATGGGATTATCAAAGTTGCTGGAGTCCAATAATTAGATAGAGCATTGAATCTATTTGATGGGTTGCGCTTCTAACTTGCTAGATAGTCTTCTCTTTAAAAAGTTTGGCCTCTCTTGAAGCCCTAGTTCTCCCCTTCTTATTATTCTCATTACTTAGGTCCTGATTTATGAAATTCCTTGTCAGCTTCTAGGCCTGCATTTCCATGTGTGGGCTAGGCCCATTCCACATCAAGTTGATGGCTTCTACTACGTTCTCTCTTATGTCTGCTGGAAAAAATCATGTGACCTCCTTCCTTATGTCGGCTGGACAAAGCCCTCTGTCACCTTTTTGATGTGCCAGTTTCCTTTGTCACCTTCCTTTCGTCATTGCTAGGGTTTTTTCCGGCAAGTCTGATGGAGGTATGCAAGTCCTCCATTATTAAGATTTCGTTGATCCAACCCTCTTTAAGCAATTCGATGGACCTCAAAATTACCATCTTATTTCTCACCACACAGATTTGAGCCCATAAAAGGTGAAATCTGTGCCTGGTGTCCTCGTCTACTCCGGTATATCCTCCACATTTCTCTCCAATAAATTTGGAAGGTCTCTAATGACCAAGCATGTAGTGGGATGTCAAAAACCTTGACCCATTTTTTCTCTGACTTCTTCGTTGTTAACTTTGAACCTGCACCAGATGACACCATTCAAGATACAACCTTCTACCTTTCCAGAACCAGTCGCCTGCTTTTACCCTACTTGCCTCCAGCCTGAATGGGAGCTCAAATAGAAATTGGTTGTGATTAATGGGTGTGACTTTGAGCCCTGCTGTGACTTGCCACTTGCCCACGAACCACTTTTGTATGGCGTCTGCATTTGGGATTGTATTAAATGAATCATTAAATTCACCTAGGAGACACCTCAAGAGAAAATGCTCGCTGTTGTCTTGACCTGCTTCTTAACTGTCAATGTTTGGCCTTTTTGGATCCTAGCAGCCTCCATGAATGACTTGGCCTGGTATTTCATCCCAGAATTTGTTGTAACTGCCTTCTGGAATGATGACTGAAGCCTTTTTATCCCCTAGTATAGTCTCTATTCTCACAAAACGTCCATAACTGTTGAAATTTTGTATTACCTTGAAAGAATATGCCTGTACTTTTCTTCCCCACCTTCTGCATTTGATGCCTGGTTCAGAGAAGCTTGTTTCAGTGCTTCACAAATCATATGAAGATTGCTTTTGTCTATTTTGATGCTACTTGTAAATATTCTACTGCTTTCTCTTATGATGAACCATGAGTCCCCACTATTAATTAATCTAAAGAACTTCCCACTTGAGGTAAAAGAAATGCTCTGCTCCATACCTAGCTTTGGCAAGAAAAGAGGGAGAAAGAGAGACACCTTATTACATAGTTTGGTCTTTCCATGGATTTTTTATGTTTTGATCTTAACTTGAACTTTGCATATGGATTTAGAGGAGTGGATGAATGTTAGTATTACTGAGCTAACTCTTGTGCTAAAATAAATATTTTTAAAAATAAATTGTGCAATACATGCTATTTTTAACATCAAACCAAACAATGCATAAAAAATAGTTTTAGGCTGAAAACAAGCATTAATAATAATACCTTACCAAATAACCCCTAAATCTAACATAATATACATTTTACCTGATGTCATACAATTCTTGCATCGCTTTGAGCAGTAAGGCCAAGTTGGTTAGGCTGAAAACAAGTATTTATGAAGTTTTAATTGATTATAAATTGTAATAAATCAGTTCCAAATAATAGTTTAGAAGCATTGAGATTTACCTTGATCTTGTTCTTATGAATTCAAGATTTTCTTTAAAATGATATTCTTTCATCTGCAATACCAAAATTATACTTAAGAAAAAAAAATCAAGAAAAATGTTATTACAACGAGAAATAGTTACAAATATACCTCTTCAGCAAATTCTAGAAACTCTGGATCATTTTTTAGGTCGGCGAGCGTATAATCATACGCCGCCAACATACCAGTCAGATCACGGGTATGAAGGAGTTCTGTCAAGAAGTCATTGATCCTGTAAAAGATGTATCAAATAGATTAAAGAAAAATCAACTATAAAATTTTATGTTATAAAGAACTTCCATAAACTGCTGCCCAGATATGAAGTCCACAAGGGTGGAATTTCGTATTTAGGAGAGCTTTAAATGATTGGGAGAGAGATAGCTAGTTTTCTACGGACTTTGAACCCACTAGGTCCAAGAGAATGGTATTAAGATTTATGTCTTCTATGGATCTGATTCTAACAGTCTTAATGGTTGTTTTATGTCGGTATTCCGTATTCTGGATCTTTCTTCGGTTCTGTTCATTCGATTTCTCTTTCAAATATCATATCTTGAACACAAGTTAATTGATGATCTTGAAAAAACTTTATTTTTAACAGGCTTTCTGCTCTTTAGGGCGAGTAAGGGGTATTTTTATCTTTAATGATAAACTCTATCTAGATGACCAGTTAATTGATGATCTTGAGAACTGTGTCTCTGACTGGCCTTCTGCTCTTTAGTGTGAACTAGGGGGAATTTCCTTCATTTCATTTATCAACACTACTAATCTAGTCCAAGCATTTAAGTACCTAATAGAATTCAAGAGTTAATGGACTACTCCACTTCTTTCAATGCAAACAGTCATGTAAGTTATCAGGAAAAGGAGGGAAAAAGGCAATCTAGATGTTGGCTAATCAGAAGCTCCTAAATTTGTTTGACTCTGCATTGTTCTGAACTCTTAAAACTCTTTTTCTGGCGAGAGAGATTACTCTTTGGTTGGAACTCAAATTTCCAGTGTACCCTTACTCCTAAAAGCAATAATTATGTGATGGGAAATTGGACATGGCCACGCGTGAAAGTGCATTTGTTGATATTGTGGAGCTATTGCAGATGATTGATGGTTTCAAAGGCACTACTGTAGAGGATGACACTTTTAGATGGAAACATGATAAGGATGGCAAGTTCTCCAATGGTAGAATTTATAGGAAAGAGGTATCTTGGATGCCTGAGAACAAAATAGGTCCTTGGAAGCATGTATGGGAAAGTATGGCTCCTACTAAAGTCAAGTGCTTTGCTTGGTTAGTAATCATGAAAGCTTGCCTCACTCATGAGATCCTGCAGAAAAAGGGATTGCCAATTGTGTCCAGATGCATGTTATGTAGTGATGCTAGAGAGACAAATAATCATGTGTTCCTCCATTGTAAAGTCACATCTCAGGTTTGGACTATGTTCCTCAGTTTAACAGAGACAAAATGGTCAATGCCGGAGCACACAGCAGACTTGTTAAGTTGCTGGATTAGGAGAGGGGGAAGCAAGACATAGAATAAGTGGTGGAGAATAATCCTACACCGTATCTGGTGGACTATTTGGAGGGAGAGGAATGGAAGAAAATTTGAAGATAGATTCAACAACATTCAGAAAATCAAAAATCAAAGGGAGCTGCATTGCAACTTTCTACTTTTGGTGTAAAGAACTTTGTATAGAAAATGCTGAACAATTAGTAGATCTTTTAGGATTATTGTAATTAGTCTCTTGTTTTAGCTTGTTACTACCTTTTTGGAGGTCTCCAACATACCTTAATGCTGAGGAATACAACATTACCAGTTTAAAAAAAAAAAGATATTTGGGTCTGTAAATCAGAATACGATTTTTATATATTTTCGTTGTGTTCTTTCAGGGAAAAGTGGTGTGAAATTGTTGTGGGCACACACAATGAAACAATTTCTCATCAGAACTGCTACCCTTTTACAGGTATCTCTGTAAATCCAGACTAACCTCTATGGAAGTTGCACAGTAATGTTTTCATGTAAATACAGGTTACGTTTATCAAAAAGAAGAAATTTCAAAACAACTTACACTCCAAAGCTAGGAGGGAAATTTCTATCCATGTTGGGTACCTGAACTTGAACAACAAAAACACACTTAGTTGTAATCCCACAAATGGGGTAGGGAGGTAGTGTGTATGCAGGTAGACCTTACCCCTAATCTTTTGTAATCCAACTCTTATACTTTTAATTTCAGATAAAGTGCCTAAAAACTTAAAACAAATCATAGAATAAAATTTCAAATCAATCTCCCGATAAACCTACAGAAAAGGACTCAAAAATTGAGTGCTGAATTATAGTGGAGATAAACCCAACTGCACAATACAGATAACTTAAAACAAATTATATATCAAACAATAAAGTTCAAATCTACCTCCCGATAAACCAAACAGAAAATGACTCAAAAATTGAGTGCTGAATTATAGTGGAGATAAAATCCAGCTGCCCAATGCAGCATACTTGAATGTAGACAAACTATGAGGCCACTTATGGCTTTCGGATGAGGAAAAACTGGTATTGCATTATCTATGTGGAACCCAGAGAATTGTATCTAGATACCGACTTCCAAGGAATCACCCAAATTTACACATGTATACCGATCGATTTAATTAACAGAAAATTGAAATTGAATTACAGAGATTTGGGATGCAATGTCAATCTGGAGATTTTCTGGAGAAATGAGTGGAGCAAAAAAAAAATTGCACTTACTAAAGCAAAATTGCAGTTCAACTGAGGAGCAAAGCTGGAGAAAACGCAGTGTGAGTGAAAGTTAATGTGTTCGATTGAACCGGTAATGACTGTTTGGGTTTTTAGCTCCCTGTAAGTCAGTAGCCATAATTTGTTTGACATCAGTTTTTCATAAAGTGTTTCAGTTATATCTCTTTAATACCGCACCAAGGGTGTGACCTAGTGGTCAATAATAAAGTGGTTTAGAATTGTTCGATCTCAAATTTGAAACTGAATGGAGATAAAAAATACTAAGTGATTTTTCTCACTTTGTGCGCGAAAGCTGGTCCGGAGACAAAATATCTCTTTTAGTACCTTGTATGTAAAAGAAATGTACAAAAATATTTGAGGAAAGCCGTCACCAGTTTGTAAGAGTATTTTGGAAAAGGGGATTATTTTTTTTCGTACAACTTTTAATGTAACATTTTGTGGGACACGGGTTTTCCTCGCTATTATATATATATATATTATTTTACTTGCTCCATTTTATTTTTCTATTCTACTAATGAAATTGTGGGACACGTGTAGTTTAATTAGGAAGACAGGTGTAAATTCTCACTAAAGCTTGTTGACCTAATCAAATTCTCTGAATTATGTTCTCTTAATTTTTCATGGCCTTTTCTCCAATTACTTTACTTTACTACAAATATATATATATATATACGATAGTTATACACGGGCCCAACAATCAACAATGGAAAGTGTTTTGCAAAAGATCATTAAGATATGCATTCACAAAAATTAAAAAGCATCAACCTACTCGACTTTCGAGAACACAATTTATTTATCAATGTAAAAGGTATATCAACACAAAGCAAGTTCAACAAAATTCCAATTCAAACCATAATAGTCGGAAAGATTACAACAGATATATCAGAATTCAGAATAATGTCAATCAAAAAATAACCAATTTTTATTTTAAGCTCAAAGAAGCTTCTTGGAATATTATATTATATTTTTACAAATTGTTACTCATTTCTTGGATCTCACCAACTCAAGTGCGTGCCAAAGAGTTTCACATTAGCCCTTATAAGAAAGAAGGGAGTCAGAATAATAAGGGCTGATTTGTGCAACAATCAGTATTCAAATAGTCACAACCTGCAGTAAAGAAGTAGCCAAATTAGGGGGAAGAAATCCTAAGTAATGAAGTAGCATTTAAAATTTAAAGAAAAGAAATTATAATTAATCTTACCGGGAGTCCACTCTTCGAGGTGTGCTTTTATGAATTCCCATTGAAGAACATAAAGCCATTAAAATCTCTATTCAAGCATCTATTATTTCTCCTTCCACAAAATGAATGCAACAAAAAAAGTTCCCAAGCTATATTACGTTCCATCGCAAATTTGCATCGTTTGGCTGATACAACATTCAAAAGCAAAATGTACACACAAAAAAATTGTAAGACATCTAATGTACCAAGAATCATCTTTATAGACATTGTATACTTGTCAAGTTTTTTATCTTACTAAATACTTCACAAACCAACACTAAAAAAGATCGGAGGAACACGTTTGGATTGTCACAGGACTTGTGGAACCTTTGACAGTTTTTTTTTAGTGGGGTTTGGGAAGGGGTTTACAAGGCGAGGCATCAAACCTTCATCAACAAAATGGGAGTTCATGTAATCAACTAACTAAGCTATAAAGATTTCTCTAGGACGGTATTAGTTTTAAGTATTAATTTACCTTATTTCAACTGTGGGCCTGTTTTGTGGCTTTAGCCATGAAACTCAGATAAATCTGTTTCAATATTCTTGTATATTTGTAGAAAAAAGGTACAGTTTATCTAAAGTAAATGAAAGTGAACTGAAGCTGAAATGGTCAATTTTTCTCTTAACATAATTCAAAAGTATCTTACCATGCCATATCTCTAATTCAGGAGTTATCACTATTACTCGTTTCAATATTTCTAAATTCTGACTAAAAAAGCATATGGTCTATTTTTCTTTGATGAGTATATGATCTCTTTTTTTTTTATGAGCACTTTTCCCTTCGTCTTTAATTTTGTACGTACCTAGAGAAAAAAATCAAAGCTCTTCAACTCAAGTCACTCTTTCTCAGTAGAGGGAATATAAAAGATTGGATACTATGAAGAGCAGTCTAAATGTTCATCATATAACTGAACATCAAACTATGGAGAAAGAAAAAAACAGATAAGACAATCTAAATTTAAGCAATTAGCAGACCATTAGAATCCTTGAGAATTCCTCCTTACATCTATGTTTGTGTAGTAAACATGTATGTAGCAGATGCGAAGTTTTAGCTGTACCCATCTCTTCAACTACAATTATTTAGAAGTCACAAATCAACTCATAGATTGTAGATCTTATTTTCGAACTAATAATATCAGAATTCATTATTCTTTCATGACTATGAAGAGTTATACAACCATTTAGAAGTCACAAATCACCTCATAGACTGTAGATCTTATTTTCAAACTAATAATATTAGAATTCATTATTCTTTTATGACTATGGAGAGTAAGTCCTACATAAAAACGATTTATTCATTCTTTAAATAGTGTTATGGATTTGGATCTTCCGAACCACTTTTTTATCAATGTGTATAAAATCCTACCAGAACTTGCAATTTTCTTGGTGCAGGAGTTCACGCTATCCACTCTACTGCTGCAGTGAACTTAACTATCTCTAAATCCTTCTTGAGTTGAAACCTTCTAATTTACTTTGTCCATCCAATGACTAAGAAACAATGTTGACAGGTTCGAAAAAGAACAATAATGTATCAGTTACTGAAAGTTCGCAAATAACTTGAACTTTTAGTTTATTACACATAGAAAGATGTAGTTTACTGCACTCTTGCATGGAGCTGAATAATTCAACAGACTCCGAGGTAAGTTCAGCTCACGTACTGACTGGTCATACATGCACTCATTGACCTATTATAATTATTTTTTAATAATAAAACATGAACAAATTTAAATGATGAGAACTCCAACAGCTTAAACATTTTGTGGGATACATTCTTATACATCTCTTTTATATTGATCGAGAATTTTCCAGCTCTATCAAATAAAAAAATGATTTAGACATCGTATATTAAGGAAACTACTGAAAACCGTAATTAGTTTTAAACACACAAACTGTAGTGAATCTCATAAAATTTGTTAATTTTTCTTAGAAAAGGTGAGCAAAGTCATGCACAAAATTTTGTATTGTACAAATTAGATTAATCTATCAAGCTTCACCCATTTTAACTTATGTATGTAGCATTGAGTGCACAACAGTTAGGGATACTTATGAAAAAAAAATCCAGTATTATTATAAGGAGATAGGGACATAGTCAAATGTAAGACCTGATAAAACAATAGTGTTGTCATATTTCTCATAAGAATCATCACAACTCAAGATAACATTAACCTGATCTTCAATACAAAAGATAATGTGTTAGAAGCAACCTTGGAACTTGTGTTATCTCTGTAGCGTAACATGTAAGCAAAGTAACTAAGGATAGATTACCTCAAGATGACTTTTCAGATATGCAACCTGGAATAGGTCTAAATAAGTCCCTCAATGGGCTTTGTCACAACATCTACAAATTGTTGTAGTTCAGCTACTTTTCAGGAGATAACTAAGACCTACCAATTAAGCTTACCAAAACTATATAGCTTTTAGTTATGATGATAAAGATAATTGCCAAGAAAGATCATTTGTGCATACATATTGAAACATAATTTCTTTTCTCTCTTCAAGAGAAGGGAACTAAGAAAAAATGACATCTAATTGAAGAGCTTATCAGGCTTTGGAGTGTTGAACAGACAGTTACACAACACAGAGCAAACAAAAAAAAAAACTGAAACAAAAAAGATGAAACAAAACGCAGTAATAGAAGTATCAGTATTAGACCATCGCAAACAAAAAGCTATTGAAAGGTGAAACTTTACAGCAACAACTAACGCGGTAATAGACTTGCCACAGAGAAATCAAGACGAAGGAACCATTTCTTGCTTATCTTTGGTTGTATAGGAGGGGTACCAATCAGATTTTTTCATCTTTCTAAAACCCTACACCAATAATGTAATCTTAACGCCAATAACAACCCATCAAAAGCATAAAAAGCAAAATCAAAGAATGGATGAGAGAACCAAAGCAAAAAATTGTTTATCCAAAATAGAGAATTACCTTATATTTCACCACCATCTCCCTGCTATTGCGCAAAAATTTTTTGGCCTTCTTTGTAGTTGTCAAGAAATATCCACTTCATGAGAAAGATGAATGAAAAATAAAATCATAAGAGGAAGTCACTTACCATAGATACAATTGTACATCAACATAGTAGATACAGTTGTAAGATTTCAAATGTACTGAACTATCTTAAGACGCTATATGGGACTTCTGCATCAAATCCTATCTTATACAATATTTGCAAAACAATATAAAAAAAAGAAGAAACATATTTGGATTGTGTCGTAGTTCTTGAGGAGCTTTTGGTAGTATCAACTTTAAATAATATTTTGCCGTGTTTTGACTGTGGATTAGTTGAAGAATATTATTATCTCAAAAGTGTCCTTATATATATACTGGCTTGTAGCTCAAAAGTAGATTAATGTGCAACTCTTATTGCTTTGTTGTCGGGAACCAAATGAATGGAAATGTGTTCCTACCCTCGGGTCTTTGGATTATGTTCAAGATTGTAAGTTGAGTCGTTTGACCAAAAGATATTTCAAATCCAATATCATGATTAGATGACAAAACCCAATATTATTTGCGACGAAGACCAAGATAATTGTGAGACACAATTGAAAATCAAATTATTGAACAGTAAGGTGAAAAGATTAGGGAATGGTAAGAATTCATAATTAAAAAGTTCATAGAAACTGAGACAGGTACCTGAGTTCTCGGTCACATTAAGGACCTCTATTACCAGCAAGAAAACCTTTCAAACTGATGTGAGATATTATAATATTTTTGTTTTCCATACTTTTATTCGCATAGCTTGAAATAATAGGATAAGACAGGTTATCATGTTCAATGTTGGTGTAATCAGACTTAATTCTTCTCATTTTGTTCAAACTTTTACTTGTAGTAAACTTAGCAATGTTCAGAACTACTGAAAGATATGAGAATGTAACAGGTATCATAATAGAGTCAATATCATGATTAGAGTCAGTTTTGATAAAAGGAATTTAAGACTTCTCCATACATGCTTCCCATTAGAGTATCACAATGTCATTCTTATCAGAATTATTAGAAAGAATGAAAACATTGAAATACAAAGGACAGTTGAAAAAGTTAATTAGTTTTTGATATTCTTTATACAGCTTATATTATATGATTACCTCTAAAGTTCTGCTTGTTGTCGATAGTTCCATCGATTTTTTAAAACTCTATATCATATTTGATACTTGTTAAATCATCTTCTTTTCATTGTATTTGAAAGCAATTTCTACATTTTCATTTGGTTCGTATTTTGCAATGCCTATCCCTATAACAAGTGAATATCATTTCTATAATCGGTGATTATCAACACGCATGTGTTCTATTTACTATATGTTCAACCAAATAGGAAAAATGACTTGGGAGATCTGTTTTAAAAGCATCAGATGATTGTCACTGTAAATGCGATCACAACTTAGCTCACGCTATGAAGGTTATAATTTGTCTAGGATCAAACGAAAAGAATTAGACCATGAAAGAAATAAAGGGGTACAAAACTTCATCAAATGGTACAAACAGAAGGGAAGAGTAAGGTGACTAGTGAAACTCGAGAATACTTAGAACCCAAATTTGGTTACTATGGCAAGATTAGGTTTCAACATTGTATGATCCCTTCATTAATTTATAATTTGAGAAGTATCAATCTAAACCTCCCAGCTCTTCAATTTGATAAAAGAAAAAGAAGAGAAAATAACGTGTACAACTTCTTTATGAACATTGATATTTCAGTATCTAATAAACATTTGATTTGACCATACTAAACAGCTTGAGGATAAAAGCACCATACGACATATGTTTCTGGAGAAAAAAAAAACACAAAACATATAATAAAGAAGAGGTCGAAAAGCTTTATATTATATAGCAAAAGTAAGAAGAAGTCAAACATCTGTAACTCCTAATTTAGTAGCATAACATCAAACAATACTTAGCTAGCCTAACCAAAAAAAAATAGACCGTATCAACTACTTGGATGCTATTCAATAAGCAGAGAAAAACACATGTCTAGGCAAAGTGAAATTAAGTATCATGAACACCTTAACAAACAGTGCCCACCAGCCATCCAATACAAACATTACCAATTAAGCATATAAATAATCTATGTAAAAGAGAAAAAATATTAATCATGTTATTACCACGAGAAAATGATGAAAAACAGAGAGCATAGCTCTTTGGGGATATTCACATCATATTCCTACTTACTCATAGCTTAAGTATTACTATTAATAGTACTTTGGTAAGCAAATAGAGAAAGGATTTTATTGGCCCTCACATCTTTTTTCTTGATTTGCATAACTTAAAGCCTAACTAATACCATATAGAAACTGTATTATTTATATAGGTTGGTCTGTAGTCTTCTTTGGCAAGAATATTTCACAAGAAAGCGACTGCCTTTGCAGTGATGCTTTAGCTAGATGAGTGTCTCAATACTAAGCTGAAGGCTCTGTTATATCATTAAACACGAGCACAAGAGAACATAGAAAACTCAATTATCCATAATCTAATAGAGATAATTTTAAGTAAATAGAAGATAGAAGGAAAATATAGTTCTGACCATGTGTTAAATAAGATTGACAATCTACTAATCATGTGAAACAGGCTTCCTAATAATGGACCTTTGTGTCCCTCTTATATTGAATTGTTTTGAAACAAGATCTCACAGAAAAATTACCTTTACTGCTAGAAATCTACGATACTCATCTCTCATATAGCTTACTTCATAAGGACAACACAGGACCCTATATTTATAATAGTAGTTCATGGATATTAAGATTTAGTTCTAGGCTACAACTTTCAACAAAAGACCTACTATTTATGTAAAATATGATAGTATAATTGTCTTTGAAATTTATTTACAATATTTTAGTTATCAAAGGCCATCATCATTGTTAATTAGCATGAGTTTGACCCAAATTATCTGAAATGCAGCAATAAAAAGCTCTTATTTAGCATGACATTAGATCAAAGAGTTGTTATGAGAACCAAAGTGAATCTATAGAGACCAAAAGCTATCAAAGTCATGACCAAATAAAAATTCATACACTTACCTTATTCTCAATTAGTAGTCACCAACAAAAAGGAGAACAGGAAAAACTCACTCTACATTTTCGTTTTCCTTCAGCTCATATAAATTAGCCAAAACAATGTCCGCTGTATTGAGAGGAAGAGAACTCAATGTAACATTAATCTTAATGCTTGTATGTATTTGACTTTAGGAAAATCAAGTAGAAGAAAAGATACGAAGTGCAAGTTAGAAGGAATAATGTCATTAAATGCCTTTTTTAGATGTGCATTATCTCACAAATTCACATAATATAGATATAAGAGAGTAATATTTATTTTATTATTTAGCTAGAAGAGATTAAGAAAAACGCCAGACATACGTTAATATAAACAGTTGTTACTTTTTATTTTTCCTATTATTTTTTTTAAAAAAAATTAGCAAACCATTTATAATTGTTCACAACCAAAACAAATCACTGCCATTAAATAATAGAATGGACATTTGACATGAATCTACCATTCCATTGAACTGGACATTTTCTAATGGGAGGGGATCCCTTCCCATATTGTTCTATATAAAACATAATATAAATAAGAATATTTGTATTCGCAATATGTGAATTAAACAATTGTACCTCCACAAATGTGTCAACACATCACTGTATTACTTAGTAAAGCAGAAACAAAAAACATATACAATTCCAAGATTCATTAAAAAAACTCGATTCCAAACTCACTAAACAAATACAGTTTACATATTACCCCAGCAGGTATGATCAATGCAGTTAATATAGTACCAATGATTAACAAATTAGGGATGAAGAAAGAGAAACTGGGAGGAGTCTGGACAAATTTACTGGGTATCAAAAAGAGAATAAGAATAAATTATGTATTCTTACACAAACACATAAAAAAAATAATATAAAGATTGTGGTCTTTTTTAAAAGTCAAGAGGCACACATTTCGTGAAAAAAAGATAAAAGGAAGATACTGAAAATAAAAAAAAATAAGAAGAGGAAACAACGCTTACTATGGAAAAATGAGAATTGAGATAGCACTGAAGAGTGATAAATGCAAGTGTGGAAAAGGAAAAATGTCTTTTTATTTGTGTTTAACTTCTTGATTCTAGAAAAAGTGTTTTCAATGTGTGGATGAAAGAGTCATGTAGAAAGATATTGTTTAGTTTTAAATGATCTTTTTGTCCACTCAACCGATTAACATTTGAAACTGATGAAAATTACACTATAAATGATGGAGTTACTTTTTGTTTTTCTCTTAGGATTAGTTAAGAGGGATGAAGATGTTTCTAGAGTAAACCTAAAACATTGGCTAGAGCATAAATGCACATTTATCAAAAAACCCAACAACCCTCGAAAACAACTAATGAAGTATAACACAGTGCACGCAACAAGACTATAGCACAATCACTACATAAAGCAGCAAAATTGAATTAAAAATCAAGCTAATCGAATGGAAAGTAGACAAAAGGTGAAACAAAAAAAAAAACTTAAAGCATTAATAAACGAAAGAGAAGAGGAGAAGTTGTTAGGTCTAGTCATAAACTAAAAAAATGATGTCATCTCAAGATTAAACTGAGAAAACGTTACTCCATCAGAGTTTCAACTTTCAATAAATCCACAAAGTATAAACACTTTAGGGATATAATTTAGGCATTTTAAAGTGAAATTCTAGTCTCATTTTATCTAATTGCCTATATAATTATTTTCATGTCCACAATAGTGGTCGAACAAAAAGCATTGAACAGAACCACAATACTTGTTCATCATGAGGAAGAGAAAGGGACAATAATGAACACAACTAAATAAGTGAGCAAATTTACATAAGATATGCCACAATATATCAAATCAGTCGCTCCCATGTAAACTATAAACTACAATTCTACATTACTTCAGTAACCCGTCATAGAAGGACTGAGTGACAGCTCAAACAATTAATGAAGTGAAGCCAGCATACTTCCAGAAATAAGCATCATAGCAAGTACTTGAAATGTTGTTGTCAAAGAAAAATGACTTAGAAGCGGACTTGTGTGTCTTCCCATAAGAGCGGCAACTATCTTCTAGCCATCTTGATCAAGTGATTTCATCGGAACCATCCAAAAAGCCAACACATACCAAATAGTAATTGCAACTGTCAAAACAAAGAGGAAAAGAACTAATTAGGAAACAGAAAAAACTAAAGCTCTTCGTAAGAGAAATTATATGTAACAACCCAACCCTTTGTTTTAAGTATTAGCACCCCATTACTTGATTTGAGACTTCCAGTAGGTTCATACAATGTTTTGTATTATGGTGGGAAGTTTGGTTTTGGTTCATATGATGTTTTCTTAGATATTTCTCTGCCCCCCCTAAGTTTTACCTCGCCCCACCCTGCTCTATCATCCTATTCTGCCACCTCACATACCTAGGTACTGATGGGTGGAGATAGGGTTGAGAATTCTGTAGTTAGTTGGTCCTTAATATAGCTGGAAGGCCATTGGGATATCAATATAATTTTACCTTTCAAAAAAAAGGAAGCCAAATTGAAATAGTATGAGCTAGCATTTTTCTGGAATTAGATGAATTACCTCCTCCGTCTCGGATTTAATTTGTTCCAGAAGTGAGTCTACAATTTTGTTCCTTAGAAGGTCCATTTCACCAAAAAATAGTGACTTATCTCAGGTCATATTGTATGAATTTGAAGGATATACATCCTCAAATTGATTGCAATGACTCTCACTCTATGCACAAAAATAAAGTACTTGTGATTGCTCCAATTTAAAGCACAAAATAGTTTTGGTATTAACCCTCCTGGTCATTTCCATATCTTGCCCTCTATGTGTCATTTAGAGCATTCCTGTAGCGACCCCAAGTCATTTATGACTTGCTGGGACTAACAGTTCGGTCACCTGGTCGTTCGTTTGGTTTTGGTGCGAGATTTAGTATTTTGGAGCTTATGAACCTTGAACGATCATTTTAGATCAAAAGTTCAAGAAGAACACCTCAGAAAGGAATTCTGACGGTTCCATCAGCTCTGAAAGGGTCATTTTAGGCTAATAGCATGGTCGGCATGACTCCCGAGGTTTTCAGTGTGAGTCGGTACGATTAGGCGTTTTAGCCTTTGAAATTTGGCCTAAGGTTGACTTTGGTCAACATTCTTGAAAAACGCGCTCGGATGAAAATTCCATCAGCGCGGTTAGCTCCGGAATGTTGAGTTTGGTCTAGAACAACCTTTCGTTCGACTCCCGAGGCCTCCGGACTCATTCCGAGCCCCTCGGTGGATTATGGTTAAAATGGCTCTTGAAAGTGGGACCCACTTTTTATCGAGATGACCTCTGATGAAAATTTTAACTGTGGCATTGAGTCCGGAATATCAAATTTGATATGGTTGCATATCTCGTTTGCGTGCACAGGGTTCCGAACGAGTTCAGATTGCCCCGTCGGAGTTTTTTTAAGTTGCTGAAAATCTGGTACATTTTTTGAGCAACTGCTCTAAACTTTAAAAGGGTTTAACTCTCTCATTTCTAGTCCAAATTCAGTGATCCAAAGGTTCATCTTACGGGGTTTTTCGCAAGGAACGTGTTGGTGAGCTCGAAAACTGATTTGGGGTCCCCGTTTGAGGTAAATCTCGTAAAATACCTGCTGCCGTGACTTTTTTTTTTGTGAGCTTGGTTTGAAATTTTTGAGACTTGTTTTCTCAGTCATTTTAGGTCCGATTTCAGTGATTTTTGAGGCTATTTTGAGTGACTTTTCGAGGAGAACTCGTTGGTGTGGTTAGATTTCGTATTTAAACCTTTGTTGGAGGTAAAAAGTTGTGTTTTAGTTGCTGTCATAGCTCATTTCGAGCTCAGATTTTTGGGAAATTTTAGAAGCTGATTTCTTGGTCATTTTAGGTCCGAATCTGGTGATTCAACAGCCTAGATTGTAGGGTTTTTTGTGAGGATCGTTGTGGTGTGATTGGTTTCAGCATCTGGACCCTCGTTTCTGGTATTTTCTCGTAAATAGCTGCTTCTATTGTTGTTCCTTTTTAGTGTGATTTGGGATTTTCGTTGCATGTTTGTGTTGGACTGTTCCAAGCCCCGAATTGTGTTTCATTTTGGAACACAAGTTCGGGGAGGAGTTAGGACCTATTTTTGGGGTTAATTCCTAAATTTCGAGCTCGGGTCCCACTTTCCCCATTTTGACCCCGAAATTGGTTCGTCTTCGTTTCTTGCGATTTGTGTCTAAACGACCGTAATAACGTTGTGACTCTATTTTTGATAGTGTGTCAGCATTTCGAGGCCATTCGAAAGGGGAAAACTCCGGAGAAGTGATTTTTGAAGCGCACGTGATCTGCCTACAGGTAGGCTACGGTTTCCCTCTCTTAGATTGAGCTTGAGAGTGTGAATGCATGTTGATTAGTTGGGATTTGGGTTGGTAGTTAGTGAATAATGCATAGGTGTTTAGAAATTATGTTTCGGCCTCTTTCGGGATTCATCGGGTAACTGTGAGCATGCTATGTGTTACTAATTGACCCTCCTTACTATGTGGAGTGCTTGTATGCTTAATTATTGTTTATTTGAAGCATGTTGGACCTTAGTTTAGGTTTGACTAGTGCTTGCCTTAGAAATTCATGATTCGAAACCGATAGACATTAGTTTTGCCCCGACGTCGCTCGACCGGCTTAGATCCCTGTAGACTGGTGTAGCAGACTGGAGTCTGATAGTTTGGACCTTAGCTAGGCGATACGCTTACTCCGACGATAGTTATCTTTATTTTCCCCGATATTGCGGCTTCACGAGTTACGTCGACGACACTAGTTCTGCTTCGCGATTTGAAGTTGGTTTTCGATTAAGTTTCAAGGACTTACATTGATTGGCTAAGTGTGGACGGTGTTCCACGGACATTTTGCGCATGGATCGATTGGGACTCTTTCAGCAGCTACATTGGCACCTTTGTCGGGTATCCGAATTCGAGCTCCGGTCTAGACCTCATTGATACTTATATAGAGCATCCGGTTTGAGGTTCGGCCTCTATCGTCTAAATACTTATATAGAGCATCCGGTTTGAGGTCCGGCCTCTATCGCCCAGATACTTATATAGAGCATCCGGTTCGAGATCCAGCCTCTATCGCTTAGATACTTATACACAACATTCGATTAGAGGTCCGGCCTCAGTTACTTAATACTTGTGATTGGTTACTTGGGTACTTTTAGTGAGCATCCGATTCGAGGTCCAGCCTCCGTACTGTCAGATTCTACTATTTGGGGTTGAGGTTCTGGTTCGATGTTCTTTGTTCTTGGGTTCTCATATGCAATTCCCTTTAGCTATAGTTTTTATGTGTACTCGTCCGGCTTATGGGGGTCCGTTTGGGTTTTTAATTTAACTTGCGCACGAGTGTACCTTCTGGGCTTATGGGGGTCCAGTTAGGTGTAGTTAGCTTATAGATTACTTTAGTTAGTTCTTTCTACACTCGTGTACATTCCATTGTTTCTTAGTTTTCTACTCTTGACCTCTGTTTGTGTTATTCCTCCTTTTCATATTGCCTTTACTTTTCAAGTTCAGTCGGCCTATGATGCTTACTGGGTACCTGCTGTTTTTGTACTCATGCTACGTTCTGCATCTGTTTCGTAATGCAGGTCCGAGCACCAATGACCAGCGTTGATCCATCTTGGAGTAGTCTGATTCGGAGACGGGAATGAGCACATGGCATTTTGTACTATTTTAGTCTCCATCTGTATATATAGACTTGTCTTTTGCCTTTCAAGACAGTCGAGTCTCTGTGGTCTACTTTTGAGACTTGTACTCTTTTTGTTAGTAGCTCTGTACTAGTGACTTTCAGGTTTTGGAAGGGATCTTTATTTGTATATATGTTTTGGTTTGCGTCTACCTGTTTTATTGTTATATTAAATTTTGCCTACTCTTGTTTAGTTTCTGTCCTCAGACCCATTACTTGTTGTTCCGGGTTACGGGTTGACTTACCTACTAGTGGGCTTATAGTAGGTGCCATCATGACTTGAGAAATTGGGTCATGACAAATACAACATTTGATACTTGATAGAACTTGATCTTTTACATCTCACAAAGTTTAGCAACAAAAGATTCACTCAACTCACAGGTCATGCAAGAAATAGGAGTGATGGGAACAAGGATACAAAATCGAGAGATGAAAGGAATTGAATGTTTACTGATCCCATGAGTAAAGCAAGTATGAACGTAAAGACTGATATTGTTCCAGGTTGCAAAGCAGCAACATAAGTCGAATTTGTGTAGTCAAGACCAACAACAAAGAGTTGGCAACCAAAAATACTTGTCTTAGTACCAAGAGAGAAGGAAAGCATTTTCAGTGCTTGTCTTAGTACCAAGAGAGAAAGAAAGCATTTTCAGCAATAGGCTTTTATTAAATGAAACAAAACTATGGAAATTAACAAAACAAATCCAAATATACAAATTTAGTATATCAAAACTTACCCAGTTAATTATAGAATGAAGAATAACAATACGAGCCGCTTGTTCAGAGGAAGCATCGACCTCTTATACATAAAGAAACATAAAATGTATATTTGTAAGCGATGCTCACTTTTGAAATAACTTGTACATATAAAGGGAATCATACTAAAATTAGCTGCGAAACAAAAAGATCTGAAGGGAACTTGTACATATAAAGGGAAAGAAAAAGAGAAACATAAAGAATAAGATGAAGACGAAGAACATTGAAGGAAGAGTATACAGACCTAAAAATGGCGGTAGCCTGCTGAAAAGATGAAAATAGCAGACTTGCGTCTACTTTTTCCGGTTCGAGTAAAAAGAAGAAGAACGGGTTTGAGAAGATCCCAGCAATTTTCATTTGCTTGATTCCTAATCTCTTAATAATCTGCAAAAATGAGGAAAGAGAAAGAACGTTCTGGAAGAATATGGAAGATGCTCACGTGGGGGTAATCTTATCCATCGATCGGATCTCGGATCAGTGGATAAAATTATGACATATGTATGTCCGTTAGTATAATATATGCTCTAATTTTTTAACAAAAAAAGCATTAATATCTCAAAAATATGATAAAAAATATCTATATATCATTTACGATAGTTCAAAATATATTTGTCCTTTTTCCCTTGTTTCGATATCTGGTGTTAGCCTAATTTGTCAACATCCTCTATTAAATTTGAACCTACTAAAGATTGTTTTTTTAATTGTTTTGTAGGTGAAGCAAATGATTAATGACAGATTAAAGCTGGGAAGACATTACTTTTAATGACATATACTAATGACAAATACACTTTGTACTGAAGAATACGTTCTAAAGCTTAAACTGGAGAAAGCTTTAGAGCCTAATACGGTCTGAAATTTTCAACGCAGAGGGATTTTCAGCGTAGCGGAGGGGGTTTGGAGAAGAAAGCGGATTGTGTTCATCGCTGGTTGTCAACGCAGAGAAGGAATTTTCAACCTTTGTTGAATTTAGCTCAGTCCGTCAATGGAATGACTTATAGGGACTTCAAACTTGTCCAGTCCTTCTCTCACTGGAGAGTCCAAAATAGCCTGCCAGAGAGTCCAAAATTGCTGATTTCTTCACTAATTTCTCAGAGTTCTAATTTATCAGATTCCAAAATTGCTGGCAAGTTATCTACTTTTTGCCCTAATTATTTACAAATTTGATGGTATCTGCTCATCGAGTTCTGTGTATTAATCTCTATTCACAAAATTTACTATTTGTTTTATGCATATTTGGCTTTCTCTCTGAAAATTCGTCCATTTTTAATTTTGGCTGGTAATTGATGTGCTTTAGCTTCTTTTTTTTTGTTTCACTTGTTGCTGTATCTACTATGTCCGTTGGTTTTCCAGTTTAGAAGTGCTAAAATTGTTTGGGCAGTATCCTAGATGCTAGAGGTGACTGATATCTACTACTTGCTCAACTTCAATTTGTCATATCAAGAAAAGTTTCAAGAGAACTTATGTTGATGGAGAAAAAATTGTTCCAGTTGCAAAACATGATTCTTTACAAAAGGAAGATTGTTTAGGAAGAAAAAGTGAAGGAGAATATACAGCACCTAGTGAGGTAGTGCAGTAGAACGGCCCCCCTCCTCATGTAGTATATGAACTGTGCTTGTAATCTCGACTAATTGATCCAAATGAAACCGATTAATATGAAACAGAAAAGAGATGCTTTGCTAGTGGTGTTAGCTGAACCTCTTTCTTCATCTGTTCTATTTTAAATTATACACTCCTCTTTTTAATTTGTCTAAGGAAAAAAGAAAGACAAAATTATATATTTAGAAATAATTTAACTTTAAACTTTCCATTTTATAGCCATACAATTGTGTTCAACTTGTTTTAAACTACAAACTTCAAAAGTCTTTTTCCCCCTAACAATCAATGCATACTAGACTACTGCTACTGGATTTTAGTATCCACCTCCCCCTTGATCTAACTTCTTCCATCCGTTCAGTGAAGAGTCTCTTTTCGAAGGAGGACAAGCTTCTTCACTTAGTAAGAGTTATGATGGAAACTAGGTTAATAGGAGTTAGATGGCTTGGCCTGAATGTATCTACTTTATCGGGTCGACTGATGTTTGCATCTTGCATCTTTTCGGTAAGTCTCTTGTTAAGATCAGTTGGTAGTGACCTTAATATAGTTTTATAGTCTGTGATCTCAGAGAATTTAGATGATCAAATCTTCTGTTGCGAAGGCACAAGTAGCTACCTGTGAACATTGTGACTAGATAGCATAACCCATAATTAATACTCTTATAGTGTGTCACAGAACTTAATGAACCTACGCAGTCTATGCATATGCATCTTTCTCTGTTTCACTGTGTATAATTCATGTATGTGGACTTAGAGCAGTTTGTGCTACTAGTGTAATTATCATACGACTGCATTATTTCTTCTTGGTTAGATAATCTTTTGATAATTGTTGAAATCAGTGAAAAGTCAGTTAGACTAGCATCTTGTTTCTTGGACATTTTGGGACTATAGGTACTTCAGATTATGCTATGTCAGGTACTTCAGATTGAAGTGCTTTATCTTTATTTTCTTAACACTGACACAGATGTTGATTATCATGAAGTTCCAGGTGCTTCTATTAGATCAATTGAAGAGCAGCAACTATTCATCCAATTCATTGGCCAGCTATCTATAGCAAAAATCAAGGTCAGATTCTTTCTTTTTAGCCCTCCTGCTCCTCCTCCTCTTCCTCCTTTTCCTTCTCCTTCGTTGTTCTGCTTCTTCTCACCGCGATCTCCTGGATTATATATCTTCGTCATGTGATATTATTTTTGCTATTTTTATCAAAATTTGTGCTACTGTTGTTTGTACAATTTTTTGACTGTTGTTGAATTTAGTGATCACTGGGAATTTTGATTCAGCTGAAGGGCAGCTCATTTATCTTAGTTGAATAGTGTTACAAAAAGATAACACACGTTTTGTTGTAATGAATCCTCTTTCCAAGTACTTTGGCAATCACTTAAAAGCTTTTCATGTTCCCCTATGTGGAATTGGTGTTTTGATCTTCTCCTATATTTTTCTATACATCCTCAGTTAGACCATCCGTGGATGTGTACTTGAGTTATTTAGGAAATATGGCAGACCACAAGTAGAGATGGCAAACACTCTGTAACTGCTTTCTTGAAAAACGTGCAGGTTAAATTAATGGTACAGTACTTTATAGCTGAAATTCAGTTGTAAATATTTATTTACATTATGTAAAGTGTATGAACTCCTAAATGTATATTTGCAAACCTTTGAGAATATATTAGAGTTAGGAGTTGAAAACTGTAGTGTGCTAGTGAAAAAATTGGGCATATTGAACTAAAATAATAGTAACAATTGATAAAGATAGTTATGAAAATCATATACATTAGTATTAAATAGGTTTATTGGTATCATGTAGTTTGAAAATTGTAACCTTAATAGCAACATAAAGGCTATTGTGGAGATGAAGAACAATTTATGAGATGATATAGAGGACATAAGTTAGGTGAATAAAACTTTGATTCACCTGTTCTTGTCATTATTTGAGTGCTTTTATGCAAGTCTGGAACTGGTAATTCCATAAGCCACGACCTTCCATTCTCTCTAGTCTCAATACCTAAACTCAATATTGTGAATACTTGAGTTACTGTACTTTTAAATTCTTAGAGCATGAACCAATTTACAAGCTACTCTAGATGTTATGTGGTATAGATTCAATTGGAGGTATAAGTAAAGAAACATGTCAAGTATTGTGCATTATATCACGGTCTTAGAATCTTTTTCATGTCAGGTAATTCTGAGGCAAGGAAGGCTCGTAGAGCTACAATTCTAATAAAATTATCTTTTTGTACAATTTTTCTTTGAAGAAGTGCAATTTTTTTATTGATAAAGATGATATTGGATTATGGTGACGTTATGGTGTTCCATTCCCCCATTAATTAAATTGCTTAAAAGGTATGTCCTTAATTATGCAGCAAGCTTAAAAGTTGTTCAATTGATTTTTAAATTTATAAGTTGAGGTAGGTGCTATATGCATGTATGCGACTAACACACCTCCTGGTGTTTCTGTTTGTTATATACCGTAATTTAAGATTCTGCAGTATGAATAACATCTAAGAATAGGGTGGCGTCATGTACCTGAAAACAGTTAGCTATCTGTTATGGTTGTCATGTGCCTGAAAACAGTTAGCTATCTGTTATGGTTGTCATGTGTGCAATGTTGTTAGCTGTTTGACTTTAGATACTTGCAGTGCAACCGATGGATGTTGTAGTATATTGCATCAAGATATGTTGAACAAAAAGTGGCTCCAACTGCATCCCAATGCAATAGTAGAACACCTTGACCTCAGTTTAGAATAACAGAAAGCGTGTGTAGTTTATTTGATCACAAGTTTGGACTTTGGTCATGTATTAACAACTGCCTGTACCGATGGATGTTGTAGTATATTGCATCTAGATATGTTCAGCAAGATTGACTAGTGAGACTAAAAGGTACATGAAGGGTTGGTCTTCTGCGTATTCTATACTAAGAAAAATAGAGGAAGGATAAGAACTTGAACCTCTTATTGCCCAAAAATAAGGGATTGACACACCTTATAAACTGATGGTTTGATTACTTGTGGAACTGGAATGGTTTGTTGATGCTGCGAAAAGGCTTAGATGAAATGAGACTAAGATAAAATACAATACGAGTTTAGTGTGTTTCTCATCTTATTAGTTGTATTTGTATATGAATTTAAGGCATAAATCATAAGGCATCATCAAATGACGAAATTATTAGTCTTGAAATATGTTGATTTCTTAGAATGTCTTTAGCTATTCAATCCACTCTTGAATGATCAAAAACCAAGCTTGCAACAATCTAAATGAATACTTCGGCTTTCTGTTATATTTTTATTGTGGTCAAGGTGTTCTACTATTGCATTGGGATGCAGTTGGAGCCACTTTTTATTCCTTTTTCTGGATGCAGTTGAAGTCCCTTATTCTTCTATTTTGGATTTGGTTGTTGTTGCAGTCAGTTTTCACTGCTTTAATCTTGGGTTAGTTCATTTGTTTACTATCTTTGTAAGTTTGTATGAACTATTTTACATGAGTGAACTGAAAGATGAGTATGTTGGGGAAAACTTGTGAAGTAAAGTACCAATGAAATTCTGAACATTTCAATAGGTATCTCTCTTATTTTTACTGGACAACATTCTTTGCATAAATTCCAAAGACTACGGACCAAAAAATGAGATTGGGATAAGGCACAAGTACCCCCTAGAGACACACCTTAACTAAACTAAGGTCCTATAACCGCCTAGTACCCACTTTTTTTGTAATTTTGTACACCTTTTTGGCCTACGTGGTATCCAAACATCTCCCATGCGCCTCAACTACGTGGAGTCGCGCAAACCAAAAGGTGTACAAAATTACAAAACAAATGAGTTCGGGGGTAATAGGACCTTAGTTTAGTTAAGGTGTGTATTTGGAATTTCGGTCATAGTCTAGGGAGGTACTTATGCCTTGTCCCAAATGAGATTAGGAGGAATTATCTTTAATTTATGGTGCTGGTATGTGAAGTTATTGCTTGAAAGTTATAGTAAGATTAGACTGACGGCCGAAGCATTATCAATTGGAGAAAATTGAGTTTCATTTTCTTATTTCATAAAGTTGACTGCAATTTTAAACAAAGAATACATATCCTCATTGTGTTTGTAGGGACATGTATTGACATTTGGGGAATACAAATTTAAATGCTAATGGATTCGCAACAAACAAAAAACACCCTCCCTCAATGAAGGAAGCTCATGATATGAATGCCAAAAAATATGCAATGTATGTCCACATGAATGTGAATGAAA
This sequence comes from Solanum pinnatisectum, assembly GCA_035578085.1. Taxonomy (NCBI): domain Eukaryota; kingdom Viridiplantae; phylum Streptophyta; class Magnoliopsida; order Solanales; family Solanaceae; genus Solanum; species Solanum pinnatisectum. The sequence goes on along the minus strand of CM069078.1, from coordinate 46,259,012 downwards.
AACAAACACTTCAATTGCATTGACACACGAAACATCGAGAGTTGAAATTTATAAAAAGAACATTAGTTTTAAAAAAGATGTGGTAGAATGGACACTGCTATGATTAGTGTTAATTATTTAAAACTTTTCATTACATGTGTTTGGGAAGAAAACTATTTAAAATTCATTAAATGATGTCTATTATAGTACAAGTTTCGGTTAACTCCACGATCTAAAACTTCACTTACATACAGTATGCCGCATGGATGGCCCGATGATAATAAAAGATCATTAGAAGATGTTTCGTTATTATTTATTTGCTTGTTGGTATTCCTATTGATCGATGCACTAAAATATTTCATGATAGAACTTTCTAGCTGGTCTAATTGATAACAAGGTAGTCATTTTTTCTTCTGTTCAATCTTTTTGTAGTTGATAACTGTCACTTAAATATGATATGTTCTTTGTGTTCTTTCTCTTTAATTCTGTGCTTCTCTGTCTCCCATAAATCTTTATGGTTCTTGATCTCTTTCTTTGACATTGCGAAATTGTACAAGTCTATGTCATGATAGAGTAATAACTAATAGCACATGAATGGTTATGAAATGATGGAAGCAAAAAATAATAGTATGATACATGAGATATGTTTTATGATTTTGTAGTTTATGTTGATTTTTTTTCTCCCAGCTTTGCTTTTGCAGGAGGTCCTCTTCCTCTTCTGTGTTGTTGTTCAGATCACGATATATGATCCATTTATCACATTACTACGAATTGATCTATTTATCATCTAGGGAAGATAATACCGTTGATTCTTTTCGACACCTGCCACTTCAATTGGTATTATTCACAAAAAAACAGACATGAGATAAGAAATTCAAGTACAATAGGCGTCTTCATGTTTCCTTTTGAGACTGATTGCACGACGTCAATTTTGTTCCATATATTCGATCATAAGATAAGAGCCAATTATTGCTAGATCAAAATCTGACGCTGTACTACTGTTGCTGCAACTGTGTGTGCTGCTTTCACATTTCTGCATTGTGTTTAAGAGATGAAACAATGAGGTGTTTATGTTGAATCTGATTGGGTAAGTTCAGTTTCATTTTGGCATTATTGGTGTAACTTTGTTTTGGATACGTGCATACTTATTCAACATACTTTTACGTCAATGTTGCTATGGGTCTATGTATTCCTTTTTGCAACTTTACCATGTGTGACTGCAAAAAGTCTGCCACATTAAAATGTAAAATATTTGCCTCTCTAGTCTTTTTCTTATTTATAAGCCGAGAAGGCTAGGGACGAAGACTGCATTCCGAAATTGTACAAAAAGTAATGTGAGTGGTACTTTTAGCTTGGTCTATTGTTTACATGTATTGCACTATCCATTACCAAACCTTTTCCACTTTTAGTGGCACGTGGATTCCACCTTCTATACTCCATTAATTTCCACTAGCTTCCATACCATGTCTTCCTTCTTTCAATGCTCACCCTGGAAGAGACAGTAATGTCCATAGCATAGTTTTGGCTTCCATGGCTCTGGTCAAAATAGCATAGTTTAGCTGGCCGAAAGAGTTCTCTCTATCTAATATCTATGAAACATGAGCTTGACATACTGTCTTTAGAGATCCTTTATTAACTTCTCAGGTGGATAGCACTAAGGGGTTGTTTTCCCAATTATTAACTTATCTTGGGATAAGTTATTCCACCATGTATATGTGATAAATTTATTCCACCATGTATATGGAGTAATTTATCCCATCAATAAGGTATAAATGGTGGAATAAATAATCTCAGAACTGCCTAATACCTCCAACCAAACATAGCGTAAAATAGTCCTGCATTTTACCCCTGGAATTATTATACCTTATACCTCACACCAAACGACTCTTCAATGAAAGCCATGAATTGCAGCTGGCATTATTTTGTGCTGAAGCACATCACCAGATTGTTCCTGCCACAGGCAAAAAGGGTAAGATGGTTCTCTATGATACTTCTTTTTGGTTGCCTTGGTTTACATTTGAAGGAGTCCCTACATTTACACCTGAAATAATGTCCAACTATGGGATACCTTGCTTAGTTGTTCATTTGCTACATTTACCAATGGAGAGGGCAAACCTGAAGGTCGACAGTGGGTTGTGTCCATTGATTTTGTAATTGAATATGATGAAGAAGTATTTTATTTGCAGGTCAATATAATAGCACAAGAGAAGGAAATGCCTCATATGTTATTCAATGATTTGGACAAGGAATATTTCAAGTGTGGTAGGATATTTGCATGGTAGATAGTTCAACTTGTGGTAGAGAGAGAGCAATTAAATGTAATTCCGAAAAACAATCATTATTTGCTCTCTAATTTTCTTACAGTTGGGCTCTTTTCTTTGTGGTATCTCTGATCCATAATAATCCATTTGCTTTTGATCAGGTTACTGACCTCATTAAACAAGCTCTATAGGGATCAGAGTGCTGATCGTCCTCTTTCACAGGCCCCTATCTCATTTGTAAGTTGATATTGGGAATTCAAGTTACTAGGTAGAGGGGATGACCTTGGGGCGATCTGTTTAAAAGGTGTGAAGTGTGAACCTTGCCTGAGAAGTAAATTCTGTTTTAGATGACGCTCGGCATTCAATGCCATGAGAATATTTTTGTTGTGCACCTATTACCATCTTCCATTCAGGATGATCAAATTCCTTGATTATCATTGTGCTACTCATAAATAATCAGATATGCGTGCCTGAACATATCTAGATATGCTTTTGATGGATGCCCCAACACCACCGGTACATGCTCTGGATCATCACGACGACTTGTATTATGATAGGAGGCACAATTATTATTTGAAGTGCTTACATGCTCAGGGCCCTCTAAGGTATGAAGTTTTTTTTCCTTACTTAAAATGTTAAGTTTTCCCCTAGGATATAATGGTGCTCTCATGGAGGGCGATAGTAGTCAAAGAATCCAAAGTGTACATCCGACTCATTTTTTTTTCATCATTCAATCATAATCCATATTTCTTCTTCCTCTTCTTTTTTTTTTTTTTTTTTTTTTTCTTTCTAAAAAAAATTAAATTTAAATGTATAAATGTAATATTAATATTATATATATTGTACCGTTTGTCCCTTATTTATAATATCTTTTTCTTCTTCTTGTTGTATGTTGTATAAATTAAATAATGCAATATATATAATGTAATGTATATATCAATGTAAAATAAAAAAGTATGATACATGCTAAAAAAAGAAAAAACTTCAAAATAAAGACGTTAATGGGATAATGTTGTCGACAAAACTGCTGACATGTGCTATTCTATATAGATGAGGGCGCAGGAAAGAAGTTGGGGCACTAATAACGCTAGCTGTTGCTAAAACAGCGTCTAGGATCTTTATAACTTAACATACACCCCCAACTTGTAACATGAGTGAAACACGACCCTAATTCTTTCGAAAGCTCCATTCTCCTACAAGAATTTGGAATCACTTGTTATATCATGTGGTCGATCGGAGTCATGTATCTAAGTTTAGTTAGTCAAATAGAGGATGTTTCACATTTAATTTGAGTCATTTTTTCGCACTTGCGAAATCCATATCAATGTTTTCTTCTCATCTCTTTCTTCTAATAGGTCATATATAATATTGAACCACATGCCGCTATATATGTTGTGTTAATATTTTGCTGCACTAGTAAATTATATTTAGACAATATTTAATGCAATGTATTTGAATATAATGTTGAAGAAAGGCTGGTAAAAATGAATAGAGTGGTAGACATATGTTTACAACTTTCTGAATAAAAGAAAAAACTAAAAAACTTTTCAAAATAAAGACGTTAATGGGATAATGTTGTCGACAAAACTGCTGACATGTGCTATTCTAAATAGATCAGGGTGCAGCAAAGAAGTTGGGGCACTAATAATGCTAGCTGTTGCTAAAACAGCGTCTAGGGGCTCTGTCGGCCCCTCTGTTTCAAGAGTGGCAACTTTCTCTGAAATATCGGAATAATACTCCACAAATTTCGTAAAATCCTTTTTAAGGTCGTCATTGCATATCAAATAGGCATCTGCACGTCCCCTAAAGCATTGCACAACCAGTTTTCCCCGTAATGCAGTTTGCATCATATTCAAACTGAGTCTACACTTGCAGTGTTGTTTGTGTGGAAAATTCTCGAACTTCTCCTCTCTAAAATTGAAGTAGGTCAAAGTATCAATGCCATAAAGAAAGCCGTCAAGGTAAATATGTCTCGCATAAGTCATAAAACAATCTCTTGGAATAATGATTGATCTCCACGAATTGGTTCCTAGAGTTAGGAGCATATACTTCATCACTCTTCGGGAATTCGGTACCCAAATAATATGGAGCAACTTGTATTTTTCCGTTACCTTATCAAATCCCAAATACAATCTAGGATCCATTGAATTCTTCTTCACGCCTTCCACAGAGAAAGGCAAAGCCTTAATCTCCCTCGTGCTCACATTGAACAAATAAACTTGAGTATCTTTAGAGCTATACAAACAAACAAGGCCATTGCAATGATTTGAGCATATAAACATATCTTCAAAGTAGAAACATGTGGTGAGTTCTAAAGGAAATCTTTCTAATCGCCTTTTCTTTTTTGGATTATAATCAAGTGGATGTGGATACGGTTCATCTGGATACAGTTCAAACAAAAGGCGGGTGCCATAGGGACGGGCTTGAGAACGGGCTAGGTGCAATTTGGGGAAGTTGGGATGTTCTATCCAAGCGTTCCAAGCTTTACAAATACACTTGAATCGCATGATAGATTTGGCTGGAAGCCATGATATGATCTCCGATGTTATGTCTTCATGACCAAGCTTCTCCATGATTGTGCACAAAAAGAGAGGGGTAAGAAAATTTGCCCTAGTACTTAAATATTCCCATAAAGTTATATAGGGTTGGCAAATTTTCAAAGTTTTGTATTGTTGGAGTACTATTCCATAAGTAATTATTTTCCATAAAAAGTTTGATCCTACTAAGTTTAACCTAAATCAAAAAGGAATTAAAAGACTGAATATATTAGAACTCATACTCCTAAAAAGAAGGTTAAATAATTATTTCCTAAGTCACATGGGAACCTTTGAATGGACAAAGCTAAAGTAGAATCCTAAAAAAAAAGTTACTGCGTAAGAAACTTGAAAAATAGTGAAACTAAAAGCAATAGTCAAAGTATGGTAAGTTTTTCAATTTTAATATTCTATATGACAAGTTTAAAAATTGTGACCATAGTAACTACATATATTTTTAATTTGCGATTATAAATTTACTTTTTTTTTTTAATTTCAAAAATGTTAAAATAAAAATTAAATTGGAACGGAGGAACTACTAATTAGCACTTTTAGCGTCCCTGCTCAATTTTTGTAGCAAGGTATACTCATAATGGCTGATTCAAACACGACACATTAATTTTGATAGAGCTGTCAATATGGACCCACCTCATTTCATAACCCACATATGCTTTGAAATATGACGGGTTAGGCCGGGCCAGCCCTTTTTTTTATCTGGCCATAAAATGGTCTGCCCAACCCGCAAATACGTGGACTACGGGCTTTTGCGGATCAATCCTTTTTTCTTAAAAGTATATTTTTTATAATTTTTTTAAATAAAATTATAATTTAAAAATATTATCAAAAATATCGACAAGACAATATTACATGGTGTTAGTGTTACTACTTGTTAATCGAATACACAAATAAATTATCTTTATAATATTTATTAAGTTTGATTTCAAGTAAATGCATAAATAGCTAAATAAAAATATTAACCTAATTATTTTCCAATGATCATAATAAAACACAAAAACTATGACAATATTTCATAGGCTATGAGTGACTATGACTTATGTAGTGATTCCCTAGAAATTTTAGGGAATTTTTATTTTATATAGTATATAAAACACAATTCGTATTTAAATTGTAATATTTCAAACTTTAAACGGATTTTGAGTTAAGACTCTTGTTATTTTTAATACTCTATTTTATTTTTATTTTTAATTAATTTTATTTGACCCACAGGCCAGCCCTATTCATATTTTTCAAGCCCCAAAAATCGACATGCTTATTCAGGCCGGACTATAAATATCTTATACACACCTTAATTTTAGAACATTTCAACTTGATATGAATGTCTATCTATATAGACTATAATATATAGCTATTTTATCTTCAATTTTTCGTAAAACTGATATATAAATTCTCCTATAACTTAATTAATATATAATGGCAATGTAGATTTTAATAAATTACAAATCATATTATAAGTGTGTTGATTGTTACACATATCAAAGTAATATTGTCAAATATAATATATTATTTATAAAAATTTAATACGTGAATATCTTAGCTCTAAAACACGTCAGGTTGATCGTTATCCAATTTGTTGAAACGACAAGTATACAATATTACTCTTGCCAACTTTGTCCTTTTTCCTTGTGCTTCTGCAACTTTTTGTTTCTGCACCCATTTCTAAACCTCTGTAAATTACTACTCTCATGGCGGACCCGAACTCTTCCACTTCCGACTCGTATGTTCTATTTTATAAAAATTAAATAAGTAGCTGCTTTTATGTTTATGTGATCACAAGTTTGATTTACTGAATTTGATGATCTGTTTCAATTTTAGGAAAAACAATAAAAAAGATTTTGCTACTGCAATTTTGGAGAGGAAGAAATCTCCTAACCGCCTTATTGTTGATGAGACCATAAATGATGATAATTCAGTGGTATCTATGCACCCTGCTAAAATGGAAGAGCTCCAGTTCTTTCGAGGAGATACTGTATTGCTAAAGGTTTATTCAATTATCTTCTTTCCCTTAATTAATTTGTTTATTGTAACTTTTCGGAGATAATAACTATTAGTTGAGTAATGATACTCTCATATGTAAGAAAGAAAGTCAAGGGAAACTTGTATTGTATTGTAGGGTAAAAAACGGAAGGACACTGTTTGTGTAGTCCTTGCGGATGAGCAATGTGAAGAACATAAGATCAGATTGAACAAAGTCGTTCGGGCGAACCTTCGGATTCGTCTTGGGGATGTTGTATCTGTGCACCAGTGTCCTGATGTTAAGTATGCGAAGCGTGTTCATATTCTTCCAATTGATGATACAATTGAGGGGATGACTGGCAACCTGTTTGATGCCTACTTGAAGCGTAAGCGCCTCAATTTTAAATTTCTTCCATGCTCAATTTCCTTAGAAATAAGGGTCATAAACACATTTTTGCGAGTTTCCTACCTGAACTTGAACTATCAAGTGCTAGTGTTTCCTACTGGAACTATCACCAACTTTTTGTCAAAGCACACTTCAAAATTAATGAGTCAACTGCCTTGTCGATGAAATTTTATGGCAAATTAAGTTGTCATGCGGCCTTTGATTATTGTATTGAAACACTTGGTCTAGTCAGCTGCGAAATGTGTTTTGACAAATAGTTGGTGATAGTCTAGGTAGGAAACGCGACAAATAGTTGGTGATAGTCTAGGCAGGAAATGCGAAGACCTGATAGTTTAGGTATGAAATTCTCAAAAAAGTGATACTTCAAGTGTGCTTTTTGACCGTTATCTCATTTCATTGTCTAGATTATCTCATATCTCATTTAACAGTCTTAAAAATTTGTTTGCATTTCCCATTGTTGACATACCAGCATACTTCTTGGAGTCTTACCGCCCTGTGAGGAAGGGCGATCTCTTTGTAGTCAGAGGTGGCATGCGCAGTGTTGAATTTAAAGTGGTTGAGACGGAGCCTGGAGAATATTGTGTTGTTGCACCTGATACAGAGATCTTTTGCGAGGGCGAACCAATCAAGCGTGAAGATGAGGAGAGACTAAATGAAGTTGGATATGATGATGTTGGGGGTATGAGGAAGCAAATGGCTCAGATTCGTGAGCTGGTTGAACTCCCTCTGAGGCATCCACAGTTGTTCAAGTCAATTGGTGTGAAACCACCGAAAGGTATTCTCCTGTATGGTCCCCCCGGATCGGGGAAAACCCTGATTGGAAGAGCTGTGGCAAATGAGACTGGTGCCTTTTTCTTTTTGATTAATGGGCCTGAAATTATGTCCAAATTGGCTGGTGAGAGTGAGGGTAACTTGAGGAAGGCATTTGAGGAAGCTGAAAAGAATGCGCCATCTATTATATTTATTGATGAGTTAGACTCGATTGCTCCAAAGAGAGAAAAGACGCATGGTGAAGTTGAGCGGCGAATAGTTTCCCAACTTCTGACATTAATGGATGGGCTCAAGTCTCGATCACATGTGATTGTCATGGGGGCTACCAACAGACCAAACAGTATTGATCCTGCTCTCAGGAGATTTGGAAGATTTGATCGGGAGATTGACATTGGCGTACCAGATGAAATAGGGCGGCTGGAGATCCTACGGATTCATACTAAAAACATGAAGCTTGATGATAATGTGAGCTGCTTTCTGCTTGTTCTTGTTGCTTGCTATGTTTACCTAGTTTTCCAATTATGAGCAGTTCTATCACTTTTTTTTGTTGATGCTGTCACAGGTTGACCTAGAGAGGGTTGCAAGAGACACACATGGTTATGTCGGAGCAGATCTTGCTGCCTTGTGCACTGAGGCTGCACTGCAGTGTATCAGGGAGAAAATGGATGTTATTGACTTGGAGGATGAGACCATTGATGCTGAAGTGTTGAATTCAATGGCTGTGACTAATGAGCATTTTCAAACTGCTCTGGGTGCTTCAAATCCATCAGCACTACGAGAAACGGTGAGTTTTATCTTTTCCTAACTGAAGCCTTCCTTCAAGTAGGAGTTAACTGTTCGTTGTCTTTCAGTGTATATGTTTCCTTTTGGTACTTCTCGGTGACTGAATCTCCTGGTTTTCAGGTAGTGGAGGTTCCCAATACCTCTTGGGAGGATATTGGGGGGCTGGAAAATGTCAAGCGGGAACTTCAAGAGGTATGTGATTACGAAATTAAGAGGCATGTAATTGAAAATTTTGATTCCATTACGGACTTCTTAGGTGTTGTTGATGGTCCCATCGTCATCTGTATATATTGTTTGTCCAAAACATGGACAATAAAGAACACCTTGATAATTGTTCCTATTGATAAGAGAGCCTAACAATTCATTAGTTTAGGTTAATAGTTTCAGCTCCGAAGGAAAAAGAAAAGACTCTTTTAGTTGGGGTGAAGGTGGTGTTTAAATTCCCTCATTTGCATCTTCTACTGTTCTTACTTGAAAATTCACTTTGCTTGCGGCAGACTGTTCAGTATCCGGTTGAGCATCATGAGAAGTTTGAGAAGTTTGGAATGTCACCCTCTAAAGGGGTACTTTTCTATGGACCACCTGGTTGTGGCAAAACTTTACTGGCCAAGGCTATTGCAAATGAGTGTCAGGCTAACTTTATAAGTGTGAAAGGACCGGAGTTGCTTACGATGTGGTTTGGAGAAAGTGAAGCAAATGTTCGGGAAATATTTGACAAGGCACGACAATCTGCTCCTTGTGTACTGTTCTTTGATGAACTTGATTCCATTGCTACGCAGGTACTACCTCAAAAATTCAAGCCTGATGTAGAGTTGTCTCTTCATTTCTGTCACAATTTTATATTTTCTTGATCCAACTTTTGTTGCATATGTCCCTCTTTTAGAGAGGAAATTCGGTGGGCGATGCTGGTGGTGCTGCTGATAGAGTACTCAATCAATTGTTGACGGAGATGGATGGAATGACAGCAAAGAAAACAGTTTTCATTATTGGGGCAACAAATAGGCCAGACATTATTGACCCTGCATTGCTCAGACCAGGTCGTCTTGACCAATTAATTTACATCCCCCTCCCGGATGAAGCTTCCCGTCTTCAAATCTTCAAAGCATGTTTGCGTAAGTCCCCCGTCGCGAAGGACGTGGATCTGTCAGCTCTAGCACGGTATACACGTGGTTTTAGTGGTGCAGACATAACTGAGATTTGTCAGCGAGCATGCAAATACGCCATTAGGGAAAACATTGAAAAGGTAAGAGATGCTCCTTTTGCACATTAATATGGTACCTTTCAATATGTAAATTGCAGCTCAGTCGGTCATTTCCTTTTTTTTCCCGATTTGGTAATAGATGAATTTTACGCCCGTTTAATTGGTGAATGACAGGATATTGAGAGAGAGAGAAAGAGGAGCTTGAACCCTGAAGCCATGGATGAAGATGACACTGATGAAGTGGCTGAAATAAAGGCTGCACACTTTGAGGAGTCCATGAAATATGCTCGAAGAAGTGTGAGTGATGCTGACATTAGGAAGTACCAGCTTTTTGCTCAAACATTACAACAATCACGCGGACTTGGATCTGACTTCAAATTTGCAGAGCATGCAGCTAATGCTACACCAACCGGGGCAACAGCCGATCCATTCGCTTCTGTTAATGCTGCTGGAGACGAGGACGACTTGTACAGTTAATAAGTTCACCTTGAGCACAAGGATGCTAGGGATGCTGGAAAAATGGAACGTTAGTGCAAGTAGAATTACTAGGTATGTTAACATGTTGCGACTTCTGTATTAAAGAAATATTAGCGACAATGCACCTAAATGTTAGTTTCCCGTGTGGATGTAATGTAATGTTATAGGCTTTAATAAAAATTGAGTTGTGTATGTCTCTGATAGATTGTTCTCATGATATAAACTTATATTCGGCGTCGTTTATTTCCAAAAACTAGCTTATGAGATAAAAGAATTATTCATTATAGACCTGTTCATTCCTAAATATAGCCAAAAGACGCTCTTTAACACTTCCTTTGAAGAATCTCTCATATGATATTATATTACTTATGATGTTTTAATTTATGTTGCAGTAAAAGTACATATTTGAAAGCTACGTAAAAAGATCTAGAAGTTACAATAATTGATAATTCAAAATGTTTTAAAAATATAAGAATAAAGCACATGTATCACCTCGAGCTATTCCCAAAATTTCAGTTACACACTTACACTTAACTAGGGTCACGTTATCCCCTAAACACATTTTTTAGGTTATCCCCTAAACACATTTTTCTATTGCTGATGTGAACTGCACATGTTTTTGTGTGAAATTTGTTATGTTTTATTTTAAAAGAATGATAGAAGTTAAGTTTTAAATGCTTGGGGATGTTTTCTGTTAAGAAGTATAATTTAAGTTGGAAGTATAGTTTTAAGTATATTTTTGGCAAAAAAGATCAATTGATAAATAATTTCTAGATCAATTGATTAGGATTCCACATTTACTTGGACTCTGTCCGAAGGAGGATTTCCTATAAGAATACCTTTGGTGTGTGCTGATTTCTAGATCAACTGTCCAGCAAGATGTCTGCTGATTGGTCGAAGCTTCCATACGACCTGTTGGTTCTCATGGCTAGACGTTTCAATCTGATTGAAAACTACCTAAATTTTGGCATTGTTTGCAAATCGTGGCACTCTGTAACTACCAAGGACAATTTCAACAATGACCTGTCTAGAATTCCATGGCTTATGTTAGTTGAAGAGGAAGAGCATGACGGAACTTCCTCATGTCGAAAATTCTTCAGTCTCTATAATGGCATGATTTTGAAGAAGAAGATTCCAAAGGCTAGCGGAAAACGTTGTATGGAGTCTATGGGTTGGCTTATCACAGTCGGAAAAGATGAGGGTGAAATTAGTCTGCTACATCCCTTCTCTGATGTTGAGATTGAATTGCCCCATCCTAATACCATGGAAAATTATGAGCATGACCGGACAGCAGAGTTGTGGACGTCTTTTAGCAAAGCAGTTCTATCAGCTAGTCCTTCTCATACATCCGACTATGTTCTTATGGTTATGCTCCCTGAGGGACTCAGTAATAACCTCAGTTTTTGGAGACCAGGAGATTTGAGATGGAACAGGATTATCTGGGATGAACCTGAACATGTTGACGTGACATAGTTTAATGGGCACTTTTATTCCGTGGGTTATTGGGGGTCGTGTCCTAGTTCATGATGTTGCTTGCTCTCAACCCACTAGAAATGTCATAGCGCAGTTAGAAGATACTATAGGCCGCGAAAACCATTTATACATCCTAGAATCATTAGGATCATTATTTGTAGCTGCACGATATGGTGTCGTCGAATCAAGGGAGGACCACAAGTTAAGGTTATCACTGGACGACATCCGATTTGAAGATAACTATATATATGGGACAATAAGTTTTCGAGTTTTCCAGATTGATTTAGCTGGTGGCAAAGTAACGGAAACCAGGGAATTAGGGGACAGAGCATTTTTTGTTGGTCATAGTGCTTCTCTATCGGTCTAAGCTTCTCAATTTCCAGGAATCAAGTCCAATCATATCTATTTTACGGACGATTATTGGAAAATATACCTGAACTATAAAGAGGGAGGGGGCTCGGACATGGGGGTGTTCAGCTTAGCAGATGGCAGTATTCAGCCGCATTATGAGGGTCGTTCCATGAGTCGTGTTTGTCCTCCAATTTGGGTCACACCAACTCTATATTGAGTTAAAGACTCATCCTTTACTTGTTTTTATTTGTCATGATATGTCCTGTTTTTGGAATTGGTTGATGCATCTTTCTTGTTTTCAAATAATTGGACAAAAGATACCCGCATTTGATTTTTAAAAGAGGGTTCAACATGTACTACATATACATAAACTCTCGAACCTTTCTAGTTCCGCCCCTAGGTGCAGTCACCATTGCAATTTATATACCAGCTGAATAACAGAAGTAGCAATATAACCATCTTCTAGCTATCTAGATCTCGCGTTTGGAAAAATTACTGAAATACACGTCTTAAGTTTCCCTTATTTCCAATATCCCATGCTATTCCTAAAAACCTCTAAAATCCCTTATTTCTTTAATGTATCTGAGCCAGTATTTAATGTATCCGAACTAGTTTTTAATGTATCCAAGCTACATATTATGTATCCGGTTTATGTTATAATGTATCCGAGATACTCTTTAATGTATCCGAGCTACATATTATGTATCCGGTTTGTGTTACTTTTTAAGGGATTAATGTAATTACAAACTAATGAGGGATAGATTGTAATTACATATTAAAACTATGGGATTTATGTAAGTTATACATATAACCATCTAAATTTGGACTTACAGTATGCATGTCAAGTATGCTGGGCCTTCTCAGCCAAGCCCACTTAGGGAGAGCGCACCCAGATGTTGGGCCCAAAGATGAGCTCGGTCCAGCCCACAATTTCTTAGGATGTGGAGTTGTGGACCAACATTTCTTCTTACAACTTTTTTCTAATACAAACACAAAAAAATGGTAAAAAATCCTAAACATGGCTAGTTTGTTGAAAATTTTCTTTCTTTTGAATTTGAATTGGTAGATGAATTTGTTGAAAAATTATGAAATATTTCATGTATTCATGGATTTAAAAAGTAGGGTTAATACATCGATAACCCTTAAATTTATTAGTAAATTTTATTTAGATACTCAAACTACAACTTGTTTCAATTGAGTATCTGAACATAGTAAAGTGTCCTATTAGATAGTTAAGTGAACCATATAAAATATGACATTTTTAAAATTATACATGTCAACCTCAATTGAAACAGAACAGAAGTTTTATAACTTATTGAAACTAATATCTGATTAACCTAGATGATATAATTAAACAACTATGATACTATGAGGTTCACTAATTACGTACTCATGGGTGACGTGGTAGAGCACAAACAGTTATGTGCAGGAACGTACAAATGTTATGGAAATAGCAAGAATGTAAAGTGACCTTCATGGATTTCCTAAGTTGGTGGGAATCTTTTCAGCTAGGCTACTTTATCTCTTTAGTAAAAATCAGAAATTTCGCTAAAAATATTGTAATAAGTGTTTCAAATAGTAATATTTGACATACGACCTTAATATATTTTCTCCATGGAAGGGTATTCAAAAGAAAAATTAATGAAAGAAGGCGAGTTATAGTAATATGATATAAGTGTTTTTTTTTAATTAATATGTTGAATTGTGTGTTTTTTAATATATAATGCCGTTACAATCATTTTATTCACTTCCATGTTTAGTGGTACGTACTGCCCACTTTCTAAACTGACCCAACGGCTTTACATTTGCACTTTCTGTTCGTCTTGTGTGCTTCCTCACGTGACCACTCTTTCATTTGAATCCATGGGTTTTTTTTAAAAAAAAACAAGTAATCATTTAATTTGATCCATGGAATAAGAATCGGACAATATTTGAAAATTTATCATATTCATATTATGAATACTCATTTGTCTGCTTGTTATTTCTTATCTTGACTTTTGACTTGTGTTCTCACTTCACTATTTCTAAAACCATGAATAGTACGAATAATCATATTATCCGTTGATTATTCAAATCTTTGGCAGCAGATTGATGTTCTACTAATTAAATGTGTAGCCTGTAGGTCCATAGTTATCCACAAATTTATGGACACAAAACACACAAAATTTTGATTAAAACAGTACGTACTTTAGTTAATATCATGCTTTTGTCAAAACAGTGATCGACAATGCTTCTAATGGTTGAAATCAGACACTTGTATTCTATTTTGAGGGTTAATTTCACATACGGTCACTAAATTAACTATTTATAACATTAAAATCACAAAATTAACTGTTTATAACATGCAATATAAGTCGTCTGCAAATGACAGAAAAAATCAAATTCCTAAAATAAAAAATGATTCGATAATGTGGGTTCGGCATAAACTCTGTTTTTGTCTTCAAATTGGTAATGTTTGCTCACTGATTTATAAGTTGTGTCGTACATATATCTCTGTCACATAATGAGAGTTGAGGGGTCCTTGAGTTATTGTAGATGAGAACATTTCACTTGATTGGTTTGGCAGAAACTTAATTCTTCTATTCTATTTCTTGGACAATAGCGTTATGGAGCCATAAGGGTCATCCTTTCAATCATTGCTCCAACCTTCCTATGCTCCGTAGGGGGCGGAGCTAGGGGTGCAAGAGGTTTGATTTGTCAAAAAATTACATTGTATAACAAAGTTAAAATTATTTTTAATTGGTGTATTGTTGTTTCTTTATATTTTGGATCTCTGTAGTGAAAATCATGATACTGTTTCCTACTACCCTTATTTGTTAGCCCTTCAGTTACAAGTTATGAAGTATATCATCACCAACTAGAGATATTATGGTTTGCTCTCTTTTTCACTGTCTCTATCATTACAAAGTTTAAAAGATAATGGAAAAGTGTAAAATAGTGCATCTGTGAAAAAGGAATGGTCCAACTGATATTTTGTACTTGGAAAAACTTGGAAGAATTATTGTTAATTACGTTCCAAGGTGCTGAAATTCATTGGCATCTATTAATTTTGGTGCAATGTAATGTTGATTAAGACTTCATTTTCTCATATTCAGGCACAACGAACCAGACATGTAAACGGTTTGCTAATAGACATATTCGACATGATGTTACACTATACTTGCTCCTGTACAATTTTAGTTCTATCATTACGAAAACCTGTTAAATTATCTAATTTTTGTATTGTCAATCACTTCAAAATGCTTATCAATGGCTGCTAGCAATTTTCCGTTTCTCGTTGTTTTTATTTGAAGGCTGTTTGAATTGATAGTGTTAGCGGACACTGTAAAGTAGGGAGATAAAGAAAATTTTGACTTTGCTGTACAATGGATTTCATTTTCATTTGCTTAACAATTAAATTGACAATAAGGTTCCCTCTACCTAGCTCTTTACGGTTGCTAATACTATCTAGTTCAAAAGAATAACAGATCTATCATGACTATCGCTACATTATTATTGGTTGCTGGTGCTATAGCTAACGGAGGAGGATGAGTGAGTAAGAGAGCAATTAAAAGACCCTTGGAGGCGTAGCAACTGAGCTGGAGTGACAGATGAAGACGAGTAGGAATATGATGAAGTATCGGACATTTTTGAGGAGTTGTTCAATGTCTTTTTAGCTTCATTTCCTGTTGCATGCTCATGGATAATCTCCTTGAGTAATGCCACCACATCTTTCATTGTTGGACGATCTTCAGCCCGGTTACTAGTACACAACAAGGCTATTCCAAGGGCTTGAAGCATTTCCTGAATTTGTGTATCAGGATGTCCTTGTAACCTTGGATCAATTACGTCAACTGGATCTTTCTTGCTCTTTAGGTGGTCGCGAACCCATTGTATAACATGTTGGCCATCTGGGAAGGATGGGTCGGCTGGCTTTTTCCCAGTAATGATTTCTAGCAACACAACTCCAAAGCTAAAAACATCGCTCTTCTCTGTAATCTTTAGCATACAAGCGTACTCTGCAAAAAACAAAACAATAGAACAGAGTTTAGTCCTTTTCATGCCAGATATTTATCACACCTATTTGATCTTGATGTTTTTTGAAACATAACAAAGGCATTTGTTGGGCGATTATTTTTCACATATTGCAATCGGACAACAAGCAATGGCCAAAGGGGTATGGAGACAGCAGCAACGTGTCCATGCTTGGCTGGTGAAAGTGTGGCCACTAAGGTTATGGTTTTTTGTAGAGTATTTCCCATCCTAAGTATCTTTAGTGGGGGGCCATACACAGGCAAAAAGATGGGGAAATAGCACTGTAGCTGCCAAGTATGTCATGACAAAACTTGGTTTTGCACATAGTTAAAGCTAGCACATGGCTTCACATGCATATATTATCAAAATAGTGACACAATTCCATCCGTATGGAAGCAACTTAAACTGAATTCTCCTTCTTGCTCTGTGTTTGCAGTGCTTTATATCTGTTCTCTTCTGCTACCTCGCATTCTGTTCTTTTTTTCTATAACGGAAAAAAGGGAAAAAATCCGAAGGCGGTCTTGGGTCGGCAATATGAATCTTCATTTCATTTAAGCTCACATCATATAATCATCATAAAAGTAAAAAAAATACGTTAAGAATATAAATAAATAATACTAATAATAATCATGATAAAAGTTTCATACCAGTCTTTAACCTATCCTTAGCATTAAGCTATATATGGATCTTTTTCTTCCATTTGTACTATCTTTACCTAAGTCTGTATTGATATCAAGCGTATTTTGAGATTAATTCCTTCCATATATATCTATTGAAAAACTAGCTCTTATATACGCGTGTGATTTTGTGACGAAGAGGGTTCAAATGTACCCCCTTCCACCCTCTAGCTCCACCATGGACGTGAACTAAGTGATAAATGAAACCTCACATAATTGCATTAGAGGAGAATTCCTCTAATAACTAAAGTAATAAATGAATCATAACTAGTCGATTTTCAAAAGAAATGAACTTGAACTAGGAAGAAGAGAAATATCTACCTGGGGCAAAGTAGCCATAAGATCCAGCAAACTGAGGATTTGCTGTAACTGAAGAATTTTCCTCCTCCATGAGTCTAGCAAGTCCAAAATCAGCTAAACACGGCTCGTAACGATCACCTAACAAAATGTTCTGAGCCTTGACATCGCGGTGGAGGATGGGCGGAACGCAGTCGTGGTGCAAGTAAGCTAAGCCCTCAGCCACCCCTAATGCAATCTTGAATCTGGTTTCCCATTCAATTAACCCTCCAAAACCTTCATGTAAAAATGAACCTAATGTACCATTTGGTAAATAATCATAGAACAATAGCTTAGTCTTTCTATTTGCTGCCCAACCAAGTAATCTAACAATGTTCCGATGTCGAATTCGTGCCAGCGTGGCAATCTCCGACGAGAATGCCGACATCGAGTGCTTGTCCGATGCTCGGAATCTTTTCACAGCGATCGTCAATCCTGACGGAATATTCACCTTATACACAACTCCGGACCGACCACGGCCGAGGACGTTACCAACGGTTAAACATTTTGCGACGTCAGTTATAGACAAGTCGAGTTTTTGGTATACTGTGACCTCCCATGGTGGGCCAAGTTCAACGTCATTGTCCCCATCTAGATCGTAATCGTGGGCCTGGCGGTTCCGTATTTTGCCGCTGAGGATGATGTAGAGAGCTGCCACAAGGAGAGCGCAAGCTGCACAAAGCAACACCACCATCGCCACCCTCGCCGCTTTGGTACGACGGACACCGCCGCCCTTATCGGCGGAGCACTGGTTGCCGGGAAAGCATAGATCTGGATTGCCAGTAAGTACACTGAGTGGGAGCTTAGTGAAGAATGAGGTGTCAGGCACGTGCCCCGATAAATTGTTGTGCGAGACATTCAGAACCACGAGATTTTGTAGGTCCGCGAGAAAATGGAGGTCCCCCGAGAGCTGATTATGAGAAAGATCAAGCACTCCAAGCTTGTCCAGTGCGGCGAACTCTGCCGGAATATCACCGGATAGCTGATTCCAGCTGAGGTTCAGTGCAATTTCTAGCCCAGGGATTTTACCAACACTCGCCGGAATCTCGCCGGAGAGTTGGTTACCACTCAAGTCAATCAACTGAAGCTTCATGCAGGAACCGAGTTGAGTTGGAATAGGGCCAGAAAACCTGTTCTTACCCAGAACAAGTTTGGTGAGTGAAGTCAGTGAGCCGAAACTCGAACTCAAAGTGCCTTCAATTAAATTATCAGAAACATCAATGAACTGGAGGATTCCAAGCTGACTCAAAGTCTCCGGTAAATTGCCACTGATTGAGTTGGAATGCAAGTCTAGAAATGTCAGATTCCGGCATCCAGATATCTCCGGTGGAATGATCCCAGTGAGGTGATTGGATCCGACATCAAGGAAATTCAAGTTCTTCAATTTCCCAATCTCCGGTGGCAGCGATCCGGTCAGCTTGTTATCATTTGCCCGCAGTCGAATCAGCGATGAACAGTTCCCTATCTCTGGTGGAATGGGACCAGAGAGATTATTAGACAGTAGGAGTAGCTTGTTCAGCTTCTGAAGATCGAATATCTCTTGAGGAATCGAACCAGTCAATGCATTCTGCGACAAGTCAATAGCCTCGAGATTATGGCACGAGGAAATTGAAGAAGGAATTTCCCCTTCAAGACGATTTTGCCACAAGAACAGCAAAGTTAAGTTCGACAAGTTCCCAAATTCCGATGGTATGGGACCGGTGATCTCATTGTTGTCGAGCTCAATGTGAGTAAGACCAGTGCATTTGCCAATTTGCGCTGGAATCCGACCTGAAATCTGATTAACACTCAGCTGTAACTCTTGCATTGAATTCAATCTCCCAAATGATTCCGGAATGCTTCCGGTTAATGAATTCATTGAAATGTCAATGACTTGTAATTGTTGACAGTTCCCAAGCTCAGGAGGGATTGTTCCAACCAAATTATTCTGCCACAAAAGGAGGTTTTGAAGGTTCTTGAGGTTACCAAGCCGAGCTGGGATTGAACCAGTGAGTGAATTTTCATAAAGATAAATGTTTTGGAGCTTGGAGCAATCCCCGAGCTCCGGTGGGATTTGTCCAGAGAGCAATGAGGTGTAAACAGCAAGCGTTTCGAGTCTTTTCAGCTGGCCAAGAGAAGAAGGTAGAAAACCAGAAATGCTGGTTTCTGCCAATCCTAACATGACCAAATTAGTACAGTTGCCAATTTCTCGAGGCAACGGACCTTCAAGATTCTTGTTTCCACCTCCTCTAATAATCTCCAGCTTTTTCAAATTCCCAATACTACTTGGAATTCCACCACTCAGCTGATTATCATAGAATATAAGCCACACCAAGCTTGTGAGGTTGCCAATGTCCTCGGGGATCGATCCGACCAGCCGGTTTGAATTGATAAGAAGTTGCTCCAACTTTGGCAAGTGAAAAATTTCACTTGGAATTTCACCTGTCAATGCATTGTCACTCAAGTCCAAGAACTTAAGTCCCTGAAGCATCCCAATCTCTTTTGGAATTACACCAGTAAGATTAGTCCCTGACAAAACAAGCTTGTTCAATGACACCAATGAGCTAAAATTAGAAGGAACAATCCCAAGCAAATCCACATACTTCAATTCCAATTCAACAACTTCCTTATTGAAGTTGCAAGTAAGACCAAACCAACCACATGGAGTTTCATCAGTAGGATCCCAATTACTCAACACATCTAATGATCCATTTAAGCTTGTCTTCCATGAAAGAAGAGCCTGACCTTGAGGGTTGAGAGCAGAGGAGGTAGTAAAGAGAAAGAAGGAGAAAAAGAAAAAGAGGGTCCATGAATAAACAGGCATTAGATTAGAACAAATATGTGGGTGTTGCTACAAACTTCAAGATTAAGCAGAGAAAGGAAGCCTTGTTCTTGGTTTTGGTGTAGAGGTTTAAGCCTAGGGAGGAGAGACAGAGAGGAAAACCAAATCATGTCTTGTGGGCTAATGGATTTTATGTAGGTTACATATAAAAATTTGAAAAAGTTGCCAGAATCTCCGGATCCAAGAACAGCTAGGCCATTATGTAAGAGAGAGTGGGGAGGAATTTTAGATGGGTGTTTTTTCGGATTTCTTTATCATACTTGTAAGTGGGGAGAAGGAGATCACTCTTTTTTTCTATTCTTTAAAAATGCCAAAGATGGTGCTTTCAATTTTTTTTTTAAAAAAAAAATTATTATTTTAGCTTGGTGCCATGAACTTCATTATCAGTTGACATGTGACCTTTTGGGTACTGTTATGTATTTTATCGTGCACCACGATTAATTTCATGAAATACATGTCACCTTCGAACAATAGATATCAGATAATTTTGTTCTCAAGGATAGAATAAATGCAAAGAATCATCAAGTGTTTTTTTAAAAAAAATCCTTTTGGCATCACTGTTGCATTTATATACTATGGTAGTCACTATGGAGTTAGTAGTAGCAGAATTTAATGGACATTATACTTTATACTATATGAAAAATTGACAGTTCCATCATTTTCAGCCAATAGGTATTTACAGAATTATTGGGGTCACTTCACACTTTGTCTTGTTTTCTGGAACTCACTTCTTGCTTTTCATTCAATTTAATTTGACACCTTTTGCGCAAAAAGGGAAGAAAAAAACACAATTTTGTTTTTACTTTTATCAAGGACAAGAAAAACAAAAAAAGGTTACAACCGAAAGAACAAATATATGCACCTATAACGTGACATATTTTTTTTTTGATGGCTTATTCAGCCTTTTATTCAATAAATCACAATGTACAAGGCACAAGGCCCAAACAAAACAATGCCAAAACAAAGCAAAAACTTGGATGGGTCTAAAAGATCCGATCCAATTCCTATCAAATCCCTTACAGATAGGGTAAATGTCTCTTTTTGGAAAGTAACCAAATGAAGAAATTCTTCCTACTTGATGCTTCTCTTCTGATTGTGATGAACTTAATTCCCTCCATTGTTCTCCATGTTAAAGCTCGATCTTCCCTAGTAAGCTCTCTTCCATTTTGCTTTTTTTTTTCTTGATTTATCTACTCTCTTACTTTTCCAAACATTTCCAGCATGACTTAGCTCTAATTCTGTGATGAAGATCCAATCTGGTGCTATGATCTGCAACGTATTCAACTGTGATTGAAGCCTCTCAGCTGAGTTTACTCCTTCTCGACCTACACAA
The DNA here is from genome assembly GCA_035578085.1 of Solanum pinnatisectum. Taxonomy (NCBI): domain Eukaryota; kingdom Viridiplantae; phylum Streptophyta; class Magnoliopsida; order Solanales; family Solanaceae; genus Solanum; species Solanum pinnatisectum. The sequence continues at coordinate 46,237,621 of CM069078.1, read as the reverse complement.
CCCTGTCCCCCCCCCCTACTTTTTTTTTGTGTATATTTGCTACCTGAGAATCTATGTAGCTTTTTGTACCCAGTTGTGTCTTCTTGACAAGATAAATAATTTGTTATGACACTTGTGAAAATGTGATGTTCCTTGCCCTTCAATGTCTTTATTACTGCTTGGTCTTGACTATTGTGAATCTTGTGTAATTTCTGGTCTGACATAGTCTCATTGTGGGATGATTGCGCGTGTCCTGATTCTGAGTGTAGGAATTTGTGCTTTGTCTGCGTTTAATATCCTTCTTTCCTTCACTGGTAGTTCCTGGAAACAACTATATTGATGTTCTGCTTGTGATTCTATAACTATATTAGCTAATGAATCTGCCAAATTATTACCCTCTCTAAATATGTGTGTGATCTTTGCTCTAATCTTCTCCATTATCTCTCTGATCTCTTTCACTTTTTCTGTTATTTTCCATGGAACCCTCCAAGACTGTTGAATGATTTTCTTGAGACTGAGTGAGTCAGTCTCGACAATCACATTATGCATTCTTCTGTTAGAACACTCTCTAAGAGTTGTTAGGATAGCAACAGTTTCTGCTTCCATATTTGTTGCAATGCCAATACCTTTAGCTTTGACATATATCAGATCTCTTTTATCATTTCTAATACAAAATCCAAACGAACTCTAACTAGGATTACCTCTACATGCTCCATAAGTGTTACATTTTACATATTGATCTTCAGGAGGTTTCCAAGTGACCCTTAAGTAGTGTATCTTTGGCTTGTACTGATTGAACCTTTGAATTATGTCTTGCCATGTCCATCTCATTTTCTTTATCCATGGAAATTTGAATTTTTACCATCTGTCTTATCACTTCAATTGCCATTTCCACCATTCCTTCCCATCTGATGTTACTGTCATGTTTGATGGCATTCCTTCTCTTCCATAAAGTCCACCTGATGATGGCTGGAATTGCTTTGTATATATTCTGCAATTTTGGTGTTGCCTCATGTTTCCACCAAGCTATTATGAGTTGTTGAAGATGCATTCCATCAATGTTGATTCCTACAAAATGAGCAAATTACCTCCATAGCTTGTAAGTTATGGGGGCTGTTAGGAATAAATGTGTCATTGTTTCCTCCTATTTTCTGTCACAACACCAATATCTGGAAACTGTATTGATTCTCATCTTCTTAAGATTGTCATCAGTGTCAATCCTCCTTTTCCATACTCTCTACAAGAAAAAATTAATCTTAAAAGGCAACCATTTATTCTAGAGTAACTCACAGTCCCTTCTAGTTTCCTGTTTGTTTCTCATTATCTGCCAAACTGATTTTACTGTGAATCTTCCTTGTGCATTTGCCATCCACTAGGCCACATCATTTCCAAACAAAGTGTTTGGAGGTGAGATGTTTTCCATAATATGGTCAGTCATTTCTAAAGACAGATTTTGTAGCAATTTCTCCCTATCCCACCCCTCTTCTGTGCTGAACTCCTTCACTTTCACCTCCTCTTCATTTGCATTTTCTTCTATATAGTACAAAGCTCATTGTTTAGTCCAGTTGTCAAACTAGAAACTAGAATTACCTGTCTTAATTTGCCACCATATTTCATATTCTACTTCCTCCCTTATTGATTTCATTCTTCTCCAAACATGAGATGTCCCATACCCCTGAGCAATAATAAGGTGATGCTTCTTATAATATTTGTTCCACATAAAAGATGCCCATAAAGTGTTTGTAGACGTTCTGAAATTCCACCATAATTTGGCAAACAGAGCCTTTGAAACATCATGTAGTGATCTCCATCCCAGTCCTCTTTCAATTCTTGGATAACACATTTTGTCTCATCCCACCCAATGCTTATTCTTGGCACCAGTAGTGTTGGCCCAAAAGAACTTAGCAAAAATTTTATGCAATTGAGTAATGGCACAAGCTGGTGGGTTCATGGCAGAGAGTACATAAATTGGCAATGATTGTAATACATTGGCTATTAGGACATATCTTCCTCCAAAAGAAAGTAACATGTTCTGCCAGGAGCTTATTCTCTTCATCACCTTTTTAATCAAACTCTCAAAGTGAGATATGTTCTTCCTTCCATAGAAAATAGGGCATCCTAGATAGGTGAAAGGAAATGATCCCTGCTTAATACCTGTTATTCTCTTTATTTTCCTGCATATACTAAGTGGCACTTTTTCATGCAAATATACAAAGCTCTTATCTAGATTTATCATCTGTCCTGACACTTGTTCATATTTTCTCAACAACTTTATCATTTTCTTCATTGAGTATGATTGTCCTGAACAGAACAATATAGTACATCAACATAACTCAAATGGTTAATCTCAGGCTCCACTTTGGTAGTCCAAATCCTTTATACTTCTGATCCTTGAATAGGTGATTAAGATTTCTGGCCAAGACCCTTGCTGTTATGATAAACAAAGCTGGAGAAAGTGGATCCCCTTGTTTTAATCCTCTTGAATATTGAAAAAATCCAAAGGACTGCCCATTCATAATTATTGAGTACCAATTGTTTGATATCAACCTTACTACCATGTCAATGATCCTTTCTAAAAATCCAAAACTCCTTAGCACCTTTGTGAGAAAAATCTATGACACTCTATCATATGTTTTAGCCATGTCTAATTTCACCACCACATTATGTAGTTTGTTTCTACTAATTATATCCCTAATGATCTCCTGAGCTAGAAGCACATTCTCTGTAATGCTTCTCCCTTTCACAAAACCTGCTTGATTCTGGGATATAATAGTAGGTAGTACTTTTACTAATCTATCATGTAACAGTCTTGACATGATCTTGTTAATGAAAGTGCTAAGGCTTATTGGTCTCAAATCACCAAAACTATCCACCACCTCCTTTTTAGGAATAAGAACTAGATTAGTGTGTGTTATAAACCTAGGAAGCTCCTGACCACAAAAAAAAAATGCTCTCACCATGTTGACTATATCTATTTTCACAATTTTCCAACAACTTTGAAAAAACTCTCCAGAGAAGCCATCTGGACCACGTGCACTATCTCCATTTAATGCAAAAACCACTTTTTTTATCTCCTCTTTAGTTGGTAGTATTCCCATCTCTTCATTCTGCTCTTTTGATATCATTTTAGGTATCTGGTCTAACATTGAAAAATTTGTAGGCACATTAGTCTCCTTAAATTGTTCCTTAAACACATTCACTGTCTCTTCCCCAATATTTTGTGTGATGGTTATTGTATCTCCTCGCCTGATTTTTATCATAGATATCTGCATCTTTCTCCTTCTCTCATTAACATATGCATGAAAAAACTTAGTGTTGCTATCACCCTCTTAAAACCATCTCATTCCTGCCTTTTGCTTCCAATACTCTTTTTCAATGTGCAGGTATCTTTTTAAGTTTACCTCAACTTTCTTCAATGCAGTCCCATTTTCTTCTGATGCATTGATTTCTAACTGAACTTCTTTGGCCCTTACTAAATCCTCCAATGTAACCACCTATTGAAAAATATTTCCAAAGGTTGTCTTACTCCATTGTACCAAAGCTAATTTCACCCTTTTCATTTTGGTTTGTACAACTGTGAATGGTGAGCCTGTTGCTTCCTTCTTTCAGATTTCCTCCTCCACTGTTGTCTAAAAACTATTATGTCTTGTCCAGAAGTTAAGGAATCTAAAATGCTTATAAATTTGCTCCTGGCATGTACTGCAAGTAACATGGAATGGGGCATGATCAGAACCCTCCCTGATTACTTCTGTATTCTACAATTCAGCCATAAATGCATTATTCCCAAAGACTCTGTCCAGTCTTTTAAATATACAATCTTGCTCTATTCTGCCATTCCACCAAGTGTAACAACTTCCAGAGAATTTAATCTCATGAGCTTATGCATTGTACAAAATCCTCTACTTTTATTTGTGAGACAGGTAATCCTCCCAGCTTCTCTGATTCATCAGTAATGGTATTGAAATCTCCCCCTACCAGCCAAGGACAATTTGTACTGTAAGTCACTTCCTCAAGGTCATTCCACAGTTCCAATCTCTCCAGGGCACTACATCTAGCATAAACTGCTGTAATCTTGACTTGAGCATTGTTGTTCCTATGCTTAAAAGAGACAGTAATTTGCTGCACTGATTCAATACAATCCAGCTCCTCCCACTTATCATCCCAAAACAACCATATTTTGGAAGAACAATTAACTTTGGCATGTTGTTTCCCAAGTCTTCTCCTGTATCTATCTATTTCTGAAGGGCTTTGAAAAGGCTCTAAGAGAGCAATGTATGAGTAGTGATGTTTTCTATTTAGATCCAGTAGTCTCTCAAAAGAATTTTGAGATTTTATAGATCAGATATTTCAAAATAGAATTTTACTAATTATTAATCAAGAAGTAAAGGCTTGCTTCCTCTACTCTTTGTATTAACATAAGATATGCCCAAATGATTATTCCTGTGATTTCCATATATTCCCTTCAAATGACCTATTTGTCTTGGAGATAGATCTCCCTCTCTACTGATGCAATGTATGTTAGCATCCATGCTTTCTTCTTCTATGTTTAGCTTTTCTTTAATATCTTGTGGCTTTTCTTATCAATCCTAGGTGTAATGAAACTATCTACTTCTTTCCTTGACAAACCATCTTTTATCACCAATTCCAGTGCATTTACCTTCCCCCATTCCTTTTTCTTATCAGCCATTGACTTACGTGCCTCCAGTTGTGTGTCATTTGTGTCTGTATCTTTGTCAATAAGATGTTCTGATCTATCAATTTGCTCTAATCCTATGTTGTCCTCTTTTAGGTGAAAATTAGAGGACCCTGTCTCAATTTCCTTTCTATTTTCTTCCTGTTGTGTTACTGCTTTTTGCTATATTGGTATAATTTTAATACCCCCCTCTGCATTTTGTGTAAAAGAATCTTGCTTATCAGCTTCCCCATCTAATGCCCTAAATTTATTTTTTGTAGTCACCTTTGCATTAACTTGTGAATTTCTTTCATGCCATACTCGTTTTGTCTTTCTGATTTGATTCTGATACCCCCTTTTGTACCTATACCTCCTCCTCTGTTCCCTGAAAACTCTTTCATCTGTTGTCCTTTCTTTATCCACCTGCACTCCATCACCATGTTCATGTTTTTTTACCCTTATCACCTTTTCCATCAACTTGGTCACCTTTTTCCCCCTTGTCATCTTTGCTTTCTTGCTTCTGTTCTTTCTCCTCTGTTTGTTCATCTTGTGGAAACAATTCTGGATGAATTACATAGCAGTCTTTCTCATTGTGTCCCTGGAGCTTGCATGTTTTGCAATATTTTGGAACATAATCATAATTCATTGTCACTCATTTTTCCATTATTTCCCCTATCTTCTTTCTCATTCCAATACTAATTCCTTTTGGGAATTCTCCCAAAAGATCCACCTCTACCTTTACCCTTGCACAACTAGGTCTTGTTTTATTCTGAGTTGCCAAATCTACCTGTAAAGGTCTTCCAACCGCTGCTGCCACAGAAAATATTATCTCCTTACCGAAAAAGTTCGATGGTAATGATGGGAAAGAGATCCAGGCTATCGCAGTGGTCGTTTCCTCCTCTGGATCAAACAAGGGATCCCACTTTAGTGTTCTCATTGGATAGGACCAATGATTATGAGTGATGTAAAATTGAGGCTTTGATAATAGTTTCACATAGTCCTCAAGTAGTGATGCCCTGATCAATACGTATCTGTTAGTCAAAAGCCCTATGTTCACTTCCCCTTTTAGTTCACATTGTTTTGGGATTAATTTCCTCATATCCAATATATCAGGCCATCCATAAGAAAATTTCCCAATCACTGCATATTGTAGGTCCTCGTTAATAATCATTTGTTGTACTTCACCCTCGTCCCATACTAGCTTAGGTTCACCATGCAAATACGTTAAAGGCTTAATATGTATGCTCCAATGTTGTGTTTTTGGTGCAACAAGAGTGTTTGCGTACGATATTTTCTTTTCCTCTAATGGTCCCTGCGTCTGGCCAACCTCACCTGGCGAAGGCTGGCTGGTGGCCATGGCGGCCATTGAACAAAGTAGGCAAAATTAGGTTTTAGGCTTTTAGATTGTTGACGGCTCTTTCTCACTCCAAATAGTTGATCTCAACGAAATATGTATTGAAATTAACTTTTTATAATGTGACATATCGTTAAACAACATACTCAGTAAAATTTTACAAATAAAATATGAAAGATGGAGTGTACGCAAATTTTACTATTGTAGAGTAGAGAAGTCGTGATAACATTCTTTTTTACATTTGGATTTCCGATAAATGGCAAGAAGAGAATAAATTTAGAAGTGAAAATTAAATGTAAGACTGGATTATAGATCTAGATCTAGATCAATTGCAAAACTCTACTGAACACTTAACAGATTCTTTATAAAAGCTCCAAACTTAATAAAAGATTTGTTATACCAAATTAGCTACAATTTTTTACCAAAAAATTGCCAGTGTCAGTTTTTGCAGAGGAGTTTAAAAATTCCACTCACTTTATTAGTTGAAGCATTCATTACTGTTTTACTAATACAAATTTAAACACCATCACTTCAAAAATTGATTGTAATTACTAATTAGGTGAAAAAAATAATACTAAATAATTATTTTGAAGAAAAAAATCCCATTTGACTTAATTAATTGCAAGGAACCTACAAAATCAAAGTCCCTTTATTTAAAAGAAAAAAAAAAAACTTCTGAACAGATCTCTTTTATTTCATTTTTTTTGCCTTTTTTTTTGTTTCTTTTAATAAACGTAAACAAGTGATCACGTGGTGTCGCGTGATAGCTGAGTACAGTAAAGAAATACCGTACATTACATAATAATAAATTAATTATTATTATTATTATTATTATTATTATTTTTCTTTGACATAATTATAATTTTGGATTTGTTTGTGGGAAAAAAAATATTGTAGTTTAGTGGCGTGTTGGTTGTCTCGTGACTAAGGTCACAAAATGAGATTATTTAAGTGTAAACCATCTTACAAGGATGTCGATTTAGGAATCTAATCATGTTCTTGGACAGGCTTTTTTTTTTTTTTGAAATTTTATGGCAAATAAGTAGAAGAAAAGACAAGCAAAACCCCATGAAAAAGCCAGAAATAAAAAAGATTCACTAGTGAAATTAATTAATTAAAACTAGTTCTAATTTATAATTTGCCACAACTTACCTTGGACATTAAGCTATGCTCTCAGCCTAACCCCATGCTACCTTGTATTTCGGTACTATACAACAATAATATATCCAGTGAAATTTCATATGTGGGGTTTTAGGAGGGTTAAGTGTACCTAGACCTTACTACTATCTCATTGGGATAAAAAAAGGTCATTTTTGAAAGACTTTTGACTCAAGTGCAACAAACTCAAGTAGAAAGAAGAAGAAAACATAACATGAACTAACAAGAGAAGTAGTGCAAAACCTACCAGAAAGGAACAAGAACAGTAAAGTAGTGTGATAATCGAAACACAGTAAATAACACATGATGATAAATAAGAACTACAACAATACGGTTAGTACAACGACAAACACAAAAAAAAAAAAAAAAACTAGAAAGACAAGACTCTATAAACTATTAACTTTTTATCCTAATACACAATCTCCATACTCTCTTATCTAATATCATATCCTCGATAAATATGATTGAGATAAATAAATAATTGACATCGTTCTATTTTTAATTTAATTAAAAGTGAATCGATTCGGATATGAATTAGTCTTTATCAGTAAATTTTGTATGCGGAATGAGTACATTATAAGGAAGAGACATTTTTGTTTTTCTTCATTATTTTATTTCAAATAGAAAATCTGTATGTAGATGATTTGATAAGTGGGGTGAATTGTGTTACTAGAAAAGGAAAAAAAAGGTATGGTTGATTCATGAGTTTTTATTTTATATATGGGACAATTAATAAAATGGGTTCCATACCAAGAAGATATTTAAAATCTTTGATGGGGACTATATCTTATACATATCCCCTACTGTTCCATTGTTTTTAAGTTATGGGAGTTTGTTGAGTCACATCGATAGGCACATCATGTGTGTTTTGAGGGGCCAATTTTTGTTTTGTGTATTTCTATCATTTCATAAAAATAGTCATTTAATTAATTAATTAATTATCCTTACATGAACTAATGCTATTAAGGGTTGTACAATTAACATAATGTGCATGATTATTAAAGTTTAATGATTAAGTGGACATAGTCAGCCGACATGAAGGGATTGATCAAAAAAGACAAGAATCATTAAGACAGCTATAACTGTTCAAAATAAGCCTACAACTCAAGTTTTTTCATATCTATTGCGGCAATTTTAAGCTTCAACTTAAATAAATAAATTAAAATTAATGATGACAAAGTGTAATAAATTAAGAACCACACAAGAGATTTGTTTATAAATGCAAAATGATTGTACATTGGAAAAGAGTTAAAAAGGAGTAGGTGGAAGTTCTAGACTTGTATGATGATTTCCAAGAAACATGAATAGAAAGAAAAGCAAATACCCTTGCAAGTACATTTTTAAAAGCCCATCACCATTACAACTAATGTTTGAGTTAAAAAGTAGCACATGCACGTATAGGTGGAAGTTCTAGACTTGTATGATGATTTCCAAGAAACATGAATAGAAAGAAAAGCAAATACCCTTGCAAGTACATTTTTAAAAGCCCATCACCATTACAACTAATGTTTGTAGGGGCGTCGAAGCGAATCTAAAATTTCTAAAATATGAGTGTGGTTGATGATTTTAGGCATATTTATATTTCTAAGTTGTCAACATTTGTCCATGAATCGATTAGATTGAAGAATGATCTCTAGTCATTAGCTTAATTTTTAGTGTAACTTGTGATGATTGTGCACTTACACACATGATTAGTTGTTTCAGGAACTCTCAAGGGAATTGGAGTCAACTTGAAGAAAAGAGATGCAAAAGAGCATGAAAAGCGGCTAAGGATAAAGGCCCCAGGGCCAAGCGCACTGCTAGGCCCGAGACGCCAAGGGCCAAAGTTCTGATGCTCCTGATGGTGCTCTGCAAGGCGCGACGCGCCAAGCCTCAACATTCAGAGGTGTTTTCCTAGCGCTCTGCTAGGCGCGCCGCGCCACAGTGGAAAGTTCTAAGCTAATTGTTAGGCGCGACAGGTCCCACTTTTTTCGACTTTTCCAACTTTTAAACATTAAATAGGATTCCTAATTTGAGTAGGATTTGTTCCCAACTTTTCCTACTATTATAACTAGATCCTTAGGGCTCCATTATTGGGGTTCGACGTTTGATTTAGTGTGCAAGAGCAAGAATTCAAGTTTGTAATAGGTTTTAATCCTTTAACTATTCTATTTTCTGGAAATTGCATGAACTATTGTATTTCCTTGTTTTCTAATAGCATGAGTAGCTAAACGCCCTAGTTATGGGGCTGTAGCTACAAATTGATGGTTGATTATTTGAGGTTGTTGAATTAATTTTTGGTTGTCAATACAAGTTACTTCTATATTCTTGTTTTAGTATTTTATGCTTGTGCACCATAAGATAAATCTATTGTCTAATCTTAAAATCGGGAGAGGAGGTTAGATAGACCAGAGAATATAGAGAGCTCGATCCACCCATTAAATTGAGGTGATTAGTGTTCAGGAGTGACGCCCAGACGAACACCTTGCTTGGTTACGAAATGGGATGAAATATAAATGCTCGCCAGTTAGTCTATTTATCCCCGCTCAACGATGTAGTTAGATAGCTAACTGGGGTAGGCGACGAGGGGCGTATAACCCGGATCATATCATCAACCCTATAAACTAGTAACTTGACAACTGAAATTAGTTCCAAGCCAATAATATGATACATGATATTCATTATATGCTGCAACCCTGGAATTGCTTTTAACTTGCTTGAAACATTATATCAAAGTCGTTCACATTTAGTTACTTTCAATTAGTGCATAATTATTAGTAGATAAACAATAAATCATCAACTCTTGAAAAGGTTACTTTCTACTTTTAGTTGTAGAATTAAGTGAATATAAATTGATCATAAGTCCCTTGGGAGCGATAACTCGTTTCTTAAAGAATCTATATTACTTGCGCGACCACGTACACTTGTGTCTATATTGGGGAACAACAGTTGATATTTATGTTCTTCAATTTAAATTAAGCATAAATAAATATTTAAGTTTGTATAAAGTTGAATAACTAGACACACTTGTCTATATAGCAATTCGCTAAAAATATACTCAAACTGATTTATATTATGTCATGTAGGACACATATCATGTCGGACGTGTGCGTCTACTTGTTCAACTTTATACAAATTTAAATATCTACTTATGCACACTCAAAATTTAGAGGCATAAATGTCATATGAGCGTGCACATCTAGATATCTCAACTTCATATCAACTGACAACTAAACACTCAACTACTCCAATTGTGTCTCTTGGATACTTGATATTGACGTAACACATATATAAATATTAAAGGTGTCTAAATAATATATTTGTAAGTAGAGTGTTCAATCGACACAATGAAGATAAGTTGAAATGTCTTGATATGCACATTCAAAATTGAAGTGTTTGTATGTCAGTTGAAGCCAAAATTAGAATGATTATTTATATATTATGTCTAACCGTAGCACAAGACTTATAGTTAATTAGAAGGAAGGAATTCCAATTATTTCATCATATATCCCTCGTTGGTATCTCACATAAACATATGTATATATATATATATATATATATATATATAACTATGCATTTGTATTGTTTAATTACACAACATAATATAGTACCACCCACCAATTGGCAGTCGTATTAAACTTGTTATCAGTGTAGGGACATTTCTTATCGTTTGCCTTTACAGTACTGTAATATTCACTGGACATTAAGAACCACAAAATATACACCTCCGTACGTATGATATTTTTTACACACCGTACTCCAAAGAAAAGAGAAAAAAATCAATTACACTTAATAATTACGATCAAATCAATAAATATATCGTAGGTTCATATATATGCACCTTTTGTCATTAATTACTACTACTAATTAATTATAATATGCATATATGCGATCATTATCTTCCATTAGAATTATAATATGGTCCAATTGGACCCGATTTCCTTGATCGATTCAGGGAAAGTACATCATATATGGTTTTTTTGGCTAAATCATTCGGTATTCGAAATTTATTAACTCAAATAATTCATATCTATATGGTGGAGAGTGCTTTAATTAAAATGAAAACGGCCTGTATTTTGAGCTTTTCGATTCCTATTCTTTAAACTCGATAAATTATTTAAAGTACATGCAAAGTTTTTCTTCTTTTAAGAAAAAGCCTAAAATCGTTCAACTAAAATTTGTGATAATATTTACAATTTGGTTGAACAGACCACTAAATCACATTACAATTTAGACCAAGCAAGTGTCATTAATTCCTTTTCTTATCGTTTCCAAAACTTTATATTAAGTTGAATTATTGGATGCTTTCATCAACCAAATCCATTTTAGGCTCTACTTTTGTTGGAATCTTCACCCAAACGTATGTTTTTCTCCATAACAAATTATCAGTCAAAAAGTGATTAATGAAAGAACAATAATTTTTTTTAAAATTAGAAGCACTAACATCATTTTCCATTCAATTAGGTATGTTAATTAATATATCGTCATTGCTAGAAATAAAGTACTTTTTTCTGTTGCTTTAGTCATAAATTCCTTTAAAAGTTTTGGTTATGATTGGAGAATTGGAGTTGTTAGATCACCACTTCATCTTTTAAAAATTATTTTTTATAAGAAATTTGACTACCAAAGTATATATAGAGATATTAATTAGTGTGCATCCTTCATCAGATAACTCAAATTCGAGTTCAAGAAGATAAGAAAAGTTCTTGTTAGGACTTGGGAGAGTCGTCTCAAAAATATCCCAATCCTTATATAAATATCGAACATTAGAGGACAATAAAAAATATTGCTAAGGAATGTTTGCATGAAACATCCTTGACACCAAAATCATATCTGAAAATTGTCAATTAGTGGAGAGTCTCTTTATCCTTTTAATTAATATATAGCTTTTCTGTTAGAATAATTAATAATGTTTCATATACGTTGTTTTATGCTCCCCTCGAGTTTAGCATTCAAAAATTGTACCAACTTAACTTTTTCCTGTATTTTTTAATATTAAACTAATTATTTTCTAATTAAAAGAACAATTGGAGGATCAAGTCAAGAACAGTAATGAATCAAAGTAAGGTATATATATATAGTTGATGTGCTACTTTAATTTTTAGCAATAATTTAACTCTTCAATTTGTTGGTATTTAGGGTGGAAAAGGGGTCTTCACTTAATTAATCATTTTAACTTACCTTCTGTCTTTGTGTTTGTTGTGGGGAGGATTTGTGCATGTTCTTTGATTAGATGGGGATTATAAAACAAATCCCAATTAGAAAAGTTTATCTCTATAATGGTCCAAATTTTATATACTTTGACCTTTTCTTTTTCCTTCAATAAGATTGGCCTATATCAGTCTATTGCATGGCTTATTACCCTACAAATGGACGATGCATATATGAACTAATTAATGAAAGTTTGATAATGTGATGTATTCCATGTTTCAAGACGTAGTGTTGCGAGTCAGCTTCCACGCATTTTAGCTAATTCATTATATGAGTACTACTTTCTTGTAGAAGAGATACTAAATGATTAGAAATCGTCTAACTATTTTATTTCATCGGAATTTGATCAGATTTACCAACGGATAGTTAAAAACAATACAATCAAAAATTAATTCTGATTCATTTTTTTATCAAAATAAATCGATCAAGTTCAAAAATTGCACCACCGTTATTTACTTTACAACCAATCTCTATCACTCCCTACTAGCAGACATCATTTGGCTGAGCCTTGTCGATATCAACAACGAGGAAGAAATAACCAAAAATACTAACTTACTATGGCTCTTGGCCCAGACAATGTCCTAAACATAGTTGAGGAGATCAAAGCAACAAGAAGCACCTAGATGACTTTTTTTAATTAAGTAGATTGAGACGTTATTGTGTTCCTCATTCCCAAATATGAAAAAATATGTTCTCATAAAATCTTGCTTCAATCTGATTTAACTAGTGACTGATCCCAATCCACAACAAAGAAAGAAGAAAAGAAAAGGACTAAAAAGAAAAAAAAGACTACATTATCTTTTTCATTTGGTATGTAACTTATTTTAGGTCTTTAATGTGCTTTCCTCCAACTTTGATGTATGCTTTGCTTCTTCTAATTGCATTTGCTAAACCAAATGATTACTCCTTTTAATTAGCTTAGCATCTCGAAATGTTGTTCATTTCCAAGGTTAATGCTTTCGTTAACTTTTGTACTTTCGGCTCTAAAGAAACAATAATTGAATTAATTAAGCAACAAATTTGTCTGTTTTACAAAATGGTCTCTTTCTTTAATTTAATTTAGTTTATTACTTTTTCACTTCCCCCATGCTTACAACTTTCCTCATACCACCACAATGATTTCTCCTTCATTAGAAAAAAATTACATAAGGAGAATTATAGGGATGCTCTACAAATCATCCAAATAACTTCCTCTTGTTAGCTCATACAAGTTTCCGTAATTTGATTTTTACAAAGAATTAACCTAATTAAACAGTCATTCATCAAACCGTTTAAATTAAAAATAGCCAGTAGATATGTAATATATGTATAGTTCATTTGGTAGAAATTCTCTATATTTGTTCATCTCCTTCAAATATGTGGTCTTATTTATTTCTAGCATATAGTTACAATCCTCAATAATATCCTCCTTTTTGATTGATTTTTTTTGTACTAAACATAAAAACTCATGCAATAAAAACGAATAAAGCACTTTATAATGAACCATATATACTAGTACTTATAATAGACCAATCATGGAAAAGTCATTATCAAATGCCCAAAGAAAACCCTGAGGATTTCAGAATGTGTATATGAGGAATTTGGTAGCTTCATTTATAAAATTGTACCATTTACCCTACTATTTATTAGCCAACCTACCTAACATAGAACAAGCAACAACTACTGAATGATAGAGACCTTTCATTCAAATATTTTTGAGATATTCATAACTAGCAAGACTTTATTTTATACAAATGAGAATTGGCAAATGAACTAATTGCTAACTTAATATTCCATACTTCTTGCATTACCATAGAATCAAGGATATTTCTCACAAGGACAGGGACATCGAGAGTGGTGGGACGGGGAGAAAGAACCAGAAATTACGAAAGGAATTAGTTTCTAAAACTAGTTTCTATATGCTATGGTCGAAATTTTGCAGAATCGATGAAACAAAGCATTCGAACCAGCAAAACTGGATGTGAAATTATAGTCAATACATTGCAAAACTGTGTCATTCTGCATTTTAATCGATGTGTAAAATCAGCTTGAAATCAGTTTCCTTTATTGCCAATGTTTCCAGGCATTGGGAAGTGCATCGAAAGTTGTTTCTCCAACTCCACTAGACTGAAAAAACATAAACATGAGAGGGAAGATTGTGTCAAAAGTAAACAAATATCTTATGAAGATTGAATGAAAACGAATTTAGATTCGAATAATTATCTTACATCTCATATTTCTGCAAAGCTTCTGTTTGTTTCGCTTTATAGAGATCAGTGTCCTTAGGTACGGTGGTGCTGAAATTATAGTCTACAAAGTTGGATCAATAAAACCCATCAGCAAGAGAATTAGCAAAGGAGAAGACAAGGCGGCTTAATAGGGCATTTTCTAGGAAGCAACCTTACTTTAGTTACAAAAACTATTCAACAGGAGAAGAATAATAAGCATATTCATGCAAAAATGGACAAAACTTTCAGCATGCCCCAACCCATACTCGATGAAACAACCCATTCCTACTGAACCCTCTCTTAAATGGTACATGTCATTCCGTATTTGTGAAAATCAAGTTAGTTTCTGCATGTCTGAGAAGTAAATAGCATGTTAGCTCAAAAAGTATTCCCATCATCGAATGCTAGCTCAATTATTCACCATCCCCTCTGCCCAACACCCCCAAGAAAAAAGGTGCTCGATACACGGTATTATATCTCAGTAAACCACCCTCCAAGAAAATCCCGACAACCATCTCTTTTATGTCAAAACATCAATAGCAATTGACAAAGCAGTGTCCTAACCCAAAAATGCAACTTGCATCTAAATTAAACCAAAAAGAAATTAAAATAATCTTAACACAAAAAAAAACGCCTTAAGAATCAACTGTCACCTAAGCAAGCAGTATCCAACTTAAGTCATTCTCCAGGTGTCTGGAACAACATCAATGGTTTGCCGCTGCCAACGACCCAACCACCGACTAAACAGGCCATACCCCCATGACTTACTACTTTCACCATGTCCTTCCGTTCTCCATAGCAGGTAAAAACTCTCAAGAAGACCTAAAACCAATTAACACTTCTGATTCTGAATGCCAAACCATCCAGAGCCCCCACCTCAAAATACTTTATCAATTAAACACTTTTTCTCAATACCTAAAGATCTAATCACACACACCCTCAAAGAACACTGTAGTATCCATGAATAAAGCAAATTATGATTTAAAGAAAATAATTTAATTTCTAATATTCTACGGCCAGATCCTGACAGGAGGACGTGGTAGGAGACGTTCAATATGGCAATAATTATTAAGCATATACCTTAAACAACAAGGATCATGGAGAGTGATAAAATGGATGCCACAATGGACAGATGGGTCTTTGGAGTACATGCAAACATGGAGAAGTACAATCTAGTAGCAAAGGTAATTAAGAATGGATTTATCATTTAGGATAGATATGTTTTTGAAGTAATTCAAAGATGTTCGGTTCATGTATTAAGCAGGATCTCCGCTTCTATAGGAATACTCTTCCAACACTGACGGGAAACCACAGAATTAGATTCATATGAGCTTTTCTCCCTTGCACAAAAATATTCATTGTATACAAAAAGGTCTAGTAATGATTAATTATTCTGACAATTTAGTACGTGCTTACTCTTGTTATGCACTACATTCTATGTAACAACAGAATTCACCTGTAGTTTGAACTGGAACAAGTTTCTTCACATCTTCACTTTTCTTGACTTCTGACACAGACACGTTTTTGGTGAATCCTGGTCCCTGCCAACAGAACAAATTGTCAATAATAGGTTTAATGCTGAATAAAGCATGAAGAGAATTAGAAGTTGACAATGCAGACACAAAAGCATGCATGATCAGACATATGGAATTACTGAATTCCTCTTTCATTCAGTGGAGGAAGAAATGAGATACTGGAAACATGACATTAATGCAGTAAAGCCTACTCAACTTCCGATAAACTAGATATTATACCTTCTTCTTCTCCTTTCTCTTCAGAATTTTCATGTGGCATTTTTTTATGTAATGCATCAAATGGTAACGTGAATGCCTTGAATTTAATTGTTCTCTCACATCAGAATTCTCAGTAAGCCAGTCTATAATTTCTTTTGATTTAACCACCTCGTCTGTGTCTAGAGTCTCTAACCAGGAATAGACAGGCTTCCACTGATCAGTTCGTTGAAATCGATGATCAAAATTTTCCTGTCATGAAAGGATTCTAGGAATAAATTGCTAGTCATCTACCACAAAGCAAGATACTGGTTGATGCAAAACTAAATCAAACATTGGGCAAGAACAGCTGTGCAAGAGACACACTAAATATTCAAGTAATAATTAAACCTGTACAGATTAGATGAAATACTACAGTAACAATGAATTAAAATTTTCAACTGAGACATGGCAATGATTCCTAAAATAGGCAGTTTTTAGCAGTCTTTTGGACTATAGCAAAGTATAGCATTATTATTACAGGCCAATTTTTAAAATGCTCAATGACCTATGGCTCCTGGAGATCCTTTCACATGAAACTTTTAGTATTGTATACAAGATATACTTTTTCATATTTTTCTAACAGAGGTGTCTGGGCCAACACCAGCACAGGTGTCGGGTAACTGTACTCACCAACACTTCATTGACCACTAGGCCACACACTTGGGGTGCTACAACCTATAATGTGTATTCTGCCAATACCTTTTAACTTAATGAACTAAAAAGACATGCATCTTCCCAGAATAATACAAAAAACAATCTGGAAAGCACACAGACAGAAACCGTGAATATATTGTATGAAGTGTTCTTGAAGTTTTTCTACATATATAGATGCTTATCTGGCAGGGCCAAGAATGTGCATAATAAACAACAAGTGTGATTATAAAGGATTAAGACAAGAAGGGATGTTGAAGGGGCTTTAGGCTGTTGAGTAAATGGAGATCAGAGTTTAAATTGGTTCTTGAATTCAGTCTAGGGGCAGGTGCTAAGGAATTTACTGGCTTGATGAGGCAGAAGTTATGGGTTCCAGCAAGTGCAGTCAACAAAAGACATCCATGTGAAGTTAGGAGGACCTCGTACAAGAATGATAACCTAAGGAAATATGCCAAATGGCAGAAGCAGTAACAGTGAGGTTGACTATCTTCTATTGTGCATCATGGACCGAAAGTTAATCTGATTATCAGTGTCAGCCCACAAAAGTAACTGACCAGAGTGTCACGTCCTTAGTCTTCAATTAAGTGCATGTGCGACACTTGACAACTTGCTCACATTCTTGCACTGTGTAACATCATTCTATCTCATTCAACTTGCGGCTCTCGAATGCTATAGGATAAATATCCTGCATCAAGACACCCCCAATAGTAAAATCAAATGCATATGTAGGTACCTTGAATGTCTTGGTAAAGTCGGGCAATGCCAAGACTGTCACAACTGTCTTAATGCCTTCAAATGCCTTTTGACAATGTTCCGTCCAAACTCATGGCTTGTTCTTCTTTAACAACTAAGTTAATGGTGTTGCTTTGGCTGAATATTCACTGATGAACCGGCGATAGTAGTTAACAAGGCCAAGGAAAGATCTCAACTCAGTTAACTTTGCAGGTGCCTCTCACTCTTGGATAGCTCGTACCTTAGCCTCGTCCATGCGTAGCTTGCCATTGATGATGACATGTCCAAGAAGGGTCCTTTGATTGTGCAAATTTGCACTTCTCCCTCTTGATGTATAACTCATTCTCCTGCAAGACTTGGAACACCTTTCTTAAGTGCTCTACATGCTCCTCTAAGATGTTGCTATAGATGCCTATATCATCTAAGTATACTACTACAAACTTATCAAGATAGCTGATAGAGATGAAAGAACTTGTTCATGAGAGAGAAAAATGTAACATGGGCGTTGGTTGAGCTGAAATGTATTACCAACCACTCAAAGGCTCCATATCTCGTCACATATGATGTCTTCGGCTCATCCCCTTCCACAATGCGAACCTGGTAGTAGCCTTTGTGAAGATCTACCTTGATAAAGTCCTTGGCTTGTCCAAGTCTATCAAATAAGACCGTTATTAGCAGGATCAAATGCTTGTTCTTCATTTTAACTTTGTTAAGCACCTGGTAGTCTACACATAAACACAATAAACCATCCTTCTTCTTTTGGAATAACATCGGCGCGCCAAAGGTGTCTTTGATGGATGGATGTGACCGGCATCCTATTACTCTATCAATTATTTCATAAGCTTCAGGCGGTACCATGCGATAAGAAGCGTATACGGGTGGCTTAGCTCCTGGCTCTAACTTAATCTTGTGATCTACCTCATGCCTAGGAGGCAAGTGCTTAGGTAGTTTGTTTGGGCATAGCATCTTTGTGCTCTTTCACTCACTTCTCTTTGCAAGGCGACAATGTCTCTTGGTAACCCATGTCTTGCTCCAAACTTGCAATGGTTGCCATGGACGTCAGTGCCTCCTTCTTGAGCCCCTTGACTAACTACATAGCCGAAAGTTGTGCTTGGCTCTATCAGTGCGACATAGTCACTGTAGGCACAATGCAAGCTCCTTCTTATTCCATGACCAAGAGATGTGAAGGTAGGGGTGATTAAAGTGTGACAGTGTCTAAGGAACTCTTACCCTAGAACAATATCACAGCTATCCACTATTAGGGCGGTAAAGTTTGTCGTACCTTTCCAATTGCCTAATTTGACACCAACACCATAGGCTACACCATGAGCATTTTGAGTCTTTGTATTCACGATATTAACGCGGGAGTCAGCTGGAGCGAGCTTCAACTCTAGTCTCTTTGTTGCAGCCTAGGTCACAAAATTATGAATTGATCCAGTGTCCACCAGTGCACAATTGGGTTTGTTATTGATAGTGAGATCCATGCACTAATTGCCATTGTTGTCGGGATGCATAGATTGCTACTTGACAGGTCCACATAGTCCTATCATACCTAATTGTGATGCACCCAAACACTCTCTTTGCTTTTTTCCCTTTTGCTCATGCACCATAGCATTAAGACTCTTTAAGTCGAGACAATTCCTAAAACCGTGTGGTCCTCTGCATATGTAGCATCCCTTCTTTTTGACGTAGCTCTGGTGGCCACTCAACTTCTAGAAATTGAACTTATTAGTATCTTAAGTCTAGTGGCGGCGTTAGTAGGTCTCATAGCTATTTCAATGATCTCCTCCACCTTTAACATTACTACTTTTTAACTCATTGTTTTTACCTTTGTCATACATATCATGCTAGAAATCCATCAAAGACTCAGACTCTACTATGGCTTCGTCTATATCTGTGACTTATTGGCGTTGCAACTCCTACTTAGCGCAATTCTGCAACTCATCCATAAAGTGGAACAACAAGTCATTGCTGGTGAGGTTGGGGATTTGGAGAATAAGGGTGGTGAACTCTTTGACATAGTCATGTATGCTCCATGTCTGCTTCAACTTCTGAAGTTTGCGCCTTGCCTTGTAAAAGACATTATTTGGGAAGAACTGACACTTGAACTGATCCCACGTGCTAATAGTGCATAGACCTCTCTTAGTATCAGCCACTTTTCGTCTCCACCATAGCATAACAGTCTCTGACAGGTACAACACAACATTATTGATCTTGGCTTTGTCGCCTCTCACATTTCTATGCCAAGAATAGTTCTCCAAGTGCCAAACAAAATTCTCTATTTCTTGTGCATTATGAACCCTTTTGAACACTGGTTGTTTGGGAGCCTCAATCTTAGCCTCCCTCATTACAACAACATTTCTTGTTGTCTTAGTCACGCCAGTGCCGACCTGCTCTTCGAGTGCCTCCATCTTTGCCTTCATGGCATCGATAGTGCTCAACGCTTCCATGGGTCTACAATCTAAGGTAGCGATGGCTTCAATCATCTCTATCTTGGTCTGCTTCTGCCCATCCAAGTCATTTCAGATGCTCTCGATCTTTTCAAGAATGTGCCCCTCAAGAACACTTAGGGTGTCTTCTACCTTCTCAAAGCGTTGGACAAATATCTCGACTGCATTCATCCACACATTAACCTTCATAACCACTCTCTACCAAGTGAGAAATCTTCAAGCAAGACCTCAACATCATCCTTGCTCACCTTAGTAGCAGAAGGTTTATGAATGTAAGCCTTTCGTTTGACTCAACCTTGAGCGACATTTCCTGCTGGTTTTTGTTGGCGACAATTCTCTTTTTGTTATAGCTTTTCGTGTTATTAGCATCTTGGGTGACGTTGGCTTGGGTGTTAGCAGCATTGATTTCTCCGTCGTTTGTCATTTTCTTAGTTACAACCTTGCTTGATACAATGTTGGCAGGTCCTTAGTCTTCAACTAAGTGTGCGAGCGACACATGACAACTTGTACACATTCTTGCACAACTTGCTCATAACCTCGCTATGTCAAGTCGGCCTAAGACACTAGGAATCGCTAAGGGAATGATAGAAAGAACAAAAGAGAATTGCTAGGGAGATTTGTATTGGAGAGACTTGAATTTATTTCTTGATGATATTATAGATGAATACCTCCGTATTTATACTACACACTTAGGGATAATTTGCAAATAATAATTATTAAACAAATCATATTCATATTTACAAGTAGGTTTCTTCTCTAGAATTCTCTACATGTCTAGAATATTCTAAAGCCTTTTAAAAAAAATCCTAGATATTCCATAAGAATTTAGCGTCACTCTAAGAAACTCTCCACATGGCAAAAAGGTGTGCCAACTAGCGCTTATAGAGTTGGGGATATGGTTGCGCTTTTGGGTGGTCTATTGCTCACCGCTTGACACACCTTTTTGCCATGTGGAAGCTTACATAAGAAAGATGCTAGCATTTGTTGAATATTCTAGATCCATGGAAAGTCTCTTGCAAAGACTCTAGATTCTTATGGAATATTTTAGAAGAATTTATGAAAGGTCTTAGAATATTCTAGGCATGTAGAGAATTTAGAGAACGGATCTACTTTTAAATATGAAAGGATTTGAGTACTATTTACTATTTGCACATTAGCCCTAAGTGAGTAGTATAAATAGAGGAGTATTCATTTGTAAAATCTCAAAGCAAATAATTCAAGTTCTCCCCAATACAAATGTCCCTTGCAATTCTCTTGTATTCTTTCAATCATTCCCTTAGCGAATTCCTAGTGCATTAGGTTGACTTGACATAGCGAGATCATGAGCAAATTGTGTAAGAACGTAAGTGAGTTGTCAAGTGTCGCACATGCACTTAGTTGAAGACTAAGGACATGACAAGAGCCTTTCAATAAGAAGCAAAGATTTATGAGCCCCGTAAACCTATAATTCAAATCGTAGTCTAATACTCTAATTAATAGGATTATTTCATCAAAAATTTCTTAAGTGGAATAGGCCTCCTATCTGATATGATGTAAAATGTAAAGCAATCAACAAATTAACACAGAAGAAAGAGTTGAAAGAGATATATAACCAGAAAATTGATAAAAAAAAATAATAGCACCTTAAAAGCATCCTTTGATATGAAAGCATATGAAGACACACTACCAAAGTGTCAGATTATGAAAGTAGCAAATAACGATCATGAGAGTTTCAGTTATCATTTAAGCATGCTAAAGCTCGACATAGCCTCCTATGGACTATGACATAACAATGAGACAAAGCAAGTTAGAGGGATTGGTTTGTGTTCTTGGAGAAGATCTTTGATTTTACCTAGCATGTAAAAGTCCAAAGATATATGTTGACCTAAGAAGTTTAAAAGTGGGTTTGATTCAATGATTTTAAGTATTTGAGCGCAACATCAGAAAATGAAATAATCTAGATCAACATGTACTAGGTAACTCTATTTACCAAGGCTAAGACATGTGGGAAAAAATCACCTCGTGTTTTTATCTCAGTTGGAAATGTAACCTAAAATCTCATGGTTCTCAATCAACTTCATTGACCACTAGGTCACACCCATGCATGCATAATATGAACATGATTTTGAGAAAGAACAAAAATCAAGACCCTGAAAGCAAATATAAAAAGAAATAGGAGATAACTTTTAGTTTTCCGTTTCTTGGTAGCACAAAAAGATTACACAAAAATCCACTTTTAGAGGAACAAATATTAAAACGTTGGACTAGATTTTAGTCGGTTAGCATCGATACCACAAGGGTAGGAAGTGACACTCAAAAATTAATATACTTCCAATAAGGATAAAGGTGCACAAAGCCATTTGATCTATACATCAAAAAAAGGCATTCAATCCCCTACAAATAAGAGCTTAAGATGGATTTATAAGCCTATTCAATTAAGGAGAAGAGAAGATTGACGTAATTTCAACTAGGCGAGCATCCACAATGTCTTTTTTAAGAAAGGATAGTGAATATATCGCAAGTGATAACTCTCCCGTGAAATTCCCAACTACTTTGATTATATACATAACAATGTAGAAGGGAAAGACTTCTTCCACGTAGGGTGTGGCCTAATGGTCAATGTAGTGGGTTGAGCACCATGAGGTCTCAGGTTCAAATCCTAGCAAAGACTACACACTAGGTGATTTCTTTCCAAATGTTCTAGCCTTGATAGACGGATACCTATTGGTGGTGAAAGATGACAGGTACACGTGAAATTAGTCGAGGTGCGCTAGAACTAGCCGGACACCAAAAGGATTAAGCAAAAACCTAAAAGTAAAATTCAAGAAATATTGTGTTTTTAACTAAAGGTGTCATCTTTGCTTACGAATTAACCAAAGGTATCAAAGCAAGTGAAAGAAGATTTCAATATCCACAATAAGCTACACCAGCATGACATATTTAATTTCAGTCCTCATCGAAATCAGCCACGACTACAAAATACAAGTGCAAACCAACAACAGAAAAAAGGGGAAACAAACACCAACGATAATTTTATACAAAAATTGCAGAAAAGGAAGAACCTAGGAACAGCAAAATCAAATCTTTATAGAGATTAAAAGAATACCATTGTGTCTCAAATTGAGAAGAAGTTGTTGGTCTCCTTGGGAGTATTATGATAATAGAGCCGGCTGCCAAATTCCTCAGCAAACTGCAAAACTGAAAGGAGGAAGACTGTAGACGAAGCAGAGAGCACTCTATTCTGCTACTCTGTTATTTGTATTTATGGAAAAGGGTCAAATTGCCCCCATTGCAATCGGAAATAAGTATATATGCATTTAGTCGGGCTCTAATTTAATTATAGAAAAAATAAAATTATTATTATTATACTTTGTTTTAAAATAAAAGTGTCTTGATTCAATTTTGAACACATAATTATTTTTAAACCACTAATTTCCATTACCTCCACTTTTATTTCCGATGTGATGTTTATGTAAATTTTTTGTTTTTTTTTAATTTAAATTATTTTAATCGAATTCAATGTGTAAAATAAATTCATCCCAAAAATTCTCAAACTCCCAATTCTTTCCTGTAATAAGTATAATAGCATAAATAAGAGTTTAGGATAAAAAAATTATGTTGTTTGGTTGGCAAGTGGATAACTTTATTATTAGATTAAAAATTTAGGATAAGTTATATCTCCCCTCTGGTGGTATATATATAATGATATAAATCCATAATAAAAAAAATAAATGAATATAAAATATAAATATTAAATCCTTTTTATACATCATTTTTCACATTTATGTATATTTACATTTTTTTTAATATCATGTATAATAATATTTACTACTCCTTATTTTTATGATAATTATACATATTTTTCTATTAAAAAATTATACTATATAAATATAATTTTTATTTATGAATTTATTTGACTAATTCTTATGTTTATTTTATTTTGATTTCTCATAAATTTTCTTCTCTTTACTAAACTTAAGAGGGAAGTTCTATTTTGAAAAAAGTTCTATTTTTAAATACACATGGTACTTATCATGGGAATACATAAACAAAAATATTTAAGTTAAATAAAATAAAAATTTTATTTTAAAAAATGAATAACTAAATCTCACAAAGAATTTTAAAAGTTTAAATAAATTTATCAATATATATTATTTTGAATATAACAAACCAAACATTCAATAAAATATAATCCTACAACAACTCATCTCATCATAAAAAATCGTAAACATAAATATTCATCATCATAACATCATCAAAAAGCTAGGAATTTATACTTCACTTAAGGAACACAATATATTCATTCAAATATATATATTATTCGATTTATTTAAAAATTCTTCGTACAAATTTTTTAGCTTCTATCGTAGATTCTATAAAATAAAGTTGTATAAAATTGCATTTCTAATGTTGAAATAAATTTGATTAGCTTCATATCAAGTTCAATTTTTTTAGATAGCATGTTTCTTCATATAACCTTTTTTTTCTAGTAAGGCGTCTATTAAATTGTCGTAGAATTCAAACCTTTTGGATTTGATTCCTCTGTCTCGATATGTAATGTTACATGTAAGTTAGAAAGTAAATCATGATAAAAATAGTTTTAGTAAAGGGTTTAAGTAACAAAAATCTTACTTGTTGAGCAGATTTTGAAGCCACGATTAGCACATAAAGAATCGCAAAGAACCCTAGCTTAGTCGATGTTTCCAATGACTGGAAAAGAATTGGACTTTTGTAGTAGATCATATGACTGAAAAGAGAACTCATTCAAATACATATATTATGCTTAAAACTCCCTCCTACAAATCTTCGAACTTTTGTGGTAGATTCTAGCTTAGTCGATGTTTCCAATGATTAAAAAAGAATCGAACTTTTGTGGCAGATCCTGTGACTGAAAAAGAAAACTCATTCAAATACATATATTATTTGATTTGCTTAAAAAACCCTCTTATAAATCTTTGAACTATTGTGATAAATCCTAAATAAAACAAAGTTGCATAAGGTTGCATTTCTTATGTTGAAATAAATTGATTAGTTTCATATCAAGTTTGATTTTCTTTTTAATAGCATATTTCCTAATACAAATTTTTTTTCTAGTCATCTATTAGATTGTTGTAAAATTCAATTCCTTTTGGATTTGATTCCTCAGTTCCAACATGTAATGTTACATGAAACTTAGGAAGTAAAACATGATTAAAATAGCTTTAATAAAGAGTTTAAGTAATAAAAATCTTACTTGTTGAGCAGATTTTGAAGCCTCGAGCCGCACATAAAGAATCGTTAAGAACCCTAGCTTAGTCGATGTTTCTTATGACCGAAAAGAATTGAAGGTTTGAGAACATTTGGGATGGATTTATATTGCAAATTTAGATGGATTTAACAATGAATCAGGTTAAAATAATTAAATTTTAGAAAATGAAAATTCAAGTGGACGCCACATAGCAAACTAAAGGTGGGGGCCAAGAAAATAATAATTGAGGGATAAATATTTATTCAAAACTGAATGATAAAGACAATTTTGTTGAAAAAATATAATAAAGGATAAATATAATCAATTTTCAATAGTAGAGAAACAAATTTGACCATTTTTCGTTGAGGGGGAAAAGAAAAAAGGCAAATTATAAAACTTATCCAAAGTTTTACATATTTCATCACATAATTTGTCACTAAGAAAAGTAAGCAAATATTTGGGATTATTTATCGTAGTGTGTCAAAGTGCCCGAAAATTACACCATATAATTAGGTAATTAAATTTTTTTATATATATACACGATAAGTTGAAACTCATTGCCTGTTTACTTTTTTTTTCTCTCAATAAATAAGTATATTTATTAATCCATCAAACTGAGAAATACAGCTCAGGAAAATGCACAAAACACATATCATGCTGTCATTGATTTGACGTAAACAAACGGTGCGGATAAGTTTTTGTCTTTGTGTTACTGCCTCGTGCTTGCTGATAAGAAGTAGCAATAGCAGTAGCATTTACTAACAACATTTCAAGCTATAACCTGTCTGAACTCACTCTTTTGAACAGATTAGTAACAAACAACTTAGAATACACCCATAATACAAGTTTGTTGAGTTCAAAAGATCACCTCTTGTTTGAAAGAAAGAAAAAGTTATTGTTATCTTTACAATAGAATCTCTCATTGCCTCTGAAGTTGGTACAAGACTTTCAAGGTCCCCAATCAACACAGGTGATGTGAAACAACTCCTGTTTGGCTACTACTCACCATCTTTTGAGGTAGGTGTATACATCGAAAAGAATCCCAAAGGGTAAAGACCACGGTTTGATTCTTACTTTCCAGTAAGGTCAAATAAGCATTCCAATTTGTTCTTGGCGTGTTGTTTCTTTAACCAAAATGACTTGAGGTCAACAGAGGGCTTGCCAGATTTAGATGCACAAGACCTGATGCAATGCAGCCACACACACGTAGCTCACTGAAACACATTCTGGTATCCTCAAAGAATGTCAATTGATGAGGTGTCACTTCTGTACTTTGTAGACACATCCAAAAGGAGGATAACCTGCTGCCACCAAGCACAAGGATGACAAAGAACAGTTGATGTTTAATATGGGGTTTTTACCTCTTAACTGCGCTGTCTCACGTGCAGCTATAAAACATTAGCTGCCTTCACAGTCAGCACTAGTCAACTTTGTCCCCAGTTCTACCCTCGGCTTAGCTGAAAGGCCCTTTGCTAACATCTCATCATCATATTTACGTGCCATATCAACCATACCCTTTTGTACCAAGGCATCAATTAATGCATTGTAAGCAGACGCATCTGGACTCAATCCCTGTTTTTCCATCTTTTCCCAAAGAATAAAGACCGGTCGAAGAAATCCCCATCTTCCAAATTTCCTCATAAGCATGACATAGGTGTCCATCCTAGGTCGCACACCGCTTTCAATCATTCTATCAAACAATTTGAGAATCTCTCTCGGCTTTTCAAGGCAACCAAAGAAGCTGTTGTATGTAATGACATTAGGCTCGCAGCCCTTGTGAGGCATTTGACTAAGCACTTTATATGCATCTCTATACCTCCCATTTTCACACATAAGTTTGATCAGTGTGTTGTACGTAGAAACATTTGGTTTGCACCCCAAGTCAATCATCTCTTGACAGAGCTTAGCTGCTACATCAACACCATCTGAAATCCCAATAGCACGGATGACAGTGTTATACGCGATCACATCCAAGTCAATTCCTTTCTTCTTCATTTCTTTGTATAATTTTACAGCTTTCCATGGCTTTCCACTCTTGCACTGTACATCCATGTAAATAGAGTACGAATACAGATCCTTTTGCACACCCCTTGTATCCATCTCTTCCCAAAACTGTCTACATTTACCCCACCAACTCATCTTGAACCACCCACGAAGAAGCATATTACATATTTTTGTGTCCACCTTAAAACATGAATACTTCACATCATTCTTGTTCTTAGGGAAGCACAAGTCTTCGGCCTCTATCACATGCTTATACTCACATAGAGCATCAATTAGATTTGAAAATGAAACTTGATCTTTTAAATTAAATTCCTCCGTCTTATCAAACATATCAATTGCTTCTTTTACCATGTGAGCAGACACATAACGTTTGAACAAGACTCGGAAAGTGGTGTGGTCAGGCATGGAGGATACACTTCTCATTTTCTCAATCAAGCTCCAAGCTGCATCAAATTCAAAGAACTTTCCCAGAATGTCAATAAGTTGGTTGCACGTTTGGCTGGTGTGATGGAAGCCACACTGAGTCTCGGCCCAATTGAAGAACTCCAAAGCTCTTCTCCAGTCATTGTTGTAACAAGAGAGGGTTTCCAGCATGATGGTGGGGTTCAGAGGGTCAGAGGAAGCACTTGTTGAACTTGGGGATGAATTTGGGTCATCATAGTTGGGAAAGGAAGTGGGGTTTGGGGATTTGGAGGGGGTGGAGTGATAACCGTGATGATGAAGCAAGGTTTCGAATTGCGCGAGGAGCAAAGAAGAAGGTAAGAAAGTTGAATATCGAGAAATAACTGACGAAAGCATTCTAGAAGATTAGGAACTAGTTTTCGAATATAATCTGCTAATAACTGTGAGATTCACAGGACTGCGGGAGTTAATGATTGTCCTGCAAAGTAAATCACAATGATCAAAAATGTTATGTTAGTTTAGCATCAGCACGGAAAGAATTATCTAAAAAAAGCATTTTTGCATTTTACAGTATTCTATAAGGGAAGATCGTATGTTGGCAAATATTTGTTTGCTCTTTATCATTGGTGACTTTCTATGAATACTTGTAATGGGCAGTGTAATGATGTAATCAAAATCTCATGGTTTATATGTTGTCTTTCTTATTTAATGTAATTTAGTTATCACCTTTTATTTTCTGCTTTTATGTTATTATATATACGGCAATATATGTTTTTCAATCATTTCCCGAAAGTTCTTTGAATGCATCTGAGCTTAGACATTTGTTTGATGTGGTTTTACATTTTTCAACACATAAATTAGTAAGTACTTGAAAACTACAGAATGACACAAAATTTTCAGCAAAACAAAATTCAACTGAATTCCATCTTAATCTCAACTCAATTCACAAACCAGAAATCATTCACGGTCACATTAAAACCATTCCATAACACATTTCACATCCCTTTTGAACTATTCAAGTTATGATAATTTGATTTTAGGATAAAAGGAGAATTTACCAATTTAAATTGATGAACAACAATGCAGAAGTAATTGCAGCCACTAGACCCCAGCCAGTTAGAGTTATGGGGCTTTAGCAAAGTAAAATAAGCTTCAATCCATTGACAATTCCAACCACAGAAGCAAAGGGAACTTCCTGATTCAATTGATCAAACCAACTTGACTATTGATCTTGTGATAATTTGTCAATATATTGAAGAGCTTATAGAACGACCAAGTTTAGCATGGATAATTCACTGTTACTAATTTCTTAAGTTGGGGATTTTTATGATACCTACCATTTTAAAAAATGTCCGGAACTTTTAAAACCATAATGGAGCTCCATTCACCTTTCAGATCTTTTAAGATGTCAACTCAGTTCTATCTTGTCAAATCTGCTATCATAACTAATATAGTTGGGAAATTTAAGCAAAAACATGTATGGACGATATTATTTCAAAGCCAGTATTCTACAGGATGTTTTTTTAAAACAGAAAATCAATTACTCAGCTTTGGAAGCAAAAATATGTATGGAGTCCATTTATAAACATGTACACTAGTTTCGTTTTTCAGTTGTAACATTATACATACATGAGTTTCCAGGCTCAAGTAGAGATAATTGAATAAATAGTTATATTAAAGGCATAATGGCCAATAGCTCAAACTCTCAATCCTTTCCAAGATCATAGCATTCCTTTCCCAACTGAAAACATGAAATTTGACTACAAAACAAGTGTTTGTGGCGTCATGGATGAAGATATATTAATCAGCACATCTTATGGATACGTTGAGCTGCAATCTCTTCTTTAAAACGCAGACAGAACTAAAAATATTGGTCTGCAAATAGCTCAAATGGGTAAGGCATAACAAAAATGTTATGCAGGTTATGCATAAGTAAAATTAAAATGTTTTGTTGCCCCGATAACTCAATGGGGAAACTCGAGATATTAGGCAGCAAAGTTATTACACTTCTGAATACGAAGAAACAGGCGCAGTGCGGAGGAAAACACTAGAGTGAATAACCTAGGGTCTAGTCAAACTGGAACACCAAACAATCAATCAGAATAAGCAAGAGTCTGTAAAAAGAACCCCCAAAATTCTTTCTTGGACTGTTCAAATCATTTGAAGGTATGGATAGAACATTTGCATTCAATCAATTATGCAATTATCAGGAAACAAACCTAATTCTTTTCACAAATTTTACAGGTAAAAATCAAGAAATATTACATCTAAATTTAAGGATTAAGGTATTCATTTCTTCTTTAAATTAAAAGAAAGATGAATTACTGGTGCCCACCACCACCAACAACAACAAAAAAAAAAAAAAAAAAAAGAGAAATTAACATCAAGATCAAATTTTTATCTGATAATAGAAGAATACCATTGAGCCTCAAGTCGAGGAGAAGCTATTAGTCTCCAAGGTTAACTCAGCAAACTGCAACACAAGAAGGATGGAATAGCCCGACAGGCTCGTAAAAGAAGAAGAGAGTTGTTTTCTGGAGCGACTCCATTACTGCTAAGTTCCAAGTACTAATTATTCTATGGAGTTTTTTTTGCATTTTGCACCCCTAACATATACTTCTTATTATTTGCTCCCTTTCTTTTGTTTCTGATAATTAGCACCATAATCTTTTTTTTCTAACAAAACGATGAAAATTAATATATTCCTTATGCGTATCTTTCTTAATCCTTATGAAGTATTGCTTTACACTATGATCTTGGGGCCATCAATATTACCTCCAGCTATTTTTTTGAAATCTCCGATCTCATTCTGAGAAACAGTTGTGTTATAAGGTATTTTATTAATTAATTGACTTTGACAATGTAAATTATAGTTGCAGCAATAAATAACGTCATTATATTATTTCACGGAGATAATAATATCCCTACATTGAACAATAATAAAAACAAATAGCTAGTATATTCATGAATACATATAGAGAATATATATTTTATATCGTAAGGAGTATTTGAGATAATAATCGCAAAGATGAAGAACAGCCTGGAACTAACAGAAAAGAACCGTAACTTTGAGTTACTAAAAGGAGCAGCAACTTCTTGACAGTAAATTAATAGTTGCATAGTGATGTGACTTTAAGTTATTGCATGTCTAATTAACATATAGGAGATTGATAAAAAAAAAAAAATTTAAATTTTGCATACAACTAGAAAGTGATTTGTTAAATGTCATTTCTTAAGGTTCCTTTCAGGTACAATTAAAATGTGTCATTTTTACTCGTAACTAGTTTTGCATAAAATTTAAACTCAAACTAATATAATATATATTTTTACACTTATCTACAATTCTATGTATAGACCATAGGTGCTATAGTTGTGCAATTCTGTTACTTGGTCAATCCTAGAAAGCTTGTTTTCCATTATGAATAAATGGAACCTTCTTATCAATGTCTTCTCTCATCTATCTAATACTATTCACAAGAGTCTATATCAGGGACTCAACATATGTTAATTTTTTGTTTTAATTTATGTGGTACAAAAAATTTTTACAGAGTTAATCAATTTTTTAATATGTTTTTTTAGATATTTAAAGTTAATAGTTATTGTGATTTAAATTTTCTATGTAATTTTCAATAATATATGTTACTCTCTCTATCCCAATTTCTTTGGCACCGTAGAGTTTTTCTTTGTCTTTTAATTTTTTAAGTTATTAATTATTGTGATTTATCGTATTTTTTATGTCATTTTAAAATAATTCATGTTACTTGCTTTGTTCTTATATGTCTGTTAAATATGTTGTTAATTATTGTAATTTATGGTACCTTTTATGTAACTTTCAAATAATATATGTTACTTTCTTTGCCCCAATTTATATCAGTGTATTTATATGACACTGATAGAATTTTAAGAACCATTTAAATTTTTTAAGTTGTTAATTATTGTGACTTGTAGTACATTTTACGTATTTAAAAAAATATATAATAGATTTCAAAAAATACAAGAATTTTAAATATTTTAAGTTACTAATTATTGTGATTTATAATATTTTTATGTAATTTTTAAATATCTAACAATTTTCTTAAAAATAAAAAAAATTCAAAACTGCACTAGGATAGAAGCCGTCAATAAAGAGGTGCCTTCTTCCACCCGTTCAAGCAGGCATGTTGACCCTAAGCAACTCAATATTAGCCGCTTATTAATAAGAGAAATATACATTTTATTCCATCCATTTTAAAAATAAAAATCACTGATAGACCGATGAACTTGTGGTTTTTTAGCTTATTTAACTTAGAACTTAGGGACGACACAATTGGGTATTACATTATATAATACATGATTAAAATATTTGCTTTGTTACATTAATAGTTTCATGGGAAAAAAATTGGTTTCAACCTTAATAAAAACAGATAGCTAATTGCATAGAGAGATTTGTTTTGTAATTCAATAGACAAAAGATATCCAATTATTATAGTAGATTGGTGAAAAATGTCATTTTTTACGACTTCTTTCTTGGACAACTAAATGTCATTTTTATTTTATTGATTTTTTTTACAATTTGAGCAATTACTTACCATTAATTATACAATTGTGGAAATATAATAATAATAATATATCTAATGTAATCTCATTAAAGAAGTTTGGAGAAGGTAAAAAATACGTAGACACTATTTCTATTTTTTGTAAAACAGAGAAATTATTTTGATAGATTCTTAGCTTATAAAAGAAATTGCAAAAATAAGAAACGACAACAAATATGTATGTGTAGAGTATTCCATCATATATTTTCAAAATAAAGAAATGAAAATGGCGGGCTAAGCATATCGTCTCTCAGTGTTCAAATCTCAAAGAAAAGCAAAGCAGAGAGCTTTTGAGATTGGGATGAAGATCAGCGTAGGGGAAATTACTAGGAACAAAATGGAGGAACTTAGATTGGTTTGTGACAGGGAGATTCCAATTCAACAGCAGAGAATCGATGCTGCCACTCGTTCCTTCAAAAAATCTCTCGATTCAACCAAGGCACAAGCACAAGAAACTCTTCAATTACAGTGTAAGTTTTTGTCCACAGGCTAAATTCTGAGGCTTTTGTACGATATTTACTCGAACTTCTAGTTTTCTAAAGTTAGGGTTTTCAGCTACGCATCATTCTCAAGAATTGTAGCTGGAAGATTATTTCTTTTTCTTCATTTGGGATCTTATTGATTGGATTATTTGATTTAATTGATTGGTTGCGCCAGCAAAACTTGGCAAGTTAAAAGTTGAGCTGAGGGAGTTGGAAGACAAATTGGTGAAAGCACTTGCAGGTGTGTCACTCTTTTCCATTTATTGGTATACTGGTCATTATGTATGCTGTTGTTCTTTGCTGACAGTCAAACCTCTGGATGGTTGGGGTGGATTAAAGATTTAAACTTTGAGTTCAATATTTAAGTTCTTAGCAGTGAGCCCATTATATTTTTGAAATTATGGGTTCAGACCTACTATTTATTGCAATTTTAGTTGATTTTTACATATGCATTTATGTTCCGGATTAGAAGTACTGGGTTGAGATGGACTCGCAGACTGAACTCTATATTTGCCAGTGCTGGATGGTATTAGGTATGCATTCCTTCAGGGTATAGCATGTCTTAGTTTGAGCCGTTATTGTTTATCTAGGTGCTACCATTTCTGATAAAGGATTCAGAGGGTGGTTCATTTTGCTGTTGCTTCATCATAATAGTTATCAATATTGAGAAAAGAGGATGGATGTAATGTTTGCTTGTGGATTTTCTAAAGAAGCATAGTTATTGCCGAAAATGATTGTTATGTTCTACAGTATGTACAGTTGTACCAAAGAGAGGAAGATTTTAATGACATGCAATTATGAAGAATTTATTTTCAGTTAGAACAAAATGTCATGGTCTATAAGATTGTTGATATGAAGGAAGTAAATATTTTTTATACAACAAACTTCTTGATCAAATTTAGCATCATTCTGTTATTGGCAGTGGAACTTGCCCTCATATCACATTTATTGTGACTTTGAAGTTAGGTTGTTATTCTAATCTCATTGAAGTGGTTGGTGAACTTCTCATTGCCTTTTTTCGAAAAGTGAACTTGCATATGTGATGATCTAAGTGCTAAGTATGTGAATAAACTGTTCTCTAAACTCTGAAGATCTTTATTGTAGTGACAATAAGAGTCAATAAATACTGACTGCCTGAAGTTCTGAGTAACAGTGCTTCCAAAGTTAAAAGGATTTATCGTAGCACGTTTTTGTTATTCGAGATATTGTTGTTTCTGGCTATCTTGTTTTATTGACTGAAAATGGGAAGTATGTGTAGAAGATTCACATCCAAAGTAGCTGCAGTATGGTACTCATCACACAATTCTGGAGGTTATTTACTTATTCTGCTGGTTCTCATCCACAGTATTTTCCAAAAATCTCTTCTTTTTACTCTCAAGTTCATTTGTTTTCATATTTGAGACTTGAGAGGAATGATTTTCAGCCACTAATTACATATATCCAGCCTGAATATCCTGCAATTTCTGTATACTACTTATTTCCTTGGAATCCCATCTGACGCTGCCTTTTGAGCTGAGGGTCTTTTGAAAATAGCCTTTCTACCTGACAACGGTAGGGGTAAGGTATGTGTACATCCTACCCTCCCGAAGCCCTACTTGTGGGATTACACTTGGTATGTTGTTGTTGTACACTTGTACTAGTTTCCTTGGGAAAAAATTGAATTACTCCTCCTTTATATTTCTGTTTATTGCTGATTTTGAATGATCATTTGCTCTCTATAAAAATTGGATTATTATTATTTTGTCTCTGCTATTAATTTAAAACTCTAACATGTATGTCATCTTCAGTAAAGACCCGAAAAGAGGCAAAGCAGATAGCAGTAGCAGACTCAATATCTGCTACAAAAGATAAAGTAGAAGAACTTAGAGGGATTGTGGAAAACCAAAGGGCCAGAAAAGATGAATATGCAGCCATAATATCTCAACAAGCTGATGGTAAAATCTATCCCTACAAAAGTTTGCCCACTTTTCATGCATTTGACAAAGTCATACATGCTTCATGTAGAGTTTTTCTATGAGAGAAATAGTAAACAGTGATGTTTCAAGAATCATTTATGCTTAATTTCAATTTTTTAATATTCCATTTAGTTATAGCATGAGATGACTGCTGAAATGATTTATTTTTATATCCAACTGGTTTACGATCATGAATCCAATTGCAGTATTTATTGCTTCTGTGTATTGTTAGTAAATAAATTTCAAGACAAAAGTTATCCTAAAAGTTAATTTCTACATCCTCAGTTTGGCAATGTTACCGTATGGTATGCAAAGCAATTCATTTGATAGATTTTAGGGAAGGGAAGAGAAAAAAGTAGATTTATCAAGAAGTTCTATTTGACCTTAGGCTCTAGTCTTATCACTTGGCCTTGTCTCAGATTAGGGGTGTTTGTCGACTTTCATCTTTCTTCTTTACACCCTCCAAAGCAATTAAAGTAACATGAGACCCAATTATATTTGAAATTCATCAGAAGTGTAAATTATCTCTATATGTTGATTCACCTCCAGTTTAATGTAGCAGTAAAATAGAAATGCTAGTTTAAAACTTTAAATGATTGTGCCTGGTCAAATGAAGACACCTAAGCTTCTTCTTTGGAAAATGATTGAGAGATTATAGTCATCCAAAAGAAATGAAGACGCCTAATTTGGTTGGAAGATGGCATTAAGGAATAGTGATTCTTTGTCTCTTCTTCCTTTGAAAACTACTGTTGGATGTTGCATGTGATAATGTTTAATTTTTATTTGTTTTTTAATTTGTGCCCCCCTTTTCAAACTCTCCCCCGTACTTCATTATGAAAGTTGTTATTTTTTGTGAATAATGTTGGTGCTTCTTTTATGTCGATAACTTTGTGACTGTTCTACTGTTTCTACCAAGAGACACCATATCCTGTTGGGTAATTGTTTCTGTGCATTTCTTCGTCTAATTCTTTTGTTTGTTTGGGTAAAAGAACTCAAAGCATGTGAAGAAAAGCATAATCAGACTGCTGAACAGAGAGAGGAAATAGAAGAGGCTATTGCGTGGTACAATAAGGTGCTTGGATTACGTATTGAATGTGGCCATGGTATGCATATCCTTTAACTTCTGTACACATTTAAGATTCTAGAGAAGCAGACTCCACTTTCTGAACAATATAACCCCGCCACAGGCTCTAATTATTAATAATGGATTTTTTCCAGCAAAAGAAATACAACTTTCTTCTATTGTTAGATTTGTCCACTGAACATTCATTTCCTTTGTCTTCCACAGGAGTGAAATTCATATTTACCAATATTGATGCCAATAATCAGGATAAGGAGTACTTTTTTACCGTACGTCATGGGAATGATGTGTATACTTGTAAGTGTGGAACATTTATCAACTATACATCAGTGAAAATGGTTCTGTACTTTAATTCTTGTTTGGCTTGGATTTTTAGTGATTGAATGTGATCCACAACTAAATGATGCAAAAGAGCTGCTCAGAGAGTTAAATACAAGCAATGGACTGTTCAAGTTTGTCAGGACTATGAGAGAAAAGTTTCAAGCAGCCGTAACACATGGTATGCCCTGTATTTCATTTCTATGTTATGTTATCCTCTGTGCCTTATTTAGTTACACCAGACCCATATACAGCTAATTGTGTAGGAAATCATAGAGCATTGGCTGCTAGCAAGCCCCTTGAGTACTGCATCTTCTTGCAAGGAATTTCCACAACAAATGCAAATCCCTCTGATATCATTTCAGAATACAAACTCTTGTTGCACCCCAAAAATGGATTTTTGTTTGAATCATTAGTAGAAATTAGAAAATGATTTTGTTAATGCATTCAAGTAATTAAACGTTTCACAATTTGGAAGCTAAATTTATTGTTATAACCTGGATTTTCCTACAAGATCGACCTATTTATATTTAAACCGTGATCATGAACAAGTGCATAAATATACTCTTGAAAGATAAATTGATTAATAAATATATAGGGGATGTCATCAATTGCTGTATGATGGTTCCGAATATGTTTATGTTTCCTATCCATCCAGGAACATTTCCTGATATAGCATCTCGCGATCAAGACACTTTCATGATCTCTGTGTCTGCCCCAGTTTCTTCAATTTCAACTGATAGTAGAAGTGAGTTTTTATCCCAGCAACAGGAGCATCAATCTGATGAACATAACAGAAATTCCAAGAAACTTGACCGTGCCAAAGGGAGTAGGGCAGCACTCCTATCTCCTGGATCTGCGTCATCTCTCCGGCGTTCTCCTCGTTTTAAGGTAGGATTTATTAATTTTGAGAACTTGTACAAGGACAACAAGCTCTAACTGATTTCTGTGTTTCTTTCTTTTTTCTTTATACATACATTATATTTTCTTAGAAATGTTTGCATTGAATGCCAGTAATGGTTTCCCCCGAGTGTTCTCTCTAATATTCTTAATATCTTTGAGACTTGCTGCGGATAGAAATTTTGCTTGATTAATTTAACTCAAAATTATATGGAACTTGTTACCAGGAGAGGAATGAGAAAAAGGGAATGGAAGACAGAAAAGAAACACTCAAATTGAATGGTCACACCCTCTTAGACACTTGAGCAACATCATTTTCCACTTTGCTGTCATCCAGCAAGGTTCAGTCCAGTTTCAAAATTTACCTATGCTTGAAGTCGTCTTTGATTCATCCCCCTCTGCAATCCTGACTTCCCAGTACTCCGATCGGAGATGAAATTACTGCTTTAGTTCCTATTCTTTTGCTATAGGGGTGAAAAAAAATTAATGCACATGTGCTGGAAGGAAGCCAGTTAGCATATATGTTCAATTAGGGGTGTCAAATGGAGGAGGAAATGTTTGGTCAAGTTCTGATAGGTTACAATGTGTTGAGTCAAAGAACATGTGATTGACCCAACCAGTCGCAAATACTCTTGGGTCAAGATAGGTGGATCAATGGATCATAGGCCAACCTACTCAACTCAAAACCTCTTCTCTGTTTGTTTTTGTTTTCTTCTAATCTGTTGCTATCCAATTGAGTTCATAACAAAAGAATTATTGTACAAGAAAGTGATATTGCCCTACGGTAAAGACTAGTTTTCTGCTTTTTTTCTCTCTTTTTATGTGTAACAAATTTCTCTTACAGGTTAATTTGGGTAAAATTTGCTAGTAATGTTATGCAAGTCGATCCAATCTCTTGGATGGGTTGATTGGAGCTATACCAATTGAACTCGTAAATACTACTCATCCAAACTATTGACGTTTGGGTGGGACATTGTTACCATTTTTATGAGTCAAAGTTAACTCTCCTGATGAAAGTGACGTTTGGGTGGGACATTGCATAAATAAAAGTTGGAATAGGAACTTTATCATTAACTATCAGAGGGGGGGACGCATAGAAAATTTGATGAGCAATTCTGGGGGAATGTCATTGCCTTCACATTTCAGGCTCAAGCATATTGTCAAATGCATTTTTTCCTTAATTCCTATGTTACTATGTAGAAATGTTTAATCCCTCATTGACATGCTAAGTATTGTTTGATGATACCAAGCCAAACAAGAAAAAATCACGGTTAACATGAACAAATTATTGAGACTGATTATATCCTGTTGGTCTATGTACTGGGCTGTTTAAAAGGTTCACAAGCATTTGTACTTGATAACCTTTTCTCACTGTCGTGTCTGGATAGACACATCTATAGACCAACATACATGCATATGCCTAAGATGATATAAGTGTGCCCCTCAAAAAGGACCTAACATCACTGGCAGAGGGCATTTATATGGAAAGATTCTCTAATTTACAACTTTGGATGACTGAATTTTCTGAACAGGACTGTTCATGAACAATTCCATCATTATACTTTCATGTGAATGTGTTCTTTTGGCAGGAAATACCTGGTGTGCAATATCTTCGTTTCAACAATCATTGCATAAATTGAATTAGGATTAATTTTGAGCAAGCACCTCAAACTGCATGGGTTTCTAATGTGCAAAATTTACTTTTTGGCAGGTCAAAAGATGATAATGGTTGCGCAGTTTCGTTTGAAGTTGCTTAGCGATCAAGTTCTCAAGTCGTGATAAGCAAAAACCTGATTTGCTTCTACGTGAAGGTTAGGATCAGTAACCGGTCAACTCAAATGGCTACCTGATCAAATGTTCAAAGCCTTGCTGTCTTTGCAAAACGGTTATGGTGGCTGACTTCATTTCTATGTCCAAGCTTTGTTGACTTCTCTCTCTGATCCATCTTATGACTTTCGAGTTGGTCATTATTTATCTTTGTAGCTATATATGTTTCCACTTGTTTTTTTTCTCCACAAAGACAGATCCTTTTCTTTTTGTACATTGTGATGTATCATCAAATGTTTGTAATGTAGAATAGAGATTGCTTAGATTCTGCATTCTTTTTGCACGTTTCCTTTGATCTCTTATTTCACCAGGCTTGTTTTGGTGCGACTTTGGAATATGATATACTCGATTCATCTGAGCTTATGCTCTGTGGAACAGTTTTTACAGGTGTTCTGCTTTATTCTGGTTTTTGCTTTTTGGTGGGATGTGTAAATTATCTTTTTAGTATCAATTTGGGATTACTGTATATTGCAATGTTGATGACAAGGCAATCTCTGATGAATTTTTGGTATACATATGTGAGGAAGCGAAGTGTAAGGAAGCAAAATGTGAAGGAAGGTTTCTGAAATTAATCTTCCTTGTGGTTTATAGGTTATATATGTCCGACTTGTTTCAGACCATATGCTTCAAGAATTCTTGTCTTTAAACTCTGTATCCAATTAAATACAGATTGTCTAATTGCACATGTGAAAGAAAGTGATGAATTTGATCCCTTTTAAGGTAAGTTGTATACGTTGTCGTTTGGTTCACGGACTAAATTATTACATAATTATTGCCGTGAGGTTATAATCTTTGGGCTAATTTATTTAGGGTTTGTTTGGTAGTGTGTATAAAAAAAACACTCAATAGAGTGTATTAGTTATGCTTTGTATTAGTTATGCATAAATTATTTTTTATGCATCGTTTGCTTTGGTGCATTAAAATGGTAGGTATTGTATAACAATGTGTACTTATAAAAGTATCCTTCACAATTATGGGTAGAAAAGATGTAAATGTGTTTTTGAGGGGTAATTGGGTCTTTAATCATGCTAATGCATGGATTAGATCCATTTGCATTACTAATACCTAGAAATCATCATATTAGTAATACACTCCTCAATACACAATAGTGTACATATAGTATGAAAAA
Source organism: Solanum pinnatisectum (assembly GCA_035578085.1). Taxonomy (NCBI): domain Eukaryota; kingdom Viridiplantae; phylum Streptophyta; class Magnoliopsida; order Solanales; family Solanaceae; genus Solanum; species Solanum pinnatisectum. The sequence goes on along the minus strand of CM069078.1, from coordinate 46,197,578 downwards.
GTGTACCACATAAGGGACTACTAATACACAAAGGTAATGCATGCATTAATTTTGTTAATACACTCTACCAAATGACCCCTTAATGAGATAAGATGAGATAACGAACACATGATAAATTTGTACCATCCAAATTTAATCTTGAAATAGCATGCGTACCAAACGATTTTTGTTAAGGGGGAGATTTGTGGTACAGTATGTTGGATACTATGCAAAAAGTGCCAACTAAAAAAAGGCAAAATCGTGTCGTAGCCCATTTAGAGCAATATATAATGGACCACTAAAAGAAGATTCTTCATTATTTCCACTAACATTTGTACTCCATCAGTTAGCTAACAATTGGACAGACTACTATACGTGTATCATATTTTCATCTATCATCATATATTATATGGATATACAACAAAGTATATCTATTTATTAACATGTACAAAAACTAATCTTTTGTTTTTTTGATCAATTTACATGTGGAAGAAATCTTCTATGGATAAGAGCACGTGTACCCTTCCAAAGTTTATGAGCTTCAATTTCATCATTTGCTAAAACTGAACAGTGACTTTCATTACAGTCTGCAAAGTATTTCCCACTCATCCCTTCTGTTTGTGGGCTCAATGCTACATAACATGTGCTTGCTGCACCCTGCCATACCCAAAAATAAAACAAAAATTGACCTCATTATTGTTTTTTTACTAAAAAAAATTATTATTTTAATTTTGAATTTTTTTTTATTTTTGTTGGTACCTATGGAAGGTAGTAGGATGATTTATCTTCTCATTTTTTTTTGGAAATAATGGGGAATGTAATGGTAAAGGATATATTCAATAGAGTAAAAAAGAGACAAGTATATATGGACAAACCTGTGATGTTGACTTTAGAAGCTTTGATGCCATAAAATAGAGAGAATCTGTTTATGATTTGTAAAATGGAAGTCAGTAAATATAGCTATCAGTGTTTGGTATGAATGAAAAATGTTTCTAGTAAATTTTCTGATGTTCGATAAGTAAGTAAAGAATTTCCTAATGTGACAAGTTAACAAATTTTTGGCGAGTGGGGTGTGTGGAGCTGGGGGTAGGAGGGTGGAAAACCCATTAGTATATTTTCGAACAAAGGAAAATTGAAAAATATTTTTTGTCGTACCAAACGCACTAAATGAAATAGAAAAAGGGGAAAAGACATTATACCAGTGATAAAGCCTTTGTGATCTCTGATAATTCCAGTTTTTACAATTCCAGGATGAACTGCATTGATAGTTACATTTGCATTTCTTGCCTGTTCCACCCCAAATAATTATAATTTCAGTATTGCAATTTGCAACTGTATATACAAATATATAAAGACAAAAAACAATTTTGTTTTTATTATTTATTTTTCTTGGAAAATATATATAGTGACCAATGAAGGAAAAAGAAGAGTATCATTTTGTGTAGTGCAAATAAAAGCTGGCATGATTCTGAATCCAATTCCCTAGTTTCTTACATGTCTTTGAGTTTTGTCATAGAATTTATCAGTGAGTTGTCTAATCAATGATATAATTGAGTGGTAAGAAAAACAGCTTAATTAGTACAAATTAAAATCCATTTACATGATTAGATCTGCTTTAATTACAACACACAAAAAAAAATATATTGGCGAATCGACTATGTTTTGATAGCTTAACTAGAGGGCTAACCACATTTTACACTGATTATGTTTTGATTGCTTAACTAGTTGGACATAGTAATCTATATAGGAAGAATACATAAACTGCCCTTAGATTTAATTAGTCGGAATTTTTTCTTAGACGCCTAGACTAAGGGTTGTACCTATTTCAAGTCAAACGCACAAGATCAAAATGTTTCATAGGTACATATCTTGATTCAGGTGTCTAAATGAAAAAAAAAAATCTTATGTATTTTGCCTCGTTCATTATATCGTCCTCCACATATATTCACGGTAGATGCATAGAAAACCTAGCTATTATAGGTTATGAAAGAATATATTGATTTACAGTCTTATCTATCTATTCTGATGGAAATAAGGAAATCGAATCGCATACGAATGAACCCAAGTAAAATAAAGATGTAATGAGGGAATTAATTAATTACCTTTAGTTGTCTTGACAATTCCTTGGCATGTAAAATGTTGGCTAATTTTGATTGAGCATATGCACGAGTACCATTATAACTGTGTGGAACACATTATATACTAAGTTAGAGTAAGTAATGATCGATCTTGTATAACAATAATAAATTACTCAGTGTAATCTTACCAGCACTGTCTCGAAAATCTTGTATAACAAGCTAAGTAATGAAATATTTGCTAATTAAATGCTTGGAGGATTAAATTATATTATATTATACTATACTTACTATTTTTTAGGATTGAGCAATTGGGAGAAACGGAATTGATCTCTTTTCACCCAATTATGAACTACTGAAGTAACATTCACTATTCTTCCTTGAATCCCAGTGCCTTCTGCTGTCTCCACCATTTTCTCTAATAACAACTCTGTCAATAGAAAATGACCTGCCAAACAATATAACATTCATTTAATTTCTCCAACTTGATAAGTCAATCCATCTACACGTCTTGTTTTTATTGTTATATAGAGAGTTACTCTACTTATAATTGCTTGACGTTAAACGAATAGTGGATTTGTTTCTAAATTTATTGCACTTTCAAAATTATAGGTTCAGAATTTGATATTTTTTTGACATTTTAGTACCCTAATTATTTTCATAGATATCTATACTATGCATCAAAAGTGCATGTTACCTTCATTATTTTCGGAAAGCTTTTACAACAACATGCTCAATATAGTTTCATAAGTAAAATTTGAGGAAGGTGTGTACCAGACCTACTCCTACATTGAAAGGTAAAGAAGTTATTTCCAATAAACCCGAAAACTCATTTTTTTCATTTAATTTCACTATAATATAGTTATTCTTTCGACGACCTAATGATAAACAGTTTCTCAAAAAGAATATATACATAGTCCCAAAGTATGGCTAGAGATAGTTACCTAAGTAGTTTGTAGCAAAAGTCATCTCAATTTTGTCTTCAGAAAACTCCAATTTCTGTGAAAATTTCCCTGCATTATTTCTACATAACAAAAATTCAAACCAATCATCAATTAATTATTTTTTTAAAAAAAATTAAAATTTTAAAAATAAATAAATAAAATACATACACGAGGATGTGAAGAGGGAGTTGTAAAGACAAAAACTCAGCACAAAATCTCTGAATTGAAGCAAATGAACTCAAATCAATTTCTAATAATATAATTTGAGCCATTGGAGTTTCTTTTTGTATAAATTCCTTCACAATTTCTGCCTTTTTTAAGTCTCTTGCTGGTAACACTATTCTTACACCCCTTTTTGCTAGTACTCTTGCTGTTTCTGCCCCAATCCCTGATGTTGCGCCTGTAGTTTTTACAAAAAATTAATTAATAAAAAATTAAATTAATTAATGTCATGATGATTTGTCTAATCTTTTTATGACATAACACTAAATTAGGTTTCTATATTGGATTCTGCACTAATTAATGCATGGTGATTAAAATACTAATTTATGTAGTGGGGGTGGTTGTTTTAAGTATTTTAATGTTGGAACTTTTCTTTGTTAATTATTTAATTAATTAAAGATCATGGCATATGATTAGTATTCAGTATTTTCCAGATGAGAAATCTTATACATCTGACCAACAATTAATTAAGTAGCTAACTAGAGACAAAACTATATCTTTTCTTTCTTCAAACAAAAAGAGACACTAAAAAGAAGAACAAATTGAATAGTTAATAAATTATTTATCCCTTAATCCTCTCTCTTTTTTTTTTTTTTTGTAAAATTAATTGAGAGATTTTCTTAAAATGTGTGATATTGAAAAAAGTGAGGTATAAATTAGATAGTGTATGATGGATTTTGAATACCCTACATCTGAAAAAACTTAGGAATAAACTCTGAAACATGGGCCATGAAAAGTACACAACGTTTTTTTAAGAAAAGATGCTTCTTAATTTTTGGAAGAAAAAAAGTGTCTAACAAAGTACTATACTTCCTCTTCATGTCTGTTTACAATTTGAGAATTTATAAGACATTTTTTGTTTAAAAGAAAAAACATTTTTTATAAGCCATCTATAATTCAAGCTATGTTAAAAGTCTCATACTGAAAAACAATCAAATCCAAGAATATTCCTTCCAAAACTCTCCACACAAAAAAGAAGAAGATGAGTTAAAGCATGTCGACCAAAACCATGATGAATATTAAATTGCTTATAGTCACATCTCACAATATTTGATTATTCAAGAATTAACCACCCAAAATCTTGAAAAAAATTAAATCCATTTAATTTCTCATTTTCTCTAACAGCAACATCAACTAAAAGAAAAAGAAACAAAAGTTTCAAGAAGAAGGAGAAAATTAAAAAAAAAATAATGTTTTTTTCTGAAGAATTCTTCCAAACATGCACGGAATCACAAGTACTGACAATTGCTCTATCAAGACTCGCTTCTCACTGACACATAAGTAATTTGTTTAGTCTTACCATCGTCTCGAAAACTCAAGAACATGACAAATAATTGAGATGAAAAGAGAGAGTAATTACCAGTGATAATTGCAGTGAGTTGAGAATTAGAGGAATTAGAGAAATCTCTAGTTGCCTGTTCAGCAGTTGTTTTAGAACCATAACCACTTGGGCCAGCAATGCCAGCCAAATATTTGAGAGTTGCCTTCATTACACCAAAACTTTGGAATTTTGAATACTAATATTGGAAAACCACGTATATATAATATGCTCCATCAAACTTGTGGAAGTCCATATATATATACACCTACCCCTAATTACTAATAATATTGTCTTTTATTTTATTTTTTAAAAAACAATAATCATAATATTGGATATTGAGGGTACACAAATCTTTTGTCTACAACCAATAACAACAGATCCCTATTGTGTAGACTATATTGTCAGGATGAGACCAAAAATAAACAAAGTTTGGTGGTGTCATTGACTACTTCCTCCGTCTCAAATTAATCTATCGAAACTTTTAAAGTTCAATGCTAAGCAAATTACTATATTTTAAGATAATAATACGAGTTAGATAGTCAAAACCCTCAATTAATTAGTATTTTTAAGGACAAATACGATGAATAATTTGAAACGGAGAGTATTAGTTAATGATGTTTTTTGTGAAGCTTTTTTGCATAGCACACGCACGTAATTATGTGAAAGTTTTCTTTCTTACTTCTAATTATTATTGTCTGCCCTTATTAGTTTTACGCTCCTTTATTTTTCCTCTCTTTTCAAATCATGTTTACTTTACTTTTTTTGAGAGGTGGAAAATTTGATGTTTATGGGGTATACTCTTTAATTTGTTGTTTCCAAGGGATAATCTTTTTTTTTCTCTTTTAATTCTTCTTAACGATATAAAGAATTTTGAGAAAGACTATACGAGTTTAGTTCAAAACGAATAACGTAACATAATATATATTAATTACAGTACATATTTAGGTCAGGTTAGCCTAACAGATACTGCCTGTTGATTTATTGGCTTCATTGTAGTTCCCATTGATGGAAGCATATTTGATGTCACCAATGACATTAAAGAATATTATTGTGGTACAACTCCATGGGCTAAGGAAGTGCCTTCCTATGTGTCATTTCTTATAATATATACTTTGTTTGGGTGGTTATATTTGGTGGAAGTGATGATCTTTAATAACAAAATAAAAATAAATATGTATATATTGTTAATGTTAATTTTATCGATTGGCCAACCATCTTATTATAAGAGTATTCTTGTATTGTATGTGTATTTCTTTTCTTCTTCTCACTATACTAGAAAAAAAGGTTTTTCTCATCGCGAATCAATAAAAAATTGTATTATAAGATATGATTTTCACACTCTATTTTTATCGAACTAACTTACTAGAAAAACTAATGATGTAAAATAGTTTTTTATTGAAATACAAAAATAACCACAGAACATTAAATAACAATTGAACATTAATTTAAAGAGTTAAATGTATAGCTTAATTGCCTTGTTGGCTTTTTCTTTTTCTCTTTACACGTGAGTATATATTATATGATATATAAGAATGCAATTATTTTGCAGTTCTTAGCTTCCTTCAAAAAAGTGAAAGTCATCTTCAAGAAATATTACTACACAAAAAGAAGGAACAAAGAAATGTGTTATATGACTGAGAAATATGAGTAAACTTTGTATATCTATATCTTACACATGATTACAAAAAAGAAAACTGCACATCTTTATCAAGAAAAATAAATTAAATATCGTTTTATCTAACTTTGAGAAATTTGTTAAATATATTGCCTTATATAAATACATCTGTTAGGCCGATTAATTCAACAACAAATTGTCGGGATTAGCTATAATATATTAATTAATCGATTAATTCAACTAGTTGTTTGTATTAAGTTATTCATCGATAAATTCAGTAAGGCATGTCTAGTATTGCGTGTGTGAACATTAGAATTAAAGAGAATTTGATGAGCATTTCATAATTTGTCAAGAAAATGAGAGGCAAATTAGAACACTTTGTAGTTGTAAAGGAGATTATTTTGGACGGTGACTTGTAGTTGAACATATATATTCACACTTTGTAATTTTTGTTCTTCTTCTTGTTTTTGTTATGTACTCTCCTCTCCAATTATAGTAGGCATGCCATTATTGCAATCTATTTAGTTGTAACTTCAAGCAAGAGAAGTGAATAGTGGAAATTACAACATGACATCATTAGTTTCTTAATTACCCTTTTACTCAAACATTTTATCATCAAAATGAATATATCTAGTAGATTAGTAATACGACTAATTCAAATTCGTGTATCGTAGAGTTTATTTTTGGAAATGACGCTTCCAATAGGATATTTTTTTTCTTCAAATGACATATATATATATATATATATATATATATATTCAAACACAACTTTAATTAATTCTAACTATCACTGGATTCATGTCCGAATGCCTACTTAAAACCTTTTCACAAGTTTTTAAAATCTTTCGATTTTTCTCTTTTTACATTTCTTAAAATTGATTCCAATATATGTTTTTAATAAAAATACAAAACCAAAAATACTTACACCATGAATTTTCTTACTTAAGAAATACTTCTACTCAAATAAACTTGTCCCCAACAAGACAAAAAGTCTCTAGGATGTGGTGGTCTTGACTCTTTGAAAACTTATTAGAGGGCATGGCCTTTGATTTCAAGTACATTTATATAGTCCTCACACGTGGGCATAAAGTAAAACCATGATAATTTATATGTTGAGCCAAGAAAATATATTAATATGAACAATAATTGCATTTCTTTATTATGTAGAGAAGTTTGAAAAAAAAGAACACTTATACTTCTTATATTATGATGAAATTTGAGAAATAGTAGAAGGCAAAAACGAGTGAAATTTCCACTTTAGGTACAAAAGGTCAGAGCTTTTGTTGCGTGCAACCGTGCCATTAATATATATATTAGAGTACCTTTTTTAAAATAAAAAATAAAAAAAATAAATTATTTAGTTACTGGATTTTACCTTTTTTCACTTTGAAAAATGATGACAAATGTTGGAGGTTAGAAGGACTAAAAAAGAACATTGAGGTTGACTCCTCAACAATGGAGTTATGGAGTGGCTATGCACTTTTGTCCCATGAGTTCCCTTATTGGCAAACAACTCTCATTAACTTGCCTCAATTTTTTAAGCCATTTATCTTATAGTTTCACATGTGATATATTGATTATTTTTTTCTCTTTCTATTGCTAGGTTTGTGGTAGGATGGTTTTGCCCTCCAATATTTCGGGTTTGAGTATCTGATTGGAAATGTCGCTCAAAAAAATTGATCCTATCATACTTGAATTTAAGTTTAATCAAATCTCATTAAGAATATTGTACACCAAATTGATAATTAAAAATCATTCAATATTTCAACCCCACCAAAAGAATATGTAAAAAGTAGGGGATTAGAGAGAGGATTATATTTTAATTAGAAAATCAAACACTATACGTGTTTGATTAGACACAAGTCATTTATAATGTTACATTATTAATCAAGCTTATTAGGAAAAGCCAAATCACTCTAATCAGTGAAACTTATAAAAATTATTCTTTAGAGCTACTAATATATATGATTTCTCATTTTCAAAAAAGGAAAAAATAAAGAATTTTGAAATTTACAGTTTTTAAGTATGCCATATCAATTTTATGGCTATTAAAACTTGTCATTATTAAGAGTAAAATAAAAATGCAAAGTTAAAATATTCTCAAGTTGGGGGTTGTTTCTAGATAAGTAGATAATCCAAGAAGGGTATTGGTAATGCAATAATAAAATTATGGAGTGGATCATGTGGTAAGTTATTAAAAGAAAGTTTATGATAAAAACAACTAATTATACTAATTCATATCTACATAAAAAGGGAAAGAATCAATAGGTCTCATTGCAAAATCCTAACAACTCTTAAGCTAAGATTTAATAATTCCTTGGATTATATAAGTTTGTTTGACTAATACCTTGTTTGGGTGGTTGTTACTATTGTATTGTATTATGTTTTAGTTTAAATGCAATGTATGTGTGACTGTAATTCAATTTTTTTACTATATCGTATTGTCAAATTTATCATTACGTAACAATGAAAAGTCTCACTTTATGTAAGGATCAATTTGGTATGATCATGTCGTTATTTTTAGTCCTCTCTTTTTTTTCTTTGTTCATCATTCATTAATTCTATTGTATCATTTACCCTACCTTTTTATAATAACTCTACATCGTATTCTACTTTTCTAATAAGTTTATCCTTTTAATTATTGATATGTGATATTATGTAACGATAAAATAATACAATATAATACAATATATATTATGAAACAATATGTAGGAATATAATCATCCAAACAAGTTGGTATGCTTAGAGGAAAAGGTGGATTTGCAAGATACATTCCAATCTAATATTTTCATTTTTTATTGTCTCCTAATATTTTTGAAAATATAAGCATACTTGTTAAACATTTTTGAATGTTTTGGGGAATATTGACAAAACTGCATGACAAACTTAAAGATACTGGAAATCATTCACACTATAAAAATTTGAATTTTAGTTGCGGAAGATAAATATTTGAAAGCCCCTATTAGTCTTTTGTGCATCATCTTCTGCGGCTACTTTTTGACAAAAGACATGCATATACCCTAATGTAAGGGATATTCTTTTTTTTCTTTTTCTTTTGGGGCTGATTTGAGTAGAACACTTGGAAAAAAAACTTATTTGCATGAAGTATTTATATCTAACTAAATAACTAATCTTAAAAATTAATGAATCAGACTAAAATTATGTATCACTTAGTTTGGTCTATTCGAGTAAGTTTTTACCCTATCAAGAGTTGTAGTGGAATGAATAAAATTCTTATAATTTTTAATTTTTAATCTGAACTATAGGTCTCAATTTCCAGCCATATTTGAATTGGAAAAAATCCCTTTAGAGAAATTTATGTTGGAGTCTCATGTCATTTATATTTGAATTGGAAAAAATCCCTTTAGAGAAATTCATGTTGGAGTCTCATGTCATTTGTGGGATGAAGACATGGACTCCTTATATGGTCTTATCCTTTCTTGATGAACTAATTTTTAGAATTGAGTAAGGCACAAAGTTCATTTCTTTATCATAATACCAGAGTCAAGCGGTATATCAATTATTTGGATGTTTGGGTTATTAGAGCCCCACCTCATTTGTGGAGTGGAAATACATATGGCCTCCTAACATCATATTGAGTAGTTCTCATCTTATAAACCAACTTTTAGAATTGAGTTAGATTTAATATCAGTTTCTTCCTTTAATAAATTTAATGCACTGCAAATTCAAATTCGTGAAAGCTAAAATGTGTAAGAGAAACCAAAAAAAAAAAAGAAGTAATAATCTAAAGCTATATATCCAATCAATAATAAAAAAAAGACTTATCTCCTAATTAGAAATTAAATATGAAAATGTTCCAAATTTTGCAAAAAAGAGGAAGGTGAAAACACAAAATATTAAATGAAAAAAATAAAAATAAGACAAAGACTATGAAACCTACCATGGGCCAAAAGAGTACTACTTTGTCTCCCTCTAGCAATGAAATTTACCACCTGACTTGATTCCATTAGTAAAAGTTTAAAGACAAAGCTGCCGACAGAGCTACGATTTTTCTTTCTTTTTTCCTAATTAATACTAATAATAATGATAACACACTAACAGAAATTGACATCCATAAACATAAAATAAATTAAAACTTTTTCTACTCCTCACGTGACCACAACCAACCATTGAATGACACGTGTCAAAAGAGTTAATTACGGAGAATTAGCGGGACATATACTAATGATAGTTTTCACACTAATTAGCTTCCAATGAAAGGAATATAATTAACACCTTAATTGGCTAAGTTTTTTAGTGGTCCTATTTTTGCTTTTTTTACTACTAGAGAATATAATGTTTGTCTTTATGTGGTAATGCATCTCTATCCAACATGAAAAGTAAAGTGAGGTTTATGAAAAAAATAATTAAAATTAAACCATGAAAATTTGAATACTAAGTACCTCCTAATGACCAACATTTAATGTCCTAAGATAAAAAGAGAAACAAATAGGGAACTATTCTAACATGTGCTAAAGGTAAATAGACTATGGAGTTTGAGTGGTGAAATTGAGACATTGGTACAAATGTAAGATCTTTTGACAATCTTATAAAAAGATTTTCTTTATAATGTTTGTCAATATAAATGGTGGACATATTATATATATATGTATAGGCTTTTCTCTTGTTGTTTCTTTAGCTTAATTTCTTTTTGAAAGGTGTTGGATATGGTGAACTTTGCTCATCTTGCTCTCATGAAAGTTAATTCAAAATTGTAGCCTATAATGATTGTATTTTTGGAACTACGTATGAGTCTATATATACGTTAGGAACAAATCTTTAGGTGGCATAGCTAGCTTGTGGAAGTTTAAATTGAATATGCATGCATAATATCTTGATTAGCATCTTGATTAGCGTGAGATATATACATATATGAAGAGATACGAGTTACAATATTTTTTGATAAATGAGGGTCATAAATATCAAAGATTTGATCATTTGGTACACTTCACTCAAAGAAATGAAGTTTTTTCTCCTTGTTGATCCAACACATGTAGCTCATGAATGACTTTAAATATTTAATTTAGTCATTTTTAATGCATCAAATTAAAGAATACATAAATTGGGCAACATCAAGTTTTAGGGAAAATTGGATATGTGTGTCGTGTGATGACCAATCTTTATTAATTCTTAATTTTCTGGATGAAGGGTGGCTCAATATGGATGTAAATTATTATAGTTGATCGTTCCTCAAGGTTCAAGGGTAACGAGTCTGTTCATAGGGATGTAGCAAATCCATCCGTTTTGCTTTGTCAGCTCATTTCTTATATGTGCTTTCTTACGACATTTGTTTGGTGCAAAGAAATCACAGCTTAGTAAATATGATTTCAGACACCAAGGCTCCATTTGTGTCAAATTATACATAATTTTACATCTATTAAAAGGGAAACAAATAGGGAACTATTCTAACATGTGCTAAAGGTACATAGGCTATGAAGTTTGAGACATTGGTACAAATATAGATCTTTTGATTGTATTATAAAGAGATTTCCTTATAGTGCTTGTCAATTTTATTTCAAAAAAAATTGCAACATACAAATTACAATGATTGTATTCCAGGAACTACGTGTCTATATATCATAATTGGACTTGTGTGATGCCCATCTTTATTCTTGATTTTTCTAGATGAAGCTAGTAAATATGGTTTTAGACACAAATGTTCCATTTATTTCAATTTGTATATAATTTGAAATTTAATAAAATGTTACTACTTAAAGATTCATGTGAACTGAAGCTAACTTTATGTTTTCATTTTGTTTCTTGTTATTATAGAATTAATATTCTATCACTTTAAATGTCCAAACTTAAAAATTATCACTATCAACTATTACCACGCAATCACCATCAATAACTATACCCTAGCATTACGAGTCTATGACTACCCACCATCCATAATCATCATTATTGATCACAACCAATACCAATTATTATTGCCACTGACTTTTGGAGCGTGTTTTATCGAGAAAACAATTGTTACATGTAAATAAAAAAAAAATTTATAACTATTTTATATTTGAATTTAACATTGTTCATTTTTTTTTTTTAAAAAAGATAAATTTTACACAAATATAAAGATCTTAATAATCATATTCAAACATCCTAAATATAAAGAATTAAAGGTGATCAAAAGAGACTCATACGTGAGAACTGGGCCATATAAGTCATAATTGGACTAAGAAAGCCCATTTTTGACACAGTTTGAATTGGGCCAGAGCTGGAGGGACTCTTTGCATCATATAGCCTTAATTAAGGTCTCTTTAAACGGAGAGCAATGGACACATAATTACCTTATCAACTAATCAAACATTAATTAAAGTTTTATAGCTAATTAAATTTCAGTCGTGTTTTAATACGAAGACATCATTTAAACGATCATACCTTGAAATCAAAATTTTAAAACTATGGATATGCCCAGCAACTTGAAATATAGAGACTTCGAGATATATTAGCTAACAGTTCTTATTTATTGTAACATTTTCTTTTATGGTCAAATGAGTTGAGTATTACAAATCAATTAATTTTGAATATAGAATGAACTAACTAAAGTTGATATGACATGCTACTTGAAAACATTAGACGAATTTATATTAAGTTTATATATGTTTCGATTAAGGGAACTTCTATGATAATATTGTTTCAAAGTAATTTTTGTGTGACAAAAGAAAAAAGAAACATTTTTGTGTTCATTACATAAAATTAGGCAACCTTCCATGAAATTTTCTCATATGTTTGCCAAATGTGTAACAATGTTATTTTCTCTAGTAGTGATGTCTTTATGTTATTAGAAAATTATAATAAAAAACAATAAAAAAGAGATAGCAAAATAAGTAACTTTTTTAAATGTATATATCGATAATATCTATTTTTAAATTGATAAAGTTTATTATAAGTTAATTAACAAAATATTAATCATATATCTTAGGGGTCCAAGTGCAAATTTCACAAAGCTTAAGGTGTGTCTTTTTCAGTTTTGTCAGTTTGACAATCTTTGCAAAGCTGAAAAAATTTCAAAACCCTATTAAAACCTCTGTTTCCTCTTAAGAGTCAAAACAGTCTTAACCAGAAAATTTGTAAGCGAAGATTAATGGCAGAAACGATGGAAGTGGAAGTGGAAGCGGCGGCGGCAGAGAGAGAAGCAACAAACAGTGTCATATGTCAGTTGGCAGACCCAGAAGGCAATCCGTTGGGTGCCGCCTTGTACCTCCCTGAAAACGCTAGTCCAAAAGAGCTTAATCAAGTCGTCAATAAGCTGCTCAGCAATGTAACAAGATGAACTTCAATGTTTCTTCTTTTTTTTTATTTGAGTTCAACCTATTTAGATTGAAATTATTACCAAGGAAATTAAAGAATAAACAATTCTATTAGCTAGACTGCTTTCATAGTTCAAATTGAATCAAAATGATTAGTAAACAAGGAGATTCTAGAGAATTACGACTACGAGGAATCATGGTGTATTAGATATCATTTCAAAAGTGTCAATTTTCAAGCTGACTTGTAACTATGGGAATTTTTGGAGTTTTTCAGGAGGAAAAGTTGCCTTATGCATTTTATATCTCAGACGAAGAGCTTGTGGTGCAGCTTGGATCATACTTAGAGAAGAACAAAGGTAAATTGTGTAGGAGAGTTGTAATGTTGTGGAGCTTATAAATGATTATCGAAATGTTTATTTTGCTAATTATTGATGGAGATACTTTGGTGAATTCATTGCAGTGTCTGTGGAAAAAGTGTTGACAATAGTTTATCAACCACAAGCAGTGTTTCGAATCCGCCCTGTCACTCGTTGTTCGGCCACAATTGCTGGTACAAAATTATTCACTTCTCTTGTCATTATGCTACTGAGCATCTTCTCCTTGTGATCCTTTTACTATGATAATTGATACTGAGGCTTAAAGAATTTATGCTGTGGGTTAGTTTAGGTGGAACTGCAGTGCGGATTGATTACTTTGAGCAGTTGCTAATCTAAGAATTAACACTGTGTTTGGTTCTAAGATGGAAAGGGAAATGTGCATTTTTTATTCTGATTTAGTCTTCTGTTATGGAAAACAGATTGTTCTTCCATCCTTGGACTTAATAGACATTACTCTGAGCATCAATAGATGGTTCTTATTTGTTGAAAGCAGTAGGCTCTTTATAAGCAAACTAAAGATCGATGAGGAGAATCTCAAATGAGTTTGCGAGCAGCTCCAACAAGCTTTGTTGGTAAGAGGGAATTTATGTAGACTATTTGGGTGGGGTGAGGGTTCCAAGCCTACAGACATTTACCAGAATTTCAATGGCTATGATCGTTTCGTTAGGGATCGAAGTCTTGGGAGGGTAAAGTGTACACAACCCTTACCTCAGGTAGAGAGGTTGCTTCAGATAGACCCTCCACTCAAGAGAAACAGGGGGTGGGGTTGGGGGATAACAAAGCATGAACAATAATAGCAGAAGAGGGATATAATACAGGGTGGAGAAACATATCAGGGAAGAAACATCTGGTTTGGCTTCACAAAAAGAGAAAAATCCTTCACATTTCCATTATTTTGGGAAAGGTATTGAAGATTAAAAAATAAATGGTGTTGGTGGTGGGTAGTTGCCAAAACAATGGAGTTTTAATATGTTTATGAGTGAATGTGAAAACCCCCTTGCATGAACTTCTATGCTTGATATGTTCTACAGCCAGGATTTTATTTTCCACCTGAGAGGCATTTGGTTCATGCAATTAGCTATTTAGTCTTGTTTGTCGGTGATCTACAACCAATTCATATGCGCTTCTGTTTTTTGTACTGACTGAGTAACATTTCTCGGCTCGTCATTATCTGTGTTCTTTATATCTTTGTCTAGGGTTCTTTTTAATCTCTCTTTTTTATGTTGTACTTGACAGCTGCTCATCTCATCCTGGAACCTTCACATTTGCTTTAATCTGTTTGGGTTTTGTGCTTGCAGGTCACACTGAAGCTGTTCTTTCAGTTGCCTTCAGTCCTGATGGACGACAGTTGGCAAGTGGATCTGGTGACACTACAGTTCGTTTGTGGGATCTAAATACCCAGACACCATTGTTTACATGTCAAGGTTTGAATCTAAGTTTCATAGGCATCAGTTGCAGTCTCAGTTTTTCATTTATCATCTTACGTAAAATATAGGAACTGAATGATAACGGTCTTTAAGTGTATCCTCTTACAAAATTTATTTAGCTGATTATCACTTATGAGAATGATAACTTCTTAATATGCTGGGATTAATACTTGGATATTTGTACCTCCCTCAACATTCTCATACTCTCTGGTTTAAATCCTAGTTTGGTTACTTTGAATGCATCTTAGGCACTGGTCATTTATCATGCATCTGGTCAGATGATATTGTATGTTAACTTTCCGAAGTGTTTTTAACATTGAATTGTGAGGTCATTTATTTCTCTGTAAAGTTCTGCTTATTCTATTCTTATGCCGCAAATGCTGCAGGGATTGCCTGTTCTTTCCTTCATTTTTGAAATTTCAGCATCAAATACTAGTTGTGAGTCTGCAAGCTACATGTATAACTAAATATATTGCATTTTCTACCCAACAAAAAGAAAAGTGAAAAGAAACAGGTTTTCTGTTCTAAAGCGTATAATTCTGTCAATACTGCTTGTTCCCTTTGCCAAAGTTGCCGAATCATGGTCTTACCAACATTTCCCTTTATGTGTTTAATAATGTCTATGAATGAATAGTGACTCTATATATCCTCTTTGTTCCAGGGCACAGAAATTGGGTTCTTTCTGTTGCATGGTCGCCAGATGGTAAGCATCTTGTTAGTGGAAGCAAGGCTGGAGAACTTATCTGTTGGGACCTTCAGACTGGGAAGCCTTTAGGGAATCCACTTACTGTAAGTCATCTCAGACTTGTTTTTGTATAGTTATTGAGATTGTAGAACTATGGATTTTGATGTGTTTTTGCCTGCTGGGCTTTATGGGTCAAGATCCCTGCTAAAACAGCATTTTCCTTGTTAACTGCTGTCTATTGTGCCTCAGTTACGATAAATCCTGATAATCTTTCTTTTACCGGATGAAGATAGAATCCGGATAATCTACTAGCAACCAGTGTTATTAAAGTTTACTCACTTGTCTGTACAAATAGTGTATCTGTGGAAGGGCTCTATTTTTTTTTTTTTTTTTGTGCGCTAAGTAAGGACTTATTAGTCAGGTTGAATATTGTATGAAGTGATAGCAACCAAATTCAAGGAAGTAAGGAACTCAAATAAACATACAAGAGCTTAATAGAAAATTAGGGAGAAAATATTTTAATAGGAATAGATTGAAGAAAGAAAGGAATATCTGTTTTTTTTTTAATTCAAAAAAAGAAAGAAAGGACTATCTAATAATTTAAGTTAACAGTCAATTACTAGATTTAATCCGTACGAGAAGAGAATTGAACTCATTCATGGAAATCCTTACCTATGGGCTAGGAGAATCTAAGGAGGTTCAATGGAGAGATACTAGGGTTCTTCCCTTTACGCTCACAAGGTTCAATCATCCAAATTCAAATTCAAACATAGTTAATGAACTAAACCCTTATGACAACTATTTATATTTTATACTAATGGGGTGTTTAGTTGTGGGATAAGGATAATAATCCGTGATTAAATTTGGGATTAACTTTATCTCATGTTCGGTTTGAGGTGTTAACTAATCCTGGGATTATGTTATCCCACCATTTGTACTACCATCCCATATAGAAGGTGGGCCTTGTTCGTGCCTTGTAAATCCCATAAGTCTAGGTTTGCGCCTTGTAAATAACTATTTAAGCATATTGTCGGCCTTCAAATCCTCTTGGATGGCTCTCTTAAAAGTTCCTCGAGCTCTTGAAAGATGTTTGAAAGTCTTCACGCTCATGACTGCCAGCTTGAGAGTTATGATGAATTGAGAATTATTGCCCACTATAGGTGGTATTATTGGCTAATGTGCTGATGTTTGTTGGTAGCTAGAATTCGGAGTGTAGGTGAATCCTCAATTGAACCATGCAAAGTAGATGTCACAGGATGTATATGCATAATTTGATCAATCATTGATCACTTTAGTTGCATTTTAAGACTATGAGTGTCTGCAATGTCAAATTATGGTTGCTGAATGCTGCCCAAGTGGCTCAGTTCAAACTTTTCATGTTTCCTTCCTATTTAATTTTGACATTATCTTCTATCTTATTTCATAATACCTACATATACCCCTATGAAGATATTCAAGTAAAGAGGCCTTGAATTAATTGAATTAAGAAACTACACCTAGGTCCTCTATTCTCTGTCTTTCTTGACTTAAGTCGTGGTTTTTTGTGTGACATGCACATCTTCCCTTTGTTGCTTTTGTCAAAGTAATTGTCCCTGATGCCAAAGTAATTGGGTCGGTTTGACTTGCTGTAGTGCTTTGTGAACTGTTTAAGAGAAACTCTTTGAAGAGCCTGATCTGACCTTACCATGTTGCAGGGCCACAAGAAATGGATAACTGGTATTTCTTGGGAACCTGTACACCTCAGTGCTCCATGTCGCCGCTTTGTAAGTGCAAGTAAAGATGGCGATGCACGGATATGGGATGTTATCACAAGGAAGTGTCTCATTTGTCTCACTGGCCATACACTTGCAATAACATGTGTAAAATGGGGTGGAGATGGAGTTATATACACGGGGTAATATTTCTTTAGAGCATTTCAATTTACAGATTGTTGTCATTTGTGTAGTATATTGATCTCTGTGGCGAGCATCAACTTACTGTGATTGGCCCACTTGATGTATCTATTTCTTGAACTTTTGCTGTTTCCTTTGGTGCATAGTTCTCTCCTTTTTTTGTGTGTGTGTGGGAGGGGTGTGTGTGTGCGTGTGTGTGTATACACAGAGAGAGAACGAGCCGTTGAACCCAGGCATTAGTTTAAGATATCTTTGATATGGTGTTAGTAACATTTGTTAGTTCATATTCCAGATCTCAGGACTGTACAATCAAGGTATGGGAAACCACGCAGGGGAAGCTAATACGTGAATTGAAGGTGAAGTCTATAACTTTTGATTATTGTGGGACTTTTTAACTGCTCTCATGCATGTGCCGTGACTTTGTATTATTATTCATCACCTGTATGGTGTATTCAGTGAGGTTGGTATGTGCTTGGTGTGCTTTCTATATTTCCTTGAGATCCCTGTGAAGCTTTCTTTCAATTTACATTTGAAGTAGAAAGGAAATTTTCTGACTGCTCAAAAGTGAGGCTTGTGATATACTATCATTTGTCTTTGTAGTCCATTGTGACATATGGACAATTTTGGAGCATCATTGTATTTCATTTTGAGAAACACTCGGTCTAAGGTGGAATAGGTGTACTCCTATAGATCTTGAAGCTAGTGGATGTGCATATATGAAAAGTGGAGTTTCTCACCTCCCATGGAGTAAGATGTCCTGGAAATTATGACTAGATGGGTAGTTTCTTATTTATGCTCCTACCATTTCATGCTATGCAGGGTCATGGACATTGGGTAAATTCTCTAGCACTGAGCACTGAATATGTTCTTCGAAGTGGAGCTTTTGATCACACCAATAAACACTTCGCATCTCCTGAGGAAATGAAAAAGGTAATCTTTTGGTATTCCTAGTCCCGAAGCTTCTTATGTGCTTAATTTAATTTTCCCTCAATATTGCAAAGATTCACTTTTATCAACTTTAGTTGGATTAAATTAAGACTTCATCCCCACACATCCTTATGGAGATACTCTGCTGTGGAAGCGTGAAATCTTTTTGTATAATAACTCAAAACTTATGGTGAGAGTGAGAAGTCACAGGAAGGTTTGATGTTCAAAAATATACAAGCTGAGCTCATCCCATCCATGATCCATTAGGCTAGTTTCAACGACCTCCTCAGTCTGGGAGTGCTGCAGTATGACATTGATGAATACGCCCTCAATTCCAATTGTGTTGGTGTCTGCTATATGATCCTAGCTATCCATTTGAACCCATTTCGTTCCTACAAAAAAGTTTCAATGGCAGATAATAACTAGCAACTAACTTTTCGGTTTTCTTGTGAGACTAGACGTTGACACAATAGTGAACATAGTAATCTTTTAGAGCAATAGCAGGCTGTATAATTTTGGAACTCACAGCTTAGTCCTAAAAAACATTTGCAAAGGTGAGATATCTACCAATTAAGCAGCTTGTACAAGATTGTTAGTATCCTTTTTGAGTGAGTGCCAGCTCAGTACTTGAAATATTTGCAGAGGTGAGATTTTCTCTCAATTAAGCAACTCGTACAAGATTGTTTGCCTCCTTTTGTTGTACCTTTTACATTTTGCTAAAAAGCTAGGGTGACCGAACAGATCCTCAATAGAGATGCCAGCTCGAAAAAGGATAAATCTATCTTTTCAGTTTTGTTGATGATCAACAAAAACATAAGCTGCATATACTATATGAGGATTTGATAGGAAAGCGATGGCAACAAATAGAAAGGTACAAAAGCTGGGGGCCTCTCTAACATATAGAGAAAAAGAACCTCACTGTTTTGACTCTTGGAACTCTGTGGAAGTTAACAAAATCGGGTGTCTTTCACTGAAATGGGTCTAAACCTTAAATTTAGGGGGTTCTTCTATCTTTTGCCTTCCTCTTTCCTCAACTACTGAGATTATGCATGCCTATATCTTGTGGATCTCGAAGCATCCCATATTCTCATTTAGCAGGTGGCAGGGCAACAGTATACACCAACGAGAGGCAAAGAGCAAAAGAAGAAGAACGAAAATCTTTGATGCTATTTCATTGCTCCAAATTGTAATTTCTCCATCACACAGTACTTAACATTGCTCTTGTTTCATCGCCAGGTAGCACTTGAAAGGTACAACAAAATGAGAGGTAATGCCCCTGAGAGGTTGGTATCAGGATCAGATGATTTCACAATGTTTCTATGGGAGCCTGCTGTCAGCAAGCACCCAAAAACTCGCATGACAGGTCATCAACAGGTTAACAATCTTTCTGTGCTGTAAAGGATGGTTTTCTTCGTGTGCATGTGTGCTTTGACGGTGAACATGGCCTTCATTTTTTGTTCTAAGCATTGAACCATGAATTTCAATTTTTGCAGCTGGTTAATCACGTTTATTTTTCTCCGGATGGTCAATGGATAGCAAGTGCCTCATTCGATAAGTCAGTAAAATTATGGAATGGAACCACAGGAAAATTTGTTGCTGCATTCCGAGGCCATGTTGGACCTGTATATCAGATAAGGTTAAAATTTGCCATAAAACTCAAATCTTCCATTACTTCAACAGTCAACTGTTAGTTACTATCCTTGTATTTTGCACAGCTGGTCAGCCGATAGTAGGCTACTTTTGAGTGGGAGCAAAGATTCAACCTTGAAGGTATGTGTTTGCATTACTCTTGGTTCTTGTCCTGTTAAAACTAAGTCATTAAGAAAACCATTTATGTCTGTATTTAGGTTTGGGATATCCGGACAAAAAAATTGAAACAAGACCTTCCCGGCCATGCTGATGAGGTAAAGCTTCTGCCACAGGCATTTTCAGTCTCTTTCTCTACAGAACTGTTAGATAACTTTGTCTATCTGAACTTGGAAGGTTTTCGCGGTTGACTGGAGTCCAGACGGCGAAAAAGTTGCATCTGGTGGTAAAGATAGAGTTCTGAAGCTATGGATGGGATAGAAACAAGGGTGACTCCACCCCTATGCCAATGAAGCTCTTGTTTTTAGCCCTGGAAAATTCAAGGCCCCTACTTTTATTTATTAGATATAAAATATGTAATTGAAGTAGTAATCACTATTCTTATTATTATTAATGATGATATAAGTGAATCTTTTACCAGCCATTAATCACATAAATTCCTACGTTATATTGCATTTTAAGGATTTGGTTGAGGTAATTATAGATGAGAGTGGTATATAGTTAAGATCATGTCAAGTATTTTTCCTCTTGTTCACCGAAACTTTAATTGAATCAATTTGTTTTTACAAGTTTGGCTTTATAAAGTTTCTTCGTACAATGTCTCACAGTAGAGTTGTTTCAGTCTTATCAAATCGTGACACTTAGATTGTAGTTAAAAGTGTTTAGAGAGAATGTACAAGCTGGAATATCAAATTCACTTATCGAGTTCCAATTGCCTCTTAACGCTAATTTTTTGGTTAAAAATGCCCCTGCTCTTTGCGAGGGAAGGCCAGGAAAATAACGTTTTGATAACCCAATGATTTTGGTAGTTCTAAGATAAATAAAAAAAATATCATGTTATAATATATAAGGAAGTTCTGTACATTTTTGAATTTTTAAAGAAGTATTCAAGGTTATCATAGTATTTTTTTTCTCTCTTCAAATTATCATCTCTAGCAATCTAAATTTTTACAACTAAGATGAATGTCAAAAATATATACATTTATATATGTTGAAGTAAAAAAAAGAACTTGACTTAGCACTTGTTTTTCCTAATTTTCGTAGTTAAGTCATAAGTGTTTCATTATTTTCTCTATATATAATTTTTTTTTTCCCCATATTTGAATAATTCATATTTTGATGCCAAAAAAGTGATTTAATCTACTATGGTTAAAGCAATGTTTTAATGCTTTGTTAATTTCGAAATAATCAAAAGAAAAAATAGTAGTAAGGAATAAAAAATAATTTAGATTATGTTGCTTAAATTAGGTCAATTGATTTTATTTGTCTAAAATGAAATAAATTCGGTTTTGCGTAATTAGGAGTTAAACTTTACACCCGGATGCAGCAAATCATTCTTCTTCCGTCCCCTCTCTTCACTGAAGCCTCCTCATTCTTCAAAATATTTAGGGTTCCAAATTGAACTTTAAAAGCTTGTTGAATTAATTCCATCAATGGCGTCTCATAATCACATGGACGATGTAAGTTCTTTTTTTGCTTTTCTATTTCTAGGGTTTTCTTGTCTAATAGTAATTACTTGTACATCCTTTATACTCTAATGTTGAAGAATTTTCGTTTTGGGGGAATTCTCAGGACCTCGATTTTGGTGGAGATTTCTCCGCCACTAGACGTTCAGGTTTGCTAATTCTTCGCCATTGTCATCTTTACTGCAAGCTTTTGAGTATATTATTTGATTGCAAGTGATTTTAGGTACCAAGAGAAGCTTTGGAGACCTTGACGATGATGAGGACGATATTTTTGGCTCTAAAAAGGTGTTTTGTTTATTTGTTCTTATTTAAGTTTGTCTTGTAAACCATACTTGCAAACCAATCATGGGATACATGGCTAGTGGGTTGCTCATAAGCACTCTCTTAGTTAAAATTTATGTGATATGCTTCTTTTGAGACATCATGAATTGTTTAACATAATTAAGTGCACTTTTTGATACTGTCAAGGATTTAAATCCTTCAAGAATATTTAACTTTGACTGATCTGTGATTCTTTTCAACTAGAATAGGGACTATTAGTATGGCAGTCTTAAGTCAATATTTACCATTTACCTCTTTCAATACTAGGGTAATTTGTTGAAAGTAGAAGAAACAGCACCTGGTGCAGCAACAGGGATGATCTTGTCTCTTCGCGAGAGGTATGGTAGCTGGATGCTTGTTGCACATCTGTGAACGTTTTTGGATTTAATTGCTTATGTTTAGTCACTTTCTCACTGTCTTTTGTGCTTTATTATTGCAGTCTACAGGACTGTAAGGATACCCTAGCATCATCTCAGGTGTTTATCATCTTTCATTTTTGTTTTTTGTTTTCCATGGTTATATCCAAAATAATCTATTATCCTCTTTTTCAGCATTATGTATTCATGCTGTATGATTTTTTAAATATTATATTAATTATTAGAGTCTAGAAGTTTAGATGTTCTACTTTTTTTTGCTTATGGTATGTTGGATTATATATTTTTTTTGTTTTTGATGAGAATGGTATGTTGGATTATCTTACTTTCTCTCAGTTAATATTCAATGTTTATATAGGATTTTAATTTTTTTCCCCCGAAGGTCCATCTAACTGATTGAGGAGTTTAGGCAAGACTCCTAACCTGTATATTTACAAAAAATAATAATTACACTGAGGAGGACATAAAGCTTAGCTTCAGTAGCATTGTGAAGGTTGATAAAATTGACCTTTAAAGACATTTGAGTACAACAAAAAAAGAGTATTCTGGTGAGTATCATTGCTACTGATGGTATGAGACTCATCTAAGTAGCTAGATACTATATACCTATTGCTAATCGCCAAAAAAGGCTCATAATAGTCAGCAGACATCAATAGTGAACTTCTTCTTCTTCTTAAATCTGAAATTTGGGAGTCCATCAAATTCAATCTCCAATGAAGCTCTAACCTTTAAAGGTAGGAAAGTAGTTTCAGTGAAGATAGAAAAAATTTTAGATTCTTCTCCCATGTTAGCAAGGAGGTCAGCAGTAGAGTTGCCTTGTCTAAAATATGCTTAAAAACCAAGTTTCCAGCACGAGACAAGTTAACTATTTGCTCAGTAATCTGCTTGATTTGCCAAGGTGGTTTAAGTTTCCCACTGAGAATGTTGATAATAAGGAGAGAATCAGATTCAACTATAACATTAGTAAGTCCAGCCTCCAAACAAATGGTCACCCCTTTCAACATGGCCTTGGCTTCAGCCATATTGTTACTGCAATGCCCATGGTAATCAACAAAGGCCTGAATCATAGCCCCTGTATGATCCCTGATTATACCACCTCCACCTGCTGATCCTGGATTTCCCTTACTGCAACCATCCACATTGAGTTTTATCCAAAAATGAGAAAGGTTTAATCCAAAAAACAGCCTTAGAATGAATGATTGGTTTCACCTTATCTATCATATAACATTTTCCAATCCAAGAATCAGGGAGGGTTAATTCGGGAAATTGATGAGGTTGTTAACTTGCTGAATGATTTACCAAGTTGACATCCTTTTATCATCAAATCTGGCCTTACATCTATTTTTCCAAATTTCCCAACATATCACAATTGGAAGGGACTGTAGTATGCAGTCATGAGCCTCATTCTTACCTTTCGCATTCCACCAGTTAATGGCGGACTTCCTAAGTTGTCCTTGGACTTGTTTAATACCACATGAGTTACCGAAGTAAGCACATGTAGTATCTTTCATGGGTAGTTGTTTTGTATTTTCTGTGATACTTCACTCAAATCATTCCTGAATTCATTTTAGATGCTTTTGTGGTATAGGATAAAATCTCTTTCTTCCTTTGCTTATCAGATAATAATATGCTTTAACTAACATGTTGGCTGGATGGTGATGATTTACTGTCTAGCATAAATTTGTCTTCCCTTTCCAACCTTCAAGTTGACTCTGCTACTCATGTCTTAAAATGTCCGAGGGGCTAAGATTACTAATTTCACAGTTTGTAATCTTCTTTTGATGTTTTGCGCCCCTTCCTTGATTCTTATGCATACCCTAATTTGTTCAAACTTTGTGTAGGGGCCTTTTGGAACTGCACCACACTTAATAGAGCCTGCTGTTGAATGACCAAAATTCTAATTGAAATCTCTTAAAACTAATTACTACCTTAACTGTCTATCTTGTTTCAGACAGAACTTGAATCTGCAAAATCTGAAATACAAAAGTGGCGCTCTGCATTTGAAAAGGAGCCATTTATACCTCCTGGCATGACACCTGGTATTTTCCTTTTCAGCATCTCTGTACAGTCACTAAAAATCCTGTTCCTTTTCTTCTCGTCTTTTCTTGATCTTCGTGTTTTCCCCATTGCTGCTGTATGTTTGAGAGTCATACATCATTAAAACTAATAATCATATTTTAGTTCCCTCTGCCCCATTTGATAGATGATACGGTTTTGAAAGGGTTTGGAGTTATATGGAAAAGTTTGACTTGTTTTTAAAATAATAGTAGACTAGTGTGATGCTTCCATCATCACATCACTGCTTAAAGTTGAATTGTTTAAAATCCATCTGTTATTTTTTTTTTGTTTAAAAGAGAGCTAGGATGCCCAATAAATCCATCTGTTATCATTCATGTTCAACATTTGGGGCCACCCTTTTAATGGAAAGATCTTTCATGTTAATTGAGATGGAGTGAGTTACTTTAATTATGAAGAGAATTAACTGTGTGCTTATTTGCAGAACCCAAGTTTGTGGTCAGTTATCTTCAGAACCTCAGATCATCTGAGGAGTCATTGCGTGAACAGGTTTTTTTTTAATTATTATTCCTCTTTATTTGTTCATTGCTTAAATATTATTGATTTTTTTTCTAATCATTATCTCATCTTTGCAATCTGTAGTTGGAAAGAGCGAAGAAAAAGGAGGCTGCATTTATTGTAACTTTTGCCAAAAGAGAGCAGGAGATAGCAGAGTTGAAGGTAAAGTTGTCCATGGCCATCAAATGATAGATTGCCTCTATTACATATTAATTTTGAACTATCTTGTATACAATTTTTTTTTATTTTTTTGCGGCTGTCTCAACAAAATTGAGCAGGATATTTAAACATGTTATCTTACTGTATGGTGCAACCGTGCAAGAAAACTATATGGAGCAAAAGATAATGATTTCACTAAGAAATTGAAATTTGAGTTTGTGGATGCTATCTAAGTTGCCAACTGTATATTGTACTTTACTCAGAGAAAATGTTTCATCTTTATGGTGTGCAATGAAGCTTGCAACCTACATATTAGGGTAAACAAAATCTTACTGCTAGTCAATACTAGAGATGCCCTTATGTTATAAAATGTAGTTTTATCCTTGACAGGACCTCTGATCAGATGTCACGTCTTTCTTCTTTTGGGGTGAGGGTGAGTAAGAAGGCAATGAAATGTTGTTGCTGAATGTTGAGTGTGTTGTTTTTTAAATCCTTTCTTGTAAAGCATGTCGTATTGGGTGTTTTTTCCTTTATCTTTAGTTGCCTTTGTTTTAAAATGTATAATCCAATTCATTATTTTCTCTTTACTTTGTGCTGATCAATTCTTTCTTCTTTCTTTTTCTACTGGTAAATGTTTTAGTCTGCAGTTCGTGACCTTAGAGCTCAACTCAAGCCGCCGTCTATGCAGGTAGTAGTAGTATCTTTGCTTACTCATAGTATAAAACCCAAAAAAAGGAGGGAGAGAGACTCAGAGAGTATGTGTATGTGTAATACCCTGCTGTTGTTCAATTGTTTTGGTGAATTTTTCCAATTTGCTCCTTTAAAAAGGAGTTCTATGTTCCAAAGGGCAGGACCGACGGATTTCTCGGTTATATAAAAAAAAGGAATTCTATGTGTGTAATCTCTATTGTGTTGTATGTAGCTTGTTTTTGTTTCACACAGTAAGTTGCTCTTCTGGCCATTTGGTTGTTGCTTTGCTAACTTTATGCCTTCTGCTTAAATAATAAAATTGTTAGCTGGTGCTAATTCTAGTTACAGAATCTTACTTCCTACTCCAATCCGCTATCAACCTTATGCACACATATTGGCCTGAAAATTTAATTCCTGTGTTAACACTAGTAACTCTAGTGCTGGTCTCAAGGTTCTAGAATCCCTACCAATTCCCAATATACTCATTATGCTAGAAAACCACATAGGATATCGTTAGGGTTGTAAATTGTAAGTTAGTTTGTTTTGGGGGGGGGGGGTAGCTCAATTGGCAAAGGTTGAGGGACTTGTTTCTTAGGTCACAAGTATGAGCTGTGCCAAGTGAACTTACTCCAGTATTTAAGTGGAGGAAGGTAGAGGGGTGGCCCCCTCATCCCTGAGTTTCAAAGGCTGCAGTTTTTGGTTATAATTAAATTTAAATTAGCAAGGGGAATCATGAAAGGGAATGGTTTCATTTGTGTTTCTATTTTGTTGATACTTTTGATGCAAGTTCAGCTTTTCGCTTCCAGACTAATGGAGGAAATATAACTGAAGGGTAAGAGCAGCATTTATTTAACATCAAACTGGCTGATAAGATAAAGCCTCTTAGGAATTGCTTATGGTGGCCTGTACCTCTGAAGGGTAAGAGCAGCATTTATTTAACATCAAACTGGCTGATAAGATAAAGCCTCTTAGGAATTGCTTATGGTGGCCTGTACCTCTTCTCTACTTGATTCATTCTGCTTAACCCTAATGTACATCCTACTAGTAGCTGGATTTGGGTCTTTAGTTTTGTTTCTTAGGTCACAAGTATGAGCTGTGCCAAGTGAACTTACTCCAGTATTTAAGTGGAGAAGGTAGAGGGGTGGCCCCCTCATCCCTGAGTTTCAAAGGCTGCAGTTTTTGGTTATAGTTAAATTTAAGTTAGCCAAGGGGAATCATGAAAGGGAATGGTTTCATTTGTGTTTCTATTTTGTTGATACTTGATGCAAGTTCAGCTTTTCGCTTCCAGACTAATGGAGGAAAGATAACTGAAGGGTAAGAGCAGCATTTATCTAACATCAAACTGGCTGATAAGTTAAAGCCTCTTAGGAATTGCTTATGATGGCCTGTACCTCTTCTCTGCTTGAATCATTCTGCTTAACCCTAATGTACATCCTACTATTAGCTGGATTTGGGTCTTTAGTCTTTGCGAAAAGATTTGACTCTTCAGTGGCTACTTGTTTCTTACTATCTATGCTACTAATTAAGGGGCAGGTTTGTTTTTATTGTAATTAATTTATGAAGCCTGCACTATTTTCCAACAACACCCTCATAATCACACAATTTTCAGAAAGAGGAAAGATGTTAAAATTGTTATTGCATTTAATGGGTGGTGATCTCCTTGTAGTTCAACTCTCCTTTGATGGATATGCTAACAGTCCGCATCAGCATCTTAAATTTTTCCTCCTTTTTTCATTCCCATGTCCTATTTTTCAAAGTTTATATTCATTCCTAGTTGAATTTATTAAGTTTGTATTATGCATACATGCTTATGCCCCCTTAACTAGTTCTCTAAGATTTTGATTCAAGTTTGCTCAATGAATGGCCTAAGAGATCTTCATGTTAGGTGAGAACAGATGATACTAAGAACAAAGTTTCAAGGAATGCATATAGTTCCATTAATTTTCTAGAAATAGCCTCCTCCTACTCTCTTTTTGCTTCTTTTTGAAGGTCTCGATATGCTGAGGAATACAACATTACCAATTTAAAAAAAAAAAAAAAAATTCCAGAAATTTAGAAGTTACAACCAGACTTATGGAATTAAAACCTTTTTTTTTTCTTTATTTCCTTTTTTTCTTCTGAGAACAGCACTATGATTCACTGAATAATCAAACCTTTGTAGCATTTAGTTCTTTTCTGCTATAATATGTATCTACAGTGAGCTCTCTCTCCCTTTTTTTCCTGGAAAATGTCATCTTATACCGCAGCTTTTCGTTCTTTCTTTTTTGGGTTAACATTTGTTTTTAATGTCTTTGTTCACATTTTGCTCATTTTCCTTTCTTTTGGGGGTAAATTAACAGGCACGGAAGCTATTACTAGATCCAGCTATTCATGAAGAGTTCACTAGGCTGAAGGTAACTTATCTGGACATTGATTTTACTTTCAAGCTGAAATGTCTGGAGAGGAGATTGATACACTTATCTAGTGGTTCCATACTTTAACTTCATTGTGCTTTCAAGTCTCTTTGATGGTTGGCTGGAATACTTTAACTTCATTGTGACATCGTTCCAGGTTACCTTTTGCATTGCTCAATGAGCTCAGATGATGCATCCTGTTGCCAATGCATATAGCATGCTTGGTGCTTAAATTCTTGGATGCTTTTCGTGTGTAGTTTATTTGACTTTTTCATTGTTCCTTCGTGGCCTTGCTGGCTCTGATTGCATTCTTGCTTACATCTTTTCTTGTTTTTCATTGCCAGAATTTGGTTGAGGAGAAGGATAAGAAAGTGAAGGAGTTGCATGATAACATTGCTGCTGTCAATTTTACCCCACAAAGCAAAATGGGCAAGATGTTAATGGCTAAATGTAGGACACTGCAGGAGGAAAATGAAGAGATTGGAAACCAGGCTAATGAAGGAAAGGTAGTAAATGATTTTCTAGATCAGTGAAGTGTGTAAAATATAAAACTGCTGAATTTAGAGATGGAAAAGTAATCTATTCATAAGTTACTCAGTTACCTAGCTTATTTCTTCCAGGTTTGTTAAAATATGATGGATGCTTTAAAGGTGATAAATGTGAGATTTTACAGAAGTTCTGTTTCTTCCTTTACTTGCAGATACATGAATTAACTATGAAACTGGCTTTGCAGAGGTCTCAGAATGCTGAACTCAAAAGTCAATTCGAAGGTTAATGTTCTCCCAAGTTGTTTTACAAATACACCTCTGTTTTCTTTTTGATTGGGCTAGGTCGGTTTGGTCATTCTAGATATGATCAGTGTGATTGATATATTGTTGAGTTTATTTAGCTTTGCTGTATATGTTGAAACTTTTGGTAATATTTGCATATCCTCTGGTTCATCTGACATTACATGAGTAAAGACATAGTCACTCTTTGATATAATTTGCTTTTTGGTAGGTTTTTTCACTTAAGTAAGCAGTTGACAAGGAATTACACTACATTTTAAATACACATCTTCTCTGTACTGAAGGAATCAGTTGCTGTCGCCTGATCTGTGTGTGGTTACCATATATCTGCATGCCCTTATTCTTATGACAGTGAAGTCATGCCAGACATAAGGCATGCTTTTACTAGAATTGAGTCATCATCATCAGTGAAACGTACACCATCCCAAACTGTGGAACTGTTAATTCCTAGACTGATTCACCCCTTAGCCTGCTCTCCAGAGTTCATGATTTGTTTGTAGATCAAAGTAGTTTCTCCTTGTACTATGGTGGATTGTAGTATTTAACTTTTCACATTTTTTTCTTGGGGGGGGGGGGGGGGGGCATGACATAACTAGGAAGTGCAATCCATATTTGTGCTAATTTTGTTATAGATCTTTCATTACATGTGTTCATTTTACCTTTTAGCTCTCACAGGCATTCCTTTATGTTTGACCCAACTTGAATTCTGTTGCCTTGCCATTGTTATTCAGAACTGCAATGATGAGTAGATGGGTTCACTCACTTTCTTACAATTTTTGTTCCCACTTGCAGGCCTGTGTAAACAGATAGAGGGACTGACGAACGATGTAGAAAGATCAAATGAAATGGTGCTTTACACAGTTTCCATTCTTGTTTAGAGTGAAATCAGACATTAGGATGACTTTGGAAAGATGTAGAGTTTTAACGTTTTAATTGTATTTGTCCTAGGTACTAATCTTGCAAGATAAAGTTGAGGAGAAGGATGAAGAGATCAGTAAGCTGAATGAAGAGTTGAATGAGAAAAACACTATTGTGGAGAAAACCGAATTAACTCCTGATAAGACTGCCAATGATGAGGAAACGACAACTACAGAAGCTCAGGCAGAGAATGAGTAGAGGGAAGCTTCTGGAGTTGGTCAGCACGTTCGAGGCCTTACCTTCATACATGAAGCTACTCTTTTATCCTTATATGGTACAACAGTAAAGCAAGCAGAAGATAAGCCTGCGGATCTGGAAGCAAGAGCTATCAGTTTCTAAAGCAACAAGCATGGCCATGTCTTTCCAACTGACTAGCTGTAGACAGTCATACCAGTAACTGCAATCCATGTTAGATTTGTTTTCCCATTTTCTTGGGTATTACATGGTGTATTTAGTTTCCTATCCATGTCTGCAGCACCAATATGATCTATGGCCTCTTTCAATTCGTAGAACTTTTTATCAACTATGCTCTTGCAATTTAGCCGATGATTAATCATGTAGAACTGCAATTTATCTTGTAGAGTGTAGCTAGTCTATATGTGGTTAAGTGCATGATGCAGGTAGTAGTACCTTTCCTATTATCATTCTATTTGTTTTGACATTTCTCAAAATGTCTAAAATTGTTTTACTGACAATATTTTCATGATTATTTTTAGTTCCAAAAATTTAATTCATCATATTAATCAAATTTTGAACTGTGGGTACTGTTTTATTAACAAAGCAACTGCACATCTTGATGTCTCATTTTACTCGAAACAATATTATGTACTTTAATGTACGTACCAGAAAATTCAAATGCTGTAAAGAATAATTCCCTGTTTTTAAAACGCACGATTTTGTTCAACCAAAAATCAAGACTGGGACAACTGATATCATGACAGTTGCTTTCCTAATTATTTGATATAAGTGTAACAGTGATAACTTGATCTAGTATTGACCTTTAATCATATGGTGTATAAAGTAGGTCAGAAGCAGATATGTGACTAGAAAAGAAGGCAACAAGTAGTAAACTAAGCTGACTGAGGAGACAAGTGAAATTAGATTTATTACATTCTATCAGACTGCCAAAAAGTAGGTACATCGCTCATTTTTTAGAACTGTACATGGACTGCTTTCTTCGCTCATCGTTCCAACCCAGCCCAGCAGAACCTTTGTTTCCTGTAGCCTGTAAAGGTTCAATCAACCCCTTGTTGCTGCAGCCAAGTGCCTCCCCCTGTGCAAACACCCAAACCATCAGGTGACAATATGATCATAACATTTCCAAGTTTCACTTGAGTAGTTTCATTCACAAAGGTCCTCATGTAATCGCTAGGTGAACTAATCTTCATTACTACACATCCATGAAATTACTCATTAAAGAGAATCTAAGAATGTCCGAGTATAGATGGGGATGGATTCTAATTACTTAAAACTATAACAATGAAAAAGTTCCCTTCACACCTGAGTGAAAGATTGGATGGACACCTAGAGATGAGCCATCAATATGGAAGAAAGAATTAGAAGAACAATATTCAGAGTTTTACAAGTCTAGGTAGGTCTCTACTTTTTCTTGAGATCCAAAGATAAGGCATTTTAAGATTACATAAAACCTCCTCGGTGACACTTGTAGCTAAAACTATAATTCTTAAAAGTCGTGGAAGTTTAAACTGTACCTCCTTCCAGCCCATGTTTTCCAACATTCTCCTGGCATAGCTACCAGCTCCAAATGAATTGCTCAAGGATTCGGAAAGAGCTTCCTCTGGACCAGCAGATGCCTCCAAAGGAACAGAATCATCAGAATTGGGTGAAATTTTTTGCCCTGGACCAACACCAAACCCACCATGCAATGCTCTTCTTTCTGCAGCTCTGTCCCTGTATAGATGGTCTCTGTCCTGGAATGGCATAATCACACAACTTAATAGATAGGTAAGAGATTGTAGATCCTTGTGCATGTCCATCTAAAGAGGAGAAAGCATCTCTCCAGTAGAATGAAAAAGTTTTCTTAAGAGATGATTCAATTGTTTTCCCCCTTACACGGTAGAATTCCCCCAAACCTGAAAAAAAGCTCCTCCATCCAGAAGCCCAATAATGGCCCTTTCCCACTTTGTTCCCTCGGTGACTCGAGCATAAAACCTTATGCTAGAGGTGGAGGGTCCTTACCACTAGGCAATCCTTCAGTTGTCTTCGATTGATTATTTTATCACTAAAGAGAACGAAATAATCACAGATCCAAACACAGCTCAGCAACTAGAACTATTGTCTAAGATGGTTCAATCTATGGTGTTTGTTTGCTGAACTGGCATGCTTTTTTATCTTCATCTTATAGTTGTGTTCGCCGTCTAAATACTTTAATACAATTTGTTACATTTCCCAGTTAGCAAATTTTCTAGTGCAGCTTTCAGAAAAGTGTTCCCATTTTTCAAGCTTTAAGATACTAAATCTGCTAAAGAACTCACCCTAATTGACTGCATATAGAAACTTTATCGCAAATGACCAATAACCCAAATTATCTCCAAGTACAAAAATTGTATTAGTACTTGAAACATAAAGTGGATGTAGAATACCTTTTCAGGTGCACTGATCTCCGATGGCAGAGATACATCCTCCTCACCAGGAAGTGTTGTGCTTATGGGTTTATATCTTCCAGTGATCGGTGAGCATGTTTGGATTTCTCTGTTGATTGACATTTGCGGAAAGCGCCAATTTTTCGTTGGATTGGAAGAATCATAATTTGACAAAGAAGCTAAATATTGTGTGCTAGGATTTCTCAACCTGTACACCTGACCTGTAGTAAGTAAACATTTTGAATGAATGCCAACAAGGATAGAATAAAGATGGCAAATGCAAACTAAAATCTCATACTCAAAAAATGAAATCAAATGTCTTCTCATGACAGCCATATAACAGAATTTGTGTGTCGTTGAGGTTCTACAATTTTCTGATGTGGAGGATTGAACGAAATAAAGAGAGTTATGGATGTTTCAGAAGAAGTTGGAAATCCCTGTTCTCTTTTACTGTCTATACACATACTGTGGCTTACATGACTTCATCTCAAAATATGCATGTCTAATCTAGCAGTATTCTGAGTAAGGCTGACCATGAATGAATGTGAATGCATACATGCTGATGGCTGAAACATGAAAAGGAAGTATTGGCCATTTAGTTTTGCAGGGCAGTCACCAGGGAGGCATGAGTTTGCTCACGTGTAACAAATAAAGAAGGAAGTTTCTGGCACATGTAATGAAAAGATCACGGATTGAATAGATAGACATAGAAAAGGGAATTATGTGAATTCAGATATTTTTTTTACAGTAATTCACAACAGTTCACTGAGCATTTTATAAACCTCAACTTAAATGGGACATGTTAACAATAACTGATCTGTGTAAACAAATGGGATGCAGAAGTTTCCCTGTAAATGGAAGTTTGACAATGCAAACCTGATGTAACTCGTACCAGATCAAGATGGACTTCACATACTGGGGCAGTTTTAAGAAGATGGCCACTCGAGGGCATTGATGGATGCAGCTTAGCAGTGGGCTTCACAAGTCGTCCTACCAGCCTGGCCACCCTTCTTTTTCGACCTTTTCTGATCTTTTTAACCATTGACCAGTCCCACAAATCAACAGCCTGAATATGTGACAGAGAATCC
Source organism: Solanum pinnatisectum (assembly GCA_035578085.1). Lineage (NCBI taxonomy): Eukaryota > Viridiplantae > Streptophyta > Magnoliopsida > Solanales > Solanaceae > Solanum > Solanum pinnatisectum. The sequence continues at coordinate 46,163,684 of CM069078.1, read as the reverse complement.
TCAACTGGTCGTTCAACTTGACCATACTGGGCTCGCCAGTTCTCTTCCTCCAAACAAATGCCTGTTGCGAGGGAACTTCAGTCAATTTTATGCACCCAAAACCATAAAAATGAAGACATTCAAAATAAGGTGTATATGTATTTCAAAATCCCCAAATCCTTGTTCTTTCCTTCCCTTTTCACTGAGCTAGGAGCCTATTCCATCTTTTTGGTATGAGTTACAGAATAGAGGAATTCATGAGGTAGTCAAAGAAAGAATTTTCTTTAACTTAATTCCCAATTGATTCGAACTACCAAAAGAAAATAAGAGAGAGACAACAACAACATTCCCAGTGTAGTCCCACTAAGTAGGGTCTGGGGAGGGTAGAGTGTAGATAGCAACAACAGAAACTACAAAAATCAATAGACAATATGCTAGATGAAGAGAAAAGAAAAGGAAGCAATTACAGTACAGGGATTCGCCCATTTGAACTCCTAATAGTTTGGTGAAATGTCCATATGCTTTCTGCCTTTCTGGTGTCATATCAACATTTTCAACACTAACATCTTAATGCCAAGTGAGAAAAATTGTATAGAATACAAAATCTATGAATGTCAAGTATCATAATCAATACTAACCATCATCCATGACATCTTCAATTGGATCAGCAGAATCTGTCCAGTCGTCTGGTATCCATTCACCTTCCTCGAGTTCATATGTGCTGTCATTCCCTGCACCATCAAGGTAGAATGACTTGCAATGCTGTAAATCTAATCATATTTTGAGAAAAACAGAAACCTTGAACCAACCAGCTGCTGACAAATGTGTGTGATCCGTGTCATTTATTTCTGGAGCCACTGTTATGTCTGAAGTACTATTGGCAGCTTGAGTGGTATAATTCGCCAGATAAAGTTCAATGAGAGTATCTTCAAGCCTGACAGTAGATGTATTACAGCATTGGGAAAGAAAAATAACTACAAGTACAAAAATACAAGATAACTAAACAGAGTGTTTTACCACTCTGAAGGTGGTGATGGGTTTTCTGGAAGCTTGCAACTGGTATCCTCCAAGTGCTCTGCTTAGAGTGAAATAGAAAGAGAAAGTAAGCGACTGTCAAGTGAAAATGACTTCTGAATTATCAAAATAATGATTATTACACCCCAATATTTCTCTACTGAAAGGATGAAGCAATTTGAAGGACAACCGTTATACTTGGTGTGAGAACATTACTGGTGGTGACAAAGGAGTGATAGCAAGAGGGCTCAATGATGAGATAATAAATAATGGATGTCATAAGTGAAGAAATTGCATGAAGAAACATCTTACATCCATGATCCAACACTTTTCAGTTTTCACAAGTCAAATAGATCAGCAAACAATGAGCAAAACTGATTCGATAATGATTCACCCAGCTATACTCATAAGGAACTGTTGCAATTCATTCAAATCCAGATGGACATGAAAAGCATTTCACCAACCAAAATATAGGAAACAGAAGAATGGTTCCTAGTAATGATTCCACGTCTATGTATTTTGGATACAATGTCGGAGTTACCATTAAAGTTATGGATTCACTAGAACCCAATAGCTTTTGCCCAAGCCATAAACTTAAAATCCTGGATCCCCTTTTGTTTAGATTACTTGACCCATCAAGTTACAAACAAAATGTTTCAATCACCCAAAGCTAAAAGGATTAGGTCTAGATAGAACTCCAAGGGGGAAATAAAATATATTTACTGCAGCAACAACTTCATCACAAATACATCCTATCTTCTATAACAATAGACAGGCTGGTAAACTTATTCACCTTCAGAGAACTCAGTACAAAGTGGTTCTACTGCTTGCGCCACATTTTCACCTGACATACTTATGTCTGCATCTACCTCATCTTTGTTAGACTCCGCAGGCACAATGCTCTCACAACTTTTCATTTCACGACAACCATCCTGACGTACAATAATAAACTAGATTAACATAAATCAAACCAAAAATCAACTAGGCCAACATTTGAATGCTGTAAATTTGAAAGCCAAAAAAAAAAAAAACACTCTTACCTGAGAAGACTCCATGGGTACATAAGTACCATTTTCAAATTTGTAATAAAGGCCATCATTACAGCTGTAGTACCAGCCTGCTTGAGGATCGTGATAAAATCCAGTGCTACAAAAGAACGATTGATCTCAAAAGAACTCCAAACTTTATGAAACTCAGAGGTTACATAAATTAAAACAAATTCAAGCCCTAATTTCGCGAAAAGAAGAATGGAATTGGAGATTAATACAGAAAATGTTGAGCAAGTAAATTAAATTATACATATAAAAAAAAAAATCGCACCGAGCATGATAGTAAAGCTGAGAAGTTTCATCCCAAACGAACTGATTATCGGATTCCTGCAGCTCCAGTTCTTCTTTCTCGGCTCCCGCCATCACTAAGCTTTGCAGATCTCATTAACTTCAGAATCTACAAAACTTATGGAGTTTCAAGCATTAAAAAGTTTGAATTCTAGTTGTAATAACCACACTTTTGGGGGTTCTGCCATAGGAGCAACAGCAAAAGGGAATACTGTTTCAGGCCCATCAAAGGTCCATGGAATAATTGGACTCATATTTCAGAAATAGCCCAATCTAGCGAGACTGTAGTGGATATAGTGTGGCTATAAAATGAAGTTTGGCGGGAGTATATAGTAGGACCGAAAAGTTATTTAACAGAAAAACATCATTAACGATATATATCTGTATTAAAAATAAGTAATTTTTAGTAACAATGTCAAACAGACTCCAAGTCAAATAGATAACAAAGTAAATTGTTGCATATTTTCACTAAATTAGGAACTAGTTCTTTGTTTGGTTATGAGGCGAATAAAATCTTGAAAAGTTTGAAGTTGGACTATATACCTAACACATATAATATACTTCCTTTTTTTTTTATTTGATTTGTTTTCTCTCTGGAGGAACCATGCATGATTGCATGCCTTTTGTCTTGTGTTTACTTATTTTTGACTTCATTTGATGATACAATAATTTCAGAAAATGCAAAGAAACATAATTGTCCACTAAAAGCAAGTGATGGCCCTGAAACATCCAGAGAAATCAAATAAAAGGTCATAACTTAATAACTAGTGCTTCCACCTATTTTCAATACACTTTTTCCACCTTTAATTTCTTTTCCAGTATTATCTTTAATTTTTCCACTCCTACACACACTTCTGGAGCAAAAGTGGGTGGGAAAATTGTCTATATATACAGTTTTGTATACAAGCATTTATCATCACTTGCTTCATATCCTAAAAACTCCTTTAAATTCCTCTGTTTACTCTGTTTCTAATGGCTCCAAGCTTGAACAAGAATGCCTCAGAAGTGATAGCCGGGCTAATAGATGATAACACAAAGCCTTTATCCATCACGTTTAAAGGCTCTGAGTTTTTAGCCAATGGCTATCCTATACTTACTCATGTTCCTGCCAACATCATTGCCACTCCATCACAATTCATTTCCAAAGATTTTACGTTCGGCTGCTTCGTCGGATTTGACTCCGGCGAGGCCCGAAGCCATCACGTGGTCCCAATTGGCAAGCTCAGGGACATAAAGTTCATGAGCCTATTCAGATTTAAAGTATGGTGGACCACTCATTGGGTAGGCAAAAATGGCAGAGACATCCAGCATGAGACTCAAATGTTAATCTTAGACAAATCCGAAAACGGACTTCGTCCTTATGTTCTGATACTTCCGATTCTAGAAGGTTCCTTCAGAGCCTCGTTCCAGCCTGGAAACGACGACTATTTGGACGTCTGCATGGAGAGTGGATCAACTAAGGTACGTGAATCCAGGTTCCGGACTTGCGTTTATATGCACGTAGGGGAGGACCCCTACAAAATGGTGAAGAATGCTATGAAGATTATAAGATTACATTTAGGGACTTTCAAGTTGCTTGAAGAGAAGTCACTTCCAGGTATAGTAGATAAATTTGGTTGGTGTACTTGGGATGCTTTTTACCTTAAGGTAAATCCACAAGGGGTAATGGAAGGGGTTAAGGACCTAGTAGAGGGTGGATGCCCTCCAGGATTCGTCTTAATTGATGATGGATGGCAATCGATTTGTCACGATGATGATCCGGTAACTGATGATCAAGAAGGAATCAACAGGACTGATGCTGGTGAACAGATGCCGTGTAGGTTAATAAAATTTGAAGAGAATTATAAATTTAGGGACTATGAGAGTCCCAGGGGAAAGGGGAAGGGGATGAGTGCATTTGTTAAGGACCTAAAGGATGAATTTAAGAGCGTTGAGCATGTTTACGTGTGGCACGCGTTGTGTGGGTACTGGGGTGGGATTAGGCCTAATCTAACAAACATGCCGGATTGTAGGGTCATTAGTCCTAAGCTGTCACAGGGTTTGCAGATGACTATGGAGGATTTGGCTGTGGACAAGATTGTGAACAATGGAGTTGGATTGGTTCCACCGGAAAAGGTTCATGAAATGTATGAAGGATTGCACTCGCATCTTGAATCAGCTGGAATTGATGGAGTCAAGGTGGATGTAATTCATGTAAGTTCTCGAAACTTTATAAATTCGAAAAAATATTGATCTTCTTGTTTTGTCTTTTCATTTCTATCTGCTTGACTAATGTTAAGAAGTTTATATTCACTTTCTTGTCGAAGCAGTTGCTGGAGATGTTATCAGAAGATTATGGAGGACGAGTGGAACTTGCTAAAGCATATTATAAAGCCTTAACTGATTCAATAAGGAAGCATTTTAAAGGGAACGGTGTCATTGCTAGCATGGAACATTGCAATGACTTTATGTACCTTGGCACAGAGACTATTGCTCTTGGACGCGTAGGTGTGTCTCGAGCCTTAATTTGTAACTCTTACAGTTGAATTTGTTTGATTTGATCTAAACATGATTCTTGTTACTTGCAGGAGATGATTTTTGGTGCACCGATCCATCTGGGGATCCCAAAGGGACATTTTGGCTGCAAGGATGTCACATGGTACATTGTGCTTACAACAGTCTGTGGATGGGAAATTTCATCCGCCCTGATTGGGACATGTTTCAATCTACTCACCCTTGTGCTGATTTTCATGCCGCCTCTCGAGCCATCTCAGGAGGACCAGTATATGTTAGCGACTCAGTTGGCAAACACAACTTCCAGTTGCTGAAGACATTGGCCATGCCTGATGGTTCAACTCTCCGTTGCCAACATTATGCACTACCAACTAAAGGTTGCCTGTTTGAAGACCCTTTACATGATGGAAAAACCATGCTCAAGATTTGGAACCTTAATAAAGTAAGCATTAATCTTATTACAAATGCAATTCACCTCTTTTTTAACAATTTGTAGGATCAAAATTTCATCTTATTGTGTTATTCTCGCTGTAATGACTTAATGACTATAGTTTACGGGAGTTCTTGGAGCATTTAACTGTCAAGGAGGAGGATGGTGCCCTGTTTCAAGGAAAAATAAAAGCGCAAACGAGTATTCAGTGGCAGTGACATGTTTGGCTAGTCCCAAAGATGTTGAATGGAGCAATGGAACAATTCCAGTAAGTGTGGAAGGAGTGAACATTTTCGCGGTGTACATGTATAGACAGAAGAAACTAAACCTCTTGAAATTGTCCGAAAATGTGGAGATTACTCTTCAGCCTTTCAACTATGAGCTCTTAACAGTCACTCCTGTAGCTGTGTTGTCGAAAAAATCAGTGCAGTTTGCCCCAATTGGATTGGTGAACATGCTCAATTCTGGTGGTGCAATCGACTCTCTTATCTACGACAACAACGATGAGGAGGAAGAAAGTTCAGTAAGCATTGGAGTGAGAGGGAGTGGTGAAATGAGGGTGTTTGCCTCTGAGAAGACATCATCGTGTACGATTGATGGAGTCTCTGTTGATTTTAGTTACGAAGATAATATGGTCGCAGTTCAAGTTCCATGGCCTAATTCTTCAGGACTGTCTGAAATTAAGTATGTTTTCTGAATCAACAAATCAGGAAAATTGAAATTATACTCCACTTAATATCGAATGCTTTAATATATGAAGTATGATTTTATTGACTGATGCATCATGATTTTTAAGGAAGCTATAAATATTATATCGGACTAATTAATGAGTGTATTTAAGAAGGGTTTGATGCGAGCTGTAACAACTAATTTTGTAATCACTTTGAAGATAGTATTGCGCATAAACCAATGAGTTTACATTGTCTTTGAGTAGTCACATTTATATATTAATCTAGGTATAATACATAATAGGTTAGATTGATTGATTTTGGTAAAAGTAAGAGTGAAGACCTCTCAAACTCGAGACCTTAAAAAGACCTAATGATTGGAGTACATGATGAGTTTTTTTTTTTCAGGTGTATGATTTTAGAAGTTTGACCATATCAAAAAAATGTCAATCTAGTAGTATGTAGGTTGTAAGCAATACAACTAGATGTTAGTTCTATGATGTATAAATTTTTCTAGCATTAGATATTTGTATTATCAAAAGACCTGTCAATGTGATGGGAGCCCAATTTTTATGAGTTATTGCTTGTTCAATAGAATGAATTATTAAGCAATTTCATACACATACTAAAAAGATAGAGAGAAGTAACGATACACTTAAACATAATAGCAGTAACATTCCATGAAAGTTTAACATAAATTGCAGAAAATAACAATAAACTTTGATATAAACTGGAGAAAATAACAATATTTAATAACTAATCATAAAAGTAGTAGCTAATACTATAATTGCACTAGCTAGAATAAAAATAATATGATAATTAATATTATTCTTGAATCGAGAATGCAACTGTTGATGTTGGCGGTGCTACTGGAGTGATGGAATCGGAGATCGTATTGGTGGATATTAATGGTTGAGGGATTGATGATGGTGGTGGTGCTATTGGAGTGGTGGAATCAGAAATGGTACTGTTGAGTCTAAGCGATTGAGGCATTGGTGGTGGTGGAGGCGGTGCTGGAATGGTGGTGGAATGTCGACGACGGCGTGATGAGCGTGATAGTAGACGAGTCATGATGGTAAGTACAAATAAAACTGACAATTGTATGTGAGAGATGTTTTGTTTTTCTTCTTATAACTCAGTGGAGAAAGATATGAATTTATGCTGCTTATTTATAGTTATAACTTGTATACCTAAATTATGTTTATCTCTTTCAAATTACATTAATAAGATTGACAAAGATTTTTTATTATTGATCAACTCTACGAGAATGAATAATTACAACATAAAGTTTTTTTTTTTTTTTGCCAACTTTGAATTTACTTGCATATTGCATATTCCTGCCTTCTTATCCAAATAATTTGAAGGCAAATTTAATTAATATGACCAGTTTAGCAACTGATTAGTCAATGATTATAGTAATCTTGAATGAAAAAAAAGGTCAAGTGCAATGAATCACAAATACTCTTTTATAGTTAGTTTAGAAATATTTCTTGTAACTTCTTTCATTACATTAAATATATTCTCAAGTTTTAAAAAATTACAAAAATACCTCTAAACTCTGTTTTGCCTCTTTCTTAAATAAATAATTCATTGATCCATTAATAGAATTTTAATTTGTGTTGTTGCAAAGTGAACCTAAGTTTCATTAATGAATTACTCCCTTCGTTTAAAAAAGAATGACCTCTTTTTCTTTTTAGTTTGTTTAAAAAAGAATGACCTCTTTTCTTTTTTGGTAACATTTTAATTTCAGTTTTCCACGTGGGATGTTTAAAGCCACGAAATTGAAGGACAATTTAGTACATTTGACATAACTTTAATTTAGGACCATAAGATTCAAAAATCTTCTTTATTTTCTAAAACTTCGTGCCAAGTCAAATCAGATCACTCTTTGTGAAATAGAGGGAGTACTATTTATATGACTGATTGATATCCTCATACACATATAAGCTTTATTCATTTTCCATTTAAAAAAATTAATGATGAATTTCACTAGTGTATTAAGTATATTTTATAAGTGTTTTTTTAAGAAAAACAATACAAGAGTTATTTGTAATTATTTATATGTGTTTACTTTATATTGACGTAATAAATACTTAAAATGTATATGTCATTTGCTGAGTTGATCCCCTTCCTCTTCCGCTTATTATGTGTCTAAATAAATATCGATGGTTGGGATTCATATTTCATCAAAAGATTAAAAAGAAAAAACAATTTTAACCAAAATAAAGAAAGGAAAAGAAAAACTAATGGCAATAACTGCAAGAAAAACCTTGCGCCATATGATTTATCTGTAGAGCTACATGATTTCTATACAATAATTAAAATAATTGAAAGATAATTAACTAAATTATAAATTGTATAATAATTTACACTTATATCAAATGAAGTGGTCTTTAGATATACTAATCAAAACCTAATATTGTCTTGAAAATTTTAATGCTCCTTTAACTCCAGAAAAATTACTGACAAGATATAAGTAATTTTACAATATTAGTCTAATGGTGTTCACTAATAGAAAAAAAAAACTCAATTTAGTAAAATCTTATATCTGACCATAGAAACAAAATAAATATTTTATTAGCGAGGAATTTTTTTTATTGTTATTACCTTCAAAGTTTTAGATTACTATAATTATTGATTAATCTATTGCTAAATTAGTCATATTAATTAAAATTTACCTTTAAATTATTTGGAAAAGAAGGCGGGAATATGTAATATATATATATATATGCAAGTAAATTCAAAGTTTGCAAAAAAATCTTTATGTTTGTATATATTATTTCAACTCATTCTTAAAAAGTTGGCCAACCATAAAATATTTTTTTCTAAAATTAAATAATTTAATAAATTTAAATTATTATAAGTTACGAAGGATGGAAATAAAACGATGTTGAATATTTTGGTCATATTAATTAAAATTGGTGAAAAGAAGATTGTTTATCTATCAAAAGGTATTTTTTTAGCATGATACTTGTGAAAATAATTGAAGTGTGTCGATGATCACATTACAACTTTTTGTGTTTAATTTTAATAGTAAAATTAGGTCATCTGCTGACCACGCGAAAATGCACCACATAATAAGAGTAATAAGTTCTGTTGGAAAGTTTTTTTTTAGGAACCAGGATAACCCGCAGCCGCTACAATCTCTGCCACAACCTCTGCCCTTAAACCACACATGGGATGTAAACCGCACTAGGCAAGCACTATGCGACAGGCTCGACTCAGAAGGCATTGAGGGGGGATCAAACCCGGATAATCTATGTGGATAACCACCCTCCAAACTAATTGAGCCATCCCGAAGGACTTTGTTGAAAAGTTAAAAAATCAAAATGGGTGAGCTTAATGAATTAATGACCATTTAATAATATGGTCGAATGCTTTTTCTAGGTCAAGTTTAATTAATATTTGACAGAAGGTGCTTTTTTTCCCCCTTTGAAGTTCTCCAATATTTCTTGAACTATAATTGTACTGTCTGAGACATGATGATTTTTAAGAAGGCTAGATTATGTCGGACTTATTAATGAGTGTACTTAAGAAAGATTTATGCGAACAACAATTATTTTTGTAATGTAGAATTACATAATTTAATGGGTTGTATTGTCGTAGAGTACAGTCACATTTATTTTTAACGAAGACATAATGTAGTACGTTTGGTTAAGTGATATTGGGATAGTCCTTTTGGATAAATTATTTTTAACAAAGACATAACGTAGACCTTGATGATGTTCCGCAATTTTGATAAAAGTAAGGAAACTTAACATAAATAGCATTAATATAACATTCCATGAAACTTCAACATAAATTGCAGAAAATAACAATAAACTTTAATATAAACCGCAGAAAATAACAATACTAATCATAAAACTAGTAGCTAATACTATAATAGCACTAGCTAGCATAAAATAATATGATAATTAATATTATTCTTGAATCGCAAATGCAACTGTTGATGTTGGTGGTGCTACTGGAGTGATGGAATCGGAAATGGCACTGTTGGATATCAATGGTTGAGGAATTGATGATGGTGATGGTGGTGTTGGAATGGTGGAATCGGAAATGGTACTGTTGAGTCTAAGCGGTTGAGTCATTGGTGGTGATGGTGGTGGTGGAATGTCGACGACGGCGTGATGGTAGACGAGCCATGATTGTAAATATAAACAAAACTAATAGTTGTATGTGAGAGATGTTTTGTTTTCCTTCTTATAACTCTGTGAAGAAAGATATGAGCTCGTGTTGCTTATTTATAGTTATAGCTTGTATACCTAAATTATGTGTATCTTTTTTAAATTATATTTAATAAGATTGACGAAGATATTTTATCATTGGTCAACTATATAAGAATGAGTTGAAATAATTTACAACATAAATATTTTTTGCCAACTTTGAATATATTTGCATATTGCATATTCCCGACTTCTTTTCCAAATAATTTGAAGGTAAATTTTAATTAATATGATCAATTTAGCTATTGATTAGTCAATGATTATAGTAATCTTGAATGAAAAAAAAAAGAAGAAGAGGCCAAGTGCAATGAATCACCAATACTCTTTTATGTTTAGTTTACAAATATTTCTCGTAGCTTCTTTCATTACACTAAATATACTCTCAAGTTTTTAAAAATTGCAAAAATATCTCTTTCTTAAATAAATAATTCACTGATCCAATAATGAAATTTTAATTTGTGTAGTTGCACAGTGAACCCAAGTTTCATTAATGAGTTATTATTACTATTTATATGAATGACTGATATTCTCATACACGTATTAGCTTCATTCATTTTCCATTTAAAAAAATTACTGATGAATTTCACTTGTATATTATATTTCACAAGTGTTTTTTATAAAAATAATATAAAAGATATTTGTAATTTTTAGTATGTGTTATTTTTTTATTATTATTTATGTTTACTTTATATTGACATAATAAATACTTAAAATATATATGACATGTGCTGATGAGCTGATACCCTTCCTATCCCACTTGTTATGTGTCTAGGATAAATATGGATGGTTGGGATTCATTTGTCATCAAAAGATTAAAAAGGAAAAACAATTTCAACCAAAATAAAGAAAGCAAAAGAAAAACTAATGAGTAACTGCAGGAAAAAATTTCCGCCATATGATTTATTAGTTGAGCTGCATAATTTCTATATAATAATTAAAATAGTCGAAAATAATTAACTAAATTATAAATTTTATAATAATTTACACTAATATCAAATGAAGTGGTCTTTAGATATACTAATCAAACCATAATGTTGTCTTGAAACTTTTAACGCTCCTTAACTCTAGAAAAATTTACTGATAAGATATATGTAATTTTACAATATTAGTCTAATGGTGTTCACTAATAGAAAAAAAAAACTCAATTTAGTAAAATCTTATATCTGACTATAGAAACAGAATAAAAATTTCATTAACGAGGAAAAAAATTATTGTTATTACCTCCAAAGTTTTAGATTATTATAATCATTGACTAATCTATTGCTAAATTGATCATCATTAATTAAAATTTGCCTTTAAATTATTTGAAAAAGAAGGCAGGAGTATGCAATATGCAAGTAAATTCAAAGTTTGCAAAAAATCTTTATGTTGTATAAATTATTTCAACTCATTCTTATAAAGTTGACCAATAATAAAATATATTTATCTAAAATTAATTAATTTAATAAATTTAAATTTATTATAAGTTACGAAGGATATATAGAAATAAAAAGAAGTTATATATTTTGGTCATATTAATTAAAATTTGTGAAAATAAGATTCTTTATCTATCAAAAGCATATTTTTTGTTGTGAAAATGATTGAAGTGCATGTGTCGATGATCGCATCATAAGTACTCTTTCGTATTTAGTTCAATAGAATGAATAAGCTATTCTATACACATACTAACAAGGTAGGGAGATAGAAATGATCACCTTAAGGTACATATATAAAGGGGTGAAGTAGTTTCTTCTAGTTTTGTTAACTAGCACATAGATAGAGCCACGTGGAAATGTACGACATAATTAGTTAGTTCTTTTATTTTTTTTAAAAGATAATTTTTTAATTTATTCAAAATTTTAATATTAGCTCATCTCAAAATATTTAAATATTTAAGTCTATCGTAAAATAAAATAAAGAATTTATTAGGTAAAAATGAAGTATAAAATTCTTTTATTTAATTTACTTTTTAATAAATAACATATAGTAATAATATATTGATATAACTAAATTTTAACATAAACATTTAATGGTTGTTGACAAAATTTAATCAACCCATGGAAAATGTTCTATAAGCTGATACAATAATTGAACAAATATGAGAAAGTTTAATACAACACTGTCGTGTTTGCACCACAATATAAGTGAGACAGAATATTTAAATTTCAATAATTTAATGACTAAATAAAGAATGGGTTCCATTGCATAGTATTGTTTTGTTTTAATAATAAAAATAAGAATTTTATGAATTTTATAATTCATTTTTACAGAATAAATTATTTATGTTATTTTATAATAAATTTAAATATTTTGAGATGAGCTAATATTAAAAATTTGAATAAATTAAAATTTGTCTTTTAGAAATAAAATAATTAATTAATTAGTAAAAGAATTCATTTCAATTAAATTTGGGTTTAGAGTATCTTTAGACCAAAAGGTGAAATGAGGGGTATCTTTGAAACAAAAACAAAGGTAGAGGGTATTTTTAAACCAAAAGGTGAAAGAAGGGTGTTTTAAAATAATTTTCAATAGGTTAAAGGTATTTTTTATCCTTTTCCCTTTATTTATTTTAGGTATAAAATGTAGTAGTATGTTTAGTTAATCGATGTTGGGATAGTCCTCTCGGATAAAACAATTTTAACAAATTACTTATTCGATAGAATAAATAATTAAGCAATTTAATACACATACTAAAAAGTAAAAAGATAAATGAGACGTAGTTTGTTCTTGTTTTATTTACTACCACATAGATAAAAATAATAATATGGAAATGCATGACATGATAATTAATAAAAGTAAATGTGTTAGTCCTGAGAACTTATTATTAAGAGGCTAACCACCCCAAATACTAAAATTTCATTAAACTTTAACATAAATAGGAGGAAATAACAATAAACATTAACATAAACTGCAGGAAATAACAATCTTCATCAACTAATCATAAAACTAGCAGCTAATACATGAATAATTGCACTAGCATAAAATAATATTATAAAATTACTGTTGAATTGGGAATGCATCTGTTGAGGATGGTGGTGCTGATGTGATGGAATCGGAAATGGTACTGTTGACTATGAGTGGTTGAGGCATTGATGATGGTGGTGGTGCTACTGGGGTGGTGGAATGGGAAATGGTATTGTTGAATTCAATAGCGATTGAGGCATTGGTGGTGATGCTGGTGGTGGTGGTAGAATGTCGACGACGGCGTGATGAGCATGATGGTAAACGAGCCATGATTGTAAGTATAAATAAAGCTGGTAATTGTATGTGAGAGATATTTTGTTTTCCTTCTTATAATTCAGTGGAAAAAGATATGAGCTCCTGCTGCTTATTTATAGCAATAACTTGTATACTTAGATGATGTTTATTTCTTTTGGATTCCATTCCATGAATAAAATTGGCGAATATATTATTTTATTGGTCAACTTTATAAGAATGAGTTGACCATAAAGATTTTTTGCGCTTTGAATTTACTTAAATATGGCATATTTCCGCCTTCTTTTCCAAATAATTTGAAGGCAAATTTTAATTAATATGACCAATTTAGCAATAGATTAGTCAATGATTATAGTAATCTTGAATGAGAAAAAAAGGTCAAGTGCAATGAATCACCAATACTCTTTTTCGTTTAGTTTACAAATATTTCTTGTAGCTTCTTTCATTACACTAAATATACTCTCAAGTTTTTAAAAATTGCAAAAATACCTCTAAACTATGTTTTGTCTCTTTCTTAAGTAAATAATTCACTGATCCGATAATAGAATTTGAATTTGTATGGTCACACGATAAACATGAGTTTCATTAATGAGTTACTATCTATATGAATGAATGATATTCTCATACACATATAAGCTTTATTCATTTTCCATAGAAGAAATTAATTATGATTTTCACTAGTGTATTATATTTCACAAGTGTTTTTTTAGAAAAACAATGCAAAAGTTATTTGTTATTATTTATATGTGTTTACTTTGTATTGGCGTAATAAATACTTAAAATGTATATGTCATGTGCTGAGCCGATCCCCTTCCTCTCCTTATGTGTCTTGATAAATATCGATGGTCGGAATTTATTTGTCATTAAAAAATTATAAAGGAAACGGAAAAGGCCTAAAATATTCTCGAAATATTGAAAATGGTACAAAACTACACTTCATCCACCTATTGGCTCCAGAATATCCTTATCATCCACCTTTGGGTCCAAATTTAAATATTTTTTTTAAAATACGTGGCGCTCAATATTGATTGTAATTTAATTAATTGATATAACTTATACACCCACTCATTACCCATCCATTACTAATTAAACCCGACCCAATTAATAAACCCGCCCCAAATTATAATTGTCCACCTATTAAACAAAACCTAGAAAGAAATTGACCGGGAAGAAGACGACGTTGGAAAGGAAGGGTGAAGGGTTTTGTTTAACAGGTGGGCAATTATAATTTGGGGCAAGTTTATTAATTGAATCGGGTTTAATTAGTAATGGGTGGGTAATAAATGAGTTTATAAATTATATTGATTAATTAAAATAACCAATAGTTGAGCGCCACATATTTAATTTTTTTTAAAAATATATTAAATTTAAAATAGTTAAATGAGTGGTCAATTTTGGACTCAAAGGTGAATGAAGGATAGTTTTGTACCATCTCCTATACTTCAAGAATATTTTAAACCCTTTTCAATAAAGAAAAGCAATTTTGACCAAAATAAAAAAAGGAAAAGGAAAAGAAAAATCAACGGCAGCAACGGTAAGAAAAACTTTCCGCCACATGATTTATTTTTAGAGCTATATAATTTCTATATAATAATTAATTAAAATAGTTGGAAGATAATTAACTAAATTATATATTGTATAATAATTTACACTAATATCAATGAAGTGGTCTTTAGATATATTAATCAAAACATAATATTGTCTTGAAACTTTTAATGCAAGAAAAGTTTACTTGCAAGATATATGTAATTTTACAATATTAGTCTAATGGTGTTCCCGAATAAAAAAAAAACTCAATTTAGTAAAATCTTATATTGGACCATAGAAATAAAATAAAATTTTTATTAACGAGGAAAAAAAGCTATTGTTGTTACTGTTGATGTCACCTAATATATCAATATAGAAAGAGCAACTTAGTACTTAATTCTAGCAAGTTGGTTAGAATTAGTTAATCTGTTGAGTTTGTTATTGAGTTAGTTAGGCAGTTACTATGTAAAGAAGTTAGGCTAATCTTCTTCTTCTTTTAATACAAAACTTTGTATCAATCCATGAATAACAACAAGGTATCAGAGCACAGAAAATTGTTCTGAACTTGATCTTCTCAATTGTTCTGAACTTCACAATTGATAATCGTAGGTCACAGAAAATTGTGAACTGAATCAATATCAAATTGCTTCCACTACACTTTCTTGGATAGACAAGAATAATGAATAACTCTGGTGATCAAGTTAATGGTGGAGTTCGAAATGGATCTGGTATAGTTGTAGCACAGTCATAGGCTGGAGGTCAAGCTCGTGGAATGGACTACAATCATCCTCTGTTTCTGACTTCCTCTGATGAGTGGTATACAGATTATCTCATTTCAGCTAACAGGTATAAAAAATTTCACTATGTGATTTAGATCTATGAGAATTGCCTTATTAGGTAGAAATAAATTGGGTCTTGTAGATGGGACATGTGATAAAGAGTCATTTCCAGAAGTTATGTGGAATCATTAGGAAAAAGTCAATGCAATTGTTCTGTCTTGGATAATGAATTATGTGGGGGAAAATTTGTTAGGAGGAATCATGTATGCATCAGATGCTAAGGTTGTTTGGATGGATTTACAAGAAAGATTTACAAAGGTTGATGGTTATTGGACATTCAATTTGCATAAAGAGATTGTCACTCTTTATCAAGAAAATGCGTCAGTGTACTTTTCTAGGCTAAAAAATTTGTGGGAGGAGTTTGAAGCTCTTGTACCAGATCCCACATGTAGTTATGCTAAGTCGAAGGAGTATGTGTTGCATCTGTTGAAGTTGTTTCAGTTCCTAATGGACTTGAATGAATCATACATTCAAGCAAGAACACAAATCTTGATGATGAATCCAGCACCAACAGTTAATCAAGCTTATTCAATGATAGTAAGTGATGAAAGCCAGAAAAATGTAGCAGTCAATGCTAGTATTCTAGGCAATAATCCAATGAGTGGAGTTAATCAATTTGAAGGTGCTATGTACACCAAGGCGAATGAATCTCAGAGTGGACAGTACAATAGATATCAAGGAGGAAACAACAAGTTTAAAAAGAATCAACATCTATATTGTGAAGTGTGTAAGATCAGAGGTCATAACAAGGAGAATTGTTTCAAAATTGTTGGATATCCCTCTAATTTTAGATATAAAAAGAAATGAGCTACATGATCTGGAGGGTATGGAGCAGGCCATGAGACTGCCTATAATGTGGTTTCAGACAATAACAGGAATGGTGATATATCCACTTGAACTGCTAAACAGGTCAATCAGTCAGTGTTTGGAGGACAACAGGCTCAGATTAATCACTCTGCATTTGGAAGACAACATGCTCAAAATACAAATGTTACTTCTATAAGTTATGAGCATTCAAGAGGGTGTGGTGCACCATTTACCAAAGATCAATATGAACAAATTATAAATTTGTTAAGCAAAATAACAATGAGTACAACTGAGGCATCTACAAATGCAGCAGGTATCCCTGATTGTATGGTTCTCTATTAGTACAAAATTATCCTGAGTGGATAGTGGACACTGGTGCCACACACCACATGGCTTTTAGTGTCAGTATGCTTGATCAAACATCACTGATTAAGCCTCCTTATCCCAAAAAAGTTCATTTACCTAATGGTGATGCTACTGTGGTTCCACACACATGATCAACCTCTATATCTCCTCAGAGTACTATATCAAATGTGTTTCTTGTACCTGAGTTTTAATTCAATTTGTTATCTGTGTCTAAACTAACAAAAGAATTACAATGTTTTGCTATTTTTTTCGTGACTTTTGTCTTTTTTAGGATCTCTTCACTGGGAGGGTGAAGGAGATTGGTAAAGAATCAGATGGATTATACTTCCTGCTGAATCAACATTCCAACAATGATCAGAATTTCACTTTATCAGCTCAGACATCATCAACTACTAAAACTAGAGATCTGGAGAATAGTTTGTGGCATAAAAGACTTGGCCATACATCTATATAAGTACTTAAGAAGTTGTTACCTTTTATCTTTGATGAAATAAAAAAATAGTATTAATCACTGCATAATATGTCCATGTGCAAAACAAACTAGATGTCCATTTCTTCCTAGTACTGTCAAAATCAATAGTATTTTTTAATTGCTTAATATAGACATTTGGGGACCATATAGAGTACCTACCTATAATGGAAATAAGTACTTCCTTACTATGGTTGATGATCTATCTAGAGTGACTTGGATTTTTTTGCTTAAACACAAAACTGAAGTATGTACTACTTTACAACATTTCTTTACATTTGTTAAAACTCAGTTTGACAAAAATGTTAAGATAATAAGAACAGACAATGGATCTGAATTTCTAAGCTCTATATGTCAAATTTATTCAAACAATTAGGCATAATGCACCAAACAACTTGTGTCTATACTCCTCAACAAAATGGAGTTGCTGAAAGGAAACATAGACACATTCTAAAGGTTACTAGAGCTATAAGGTTTCAAGCAAACATTCCTATTGAATATTGGGGTCACTGTGTGTTAGCTGCAGTTCATCTTATTAAGAGACTTCCTACTCAAGTACTAGATGGTGTGTCTCCATATGAGAAGTTGTATGAAAGAAAACCTTCACTAAACCATCTAAAAAGTATGGGATGTTTATGTTTTGCTAAAGATGTTAGTCAACATGATAAGATGTTGCCTAAATCAAAAATAGCAGTTCACATGGGCTACTTTGAATCTCATAAGGGATATGTCTTGTTGGATCTAACTAACAAAATATCTTTTGTGAACAGGGATGTAATTTTCAAAGAAGAAGTGTTCCCATTTCAAAACCAGAAGGACAAAATGAAACCCGTTTTCATAGATACCAACACACAATTTTCTGAGGAGGAACAATGCATATTACCTACTAATGGTATGTCACCTACTAATGGTATGCCGGTTATCAATGTCAATGACTAACCACCTATGGATATTCAAAAACATCTAGAAGGTCAAGAAGAACCAACAGATTAACCAGTAGCATTAGCTCTCCCACAAACAGTGGCAGCTCAGCCTACAAGAATGTCAACCAGAGGTGCTCAACCTCATGTGTGGATGAGTGACTTTGTCTCACTTAACATTCATCATGAGGTTCCCTACAATTTAGACAAATATATGAGTTATGATCCACTGTCTCACAAGTATAGAGCATTGTAGCTGCACTTTCCAATGAGATTGAACCTAAAACATACTCTGAGGCTATCAAGGATCCAAGATAGGTGCAGGCTATGAAGGAAGAAATACAAGCTTTGGAGAATAATAATACCTGAAAAGTGGTGTCACTACCTAAAGGAAAGTCCACTATTGGGTGTAAATAAATATTCAAAGTGAAATACAAAGCAAGTGGAGAGGTTGAAAGATACAAAGCTAGACTAGTAGCTAAGGGCTATAGTCAAAAGGAGGGAATTGATTATAAAGAAACTTTTTCTCCAGTGGTAAAGATGGTCACAGTGAGGTCTGTTTTGGCTATGGCTGCTTCAATGAATTGGCATATACATCAAATGGATGTGTACAATGCTTTTTTGCAAGGAGATCTTCATGATGAGATTTAGATGGATCTGCCACAAGGTTTTCTAAGTTAGGGGGAGACACAAGTATGTAGATTGATGAAATCTTTGTATGGCCTAAAACAGGCACCAAGGCAATGAAATATAAAGCTTTCTGAGGCTTTAATCAAGTTTAACTTTAAACATAGTCAATTTGATCATTCATTGTTCACCAAGAATTCAGATCAAGGTATAGCCATTGTGCTCATATATGTGGATGACATGCTCATAACCAGAAGTAACCTTGAACTTGTCAAGGAGACTAAAGTTTCATTACAACAGGCCTTCAAGATGAAAGATCTTGGAGAATTAAGGTACTTTCTAGGAATTGAATTTGCTAGATCAAGACAAGGGATAACAATGCACCAAAGAAAATATGCACTTGAGCTTATATTTGAAACAGGCTTATCAGCAGCTAAACCTTTCAACACTCCAATTAACAACAATATCAAACTCGCTTCAAGACTATATGATCAGAATGTTGGCAATAAATTGAAGAATGATCCTATAGTTGATCAAGAAAGGTATCAAAAGCTATATGTAAGCTATTATACCTAACAATCACTCGACCTGATCTTACTTATCCAATACAAACTCTAAGTCAGTTTTTACAAGAACCAAAACAATCACATTTAGAATCTGCACTCAGAATTGTGAGATATGTTATGGGACAACCAGGTTTAGGATTGTTAATGTCCAACAAGAACATTAATGAAGTTACTGTATACTGTGATGCAGACTGAGAAACATGTTCTCTTACCAGAAAGTCAGTGACAGGATTTCTTATTAAGATAGGTGACTCCTTGGTATCTTGGAAATCTAAGAAATAGACAACTGTCTCCAAAAGCTCAGCTGAGGCTGAGTATAGAAGCTTAGCAACAACAACTGCTGAGTTAACATGGTTAGTAGGACTACTGAAGGATCTTGGATTAAGTATCACACAACCCACCACAGAGTTTAGTGATAGCAAAGCTGCTCTACAAATTACAGCTAATCCTGTCTTCCATGAAAGGACAAAACATATTGAAATCAACTGTCATTTTGTGAGACAAAAAATACAACAAGGGCTGATAACTACTCAATACATTCATACCAAAGAACAACCAGCTGATCTGTTCACAAAAGGACTGCCCAAGGTTCAGCATGAACATCTCAAGAACAAGCTGGTGTTATCAACATATTCAGCACACCTAACTTGAGGGGGAGTGTTGATGTCACCTAATATATCGATATAGAAAGAGCAGCTTAGTACTTACTTCTATCAAGTTGGTTAGAAGTAGTTAATCTGTTAAGTTTGTTATTGAGTTAGTTAGGCAGTTACTATGTAAAGAAGTTAAGGTTGATTCATTATAAAAGGATCATACACAATGTATTTTGAGAAAGATTTTGGAATATAATTTCTCTACTCATTTTACAAGAGCTCATATCTTTCTCCACTGAATTATAAAAAAGGAAAACAAAACATCTCTCACATACAATTATCACTATCATTTGTACTTGCAATCATGGCTCGTCTACCATCACGCTCATCACACCGTCGTCGACAATCCACCACCATTCCATGAGCACCACCACCACCATCACCACCATTACCACCATCATCATCACCAATGCCTCAATCGCTTGGATGCAACAGTACCATTTCCAATTCCACCATCCCAGCACCACCACCCCCATCACCACCGTCAACATCACTAATGCCTCAATCGCTTGGATTCAACAATACCATTTCCAATTCCATCATCCCTGCACCACCATCCCCATCATCAATGCCTTAACCACAAATGTTCAACAATACCATTTTCGACTCCATCACAACGGCATCATCATCCATAGTTGCATTTCTGATTAAAAGTAATATTATAATGTTATTTGATGCTAGTACAATTATAGTAGTACAAGGTATCAATTTATGATAAATTAATAAATGTTGTTATTTTTGCTAAATTTAATGAAAATTTAATGTTTGGAGTGGCTAGCTTCTAAATAAGTCATGCATTTTTAACTTGGTCCGCGATGTACTATTTAACTATAAGCACTTTATATAATCTATTCAAGAATAAGGGAAAAAACCTAAAATAGTAGGCATTCAATTCTTCATTCTTCGCCCAATTAATATAAGAGGAGCTTTGAAAACTAAAATTAGAAATTTTATGTCTTAATGAGTAATGACTGTGATGCTAACACTAAGTTTTTTCACATATTTGCTCTTTAACATCACCCTAAAAATAGTGAAAATTAATATTGATGTTATGACTAGATCAAATTCATAATATAAATATTCATATAGTGAAAATCAAATTCATAATATAAATATCATTCGATTCATCAAGCTCTCCAGTTTTTTTTTAAAACTTACCAGCAAGAATTTGTTACGCGATTATCGACACATTTTCATAAGTATTATATTAAAACTTAACTTTAATAGATAAAAAATCTTCTTTTGTCAAAATATAATACTTTTGACCCGAACAAAAGAACTCTTTATGTACTACAATCACTTTTTACATTTACTTAAATTAGTGGAACATCACTAAGATCTTTGTTATTTCCTTGTTAAAATTGTTTTATCCGAAAGGACTATCTCAACATCGATTAACCAAACCTACTACATCTTATACCTAAAGTAAATAAATGTGACTACTCACTAATCTAATATAATACAATTCATTGGATTATGTAATTTCTATCTAAAAAGTAATAACAAAAATAATTGTTGCTCAGATCAAATCCTTCTTAAGTAAACTCATTAATTAGTCCAACATAATATAGCTTCCTTAAAATTCATCATGTATCGGACAATGCAATTATAGTTTAAGAAATGTTGGAGAACTTCAAAGGGAAAAAAAGGTCCCTTAGGTCAAATATTAATTAATCTTGATGAAGAAATTAATAGTTTTCGATCCTATTAAATGATCATTAGTTCATTAAGCCCTCCCATTTTGTTAACTTTTCAACATAACTCATTACTCTTATTATATGACTTGCATTTCTACTATCAAAACTAAACACAATAATTATCACACAATCATCAACACACTTCAATTGTTTTCAATAGCATTATGCCAAAAAAATAACTTTGATAGACAGAATCTTCTTTTCACAAAATGTAATGCTTCTGAGATTATACAATCATCTATACTACACGGATTTATACTCTACATAACTAACATCTAGTTATATGCTTGCCAACTTACATTCTACAGACATGGCATGGTCTTTTCAATGAAAAGTGTTTGCATAGTTCAGTGATTTTGGGGTTAAAAATAAAGTTGAGTGATGTTTTAAGAGAAAAGTCCATAGTTCATGAGTGACTTTTGGTATAAAAACCAAAGTTGAGTGACATTTTGATAGAAAAGTTCAGTAGTTTAATGGCCATCTGAAATAATATTACCTCTGAATACTTATTATTTAGCCCAAATTAGTATAAAAATTTCATGAAAGTCTAGCACAAAATACCAATATTGATAAAATTATATATCTGAAATTCATGATATCTAATACTACTATTATAATTGAACTAGCATAAAATTAAATAACGTCGTCATTGTACATTAAGGTGCAATGTATCTCCTTGATTACAAGTCCATCGACAGCAACAAACTCCTTTTTCCAGACTGGTGCCATTCCTCCACAACCTTCAATCGCGGGAACATTAGCTATATCGCTGAAGCTGAAGTCATTCCCGAGGTGTTGGTGGCGTGTCATTTGAGTTTCCAGGAGCAAAACCATAGTTGGGCGATAATAGTCAAGCATGGACCGAAAACTTACACGGAAGTTAGAGTGTTCGGATCCACGACAATTCCATATCATTAGACTCATTTTTGGGGGTTCTTCGTCATCTTCATCTTCATCATCTGGAAGGTTCACAAGTGTCGGTACTAAAAGTACTACAGATTTTCTTTTGGAGTTAGGGTTTGTTATGACTCTGATATCCATGGTGCACTTGTTGAGTCTTACTGGGCACTTGAGGATGTATTTTTGTCACGATCCAACCCATTGTGCCGTGCGGGCACCTACACACTAACACCTAAGTAGGACAACGCTCACATCTCAATAGTTAAACATGCGTAAGATTAACGAAAAAAGGAGATAAAAGAAATCATAGGGTTTTCAAAAATAAAACTTTTAAACAATTTCGGGTTAAAATTTGTAAAGTAACTCACACCCCCAAGAATCTAGTCTAAACAGGTATAAGAACTACTAAGAGTACAAAATGGATATAATTAATAAAAGACACAGCTCCCACCATGCGGAAGGAAACGTAGAAGTTGCTGGAGAATTCTTCATCTTCATCTAATGAAACATCACCAACCTGCATCCAGACTATGTCAAAAAGACATAGCAAGAGTAGTATCAGTACAAACCACACGTACTGGTAGGCATCATCGGTCAACCTGATGCCCACCACATAACATAAGAAAACAACTAGTAAGATTATGCAATAAAACCCCTCGCTTCTCCACCTTCACCCTCTCTCGAAATACCTTTGAATCACATTAGTACTCTACTACTAACCACCTTCTCGGTCAACCTACTTACTAGGTTCTTGATCATATCATAACCATTCTAACACATAGAGAAGTCCCCAAATACAACTAAAGCATTCCAACTAACCACTCATGCCATACCCTTACTTCATCTTCATAATACATTACGTCAAGCTCTCTAACCACTAAACACAAATCCCTTTCTCCAAAGTGAAATCCACCTAAGCACTTACATCACGTACACTACCCCTCACTCCTCCCCATCACAACAATATAATCGCATGCATATATCGACACCCTTTACTCAGACATTAACAATTCTTGAAACGTTGACTCCCCACCTACCGTATCATATCCCGGTTGGGTTTGCCCCTTTCGGTTCACTCAACATCAAGGTATATATCAAGTTTACTCAACATAGAAGAACAATCAAACATAAGTCCTCATAACCATATAGCAACTCCGGGAAAAACAATATCCATTATCATTATGAACAAGGTATAGTTTCACAATCCTCAAGGCATACAATTATGTCAAATCATTGGTCCTCTGAGGGAACCCAAACCCAAATAGTTAGCATACCGGAACGTCGTACCCGATCCAAAGATTATGCCGAAACATGGCAACCGATCCAAGTTAGTGTATCGGAACGCAACACCCGATCCATTCAACAGCCACAATCACAATCACAAAGTACATTCTCATAATCATACAATCAAGTCATAATTCATGGAATTCATTATTCATATATCCTCATTTACAATTAATGTGATCAATAATGTGACATTCGCATACAAACATGTATCATAATGAAGCAAGAACAAACATGCATCACATCATCATAGAATCACAACCATCACAATGAAATATTCAACGACATATATCACTTAACCATAATTCTACCAACTTAGCCCTAGTTCATCACCTAAGGCTTCTTCCTATGATTAAATTATCTTTTGTTCGGTGCACGAAGGTCCACACATAACTCCTACTATTGAATTACATTATATTACGCAGTGGGCACATATTTATAACTACTCAATTAATAAAACCTAGCCTACCTGGGCGCCAAGCAGTTGCACGGAGTTTTGGTCTTCTATTCTTGTTCCAGAACTTGTAACGGTGATTTTCACTGGAAATTCGTAGTCCATCGACCTCCTTACGCTAGGAATATCTCTCTCCTTCCTTTCCAGGCTTAGAGTAGCTTTTTAGGGGTTTCTAAGGTGTTTTATGACTAAATTAGGTATTTTAGGGATAAGGAGAGAATAAGATTTTGTGATAGAAAGAAAGTTCAGACCCTGGGATATTCATATGGTTGATGTAGGCTTCTATCCCCAACCTCATTCCTTCCGTTATAATTTGGGCCATGTACCCGAGGTCCTGAAGGTCCATAATTATCTCTTGGTTATCCAAATGGAAACTAAAGGTTAGTGAATGGCCGGAGAGCCCCATCTCTAGCCACGATTGGGGTGGTTGATCAATGGAACTGGGAATGATGCTGCTGAATATTAATGGTGGTGGTGGTAGGGCGGTGGAATGTTGAAAGTGTGATGATACACTAGGCATGATTTGTTTTTTGTAAGTAGAAATGAAGCTGGTAATTGAATATGTGAGATGCTTGTTTTCCTTCTTATAATTCAGTGGAGATATAAATGAGTTCCTTCTTACTATTTATTTATATAGTTATAGCTTGTATACCTGGATCATTTTTATCCTCTTTCAAAATATATGAGTAGGGTGAAGATATTGTATTATTGGTCAATTTTACAATAATGAGCCCTTAAATTTGTCAGTATATTTCATTTAGACATTTGAATTAAGTCATATTTTAATTAAGTACCTTAACTCCTAATAACAGTAAAACTCCAGACATTTTCTACTTAGACTGATGCGTATAATTAAAAAAGATGATATGTTTAATTTGATTAGCTTAAATATCTAATAGATGTATGAAAATACGCACAAATAGTTTTTTAAAATTTGAATTGAAAGTGTCTAATTAAAACATTTTATTAGAAGTTAAGATGTTCAATTGGAACATAACTTAGTTCGAGTGTCTAAATAAAATATTTGATTAAATTTAAGAAGCCGATGTTTACTTTTTGAATTTACCTAGATATTGCATATTCCTGCCTTTTTTAGAAAATAATTCCAAAGCAAATTTTAACTCACATGCCAAATTTAG
Organism: Solanum pinnatisectum; assembly: GCA_035578085.1. NCBI lineage: Eukaryota > Viridiplantae > Streptophyta > Magnoliopsida > Solanales > Solanaceae > Solanum > Solanum pinnatisectum. The sequence continues at coordinate 46,138,097 of CM069078.1, read as the reverse complement.
CAAGGCATATGCCCACCTTCTTTAGAAAATAATTAATTTAAAAGCAAATTTTAACTAATATGCCAAATTTAGCATCAGATCAATCAAGGTCCAAGGATAATAGTGATCTTATATTTTAAAAAAAGGGCTATGTGCAATGACTCAACAATGTTTCTTTTGTTTTTAGTTTACAAATATTTCTTGCAACTTCTTTTATTACACTAAATATACTCTAAAATTTTAAAAATACTAATTGCAAAAAATAGCTCTAAACTCTGTTTCCTCTCTTTCTTAAATAAATAATCTCACTGATTCAATAATAGGATTTGAATTAGTGCGGTTGTACCGTGAATCTAAGGGCCCGTTTGGCCATGCGATATGGTATTATAATATAGAATCATAATATGGTATTATGATATGGAATCATAAGATGAAATTGAAGTTTTGTTTGGACATGCTATATGAAATTTTTGTGTTGTATATTTTCTCATAAACATAAAAATCCCATAAGTTGTAAAACTATTAAAATAGCCCCAATTGTTTATTCAATCTTATCAAATAAACAAAAAATTATAAAATCGCATAATAAATTATTACAAACTATTTGTTCTCCACTTAAGTAATAATTGAACATATATTGTAGTGTACTAGTCTTTAATATAATCCTCCCACATTGTACGGACAATTTCCTCACGTTGAACTTGCATTTCTCGATCATGTGACCGAGAAGACGAACCAACATTGTTACTTTGAGCCATTTGTTTGTCAATATTATCCGCAACTATATTTTCATGCTCATCGACCATAAATATTTCATCACTTTAACAATCGGTTGGTGTGAGTTAAAGTGACTATATGTTGGTGAGAATAATAAATTTTATGTCGGTGAGAATAATAAATTTTTAAAAGTAATGATGTGATTATAAAGTTTATTTACATCTGAAATAAATGATTAGTAGATAAATGTGGGGGTTGTTTTAACAAAATATAAACTCGTGGATCAATTTTGTATTAAAATATCTCAAATCATGATATGGAATTCCCATATAATTTCATATCATGGTTTTTGGAGAATATGGAATCACATCTCATGATATGAAATCATGAGATGGAATCAACATAAAATCGTATGTCCAAACGCTGATTCCATCTCACTATACCGTATCGTGATATGGTATCGCATGCCCAAATGCCTACTAAGTTTCCTCAATGAGTTACTATCTATATTCATGATTGATATTTTTCAAACACATGAAATGTATTCACTTTACATTGAAGCAATTAATTATGAACTTCTCTAGTGTGTTATATTTCACAAGTGTTTTTGTTTAGAATACAAGAGTTATATTATATTATTGTTTACATTTATTTAATCTGGTGGATGAACAATCTGAAATCATGTAAAATGACATTAGCATAGTTGGATTTTTTTTATCAAGTTTAATTTATATTTAACCTTAGCGACCTTTTCTTCATTTGACGTTCTCAAGATTTTTTAAACTTTAATTGTATTTGTCATAGGCATAATGACTTTTATGGAAGTTATATTATATTATTGTCTACAAGTTGATTAAGGAGCTTTCGTTTATTCTTGAATGAATAGGTTATGAAAAGTATAATTGTTTCAAAAAAAGGGTACCTAATATTATAATTGCACTAACATAAAATAACTTCTGTTGGAATTATGACCCCCTTTATTTTGTAAAGGAACACGTACTAACTACTTGTTCTTTACTGTTTGTGACTTCTAGTAAATAATTTCGTAAAATAATAATTAGTTCACAGCTTTATATTATTTATCTCAACTTCAAACAACACAAAGATTACACACCTAGGTAATCTAAGGAATTATAAACTCTAATTCCTAGCTAAGAAATTATAAACTCTAATTCCTAGCTACCCAAGACAAACACCCCCAGGTTTAAGTCTTCTGCCGTCCATCAAGTTTCTCAAACTTGTTAGACGAATCCTACACACACACTTGATTGTAATCAAAACTCTTAACTACAATTTTACAACTTTTTCCTCACAAACTCGCAACACACCCCAAGTAAACTCTCTCAAACTCTTGATCGTGTTTTGATCTTCTCTCTATGTAAGTGCGCAATTTTCTCCAAAGAAAATATTGCCCTATTTATAGATTTGAACTCCTCACAGTCTTCCTTCTTCAAGTTGAACTTGACTATCTTCTTTGTTCTCCTTATTTGACTTGAACTTGATTTCCTCATCTGATCATGCTTCCTACTTCATTCCAGATTTGAAACCACACTCACGTCATTGTACTTCCTTCTTTGTTTATGCTTCCTACTTCATAAGGATTTATTTATGAAAGGAAACCTTTTAGCACTGGTTTCTTGTCGAAAAAGCAACTCTTTCACCATTTTATAACTTCTAATTCACGTGATTGACGTTCTCCTTATCCCAATCGAATTTGGTCTGAAAGGAACATGTCGGTGCAACCGGTTCCTTTTGTCAATTATCAAAATCTTTCTCGATCTAACAACTTCATAATGTCACTAAAATAAAATAAAATCACTGCATCTTAATGGTGCAATGTATCTCCTCGTCGTTCATTGCAAGTCCATCGACAACAACGGAGTCCTTTTTCCAGGCTAGTGCCATACCTCCGCAACCTCTGATCGCCGGAACATTAGCTATATCAGTGAAGCTAAAGTCATCAGCTAGGTGTTGGTGGTGCGCCATGTGAGTCTCAAGTAGCAAAACCATGGTTGGGCGATGGTAATTAAGCATAGAACGATAACTTCTACGAAAGTCGGATTGCTCAGAGCCACGACAATTCCATATCATTAGACTGGTAGGTTGTTTGTTACCAATACTGTCACCTCGGGTTGTTGGGGTGGTAAAAAGGGAGCTGGGTCCCTGGGAAATTCATTCGGTTGTCGAAGGCTTCTAGCCCAAACCTCATTCCTTCCGTTATAATTTGAGCCATAAACATGGGGTCCTGGATGTCCAGAGTTATTATTGCTCATTTGAAAGGTAAACTCCATTGAATGGCCGGTGAGACCCATCTCCAGCCACGATTGGGGTGGTTGATCAACGGAACCCAAAATGGTATGTCTAATTGTTCCTCGCTGAGGCATTGATGGTGGTGGTGGGGTTGTAGAACGTCTATTGGGGGGTGATGAGCGTGATGGTAGACGGCGAGGCATGATTTGTATTATGCAAGTAGAAATGCAGCTAGTAATTGTATGTGTAAGATGTTTGTTCTTATCGATGGACATACATATGAGTTCCTTCTGTCTATTTATAGCCATAAGCTTGTGTATCTGAATTAATTTTTATCTCTTTTAAATTATATTAGTAGGATTGGTCAAGATTTTTTTTATTATTGGTCAACTTTATATTAATAATAAGTTGAAATAATTTACAACATAAGATATTTGAACATATTTTTTTATTATTGGTCAACTTTACATTAATAATAAGTTCAAATAATTTACTACATATGATTTTTTGAACTTTGAATTTACTTAGATATTGCATATTCCCACCTTTTTCCCAAATAATTTAAAAGTAAATTTTAATTAATGTATCAATTAATTTAGCAACAGATTAGCCAAGGATTATAATGAATTTGGATTAAAAAAATGGGCAAGTGCAATGACTCTTCTTGTGATTAGTTTAAACATTTCTTGTAACTTATTTTATTACATTTGCTAAATGTATTTTAAATTTTTTACACAAAGCACCTCAAATGTGTTTCTCTTTCTTAAATAAATAATCTCATTGATTCAATAATAGGATTTGAATTAGTGTGGTTGCACAATGAATTTGAGTTTCATCAATGAGTTACTATCTATATTAATAACTAATATACTCAAACACATTTGAGCTTTATTCGTTTAAATTGAATAAATTAGTTATAATTTTTTCTAGTGTGTTATATTTCATAAGTTTTTTAAGAGAAAAATAAAATAAAAGAGTTATTTAGTGTTGTTATCATGTGTTTACTTTACATCAACATAATAAATATTTTAAAATATATGTGTCACACTTTAAGTTGACCTCCTTACGCCCCTCTTGTCATGTATCTAGGTAAAAATTAATGGTTGAAAGTCATTTGCTATCAAAAGACTAAAAAGGAAAAGGTCTAAATTAACTTATTAATAGAAGAAAAAAACTTGATTTAGTAAAATTTGAGATCTGACCATGAAAAAAAAAATATTTGACCATGAGAAATAAAATAAAAAATTTATTAACAAGGAAAACCATTAAATAAATTTGTTTTTCTTATTTCTGAATTGAACCTTCTTTAATTGACATTAGGATCGTATTATGCTGCAAAATGTAGTTTTGCAATAAATCAATGAGTGGTAAAGCTATTTGAGTTGTTTGAAAATAATTGGTTGAAAGAAAACTTAAATTGAGAGAATACATCGTTCTTTTCTTATTATCAGTTCAATAAAATACTTAACAATCTTAATGACATACTTTTACAATCACAAAATTATTATAATATTTTTATAATCATAAATCGCAATCACGATTAATAAAATGGAGTTTAACGTCCCTCCGTAATGTCCATTAAAAACTCATCAATATTGAACTCATGTTCAGGAGATAAATTAATCAGACGCACAGAAATTCCTTCTGCAAACTAATCATTGTATCTGAACAGTGCAATGTACCTCCTTGTTGTTGATGTAAGTCCATTGACAACAACAAAGTCCTTTTTCCAGACTACATTTTGGTTGTTGTTCATATGAAAGGTAAATGTCAATGAATGGCCAGAGAGATCCATCTCCACCCACAATTGGGGTGGTTGGTCAATGGAATCGAGAATGGTACTATTTAATATTATTCGTTGAGGCATTGATAGTGGTGGTGGTGATGCTAATGTGGTGGTGGAATGTTTATGGCGGCATGATGAGTGGGATGGTTGGCGAGGCGTGATTTGTATTATGCAAGTAAAAATAAAGTTGGTAATTGTATGAGTAAGCTGTTTGTTTTCGTTCTTATCAATGGACAAACATGTGAGTTCCTTCTGTTTATTTATAGCGATAAACTTGTGTGCCTGGATTATCTTTATCTCTTTCAAATTAATTATATTAGTTGGATTAGTCAAGATATTTTTATTATTGGTCAAGTTTGCATTAATAATAAGTTGAAATAATTTACAATACAAAGAATTTTTACACTTTGAATTTACTTAGAAGTAATTGCATATTTCCGCCTTCTTTTTCAAATAATTTAAAAGTAAATTTTAATTAATATGACAAATTTAGCAACATATCAGTCAAGGATTATAATGGTCTTGGATTAGGAAAAAAATGGTTACGTGCAACGACTCTTCTATGTTTAGTTTACAAACACTTCTTGTAACTTCTTTTATTACACTAAATATACTAAAGTTTCAAAAATTTACAAAAACACACCTCAAAATTGTTTTCTCTCTTTCTGAAATAAATATTCTTACTGATTCAACAATAGGATTTGAAATTAATGTGGTTGCACGATGAATTTGAGTTTTATCAATGAGTTACTATCTATATTAAAAATAATTAATTGTCACGACCCAGTCTATCGTAATTGGCACCCAGACTAACCCACCGGTGGGAGAACCATTCATACTAATTAGCTAACCAACTTAATCAAAACACTAAAGCATTTAAGGTTACGGACGCAAGTTCAATGCTAAGGAAAGAATTAAGGAGTTTCCATAAACTCCAAACAAAAGTCTAACAACTAAAACAAATGCGGAAAATACGCCTAGAACCTGAAAGTCAATGTACCAAAACTCTAACAAGATCCATAAGTCTAAGCGAGGTATGTCAATAGCCGCCTGAAGATGCCCTGTACTCAACAACGAAAGAGCAAGTGCAGTATCAGTACACAACCACAATGTATTGGTAGGATCACACGGTTATCCCACTAAGTGCAACATATATAAGTCAATACAACATATTAATAACATGCATACACCGAATATATACAATATCATCATCATTTTACGAACAACGTACAATTTCACATTTCGCAAGATACACAATTATGTCAACTCGTTGGTCCTCTCATGGAACCCAAACCCAAACAGTTAGCATACCGGAACGTGGTACCCAATCCAATGTTTATGCTGGAACGTGGAAATCGATCCCATAATTATGCCAAAACTTGGCAACCGATCCAAGTTAGTGTGTTGGAACGCAACACCCGATCCATTCAACAAGCCACAATCACAATCACAAAGTACATTCTCATAATCATACAATCAAGTCATGATTCATGTCATTCATCATTCATCTATCTTCATTTACAATTAGCGTGATCAATAATGCAACATTCGCATACATACAATATTATAATGAAGCAAGAACAAACATACATCACACAATCATAGAATCACAACCATCACCTACCTCGAAACAAGCTTGAATCCCCTAAGAAACTTGATTCCTCCCTTTCCGAATTTGTTCCACTTGTTCTTGGTCTACAAACGATCAATATAACACGGGAATCAATAAACAATAACTAATTACCAGAATTACTAACAATGTTATTAACCCTAGATCATACCCATGATCTCCATACCCAGATTAGGGATTTTTCCACCATAATTCTCAAATTAAAACTCTTCTCCATCGATAATTACTCATTAGATTACGTTCTACACATAAAAAAATAGATTCGAGGAGTGAAAATCTTACTTTTAGCCTTAAGATTGGTGGAAAACTATCAAGAAAAGCTCTGGGTTCATTCCTTAGCTCTCAAGTTCAAAAATTTTGGAATAAAATGATTTTTGGGTTTATTTCCGACTTTAAGTCGTGACTGTTCCGCCACAGCGGTACTAACCCCGCTACAGCGGCCCCACCCTGGCGGGAATAATCCCGCCTCAGCGGCTTGCACTGGACCAGTGAGTTGATTTAAGAAGTCCAAACTCCCATTTCACAACACACATTCATCCCATGACACTCATAAAATACATGTTCACGCTAAGATCAATTATGGGAGTTCTACTCACCCGAATTCAATTCTGTAAAGTCGTACAGGTTCTCTAACGTCTTAGCTATTCATTCATGTAATCAAAATCCTAATTAGATCATCCAATTGCTACCAGAATTCCCTAGACTTTAATGACTCTGATTTCGTCCAAATCTGGACTAGGTTGGAAAATCTTAAGATACTATGAAAAAGTTTTTCGGTCCAAAAAATTTCCCAGTTGACTTTTTTATAATAACGGTAACAGGTTGTTACACTGATATTCTCAAACACAGTCGAGCTTTATTCATTTTAAATTGAAGAAATGTCACTCCCCGAGTCTACACCATGGGCGTGGCCGACACTCGAGAACCATTTCTGATCTCTAAGCGAATTCTTGGTCTGACTGACTACTTAGCGGAAGACTCACTCAAGCAATAATAGGCTTAAAAAAGAATTTGATCTCAAAATAAAACTCAACTTGAATGTCTAAAAGTACTCATTGCGATAATTATAAGGGTTTGCAAAACATCTTTAAAGGAAATAAAGTACTGAGATACTCCTCGACTCTTTCTATCTATAAAGCCTCTAATGTTTACGATAGGTGTCGGAACAAGACTTACGTTGCCTCAAAACAACTAAACTGAAAGTAAATGTGAAGTCCTCTGGAACGCAAAAAGGCTCCCCAAAACTGTCTGGAGTGTAGAGTAATCTCAACGTTGATGATCCTGAAAACTTGTATCTCCATAATAAAAAGATGCAAGTCGACTGACATCAGTACAGTTAAATGTACAAGTATGTAATATTGCCGAGGCGAAATAACTGAATGAAAAGATTGCAATAGATAACAATATACTCAAGTTGAATGTAAAGAAATAAAGGAGTTAAATTACTTAAAGCTTTACAAAATACTTACTCATCTCTGAACTCAACATAATAAGTGATATATTAAAATACACTTTTAACTATATCGGGAGTTTCTCTAACCAACAACCATCACTGTGAGCTATGAGATGATACATCGTCTCACCCACGCTGTTAGAATTGTCCTATATCATGTCGGGGTATAACACCTCTTAACTAAGTGGATCCACTAAACAATAGGGATTCATCTAAAAAGTATGATCATGTACTCATTTTGGTAAGACATGGTTTATGAAGATTTTGAGTCGTCAAAACTCATCCCATATCGGTACTCAATAACACTCCCAATAATATATATATATAAAATCATGCTCAAATATATAAACCATACTCTTTCTCTAGTTTGAGATAGGTAATTGCTCTGAAATATCTCCGAACTCATTGCTCATTTCTCTTTGCTTAATGTAAAAATACTTACTCTGGGTTGAGATAATCACTCAAAAATGTCTCTTTAAGAGGTAACCACTCTGTACTCAATCTTTTTGAAAACTCTTTTACTTTTCTCAAAATAATACTCTCTTTCTTCATGTAAAAATGAAATATTTGGGAAATACTTAATTCCCTTATACTCTTGCTCAAATCTTGGTTAAAACTCTTTCTCAAACTCCTCTTTACTTTCTCAAAACTCAATTTAAAGCAAAAATATTTGCTTTAAAAGATTCTCAAAATTTATAATTCAAAATAGGGTTCATGCCAAAATATAGATATGAACAACTCAACTCAAAAATCTCAAAAATAATATATAAAAAACTCAATACTCAGAACTCAACAATATTACTCATCTCAAGAATACTCAATTAATAGGGTTCATGCTGAAATATAGACATGAACGAATTAACTCAAGAATCTCAATGCATAACATATAGCAACCCAACCATTAGGAACAAAACTCAAAACTCAACAACAAGCTCATCTCAAGAATTTTCAAAACTATTGGTATAAACTGTATTGAGATGTAGGGTGTGAGGACGAACTCAGTCCATCACTATAAATAATCTTACATACCTAGAAGAACAAAGTTCCTAGCGAAATCGATGAAACTCGAAGAATGCTCGAAACCCTAGTTTTTATCCTCTTGCAACCTTGCTCTAATAACTTGAAGTTTTAATGAACGTAAAAGAACTTATTAACACTTTTTAAGCCCTTAACTAGGTGAAAACATTGTTGTTTAGGCTTAGAATAAGGATTAAAATGACATAATTTAAGTACCAAACACATAGAGGAAAGACCAAAACGGCCCAAACTTAAAAGCTGATAGAGTGCCCTAAAAGGAAAGCTTCACGGACCATTTAGGGCTCCACGGTCCGTGAGACACTTCACCATCCGTCAAGCCTTCCGTGAAACTTCGACTGCCTAACAGGACTTCACTAAAATGGACATAACTTTTTACTCCAAACTTGAAATGAGGTGAACTTGATGGCGTTGGAAAGAGGACTCATAGACCTTTAATTTGATAGGTCATGGGCCACCTAATTCGTTATGTGCTGAGAGATATAATTGTTTAAAGTTAGCCCAAGTAAAATCTCATATTGAAACTCAATCGGTAAGAAAGCTTTCAACTCAACTTTGTGCTAGGATATTCTAGTGACCTTAATACATATCCAAAATCATTCACACATTTAAAGAATTGACTAAACTTAAAAGCTGACGGAGTCACCTATATGAAAGGTTGGACGGTCCGTACAAGGCCTCACTGGACCCAGAGTCTGGCAGCCTTTCACGGTTGGACTGCCCTCCCTATATGGTCCGTACACTTGTAAACAGACCGTCTAGGGATCCATACTATTAAGGTCAAATTCAGTTGGCCTTCCACTGTCCCTAAATGGTCAGTGGTGCCCCAAACGGACCGTTAAAGGTCTCGTGAAGGGTCCCTGGCCTGTTTTTGGCTTGTGGACTTGCCCCTTAACTTCTTTAGCCTTTCTCGAAGTCTGGGGTGTTACAAGAATTTATTATTGGTGAATTTTACTAGTGTGTTATGTTTCATATGTTTTTAAAAAAAAAAATACAAAAGTTATTTATTATTATTTACAGGTGTTAACTTTACCTCAACGTAATAAATATTTTAAAATCTATGTGTCACGTGTTGAGCTGATCCCCTCTCATTCTCGCTTGCCATGTGTGTAGATAAAAATTAATGGTTGGGCTTCATTCGATATCAAAAGACTAAAAAGGAAAAGGTCTGAATGAACTTATTAATATAAGAAAAAAAACTCGATTTAGTAGAATCTTAGATTTGACCAATAAAAAATTTATTAACAAGAAAAACCATAAAATAAATTTGTTTTTCTTATTTCTGAATTGACTCTTCTTTAATTGACATTAGGGACGTATTATGCTACAAAATACAGTTTTGTAATAAATCAATGAGTGGAAAACCTTTTTAAGTTGCTTAAAAGAATCGACTGAAAGTAGACTTAAATTGAGAAAATACATCGTTCTTTTCTTATTTTTAGTTTAATAAATACTTAAAAATTTATTAATAATATACTTTTATAACTACAAAAATATCATTACATATTTAAAATAAAAAATTCAAACCCGATTAATAAAATGGAACATGGAAGGAGTAATATAGTATGCCTGAAAAGTTAGTTTAACATAAAAGCAACATCGATCATATCAATATTTAAATTTAATGTAGTTGCATTATTAAACGCATATAATTATATATATTTGATAACACATGCCATATCCATGAAAATATTCTCCTGTTCAATGGTCTCCAAAACTGAAGTGGGTAGTGTGTGTGAATTATGAAATATTAATGTAACATCTCTTATAGGTATCCCAAAATTCATATCCCCATTTAAATAATGCCGAACTCAACTCTCTTATTTTGCGATAGGATCTTAACAAAACATTACACTCAGGAATAGTCCGCATCCATTGTCATCGACAACGATGTGCTATACCCGACATCACCATATAAGGTACGACAAACATGACAGACATGAAGGGTGGTGGGTGATCACTTTGATATTAGTGATATAATTTATAGAAAATCACACCGCAAAAGCGAGTTATAGAGATGGAAAAGCTCAATGCTATATAAGCTCTACATCAGCTCTTCATTAAACCGATGTAAAACTCAAATCTCATACGGTGCAATAGGATTAAAAAAATCAATATTATATAGTACTAAAATACGGTAGGGGAGCATACATGGAGTATTAACTTCAAGGCCCAAAGGCAAGTGTAAAATTGGCTCCTTTTCTGGTTAAAGTCGAGAAGTTGTGTAAACAAAAAAAAAAGGGAATCCTAACAATTTTGGAAGAATATAAATATAACATATTTAAAACAAAAAAACATTCATTTGTAATAAACTACTTCAGATATACCGTCTTTAGAATTAGGCTTGAAACCGATATGAAGTTTAGGCATAACTTATTGAACCTCAATTATATGTCCTGAACTTTAGTATTGTGTCCGAACATAAAATTTGTCAAAATTAATTTTAGACAACATATATAACAAGTTAAATGGTAGCGTCAAACTCGAGTATCGGTGCACTTCTTATCTTATTTAGAAGTGAGAGTGAAAACCTCTTTGTGAAAAGCCCATCAACTTCATAGAAATGGCCCAATATTGGATGGTGAGAGTGGAAGTGATTCTAACAAAGCCCATTAGAATATATACATTTTGATCAATAAAGAATGTCAAAACTTTTTAAAATAGATTGAGTTAGTGAAATTTGAATTATGCTTGAGATAAATGAGGTGTCAATATCAACGTAGCAAAACGTATGCATAATGTAATATTCATCTATATAGTCTCTTCAAGTTTCATAAACTTTAAAATTTGGAAGGATGTACGCAGTGGCGGATCTAGCGTTAGATCTTGCCTAGTCCATGTACATAAGAAATTCAATTATTTATTGTGTATATTAACTTTGTATTATTGTAGAAATTTATAAACTATAAATTTTAGATCTATCTATGGGCGTACTTCTTTGCTAACTCCATCTATATTTAGAAAGCCTCTCTCCATTTAATTAAGTACTTATTCATCATTTTTCTTTAGCAGACAATAATATGATGCACCATTCATGTATGCGTACTAAGAAATCTCTAGAATCTAGAATTCATAAACTTAAAATCTTTCATCTCTGCTTTCTTTAACGAGTACAGACAATCAGATGATATAAAAATTTCTCACCATGTAAATATATATATTTTAAACCAAATGTATAATACCATGGATAACACAAAGCACCTCAAAATTGTTTCTCTCTTTCTTAAATAAATAATCTCATTGATTCAATAATAGGATTTGAATTAGTGTGGTTGCACAATGAATTTGAACTTCATCAATGATTTACTATCTATATTAATGACTAATATACTCAAACACATTTGAGTTTTATTCGCTTAAATTGAATAAATTAGTTATGAATTTTTCTAGTGTGTTATATTTCATAAGTTTTTTAAGAAAAAATAAAATAAAAGAGTTATTTATCGTTGTTTTTATGTGTTTACTTTACATCAACATAATAAATGATTTAAAATGTATATGTCACGCGTTAATTGATCTCCTTTTGTTCCTTCTTGTAATATATCTAGTTAAAAATTAATGGTTGAAATTCATTTGCTATCAATAAGACTAAAAGGAAAAGATCTAAATTAACTTATTAATAGAAGAAAAAACTTGGTTTAGTGAAATTTGAGATCTCGCCATGAAAAAAAAAAACAGATTCGACCATTAAATAAAAATTTTATCAACAAGGAAAACCATTAAATAAAGTTGTTTTTCTTATTTCTGAATTTAACCTTCTTTAATTGACATTAGGAACATATTATGCTGGAAAATGTAGTTTTGCAATAAATTAATGAGTGGAAAAGCTATTTGAATTGCTTGAAAATAATTGGTTGAAAGAAGACATAAATTGAGAGAACACACCATTCTTTTTTTTATTATTAGTTCAATAAATACTTGACCATCTTAATGACATACTTTTATAACTATGAACTTATTATAACATATCTAAATTCATAAATTGCAATCACGATTGATAAAATGGAGTATGGAGGAGTAATATAGTATGCCTATTAGTTTAACATAAAAACATCATATCAATATTTAAAATTAAATAATTTAATTGATTTAAATTTTTGTAAGTTATAATTGGGATATATGTAAATGAAATGACGTCAACATTTTGGTACGTCTTAGAATAAATTAAGTGACATGTAAATTAAAACAAAATGAGTAAGCATTCTTTCAGCAGTAAGTCATTGTTGTTCATACGAAAGGTAAATGTCATTAAATGGTCAGAGAGATCAACAGAACCGAGAATGGTATTATTTAATATTATTTGTTGAGGCATTGGTGGTGATAGTGGTGATGCTGGTGCGGTGGTGGAATGTTTATGACGGCGTGATGAGTGTGATGGTAGGCGATGTGTAATTTGTATTCTGCAAATAGAAATGAAACTGGTAATTGTATGAGTAAGTTATTTGTTTTCGTTCTTATCAATGGACAAACATATGAGTTCCTTTTACATATTTATAGCGATAAACTTATGTACCTCAATTAACTTTATCTTTTCCAAATTAATTATATTAGAAGGATTGGTCAAAATATTTTTTTTATTGGTCAAGTTGACATTAATAATAAGTTGAAATAATTTACAATATTAAGATTATTTTACACTTTGAATTTAGTTAGAAGTAATTGCATATTTCCGCCTTCTTTTCCAAATAATTTAAAAGCAAATTTTAATTAATATGTCAAATTTAGCAATTGGTCAGTCAAAGATTATAATGATCTTGGATTAGGAAAAAATGGCTCAGTGCAATGACCCTGCTATGTTTAATTTACAAACATTTCTTTTAACTTCTTTTATTACACTAAATGTACTCTAAGTTTCAAAAATTTACAAAAAACAGCTCAAAAGTGTTTGCTCTCTTTCTTAAATATATAATCTCATTGATTCAACAATAGGATTTGAAATTAATGTGGTTGCACAATGAATTTGAGTTTTATCAATGAGTTACTATCTATATTAATGACTGATATTCTCAAACACATTTGAGCTTTATTCGTTTTAAATTTAAGAAATTAATGATTTGTGAATTTTTCTAGTGTGTTGAATTTCATAAGATTTTTTTGAAAATTAATATTGAAAAATACAATATCTATTTATTATTATTTAATTATGTTTACTTTACATCAACGTAATGAATAGTTTAAAATGTATGTGTCACGTGTTGAGCTGATCTCCTCTCATTCTCGCTTGTCATGTGTCTAGATAAAAATTAATGGTTGGGATTCATTTGGTATCAAAAGACTGAAAAGGAAAATGTCTGAATGAACTTATTAATAGAAGATTTGGCAAAGCAAAGGGAGATATGGATCCAGCTACGAGTAGCTGAAAGACTTTCTCAAATTAATCAAAGAATTCTAAATGTTAAAAATGAAAGGTGTGAACGTCAACAAACTCTTCATGCTTTTTTAGAGCATGTACCTGTTGTTTTTTCGGAGCTGGTGGAACAACGTAACTCATTCAACAACTCCTTAATCAAATTCAAACCCTGGAAGAAGAGAGGAGGACCCTTTCCCGAGACAGGGAAGACCTTATTATTAGGATGGCCTTCCGCATCCGCGGCGGAAACAACTAAGAGTCAGTCAACTCTTTGGAGTTTAAGAAGATTTAAATAAGTGTATGTAGACGCAAAGTAGTGTGTTTCTTCTTTTTCTTTGTTTAGTGGAGATCTATTCCTATGCTAAGTGTCTTTGTTGTGTTTGCATATATCACTAGTAGTCTTCAATGCTTCCGTTGTTCACTTTATAATGTTGTGTTTAGTTGTGTGGCTTGTCAAAAAACTCAATTTAGTAAAATCATAGATCTGACCAATAAAAAATTTATTAACAAGAAAAACCATAAAATAACTTTGTTTTACTTATTTCTGAATTTATCCTTCTTTAATTGACATTAGGGACATATTATGTTGCAAAATGCAGTTTTACAATAAATCAATGAGTAGAAAACTTTTTTGAGTTGCTTGAAAAGAATTGACTGAAAGAAAACTTAAATTGAGAAAATACATCGTTCTTTTCTTATTTTTAGTTTAATACATACTTAACAGTCTGTTAATAACATACTTTTATAACTAAAAAAATATTATTACATATTTAAAATCAAAAATCCCAAACACTATTAATAAAATGGAACATGGAAGGAGTAGTATAATATGCCTGAAAAGTTAGTTTAACATAAAAACATCGATCATATATCAATATTTAAATTTGATGTAGTTGCATTATTAAACGTATATAATTATATATATTTGATAATACATGCCATAATTCACGCCATATCCATGAAAATATTATCCTGTTCAATGGTCTCCAGAACTGATGTAACTTCTCTTATAGTATACCAAAATTTATATCCCCATTTAAACAATGTCGAACTCAAGTCTCATATTCTGCGATAGGATCTTAAATAATTATTACACTCTGGAATAGTCCACAGCCATTGTCATGGACAACAATGTGCTATACCATATCTATCTCGGGCATCACCACGACAGACATGATAGACATAAAGGGCGGTGGGTAACTTTGATACTAGTGATACAATTTATAGAAAATCACACCGCAAAAGCAAGTTATTGAGATGGAAAAGCTCAAGGCTATATAAGCTCTACATTAGCTCTCAATTAAATCTATGTAAAACTCAAATCTCATGTAGTGCAATAGGATCAAAACAACAATATCATACAATACTAAAATATGGTACTTCAAGGCCCAAAGGTAGGTGGAAAATTGGCTCCTTTTTTTGTTTAAGTCGAGAAGTTGTGTAAACAAAAAAAAAAATCCTAACAATTTTGGAAGAATATAAAATATAGCAAATTTTAAACAAAAAAAAAATATTCATTTCATTTGTAATAAACTACTTCAGATATACGGTGTATGGAGTTAGACTTGAAACTGAATATGAAGTTCATGCAGAACTGATTGAACTTATTATATATGCCTAAACTTTAGTATAGTGTCTGAACATAGAATTTGTCAAGATTAACTTTAGAAATTGTATATAAAAAGTTGTCCCAAAGTGAGTACACATACAAAAAATTTGAAAAGTGGAAGCCTCTTTGTGACAAGTCCATCAACTTCAATAGAAGTGGTCTCATTTGTTCAAGCTTACTTATTGGGTAAGAAATTATTCTTTAACTTTGAGAGTGGAAGTGATTATAACAAAGCCCATTAAAGTCTATAAAACAGCCCAAACTGAGTCTCAAGTCTCTTTCTAGAGGCAAACACTATGATAAAAATAGTTTTTAGCGGTAATAAATATGCATATTAAGAAAAAGTGCTAGTCATATCGTCATTAGTTAGTTGTCATTGGATCCAATGTTGCTATAGGCTTTAGGGATATTTACAAAGAGAACATGGAGTTTGCCTTTTTGTTTTCTCTGTTAGAATACATTTCAATAAAAAGTGTCAAACTTACAAAAGTTGATTTAGTGAAAGTTTACATATACTTTAAAAGAAAAATTTTGAGGTCTTGCCTAGTCCATGTACATAAGGAACCCAGTAATTTATTGTGTATATTAACTTCATATTATTGTAGATATTTATAAACTTTAAATCTTGGATTTACCTATTCACATGCCACTTTGGTGAATATTCTTAGGAATCTCAATATATATTCTACCTCCTTCCTAGAAATAAATTTTAAAAAGAATAAAAAATGAAAAAGACACAAACTTTTCTGTTCATAGTGGCAGCCCCTTTATTCACCATCAACAAATAGAGATGTTTATAATTGCAGCTTTCCTTCTCCACTGTTGCTTTATAACTCTTTAAAAATATAACACCCTTTGTTAAGCAACAAATGCATTTGTTTTTTTTTAAGGAATATTCTTTTTGATGTTCAAATAACAAAAAGATATGATCATTTAGAGTCATTTAACTAGGCCTCATCAATTGATATTTATGCCTTCCAATTCCGAGTGTGCACAAGCAGGCACTTAAATTTGTATAAAATTGAAACATCACGTATGACACATATGTCTACTTGTTCAACTTTTACAAGTTTAAGTATTTGCTTATGTACACCCAAAATTTCGAAGATTTCGATTGTCATCAAGAAAAATGACACAGTACATGCTTTTATTATCAAATAAGTATTCCATCTATTCAAAAAGCGACTATCCATTCACCTACGTAAGTAAGAACATTTCTAGAATTTATAAACTCAAAATTTTCTGTTTCTATCTTCTCTAACAAGTAAAGATAATTGGATGATATAAAAATTTATCATGGATAATACTATGTTAAGTCTAGGAAGGCATGCTTCCCATTTAATAAGCTTAATATACTTTGTCAATTTAGATTTCAACCATAAGTAGACATTTTCAAATATTTTTTGAGAAATAATAAAAGGTCCACGTAGGGGATTTTGGGACCTTTAGTCAAAAAAAATTTGGCTACTTTAATAGTAGTAATGGACCTGATGGTGCAAGTTGATGAGGACCAATTTTTTTTCCCATTTAATGATAGGCTTCTAATCATTATAGGTGAGGCGTCCAAGGTCAAGCTCAAATTAAGACTTGTAGCCCTTTTATAGCCTTTCCTTCTTCTTTCTTATAGGACCACTTTCTATATTTTGGACCCAAAAAGAAGAAAAGATAGTGACTAGCCTTGATTGCAAAAGAGATTTGTAACTAGGTTTATGTAGTGAAATCTCGATGAGTCGCTAGGATTTTAAATTGATAGATAAAATTTATCTAGACATAATGATTGTCAAAATTTCTGCTCAAATCGTGACAAATTATAGTCAGAACTTTGTATTGTCATGAATTTTGATGGGGTGCCATAGATTTGTGGTCAAATGTTGATAGATCGTCGAAATTATGATCATAAATCATGACAAATTGGCTACAAAATCTTAATATGTCACCATAAGTTGTTGAACAAATAATTAATGTATGGATTCAACGTAAACCTTCGAAAATTGATTTACTTTTTTTTTTTTTCTTCTTCTTCTTTCTTCAAGATGTTGTTTTCAAGATCTACAAAACTCAACAATGATTGTTCTTTAAATTCTTCAACCAACTAATCCTAATAATCAAGGATAAGGATTACAAATTCAATAAAAGAATATCCACTCAATTCTAACCACAAATAAGTAATACATTCTCCATTTTCTACCATACATAGAGAAGAAGGAGAAAAAGAATTGTGACAGAAGCCTAAAATTACTAAAGATTTATTACTAGGCCAAAATTAAATAGGTGTCTTTTAGCATGACATCGATGAGTAAATTTGACTAATTGCCAAAGAGGTTCAAACTACCCTATAAAATAACTAGAAGTAAATTCAATAATTGATAAAATGAAACAAATTATCTGTGGGATTAGAAAAAGTTCTCACGTATCGTTGTATATAATTTAATTGAAAAAAAAAAAAGAATGTTTCATTTATACATGATTTTTTTTTTGTTTTCCATCTGTGTTCAGTACCCACATTAAAGTTCGACTAAATCTAAATTTGCAAGTGTCCCACGTTGGATGGTAAAGTGCTCCCTATCAAAGGCGACTCCGTATCCAGGAGGGATTCGAAGTTGGCCATTTATGTGTGATCTGAGCTACCACATCCCATGTCATTTACTGCACAATCAGAACATTCTTGGTAAAAAGATTAGGATGACTGAGCTCTCACACATCAACACAAAATGGTCCTTCCAAGATAGTGACCTATTCTTAACTTCTGCAGTATTCTGATTTTGTGGACCCTAAGCATGAAGTTTTATTTTACTTGGTCTTTTAGGTGTAAAAATGGACGACACACAAGGTTATGTTAAGTTTCATCACATTTTCTTATATAGTCTTGTAACATTTCAAGGAACTCCTCAAATTACTTATTCATTGAAGCAATGCTTTACGATAAAGACAAAGGGTGTGTTTGGTATGAAGGAAAATGTTTTCCTAGAAAATGATTTCCTGGAAAACAAGTAGACTTTAGACTTATTTTCTCATGTTTGGTTGGAAAGTAGAAAATATTTTTTGAAAAAGATTTGTGTGTTTGATTTATGAATGAAAAATATTTTTGAGAAAATATCTTTTATTTTTACTGGAGAGTAGAAAATAATTTTTGAATTGAAATTGAAAATATTTTTTAAAAAGAAACTAAATTTTTTTGGGGGGAGGGTGGGGGGGGGGGGGAGGTAGGGGTGAGATGGGTTAACAAAATAAAAAATTTGAAATTGAAAATATTTTTAAAAACAAACTTAATTTTTTTTGGAGAGGGTGGGGGGCTGACGTAGGGGGTGGGGGTGGGGTGAAAAAATAAAAATTTGAAATTGAAAATATTTTTTAAAAACAAACTTAATTTTTTTTGGAGGGGTGGGGGGCTGATGGGGGGCGGTCACGGGTAGGGGGTGGCGTGGAAAAATAAAAATTGAAAATTGAAAATATTTTTTAAAAACAAACTTAAATTTTTTTTTGGAATGGGGGGGGGGGGGTCACGGGTAGGGGGTGGCATGGAAAAATAAAAATTTAAAATTGAAAATATTTTTTAAAAACAAACTTAAATGTTTTTTTAGGCGGTGGGGGCTGTTGGGGTCGCAAGTTGGGGTGAAAAAATAATAAATTGAAATTAAAAATATTTTTAAAATACAAACATTTTTTTTTTGGGGGGGGGGGTGGCGGTGGGCTGGTAGGGGGGCTGGCCGGGGGTGGGGCCGGATGAAAAATAAGAATTTGAATTAGAAAATATATTTTAGAAACAAACTTTAATTTTTTGATTTTTTTTGGGGGGAGTAGGGGGGGCTAGCGGGGGAGGCAATCGAGGGTAGGGGTGGCGTGGGGGTGGGATGAAAATAAAATTTTGAAATTGGAAATATTTTTCAAATACAAACTTTAAATTATTTTATGTTTTGGGTGGGGGGGGGTAGGGGTAGGGTAAGGGTGGGGTAAAAAAATTAAAAATTGAAGTTGAATTTTTTTAAAAAAAAAAAAGCTTTAAATTTAATTTTTTTCAACAAAAAAAATTATAATTTGAAGTTGGAGGAAAGTTTTGGAAAATGTTGTCCTTAATTTTTTGAAGGGAAATCATTTTCCTTGAATTTAAGGAAAATGAGTTGATTTGAAAAACATTTTACCCAACCAAACATGAGAAAATTAAAAAATATTTTCTGAAAAATGTTTTCCTTCATACCAAACACACCCAAAACATTCGAGCATAAATTAAAATAGAATAAAGTTTAATTAACTAGCGCACAAAGACATGTGTTATGTAGTCCTTTAGTAAATTTTTAATTGTTTATATTTGATTTGATACATTACTTAACAAGTAATTAATTAATAAAATATATATTTTTATTTTTTAAAATATAATAAGTTCAAAATTGAAAAATAGTTATAAGTTAATACGAGAAAATTAAGAACTAAATAGTAAATTATCTCTTAATTTTCTATAGTGAACAAGTAAAAATAAACATTTATCTTTAGCATAATGAACGGTCAAAATTAGAGTAGAATAATTTTCAATAAAGACAAAATATTCGAGCAATGAAGCAAATATGATTTTCAATAAAAACAAAACATTCGAGCATCAAAATAAAAAGGAATAAGTTAAATTAATTAGCGCAAAGACGTGTTATGTACTACTTTAGTGAATTTCTAGTGGTTTATATTTGATTTGATACATCTATTAAGAAGTAATTAATAAAATATATATTTTTATTTTTTAAAATAATAAGTTTAATATTTTAAAAAATAGTTGTAATTAATAATACGATAAAATTATAAATTAAATAATAAATTATCTCTTAATTTTTTTTTTATAGTAAACAAGCAAAAATAAAAATCTACATTTAGCATAATGAACGACCAAAATCAGAATAGAATAATTTTGAATAAGATGAAACATGCAAGCAATGAAGCAATGATTTTCAATAAAGACAAAACATTCGAGCATTAAATTAAAATAGAATAAAGTTTTAATTAAGTAGCGTAAAGACATCATGTGTTATATACTCCTTCCGATAATTTTTACTTATTTATGTTTGATTTGATACGCCTTTTAAGATGTAATTGATAAAAACAATATTTTTATAATATTATTTTTTAAATATAATAAATTTGATATTTTGAAAAATGATGGTAGTTTAATAATAAAGTAAATTAGGAACTAAGTAGTAAGTGTGATGAATATCTTTTGATTTTTTAAGTTGGATAAGTAAAAGTGAACATCTAATTTTAATATAATCTACAAAGTAAAATTAGACGGGGGAGAGTGTTTATTTGATTTGTGTAAATGTTAAATGTGAATAATTTCACTATTAGAAATATAGGTTTTTTCCCACAAATTAATGGAAAATGTGATAAAACATGATTTTTATTGATCCGATTTTCACTAAACCAGCTTACTAGAAAAATACGTGATGAAAAATATATGGAAGCTTCCTAATTAATATAGATGAAAACGCTATTGGCTTTTCTTTTCTAATTGATTCGATCAAAACATCTATGAAAAAATAGTAATTTTTTAGATTAATATTGACCCTACAAAAAAAAAAAAAAAAAAAAAACCAAAGGGCAAATCAAATCTTCATAATATTTATTTTTTGGGAACATGCATGTATCCTAATAGGCAACTAATTAACATGAGAATCGTTAGTCTTGAAATTCAATATCTTGACACTGCATTTGATGTTGTCTTGAGCAAGTTCAATTAATATTTTAAGAAGAAAATTAAAGGAGGTAAATTTGAACACGTACGTTTAATATGATACACCAAAAACATCAATAGTATGGGATTTTCCTTTAGAAAACTCAAAGATTGGCAACTTGTTGCTTAGTGTCCAGACGTGAAAGGTGATTCTTATTTTATATGCCACCAAAAGAAGTGTTTTTATGATGATATGTTTGCTACTTTTAGGTAAAACATGAAAACATTTTTTTTTAACCATGTTAATAAGATAGACAAAAGTTACAAAACATTTACTTTTCAACAAATTCATGAGGTAAAAGATATACAATACAATGAGATTGACAGAGACGTTTAGGGGTCGTTTGATAGAGTGTTTAGAACTTTTTTGTTTGATTTGGTGTACTAAGAATAATTTTGTTTAGGCGGAATATATAAACAGACTCCTAAACTTGTTCGATTTTTCCTCTCAGGCACATCAACTATGCCACCTTCCTATTGAATCCCTGAACCACCTATAATTTGTACCTTTTAAACATTATTGGCTGACATGGCACAAAACTTCAGCAACTATTTTTTGTTGATTGTGCACGTGAAATCCACCTTTCCCACATGGAAAGTGCAACCAATCAAAATACTCAAACTGTTGAAACAATTTACACATTAGTCAATCTTCCCTAAATAAAAATCCAAATAAAACCTAGAAAACCAAAACATTTCAATAGTTTCAATATTCAACCCAAATAACTCTAAGAATGGATGCTTCAATAGTTTCTTTGTTGTTTTCCTTCTGAATGGATCTTGATCAAGACATAATCCTACCATGTCCTTAAAACTCTCTAAGAATTTCTTGTAATACTTGTTGTTTTTTGTTTTCTCATTATCAAAAAATCGAAATCACTTTGTGATTTTCATAAACAAGGACATTGAAGGAGGGCTTGGTGATTTTCATGAATAAGGACTTTGAAGGAGAGAGATGAGACAGAGGAGACCTTCCATGTGCTAATTTAAGAGCAGTAATATCGAAGGACCAACATCAGTCTTGAAATTGTACCCTATATCACTTCAAGGGCTATTCAATATGGTGTTCCAACCACATCAATGAACATTAAACACAAAGATAAGGAAGAAAACGACGACTCATAACCTAAATTTGGCTCAAAAATTGATGCAGAAACTCCAAAATTAGCTAACTTTATAGTTCCACCAGAATCTATAAGAAAAATCGATGAAAAAGACAGATACTTTGAGCATCTCCAACTTGAATATGACATGAAGAAAGAAGAGAAAGAAAAGAGAATTAAGAAAAAGAGAGATACTTTGAGCATCTCCAACTTGTAGATATAGATGTTTTTTATATACATAGATAAAAGGGAAAGAAGACATGCATGGTGGATTCCACATCAGCTCTTTTAAATCGTCTTCACACGCTTGAGCGACATGAGAACACGTTTTATACCATGTCAGTTAGTAGTGTTTAAAAGGTACAAATTATGGGTGGTTCGGGGATTTAATAGGAAGGTGACATAGTTGAGGTGCCTGAGAGGAAAAACTGAACAAGTTCAGGGGTCTGTTTATGTATTCCGCCTTTTGTTTAATTTAAAAAAGCATATGTGTCAATAACACATTTATGACTAATATCATATTTTATTATATTAGTTATACACTCTATAATACTGAATAAAATATATAACTAGTACATGTATTATATATAGGCTGAAAATTCTATAAAATAAACTAAAAAAAAAACTCAATAAATATCATAATCAATATATATGATAAAAGTTTGACAACCTTACTCATAAGTAGTCTTAGTTGAAACATGTTGTTCTCTTTTTCTATATTTTTCTTCACTAAATTGTATGCTTCATTCATTTATGCGTTGTCTATTGCTTTTAACTTTAAGCATAATGAAGTTACACGAATTCTAATTTACAATGTCATAGTACATAAAAAACATCTATATCTACAATTATCAGAACAATTTTAAATTTTAACATTGTCGATCAAGTCCAAAATGATTGCAATAAACATAAATTCCTTGAAAATGATACGATCTCTTTTCTAACGTCAATTATTAAACCCTCAACCAGTGGATGAACGATTTGCAATCATGTAAAATAACGTTAGCATAGTTGGTTTAGAGATAGCAACCTCATGTGCATCAATTTTAATTTCTAAGTTCTAACGGTACATCTATATTGATAGAACCAGAAGTTTTATTAAGAAATATTGAAAATACAAAAAAGTACACGTAAAAAATAAATGAGGTCAACATACAACCTATATGCATAAAATTAAAACTTTAACCTAGCTAAGCAATATAATTTTCCAATTAAAAAAACACCCCTTAACATAATAAGGTGGCTCCGCCGTGCCGTAGTTAACGTGAGAGATTGGAGTCGTGAAAAACTCCACCCATGTCCCCTTTACCAATGGAGATTGGAAGGTGATAATCCGATTTCTTTTATACCATTTTACTACGTAAATAATAAAATGTTGTGTTAATTTTCTGTAGGTGTTCACAAAGAAAATGGACATTTTCAACATTTGACCTAAGGGACCTTTTTTACATATGAAATTCTCTCCCAAAAAAAAAATGTAACTATATATAATTGTTTTGTCTTGAGGCATGATGATGATTATTAAGGAAGGTATATATTATGTCGGACAAATTAATTAGTGTATTTAAGAAGGAGTTGATGCGAGCAACAATTATTTTTCATAATCACTTGATAGATATATTACATAATTCAATGAGTTTGTATTTTCTTTGAGTAGTCACAATTTTTTACTCTAGGTGCAAGGCATATAGTAGGTTTGATTAATCGATGTTAGAATAGTCGAGTCGAAGAATATAATTATTTAATAAAGAAGACAACGAAGGCCTTGGTAATGTTCTAGTACTTTTGGTTAAAGTAAAGGGTGAAGACCATCTGAACTCGATGCCTTTAAAAACCCCAAATGATTGGATTACATGATGAGTTTCTAATTCAGTGGGTAGCTATCGAAGTTTAATATGATAATTACAAGATGACAATTTAGTAGAATGTAAGTTGCTAGGCATAGAACTAGATGTTAGTTTCACAATATATCAATCTATGTAGTATTAGATGTTTTTATTATCAGAAGCATTTCAGTTTTGTGGAAAGTAAATTTTTATTTATCAAAGTCAACTTATAGCATGATACTAGCTAGTGAAAATAATAAAAGTTTGTTGATATGATCATATGATAGCTATTTGTATTTAGTTTTGATATTAGAAGAATGTCATCAACGAAAAATTGATGTGACAAGACAAGTTCATTATGTGTCAATTAATGAGACCAGAATCTAATTTTACGAGGTATTGTTGTTCAATATAATGAACAAACAATCTCATACACATATTTAACATGTAGGAAAATAGAGGATCTCGTATCAGGGTATAACTTGCAAGAGGGTGAAAGAGTTTATTCATATTTATTTAGAAGCACATGGATAAAATTCATGGAAATGTAAGACATGCTATAAGAGTAATTATGTTGAAAAGTTTTTTTTTTTTTTTTTTAAAAAAGAGAGCTTGATGAATTAATGACCATTTAATTATACGGTTGAAAACTTTTTCTTAGATTAACTTTAATTAATATTTGACCCAAGGGACCTTTTTAATTTCCATATGAAGTTCTCCAATATTTCTTGAACTATAATTATATTGTATGATTTCTAAGGAAGCTATATATGTCAGTTTCATTGAAAAGTGTACTTAACAAGAATTTGATGCAAGCAATAACTATTTTGTTAATCACTTTTTTTTATTGTCTTAGAGTAGTCACATATATTTTATTTACTATATATATATATATATAAGACTATAAGTTGTAGTAGGTTTGGTTATTTGATATTAGGTTAGTGACCTTGGTAATGTTCCACTAATTTTGGTAAAAGTAATGGGCGAAGACCACCCTAATTCAAGGCCTTAAATGATCTAAATAATTGGAGCACATGATGAATTTTTTTTATTCAAAAGGAATATGGTTTTAGAAGTTTGATATAATTTAAAAAAAAAATCAATGTAGTAAAATGTATAGATTGGTAAGCATTCAACTAGATGTTACATGTATAATATTGGATATTTGTATTATGAGAAGCATTGCATTTTGTGAAAAAAAAAAGGTTTGTTATCCATCAAAGTCAATTGAAATCTAATACTATTATAATTGAACTAGCATAAATTAAATAACATCAAAGTCAATTGAAATCTAATACTATTATAATAGAACTAGCATAAAATTAAATAAAGTCGTAATTGTACATTAATGGTGCAATGTATCGACAGCAACAAACTCCTTTTTCCAGACTAGTGCCATTCCTCCACAACCTTCAATCGCAGGAACATTAGCTATATCACTGAAGCTAAAGTCATCCGCGAGGTGTTGGTGGTGTGTTATTTGAGTCTCCAGGAGCAAAACCATAGTTGGGCGAAAACTTATATGAAAGTCGGAGTGTTCAGAGCCACGGAAATTCCATATCATTAGACTCATTTTTGGGGGTTCTTCGTCTTCATCTTCTGGAAGGTTCACAAGTGTTGGTACTAAAAGGACTAGAGATTTTTTTGTGCCGTTAGAATCTGTTATGACTCTAATATCCATGGTGCACTTTTTGAGTCTTACTGGGCACTTAAGGATGTATTCTTTTTATGTATTCCTCCTCTATGATGAAGGATTTCACGGAGTTGAGAACGTGGGCGAATTCCATATTGGAGCGCCATCGATGGTAAAGGAGTTGTATCTTGTTCGATTTGATGAGCAGCACCACGACTACTGGAAATGTTGGAAGTTGGGACCTGGATCAGCGAGACTGATGGATTAATCTGGGATTGAATGAATTGAGGGTGCAAGTACTGGCCCCTCTGGTTGTTCGGGGTGAAAAAAAGGAATTTCTGGATTATCCACTAATGGAAAGTTCATGTCATTTCTATATGCTTCTATCCCTAATCTCAGCCCTTCCGTTATAATTTGAGCTAGAAACTCATATCTATAACAATTTCTTGATTGTTGGTCAAATAAAAATTAAATGTAACTGAATGACCACAAAGCCCCATCTCCAACCACGATTGGGGTGGTTGATCAGAAATGGTACTATTGAATATTAATGGTTGAGGCATTGGTGGAGGTGATGGTGGTGCCAATTTGGTGGAATTGAAATTGGGACTGTTAAATATTAATTGTTGAGACATTGATGATGGTGATGATGGTAGTGGTGGTGGTGATGGTGTTGATGTAGTAGAATCAAGATTGGTATTATTGAATATTAATCGTTGAGGCATTGATGGTAATGGTGATGGTCGTGGTGGAGGAGGAGTGGTGGAATGCCAACGATGGCGTGGAAACATGATAGTAGACGAGACGTGATTGTAAGTAAGTACAAACAAATAAAGTTATTAGTAATTGCATGTGAGGGATTTTTGATTTTTTTTTTCTTCTTATAATTCAGTGGAGATAGATATGAGTACCTTCTTTCCTATTTATAATTATAACTTGTATACCTGAATTATGTTTATTTCTTTTAAATTACATAAATATATTGACCAAGACATTTTACCTTTGGTCAACTTTATAATAATGAGTTGAAATTATTTACAACATACAGATTTTTTACACTTTGAATTTATTTAAATGTTGCATATTCCTGCCTATTTTCTAAATTAATTGGAAAGTAAATTTCAAATAATATGCCAAATTTAGCTACAGATCAGTCAATGATGATAGTGATCTCGGATTGAAAAATGACTAAGTGCAGTAACTCAACAATGACTTTTTTGTCTTTAGCTACAAACATTTTTTGTAACTAAATGTTCTCTCATGTTTTAAAAAATTACAAAAAAACACCTCCAAACTTTATTTTATCTCTTCTTAAATAAATAATCTCACTAATTATTTGATAACTAGAATTTGAATTAGTGTGGTTGCACATTAAATTTGTGTTTCATCAATGAATCATTATCTGAATTAGTGACTGATATTCTCAAACATATTTGAATTTTATTCGTTTTAAATTGAAGTAATTACGAATAACTTTCTCTAATGTATTATATTTTACAATTTTTTTTATTTTAAAAAATAAAATACAAGAATTATTTATTATAAACCGACATTTACTTTATATCGATGTAATAAATATCTTAAAATGAATGTATCAAACGTTGAGTTGATCCCCTCCCGCTCTCGATTGGCATATGTCGTGATTGAAATTCATTTGCCATCAAAATATTAGGAAACACAATTTAAACTAAAACGAAGAAAGGGAAAAAAAAATTCATGGTAGCAACCACAAAAAAAAAAAAAAACAGAAAAAAAACGCCACATGAATTATTTATATTAAAATCATCAAAAAGTGATATCTATTAGGAATAATAAATTTTCGTATTTTGTATTAAAATTTTAATGTCAAGAACGTAAAGTCTCATCCTACTTTAAGATTATATTGATCCTTAGACTCTGAAAAAGAGTCATTTTATACTTTTACGATGTTAAATTCTTATGTCTCAACTTAATTCTCTTATGTGATCCACGTGACACTTTTTCAATTAAATCTGTTAGCTCATTTACATGTCAACTGATAAGCTGCTGAGGACGATTTTTAATTCTTTTTGTAGTAATTTTTATTTCATGATTTTCTATAATTTCAAGGTGATAGTAAAATTCAATATTTTCACATAGGAAATAAACTTTGAAATGATAACTTTCCTGATTACGAAGTTGCATGTGATTCAACTAACATAATTGCGACACAAATAAAAGACATTTGAAAAGAAACGATGTGGAACATTAGTGACCGTGAATATTCAGCAAAACTCTAGAGAGAACATAGTAGGGATCGACATTTTCTAATTTGATTTAATTATCTTTTGTTTGCATGAAAATTTTTTATTTAGAAAATCAGTGTAATAAATAATTATTTATTGCAATAAAATAAGTTGAGTTTTTGGACGAGATTTGAGTGGTGAAATTGTTTCTACCATAGACAAATGATGAAGTATTTAACTAAAAAGAGTTTAAATAAGTTAGTAATTAATTGAGTAAAAAATATGTCTCTGGGGATCCACTCATTCACATAGAAAAGTTAAGGTGAGACATGAGGATTTAACGCAGTAGAAATATAATATAATTATTTTTTTAGATTACACGAGTATATATGACCTCCAAAATTAGATGAAGAGGATAAATATATTGTGGACATACGAATTTAACGTTATAGGGGTAAATATGACTTTTTTGAGAGTATAAGGGCAAATATGATCTTAAAATTAAAAGAAATAGCAAATATATTAAAGATGTGAAGATTTAACGTCGTAGAGGTAAATATGACCCTTTTTTAGACTATAAGTGGCAAATATGATTTTAAAGTTGGTGAAAATGACAAATATATTTAAAAAGTGTAACGAAGAATAAATATAACTTATTATGAAAGTACAAAGACAAATATAACGCTTTCACGAATTTTTTTAGTCAAATATAAATATGTCATTATTTTATTTTTCCTTTTTTAATTTCTCCTAGCTTGTTAGATATAAATTCATGACCTTAAAATTAAAGTCACTATCAATCTTAACTAGAAACGAAGTTTAAATGAATTAGAGTGAGATTATGATAACATTTTTTTCTTAATCTTTGTATAGGTAAATTTAATTCAAAATGATCAAAGCTTTGACCCTTATCTTGTCTAGTAATTAATATTGTTAGGTGTGGCAAAACTAACTCAAACACAGGTATTTCATTTAATTCGTTCATACCTAAATGCGTTTGGATTGAAGTGATTATGATAATTGATTGATTTGCTTATGTCTAAATTGATTTATCACAAATTAACAGCCCAAAAATATTCATGAATCCTTAACCAATGAAAATATTCAAATTTAGGCGTTAAATTCCACTTATTTATTAAAAAATAAATAAATCGTTATTATCAATTGCTACCTGTATTGATAAATTATTATTCATTGAATATTATTTTCTCTATTTCATATTAATTGAATTTTTGAGGGTTTTTTTTACTGTTCAAATAATTGTATTGTTCAAAGTTTAAGATGGATGTTTGAATTTCTTTTCATATTTATTCTTTCATTTATTAAAATTTTATATTTTCTAGATAAATTACACTACTTACAAAAGTTATATTTATAGTTTCACAAAGGGCAATAGTGAAAATTATGTCCTTAAATATTTTTCTTATTCAGTTAATATAGAATACAGGAAGTATTAAATAGTAGTGGCATACTTTCTTCCGATTTGCGCAATTATGAGAAAACTTAAAATATGATTATATTCTTATTTTATAACTCTTGTGATTTTTTTTAATGTTAATTACATTGTTTATCATTCTACACCTTTCATATTTTTCTAACATCACACATAAAGTTTAATAAATAAAATTCGTGAGAAATATACAGAATTCAATATGAAATAGTCAACTGAATAAATGAAATGTGCAAACTAAAAAGGGATTTTTTTTTTTTTTAGGAAAAGTAAATAAATGAAAAAGGGAAAAAGATTATTCGGGTTTTTGATTTACTTGTTCAATTAGTATAGAGAGTGTCTATGATTGTAGTAAAAAATATAATTATGAGGCTAGTGGAATTATAACACACATCTCGAGAAATTTTCACAACGCCTTATCACTAAACTAAACTTTTAACTACTGTCAAGTGGTATCAATGCTTATATATATTTATTAAACCAAAATTTGACCATTGAGCACAACCCATTACAAGAAGAGAAAGCATTATTAAGTATTATTCATATATCATTTAAATTGATTGATTAAAAATCTTATAGATTTAGTAAGGATTGAACGATTCGAGTCACGATCAACTTTTCGATTTGTTTCAGTTCAAATATATTAAAGATGTGAAGATTTAACGTCATAGAGGTAATATGACCATCTTTTAGAGTACAAGTGGCAAATATGATTCTAAAGTTGGTTTAAATGACAAATATATTTAAAAAGTGTAACGAAGAACAATTATAACTTATTATGAAAGTACAAAGACAAATGTAATCCTTTCACGAATTTTTTTAGTAAATATAAATACGTCATCATTTTCTTTTTCCTTGTTTAATTTCTCCTAATTTGCTAATGTAACGACCTGATTCCGTCGTTAGGGAAAAACCAATGGGGAAAGAATTGGGGCCAGAAAAATTTTGAGTAGTAACTTGGCAATTCCTAGCCTAATCCAGATTTGGACGAAATCTGAGTCAATGAGGTCTAGGAAAATATGGTATTGAATGAGAGATTTAATAATGAATTTGATAACATGAGTGGATAGCCAAGACGTTAAGGAAACCATGCGTCTTTGCGAAATCAAATTCGGGT
Source organism: Solanum pinnatisectum (assembly GCA_035578085.1). Lineage (NCBI taxonomy): Eukaryota > Viridiplantae > Streptophyta > Magnoliopsida > Solanales > Solanaceae > Solanum > Solanum pinnatisectum. The sequence continues at coordinate 46,107,245 of CM069078.1, read as the reverse complement.
GAGTAGAACTCCCGAAATTGATCTTAGCGTGAACGGGTAGTTTTGAATGTCATGGGTTGAAGGTGTGTTATGAAATGGGGGTTTGAAACTCTAATTCCGATGCTCTGTCTCCACACAAGCCGTCATGGCGGGATTTATTCCGCTACGGTGGGCGGCTGTGGCAGGATGGGGCCCGCTGTAGAGGGCCAGTCGCGACTTAAGTCGGGATTAAACCTCAAAAATGTTATTTTTCGTTCTTGAGAGCTAAGAGACGACACAGGGATATTTCTTGAAGGTGTTCCACCTCTTCTAGCACTAAAGGTAAGGATTTTACTCCCCTAATCTGTTTTTCGATCCGTAGAACTTAAATTTTTGGGTAATTATTATTGGGGGAAGGTTTTGATCTGAAACTAATAGTGGAAAAAGCCCTAAATTGGGTATTGGGATCATGGGTTGGTCTTGAGTTATTGAGTTTGTTATAATCTGGATAATTAGACCGTAATTTATTGATCATTGCGTATATTAATTGTTTGTAGACCTAGAACAAGCAGAAAGAATTCGGAAAGGGAAGATCCAAGTGCCTTGGGGGGATTCAAGCTTGTTTTTGAGGTAGGTGATGGTTTGATTTCATGTTTGTGTGATGTATGTGGATAATTGCTTCATTGTAATGCATATATGTATGTGAATGTAGCACTAGTGATGATCAAACCTAATGTAAATGAGTATGAATGAACGATTGTATGCCATGAATCAACACTTGATTGTATGATTATGAGAAGGAAAAAATAACAAATATTCCCCCAAACTTTTAAAAATGATATGTTTATACCCTTCATTATACTTTACGACTTTTTGGCCATATATGCCCCTACACCAAATAGAACTACACGTGGCGTCATCTCAAACATTTATCCTATTTTATTTTATTTTTACCCTAAAATAATTTTTTTAATCCTAATTATCCATCCCTTCAAAATTAAGCTTTCAGGGAAGTATGTCATGAAGAAGATGAACAACCCGACAGTATGCCATAAAGAAGATGGAATCTGCTTTTACGCAAGCAAATTCACAATCGATTACATCTTTTGGTAGATTTGTTTTGTGTTAATCCCAAGCTCATCCAGCAACGATAGCTCGCCTTCAAAATCCGGTGAGCCGCTGCCGCCGATGGTGGTGGACGCGAATTGCAGAGTGAAAGCAACAACAAATCCTACATCGAAGGACATGAAAGGTATCTTAGGGTTCTACGACTTCAGTGGTTGAAATGACGCCGTTGGAAGCAGATGTTGCCATGGATCTGGAGTTTCGCCGGACAGAAAAATTCATCGATGGGACGTTAAATTCCTTCGCCATTGATCGAAGATCTAGAAATTATATATTGTGATGAAATTCGAATCAAATCAACTGAATATTTTGAACTATTTTTGTTCCAATAGTGGTTGCAGATCTAGATACGCAAAATTTAGGGGTTTCTTCGAAAGAACTTGAAATTGGATGGAGCGAGCTCGAAGGATATACAAAAGAGCTTGATTTGTTGATCAATGGAGATAATTAGAAGCTTTGAGGTCAACAATGGAGATAATTGGAAGCTTTGAGGTCAATAATGGAGATAATTGGATGTTGAAGCGGACGTCTGTTTGAAGCTAAGGCAGCAAGGGTAGTAAATGAATTAAAAATAATTAAGTTTGGATAAAAATAAATAAATAGGGCAAATATTTGAGATAATGCCACATGCTTTTCCATTTGATCTAAGGATATATATGACGTAAAAGAATGACGGTAAGGGTATATACATACCATTTTTGAAAATTTGAGGGTATATTTGACTTTTTCCCTTATAAGAATGTACATTGTGATTGTGATATGATGAATGGATCGGGTGTCACGTTCCGATACACTAACTGAGATCTGGTGCCACATTCCGACGCATATATTGGATTGGGTGCCACATTTCGGCACATAATTTGAATTGAGTGTCACATTCCGACATATTAACTGGGATCGGGTGTCATGTTCCGACACACTAACAGTTTGGGTATGGGTTCCATGAGAGGACCATTGAATTGTCGTATCTACTTGTATTGAGAATGTGGAAATTATACATGGCTCCTAAAATGATAATTGATGTGTATGTGTGTGTGTGTGTATATATATATATATATATATTCTGTACATGTCATGTTTGTTATGTTGTGATTGCTTATATATGTTTCACTTATTGGAATAGCCGCGTGATCCTACCAGTACACTGTGATTGTGTATTGATACTGCACTTGTTCGTTCTTTGTTGAGTACAGGACATCTTCAAGCGACTACAAGCAGACCTCAGCTAGGAGATATCTGATCGAGACCGGATTCAAGGGTGAGCCAGTTTTTTCAGGCTGCCATGGATCCCTCGTTTTGTTTAGTCCATTCTGTTCAGACTTAGACATTGTGTTAGTAGTTGTTATTGTTGGTTGAGGTTGTACCCCTTTTTCTTAGACTTGTTGAACTTTAGATGTTTTGCTACAATGATTTTCAGGTTCTAGAGGTTATTTCCGCATTAGAGGTTAGATGTTAGTTGAACTTTTGGAGTTTATGGGAACTTCGTATTATTATTTAGTTATTTAAACCAACTTTCGTAGTTTTAAATGTTTGGCTTTGGTTAAAATTGTTTGGTTGGGTTGTAGTAATGATTCTCCCACCGGAGCGTTAATGTGGGTGTCAATCACGACGGTCTGGATCGTAACAGTTAAACTCTTTGTGATATAAATTCACGACCTTAAAATTAAAGTCACTATCAATCTTAACTAGAATCGAAGTTTAAATGAATTAGAGTGAGATTATGATTAAAAAAAAAATTCTTAATCTTTGTATAGGTAAAATAATTCAAAATGATCAAAGCTTTGACCCTTGTCTTGTCTAGTAATTAATATTGTTAGGTGTGGCAAAACTAACTCAAACACATGTATTTCATTTAATTCGTTCAAACTTAAATGAGTTTGGATTAAAGTGATTATGATAATAGATTGATTTGGTTATGTCTAAATTGATTCATCACAAATTAGCAGCCCAAAAATATTCATGAATCCTTAACCAATGAAAATATTCAATTTTAGGCGTTAAACTCCACTCTATTTTTTTTTAAAAAAATCGTTATTATCAATTGCTACCTTTATTGATAAATTATTATTTGTTGAATATTACTTTTTCTATTTCATATTAATTGAATTTTTTAGGGTTTTTTTATTTTTCAAAATAATTGTATTGTTTAAAGTTTAAGATAGATGTTTGATTATTTTTTTTCCATATTTATTCTTTCATTTATTGAAATTTTATATTTTCTAGATAAATTGCACTACTTACAAAAGTTATATTTATAGTTTCACAAAGGGCAATAGTGAAAATGATGCCCTTAAACATTTTTCATATAGAATAGAGGGAGTATTAAAAAGTAGTTGCGCAACTATGAGAAAACTTAAAATATGATTATATTCTTAATTTTACAACTCTTGTGATTTTTTTTTTAATGTTAATTACATTGTTTATGAATCTACACCTTTCATATTTTTCTAACATCACACATAAAGTTTAATAAATAAAATTCGTGAGAAATATACAGAATTCAATATGAAATAGTCAACTGAATAAATGAAAGGGATTTTTTTTTTTTAGGAAACGTGAATAAATGAAAAAGGGAAAAAGATTATTCGGGTTTTTGATTTACTTGTTCAATTAATAGAGAGGGTGTCCATGATTGTAGTAAAAAATATAATCATGGGGTCAGTAGGATTAAAACACACATCTCAAGAAATTTTCACTAACGCCTTATCATCACTAAACTAAACTTTTAACTACTGTCAAGAGGTATCAATGCTTATATATATTTATTATGAAAAATCCTTTTGGCCAAAAAATTTGGTCAGAATGATATTTTACCTATATTTAATTTTTTTGAACATTTTTACTCTTTTGACTTTAATACATTTTAACTAAAAAATGAAAAAAAGATCAATTTATTTTAAAATAAAAAAGATATTATAAAATTTTTAATTTTTTGACCAAATTCTGGCCATTTAGCATTACCCTATTTATTAAACCAAAATTTGACCGTTGAACACAACTCATTACAAGAAGAGAAAGCACTATTAAGTATTACTCATATATCATTTAAATTGATTGATTAAAAATCTTATAGATTTATAGATTTAGTAAGGATTGAATGAATGGAATCACGATCAACTTTTCAATTTGTTTCAGCCCAAATAATTTTGTGTGAATTGATTTATTCATCTATTAACTTAATTTATATTAATTAGTTTAAATTTATTCTAATCCCATTTGCCATATCTACGAAAGTGATTAGGCAATAGGTTCATAATTAAACATCGTTGTAAAGTGCTAACATATTTGTTAAAGTTCTCTCCTCCCATGTGAGTTACGGATGTTTATATTTGGAGCCAAGTACTAATTAGTATCATTGATATTAATTTATTTATATATATAAATAAATATATTAAGTAAACTCCACTTTCAGTATTAATTTATCTATTAATTAAGACTAATTTATGATTTATATATATTGGGTAACGCTACTTATTTTGTCGTTCAAACTTCAAAGGAGATCCTCCTTTGATTTTATAAGGATTTAAATTTTGTATTCTGTTTTTTTTTTTATATATATATTCAAAAGAAGTATAACCTGTGAATTGTGATGATATGTTTGTTATAATCTTTTATAATATTATTAACATTGTACATATTTATTTTATTTAATTATATAAATATTTTTAATTTATTAGTGCATCGACCTTAAACACTTTATACTACGTTATTCTTTTTAACTATCATGATTTCCCCCCTTTTAAATGGTTTATTGATTTGTTTATGAATGGAGAAAAGAGAATCCACGGATGCAGAATTTTAAAAATTTTAAAATATCTATAATAATAAAAAGCCGTAACTCGAAAGAAAAACACTCCTCTGTGGCAATTTATTTATCCTATTTTTAATTATACACGAAGTTCAAGAAAAAGAATTACACGCTCTATTTTAATTTATGTGACACATTTCAAATTTTGAAATTCAAATAAGTCTATCTTGAATCATAATTTTTTCCTATAACTTTTAAATATTTTGGATTGTCAATTATTGTGATTTATTTACATAGTTTACAAATATATAAATTTCATTTTAAAATATTTGAAGATTTCATGAGCAAATTGTTGGTCAAACTTAAACTGTTTAACTCTCAAAAAATGAAATGTGTCACATAAATTAAAATAGAAGGAGTACTACTTTTTCCATTGATTTTTATTTGTCCAGTATAAAGATTACACGTCTATTAAGAAATAATGATTGATAAGTGTATTTTACCATAGTTTTCTTATAGTTGATCTTTAATACTTTCTCCGTCCACTTTTAATTGTCATGATTTCTTCTTTTAAAGTCAAACTTTCTAAAAATTTTATTTCATATATCGAATTAATGTAACTTAATTTATTTTGAAAATTAGTCAAATTAACTTTCGAAAAGTGCAATAGACAAATAAAAGTGAAAGGGGGAGTATTATATTTTGAAAAATAATTTGGAGTATATAACTAATGACAAGTGTAATATATATATATATATATATATATATATATATATATATATATATATATATATATATATTGAATTAATGTAATCTATTTAACTTTGAAAATTAATCAAATTGACTTTCAAAAAGCACAACATGACAAATACAAGTGGATTGGGGGATTATTATATTTTGAAAGATAATATTGAATTAATGTAATCTATTTAATTTTGAAAATTAGTCAAATTGACTTTCAAAAGATACAACATGACAAATAAAAATGAACGGAGGGAGTATTATATATTAAATTAATTAAACTTGTACTATATTTTTTTTAAAAAAATAAAAATTATAAAATTGCTAAAAATTAGAGGGGATATGAAAAGGAAAAAAGGGAGACAATAAATAAATAAATAAAATTGGGAGTGTGGGGGTGCACCAGAGAGCACACAGGGTTACATAAGAGTGTCAGCTTTATTAACCCGTCTCCCAATTCCAAAACTTACAACAAAATAATAAATACAAAATTCCATTTTTTATATTATTAGTAAATATAAATTCCATTTAATAAAATATTTTCCAAAAAAAGAGTTGCAATTCAACATTACTCCTACTTGCTACTTCCCAAGCCTTTTCAATTTCTCCCAACCGTGAATTGAAGCTCATCTACATTAATTCAAATACGATTTTTGCATGCACTGCTCAAACTAAACTTTATTATTTTTCCTTCTTTGTCTTTTTGTTCTTCTATCTGATTATAGCGAAGTGAAAAATCTCCTCAAACTCTCCTTTACCACCGCTTTCCACCTGTTCACAGTTCAGTGCTTCAACCTCTATATATAACAAACACACAGGAATTAAAAATTCTCACTTTCCTCTTTTCATTCTCATCTTTCATATATACATCTTTCATTTGAGAAAAAATGGCTTCAAAAATTGCAAGTACTAAGAGTGTGAAGAACCAGACTGCCCTGCTTGCAGCAGGGCACTGGTTGCTGCTTTCTGTTGCCATTAATGTCGGGTTTTTGTTGAAGCTGATACATGACGGGAATTTAAGAATAGACTGGTATGGCCTGCACAATGGTCAAGACAATGGTGGTCACCTCTCTTCTTATGCTGCTGAGCCGAAGCCTGATGGCCAAATCCAAAACAAGTACATAAATTTGGATCAGTAAGTAGTATAAATAAACTTTGTTTTAACTCTATTGCATGTTGTGTTAAATTAGCAAAATTGAACAAATCTGTTTAGCATTTCTGCCATGCATGCCTCAACTATTTATCAGATGCTCTTTTCAAAATTTTCAAGCTTATTCTTTTTCACTTTGCCTTATTTTGTATTTGAATTTTTCGTGTTCAGTTTCCCCTTTTTCCAGTTCCGATCTGTTCAACACCTGATCTGCATGTCACAAAACCTCATTTCCTTCTCAAGTTAATTTTCTTCTCTTTAAAATCAATTTTTTTGGGTAAAAATTAGGGCTACTTTACTGATGTTGCCTGAAAATGGAGGTCATGGATGACAAGTTTTTTACTGATATGTGGAAAGGGTTTTCATGTTTTTTTTCTGATTTTTGTTACTTTACCCTTTTTTTGGGAATCGGTAGGGGTTATGAAGGAGGTGGTGGTGGGATATCGAATGGTGGAGGCGGTAGGGAGTAGGGTAGTTGGGGTTCTATCTGTAATAGTTAATGGCGTCTAATAAATTGGCCAGATTCGAAAAATCTATTGAAGGTTATGTCATATAGCATAAGAGGAGAATAATAAAATGTATCCATCAATCAATAAATACAAGATACGTGTTCAGTATAAACATCGTCTATCAGAAACAGACTCTCTACCTCACATCTCATTTGTGAGATTATACTGAGTATGTTTTATTGGAGCGGGAGGAGTTTTATGTTGTGTTCTCTTTGTTCCTTAGCTTTTGTTGTTTGTTTATGTACTAGCATAGTTGTTGACCGAGTTTAAAAAGCTAGAGGAAGCAAAAAGGCATTACAACTATTCTGCTGTTAAGACTGTTTTCGTTGCAGTGAATTGTTTATGTTATGTCAGTTTGCTCATTGAGACAAAGACAGATCTTTGCTGGGGTGTGTGATTTGTGATTTACAATGTGCGGGAGTAGGTAGAGAAGAATGCTTCACTTCGTTCTTAATGATTTTCTGTTCCCAAAGTTAAGTTACACTGCTATGCACCACCATAGATGATGGTCCTTGTTACTCTGCTTGACCAGACATCATCATTCTCGTGTTACGTACTTCTTGGAGAACCCTCAACCTACTCATAAATCACTTTTGTTTATACGCCATTGTTTCAATTTGTTTGTCCGACTACGAAAGTAAAAAAACCTTTTGAATCTTGTGTTTTAAACTAATGATATATAAAATATACCAAAATGCTCTAAAGTTACCAAAAAGGGATAAACGCTAGGTGATTTTTTTTATTTATCTTAGTTTTAATAGATAAAGTTACATGATATATGTTGCTGACGGAAAGTGGCGAATATCCTGTGAAATTAGTTAAGGCCAGCAAAACTGGGCCCCACCATAGTCATTTATAAAAGACATTCTTTTTGAATTAACAGGGAAAGTAAGACAAGGAAGTATATTTTAATGTTTCTTTTATATTGTCAAATCTTCATAAGGTGGTCATTTTGGATTCCAAAGCCATCATGTTAGTTTAAAGTTACTTTTACTCTACTTGTAATTAGATGCATGTTTGTGGGTTTTTCTTTGCTTTAGGGCATTTGATTTACATACAGATCCCCTTTTGTCCTTGAGAAGATCTAAAGACTAAATGCTTTTGTGGCCCTTAAGATTGGGAAGTGCACTTTAAGACCCACCCCTTCATACATTTTGGAAAAGTGGGTGAATTGCTTGGTCTTAAATGTTTTGGAGGCATGTTTTTGCATTTGCCAACTTTTTGGAGTTATTTTTAGGTCACTACCTTTTAGTTCCTAGTGTAAAGAATGTATTTGGGTGGCACTTCTGGCGAGCCTAATCCTAGATAAACGGAAGAGTGGAGCCGAAAATAGACTCCCAATAGCCCCATAGGACCCATATGTACAAATTGCAAGGGAGAAACTCTTGTTTAGCCTGATTGTTACAACAGACTAACTATGGTAAGAGTCCCAAACAAGTTGGGGTCGGCCATGTGAATTCATCAGGCCAATATAATGGAGTACAAAGTAAAATATAAACATAGATAAAAAAAAAAACTAAAAGTTCTTTATATTTTATGTTGATTTGTAAATCTCTTTCATCCAATAGTTTATTCCCCTTATGGAGGAGGGTCCACAACTCTGCATTACATACCTACTTTTTATTCCATATTAATTCACATCTAGCAAGGTGGACCACTTACTAGATTGTTACCCTCCTTAGTTACATTATACATCACGTTGCATTTGTTATGTAATTCTGATTACTTGAATCTGCTGCTTAAATATTAAGATCTTCGGATTTACTAGCGTTGCTCTAATTATTATTATTAGCACCACGATTATTGTTTTATTGTTAACTTTCCATACGTTGCTGCATGTGTTTGCTATACTTCATTTGCGAAACTTAAATTGTTTATTACTTGACAGTATCTTGTAAATACTGTCTATGCTAGTTAATTAAACTAATTATACAGTAAGATCTGGTTCATTTAAGAATGGTTGTGCATTTAATTTAATGAGTTTTTAGAATCCTTTTCAATGATTCTATAGTCATCATGTTCCGGCAGTATGAGTTTTTAACGTCTTATTGCAACTCAATGCAGTGGTGATCCAACTATGTACCAGAGTTACTGGAAGCAGATGGGCGACAGAACCGATGTTGTCATATCTGGTTGGCAATCTGTTAGTTATTTTTCGGATACCAAAACCGTTTGCTGGTTTCTCGAACAAGGTTTTGCAAATGCAGTAACTAGATTGCACAAGCTAGTTGGAAATGCTGAGACTGGAAACCGGCACATCGTGGTTGGGACAGGATCTACCCAGCTGTTTCAGGCTGTATTATATGCCCTCTGTCCATACGATGCTCCAGAGCCAATGAGTATTGTATCTGCTGCCCCATTTTATTCAGTACGTGATGCACATTATAATATTCTGTGTCAGTGGATTTTAAGAAATGCAGTTCATTTCATTTGTGTGTGTTAGAGTTGGGCAAATAAAGATATTCTTGCATTTTCATATGTTATTGGACTTGGATGACTAGATTATCAGTGCCTGATAGAATTAGAATGTTAAGACTTAGACCCAAATAAATTCAAACGATCTATGCATGCTAAGTAGTAGCGTTCTTCACTAGAATTGTTAAAAAAAGAAATCTTTTGGATTTAGTGAGGTGAATGTTTCTGCCCTATATATCTCCTGTTTGATATTGCTTCCTGTATAAGGATAACTTCAAACTGCAGGACCTTTATGTGCCCGCCTACTTATCTGCTCCTTGGACCGGTTAAATGATACCTTTTCTAATATTCGGTGTTTCTTGTATTCTATGATTTCCTACAAGTCGACAATCTGTGATCTCCAACCCACAACCCAGATAACCTTAGCCGCCTATGATATCACTATTCGAGTAACATCTACATGGAGCTTCTGTTTCCTTCTTTCCAATTTCTTATACTACGACCTATTTATGGACAACAAGTGAACCAGCACTTGCAGACCTAGAAAGCAAAAATATGAGTAAGCAACTTCAATGTGCGTTTTTAATATACTTAGATACATGAGTAATCCATCAAATAGTTTACTTAAATGAACTGTATTCATCCTTCCCTTCTCATCTGAAGTATATCTTGTGTTAAGATGAGTAATTAGGATATCATCATAATTGGTTGCAAAGAATTACTACACCATAAGCAGACTTATTTTCCTTTTAACTTGTCAACCTGCCATTTAAATGTAACAGTACTTTCTATCCATAACGAACTTCTATTCTCACTCGTGAGAAACGTGGCAGCTGCAGGCATATTGAAATTAGGGTTGTCAATATTGAGTTTCTTATTTGGCTGCACATGAGGTCATGTTTGCTAGGTCTTGCTTTAATTTATTCCTTTCCAAGAAAGGAACTTGGCTACTTTCAGCAAGGTCTTAAACAACATATGATAAATGGTTCTGTTGTAGAATAAACTTCACATATTCATATATGTTTTTAACTTCTTGCAGTCATACCCACTGATCACTGATTGCTTGAAATCTGGGCTCTACAAGTGGAGAGGTGAAGTCGATGACTTTAACAAAGAAGCTCCCTATATAGAGCTTGTTACTTCCCCAAACAATCCTGATGGATCAATCAGGGAAGCTGTGTTCAATGGGAGCGGACAAATACTGGTTCATGACGTAGCTTATTATTGGCCTCAGTATACTCCAATTTCTTCTAGGGCAGACCATGACATAATGTTGTTCACCCTATCCAAAAGCACGGGACATGCTGGAATGCGCTTAGGGTATGTTACTTATCTTGGACTACTACTATGGTTCTCAACTTCTTGATGAAACTTGAATTTTCCTATATTGCTCCATGTAAGATTTTAATCAGAAACTTTTTTTTTTTTAGAAAACGGTACGAAATAAAACTTGATAGCCGAACAAATTCAATTTACACATTTACGTAGTCTGAGTTAGCCAGTGCTAATTCTTTGTTTCGACAAGAACCATCACTGCTCCACAAAATAAATGGCAATTCTTACAGGTTGCATTATGAAATTATATTGTTTAAATCTTTGCAGATGGGCACTTGTCAAAGATGAAGCAATTGCGAAAAAGATGGTCAAATTTATAGAGATAAGCAGCATTGGTGTCTCTAAAGATTCACAAGTCAGAGCTGCTAAAATCCTGGATGTTATAAGCGATTCATACGAAGACTCAAAAACCTCTAACGAAAGCAAACGCTTCTTTGATTATGCCCGCGAGGAAATGGCTAAGAGGTGGAGTCAGCTGCGGGAGGTAGTCAACAACGGCCAAGCGTTTAGTTTGCCTACCTCACCTGTCGGAGAATGCAACTTCAGCCATCAAACATTTGCAACACAGCCTGGTAATATAGCTGCATTTGATGTTACAACTATATGCTCTTCCATCGTCGTTTTAGTATAACATCCATTAATCACCCTTTTTATCTTTTCGTTACAGCTTTTGCATGGCTGAAGTGCGAGCAGGTAGATGACTGTGAAAGTTTTCTGAAGAAGCACAAGATACTGACCAGAGGTGGGGTACATTTTGGTTCTAGTAAAAAGTATGTTAGGGCTAGTTTGATAGGTCTCGAGGAAGACTATAATGAGTTTATTCGAAGATTGTCCTTGATAAACTCTGTGGAGTCTCCGTGATTGTAAACAGAGCTAGTTAGTAGTATAAAGCAGTTGCTAAAATGTTAAGAAATATTTTGACTGCTCTCTATAATTAAAAAAAAAAAAATCATCTAAATGAGTATAATCTCTATAAATATATATCGAAGATTTGCCCCCATTGCTTCCTCTTTGGTCTACACATTCTTTGCACATATATTGCACAACCATTGCACAGTTTTAAAAAATGAGTATTTTTTATTTCATTATACATGTATACATTATGAGCATTTTAACCCGACTATATTTGGGTTGGTTTGGTTTTAACTAAAGAAAATCAACTCGAGTCCAAACCAAACCGACATTATATATATAATTTTAAAATTTTATTTTATACATAAAAATATTTACTTTGATATAATTTTAAAATATTTTTTATACTATTTCATAATTTTTATCTTTTAATATATTTTTCAAGTTTAAAACTTAGAATTCGGAATGGTCCAATAAAGATTATAGTTCAAATAATTATAATAAAACTTAAATCAAAATCAAATTAATACTAATGCAAAAAGAAAATCAATTCAACATTGGTTTAGACAATAAAATACATTGATTTAGACAATTAAATACATAATCTAATTTTAATTTTCTTTAAATATTTAGTAATGTAACTAATATTTATTAAACTTATTTTAGCATGATTTAGTACTTTTAAATTATGATCATTTTCATTATGACTTTGCAATATTTATTTTATATGATGATTTCATTATTATTTTTTATTGAATATTTTAGTGTCATCAGTACTCATCTCATATTTTGTGTTATTTTCTTAAGAAATACTTTAGATAATTGTATTTTGGTTGGACTCAAAAAATATTTGGAGCACAAGTTAATTATATGTTTGTATGCAAACTTTACCAAAAAAATCCAAAAATCTGAAAAAAAAATCCGAGGTTTATTAGTTTAGTTTGATTTATAAATTTAAAAATTTGACACAATGGTTTGGTTTGGTATATGAAAAACTCGAACCAACCCGAGGTTGAAAAACTCAAAAAAATCCGAATTTTATTAGTTTGGTTTGGTTTATAAATTAAATTTTTTTACACAAATGATTTGATTTGATATTTGAAAAACCCGAACCAATCCGATCATGTACACCCCTACGTTTGATATAGGTCACGACTCACGAGGAAGACTATAACAAGTTTATTCAAAGATCGTTCCTTGATAAATTCTATGAAGTCTTCGTGAACAGACCTAGTTAATTGTATAAAGCAGGTGCCAAAATGTTAGAGAAATATTTTGACTAATCTCTATAATAAATATTTTTATCTAATTAAATGAATGAAATCTTTATACAATTATATCAAAGATTGGCCCTATTGCCTCCTCTTTGCATACACTCTTTGCACAAATATGTCACAATCATTACAACAGTTAAACAAAATCAGTACTTTTACTTCATTATGCATGTATACATTATGAGCATTTTGATCAGTTTTTTTTTTTTTAAAACACAACATGAAAATCAACATCTTTTACATGAAAAATTGTTTAGAACTTCAATTCCAAATTCCAAATCGAATTAAACAATTGACTACCATATATAATCATTTTTTTTAAAAAAAATAAAATAAATAAAAGGTTAAAAAAATCAAAATACAATAATTAAATTGTATGTTCAAATCATACTAAGTCTCTATGAATTTTGTTAGGACATTGAAATCATATTTATACGGAGTAGGACCAATAATATCCTTAATGTATTTAAAATGGTCCGTCCGCAAATGTTCTCCACTAGTTTTTAAAGATAAAAATACACTTTATATATTTCTTTTAGCTCAAACATATCTCTAAAACTAATAGATCACAGATGATATGATAAAATTTGGGAGTTTAAAATAACTACTATTTTTAAGCTTGTGTAACATCTCGATATTTTTTTTTGCAAGTAAACTTTAGAGTTACTTTCTTAATTATAGTTTACTAATTTTAACAAATTTATATAAATGTACGTATACTAGATATAGAAATTTGTACTAGCAGTAAATAATTGTGGAAGTTTTCTAAAGAAGCACAAGATATTGACCAGAGGTAGGGAACATTCTGATTCTAGTAAAAAGTATGTAAAGGCTAGTTTGATAGGTCACGAAAAAGACTATAACGAGTTTATTGAAAGATTGTCGTTATAAACCCTTTGGAGTCTCTGTGATAGTAAACAAAGCTAGTTAGTTGTATAAAGCAGAAGCCAAAATATTAAAGAAATATTTTGATTGCTCTCTATAATTAAAAAAAATCATCTAAATGAATATAATCTCTATAAAAAAATATCGAAGAATTGCCCCCATTCTTCCTTTTTGCCTACACATTCTTTGCACAACCATTGCAGTCTTAAAAAAAAAAAAAAAAGTGAGTATTTTTACTTCATAATACATGTATACATTATGAGTATTTTAATCAAGTTTTTGAAAAGAAAAAGAACATGAAGATCGGGATATTATTACTTGAAAAATTGGGTAGAACTTCAATTCCAAATTGAATTAAACAATCGACTATAATGTATAATCAAGTCTTTCTAAAAAATAAAAGGTTAAAAGAATCAAAATACAATAGTTAAATTGTATGTTCAAATGATACAAAATCACATGAATTTTGCAAGGACAAGGAAATTATTTTTATACGGAATAGGACCAATGATGTCGGTATTTAATATGGCTTGAAACGTCCTCTGCTAGGTTTTTAAGATAAAATGAATAGATCATTTGATATGATACGATAAAATTTGAGAGTTTAAAATAACTATTATTTTAAAGTTTGTGTAACATTCCAATATTATATATCTATAAGTTAACTTTAGAGTTACTTTGCTTTGTTAATTATAGTTTACTAATTTTAACAGATTTCATATTGAAGCGGTACTTTTGAAATATATTTATATTTATTATGTATGCAAACTAGATACAGAAATTTGTACTAGTAATAAATGATTTGCAAAAGTTTTTTGATGAAGCACAAGATATTGACCAGATATGGAGAACATTTTGGTTTTAGTAAAAAGTAAGGGGTCAGTTTTATAGGTCACGAAGAAGACTATAACGAGTTTATTTGAAGATTGTCCTTGATAAACTCCGTGGAGTCTTCGTGAACACACCTAGATAGTTAGGTGCCAAAATGTTAAGAAATATTTTTCCTCTTTGGATACACACTCTTTGCACAAATATGGCACAATCATTGCACATTTTAAAAAATAAGTATTTTTACTTCATTATACATGTATATATGATATCAAATTTTTGAAAGAAAAAGAACATGAAAATCGGAATTTCTTACTTGAAAAATTGGTTAGAACTTCAATTCCAAATTGAATTAAACAGTTGACTACTATGTATAATCAAATTTTTTTAAAAAAATGAAAGGTAAAAAGAGTCAAAACACAATAATTGAATTTTATGTCCAAATTGTATTATATCTCATGAATTTTGCAAGGACATTTGAAATTATTTTTATAGGAAATAAAATTAAGGGAAAAGGGTTTGAAAAATACTTCAACTTTAGCCGAAATTGTTGTTACGATACCAAACTTTATGGAGGACATTTTACCTCTGCACTATTTAATAGTGTATTTTAAAGGTATAAATGTATCCACATGGACACTTTACTATTTATAATGGTTACAATATTTATGATGTCCACGTAGGCACATATATACCTTTAAAATACACTATTAAATAGTGCAGGGGTAAAAGGTCCTTTTCAAAGTTCGATATCGTAACAACAATTTCGATCAAAGTTCAGAACTTTTACTTCATTATAGATGTATACATTATGAGCATTTTGATCAAGTTTTTTAAAGAAATAGAATATGAAGATCGGAATTTTTACTTCAAAAATTTGTTCGTAGTAACATATTTTAATTTAAAAAATATTTTACATATAAATGTTTTTATGAGATGAAAAATTAGTTACGTAATACATTAGTGGGCCTAATTTATATTGTGAATGTTAGTTGGTATTTGGCCCACGTGTTCTTTCTTGCTAGCCCACGTAAAAGGACCTAGGGCTTTTACTAGATTCCCCTTTCTGTTTCTCAATTAACCCATAACTTCGGCCCACTGCCTAAAACTGACCCGCCCCCTGTACTTCTTCCTCACAGCAGCGAGACCCACAAACCCCCTCTCCCCCCACCCCCACCCCCTGCGTGTCCTTCTTCTCCAACAGCAATAGTGTACGCGTTTCTTCCCCAGACGCATCAGTCCGGCAAAAGCCGCCACTCTGACCCGTCATCCTCAGCCACAGAGCAAACGGCGAAACGACAGTAAACGGCGGAGGTATGCTTACTATACACGTCGTCTTCCTCGTCTCAACAGTATAACAGTACGCCCTCACGTCTCCTTTTCCCTCTTTTTTCAGAATTTCCCATCCCCTTCACTGTTGCTTCGAAAATAGCAGAAGAATTCAAAAAATTTTAACAAACGGATTTCCCCCCCAAATCGCCCAAGCTTCCCCTATAAATGGCCTCATCTCTTCCCTATTAAGGACAAGTTTTTGAGGAGTAGAGAGGTTGGAGACAACAGATTTTTACGAAAAATCAAGATCTAGTTTTTCTTTGGTATAGATTCTTTGCTTGCTCGAGTTAAGCTCACTTGTGGTCGTGGAAAGTTGCTCCCCTGCTCATCATCGTCTGAGTCTCGCTGCTCCGAAAGAGGTAAGCTCTTTTCCTTTCTTTTATTTTCTGTTGTAGAGCTAAATTTCCGAAGATAGCAGTATTTTTTGTGTTTGAGATTGGATAGTAAGGATGTGGTTTTCGTTGTTGGAAGATGTCATATCATTTCTCTTGACAATTTGTTATGTCTCTTATCATGGCTTGAGTATTTCAACATGTTGTATTCTCTGTTCAAACTCGGAACGCATTTTAGTTAAGTTTTCTGCAACATCTTCTATCACATTCTTTTCTTAGTGGAGTCCTTTGTGTATGAGTTCCTTGTTTGCGTTTACCCTCTCCATCCATTTGATTGAATCTGATTGTTCTTTAAAGTGATTTTGTGGGTTTCAAAAATGATGTTAAACTTCGTCTTCTCGTGAGTCTACTCATTTGAGTCGACTGATGTTAAATTTTGGTTATTTATTTGGCTTTTTTTTTCTTATGTTCGTGCCATCTTCTTATAAACATTAGTAGTATTAGTTTCAAGTCTTTGTCAGATTAGTTGTATTACTTGAAAATATTTGTTCAGTAATTGATACTCTGCCTCAATTATTGTTTGTTAAGTTCACTTAGTGTGGATTCATATCTTAGCTTGTCATGTTTCAATTTCTTTTGGCTACCTTGTTGTGTAGTTTTCTTTCAACATTCATGTAATTAGATCCTATTATGTTTGTTGGGAAACTTTCGAATTTAGCCCCTGTGAAATGCAATTTGTATTTGTTTATTTCTTTTTTATCAGAGAATTACTTTCGAAATAAGAAGTAATGTTAAGCAATTGGTTACGTTTACGATTTGACAAGTAAATACAATAGCGATTGGTTATCAAACGAAAGATGCAGTAACCATTTGTTTGCATCTGAAGTAGCCATACATAAAGCTCTGTTAAACAGTGATGTTCGAACATTTGATCAATTTTAAATGAAGCCAAACTTTGGACATTTTTATTGAAGTTTCACTTACTTGTCAAGACTAATTTTCAAACATTTTTTTTATTGAAGTACATGCAAAAAGTAGCTAAAACTACAGTCACGTGTGTGTGAAGCGTTTATTCTCCAAAACAAGGGTGTTGGAATTTCAAGAACTCGGCACTCAAATCTACTTAAAGGAAGTCTAAATCTACTTCAGGCGTATATTGTTGTGGTATCATTAAAGTTTCTTGTTCAGAAATTATTGATACTAAAAGAGTATGTGTATATTGTTGAGGTATCATTGACTAATGAGTAATTTCTGAACAAGAAACCTTAATGATACCAATACAGTATATATATACACTGTTTTAGTATAATTAAACGAAATTATCAGCCTTAATAATACCAATACAATTTATGATATTGTATCAGTTACGCGAAATTAGTTGGGAGTATATATATGTAATTATTTAGTGGGGTATGAATGTAAATGGGTATGTATTTGTAATTATTTTGCTTTTATGGGGTATTTGCTTAGTTTCTCCGATCAATTATTACATTTCCTGCTGGGCAATAGGCTGCATTTTTGGTTCGTAAGTAAAGACCCAAAACTTTAGTAGACTTTAAAGCCCAATTTCCTTTTCAATAAACCCGTTTTGATACACTTGTAACTCTCTTCAGTCATCGGTGGCCCTCTATATCGCCGGTGAGGTTTCGCCGTTCCGATAAGGTTCCGACGACTTTCAATTCTATTTACGTTCTACTATCTGTATCTGTTTTTGTAATTTAATTGGCATAAATTTGTTGTAATTCATAGGGGAAAGATTAAATTGAGTGAAGAATTTTTGGGGAAAAATGGATAAGGTGAAAGTGGAGTAATTGAAGATTCAAATGCAGTAATGGTTAATGAAGCTGAAGAATTCATCAATGATATATCTCCCATTCAACTATATACTGCTGTTGGAGTTGTATTATCCACTCTCATTTTGTTGTTAATCAGTAAGCTCTTAAAATTTCCCTTAGGGTTAGAGATTTCATTTGGTTTCTCAATTCTCATGTGTGTGTGTCGAATTTGTTTGAATTTTTGCATTTCTGAGTTTGACTTAGGAAATTGAAGGTTTCTTTGTTTGCTAGCAAAATGTTGATTACATAGCTTAGTCAGCATATCTTAGTCAAGCTACAAAAATCGAGCTTTTTTCTGTTAGTCAATTGCACTTCAGTTCCAAATTTGTTGGAATTGGTTATATGAATCTTTTGTTAACATTGAGCAATCAACATATAGTTTGTTTATTTTTCTAGAAAATAGTTTTCTTCTATTTTGCTAGCCATCAACCTACAATACTTTCTCATCTTTTGTTAGAATTGGGGTTTCGATAGCTGTTTTAGGACTTGTTTTTTTCTTTACTTGTATGTAAATAAGAGATAATTGAATGAATCATTAAGCATGTTTTGTAGAATATTCTTACTATTTTGGCAGAAACCAAAAATATCATTAAGAATAGCAATAACAACAACAATAACATCCCAGTGTAATACCACAAGTGAGATCTGGGAAGGATAAGGTGTATGCAGACCGTACCCCTGCTTTTGTGGGGTAGAAAGACTTTTTTGAGAGGGAAATTATCATTAAGAATATTTTTATTAAAATAATAATAACTATGTCTTGATATCCCAAACATGTTGGGGTCGGATATATGATATCTAATTGTTCATGTTGCTTCTTTTAAGATCATTTCAATGCAATTTTCTACAAGACAAAACTAAAAATAAATCACTATTAGTTGCTCTATTACAGGTCCTTCAATACAACTTCTTTCCATGTGATTTTGGGTTTAATTCATCTCTCTGAAACCTACACTCACTATGGTTTAACACCTTGGGTCATGTATATTTGGAGGTCAACTTGGGACATGAACTAAACTATCTCAATTGACCTTTTCTCGTTTTATCCTCTGTGTGCGACTTGCACCTTCTGTTGTATATAGTTATTTTCAATTTTCGCTAATTTTGTTTGACAACACATCCGTTTTAGCATTTGCATATTTTTGGACACTACACTCATCTTGTGAATATGTTGGACTTTAGAGGTCTATAGATTACTCTCGTATAACATTTATGAGCTCGCAATCGTTTGTAGGACTTTTGCTTTCACTTTGGTGTACATATCCTTAAAACACAAGACTCTTGTAGTATTTCTCTAATTTAACCATTCTACTTGTATATATGTATAACATCTTCATGTATCATACCATTTTTCTTGAATATCTCAAGAATTTTATACAAAGTAGAATATTATTATAAAAATGAAGAATATTAGAAACACAATTATGAAATTTCCCGTATCTTTCAATTTACCAATTAAAAAAAAAATTCCCATATCTCATGTAGCTTAAACCTCCCACATGATGAGTCCTATTTTATACTGCTAATAACAAAATTCAGTAAGCGTTTTTTTTCTCTCTTTTCCTTCAGACTCCACTTATAGTATTACACTAGGTATGTTGGTGTTGTTTTCTTCTCTCTCTTTTTTTTCCACATGGTATTGGAGTTTGTTACTCACAAGCGAGTGGTCATATGCCATCTGTCTGCCCAAATTTTTTTCTTTCTGTTGACGAGTGCATTATTTTTGTCTCTTTCTGGTAATTATTCTAGGGTGTCTTTTTGGTGATCATTCAGTGACACCATCTTGCCTTAGCATTCTTCTGACAATTTTTCAGCATTCCTGAAAAAATCCTTTCTTCTTCTTGTTCTCTATGATATTGCCGTCTCGACAATTTTGATAGAATTCAGTAGCTATAGGTGAGAGGCCTTAAAATGCCTGTTCGTCTTGAATTTCTTGTTTTCATAGGTTTAATATGAAGCAAAGTATAATAATTGTAAATGTCTCTTTCTAATGACCATTGTGGAGGCCCTCTCTTACTTCTAATGATCATTCTAGCGTCATTATTATAATGTGTTTCGTAATTGTTCCCGCTGCACCTCCTTTTGTGATCATCCTGATGGGCTGACTCTTTTTGCCGTGTTTCAAATCGTTCTTACCGAGTTTTCAAGTAAACGATTCATTGCGCCCCTTGATGATGAATCTAAGGTCAGTCCCTCCTCTAAATATTGAATTTTCTATTAGAATTTACGGGAACATATTTTCATATTTATTTTTTCTTTATGGTGTCAGAGTTTCAGTATGGAGTCAATTGTTTGAACATTGAATTTCCGATCACTTGTTCTCAAAAGATCTTTTCTTCCCTTTTTTAATTTTTTCAAATAGATCGAGACCTAACTATTGATTCCTTTGAGTATTGAACTTTTAGTCATCTTCCCAAGGAGAATATTTTTCCCCTACCCCTTTTTATAAGGTTAAGCAATTTTATAAGTAATGGAAAAATCTTCCTCATACAGTATACCAAAAAGTAGAGGATCTGCCGCATAATATGACCATAGAGGACACAATCTTCTATACAATTTAGAGCCTCATGGATGCACCAGAAGAAGCTAGAAATGAGAGGCTATTCCTCAAATATAATAATCATTCTCTATTGAGCTAGCGGGGCAACACCCCGGTTCTGTTTCTTTCCTTCCAAAGAACCCACATGAGTGCTAGCAGGGCAGCATCCTGGGCTCTCCCATTTCTCTTCTTAGAAGTCCTCCTCCTTTCATTGAAGCTTCCGTTATTGTTCTGGAAACTTTTTTGGGTGTAATTCTTCAGCAACTAATTTGAGACATGCTGATGTTTTGCTGGGTATTTATGTGTGTCTTTTTCCAGTGGTTGAAAATAGATTCTTTTCTGTTTTAATGCAAGAAACTTTCTTTCTATGTACTGGGTGCTTTTCAGGAGAGAAATTGCCGATCATTTTTCTTCTGGGTGGTTTTTCAGTATTCTGGTGTATTATTCACTTGTCTGTTTGATGTTCCATTTCTTTTTAATGTTTTGTATTTCAGAATAAGTAAACTCAATTTGTTACTCAGCTCTGGGTTTAAGTGGTGTGTTAAAAGCAAAGGAATTGAATAATTATGTACAATATTCTTAACGATTATGTTTTTGTTCAAATTTGAGAATCATTACGCGAATTATTAAAGTGTTCTTAATGATCATGTCATAATTAAACATACTCAATAATTTAAAAAACAAAAACATCATATTCCATGAAGTTACAGAATTCTTACATCAAGAGCCTTCTTGTATGTTGATAAGAACCAAATTTAATAAGAGTTTTTCTTATTTTCTTTACAGAATGACTAGTAATTTACATTTGACAAGTGAATTTCATTCATCTATGAGTGTGCCGTTGGATGTGTTAGTCGGTATGACATATACTGGGCATGAATAGTGGCGCTCATTCTTAACCAGTTCGAACATGTTGGAGGGAGTTTCTCCACTTAGTGATCGGTCTGCTAGTTCACACAAATATGCAGAAATTATAGCAAACAAGCCACATGCAGGGAAACCTGCAAGCTTGGCTCTACTGGATAGGTTAGCAGTAAGCTTGGCTACAACGAATCGTTTACCAAGCGCGAAGGAAAGGGCCTTCACCACTTAGCCGTATGCAGGGGAACTTACACGTGCGATTAGAGCTAGTAGGAGCCATCTAAAGCTATCTAACCCAAACTAAAGAACTGAATTGCCTTTTGTAGGTATCATTTCAGTTGAGCTGGGAACTTCTATTTACCAATGCAAACAATGGGAGCTTTAATGGTTATCAGCTGCTCCCAATAGTTCACAGTGAATATATTTCTAGAGTGCAGGATCTAAATAAACATTGTATTTGTGTTAAGAAATTCATTAAATATGCGCACACATAAATTTAGAACCCAATCATTAGCACTTAAAGTCATGGTTCTAAGGTCCAGAACTAGATATAAAATTCTGGCTCCACCTCTAGCACTAGTTCAATTGAAAATGCCGTGGCATACTTGTGCAGTTATTGTAGCTTACCGGAGAACACAAAGAAAAAAGATGTTTTTCCTTGCCCATCGGTTTCAAGGGAAGAAGGTAAATGTTGTTAGGCTTAGTGAGCTCTTTATATCATTTTCTTTTGTCTTCATTTCTCCTCTTTAATGCCACACATTTTTGTAATTTCTATATCACTCTTTTGTTCACTATGATGATCCTCAGTGAATGACTTAATGTATTAGTTTTAGATTGTTTGCTCATCTATTTTGACTTTCTTTGGAGGCTAAAATTTGAAGATTTTCCTTTTGTTTACTTATTCGCCTGCAGTTCGCTTGTTCAAATGTACATCATCTAACACCATTGTACTCACTGGGCTAAGTGGAAGCGGCAAAACATATCTTTTTTACTAGGTAACTCTCTGACACGTGAATTGTATAATCTTTTCAAAGTTAAATTGTTCTGATCTTGATGTGCTGGCATATACCAACGTAGAGATGGTTCAGCCCATCAGGGTACCATGACGTTAATGGAACCAAATGAAGGCAGTTTTATACTACACTCTGAGAAAGACAAGGTAATGAACATTGTCTTATTGTTTCCCCTTTTCCGCCCTACCATTTTGCATGCATCCTTGTGATCTATACCTTTAGAAGGGAAAGATGGATCTTATTATTGTTGATGGTCTATCAGTTTTTTCTTTGGTAATTGATTTACTGAATTCCTTTATCTGTGAATGGAATTTCACATTACATACGACTTGTTTTGGTTTTTGCTGCAGAAAGGGAAATTGAAGCATGTTTACGTTGTTGATGTCCCTGGGCACTCCCGTCTTAGGCCGAAACTAGATGAGTTCCTACCTTAAGCAGCTGGCGTTGTGTTTGTGGTGGATTCAGTGGAATTTTTACCAAACTGCCGTCCTGCTTCAGAGTACTGATCATTTGTTGTTGCTTATACTTTACATTGGCAGTTGTTAATTTGTATTGGATATCTCACAACTGAATTTTACATCGTATAATCCCTATTGCATGAAGGTACTTATATGAGATCTTGACAAAGACAAGTGTGGTCAAGAAAAAAGTTCCAGTACTCCTTCTTTGTAACAAGGCTGATAAAGTAACTGCACATACAACATAATTCATCAGAAAACAGCTGGAGAAAGAAATGTAAGAGTACACTATGCATGGATTTATTTTAAAGCAAACACCAATTTGCCTTTTGTATACATACATATATATTATGTGTGTGTAAAACATCACTCTGATCCGACTACATAAAAAGGCAGAACTGATTTCTGAAGAGTTGAAATTTACCTCTCCATGGTGGAATACTGTGTTGCATACTTTATTCTCCTTTTGGTAATGAACAACAACATTAATTCAGCAACAAGCTTACGCCTAGAAAACCTTCCCAAACATGAAATCTTGTTGCATGCTTTATTTGCTAATATACTTGGAGGCTCACTGAATCATAACCACTGCAAAATCTTAAAAACTGAAGTGCTATCTGTTGTGTTCTGCATTATAACTAGTTTGTTTTCTTATTGATTCAGCGACAAGCTTCGTACATCAAGAACTGTCGTGTCTAATGCAGATATCTCTAATGAATATACGTTTGGTGTACCTGGAGAACTATTTGCTTTTTCTCAATGCCATAACAGAGTAATTGTTGCTGAAGCTTCTGGTCTGACCGGTGAAATTTCTCAGCTAGAGAAGTTCATTAGGGAAAATGTGAAACCTTGATTATGGTATTTCAAGCAAACGGGGGCCCCTTTTTATTTCTTTTCTTGTCTTTTATTTTTGGTCCGGAAAGCTGAAAATACTATCAGAAAGACATAAAAAAGATCAACTTGAAAAATATATTCAAAGTAGGGATCGAAATTTGAAGGGTTTTCCTTATGTTCTATTGGCAATCCCCACCTAAACATTATGTTTGTTGTGCCTAGAATATCTTGTCATTGGATTTGATTACTTCCCTTTATTTTTGTGCTGGCTGCTTTTCATGGCAAAGGACTTTCATGTGCATAATTTTTCTTCATTGAATTCCTTTTCCCCTCCATGTGTTGCTAGCCACATTGAAGATGTTCTTTTTGTGTGCTTCTGATATGTTTGAACCACTGGAGATGTCAAATAACACTTTTTTTAGTAACCAACACTATTGGGCATATGGTTCGAAACTTGGTGGATAATGAGTTCCAAAGAGTACATCTTTTCTGCCAAGATTTGCATGCTTGATGAGCGATATGTGAAGATAATATTTCTTGACAATTGAACACTTAGAGGATGTTTGGATTGGCTTAAAAGTTGGTCAAACCTACTTTTAAGTCAATTTTTTATTTTTGGAAGTGTTTGGCAAATATAAAAAATAACTTAAAATAAGTCAAAAATGACTTAATAATTTACGAAGTGTTTGTCAAGGTAAAAAATGACTTAAAATAAGTCAGAAACCAAAAGTAGGTCTCCCCCTATGACTTATAAGTCAAAAGCCTATGGCTTTTGGCTTATTTTTGTTATTTTGGCTTTAAAATAAGTGCTTTTAAATACTTTTTAACTTTACCCAAACACTTCAAAACTGTTTAATAGGTATTTTGGCTTAAAAACACATAAAATAAGTCAATTCAAATGGGCATTTCAAAGTCATTTCAGTTTGACTTTTTTACTTTTGACTTAAAAACTACTTTTTTTTTAAACCAATCCAAATGGACTCTTATCTTGTTATTGTTGTAGAACTCTTTGTTTATTTACCCCTCGATTATTCTATTGGATACTTAATATCTCCATTGTGTAGAAGAATATTTACAATTTTTGAATGTTGTGTCTTTTTTGTCTCCCACTTAGTACTCGATATTCAATATTGGCTTTAGTG
Source organism: Solanum pinnatisectum (assembly GCA_035578085.1). Taxonomy (NCBI): domain Eukaryota; kingdom Viridiplantae; phylum Streptophyta; class Magnoliopsida; order Solanales; family Solanaceae; genus Solanum; species Solanum pinnatisectum. The sequence goes on along the minus strand of CM069078.1, from coordinate 46,082,079 downwards.
TTTTGACTATTTGAATTGTGCATTATAATGTCTGTCAAAGGGAGAAACAACTCCCAACTAAAATCTCAATTATTTTCAAGGCTCAAAATGTGTCAACTTATTTAATCTTAAATAAGTTGAAATGTCTACTTAGATGCTAGTTCAGGCCAAATTAAAAGATATATTTATGTTTTAATGTCTTTTTAATCATTGCTAAATGACTAAAAGAGGCTTCACATATTTTCCCCTTGGAATAGACTTTAGTGGTTTGCAACACAAGCTGAAAATAGTAGACAATATGAAGGTAGTTACTCATGGAGATTCAAGCAACAATTACATACGGGGTTTGGAGAGGGTGGTGTATATGCAACCTTAACCTTACTGAGGTTGTTTTCGATAGATCTTCGACTCAAGTAGAACATATCAAAAAGGATATACAAAGGAGATTCAAGAATTTGGAAATAAAATCTTTTTCCATTTCATCCGAGTCTGTTGATGATGCTGAAGCGGATTTCACTCCAACTGGTAATTATACAATTCATTGTTTGTCTCTAGATAGCTTTCTAATCATCCATTTGAACAATTTTGCTAACCAATACTTCAATGCTATCACCGAGGCAAACATACCATAGCAAGGGAGATGAACCACACCAACCATCAAGTACCTACAATTACACATTTGGCAAAGAACATGAAGCATAACGATAAGCGTATGAATAACTCTAGATATATACTAACGCCTCATTTATTTGTACTTAATGAATGCTTTAATCTTATTAATCATACAAATTTGTCATTAAGTTCATTTGTGTTTTAGGTCTGAATCATAATTATTCATATATTTATCCATTACAACCACTTAATGTGTGTTGAATATATTTGACTGATTAAGATATGTAACAAAGTTTTAATATCATTAAGATGTATATTCAAGGATTTTTCACAAAAATGATCGTTCAATAATTCTATTCATTCACCACAATCGTTGTCGCCGCCTACCATTAGCAACTACTAACCGTCCACCACCCACAACTGCCGTCGCTGCCAATCATTACAAATTTACAATCAGTCATCACCACCCTAGCCACCATTCACAATCATCACGGCCAACTAACATTACCACAACAACCATCAATCGATCACTACCGACAATCAACATCATCAGTCATCAATATATATCTCCAAGTACAGAATAGGATCAATAATATCCCTAACGTATTTAATATGGCTCGCAAATATACTTAGCTAGTTTTTAAAGCTGAAAATACACTTTTTTTCTTTTAGCTCAAATATATTTTCTTTATATTTGAGCACACTTTTTGCACAAATATGGCACAACCATTGCACAGTTCAGAAAAAAGTACTTTTACTTCATTATAAATGTATACATTATGAGCATTTTGATCAAGTTTTTTACAGAAATTGAATATGAAGATCGGAATATTACTTTAAAAATTGGTTAGTAGTAACATATTTTATTTTAAAAATATTACAATACATATAAATATAATCTATGAGATGAAAAATTAGTTAATACATTAGTGGGCCTAATTTATTTGGGAAATTTTTGAATTAGTGCCTAAATAGTTTATACTATAATGTATATTAAATAGTATATATATATATCAGAAATATACATACATTTATATTCTTCATCCAAAAATAGCTGAAAATGTCTGTGTATAGACATTCGGCCACCTTTTCTTTACAGAAGAGTAAAATTTCTTTTTTGGATGAAAAGATAGGGTGGCCGAAAGCATATACATCCATATTCATCCAAAAATCTTTTTTGGATGAAAAGAAAAGGTGGCGGAATGGCTATATTGAGTAAAGAATTTTAATCCGATTTGTCATTTTGTATAATTTTCCCTTTAGAAAAGTGCATTTGGTATTTCCAAAATTCTACAATGTTAGTCATTGTGTTAGTTGTTTGCGCAATCACTATTATATGGCTTCCATCTCAATATTATTAGCGACTGATAATTAATCGTAACTCTGTTTACCGGCAAATTCGACATTCAATGAAAAGAAGATACCAAAAACAAAAGGCTCACGCATTTTATTACAGTACTAGAAAATCAAAACGCTGCAAATTAAGCACTTACAAGACACAACACAGTAATGCATACACATATATTAAATTATATATAAAAAAACCCAGAACACTTAACAGTAGTCCAGATTTATTAAATCTCAATCACGCATTCTAGTCGTCTCCTTCTGGCCTGTTCTCTGTCCCATATGCCCGGCAGCTTCCTGCACCCTTCTCTTCGCATGCTCCATCTGCTCTCCAGCTGTTCCCCTCATTCTCCTCATATAATTTATCATCCACGATAACGCCGACAACGCCGTTATCCCAAACGCACCGGACGTCAAAAATCCGGTAACAGCCAGCGCGATTGTCAGTGCCGCCGGGACCAAAACCGGACTGAACAGTAGAAAAACAGGAGTAGCAACGGCAAGTCCGATCACAGTTCCGACGAGCGTAAGTCCTGCGAGGCAAAGGAGAGCTCCACCGACAGGGAAGAGAGTGACGACAGCAAGGATTTGGGATTTAGAAGGACCTTTTTGAGGAAGAAGACTTTTGATAGCCTCCGTTGGGTGAACTTGTTGCATTTGTTGTTGCTGCTGCTGCTGGGTACGGGACTGTTGCTCAGCCATGGATAGAACGGCAGATTTTATTTTATTTTTTTAAAAAAAATAAAATTAATTGAAGAGTGAATGATGATTAAATTGAGGATGAGAAAAGAGTGGGAGTGAATATAAAGGGAGAGGAGAATGGACGCGTGGGAGAAGAGTGACAGATGTTGATGAGAAAGTTTGCATGAAAAAAATGGATTTAGCTGAGTTTGAAAGTAAACAGTCTGTTGTAGGCTTTTGGCCTTTTCTCTGCTTTGTTTTTTTTGTTGGATTTTTGACACTTAAGAAAACAATAGTGAACAGTTTTAGTCCCTCGAGTATACATTTTTAAACTTTGGTCATCGTAATATGTGATTGAACATCATTAACTTCCAATTAATTGATATATGCAATTGTATCTCTCTGACTTTGAATCTTCATAATTTTAATGAATTATTAAGTGCTAAACTATTGAATTATTGATGTACTTTGCTAATGTTTTATTGTTATTACGTATTTAAGGGTGATTATATTTATAAGAATAATTTAAATATTATATATAAAAGAGATTAAAGATATAGTTAATTAAAAATTAAATGTGCTTAAGTCAAGAATTGGAGGGCTTTTCTGTTGTGGGCCTGTTGGGCTAATAATGTATTATCTACTGTTGGGAGCTATTTTGGGCCTTCCTTAGATATGGTACTGGATTGGACTGATTTGACAATGTTCTGTATTGGATTCTTAACTCTTTGGGGTCGTTTGGTAGAGTGTATAAGAATAATGCAAAATAGAGTGCATTAGTAATGCTTGCATTACTTATGCAAGCATTATTTCTTATACATTATTTGGTTTGATGTATTAGAAATAACAAATCTTGCATAATTTCTATTAAAAAAATATATATTTACAAATATACCCTTCACACTTTATTTGTACACTTCCTTTGCAACAAAGTTCTTTCGCTAAAACATCATTAACTCTTCTTCTTCTTTTTCAAAAATAATATTAAATAGTTGTACTATTGCGTCAAAATATTTTTCTGAAAATTTGGCAAATAATTTTTTTTATCAAATTTATCGTCACAATAGTAAATTTTTTGATTAAATTATATTGAAATTAGATTTTTTTTTTTTTTTTAAAAAAGATACGTAAGAGGTCATAAAGCCTATTAAGACACTAAAAAATTAAAAGACACTAAAAAGCAAATTAAAATAAAAACAAAAACTTATGACAACAAAGAAAATGAAAAGGCCTTGAGGGTAGTTTTGTAATTATTTAATCTAATGCAAGTTTTAAAATGCTATGTATTACTAATACCTAGAATTCCTTGGTATTAGTAATACACAACTTAATACACAATAGAGTCTATAACTATTGCTTGCATTAGTTATACATGGCATGAAAAAGTGTACCAAACAAGGTACTACTAATACACACACCTAATGCATGCATTATATTTTTTAATACACTCTACCAAACGATCCCTTAATTTGAACGTTGGAGTAGAAAAACTATATAAATGGGTCATAAAACTCAAAACAATTACATGGTCGTGCCCCAATCCAAAGTAATTAAAAAATACCCATTCTCTCAAAAAAATAATTTACAGCCCATACACCCCCATTCATTAAGGCTGATAATTTTCGCTTAACTGATACTAAATTAGTATCATATACTATATTGGTATCATTAAGGCTGATAATTTCGCGTAATTGATACTAAATCAATATATACACATACATATTGTATTGGTATCATTAATGTGTCTTGTTAAGAAATTATTCATTAGTCAATGATACTGTAAGAGTACTATATGTATATTATTGTGGTATCATTAAGGTTTCTTCTTCAGAAATTATTCAGTAGTCAATGATACTATAAAAGTATATGTATATTGTTGTGTATTGTTTTGGTATCATTAAGGTTTCTTGTTTAGAAATTACTCATTAGTCAATGATACTATAAGAGTATATGCATATTGTTGTGTATTGTTATGGTATCATTAAGATTTCTTGTTCAGAAATTACTCATTAGTCAACAAGGGCACACACGAGACTTTTTTATAAGTAGTGTCACCTTTTAAAATAAAACAATATATAAGCAATGCAAGATCATATATATATATATATATATATATATACACACACACCATTTAAATTTTTTTAATAACTCTAGCTGATTTTCTATTTTTAAAATGTATTCAAAATAATACCATGTGAGAAAGAAGGTAAATGAATAAAAAGGAAAAAAAAAATTAGGCCAGAAGGTTTGAACACGCAACCTGATTTGCCAATTTTCAGCCAAAAACAAGTTGAGCTACGCACAACTTTGATTGAAGGAATGTCACATTTATATATCTTTATATCAGTTTTTTTCCTTTTCGTAAAATTTTCCGACGAAGCAGTGTCACGTGACACCCCATAACCCTTACTAAATCCGCTCTTGTTAGTCAATGATCCTATAAGAGTATATATCTAATTTTTATGGTATCATTAAGGTTTCTTGTTCATAAATTACTCATTAATCAATGATACTATATAAGAGTGTGTATATATATATATATATATATATATATACACTCTTATATAGTATCATGGACTAATGAGTAATTTATGAACAAGAAATCTTAATGATATCAATACAGTATAACTGATTTAGTATCAATTAAGCGAAACTAATTTGGAGTATATAGGGTAAGTAATTTTTTTTTTTAAAATGATCTGTTTGTATGCATGTTTTTGAACTCTATTTAATACTAACACTCTTATCTAACTGAAAATTGAAAAATTAGCAACACATATATAACTGAATGGAGTTGTATCCCTAGGCGCTCTATCAACCCAATTTTTAGATGGACCGGCTTTACTTCTGTTCAAATTGACCTGCCATGAAATTATGCCTAAGTCAGCCCACCCAAATTTGAGCAGAATCATTTTCTAATGGGTTAATTTTTGGGAAAAATTATACTGAATAATAAATATTTAGTTTATATTAGGTATTATAGCTATATTTTAAGAAAATTATAATTCGCGGTTATAGTTTCTTCAATTCTTGCTATTTGCCTTATTTGTAAAAATCCAGAATTTGTATAATTTGGTCCCTGATTGTATAAATTCAAATTTTTGTATATGCATACCCTAACTAATTGTATACGATTTATGAAAAATTAATAATAAATTACCCTATTTATATATTGGCAAGCAAAATATACAAACAGAGTTCTAAAAAATTCCTAAATGTATAAATACAGATTTTGTATATACTTATCCTATTTGTATATTCACAAACAAAATATATGTACGGGTAGAAATATACAAACACAGCCTCCATAATAACAAAACTATAACAATAGAGAGCAATTATCAAAACTATAAGTATAGAACCTTATTATATCTATTATGTTTGTTATTTCTGAAATTTTCTCTTAATTTTACCACTTATAGCTATATTGAGTTCAAGGGACAAAATAAGGTCCGATGGTCTTAAAATCTTTGACTTATGATACCCAAATTTGACTTTAAGGGGAACTAACTCACCATTAAAAACCAGTGATGTAAAATCCATCACTTAAATTCACGCCTATTTTGAGTTTTGACAATAAAAGAAAACTTGTTTGAATGAAAATAAAACACTCATTGTTACCCCCTATCATCAAGTTATCCATCGATCTCTCGTAGAAGTCATCACTTTTCATATAAGAATTTGTTTCCATTATATAGTGTTTATTCAATCATGTCCCCTTTACTTCATTACTTGGTGCAATCCTTCTCAGGCATGACACGATCCAAATCAATGACAATGTATTGTCCGTTTTGATTCAACATGTAACATAAATTTATATACTTAGAGCTATATATGTTGTCATCGAGTGCAAAATATGAACTTATGATATGCCTTATAAAATTCTTCACTTAATTTTCTATCTCGATGTGAAATTATTCAATTAAGATATCATGTACAATCCTTGTTCAACATCACCATTAGTCCTTTATCTTTGACCCGCCCTCATCGGCCTGGTCTTGGACATGACATTTTCTTTTTTCAACACTCGTATTTTTGTATGTCCGTATTGTGGCCCACAATGAGATTTTTATAGGAGAAGGCGTGCAATAGGTGCAGTCTCCTTACTAAGCAAATTGAGATTTTCTTAATAGATAAAATTGCTACTTAATAGAAAATTGTTTAATTTTCTTTATACTTGTGAAAAAGAATATAGTATGGAATAAAAGGCCCATCAAAGAATGTTTTGGCCATGAAGCATTGATTGAGACCTAATTATAGATGGGTAGGACATCTTAATTTTCAAAGGCCATAACCTTAAATGGAATATACATGCATACATACAAACACCTTTACCAAGTTCATTTTCAGTGCAAGTTAAGAATGATAATATTATAATTGTACAATAAAATAATTGTTGTTGCTTTTAGGCTCTTAGCTAGATTCATGGCACAATTGATAGCCTCTGCCCTCTAGTCACCAATATATATTATGAGTAAGAAATTAATTTTCAACTATTCTTTTTCCCCCTTTTTAAATTGTGGAAGGGGAAGGGAGAAACTATTACCAGGCGGAGAATCAAACTTCACCAATAAGGTGAAAATTCAATTAGCCAATTATTTATTTACCTATTCATTCGAATATCATTCCAAATGTAACCATAGTAAAACAGGCCTATGGCAGTTACATGATTTTGGGTTCCTAAAAACAGAGAAGAACAATTGAACTAGGAAAACAACATTCATTATTGTATCACATTTAAGTTATATATATTCTGACTGTGATGGTCGAGTCAGGAGAGGTTCATTTAAATGCTTTTTTTATTAAAAATTATAGCGTATATATTGAATCTCCTTAGATATTTTGTAGTATTTGTTTATAAAAATTCTTATTCCATACTTATCATACTCTAAACCCCACGATTATTTAATTTCAAGACGGTTATAGGGGGGAATTTGAATAAAATACAAGACAAGAAAAAAATCATTGACAACGCATTTACCAAGGAGTTTTTGAATAAAATCATTGACTGCTTTAATTTTGCTTATTGAATAAAATCATTGACTGCTTTGTTCAGGTGATTTTGGCAAACTTGAGTTTGAATTAAGACATGTTTGTCTTTTAGTTGAAAAATTAATTCAATTTAGTAGTTAGTTAAGTAGTAGATCAGAGTCAAAGTGTGATGATTCTTCAAATTTTAGGCTTTTTATCTTCCAGGTGATCTAATGATAGTTGAAAGACTCTATTCTAATTATTGTTTCCTAAAACAAAGTTACCTAATTTTCAACTTTTGATTTACTTAACTTATCTTTTTGTATGCCTTTTAACGAAATTAAGCCATTGTTTCTTAAAAGTTATGCACATTTTATGCTAAGATTTGTATATCAATCACTTGATGCCTAGGATTAATAAATAGCAGAAGCAATGCAAAGTTTTACCAAGTAATAACCTAACATTTTTCAAATTTTAGACTCGCCACTAATAGAAATAAAGGTTTTTCCCACTGCGAATCAATGAGAAATTTATGTTATAAAACATGATTTTTTCATTTTATTTCCATTGAACCAACACACTAAGGAAAACACATGATGATAAGAGAGATTTTCATTGGAATACTGAAGAATAGACATAGAACATTTTTTCTCACTGATTAAATCAAAATATTTATGAAAATAACCACTAAAAAAAATTTCAATGCAACATAGTGATTTTTTAGTAGTACAATCACATTTAAACATTTAATAATGACAATTGGCAAGAAAGTAAATGTTCATTACGATTTTAATCGATGAAGTGAGCTCTTGTGTCACTTAAAAAATTGAACTAAAGAAAATGAGCATTTCAGATTTCTTACATGTAAAAGTAAACATGTGACATAAAATTTAAAATAAATTTGTAAAAGAGTATAAAATCAAATATCTCGTTTTAGTCACTGCTGTGTTTTCAAAGTAATAAAGGTTTATGGAAACAACCTCGATCGACCACTGAAATTGAAATAACTTTTCTGGATTTGATGAAAATTAAAAGATAAACTAACGCAGATTCTTTCGAAAATGTGAAACTTTACCTACAATTGGTTAAAAATTCGAGAGATAATTAATCTTTTACATAAGAATCTAACAAAAATTCACTTTCTTGAGTGTGTCAGTTATTTTTCTCAAATCCCACTTTGTCTTAAATATTATTTTAAAAAAACTTTCAAGTCAAATATATTGAATTGACTTGACCATCTTCAGATCTCCAAAGAATTTAAAAATGATTTGGTTTCGTAAGGAAATTATTTTCCAAACGGTCCCCCAGTTAGCGGGTCTTACGGTTAGAACATTTTAAAGCAGGTAACTGAAAAAGAAAAACTCCAAGACGTCCTTATTTATTCATGATGCTATTTTTGTGTGTCCGGTTCGAGTCTTTTGGTATGTGGAATTATTTTTGTTAGGGAATAATTATCTTCAATGATAATTTTTTGAGGTGAATCTGAATTAAGAACTCCAATACAGATGAAAACAAAAAAAAAAAATGCTATTCTTTTGTATCTTTCCTTTTTAATATTTTTTTTTGTAAAATTATAGTGAATTGAACTATATAAGAAGGTTAGGTATGTAGGAATTAATCTCTTTCGTTGAGCTTCTCGTGTTCAAACGAATTTAAATATGTAATACATATTAAAAAGATAAAATTAATTTGTTAGTTGATGAAAGTTACTTCGAAAATAAAAAAATAGAGTCAAGTCGGTATAAGTCCATCGAGAAATAGTAATTTAATTCACGTATCGAACTACCAGTAAGTAACTTAGCAGTAAAAAAATGTAAATTTCACAAATAGCTATCAACACTAGGAGTCCTAATTATCAATCATGGTAATAATTTGGATAATTACCAATGTCGTAATAGTTTAGCTTAGAACCTAGTGATACATTGTTAATTAATTTGCTTTGTTTCAGTGTATCAATCTGCTCTATATTTAATTTGTTGTATATATACACAGCAAGTGAACAAATACAAAGATAAACAAATAAAATTTAAACTCACGTTATTTATAGTAATTTTTTTAAAACTCTTGTTATTTCAGATAATTACCAGACATATATTTGGTTTGTCAAATAATTTTCCCTAAAAAAAAAAAAAAGCAATCAGTAGCATAGACAAAGTAATTTTCTTTATCGAGACTTATATAATAAATAGAAAAAAATTACCTAGAGGTTTGATCGCACTCATTTGAAATTTGCACCTAAAATCTCATGTTTCACAACTCACTCTCTTGATCATTAATTCAGACATAGCCTTGACTGCTTTGGTTCTAACAAATTGAAAAAAAAAAATGAAATATTAACTGCTTGAAAAAAAAAACATTGAGCAAATCGTTCGTTTTTTATTGTGTCATCCCACGATTTCCTATATTGTTTGTCATAATAAGGATACTTCAATTTCAAACAAGTTAAACTCAAACAATATAACTTAGCTTGAGTAAGCTTGTTTATACTCTTATTTATTTTGAATTGGAAAAAAAAATTGTAATAGAATGACAACCACAAACTGGTCAATTTTATAGTATAAAAATTTCACGAACACCTAAATGCCAATAAAGTAATATAGCATGTCAACTCCATAAAGAGAGTGATTGGTGATTGACAACAAGTTTAGACAAAATGAACGAAAAGACTTTCTCCTCCATAATCAGAAAATAAGAAAACCATTTCAATTATGGTTAGATATATCTTCAATCTCCATCACAACAAATTGAATGGTTAAACAACATTTCTATCTCCTATCTTCACTTCTTCTTTTCTTTGACACTCAGACTGACAGACGTGTCTTCGACCTAATGACTTCAGACGTAATTTGTGTTAAAAGACTCAATATTCACTACAATTCACACTAAATATCACATTTCGCTACGGAATTTATTGGTGAAATGACCTAATTAAAATTCCCAAAAGGAACAAAGAGGATGAAAACTAATATACATACATGAAAGACAAAAAGAAATAGGGTAGAAGGGAAAAAAAAAAATAGATACATACATGATACATATATCCCCCACACAAAAGTATGAAATTATTATTAGATGCAGAGTCATGGGACATAGTCATCTTTTTATATTTTTTCCCTATTGTACCTTCCATTTTAATTATTACCCTTCTTTGTCTTTTGCCTTCATTCCTTCCCCATCACTAATATCCCCTTTGCCCTTCACTTTTTTTTCTTTATTTATAACTTTTTTTCCTACTACTACTACTGCTACTAGATTTGCAGGGGACAAACCTAAACTTCTTCTCTTCTTCAATTAGGGTTTTCCCTCTTACGGGGCTAGTAACTATTCTACTTGTGAATTAAGTTCACTTCTTTTTTTTTCAATCTTGCTACTGTTTTAATGTTTTGTACTTTGTTTTTGTTACTTTGATTGAAGAAATAAAGAGCCAAGTTGTGATCTCAACGAGAACTTCCTCAAAGAGAAAAAAAAAAAAGGTAATTGATTAATTCCATTTTTTCTTTCATTTCATCAAACATATACCTAGATCAGAAAATAGAGTTACTAGCATTTTTTTTTGCCTAAATCTTTTTTTTTTCTTTTTCTTAAAGGTACGCAAAAATATTGGCTATATTAGTTGGTGTCACAGTTCTTGATTTAGGGTTTTCTTGGAAAAAAAAACATATTTTTATGAAATAAGATTTTAAGAACATTTTTTTTAGATCTTATGTTTAACAAAATCCAAAAGGATATATCACTACTTCCATTTGAATCTCCAAATTCAGTATCATGAAAATTACTGGCACTAGTAATTAGCTGGATGACAAAAATAATTAAGAAAGCATGCATAGTATTTCTGAGTCATATGAGCCATAAAACAAGATGTAATTAGTTAGTTAGGATAAAACATATAAGGAAACAACAACATGTACAAAATACATTTCATTTTAAACTCAACACTTCTAATTAATGGTAGTGGATCCATGATTTGAACTTGATCGATTCAATTTTTAACGGTTTTTAGCATGAACTCACTACACATCTCATGAATATATGCTTCAAAACCTAATATTTATTGAACTCTTTAGATGGTTTCTCTCCTTCTATATATTTATATGTTCTGTATAAAAAATAATTAATGAGTTCAATTGAATTCATACAAATTAGAGGGGTGCATAGATTTCCAATTTTCCTAATAAATCTGTTTAACTCAAAATTGAAATGTTCCTCTTTGTTTCCCAGTTCTAAAAAAATTAAGAAAACCCCAAATTGGAAAGTAGACTAAAAAAGGAAAATAAGACGTAATTAGAAATAGAGGAAGTAGTATACTTAACAACTAATTAAAGTTAAACTTAGGTAGAATTTTGTATAGAAAACAATTAAGATGCATATATCCAAGTTGTCAATAATGAAATTGGATGAGAACCGCAAGATCTCAGGTTCAAACAAAAACACTAATTAAGTAATTTCACGAGATATTTAAACATAAAAAAGAATAAGAAGAGATTTAATTACTTGATATTTTGCAGCTAGTTAAAGAAGGATTGAATGGCATCATCCAGCTCATACAACTCCCCTTGTGCTGCTTGCAAGTTCCTAAGGAGAAAATGTCTTCCTGGCTGCATTTTCTCACCTTACTTCCCACCCGAAGAGCCGCAAAAATTCATCAACGTCCACAAAATCTTCGGCGCTAGCAATGTCACTAAGCTCCTCAACGAACTCCTTCCGCACCAACGAGAAGACGCCGTCAACTCTTTAGCCTACGAAGCCGAAGCAAGAGTTAGAGACCCCGTCTACGGCTGCGTAGGCGCAATCTCCTTCCTCCAACGCCAAGTCGAGCGCCTCCAAAAGGAGCTCGACGCGGCTAATGCGGACTTGATCCGCTATGCTTGCAATGAGTTCACATCCTCCCCCGTTCCACCTTTACCTGTTCATCATAACATCACTCTCCGTCAAAGATCGGTTGAATTTAATAGAAGACTATCCTTCGGACATCACCATCATGATGTCGGAGGTGGAAATGGTGGAGGAGGTGGTGGTTTTTATCAAACATCTAGTTATCCGATACCGTATTCTTACCCTAATTGGAATGATCATCAAAACACTACCGGAGATCATCATCAACATATCCATGGAGGAGGAGGAGGAAGTATTTGATTTGATAATAAATTCAACTTGTTAGGGTTTTGTGATGACCCTCGATCTTCTATATGTTATTTCTTTGAACTCAAAACACTTGTTGTTAGCATTTTATAATATGGCTATTGAGTATTGAGCCATAGTTATCTATCTACTACCTTTAAGTCCTAAAATGTGGCATGGCAAATGGGATTTGTTTATGGTCAATATATATAAACAAAGTAACTATTTGACATGTCATTGTAAAGCAGATTCTCCAGTTAGAATCTGTAACCTATATATATAAAAAGTGGTCCTTTATTAATTAGTGCATTACTTATTTACATACGATTTCAGACTTTTGTTCATATGGACCACATTTTTCTTTACCTAATATATGCTACAAAGCTGCCAAGTTTCAATATTATAAATGTATAGCCGAAAGAAACTTATCAAAAAGGGCACAAAAATCTGAGTAAAGATCAAACATTAGTACTATAATTTAATTTATTATTTCTAAGCTAATTAAGGCAACTTGAAGAGCAAGGGACGCAGTAAAGAAAATCACTTTTTTCTTTTTTGTTTTTCTAAAAAGTCTTGTGTGAAGCAACATGTCTATATGACAGGAAAGAGAAGAGAAGGAAGACAAATTTGGTTGATTGTCGATATATTTATTGTCAAATGAAAGCTTCAATACCTTTTTATCTCTTGGTGATTCGAACTCATGATATTCAGGTTGGAACCAACTCCCACCTTTTTGCTGCCTTGGTGATTCGAACTCATAATAATCAGGCTGGAACTAGCTTCCACCTTTTTGCTCCCTTGGTGACTCAAACTCATAATATTCAGGTTGGAACCAACTCCCACCTTTTTGCTTCCTTGGTGACTCAGAACTCATATTATTCAGATTGGAGCCAATTCCCATCTTTTTGCTCCCTTGGTGACTCGAGCTCATAATATATAGGTTGGAACCAACTCCCACTTTTTTTCTCCCTTGGTGCTTCGAATTCATAATATTCCGGTTGGAACCAGCTTCCACATTTTTGCTCCCTTGATGACTCGAACTCATAATATTCAAGTTAGAACCAACTCCCACCTTTTTGCTCCCTTGGTGATTTGAACTCATAATATTCAGGTTGGAAGTGAGAGATGTTTAACTGTTTACCATACAAGCAACTCCTCTTATCACGTCATGTACGTGCATAGCTTATGAACCTCTTGATATTTGTTTGGCTACCATCATATAATTAGTTGTTTGCATTATGTAGAAGCTAGAACAGTAGGTAAACAACATGATACATGTATAGGGTTTTCAGCTTTTGCTATTGTCCACTGTTCTCAACATCGCATTCCTCCCAACCCCACAAGGCCCTAACGTGTAACCCCACAAAAAAGGGAAAATTTAAATAAACAAGAAAGAATAAGGACCCATGAAATACTATAGAGCTAGTGCAACCCCCTTCTAAATTAGTTAAATAATTAATTTAGCACATTTTATGTAATAGTACATTTTTATACAATATAGTCAAAATCCCTTAATATCACACTTAATGAAATTATTCTTAGCTAACAAAATTAAAATAAAGACTCATTTAAACTACTTATTATTCTAGTAGATTAGTAAAATAACAAATATTGAACACTCCTATAAAGTTAATCCACCTCAATTTTTGGTTTTGTTGTTTGTGTTTGATGATTGTTTTGTTTTTACATATTGCATCAGGTTATTACCAGTATTTTTTTGTTTTGTGCATAAAAAGTATCCTCAATAATATTTGAAGACTCTTCTTTGTCTCCATGCTTTAAGAGTATTTACCAATTTTACTATATAAATAATAGAGATCTTTAGACTCTGTTATAAAATAAATTTTAAACTCAAATCTCTGTGGAATTTTCACAAAAATAAGTTCAACTATTTTGTCATTTTTGAAATTCTCACCAAGCAAGCTTATTTTATTAATCATCAAAAGAATATTATCATGTTACTTGATGATAGACTCATCCTTTTGAATCCTAAGAGATTCAAAATCTCTTTGTAAATTCAATCTCTCTTTGTCAATGTCAAATCAATATAACGATGTCATTGATATTCCAATCCACATTACTCCTAACAAAATAAATCATATTTAAAAATTGAATTGCTAAAATTATTTTACAAATATTAAAAAGATTTGATTTGGGTGATTCAGTCACATTCTTAGACTTATATTTTTTTAAAAAAATTTTCCCAAGTTTCTTTTGATGTCTCACATTTTTGTATTTTTCTCTCTCTTGTGAATGGAATTCATTTTCCATTACAATTTTTTATATTATAAACTTTAAGATATGGTTTTATTTTCACAGGTTAAATTTAATAATTTTCATCAATGAAAATTTATGGAGAGATTATTGCTTATCATATTTGAAAAATAGACTAAAAATTGATATTGTTTTAAAATAGTTTTAACATGATTCATTAGAATTAACTCACGGATCTCGTATATAAATAATATAACTAGTGAGGCTCTGTTATTTTTTCAAAGCTAGTATAACGAAAAAAGGTTGAAAGATTATTAAAATTTTCTCTCTTAAATTTAATCAAATATAAAAGGTTTTAAATAGCCAATCTAAAAATAAAAAAAAATCTACAAAATAAAATTCAATATCTCACATAACATTTCATTTAAATTTTAATAAACTCTCCTCCTATAAAAAAAAACTTATTATTCTAGTAAATGATCAGCAATAACAGAAACAAATATTCAACTATATATTTTACTGTCACACAAATATGTATAAGATTTTTTAACTTTGTAAATTGTAATGACATCTTACAAAGACTTATAAATACAACAAAAAAAAATGCATTTTCAAATATTTTATTATACATATAAAATGAAGATCTTTTGCATATAAAAAAATAAAAATCTCTAATAAAAAAGACATAACTAAAACAAATTTGTAAAGAACTACCAATCAAATCTCTCAATAGTTTGTCTAGAACATATTCATTGACAATCTTTATCTTGATTGCTAGCGCTTCATTAATTGCAATAAATACGTTAAATACAATTTCTACTACAAAAGCTCGTGATGAATAGATTGTGACACGCATACACTCTTGATGAAAAATGAATATCATCCTACTGTTCATGGTTTGGATAAAAATCAATTCAAATCAAAAACCGAACCAAATCGATAAAATGAAATCGATTTTATTTGGGTTTGGTTTTAGATTTTTGAAAACCGACAGTAGTTGATTTGATTATGGTTTTATTCGAAAAAATTAAAGAAATAACCGAACCGAACCAAACCGAACCAAACCGATGAATTATATACATATATTTTATTAATATACATACTTGATATATTGTTTTTATAAATAATTTTAAAGATCTTATACAGATTTTCATTAAAATTTCTTTATAATTTACTTATTGAAAGCAAAAATGCCAAGATGAATCATTTATCTTATTAATTTCATGTATATGAGTGTCTATGACAATTCTTCGTGGGACTGAAAATGTTATTGTCTCTTCCTTCTAGGCCAATATAGTGAATTTTAAAGCTTTATTGATAGAAAATTTAGTGATCGAAAGTTCAGTAATTTAAGTCATTCTAATTAATGTTAATTAGTATTTCCTCATCTCGAATATCTCATAAACTCTGAGATATTCATAAGAGAGATCAAAACATATAACCACAATTCCTATCATGGAGATGATTAAGTCCAAATTATCTTTGTTCGAGATATAGTCACTAACAACACTCAAATTATGGAGATCAAGATTCATAAATTCTTTCATGGAGAACAAGTTCAAACCATCTTAGTTCGAGAAATACGCATTTAACAACCCTCGAATTACAGAGAAATTCAGAAAGAAGAATCAAAGGAGTAACAAAATTATACCCATATCTATTAATTGTTTCTTCAACAAAAAAAAAAAAGTACTCCCTCCGTATTAATTAATTTGTTTATCTTATTTTTCCTTTTTAAATTATTATTAAGAAAATATTTTATTTTATTTTTCTAATCTTTGATTTAAATTTTTCATATGTCATATTTAAAATTATAAGATTAGAGGACATTCATTTAGTATGTTATATATATATATATAACTCTTCATGTTTCAATTTATGTGTCATGCTTTTTATTTAATATATCTAAAATAAAATGTCACATTTATATTTATAATTAGAAAAACTTAACCTTAAAATTTCTCTTTTAACTTTAAAAAAATGATTTATAACTACATGAATATCTAAGATTTATTTTAAACAACAAATTTCAAAATTCATCCCTTTTTTGAGGAGTGTCAAATCAAACGACGAGGGGCGTGTAGAAGTTTTTATATATTAGAGAGAGAGCGCACATAGTTTACCCATTATCTTGAGGTTAAATCCCCGTGACACACACAAGGAAACCTTTACTCCAATCCTTTTTTAAAAATATACTATTCCCTCGTATTCAATTTATTGGCCAAACACATATGAAGATCCTTAAATTTGTCCCTAAATTTCATTTTGCCACTCCAATTCAATTTTGTTCCATTTTAACCCTTCAGCTCCAATTTTTATGTTTCATTTTGGCACTTCTAAGTGATGTGGCAGAGTGTGTGCATTACACTTTCTCTAAGAGAGTCAAAGACAAAAAAAAGTATTACTTTAAAAAAATAATAAAAAATTAACCCTTCAACTTTATTTTTTTATGTACCATTTAAACACAAAATACTATTTTGATGATTTCTTTATTTCTATATATGCATTTCAACTGCAATTTTGCATTTTAAAAATCTTTGTTCATCCATTAGTTATTGTAAAAAATTCAAATTGACGGATGATCATTGATTTTTTTTTTAAAAAAAGTAACAATTTCTTTTTGAGAGTTTCCCTTATTTTTATGTGAAAAATAACCGACGAAAGTGCGTCAATTTTCTTTCTTAAGAAAATCAATGACAACGTAACGAAGTCTATCGAGTTTCAACATTTTTTTATAGTGTTATTAATTAGCAATGAACATGAGTTTTTTTTTACTCATATTTAGTTGAATGAAAAAATTAGAAAGATGGTATTTGAGTTAGTCCAAATAGATTAGATATGACGTTGATTTTTAAAATGAAAAAGTGGAAATGAAGAACATAAATAAAAATGAAGAAGGTTTTTATGTTGTATTCTTAATGACAAGTTTCTTCATTTTTATTTATGTTCTTCATTTCCACTTTTTTATTTTAAAAATCAATGTCATATTTTTTTTTTTAAAAAAAATAATGGATGAACATCAATTTTTTAAAATTTTTTTTAGAGTTTCTATACATTATTGTGTGAAAAATAATCGACAAAAGTGTGTTGATTTTCTTTTTAAGATAATTAATTAAATTAAATAACACCACATATTTTTTTTTTCATATCTGATCTATTTGGACTAACTCAAATACCAGCTTTCTAATTTTTCATTGAACTAAATAAGAGTAAAAAAAAAACTCATGTTCATTGTTAATTAATAGCACTATAAAAAATATTGAAACTCGATAGAATTCGTTGGGTTGTCATTGATTTTCTCAAGAAAAAAAATCGATGCACTTTCGTCGGTTATTTTTCACGCAAAAATACAGAAAAACTCTCAAAAATAAATTGTTACTTTTTTAAAAAAAATCAATGATCATCCATCAATTAGATTTTTTTACAATAACTAACGGATGAACGACGATTTTTAAAATGTAAAATTGCAGTTGAAGAGCATATATATAGAAATTAAGAAATCATAAAATTAATGTTTTGTGTTTAAATAGTAAATCAAAATAGAGTTGAAGGATTAATCCTTTATTATTTTTTAAAAAAAATACTTTTTTTTTTGTCTTTCACTCTTTTAGAGAAAGTGTGATGTACACACTCTGCCACATCACTTAGAAGTGCCAAAATGAAACATAAAATTTGGAGTTACAGAGTTAAAATGGAACAAAGTTGTGTTGGAGTGCCAAAATGAAATTTAGGAATAAGTTTAAGGGTCTGCATATGTGTTTGTTCTATTTCTTTTTTTAAAAAATGTGTTTCATCCTTATTGTATATGATAATCAAAGGAGTGGAAAAGTTGTAGTAATTCCTTGGAAATCCCCGAAAAGAATGTTACATTGTTTTTTTAGCATTTTTTTAATTTCAACTTTCCACGTGACATGTTTAATATCATAAATCAAAAGATATTTTAATACATTGAATGTATCTTTAATTTAAAATAACGTGATTCAAAAATATTTTTTTACTTTGTAAAGACATACTAAGTTAAAATAGGACAATCAAATTAAAAGAGAGTGTAATATGTCTAATAACGTGACTTAAGTATCAAACTGTTGTGGTGTTCAGAGGCGGACCCACCCTTATTCAAGAGGGTGTCAAGAGACACTCCTTCGTCGGAAAATTATATTTTATATAGAGGCAGAGGCAGAGCTAGGTGGGGGTTCGTGGGTTCGGACAAACCCACTAGCTTTTCCGTAAATCATGTATTTATATTAGAAAATTAAATAAATATATAAGGCAGTAAAAATGTCTTTTAAACTAGTGTTATGGATTTGAACCCTACCGTGAATTGTAATTACAATTTTTTTACAAAATTATAATATTTTTCTCTTCTGTCTTAAAATTTAGAACCCCTAAACTCATAATCTTAGCTCCGCTTCTGTATAGATGTCAAGTTTTGATTTATTGAAGATATATATATATATATATAAATACTGACACCTCTAAACACAAGTTAATGACTTAATCTAATAATTAAGACATTACAAAATTTCCTTAAGATTGTGTATTTTAATTCTATTGACATTCCTTAATGACAATTTTGAGTCCGCTACAGATAGTGTGGTGATGAAAAGTAAATGTTGTGTATAGAAATTAAAGTGAGATGTTGAATAGTTTAAGGTTAGGGATAGTTTGGTTGAGAGTGTGAAAAGAAAGGGAACATAAAATACATCCAACCTAAAAGAAACAAAGATTCAGTCATTTTTGCAAACATGAGAATTTTGTGGTGGGATCACTCAAATAGTCATATCCAATCCCTCTGCCATTTTTCAACTGCTCTTTTTCATTGCTTCTTTTCCACGTCTAACTTTAACCTGTCAACACTACATAAACTAAATGCTCCTTTCGACCGCCCTATACAGTTTCCACTCTTTTTTTTTTTTTTTCGAAAAAATTGTCTTGACATAGAATTGTTATAATATTTCAGATGGAAAGTTTTTCGGAATTTGAAGTTTTCATAACGTTGATTTTATAATTTCTATTCGCGTTCAAATATAAATTGAAACGAAGAAAATAGTAAAGTTTATTTCATGTCATTTCCAATTTTGAGCATTGAGAAGGACCCTACTAATCCACCAAACAGTACAAACATCAATTTGTTCAGAGATGAAAGTGATATGCACAAAGAAAATTGCAATACATTGCTGAATACAATATTTTATTATTAAATTCCTATCAACTGATTGATATATAGGTGAAGTCCTCAAATCATCCAGTACTCCTCCTTTTGTAGTTTTGTTTGTCCTCTTCATATCATTTACTATACTATAACTTGTCTTAAATGTTTATTTTGTTGGAAATGCGAATAAAGATTTATATTGATAATTGAGAAGATTTGGAAATTATATGTAAAGTATAGAGTTACATATTTTTTTTGGAAAAAATTGTTGGTCTTGGCCTAAGACAGATAATGGTAAAGAGTAGGACCCACTGGTGGAGTGATGGTGCGGAGCTCAGTTTATTATTTTTACCATATCAAAAGATAGTTTAGAGATAATATCATATCGTGTAAAGAGTTGGACCAATTGATGGTCCGAGGCTCGGTTTATTATTTTACCATATCAAAGATAATTTGAAGATAATATCATATCATGTAAAGAGTTGGACCAATTGGTGGAGTGATGGTGCGAGGCTCGGTTTGTTATTTCTACCATATCAAAGATAGTTTGGAGACACACACGCATAAAAAGAAGTTAGCTCTGGGCTACAATGTCATTTAAATGTTTGTCCATATGGATCATCTTGATGGGCCACGTGGAACTTAGTTTGACCAGTGAATCGTGGACCACATGAAACTTAGTTTGACTAGTAAATCATGGACCACATAGAACTTAGTTTGATCAATGAATCATGGACCACATAGAACTTAGTTTGATCAATGAATCATGGACCACATATAAAATGTATGTATACATTTATTTTTCGGGGATGTGGTTGGGGATCTTAAGAACTCCACGATGGCCGACTATCTAAACTTTCATTGACTATCTAAACTTTCACATTATCTATGAGGATTTGAATCCCACCTTGTGATTACCTCTCTCATTTCCCATTCCCCTATCCCGATATAATAAAAAAAAGATTTTCTTAAAAAAAGTGTGAATGTGCAGTTTATTGTATATCGTGGCGTGTATATTGCTTTAAAATTCATAACTTAACTATTTCGTGAGTGAATGGAAATATTAAATTAAATAAAGTAGTCATAAATAAAGGCAATTAGATAGCGTAATATTCTTTGTGAAAATCACCCTATAGTGGGCTGCCATCATAACCATAATCATTGGTTATTAATATCCAAAAAAGAGACTTGTTTTGTACAAATACATTTTATTAATCACAGATCTATCTTTTATTTGCTAATTAATCTAAGTTGTTAGCCGCATTATACTTTGTTTAGCATCTATTGCATGTGACTTGTTCTAAATAATTGTTCTTCCTAATCTTTAATTTAGTGGACAATTAACTAAGGTTAGTCAACCCTTGACCACTTAATATAGCCTTCTAAATCCGAATCAATTCGATGATAATTAATTTTTAAGCCTTCTTGGTAGAGATTACAAGTATTTAGAACAAAATCAAAAATGAGGGGCCTCTTAACTTTTTATCTTTCCATGTTTAATGTTAATTATAAAGCTCTTTTTTTTAATTAAAAAAAAAAAAAAGGTTGCTAATTTTCTTGCTCGAAAAGTACATTTGCATTAGGTTGGTTCTTAGTTGCCGATTCATTGATACCTAAGATTATCATAATCATGTGTGATACTGAATTATATTTAGAGGCTAATTCGTGATTTCAACTTTAAAGGGCCTGAATTATAACGCTATTACCTCAAGAGCTAAAATATGTGATTTCAATTTTACAGAATCTGAATTATAACACGATTACCTCAGGAGCTAATAACTTCTTTTTAGATTTGATTTTTGTATATAGATAGACTAAATTTCTTAACATATGATATACATAATTAGGACCAAAGCTATTAGATAATGCCGAAACTATAGTAGACTAATAAGAGAGTCTGGAGCCAAAAGGGCAACAAAATTTTTTGAAAATTCCAAGAGGGTAACAAAATTATTTATCAAACCAAAAGGACAACAAATTTAAACACTGTCTAAATTAGGATTTCCGCTGCAAGGTGCGGATACCCATGCGACTTATAAGGCGCTGGCAGCTTTTAGCCTTGTAAGGCTCAGCCGCCATGAGCCTTACAAGGCGCAGGAAATCTGCAGCCTTTTTCTGAAAAAAAAAAATAGAAAAAAATCTACTACTCTTTTACTGCTATCAATTCTTTTTGTATTAATTGTTTACCCAAAATTTCCACTAGTCTATAATTAACGGATGATTTTGAGTGTGTGATAAAAAACATACTGAATTATTTACATTGAAAATTAAAGGAAAGGCACCTCTACTACAATCAATGAAAGGCTAAAGCTTACTAAAAGGGTAAAGGCACCTCTACTACCAAAAGCTCATGCATCCAAATGGGAAACAACACTAACTTGTTATCATAATTCTTCACTCTTTTTTTACCACTTGGTAATATTGATTTCTTTTTTTTCTTCTTTTGTCTGATATCTAAAAGATAAATAATAGTAGTACTATTAGTTACAATTAAATAAAAGCAAATCTTTCAGATTATATTAATGACAACTTGTTAGTGCTTGGCAAAATTAACTAATCCCAAAAGTCAACAGATACATGAAAAGTTAATCAATATAAAACATCAGTATAATCTCATATGTGGAGTCGGGGTAGAATCAGAGGTAAATAGATTTTACTCTTACTATTAGGAATAGAAAGGTTGACTTTGATAGACACTATACTCAAAAGAAATATTTTCGAAACATGATATATATATATATATATATATGACAAGTTCATAACATTCCATTTTTAAAAATCTATGACATACTTAAAAGACATAACAGTAATTTTATGTCTGAATAGTAACTAAACTCAAAATGATTTCAAGTCACTAGCTTTTCTTCCTCAAATTTCCTTTAATTTTCAATGCAAATAATTTAGTATGTTTTTTATCATACACATTCAAAATCATCCGTTAATTATAGACTAGTGGAAATTTTGGGTAAACAATTAATACAAAAAGAATTGATAGCAGTAAAAGAGTAGTAAAAAAGCTGCCAGCACCTTACAAGGCTAAAAGCTGCCAGCGCTTTACAAGCCGCATGGATATCCGCGCCTTGCAGTGAAAACTCTAATTTAGACGGTGTTTAAATTTGTTGCCCTTTTGGTTTGATAAATAATTTTGTTGCCCTTTTGAAATTTTCGAAAAAATTTGTTGCCCTTTTGGCTCCGGCACTAATAAGATTTGCTTTTGGCTATTTTTTTTTTCTCAATATATTTGTGGCTGGATAATTCCACAAACCAAAATTCTAATACATTGTTTAATATAAAGGGACTGATGATGAACAAATAATCAAAATGAGAAATACTAGATTCATCTTAAATGATTGAATAGAGACACAAAGATTAAATAACAAGAAAATGTTTTCAATCAAGAAATGACACTTCTAGATTGCACAGATATAATGAACATTTTTCTACGTTATCCTTCAAAATAAAATAAAAAACAGTAGGTAGTTTAGTTGATTGGTTGTCCCACCAATTCATAAATATAAGTCAGTTGAGTTTTGAATGTGTATTTTTATACAAAAAATGTATTATTTTGATGTAGGGTAAATCTTTAATTATGCTCACTTTTTTTTTAACGAGATGGTGTCAGAGTCAGCTTAAACACATCTTAACTATTCTACGAGAGTACTTTCTATCTTCCAGAAGTAAGATTATATCTTAATTATGCATTAAGGTTTAAAAAAAGTTGAATCAAGATATGAGAGTTAGGAACATCATTAACAGTTCATACTTTTTCACAATGTCAAAGCACACAGTTCTCCTTTCAACATAGTAACACACAAAAATGGACTCAAGCATAGTAATTTCCTAGTTGGAATTTTGAAGATATAGGCTTTACACAGTGAAACTTGTTTTGCCAGCCTAATAATTCAGTAGGTTTTAGTCATGGAACATGGCTAGTGTAGCTACAAGTTGTGAATTTCAAAAAAGGGAGAGAGAGAGAGAGAGTGAACAACTACATACCTAAGAGGAACAAGTACCAGACCGAGTAGTTCTGTCCACCAAGGCTTGGAGCGATGAGAAAAGGAAATCACCTAATATTTTTATAACACTTAAGACCTCATGATCTCAACCTACTTCGTTGACCACTAAATAATGTCGTCCGTGAAAACAATGGTTTGCTGGGAGACAGAGCCCCCACTTCCTATTTGTAGCTGCCTGCTCATAATTGCAACTTGCTATTCCTAAGTCCTAACATAACCCAAACTGTTTTTACAGCTCAAATTAAAGGGCAAAAGGAAGATGAAAAGGACACATAGGTCTACATCCTAATGTACTAGAGTATTATTTTGCCTAACTTACTTGTAAGTCACACAGTGAATACATTAGTCTAAGAAGTAGCCTCTCCAGCTAATCATTTTACCTATTCTTAACTCAGTTCAGAGCCTCAAGGTCAAGGTTGCTTTCAAGTGCCATATAGGAGTTCAAGACTAGCACTCTACAGGTTCTGAATCCTAGAAAAAAAGGAATATTTCTGTTCCAACAATCATGCAATCTCTTCCAGATTATTTTGGTTCATCAATCAATTTTAAAATAAAGTATGAATTAACTAATCAAACAGGAACTTCCAAAAAAGGAAACAGATGAGGAAAAAACATTGAAGAAAAAACACAAATGACCCTACTGATAGTTAAACTAGGGACCTGATTTCAGTCCAACCATTTGATTAGAAGCTCACACTACTCCTGTTTTGCCTCAGTAAGCAAAAGTAAACACGAAGAACTACGTCCACAACTTCAAAAGCACAAGCAAGAAAAATGCTATGATGTTTTATAATAGCTTCATTAGAGTGATAAATATTCAGTAACTCGAATCAAGAGTGTGTGCGTGAGCGTGCAATTGCAAGTTTCCTCCCAATCATCAGTAACTCATCACCATTGCTACTTGAGACAAAGATGGAATGTTCCCAGCATTGTAGAGAAGCAAATGTAAGTGCAAATCCAATGCAAAAATGACAGTAGAACATGATGGAGAAGCCTCAATGATTTGGTTAACTAAGTAGTTAATGAATGAAATAATTCTTCCAATTATTACCATATAAAAATCATTTAAAAGAAATGTCATTTACAATACAAAAACACTATGTGATTTCTTCTCATCTGTCCTAGCCTTGGTGGACAGAGTTATGTAGTACCTATTGTTGATGGGAGGTAGAAGGTATCCCATGGAATTAGTCGAGGTGCGCAAAAGCTGGCCTTGACACATGGTTAGAAAAATTGTCATTACAGGAATGTAAGTGTAGATAATACTCTCATCCAGAAAAGAACTACAGCTATACTTCTACAGAAATCGACACAAAAAGAAAGCAGTAAAAAGAGCACTTGATAAGTAAAACCATTTAGTGAAGTGGTAACAACTTACAAGAGTGAAAAGCGAAAGAAATAGTAAATGCTTAACACAATTTGACAGTTGAGGCCATTTTCCTTTGATAAATTCAATATTTCTGTGGCAATAAAACTTCTAATCGGACTTCAAGATTTTTTAATTAAATGCTACACGCTTGCATACTGATAATTCTTATAACTTGTATTCCAGGGTTCAAGGAAGAGGCTGTTACAAGGATCTCATCACAAGCCGCATAGGTACCACTTTGCAGAAGGATAAGTACAATATCAAATATTAACTTTAGCTTTGATGCTTTGTGTTGCCATAATGTTTTCTTCTTAACCTTATTATAAATAATTTTGGGTCTTTGAGAAGCAACCAATTTGATGCACAAAGCTAACAACGAACAAACAGAAGCCACTAGCTGTCCTGCTTATGTAGGAGAGCTGTTTCTAACCTGTGATACCTTTCACTTGAAGTAGCAAATTTGTCGGGCTACTGAATTTATGATCCAGGATTTCTTCAAGCTTTCAAACATCAAGTCCCTTCCCACAAAATGAAAGAAAAATATGTTAGTGATGCAACTAGCAAAGTTATTCATAAGTGTCATTGACGCACGGTATCTTATAAAACTTTTTTTATAAATCAGCTAATGTGCGTTTAACACATTTAAAAGTGTGCATTTTAGAAGAGTTGTAAAACCTCAGCGCAAATGTTTGTTTATGCAACATTAGATAGCAATCAGTTAGAACACTAAAAGTGCATCTAGGGGTAAGGATTCCAATACTGACTGAGCAACTGATCATATAATAAAAATGACAGCCTGCTTTAACTATATCAAATAGCTTACACACCCATATCATATATTAGCACACTTGGCCTCCTTTAGCAAGTATAGCAACTTGAAGAAAAATGCATTTCAAATACTTGAATCTTAAAAACTTTCAAAAGTTCAATGAACATAAATGAAGTTTAGCGAAGATTTAACACATTGCCATGGAAAAGACCGAGAATGACAACCAAAGATGTAGCTATAGCAATTGACAATGGGATAGATTACACACCAAAAGACTCCCACAAACTATTTACACATGCATATATTGTTCAAATTTAGTGGCAATAAAACGTGGAAGGATCAACTAGTTTGAGATTTAGCTAAAGTTGATCGATATAATTGATAGAATGTTGTAGGAATCAAGGTGCAGTGATTAGAACACAACTGGTCAGGAAAAAGGTCTTGTTTCATAGACTAAATGCACCGATGGTGAGAACCAGTCCTGAATATGACTTCTAACATTTCAACTCCTACTCATTTCACTTTCCGGCTCTTTAAGTTAAATATCTCTACTTATAAATGCCTTGTATAATGTTTGGCCTCAGAGAAATTTCAGTTGATACCACAATTTATCATACCATATTTACAAAAGAAACTTTGCCTGTCCTTCAGAGTCTTGAAGCATGCAAACACAACTCTACTACTTCTGATAGAGGACTATGAAACACATGATGACTGCACCAAGGAGAACCGAGCCTGCAGACAATATATTTCTTGCCTCATGTTAGAGACATTTTTCGATGACTTATGTTAATGGTCTAAAAGACGTCAATATCAATAGTGCACATACTTGTTCAAATTATGAAAACCTACAACAATTCTTAAGAAGTTCTTAATAGAGTCATTTCATAGAGCGTTACACATGATGCAGCGCTATTAGCAAGATGATTATTCTTCCAAACATATGCACAGAAAATCCGTTCAAAGGAATAACTTCCTTCACACTATGCAACAGCTCAGATTTAATCCACACTCCAAACAAACGACATTTAGTGAGACATTACAACAACCTGTACAAGATACCTATTAAATCAGAAACACAACATCATGATTTCTTTTTTCTTTTTTTCTCCCTTTCTTTTTTTTTTATCCGGGGAGAATAATATTCATGCCGCAAAGTTGAGAATTCCAAGTATCCTTAATAAAATCTTTCGTAACAGCAGAGAAAATTTTGCGAACAATTGAAGAGAAGGTGGGAAAAGTTTAATTGTCATTCACAGTTGAGTACTGATTCTATGTAACCATGAACTTATGGTGAAACGAGGGAAGTAATAGACGTTGACCTAACTTTAACACTGTAGCTTTAGGATGATCCACAGATTTTCTGATTAAAGGGTAAAGAGTAGCAAACAAGCCAGTGGTCTCAAAGCCACAAAGACCCCAGATGCATAATCTTGTAAATGCTTCAACACATAGTTCCACCAATGTACAAAGTGAGAAAAATGAAGCAGTCTTTCTGGAACAGCGAACAAACAGCAGTAACTCCCTAGTCATCTCTCTATCTCTCTTAGAAGAATGGAGAAGCCTCTTAAAT
The DNA here is from genome assembly GCA_035578085.1 of Solanum pinnatisectum. Taxonomy (NCBI): domain Eukaryota; kingdom Viridiplantae; phylum Streptophyta; class Magnoliopsida; order Solanales; family Solanaceae; genus Solanum; species Solanum pinnatisectum. The sequence goes on along the minus strand of CM069078.1, from coordinate 46,054,278 downwards.
ATGAATGTTGGGAGAGGGAGAGAGAGAGAGAGAGAGAGAGGTTTCCATGGCTCTCAAAAGAAAAAAGAAAAAAAGAGGAAGACTTCTGGTTTCTTCTATTTTACCTAAACATTCCATGGCTTCATTCTACACACTTGTGTCGAACTTGTGTGATGAAAATGATTTGCCACCATTCTTGAGCAGTCAAGTTGCCACCAGTTTGAAATCATGCAGATTGAACTTTCATACAGAACAGAGACCTAAAGAAAAAAAAAAGGTCTTCGTCATCCATTTCCTAAGGGCTACATAACTGATCAACGAAGTGCAGAACAACAAAGATCCTAAGCTGTTTCTTGTATGTTTTAGCTTTACATAAGTTTCAGTTATCATGCCTTAACCATCTGTTGACATCATGTTTTTAACAATCATGAATTATTCATGGTAAAACTTTTTGTGGAAGAAGACACAGAAGTGAGGAGATGAACCTTCCATAACTTGTTAGAATCATGTTCAGGTGCAGAATGGGTCAAACTATCTTTTTTTTTCTATTTGTTATGGAATTATATGATAAAATCTCCCTTCATGACAAGGAAATTAGATTGATCCTACCTCCTCTCGCAGCTTCTGATCCTAGATTCAGCAACTGTTAACTCGTGAAAGATGTCGCAGAAGACACCTCAAGAGTTCCTTTCAAAGGAATGTTTTTTACTAGTAATCCAGCTTTTTCCAGGAAGTTTCAACTTTGTTAATCCAGAATCTACTCTCAACTTATTTACCAAATCCCACCTCCCATCACTAGCATACATATTTGAAAGCATAATTCTGTAACTACTATTCTCTAGCTTATTCCCAAAAAGATGACAAGCTACAATATCTGCGACCTCATAATTTCTATGAGCATCACAGCATGATAATAGTGCCCCCCAAATGCCAGAGTCAATTGGTTCTTGCAGAGACTGAACAAGTTCATAAGCTTCTCTTAATTGTCCTTCCATTCCAAGAAGCTTTACCATGTAAATATAATGTTCGGTGTTAGCTGAGATGTCAAATTGATCTTTCATTCTTCTGAAATATTCTCGACCATCATTGACAAGACCTGCATGGCAACATGCACAAAGAAGTGCAGAAAAAGTAGCTTCATCAGGTTTGTGCCCTTCCTCCAGTGCCTTCTCGAATATCTCAAAGGCCTGAGATGCAAGTCCATATAAACCAAGACTTGAAATAATTGAATTGTATGAAACAATATTCTTGAAAACCATAGTCTCATAAACTTGATATCCCAATTCCAAGAACCCACATTTCGAGTACATGTCAAGTAGAGCAGAGGAGACCATAACTTCCGAGTGAAATCCATTTCGAAAAGCATAACCATGTGTCTCAATGCCTGGCTGCACATTTGCCAACTGAGAACAAGCAGTCAGTACAGTGGCAATCAGCGATGCATCTGCCTTCCCACCTTTCATATTCATTTCTCTGAAGAAATCCAAGGCCTTGACACTATCCCCACACAGCGAAATACCACTTATTAAAGCAGACCATGTAACTAAATCAGGTTCTACAAGACTATCAAAGACGCTAAATGCTGAACCCATACATTTACACCTAGAATACATACTAACAAGAAGACTGCTTACATGATCATTCGACTCTACACCAAGTTTTAAACAAAATGCATGGATTGCTTCACCTATATTCAGCACACTAGGATCATCTATAGTCATAATCAGGCCTACCATTGAGTACTCATCAGGCCTCACCCCCATTATCTGCATTTCACTAAACAACTCTATCCCCTTCTCCAATTCCCCAAGACCCCCATAACCTGATATCATTGAATTCCATAGGACCAAATCAGGCCCGGCTATCCCAGAAAACACCTTGTTTGCATCAGCTATACAGCCTAATCTTGAATAAGCACTTACCAGTTGACTACTACAGATAAAGTCCAATTGCAACCCAGATAGAACAACCCCTCCATGTAAAACTCTTAAGCTGTGCAAATCAAATTTCTCAGAGCTGGCTTTTACAAGGCATGCATAAGTGAAGTTATCAGCCATTATTTCAGAATGAAGCATGTCCTTAAACAGCGAAAATGCATTTCTAAATTTGTGCGCTCTAGCATAAGCTCGAATTAAGGAGTTCCAGAGGTAAATGCTTCGGTGAGGAGTTTTATCAAACAGGTTGTGTGCTGAGATGATGTCGTTGTTTAGAGCATAGAATCTTATAATTCTTGTAGCGTAAAATGGGTCATGTGAGAGGTGAGTCTTGATTATGAAAGCGTGAAGCTCTTTGGTTCTTAAGATTGGAAGCTTCAGCTTTGACAGTTGAGCAAGAAGGGAGTAGAATGGGATGAACATCAGCACATTTCAAACAACTCTTTGTTTTTTTTAATTTTATTTTTTATTTTTTGTAAAAATTATGTAGAGTTTGAACTTTGATTTATACTTTATACCCCAGTTTCTAAGAATTAGTAAAATCTCTCGCTTGACTAATATACCTTAAACAGTTGCCCGAGTTACAAAGGAAGCCTCGAACTTATAGGGTATATAGATTGAGAAGGGAAATTGAACTCTATGAGATTAGATTTCACAGAAGAAAACAGAATAAAAAAGGTTAGTTGCACGTCTTTTAGGAGTAATGTGTCCTTTCTCTCTCCCCCGTGGATTCAGTCTCTCGGGTATCTATTAGCATATAGATCTTGTGTGCTACATAGAGTGATTTTGTACCATTATAACTTTATTTACTTTTAATTGCATCTAAAAAAAATTACCAGAATTTTTATTTTAAAACATAAGAAATTTGTAAATAACACACCAAATATTATTATTTTCTTTTATTGAAATGGTAAACGAGTATGTTACTCATTTTCTCGAATAACTTAAGTATATGCTCATATCTCTATTCACCAAATAGACAAAGTTATAATCTAATATAATTACATCACTATAAATAACAACATCTGACTATGAGTTTCTATCATTTCTCATCCTAACTAAACAAAAAATTTGTTAATAGACACATGTTGAACAGCTTAGTCTCAGAGGCCTCCAATCAAACCATGTCCTCATCTTTGACTTTGTACTAAAAGTAACCTGCATCACAAATCACACCACAATTCAGTTTCAAGCAAAGTAAATTATACTGCAATTTCTAAAGGAACTAAAACTACATAGGAAAATAGTAGGAGCGGATTCACTTAGTGTCAGTGCGCACCCAAATAGTAGTGGCTGCAGGTTTTCCCATATGGGTTCCAAAAGAAAAAAAAAAAGATTAAGGTCGAATTAGCAGGCATGGGATGGTTGTTTCAAGTGTGTAGAAGATAACTTGATGGCCTACCTCATATCAATTCTCTTTGTTTAAGTAATTGTAGTAATTACTGAACTTTCCGTTATTTGACTTTTCCTCGTCATCAGTATCGTAATCCTGGCTCATCTGTATCCCTGATTTAGGCCTTTGATCCATATTTTCGTCTTCCTGGATACATGAATTGTTAAATGAGGATCAGGTTGGATAATATACATAAAAACTCAAATGATCTTGAAAATAAACTAGTTCTGACCTTTTCTGGAACTACTGTTTACGGAAGGTGTCACTTGAAATGGAACACTAGGTACATGGGGTAAACACGAGAGTTGCTCCAGCAAAGTGTTCCTGCACCCACCAATTATTCATGTTAAATAACATCATCTCACACTCGTTAATGTTTCACAAAGATTCGAACATTATTAGATAGTATTTTCTGACAGTTCACTAAAAACAAGCCCTAAAAGAATGATGTTCAGTATTACCTGATCCTCTCTAGTTCTGAGGGCGAATTCTCATTCTTCATGGGTAATGATTCATGATAAAGAATATAATCAGGGGCAAAATACTCGTAAAACTCATTGTAAGGCAAGTCATTTTCAGGCTCTACTCCAACTGCAACTGCTGTCTGTAAACATTGAAGAAGTTCAACCTTAGCACAACAACTTATAAGACAAGTGAAAGGTAATAGGTGAAAATCTATAGACATGAAAAAGCACCAAAACGAAGAAATAGAGATTAAAGAGGTTCACCTCATAGCACCAGCACCGAGCAATAATTTTAACCGTATAACCTCCACCACCCAACATCATTAAAGGAACATTGAAAGACCTGAGAAATCGAATGCAATCTGCATGACCTTTGACAGACAAGTTAAAGACACCCAACCTGTCTCCGGCTAGTGAATCAGCACCACATTAAAGAACAATAGCTTCAAGTTGATAAACCTCCATCACTTTTTGGATTACAGGACGGAATAGACTACGGAAACTTTCATCATCAATACCATTATGCAATGGTGCATTTAAGGCATAGTACTTCCCGGTAGTTGCACCAATGTCTTTGGCATGCCCTGTACCAGGAAAGAAGTCTCCAAACTTATGAAAAGATACTGTCATAACCCGATCAGTGGTGTAAAAAGCCTCCTCAACTCCATTCCCATGATGAACATCAATGTCTACATACAATACACGCTGCACAACAACAATGAGCATGTTAAAGAAACAATAGTTTGTAACAAGCAGTTCTCCTGGCAATGAAACCATCAAAGCAAAAAATGTTATCCAGCTAAGGCCTACAAAGCACACTTATACACAATTAACAACAATTATTGAAATCATATCAGTGACTAATAAGTGATCAACTAAGTTCCAAATCTAAAAAATCGGATAAGTATTTTGGACTCCAAATTACTAGGTCCATCCAATTAAGTATGACCTAATCAACACAATATCAGAAAAGAATATAGTAATACTTCTTTACGTCAACAATACAAGACAATTCGTTAAATTATACTGAAATCGACAATGTCTTCCGGTCTATAATCCTTTTCTACATCCTCAAGACCCTTATTAACATATTGCTTACAAACTCAAAAGATATGTCAATATACATCAATGTCAATTCAAGTCAGACTCAACAACAATACGAGCAAATAAAAGCTCCACACCTGAGAACAAATAATGCCTAGCCTTTGCTCAAGTAAGCAACAATTCTCAATAACACACAAATAACTCGACTTTTTCAACGAAAAAACAACCTTTGATATATTACTTGCGGAACAAATAATATAAGCCAAACAGAGAAAAACAGGGCTAACATGAATACTCATAAAAATATTTACAGTAATAAAAATAGAGTATATAGTATTTACCTTGTGGACCTTGAGAAGTTCTAGAATTCCAAGAACAATATCATTGACATAGCAAAATCCAGAAGCTTCACTTTTTTTTGCATGATGCAACCCACCAGCCCAATTGATAGCTATATCAGCTTCGTTCCGATTAAGCTTAGCAGCGGAGCCAATTGAGCCACCAACTGAAGTTTGACAAAAATCAAAAGACCATAAAAAAGAGGGCAGTCAAAGCTTTCAGAGTCCGAACAGACATTGAAGCGTCTACGCTGGTAGGAATCGTACTTATCACTAACAATCTCCGGAGAAACTGAAGAGAGAATCTTCATATAGTCCGACGAGTGGAACCACCCAATTTCTTCCTTAGTCGCCGGAAACGGTTGAATTATCTCCATCTTACGGTGAAGATTATAGTTTAAAATAAGATTGTGGGCAACACGAATACGGTGAGGCCTCATTAGATGACCCTGGCCATAATAATATTCGCCGATGGAAGAGTCGAAGAAATAAGAAACATGGCGGTTTGTAGCGTCGGTACCCGGCGAACGGAGCGACGCTCCGCCCTCCACGACTGAAGAACCCATTGCGATTGCTGTAAACTGGTAAGTTTGTTAACTTATAGAAGTCTTTCGTAAATATTAGAAATACAAAAGAGAGAATAGAGTGAGTCGCTTTTTATAGGAAAAAGGCTCCAAATCCTTATTATAGTCGGAAACGAAAAAATTGAAATCTTTTTGTTAACTTTTATCGTGTTTTCATATAGTTGTCTTTATTTTTTTAGTAACTTATAAATACTACTAAATGTTATAAAACTATTGAATTGTGGATGTTTCTTTTCATCAACAACCTAACGTAATGAACCTGTTTAATGTAAGTCTTAAAGTTATACTAACATATTTGGTTAAAGGATGGAAACATATATTTTCTAAATTCTATAAAAGGGTATCATTTACCCTTGTGAAATAAACATTTGAAGAGATAAAAGAATACTCTCTACTCTATAAATACTCTCTACTCTATACTTCTCATTAGCATTTGTCATCCATTTGTTGTTTAGTATTATTGTATTTTGCTCTCATTTTGACAACACATTATCAGTACGAGTGTCTAACCAACTGAGATCTACTTAATTCAGAATTATCTTTTTCCCTAAAAGTTAATCAATTTTCATTTAGAGTCAGGTATACATTTATATGTTTATAACATCTCTAATAAGACTTGCATAAATCTTTGATCTATAATTTAATTACTGCATATATAACTTGATTTAGGTATTATTATGATACTTTACTAGGCATAATAATCAATACGTTTCAGGTTTATATTGTTATGTTATTTATATGCTACTAACTTATAACTTTAAATTAATTACTAAGTAATATGATAGCATGCTAGTTAAAATACTCATAAGTATTTTCTTAGATTTATGATAAGTACTTGTGTGTCATAAAGAATAATAGCATTATATTAATATTACTTGAAAATCTTACAAAACTTTGGCGTTAATAACTATTGACACTAGTAATAAATATTGTAAAATAATTAGAATATATATTAAATTTACTGTTTCATACTTTATGAATTTACTTGCTTTTGTAACATTCCATGTTCATGCATATAATATATTTTATATTGATTCTTAATCATTTGAAACATTAATATATCTTTTATTATAAAGAAATCAAAATCATGTTATTAACTCAACTATTTTATGATAGTTTTCGTCATGTCGAATTTGTCAAAGCTTGAATTTGTGGCACTTGATATTTTTGGAAAGAACTATTTGTCATGGGTAATTGATGCTAAAATTCACCTTACCGCTAAGGGTCTTGGTGATTGTTGTTGCTCCCCAATATACACGCAAGTGTACAAGGTCGCGCAAGTAATATAGATTCTTTAAGAAATGAGTTATTGTTTCCAAAGGACTTATGATCAATTTATATTCACTTAATTCTACAACTAAAAGTAAGAAGTAACCTTTTGAAGAGTTGATGATTTATTGTTTATCTACTAATAATTATGCACTAAATGAAAGTAACTAATTGTGAACGACTTTAATATGATGTTTCAAGCAAGTTAAAAGAAATTCCAGGGTTGCAGCATATACTGAATATCATATATCATATTATTGGCTTAGAATTAATTTCAGTTGTCAAGTTACTGGTTTATAGGGTTGATGATATGATCCGGGTTATACGCCTCTCGTCGCCTACCCCAGTTAGCTACCTAACTACAACATTGAGCGGGGAAAAATAGACTAACTGGTGAGCATTTATATTTCATCCTATTTGGTAACCAAGCAAGGTGTTCGTCTGGGCGTCACTCTTGAACACTAATCACCTTAATCTAATGGGTGGACCGAGCTCTCTATATTCTCTGGTCCATCTAATTCCTTCTCTCTCAATTTTAAGATTAGACAATGTATTTATCTCATGGTGATCAAGCACAAAATACTAAAACAAGAATATAGAAGTTACTTATAATGACAACCAAGAATTAATTTATAAAGCCTTTAATAATCAACAATCCATTCGTAGCTACAGCCCCAGAACTAGGGCGTTTAGCCACTCATACTATTAGAAAACCACAAAATACAATTGTTCATGCGATTTCCGAAAAACAGAAGAGTTAAAAGATCAAAACCTATTACAAACATAGATACTTGCTCTTGCACACCAATAAAAAGTCGAACCCTAACAATGGAGCCCTAGGAGTCTATTTATAAGAGTTAGAAAAGTTGGAGTCAAATCCCACTACAATTAGGAATCCCATTTAATGATTTTTTAACTGGAAAAGTCGGCATTTCCTTGGCGTGCCGCGCCTGCCATCGTGCCACAGAGGCGTCTAAATTCTTGAAGTCCTGGCACGTCGCGCCCAGCAGAGCGCCCCAAACATGCCCCAGTCCGGCATCCTCTGGCGCGGCGCGCCTCTCAGCGCGCCCAACACTATTGATTTTTGCTTTAATCATTTTCTTGCTCTTTTTTTTTCCCCTTCTTTCTTCGCTCCAACTCCAATTTCATCGAGAGTTCCTGAAACATCTAATCATGTGTGTGAGTGCACAATCATCACAAGTTACACCAAAAATCAAGTTAACAATTAAAGATCATTCTTCAATTTAATCAATTCATGGGCAATATTAACAACTTAGGCATATAAATATGCCTAAGATCAATTGTATAATCGAAGGAAATAAGACATCAAGTCAGGATAAAGCGAAAGCTCTGATTTTACTTCGTCATCATCTTGATGAAAGCCTGAAGGTTGAATACTTAACAGTGAAAGATTCACTTGAATTGTGGATAGGTTGGTATGACCACCTTAAGGCAACGGTATTGCCAAGGGCTTATTATGAGTGAATGCACTTACGGTTTCAAGATTATAAAATCGTAATTGAGTATAACTCTGTTGTATTTAGAATCACTTTCCAATTAAAATTATTTGGGGAAGTTATAAAAGAGGGCATGTTGGAAAAGACACAAACTACTTTCCATGCATCCAATATGATATCACAATAGCAATATCGTGAAAAGGATTTTAAAAAATACTCTGAATTAATCTCATGCCTTCTGGTGGCTGAGCAGCATAATGACCTTTAAATGAAAAATCATGACGCCCGTCCCGTTGGAAGTGCTTCATTATCAGAGGCACACGGGGTAGAAGCACACGGTCAGTCTGAAATAAGATAAAATAATTGGGGACATGATAATATGTGTGGGCATGGCAAAGACAAAAGACGATATAATAATCATCGAGGTGGCGGTCATAACAAAAGGGAGAACAATATGGATTCTCAAAATAATCCTTCAAAAGGCAAGGGCGATCACTGTCATCGTTGTGGCCTTAAAGGTCACTGGAAAAATGAATGTCGAGCACCTGAGCATTTTGTCAGGCTGTATCAGAATTCCTTCAAAAGAAAAGGAAATAAAGGCGGTGCCTTCTCTTCTAATGTCCGGGTGGAGTCACACTTGACTCTCAAAGATGATGCCCACGCAGGATCTTCTCAAAAATATGATGAGAATGTTAAGGCAAATTTATCATTGAAAGATGATGTTTTGATGGGTGATATTACTCATCTAGAAGCTGAGGACTTCTTTGGGGATCGCAATTGAAGATTGATAATAGAACTGGGAAATAAAATAATGTTGTTTTGTGTTTTTAATGTCTTATTTAAAGTTCATGTACTTAAATTTTCTTTTGTTAAGTTTCGTGCTTCTTATTATGTATTTTTCTTTTTATGAAGATAAATAAAATTTCTCAATCTTTTGTTGGATCAAAGATGAGTAATGGAGATATGTGTCTTCTGGACAGTGTCACAACTCATACGATACTAGAAGAAAAGAAATATTTCTCTCATTTGGTAATGAAAAAGGCATATGTTAATACAATATTCGGTAGTACAAAATTGATTGAGGGCTCTGGAAGAGTGGCCTTATTACTACCTGGAGGAACATTATTGATAATTGATAATGCATTGTATTGTAGTAAGTCTTATAGAAACTTGTTAAGTTTCAAGGTTATTCGCCAAAATAACTATCATGTTGAGACTGTGAATGAAGGAAATATTAAATACCTTTATATTACTACAATAAATGCGGAGAAAAAAACTATGCATGAAAAACTGCCTGCACTTTCTTCTGGATTGTACCATACAAATATTGGTATAGTTGAATCACATGTCGTAGTAAACAAATGGTTTACTGGTTCTAATGATTTTATCATTTGGCATCACCAGTTGGTCCATCCCGGTTATAATATGATGCGCAAAGTAATTGAGAATTCACTTGGGCACACTTTGAAGAATATTTATGTTCTTCAATCAAAGGAATTCTCTTGTGTTGCTTGTTCACAAGAAAAGTTGGTTATCAAACCATCAGTGGCTAAGGTTGGGGTGGAATCCCCTGCATTTCTGGAACGGATACAGGGTGATATATGTGGACCTATTCACCCTGCATGTGGACCATTTAAATATTATATGGTCTTGACAGATGCATCTACAAGATGATCAAATGTGGCTTATTGTTAACTCGCAATATGGCTTTTGCAAGGCTGTTGGCTCAAATACTAAGGTTAAAAGCACAATTTCCAGATTATGCAATAAAGACAATTCGTCTTGATAATACTGGTGAGTTTACATTTCAGGCATTTAATGATTATTGTTTATCTACTGGAATAATAGTTGAACACTCTGTTGCACATGTTCATACTTAAAATGGTCTAGTAGAGTCATTGATTAAACGCCTTTCATTAATAGCTAAACCATTTTTTATGCGGACAAAGTTGTTTGTTTTAGTTTGAGGGAATGTTATTTTGCATGCAGCGGCACTTGTGCGCATAAGGCCAACCAATTATCATGACATCTCCCCATTGCAATTGGTTTTTGGTCAGGAGCCAAACATTTCCCATCTTAGCATTTTTGGTTGTATAGTATATGTTCCCATTGCTCCACCACAACACACAAAGATGGGTCCCCAAAGAATGTTGGAGATATATGTTGGGTATGAATCTCGATCTATTATAAAATATTTGGAACCTAGAACTGGAGATCTATTTACGGCAAGGTTTACTGATTGTCATTTTGTTGAATCAGTATACCCAACATTAGGGGGAGAACAAAAGCAGTTCGGAAATGAGATAGATTAAAATTCACTTTCACTGTCTCATTTAGAATCTCGAACAAATCAATGTGAACAAAAAGTTCAAAAGATAATTTATTTGTAGAATATTGCAAATCAATTGCCGGATGCATTTACTAACCTTTCATGGGTTACTAAATCATATATCCCAGATGCTAATGCTCAAGTTCGACTTGATATCCCGATAGAACAAAATATTAAGGCAAACGAGTTTGGACCACGCTTAAAACGTAGTAGATCAATTGATTCCAATGATAAAAATTCTCGAAAAAGAATAGGAATAAATGATCAAGATGATCATAATATATAGAAAATTGCTTATGAAGAGATCCGAGACATAATAAATGAAGACACCACAGAGGAGGTCCATGTACCTAAAAATAATGAGAATGAAGAAATCTCTATAAATTATGTCTCGACAAGAAAAAAGTGGAATTGAAAAAATATTGTGGTGGATAATATTTTTGCCTATAATGTTGTAGTTGAAATAATGCAGCAAGATGAGGATTTAGAACCAAGATCTGTCAATGAATGTAGACAGAGAAATGATTGGTCAAAATGAAAGGAAGCAATTCAAACAGAATTGGCTTCGCTTGAAAAGCGTGAAGTTTTTGGACCAATAGTACGAACACCTGAAGGTGTCAAGCCAGTTGGGTACAAGTGGGTTTTTGTCCGAAAACGCAATGAAAATAGTAAAGTACTAAGATATAAAGCACAACTTGTGGCACAAAGATTTTTGCAAAGGCCTGACATTGATTATGAGGAGACATATTCTCCCGTGGTAGATGCAATTACCATCAAGTATCTAATAAATATGGCAGTTCATGAAAAGCTTGAAATGCATCTAATGGACGTTGTCACAGCCTATTTATATGGCTCACTAAACCACAATATTTTTATGAAAATCCCTGAAGCACTCACAGTGCTTAAAGCATATAAAAATTAAAAAGAAAGTTGTTCAATAAAGTTTTAGAGATCCTTATATGGATTGAAATAATCAGGGCGAATGTGATATAACCGTCTTAGCAAATATTTACTAAATGAAGGGTATAAGAATGACCCTATATGTCCTTGTATTTTATACGAAGGTCAAAATCTGAATTTATAATAATATCTGTTTATGTTGATGACTTGAACATCATTGGAACTCCTGAAGAGCTTTCAAATGTTGTTGAGTGTTTGAAGAAATAATTTGAAATGAAAGATCTTGATAAGACAAAATTTTGTTTTGGACTTCAGATTGAACATTTGACAAATGATATATTTATTCATCAATCAACATATATTGAAAATGTTTTAATACATGGATAAATCACACCCATTGAGTACCCCGATGGTTGTGAGATCTCTTGTTATTAATAAAGATCCATTTCGACCTCAAGAAAAGGATGAAGAGCTTCTTGGTGATGAAACACCATATCTCAGTGCTATTAGAGCACTAATATACCTTGCCAACAATACCCGACCAGATATTTGCTTCTTAGTAAGTTTATTGGCGAGATTCAGCTCATGTCCAACAAGAAGACATTGGAAAGGTGTTAAAAATATATTCAGATATCTTTAAGGAACAATTGATATGGGATTGTTGTATTCTAATGCTTCCAAGTCAGAATTAATCAGTTGTGCAGATGCAGGATATTTGTCCGACCCACATAAAGCCCGATCTCAGACAGGTTGTTTATTCACCTATGGAGGTACAGCTGTATTGTGGCCTTCAATGAAGCAAACAATAGTTGCTACTTCTTCAAATCATGCAGAGATAATAGCCATTCATGAAGCCAGTCGAGAGTGTGTATGGTTGAGATCAATAACTCAACATATTTTGTAATTATGCGGTCTTTCCGTGCAAACAAAGAGTCCAACAATATTGTATGAAGATAATGTTGTTTGCATAGCTCAATTAAAATGAGGGTCTATCAAAGGAGACCGAACAAAGCATATTTCACCTAAGTTCTTTTTTACACATGATCTTCAACAAAATGGTGAGATAAATGTTCAACAAATTCGTTTGAATGATAATCTTGTAGATTTATTCACTAAGGCATTGCCAATGTCAACATTGAGAAGCTAAGATATAAGATTGGAATGCGTCGTCTCCAAGATATCAAATAAATTTTTCATCAGGGGGGGAGTAAAATATGCGTTGTACTCTTTTTCTCTTAGCCAAGGTTTTGTCCCATTGGGTTTTCCTAGTAAGGTTTTTAATAAGGCAAAACTCAAGGCGTCTTACAAGATGTGTGTACTCTTTTTCCTTCACTAGGCTTTTTCCCTAGTAAGTTTTTAACGAGGCACATTATCTATAAACATCCAAGGGGGAGTGTTATAAAACCATTGAACTGTGGATGTTTCTTTTCATCAACAACCTAACGTAATGAACCTATTTAATGTAAGTCTTAAAGTTGTACTAACGTACTTGGTTAAAGGATATAAACGGATGTTTTCTAAATCCTATAAAAGGGTATCATTTACCCTTGTGAAATACACACTTGAAGAGATAAAAGAATACTCTCTACTCTATACTTCTCATTAGCATTTGTCTTCCATTTCTTGTTTAGTATTATTGTATTTTGCTCTCATTTTACAACACTAAAGTCTATTTTTTTTTTTTTACAATTGTTTAATTTTAAATTTTCTAATGACATGTTTTAGGCTATTAAATTTTTCTAAAAAAATATTACTCTGTCTATTTCATATTAACTAAATTTATGAAATAATGCACACTTATTAATAAAACATTTATGGACATAATTTAAATCATTTTTTTTTTACTATTAACCTTTATAAAATCATAAATATAATTTTGTAAATAGTGCAATTTATCTCCTAAAAAATCTATCTCTACTAAATTCATGTGCAAGTAGTCCATCTACTAAATTATGTGTTCTGGCTTTATTATTACTTTAATAAATGTGTGAAGAGTGAGTAATGTAGTAAAAAAAGCAGTATTAAATTGATATAAATAAATAAGGATAAGGTGTGCAAAAAAACAAGAGAGTAAGACTTCATTTAATTTCATTAAAATTTGAATTTTAAAATAATACATATTTGAATAATTAAGATACTATCGACAAATCTTAGCGCTAAATGATTAAAATTATATGTTTTTCAACATTTGAATATGCAAATTTATTTTTAAACACAATAATATACACTTTAAATGAAAAGGTAATTAGATATTCAAAGAATATAAAATTAATAAAGTAAATCATTACATTTATGTTCATTAGTGATGGTGAAGATGGTTTGTAAAGGTGATAGTGGTAACAATTGGTAATTGTGATTAGTAATGGTGGTGGTGATAGTTGTATGGTGAAAATTATTGGTATAAAGTGATTAGCATGATAATGACAAGTTGATGTTAGTAATTAACAGTGTTGATGGAAATGACTGAAGAATTTGTAGTGTTGATGATATGTTGGTGATAGTTGACAATGGTGCTAGTTGTGGTGGTGAAAATGATTAGCAATAGAGATTTATTGCACTAATTGTAGTGACTGACAGTAATAATGGAGGTGATGATGTCATCATGGCGATTGTGATGCTAACAAATAGGGGTGTCAAAAATGAACCCAAACATAGGTAACCCGCCTAGAATTTTAAGGGTTGGGCTCAAGATAATTTGAATTGGGTTCAATCTCAACTCATTCAAGCATAACCCATTTTAACAGAATCCTCAATTGAGCCCAATTCAATCTCCTATTTCAACCCATTTTAAAACTATTTACTAAGATATGTTCCTATATTAAAGTATGAATTATTATCTATTTAACATCTTTTAGGATTTATCTATCAATTTGTTACTTTTTTTAAAAAAAAAAAAATCTTGAGGTTAAATTCAAATTGTGATAATAAAAGTTAAACATCACTATGTTAAAATTATTGAAATTAATCGGGTCAAGTTGGACGGGTCAAGACCCAACCCAAAGTAAACTTGGGTGGGTCAAGACCCAACCCGATTTCTATTTCAATCCATTTTAATATCTCCAATTTTAACTCAACCCGCTCATTTGACACCCCTAGTAACAAAGAATGTAATTGTATTAACTAAGATGATAGCAATTGCCCGTAGTAATTGATGATGATGATGATGGTTGTAATGTGCCTAAAATTAATTCAATTTTGGAAATGTTTTGGAGAACTTTTTCCTAATGGGCGTAAAACTAATTCAATTTTGGAAATGTTTTGGAGAATTTTTTCCTAATGGGTCTAATATTAATTCGTTTGGACTTGGTCTAATAAAATGACATAATATAAAGTCTGGGCCTGACTGGTGGTGCTAAACTCAACCAGTTAACCCAGCCCAATCCAACCCAACCCGTATTATTCTTTTCTACCCATTTTGAATTGTTTTTTCCCTTTTCGGAGTTCTATTTTTCTTCGACTTATTAATATATTACACTATCAAATTAAATTACTTGCGATCATAGGTGACCATTAAAAATAAGCACAATCTACTAACTTGAAACAATATCAAATAACCTGCAATAAACAAGTTGAAGCATACTGATAATATAAAAAAGAATCATTATTAATGCGTACTTGTCATTTTTTGCTTTTCTGACAAAGAAGACAAGCTATAATTAGTTAAAAATATTATAACTAATGGTTCCTTTAGATATCATTATTTAAGTTTTATTTTCGTAACAGATAAACTTTGTCTACAATTTTTTTTAAGTATACAATTATTTCTAAATGTGAAATTTAATTGATGAAAATAAAATTAAGCGCTCATCAAGTCCACCTAAATATAGGAGTGACAAAACTAATCTAAATTCATTTAATCCGTCCAAGTTTTAAAGATTTTGAGCTGAAATTACTCCAAATGTATGCCTTTTCTTTTCCACGCAAAATTTGTAAAAAGAATTTCTCTAAAACTCCATTATTATTTATCTAAATACATATTTTTAGCTGGGTTAATGAATTTACAACTTTGCAATTATTTTTTATTTCATTTTTAGATAAAATGATATATTTGTTTAACTACATTTATGTATTCCTTCTTTGATGCAAACTTGGAATTTGTTTCAATTGTGCTTTTTCTTTTTCAAATCCCAAAATTTAAAGGAACTAACATATATTCAAATTCCGATATAAGGTAGAGTTCCAAATATTACATTTTTTTTAATATAGAAATATGTTTGGCTTAAAATATAATTTAGCACGATAATAGACATATCTAGTTAAACATATAGATGTATTTGTCTTTTCTTTTTTGATAAGCAAAAATTGTATCCCTACGACAAGTTTTTATTTTTAAAGGAATTCCTAAAATTATAGTATTATAAACTTCACGGTGAATCTATTTAGTTTATGTTACTGTTATTGTGTTGAAATTAAAGTATATATAAAATTAGAATTATTTATTATAATATGATATTCTATTACCTTTTTTTTTGTGATATGTGTATTTTCTTCTAAAGATAATTTTATCTAATAATGGAGATGTGAAGAGTATGAATCTTAACCAAAGACATCACATAATTAAAAATCTTCAATTTCACCAACATTACACCAAAATATTACCATTTTGTTCAATGTAAAGTTATTTCTTAAAAAAATTAATTTAGTTCTCAGAGGATATAAAAGATTGTTAGTAATATTTTGGGAATATTTTTGCCTATCCTGTTTTGATATCTATGATTTTAATATTATAAGAATATTGATAAATAGTATTTACTTATCTTGACTCACCCATTTTTGTTCACTATATTTTTTCAAATTATAAACTATTTTTTTTCTCTCAGGACTGTCATCTAGTATTAGTGCTCAATAAAACGAGAGATAAAGATAAAAAATACTAAGTAAATTCTTTTTGTTTGTCTAAGATTCAATGAGCAAATCAAAGTTACTTGAATCTAAATTTACTCATACGTCAGATTTTAATTTAAGAAAATTTGGGGAAATCAGATCGGGTCGACCAACCACCAAAGATTCTTTAGAGTCATGATCATAACTGAATCATAGCGTAGAATGTAGATTAAAAGAAGGAGAATGAATTGTGTGTAGTAATTAAGTTATTAGTAGACATAATGATGCTCATAAGTTGATTAATTAGTGAGGATACATCTTGTCAAATTATTACAATCTTAACTTCAAACAGGGGTTAGTTTTATCTTCATACCATGGCCTCAAAAGCCTTTATAAATTTTCTGCCATTCAATTAAGTCAAAAGTTGTAATTGTAGTGCCTTGAGAAGAAAACTTTCAATTTCCATCTTTGTCTAATCATGACGCTTAGTAGTCGTTTTATGTGAGGTATAAGGTATAATAATTTTTTAGAATAAGATTTTACTCTGCATTTTTTTTGGAAGTATTAGGTAATCCTTGAATTGTTGTATATTTATTTCATCATTTATACTTTAGTTATTGGATAAGTTCGTTTATTTGCTGAAATAACTTATTTCGACATTACCTGTTTTAGTTCATAATTTTATGTATTTAACATTGTCACGTTTTTCAATTAATCCAAATTTGACAATTTGAAGAATATTATCGATAGATGAGGGTCCACCATTCCACCTTTCCCGTAACTACTACTTTATTCATAGATTTACCTTTCCCATATTAGGACTAAAAATCCATATACGTAGCACTTATACAAAAAGCTTAAAGTAGAGAAATAAGAGCTGTTAAAATCAAATTTAAATTATTACTACTTGTTGTGAGTTTTATACTTTATTTATTTACTATTTTCTTTATTTATTTAAATTATCATTATTTATCTAAACTATCACTTCATTTGCCAAGTGGATCGATTTAGAAAGGGGGTTAAGCCTCCACGCACCTGTTGCATATCTATTTATTTCAATTTTCAAACATCTATTACATGTGATATTTATTATGTACATGATTTTCTTTGCACAAAAAGTCTCCTTGTTCATTGTAAAGATAAAATCATGTCGATTCTCTAAGAAGAAAAAGAGGAGAGCTACCCTTAATTTATACGGATTTATTTAAATTTATATTTTTAAAATTATTAAAAAATAAATTTAAAAAATATTTATTTAAAACTACTAAAAAAAAAAAAGTAAAAAAAAAAAATATGTATATATAATATATTTTATTTATTATTTTTTTTTATTTTTTTTTTATGATAATAATTGGTGAGTAATTCATATATATATAATATATAATATTATATATATATACCATAGACTATATACGTCCTATTCAATAAGTCACACGGACAGCCTACTACTACTTTATTATTTATTATTTAAATAATTTTTTCATAAATTTTTTTTTTTTTTTTTTTTTTTTTTAATAGTGTAACAACGTGTTTTTATATAATATGATATAACATGTTTTCTTACTAGATTTAATAATAATGAATGAAATTAGTGTACATAGAGCACGCTAGGCTCTCTATCATGTTTTCAACTTTTACTTGTGTTTTCGGCCTTTAAAAAATCTTTCTAATCAGAGAAGTACAAACAAATAAATAAAAAAATGTCTAAACACTATATAAATACCATCGGAAAGCAGTATTTTAAAAAAACGACCGTCTCATGACTACTCATATTGTGGCCCAAAGCTATGACAATACAATTCGATTGGCCTACATATTTTAGACTTATATTTTTAAAAAAAAAAAAAAAAACTTTGTAATATCTCTATCTATATATTGTGGTGGAAGGCTAAAAGGGTCCACCCAAAAATGAATAATGTTGTAGTATAAGACCTATATATATTAAGTAGAAATAAATATATGATGCACCACTAGTTGGAAAAAACCCCAAAAAAGAAATTAAACTTTGGGGAAAAATTATATGGAGAAGATGGGAGCTACTTCTTAAACGTGTGTATATTTCGAACAAGTTGGTGACAATTATGATTGGTCCCTATTCAAACTAAACTTTTGACATTATTATTTATTATCAGAGATATAGACGTAAAAGCAAACAAACAAGTACCAATTAAATTGTCCTATTTTAATCAACGTATCTTCATTGTTTACTGCGATAAAAATAATTTTTAACGGTTATAAATATACACAGTAATAAAGAGTGTTAAAGTCTTTATCAGCATTAGTTGTTTGTCATTAGATTGAATGTCGCTATAGGCTTATAAGACATTTACAAAGACAACTAATTGCTGCTAAAAGAACGTATTTAATGACAATTAAACTATTGCCACTAAAAATCACTGATGTAGTGATTACATTTACTTTAATCAAGATATTGAAACATCAGTAATGGATTATGACAAAACTCAATGTTGAGCATGAAGATCCACCATTAATGGTGGATTCTAGAACATACTGTATTCAATCAATTAAAGAGAATCAATTGAGAAGATAAACTTTTGTCATTTTTGAATGATGAAAATCAACTGTAAATTGCATACAATGTCAAACATTTATACTACTTAAGAGAATTTAGAAAGTTCCTAATCAAAGCATAAACGAAAATCTAACTAACTAACTAAATCTGTTAACTAACTAACTCTGTGAAACTTACTGTTAACTAACTAACATAATTAATCTCAACACCCCCCCTTAAAGTTGGAAGTGAGGTAATCGCAGCCAACTTGTTCAGCATAGCAATATGTTTGATTCCAGTTAAAGCTTTTGTGAAAATGTTGGCCAACTGATCACAGGTGTTAATGTGATGAAGTGAAATTAAGCCTTCTTGGAGCTTGGATCTGACAAAATGGCAATCCACTTCAATGTGTTTGGTCCTCTCGTGAAACACGGGGTTCTTGACAATATGGAGAGCAGCCTAGCTGTCACAATACACAGGGGAAGGACCAATGGGAGGAACAGTTAACTCAGTAAACAATTGATGCATCCAAACTAGTTCTCCAACCACTTTTCTTAGTGACCTATACTCAGCTTCTACTGATGACAAAAATATGGTGTCCTATTTCTTGGATTTCCAGCTGATAGGACTGGTGCCTAGCAAGACACTATAGCCACTAACAGACCTCCTAGAATCAGGGCAAGAAGCCCAATCAGAGTCACAGAAAGCCTGTATACCAAAATCAGGAGAAGCAGACATAAAAATACCCAAAGTAGGGTCTTTCCGAAGATATCTCAACATATGAAATGCAGCTTTGACATGAGGTTCCCTTCCGTCTTGCATGTATTGACTCAAGTGTTGTATCCCATAGGTGATATCAAGTCTAGTATGAGTAAGAAAATTTAACTTTTCAACCAATTTTCTATACAAAGTGGGATCAGGCAAAGGTTCTCCTTCATGAGCTTTGAGTTTAACTGTAGGATCCAGGGGAGATGTTACAGGGGTAAAACCACTAACATGAAATTCTTTAAAGAGGTCCTGAACAAATTTCCTTTGGGAAATGAGTATTCCATCATTCTTGTACAAAATTTCTAATCCTAGAAAATAGTGCAGCTTACCAAGGTCCTTGATTTTGAACTAATCATTAAGGAAACTTTTGAGACTAATGATTTCCTCAGTATCTGTTCCTGTTATAAGAATTTCATCCACATAGACCCCTAGGAAAACAGTAGAGTGCCCTTTTTCCCTAAAAAATAAAGAGTAATCATGTAATGAATGAGTATAACCCCTTGAGTTGAGAGTTGCAGTCAATTTCTCATACCATTGTCAACTTGCTTGTTTCAATCCATAGAGTGACTTATTGAGCTTGCAAACCAAACATGTATGTGGCACATCAAGACCTGGAGGTACATCCATATAGACTTCCTCATATAAATCTCCATGAAGGAAAACATTATTCACATCAAGTTAGTATATGTTCCATTATTTCTTAGTAGCATTGGCAATCAAAGCCCTTGCAATTGTCATCTTGACAACTGGAGAGAAGGTTTCTGTATAATCTATGCCATGATGTTGAGTGTAACCTTTTACCACTAGCCTTGCCTTGTACCTTTCTACACTTCCATCAGCCTTATGCTTAACTTTATAAACCCACCTACAACCAACAGATTTCTTACCAATAGGCAGAGGCATGAGAGACCAAGTGTTATTATTATGCAGGGCAGTAAACTCTTGGGTCATAGTTGTTTGCCAAGAAGGATCAAGAGTTGTATCTTCATAACTGGATGACTCACAATCATGAGTAATATTTAAAGCAAAAACCTGACTGTCAGGATTTAGATCTTCAGGAGATATATGGTGATTAAGAGAAAAACAGGCAGTTAGGGAAGAAGGATTTAGTGTGGATTGTTTTGTGTTAGGTGCAGTGCAAACATAATCAGATAGGTATGAAGGCAATTTATGTGTTCTATTAGATTTTCTAGTTTTAACATTGTGTTGTTGGACTGGTTGTGGAGGTGAAAGTATAGTAGGTTGAGAAGTTGTGGGAGTGTCAATGAGAGAATGGGGAGATGGACATGGAGGTTCAGGAGACATTGGAGGATTTGTGTTACATGACATGTTTTGATATCACTGAACAGGAGAATTAGATGAGGAGTAAGAAGTGGGGTCAACAAAGAATGGAGATTGAATAGGAGAGGAAGGAAAAAAAGTAGGATCTGCAGATAAAACAAAAGGGAATATTGTTTCATGAAAAGTCACATCTCTGGAGACATACAACTTCTTAGTGGCCAGACTCATTACCTTGTATCCTTTTGTGCCAAAGGGGTATCCAACAAAAGACATGTGGAGATGTCATAGGGTCGAACTTAGATCTTTGTGATTTAGGGATGGTTGAGTAACATAGGCATCCAAAACTTCTCAGGTGTGAGTAAAGAGGCTTCTGGTTATATAACAACTCATAAGGGCATTTATTTTTAAGGGGTGTTGAAGGCAGTCGATTGATGATGTATGTAGCAGTTAATATACACTCACATCAATATTTTATTGGTAGTTTGGACTGAAAAAGAAGTGTCCTAGCAGTTTCAAGTATGTATTTGTGTTTTCTTTCCACCACATCATTTTGTTGAGGTGTGTATGGACAAGATTTTTGGTGATGAATGCCTTTGGATTAGAAGAATAGGATGGACTCGGTATTAGTGAACTCAAGACCATTGTCTGATCTGATTACCTTTTTGGTGGTTTTGAATTGGTTCTCAACCATATTGGTGAAGGCTTTAATAACATGTAGAGCATTGTTTTTGTGACTAAGTAGGTGTGTCCAAGTTGACCTATCGTCTACAAAGGTAATAAAGAATCTAAATTTATCATGTGTGGGTGTTTGGTATGGTCCCCACAAATCAACATGCACTAATTCAAATATAGCAAAGCTTCTATGAATACTTGGCTGAAAAGGTAGTTTGATTTGTCTTGCCATAGGACAAATGGGGCAAAGGAAAGGTTGTTTGGGGGAGAAGTCCACAGGGATTGATGGTATACCTTTCATTTTTACAAAAGGAACATAGCTGAGTCTATAATGCCACAAGAGGTCTGCACTGTCAGCCTTTAACAAACTAGAAGCAACGCTAACATCAGCAGAAACAACATTCTTCTTATTATCAGATAAAGAGTTCAATACATTTTGATGAAGTGAACAAGAATGGGAATTACATTTGCAACACATTTTATCATGTCTATGAAGAAAAAAACAAGAAAGAGGATCCTTGGTTGATGTATTATGCCTGCTCTTTTAGAGACAGTTGGAGCACAAGAGATTCAAGCCATCATGCACTTTACCAAGTTCCAGAGGCCTCTTCAGTGAAGGGGCCTGCAGAAGACAAGAGGTGTTAGTGAAAGAGACAATACACTTAAGGTGCACTGTTAAAGAGTTGATTGAAATCAAGTTATACTGGAAAGAAGGGATGAACAAAACGTTGTACAATGTGATATGTGGTGTCAGTTGCACATTTCCAACTTCTGTGACCTTAACCTTGTATCCATTAGGTAGACTAACTAATAAGGGATATGGTAGTGTAAAAACATTGGTGAGGTGATGCTTGATAAGGGTCATATGGTGTGATGCCCCTGAATTTATAATCCACAGGTCAGGTTTTGTTTTGTAACATTCACATGCGAGTTTGTCAAAAGTTACATAAGAGGTACAAGCAGTGATAACTGCAAAGTTCATAGCTGAATTTGTCATATTGCCAGAGTTCTCTGTTGTATTGAGTGTTTGAAATTGATGGAGTAGATAAGCAAGTTGATCACATTGTTCCTTAAATATTCCACTATTTGAGTTGTCTGGATTGTTGACTTGATTTTTAGATCTATTTCCATGTTCCATATTGAGACCACAAGATAATCCTGCAGAGTTAGCTGTCACACTTTCACCTTTATTGTTATACTTGTAACCATTGTTTGCTTGCCCATAATTTTGTTGCCAGTGGGATTGATTGTAAAATGGCTGTCAACAGTTCTGTGGTCTTTGAGATCTATTGTTCCCATTGTAGGAATTTTGTGGGTGTCCCATGTAGCTTATAACACTTTTCTTTGATGTGACCTGATCTCTTACAGTGATCACAGAAAGGTCTGCCTCTGTGAGAAGAAGAAGAAGAAGAGTAATTGGGTTTGAAATCCTTACTTCCTGAAGTGCCTGAAGTATTAGCAACAAAAGTGCCTCCTGACGATGTTCCTGAAGTACTAGCATGAAGAGAACTGGATTCAGCAAACAATTGATTATTTGGCTTAAACTCTCATTGTTTCTCTTTCTGATTCAATAGGGCAAAAGCTTGTGCCATTGATGGAAGAGGATTCATCATTAATATGTTTCATCTGATTATTGTGTAAACTTCGTTTAATCCCATGAGAAATTGAATTAACCTCCTATCCTGTTCGACTTTGTGCATAAGATCCTTTGCTCCACAAGTACATGCACATTTGCAGTGACTCTTTATGCATAAACTGCTCAATTCCTCCCAAAGTTTCTTCATCCTAGTGTAGTAGGTTGTGATATCCAAAACGCCTTGAATGAGATCATTGATTTCCTTTTGAATCTGATATAACTTGGCACCATTAGTCTGATCATAACGATCTTCCAAATCATTCCATAGTTCCAAAGCATTGTCTACGTATTCGACACTGTCAGCAATATCTCTGCTTAGGGAGTTAAGGATCCAAGACGTAACCATGTCATCACATCGTTCCCATTGCCTATACTCTGGATCATTAGAATGTGGTTTCTTAGATTCGCCATTTATGAACCCTAGCTTATTTTTGACAGATAATGATCTAAGTATGACCCTTCTCCAGGATCGATATCCAATCCAATCGAAAGGAACTGGTACAAGAGAAGCACCTGAACTATCAGATGGATGTAGGTACAAAATAGTACCTACTTCAATCGTTTTAGTAACCCCTGGATC
The DNA here is from genome assembly GCA_035578085.1 of Solanum pinnatisectum. Lineage (NCBI taxonomy): Eukaryota > Viridiplantae > Streptophyta > Magnoliopsida > Solanales > Solanaceae > Solanum > Solanum pinnatisectum. The sequence continues at coordinate 46,030,314 of CM069078.1, read as the reverse complement.
AGTGACTTCCACCATTATAGCAGATCAGAAAGAAAAAAAAATTGAAGAAACGAACAGTTAAGAAGGCTACGAACAACAACAAGAGAGGGAAACAAAAATTGATGCAATCAGAGGAACCTGAAACAACTGGAGAAGAACAGCGATTCTTCAGCAAAGAGATGAGAAAAGCAGGGATGATCGATTCCTTGCTCTGATACCATGACAAAACTCAATGTTAAGCATAAAGATCCACCATTAATGGTGGATTCTAGAACATACTGTATTCAATCAGTTAGAGAGGATCAATTGAGAAGATAAACTTTTCTCATTTTTGAATGATGAAAGCCAATTGTAAACTGCATACAATGTCACACATTTATACAACTTGAGAGAATCTAGAAAGTTCCTAATCAAAGCATAAAAAGAAATCTAACTAACTAACTAAATTTGTTAACTAACTAACTCTGTGAAACTTACTGTTAATTAACTAACATAATTAATCTCAACAGATTATCGAGAAATTATATTAGTTACGAATAAAGAACAATTTAGTAATGAATTAACAATGAATTGACATAGTGATGATAAATCAATATTTATAATTTGGAGTCTACACCGACAGAAGATAAATTCTTTCCATCAATTTGGCTCCAATGACATTATTATATAAATATATTTTATATTATCTACCTAATACTTCAACAAATTAAGCTTGTGAATATATATGACACTCTAGTAAAGATGTTGGGTCCAGCCTTGCTAATTATACCTATGCTAAAATATTAATTAAACAGCTAGCTATAGAAATAACAAATGGAAATTAATTTAATCTAGACATATTAAATAAGATATCGATAGAACAAAGTATTTAAATATCTTTTTTCCAATCATAGTTTCGTATCTTATCACAAAACAAATAGAGATTCTCTTCGCTGTATAACAGCTTCTATATTATATGAAATATGAGTATATGACTAAATTATATTGACCATGCATGAACTTATTTGATCAAGAAATACAAATTTTAAAGTATGACATAAATTATACGTATGAAACAATTTCTCGAATTGTGTGCTTAACGATAACTTTAATGCATTGGATTTTTTTTATAGTTCAAACTTGTCATTCGTAGTATATCTTTGTTGGATTTAAGCAAGGTTACAAGAGATAACAATCTGTGGATCGAAAAGGAATAAAAAAAAAACTCTATATTCAAAGTATTTGTCAAAAACGTTATTTTTCATTTTAAATATTATAGATGGGGAATTAAGTGGAACTTAATAAAGATATATAAACGTCGTAATTGACAGTTTTTAGAGTCATTAAAAAAAATCACGACTTAGTTGACACTAATAATAAATAATGTGACCGACAGAAAACTTCCTAAGATCAATGTTGATTTATTTATCTTTAATCTTTTTATTGAATAAACTAAATACTTTCGATTTCTCCTTTTGTTTCATTTTACTTGGCTTTTACAAATAAAATTAATTTTTTTCATTACTTGTTCATCATAGCGAATTTAGAGAAATTATTATTTACTTCTAATATTACCTTTATCTTAAATAATTGTATAAATTATTAGTAGTCAAATTCAAAATTTTAAAGCATAATTGATGAGGTTAATTTTTGTGAAATAAATCCATGACAAATATTTTTTTAACAGGAATATCAAGTCTATATAAGTTAAGTAAAATAAAATGGACGCAATAATTCTCATCTTTTAAAGCAAATATTTAATTGATTGTTTATTTTGTTTTTACTCTTATTCATATGTACGATGAAAAAATACTAATCAAAATCAAACATTAAATAAAAGTACTTTCAAATGATTATTTTTGTTACTCCCTCCTACCACTATGTTGCACTTTTCGAAAGTCAATTTGATTAATTTTTAAAATTGAATTAGATTACATTAATTCGATATTTTAAACAAAAAAAATAGATATTCAATAATTATACGAAGTACTATAAATTGCAATCTTTACATATCAATATGCTAAAAAATATATCATAAAATGTTAGTTAAAATTTTTATAATTTAACTCTAAAAAAGAAACTACGACAATTAAAAATGAACGAAAATAATAACATTCTATTAATAGGCATAATTTTTTTTTATGACAAGTAATTAAATAGACTTTAGAGAATAATAATCAATGATAATGATAATGATATGATGTTTAATGTTTTCTTACAAACCCCCGACACGTTATTTTTCACGTGTGATGTAAGATGTTTCATGGACCCCAAAACAAAAGCTTAGAGATACCACATCTTTTCAGTAATAATAATACTATACTTGCTTTTTACTTCTCTTTTTTCTCCATTTATTTAAAAATATAAATTTGATTGAAATGCCAAAGTAGTACTCCAAAGGAAATACTCATTTGTTTAATCTATTTTTCTTTTAGTTTATTGTTAAAAAAAAATCATTTTTCTTTAGCAATTTTTTTATTTAACTTTCCACATAATATGTTTTAAGTTAGCATTTGATCCTAAATTTTCAAATATTTTTGGCAAATCATTTTTGGGTGAACTTTCACCACGTGTTTGACCATAAATTTTGAGAAAAATATTTGACTGTTGCAAAAAATATGATTTATATCAATAAGTTCTAAAAATTATTTAAAATACCTTTAAGTTTTTATTGTCATTTTATAATTAATATATTTCGTTATAAAACAACCTTATAATATAATTGATAACAATCAACAAGAGAAATATATTAATCACATATTCAAATTTGTCACTGATTCAGAATGAATTATAACCCATTAAAAATAAATTGTTCTTTTTTGGCAATGTTCTGTATAGATAGCAAAGAGGAATAAGTATTAGTTATGAATGGAGTAATTTTATAGACAAATGTTAATTAAATTAATAAATGATGGGTGTTTCTTATAAAATATAATAGTTTTAGAGTAATTTTTTAAAATTTCTAAATATTAGAACTTCGCCTAAATATTAGTTTTTTCTATTATCTAGAAATAGAGACATTTGGCAAATCAAATAATGACAAAAATTGTTGGCCAAACAATATTTCCCAATTTTTTTTCATTTTTTCTCAAATATATTTAAGGTAAAACAGATTCTTACCGGAAGATTATCGAAACGGAGAAAGTAGTAAATTTTCTATCACATATATCTAAAATTTGTAAAGTAAATTTTGATAGATTTAATGTTGCATTATTGTTTTTTTTTTTTTTTGTTTACGTCGTATTCTTGTTTTTGTTAGTGCTATACTTCTTTTATTTGCATAAGAGCTACAAGGGTCACACATCGATGAGATAAAAGATATTTATATAATCAAATAATTTAAAAAATAGATATCGGTAACTAAATCTATTTAAATAAGTTGAGAAGCCAACGTAACAAGAAAGAAAATGTCAACCTTAAAACATCAAATTGCACCCTCAAAAACAGGTAGAAATTATAGAAAGCCAATGTCAAGAAAATGACTTAGCAATACTCCCTATGTCCCTAATTACTTGTTTAATTTTCATTTTTTACTTGTCCATTTTGACAAACGAAGAAAAGACATTTTTTTTTATCTATTATACCCTCAATTAATTATTTTGAAAAATATAATTTTCTTGAAAATCTTAAAATTTTAATTTATCCACTTCATAATTAGCCATTAGTCAACCTCATTGGTATACTTATATCATGATGTTAACTCTATGCTAAGTCATTTTCTTGATATTAGCTCAACCTATTATAAGAAATTAGTAAAGCACTTACAAAAACTCTTAGAAGAGACAGTAGTAAAATGTAAATAAATAAAAGCTGAGGGGGTGAGTGTAATTTCGAAAGTAGAATAAATTAATGTGATCCTACATATAATTGTCGGGACACGTTAACGTCTATCAACGCACCAATAATTGAGTCTTTTGTTTATTTGTCTAGCCTCCACTGTCTCGCCGGAGGCGAAGTCAGAATTAAGAGTTTGATAATTTTAAATTTCGTTAATAACCATCAGTCAATTTTGTTAGGGGTTCATAAATTAATATTACATAAATATTTAATTAATCTTTTAGTACAAATGTAGGGTTTACGAAAAAGCTAATTTTTAATTAATGTTCTAATTCAAGAAGACGGGTGCACCATTATCAAGGACGGTTTTGCCCCTTTATGAAAAAGGCAACTACTTTAAACTTTCAAATTTGAAGGACCTCAATTATTTTGATAATTGATATAATTTTTTCATAAGAAAAATATTAAATACTATTTGCAAAAAAAAAAATTATATTAAGAGAAAAAGTTATTAGAAGAAATTTGATATACCTAGAGTACTACTCCCTCCATTTCATATTAATTAAATTTTTGAGGTATTTTTTATTTTTCAAATTAATTTAATTGCTCAATCTCTAAGACTATTTTAAAAATATTCTTCCAATTTTACCCTTCATTTGGATTTTCAATGCGATGACTTCAATAGATTTGACAATAATTAATAAGAGTAAAATGGAAAACTATGTTCAATTTATGTCTTAATCTGCTTTTCTTAAAGGGTGTGAAACACCTCAAAAATTCAATTAATATGGAATAGAGGGAGTATGTCGCAAGAAAGATTAAATGCATTGGTTATATGAATTATTGATTGAAAAATAATTATTAAAAGAATCCGATTATAAAAAAAATATACAATTTTGCATCTCAAGAAATTTAAAAAGTGACTTTATAAAAAGAATATTATTTTTTCTTAAAAGCTTAAGGCCTCGATTTGATTTTGTCTCAAACCACTTGTGCGTTTGAGCCGCCGATGATCATTGCATGTAAGATAAGATCTAAACTATTATAATTTATTTTTCTAGTTTGCTCAATAAGAATAGTGATTTCAGTTGAAAGAACAAAAAAGAAGGAAGAAATGGATTTTTTCAATTGGGAAGTTCGAGTGCCACTTTGTATTTTTGGTGAAATAAAATGCTTGCTTAGAATTTTTTTTTATATTTTTTGTAAAAATAAGAAGTAAAAAGCAATGTTAGATTTTTTATTTTTTTAAAAAAAAAGGTCGACAGTAGTGCTTTTTAAATTTAAAAGAAAGGAATGTAGCAATTGGGAATTGATCGCTCAACCTCACAGTGGAAAAGAAACACACAAACTAGTGTGCCATCTAGTTATTTGTGATCATGGGTTTCTTCAGTTGCTATTTGATATATTTTACAAATTATACCACTAGATATATCGAATTTTGTCGGATGACCACGAGTTTCGGTGACCCATTTTTTTAACTTAAATTCTCCCCTGGTCCGAACCCATGAACCCCCACCTACTCCGCCTCTATGTCCAGCCAATTTGTTACTCTTCCGTTCTGTCCTTTTCTACTTGTCAATTTTTTTAACTTAACTCATTTATTAAGAAAATGATGATTTATATTTTTTTAGTTTACAATTTTACTCCTATTAATTTATAGGGTTTTAAATATATTACTCACTATATTTTTTTAAAGACATTAACTCAACGTAATAAATTAAGAATATAATAAGAAAAATAAAATTATTTTTCCTTGATTTGTCAAAAATGACAAGTAAAAGAAAAAGTCAAATCAGGAAGAATTTGATAAGTAAATAGGGACGAAGATAGTATCTTTCGATATTCAAAATAATCAAATACTTATTTTATATGAATTTATTTGTCAATTTTATTTAGCAGGTAAGAAAGTACTATTTTTTTTTTCTGAATCTTGTGATTTAAAATTAAAAATATATAGAATGTACCAAAATATTCTTAAATCGTGTGATTTTAAGCATAATATAGAAAAAGTTAAAATTAAAGAATTATGAAAAAGTGATGTTTCTTTTTTAAAGAAAAGATGAATTAAATAATTAAGAAAAAAAAAAACTGAAACGAAAAGAGTAATATGCCAATTAAATAAAACTTAATTAAATTTGTGAATGATAAAACTTTCGTGAAATACAAATCAAATTTGACACTTACTTTATTCGAAAACAATGTAGAAGAAGAGGGGGTTTCGTTTGCAGTGTATATAGCCAAAATTGTGTGAAAAGAAAACGGTTCCTTTTTAAAAAAGATCGAAATCTATTTTCATTTTCAATAAAACAGAAAGGTGCTTGTTTGTTGAAAGTCGAAGTCGAGCTAGTGATGACGACGCAGAGTTTATGATCTTTTTGAATCCGGCTCCTCTTTATTTCTCTCTTTTTTATTTTCCCCAAGTTCATGTTTGGATGTGAGACACATGGCATAGATAAGAATTAATGGCTAAGATTTGATTGATTAAAATAAGATTCTAATTATAATTTAGATAATTAATATTTCATAAAAATAGTAATGTCACAATCATTTAAATATATTATCTTGTCCATAAATATATAATAAATTTTTTTCTCTACGAGTATTTACGTTATGTTTTTTTTTTTAAATTGAGTTAGTGTTAGATTGGAATTTTGATCTTTCTCTTTAAAATTGGTTATCACATATAATTAATAGCAAAAATACTCAGAGGAAAAAAATAATAGAAAATATTTAACATATTTAGGACAAAAACAAATGATAATACTAGCAGGAAAAAAATTAGAAAAAAAGAGAATTTTTTTAATAATATATTTATAGAAAAATAATATATATGTATGATTGTGGCATTACTATTTTTATGAAATATTAATGATCTAAATTATAATTAAAATCTTAGTATAATCAATCAAATCTTAGCCATTAATTTTATCTATGTCATGTGCCTCACATCCAAGTAGGAACTTGGAAAAAATGGAGAGATGAGTGTTAGGGTTTTGCCCTGATTTTCTTACCATAATTTAAGAATTATTTTTCCTTAAAGAAAAGACAAAACATTACCATAAATGTTTTTACTTTTCCTGAAAGGAAAATATAATATTCTTTCATATTTGGTTTATTCTTTCCTTTTAGGAAAATATTTTGGAGTAGCGAGTCCTTTTCTAGTAAGAAGAGGTTTTAGGACTCTATAAATATAGGTTTGTTTCTTCTAACACAATAGAATAATAACATCCACAATGTAGTCGTTTAAGAATCTTGTTTATGGGGAGATTTATTTTCTCTAAAGTTCCAATGTTTTTCTTTATACTAGTTTTGATATAATAATATTTTAATTTTTAGTATAAATTTTTTGTTATTTGATTTATCAACTATATGATTTGCAAATTGTAAGCTTCCGCATGACGCTCTAATCACTTTTTCAATAACCCAACAAGTGATATCAGAGCACATGGTTCAAAGATCCGGTGGTCCTATGGTTCAACGAGGTTGAAGATAGGCTCAAGATGGTTTCAAATCAATTTGATGATAATGAAGATTTTTTGTCAAGCTACATGTGGAGAAGAAGTTTCAACTATATTTTCAACATTCTTGTTGCTGCAATTTTTAAGAATAATAATAAAATATTTTTAACCCATATATTTTAAACTTTATTTTTAACCATGGCAAGCAACAATGATGAAAATTTTGTGAAGAACAAGATTATCATGCAATGAAGAAGACAAATCAAGTTTTGTCAAGAAAATCCAGCCAAAAGGGGAGATTTGTTAAGGTTTTGCCCTGATTTTTTTACCATAATTTAAGAATTATTTTTCCTTAAAGAAAAGACAAAACATTACCATAAATGTTTTTGCTTTTCTTGAAAGGAAAATATAATATTCTTTTATATTTGGTTTATTCTTTCCTTTTAGGAAAAGGTTTTGGAGTAGCGAGTCATTTTCTAGTAAGAAGAGGTTTTAGGACTCTATAAATATAAGTTTGTTTCTTCTAACACAAAAGAATAATAACATCCACAATGTAGTTGTTTAAGAATCTTGTTTATGGGAAAATTTGTTTTCTCTAAAGTTCCAATGTTTTTCTTTATATTAGTTTTGATATAATAATATTTTGATTTTTAGTATAAGTTTTTTGTTATCTGATTTATCAACTATATGATTTGCAAATTGTAAGCTTCCGCATGACGCCCTAATCACCTTCATAACCCAACAAGTGGTATCAGAGCACATGGTTCAATGATCCAATGGTTCAATAACCCAACAAAGAGAAATGGAGAGGAGCCGAATCCGATCTTTTCAATCTTTTAAGGTAAGGTAAAAATGTTTTTTGTTTTCTATAAATACTAATAAAAACATTTATTTTCTTTAATGTAAAATTAATGTTCATTTCTTATTTGTAAGAGAACTCAAAAGTCATGAGAGAAACCGCATTCACTACACCAAATCAAACAAATTTGGCGACATAATATTTTATTTGTCGACAAAATGATTTTTTCAATTATAATTTCATATTTACATGTCAATATAATAATTAATACATTTCAATTAATTATAATAAAATATATGCAAGGTCTGAAATAAAATAATACAAGGACTAAACAATAATACAAACTTCATGAAATTGAATATACGCATTGCAATTAATATGGATTACAAAATGACTATTACTGCAAGTGGATGTATTCTAGAAGCACAAATATTTCGCTAAGATAATATAAAAAAACTTACTATTTATTTGTAATTTCGTACAATTACACTCTCATCGTCTCAAACTATTTATAGTTCTTATTAAAATATTGGTTATAAATATTAATCATTTTTAAAGATCGAATTGCAACTTTAATTTGTTCCAGTTACCCTTTATGTCAATTACAACATTTTAGAGGAAGTACATCATTTATGGAGCTCACATAGATATTCTTTTTTGGTTTTTCATCGGTGTTTGGAGCCCACAATGGAGTTCCGACTAAATTTAAATCATGCTCTGCAGAGCCCATTCGGGGGTGACACTCCCAACAAGATTTTCTTCATACCTGAGAACGAGGCATACAGTTAAGGTGAATCACTGACCAAGGTCTTGCAATCCATCTCACATAGATATTCAATAGTAAATAAATACTAGTGAGGAGAGATAACATGGTGAAATATTTTAAAGGGCTAAAATAGGTAAAATATTACATTTATTAATACTTTCTTAAGAAGCGTAAATAAAAAATATACTATTCTGGCCAATAATAGTTGTCCACTATTGATTGTGCACATTTCTTAAGAAACTATAAATAGAAGAGTAATTTTATTATATCACCCTTTTGAATAGTAATAAATACAATGTCTTGAAAAATACAATAGAAAAATAACTATAATTAATGATAAGGGTAAATTATGAACTAAGTGTAAAATTATCCATTGATTTCATAAAGTAGACAAATATTGTTGGACATCCCAAAATAGTATAATGGACAACTATTGTTAGACGGAGGGAGTATATAACAGTAACTATTTTGAGATGAAAGAAGTAATATTTTTTTTATTTCTCGTCCGGTGTTCAGAGTCCGCATTAAGCTTCGAAGTTCGAAGCAAAATTTTCTTCGTACCAAAGCTCAAACTCGAGACCTATGATTAAGAATAAAGTAGTTTCACCACTGCACCACAATTAATATTGGGATAAGAGTCGTATTTAGTTTCAAAGGCAGGGCCACAACAATAATGTTAGAAACTATTTTGACGTATGATTTTAGTGAAGCTGTTCCATAAAATGTACACAGTTGACAGTTGGACGTGAAAGCAATTTATGTTTCAATGTTTCGAAAAATATGTAATTGACAATTTTGGACATACAAATAAATTATGTATACTACCGCTTGTGTATTAATGTCTCATTAAAATATAGAAAAATCTTTCGAAAATGACACAATTTAATTTCCTGAGCTATACGTATATATTATGCTGCGTATTTCAAAATTTTCTTTTTTGGTTTCTATGTTTAATATTCATTTTGAAGTCTGATTAATCTGAATTTATGTCAGAAAATTTCACATTAAAAATAAACATTCTTTATTAAAGATAACATCATACTCAGAACTCAAACTAAAATTTTTAATTAAAAATAAAAAAATACTTATAACTCGATCACAACATTCGGCAATACCACGTATGTTGAAAATAATAGGGTGGAGAATGACAAAGCATGCAAAAGCAACACGATTGGAACATTTCCAAATAAATTGATGGTAAGTAATTTTCACAGCCTTTTTTATACACCAAGAAAATGTGACATTTATAAGTGTTTTCTTAAAAGTCAAATTTTATATTGGACCCCATACTTTCTCAAATCTTTGTGTCGGTCGAACTTTTAAAATATTTCTTTTACAATTTCACCCAAAATATTTTTAAAAAATGCCAAAGAAAACTTCTCAAAAGTTCACATGCCTTTTCTAATATCTTGTTTTTTTTTTTTTTTTCAAAGTACTACGTATCTTTTATGGATATCTAAAAAATGGTCCAAATATTATGGATAATTTACAGTTATCAATCGTACATATAACAATAGTTTGTTCGGTTCGGTTCGGAAGCGACCGAAAAAATCAAAATCGAACGATTGAATTAATTTGGTAGTTATGATTTTTCGATTTTAATTGGACAAACTAAACAAAAATATACCGTTAGAAATGTTTAAATTTGCTTAGTTGTTTTGACATAACGGTAACTATAAACTATTCATTTGTTTTAAAGACAATGACGAGTAACAAACAAAACCAGAAAAAAATTAGTTCAATTAATTTCTGATGACGATGGTGCTTAATTTGAGGTAACAAGATTAGATATAGGCTTATAGCTAATTACAAAATTAAACTCGTAATTATTAGTAAAACAAAAAAAAAAATGAAATGAAAGGGTCCCATTAGCCACCTATTAATTTTCAACCTCTGTCTGTACGATTGTCTGTTAAGGAAAATGATTAGTATTATGCAAATGAGTAACACTCCATAAACTCAATCATACAGTATAATTGCGATTATTAAACTACACATAATTGGCTTCTTACTCTTAACAACCACGAAATATGTATAAATAATTTATCTAAGAATTCATTGAGCTGCATTTTTTTTAGAATACAAAAGCTTTTTATCTTAATCTAGAGATAACTTGACATTCAATCAAGTCCGATTCGAAAGCAGCACCAAATTTGCTTAAAACCCACTTGATTTGCCTCACCTATCTTCTTATTCTTTCTTTGTCTCTCTCTCTCTCTCTCTCTCTCTCTCTCTCTCTCTCTCTCTCTTAGCTTGAGGTCTAAGTATGATTTTTCTCTAGACTTCTTGAAATTATTGATTATTATCTTACATACTTTTCATTCATCTCTAGAATTCATATTGATGACTTTATAATATCCCAATTTTATAAGTAAATTATATCATCTAAGCTATAAGACACACAGAGTCCCTGTTGAAAGCTTTGGGAGCAGAAATTAATGGGGCGTCATTCTTGTAGTGTGAAGCAGAAGCTAAGGAAAGGATTGTGGTCACCTGAAGAAGATGAAAAATTATGCAATTATATCACCAATTTTGGTATTGGCTCATGGAGTTCAGTCCCTAAATTAGCAGGTAATTATATATTGTTTTTATCGTTGGCCGAACCCAATAGCTTTTGCTCGAACAATGTATTTGTGTTAAGAAACTCATTAAATAGGTATAAATATCAAATTTAGAGTCCAGTTATTATAACTACTGAACTCATAAAGTTAAAATCCTGACTCCGCCCCGGGCAGCCGGCAGGGGGCTATTAGTACAATTTTTTACTAATGGTGTGAAATGTTGCAGGGCTGCAAAGATGTGGGAAAAGTTGCAGATTGAGATGGATAAATTACTTAAGGCCTGATCTTAAAAGAGGAATGTTCTCACAAGATGAAGAAGATAAGATAATTAGTCTCCATCAAGTTCTTGGAAACAGGTACTTCATACAAAACAGAGTTTCATTAGTAATTCTGTTGTGGTTGTTTAAGTAGTTAACTAATTGTTTTCTTTATATGACAGATGGGCACAAATTGCTGCACAATTACCTGGGAGAACGGATAACGAGATAAAGAATTTCTGGAATTCGAGTTTGAAGAAGAAGTTAATGAAGCAGGGGATTGATCCAAATACCCACAAGCCACTAAAGGAGAATCAAATAATCAAAGATGAAGAGAATTGTATAAATATAACCTCAATGTTGCAGATACCACCACATCTTAATGAAATTGCCAATGGACAATTTACAGAAAGTAAACAAGTCTTTGATCTTCTGTTTGTTCCTGATTTCCAATCCAATTCGAATCCAAGTGAGTATAATTCAGAAGTATTAGCTCAATACCATGATCATCAGAGCGAATTCGAGAATAATCAAAATTATGTGTTTTGCTCAGCATCAAGTGTAACAAAATTAGACCATGGACAGATGACAGAAACTGATTTTGGTAGCAGCTCAACTTCAAGAATGAGTTCAAGCAACAGTTCAAATATGTGTAGCAATCAAAACACTGCTGGAATTCAGATAAACGGGATGTCGGAAAACAGTGAAGCCTTGTCATGGGATATTGAGAACAAAATGGAATCTCTGTTTCAGTATCCTTACATTGGAATCAAGAATGAAGAATTAAAGTCAAGTCCAAGCCAAGAAAGAGATCAGCTATATGGTAACAGTACTTCTGGAGATTTTATGAGTAATTATCCATTGAGTTCCTTAACTGAAGAATTTAAGTGGGGCTAATCTACATGTTTTCCAGCAGATTTAAACTGTAAATTCGATTTGTTTATTGTGTTATTCCTCTTCTTCTTTTTTTTCAATTCTTGGTTTCCTGTTTTCTTCTTTTCTATGTACATAATAAATATACAAAGGTGCTATAAACATAGGCTGGGCTTTTTTTTATGAATTAGGGTCTAGTTTTGTGTGGACATTATTGCTTCAATCATTTTCTCTTAAACGTACTTTCAAATTCAGAGTCCATTCTTTAAGACATGTGGGACTGTAGTTGAAAAATATGTGTTTAAAGATAATTTTTACTTTGGCTTAAAGGATTGAGAAGAGATAGGGGGCTAGTCTCGTCCTCTCCGCTTCTCAGTATTGGTATTTAGTAGTCTTGTAGTCTTTTATTCTTCAATGTATATTACTATTTGTTACTTCCTTGCTTCATCTCTCACTCTGTAGCTGCCATATTATTATTTTTTGCAAACCTGCTTCAAAAACCTTACTCTTGAGCCAAAGGTCTATCAGAAACAACCTCTACCCCACAAAGGTAAGATAAAGTCTGTGTACACCCTACCTTCCTCATACCCCAATTGTGCGATTACCATGGATATGTTGCTGCTGTTGTATGATATAAAACAACAAACAAAAAAAAGGCGGGTTTACAAACCTTCGTCACTGTTACATTGCGGTTGTGGCGACATGGAGGAAAGGAAGAGAAGAAGCTGAGAAAGAGCATGTAGCTAGCAACTAATTAAATATAGTTTAAATAGCAGGGCGCTGGCACTCCCAGGGATATTTTAATATGAGAACATCTTAGTTTAAGGTACATAATAGCAACACAACACAGTTAATTAAGTATTATTAGACACAATTTGACACGAGCAAAACGATTTTTTATTAAGGTTATTGCATAGGGTTTACATAAGTGTTCAAAACAGACAGTTTAAAAGGTAAGGTGGATCAAAAACTTGGCCACCTTACAAATAGCCTGCCAATAAAAGAACAATAGCTGAACCTGAAATGAAATTGTGAAAGTACACGAATTATACATTGATCAATTTCAAAGTAATATGCACCATCAGGGTAAAGAATTTTTATACCATCAGATCATCTTTACTTGTTGTAACATGTAACATCTACTATTTACAAGATTTCAACTCAAACATTTAAAGGAGGCTTACATATAGGATATCATTTGGATGAACTGCTAGTATAAAAATTATTTACACGGACTATGTAAAACTTAAAACTATTTCGGGCTTCCAATAGTATTTGACCAAAGTTGATAGTGATAGGGTTTATTACATATGCAATCTTCTCTTAGAGAACATAACACATATGAAAAATATTACTATAGCATAAATAGCTAGTTTCTGCATGTTGTTTAGACACCATTATTCTGCATTGTACTTCTTCCACAAATATGCCAATTAGCACATAGAATTGAAGGAATGTTCTCTCTGCAGCCATGCAACTAAAGGAGAAGATCTATGAAGCAGCCTATCTTTACACCATTTGTTTTCCGAAGAATGATTCACAACAAGCTAGACACATGAAGTTTAAATATACAAATACGATATTAATTGTCAACCATTTTCTTTCATTTAAGCTACAACTCTTATCATGTTATTACGTTTTCAGCGGGAGTTTGTCATTTCCCCACTGAATGTAAACTGGAGAACTGCAATACCCCCAACCCAACCAATAAAAGCACTATGCATCATACCCCAAGGCTATGCAAAAGGTTAAGCAGAAGAGTAGCAAGAAAAAATAACTTTCAGAGAAACAGTGTTGAGTTATACACATACTAAATCAAGCTGCTGAATGTTTAATCTAAATGTTGCAATGTTATATCATCTTAAACTTGCTTACCAAATACTAATAAGCAGAAGAGTAGCAAGAAAAAATAACTTTCAGAGAAACAGTGTTGAGTTATACACATACTAAATCAAGCTGCTGAATGTTTAATCTAAATGTTGCAACCCTTACAATGGAATTGTCCTTTGTTATATCATCTTAAACTTGCTTACCAAACACTAATAAGACAAGTGAGAAGAAAACTTATGGCCAACGACCAATTAACATCATTTTATGATATATTTGGCCTGGAAATAATGAGAGCATCAGAATGACAATATTAAACCTCCATTAGCGGCCTAAATTTACTCAAGAACTTCTTTATTCCCCTTAAGTATCCATAGGAGGGAACTCCGTTAGATGCTTTACAGAAGACTCGCTCTGTTTATGAAATCAATTTGCATTCCCTGGATGCTACTTTTAATGAAATACATATAGTAGTTGGCATGATGCATCTCCATCACATAGGTGTGGGAGAGTGACAAACATTGGTTTGGGAGCAACACGAACCAAGATTTTGGTTAATAGCATAATCAGCCAGTTAACCTAGGTGACCTACAAGACTATATACCTTTAGACAAAAATGTAACATTTTATTAGGTTTTACAAACGCTAATCTGCACAATGCACACAAAGACGGAGCCAGCATTTGAAGTTTATGGGTTTTGAACTTGCCACAGAGCCCATAACTTATTTTTGGTTACTGGATTCTCAACTAAATATTTATACATATTTTATCAATTTCCTGATACAAATACAGTCTAAGCAAAAGCTACTGGATTTGTCTGAACCCATACCTAAAATGTAGCTTCAACAACAGTTTCAGAGAACATGGTTTGAAGCTGAAAATTCTGCAGGAAAACAATATAAGACTTTGTCAGGGCAGTGCTTCAAACCTGATTATTTGAGAAGCATGGAGTGCTAAGGACATTCTGCTTGGATAGAAATCCCAACAATGAGGCATTAAGCTTGTCTATGCATATGACCTCCAATTTGATAAAGAGTAAGATGGTGGATTGCCTTGGCAAACAACTCCCTTAAATCAGGACGCTGAGCAACTACATGTCGAGCAGCACCCTCAAGGATGCTCAGCGCTTTTGCTTGCTCAAGAGCCTTACTATTACCAACGTGCAAAGCAAGGTAGCAGAGCAGTTGAAGCTCGTGCACCTGCCCTCGGTCATACCTCAGCAAATTCATCAGCTTTGGCACACCATCAAATTCAACAATTGCCTTTGAGTGCTCCACACAATTAAAATTGTCCGGACATGCAAATTTCCCCAAAGCAATACAAGCTTCCACAGCAACATCAGTATTTCTATGCCCAAGTTTACCAACTAAATGCTCCACGATTCTCGTGTCCTTTGCAGGAAATGTTCGAGCCAACGACCCAATCGCCTTAATAGCCGGAATCACCAATGGAGCATCAGTTTCCTCATTTATCACCCTCAATAGCTGAACAATAACCGCTTTTCCAGCAGGTGAAGTAGGCTTGAACGCCACTCGTCTAAGCTCAGCATTAGACTCTGCCACTGCAGCCAATTCCATCACTGTCATCAGACAATTAATCTGCAATTCCCCCTTCTCCTTCTCAATAATCTTTGCCAAACAAAGCAAAGCTTTAGTCTCAGTAATCTTCCTGCTATTCAACAAACTACCTTTAGCCAATTTCCACAGCGCCATAGCGCAACTTACCTTAAGCTTAGCTTTCACCTCAGGAGGCTCCAATTCCCTATCTTTCTCCTTCTTATTACCGTAATGCCCGCCCCTACTGCTCCCATCCATAGAATTAGAATGTACACTATAATTATTCCTGGCCATCTCCTTATTTATTTGAACTAAAGAATGCAAACTAGGAGTCTTACGGGGCGGTGCGTCTTTGGGTTCATCCAGAACTACATCCATTCCTAGATGAATCACCAATGGCCTCGTTATATTCTCCCTCCCAAATTCTTCCTGGGCATACAAGTCCAAATCAGCCATCCTCGAGACCAAATTAGCCACATGAATTTGAACTCTCATGGGCGATTCCGCAAGCACCTTGACAATAATTTGAACACCAAGATCATTTGCTATTGCCCTCACTCTTTCCTCATCATCAGCCAAGTTGTACAAAGCAGTAGCCCCAGCAATTTGTGCTTCTGCTGAACTGCTTTCTTTCAGTAACTTCAACAAAGGCGGAATTCCGTTCTCTTCCACAATCATTTTCTTGTTCCGGTCATTATCGAGAGCTAAGGTAGCTAATGCCTGAGCAGCATCAATTCGGTGCTGAAGATTACCCATTTGAATAGTAGCAATATAAGACCAAACCCAAGCCAAAATCGGGTCGTTACTAGCAATAGGAGGAAGGGAAAGTGTCGGGCCAGCTTCCGGGTCGAAGATGGATAACAGCCACGTCACATCGGCGATGGAATTTTCTAGAAGAATAGAAACTTTCCGAAAATCAGTGGTGGAAGTGATGGCAAGAACATGACGGAGTAGATTAGGCTTGTGACGGCACTTGCGTACAAGAGTAAGTGCTCGTTCAAGAGTTTTGGTGACTTCAGAAGTTATCCGGCGGATGGGCCGGTCGTAAAGAGACTGGGATTGTGAAGAACTGGTGAGCCGAACAGTTGATCGGAGAAACTGGCTCAGCTGAGTAGCGTGGCGTGCGAGATCGGCGCATTCTACTTTTGAGGATTCGGCTTCTTGAGCAGATTTAATTACTCTGTCAGCTAGTAAAATCGGAAGTGAAAGCTCTTCTTGCACTGATTTCTCTTCTTCAGCCATTAATTTGGTAAAGGTATTCAACTGTTCAAAAATTGGGGAAGGGAATGTAATAGAAATCTAGCAGCAATTTTTTAATACAGTGCTTAAGACATGCTGACATAACTTCCTTTTACTTAAAGTAAAATAATGCTACTTGTGTTCTTTAAAAACACTTAATTACTACATTTGTTTAATTCATTTCGTAGTACTTTCATAAAAGTAATTTGTATTAAACGGTTGGATGAATCATAATTCCACATGAGTCAGTGGGTATTATCATATATGATTTTAGAGGAAATTCGTGTGGTAATGAAGTGATGACCAAATTGTGATAGAGCCAAGAATGAGTCAAAGAGCATTATCGATTATCGAAAATTAAGTGAGACTTGCACGAGTGGTTAAGCAGGTAGAAATTTAAAAAGTGTGACTTGTTCGAATGATTGGTTGAGCATTTGAACAGTTTTGCCTATATTATGAATATTCTAGGCTTACTTTTTATAATTTTCAAAATAAAATATATTGAAATAAATTAGAATTATTATTATATATTATAAATAGAAACGTCCTATTATGTATTGATAAACGTTACGTTTTCTAGCACTTTGTCTGTAATTAGAGGAGTCGTGCCAAATTGGGAATTGATAACTGAACCCGTGATGCCACTTGTGTAGTCGTATTCACATCACCAAACATTGAGCTTGAGCGTTTTCCTCTCTAATCCAAAAAGGAAAAAAAAAAAAAAGTACAAAATATGATAAGAATTTTAATAAGTTCCGTCTAGTTTACTTCAGGAAAAAAAAAACAAGGACAAAACGCGTAAAAAAAAAAAGGACTGTTCCCCTAACTATTCATGAACGTGTACTTTACTATGTTTTTTTTAAAAAAAAACAAAAGAGATTTGATTCTGCAGTTCTTTATAAATTTGTTTGCCTTTTTCGTTTCTAGAAATTCAAAAGGGATATATGTTTTTTAATTCAATTTTTAAGTGGTTACTCCAATTTTTTAACATAATAATACTAGAGCTCAAGTGTTGAAACTTCTAATTTTAATTTTTAAGGGTCATAAGGTAACTTTCCATGCAAAATTCCATAAGAGAGGTACAAAATGTTTACGAAATTGTGCACTTTTGTCAAATGCCCAGACCTGCAGCTTCTGACTACTGGGGAACCTTTTTATTATATGAACCTACATTGAAATGAGGGAGTAATATCATGGAACTTTTGTAAGTATTACGTACCCACTTGATTTATTCTTTCAATTAAAACATCACATTCAGTACGTTAACGAAAAGTCGAAAACCATAGAGTCTTCGTCAAGTCCATAACGAAGAAATTGGTTTAGCTGGACACATTGACCATAACGAATTAGTTAAATTGTCAATATTACTAGTAGAGAGGACTTGACCTGTAAAAATGTTCACAGCGTATCACAAATGCAGATATATGAATCTTTGACAGAGATGCATCGAAAAAGTTGCTGCTAAATTTACTTTTTTGGTATTTATTAAAGTTGGATAAGGTGTATTTAAACAGAGAATTCCCTAACACTGTATCCAGCATTGTTTCGAAAAGAACCATTTATTGTTAAGATTTGTATGATTTGGTATGTTGGGTGTTGGCCAACAGATATGAAATGTGGTATAAAAGGAGAATATTTAGGTATTTATGTCACTTTTTCCTATACATGGGGTCTTGTTATTCTTTCACCAATAATCAGATTTTAATTAGGTAACCCACTGGGCCTCAACTCCACGGACTGGCCCAATTTGAGGAGCTAATGGTCCTTGTTACTCGATGTAAGATTTAACCAGTCCTGGGTTCATAGATACAAGGGAAAATTAACAAACTAGTCACAATCCCTAATATAAGTCAGTAGTTACCTCAGTTTTCGGATCACCATTGCTAGACTCCATAATATAATTCCGTAGTTACCTCAGTTTTCGAATCACCATTGCTAGACTCCAGCAAACTATCTAATCCACTCAAAGCAGACACTAACTAGCAGTGTTTTAAAAGACTTTGTTTGAACTCTCCTCAAGTAGGGGCTCTAGCAAAAACATCCCGAGATTCAAGTGTTGAGCTTAGTTCGGTAAAACTCTCAAGTGTTTGGCTTAGTTCTTAAGACTTACGCCCTAAGCGCCCGATTATATGCCCGAAGTACGCCCAACGCCTAACGCTTGGGGCTCGCCTAACAGATCTTACACAAATTATGTGTTAAATTCTTTAGTTAAATATTATTGACCCTCGTGATTCTTGAATAAATGAATGATACTTTACGGTTTTTTAATCTATAGAAATAAAAAGAATGAAAGTAACTCAAATAACAAATTGTAGTGTGACATATTTACTATTTGATATTTATCATTTGATAACACCGTGAGAGTGATTATATATTGTATATTATTTCTTTTAAAAATATATGACAAAATTTTAGTTTTTCACTTATCATTGTACTTCATATTTTTGTTATATGCCTCAAAAACATGATGGAATGATGTTTTTATTATAATACTAATAAATTTTATTGATTATTTTCTTTTAGGGGGAGGGGGTAAATTGTCATGGTAGAAACTCTTCCTTTTACAAGGTCTACTTCAAATTGTTTCTATTGAAATAATAACCACCCGTATTTCCTGTAGTCCTGATAGTTATTGTCATGATAGAAACTCTTCCTTTTACAAGGTCTACTTCAAATTGTTTCTATTGAAATTATAACCACCCGTATTTCGTATAGTCCTGATAGTTGAATGATCCCTGGATAAGCCCTAATGTAGCCGGGTGCATTAAAATAGTGAATGCGTGATATTCTAAGAACCTAAAAATCACTCAGCCAGCATATTTCAATATCTTATATGACGCATCTCTTTGTGCAATTTATACAAACAGAAACTTTTAAACAAGTGCAGGTACGACTCCAGAACGAGACCTTTAAAGGCACGAAACAAAAAGATAGATTGCATGGCCATAGAAGAACACAAAAAAGGTAAGCACCCCAAAAGATTGAGCAAGAATAAAATGTATACTCCAACACACCATATAAAAAAAGCCCTGGGGTTTCAAAGAACAGAACACAGACACTGGGATCTGGAGTAAAGTGCACAATTTTAAAACCCAAGGTCATTACTCATTTTCAAGCCCTATCATTCCCATCCCACTCTAACATCATCATCATCATCATCCCAAAACAAAAAATAATTGTGCAAGTGCTGAAAGCAAATCCAAATGGAAAATCAGAGCAAAGACTTACTATAACCCACATTTAGGAGTGGCTCCATAAGAGGGATACAGGATAAAATACATGTGTTTGCTTAGAGGTATTTAGTAGAGTCCAGGATTATATTCCACTATTTACACTAGTGATGAGATCACATATATATGGTGGATTAACTAATCCCACAAGATATCCCAATCAATGGATTCACTTTGTCTATCCTTCCCCTATACCACCAAACAACCCCTAATAGACTAATGGTTGTAACCTGCAAAGGTAGAAGGTATGTCTGAATATGTCCTACAGTTCCCAAATACGGATTGTGGGATTACACAATAAATGTTGGTGGTGATGGTGGCAATAAATATTGGTGGTGATGGTGGTGCAAGTAACAGACTGATACCAATTCAAAGTTCAAAGTTTCAAACAACAATGAGATTTTGAATCAACTCCAAACTGATCATTTACTAGGAAACGCTCTCTCCCAAACTTAGCGATCAAAATCATAAAGCCAAGGTGAAACTTGCACTAGAAAGACGAATTCAAGTACCACACATTCTCCATTAATTGGAATGCCGAAGTGAAGAACTGAGACACAAATTGCTAAAACTAACACACTTGCACAACAAATGATATACCCAATTTACAAATATTGACACCGCATTCAATAAAAAAAAAATAATCATCTAACATGGTTAGACAGTAGTCATTCACACAAAGCACATCAATGTGTGCTTCGTGGATGATCAAAAACAGTGTCGCAAAACGCACAAAAACAAAGTGACGTTAACATTAGCTAATAAATAGGACATTATGTGCCAAAGAATGTGCGTGAAGCGACTCATAAGGGAAGATTGCATCCAATTGAACAAGCGAAACGCATAGACAATATCAGAATCCAAATGTATTTCAAAGTAAAAAACACAGTGATACTCAAGTTTAAACATCCCTTAATAATCAAAAACAAAATTGAAGATAACTAAGCCTTAATCCCAAACCAGTTGAGATCGGCGATATGAATACCAAAAACTACGAAGAAAAGCAAACCTAAGCAGTGAGCAAAACGGCACCACCACCCTCCTTAATCTTCTTCTCAGCGTTCTTTGAAATAAGCTTAGCCTTCACCACCACAGCCTGGTTTTCTGGCAAAACACCCTTACCCAATACCTTGAAGTAACCATACTGGGTAACATCGATCACGGGAGCACTGCCCTTGCTAGCAGCAGCCTTGTCCTTCACCTCTTGAGGGACAAGTGACCAGAGCTTGTCGATGTTGACGGTAGGGCAATAGAACTTGTTGCGGAGTTTGTGGAAGTAACGCATACCTACCTTTCCGAAGTAACCAGGATGGTACTTGTCGAAAAGGATACGGTGATGGTGCATACCTCCGGCATTACCACGACCACCTGGATGCTTCCTGTGCTTACCGATACGTCCGTGTCCGGCACTGACGTGACCTCTCTTCTTCCTGTTCTTCTTGAAACGGGTCGTCATTTCTCCGTCGGCTGCAAAAGAGGAAAGGGGGGAACTAGGTGAAAAACCCTAGAGGAGTGTGGAGAACCTAGGGTTTCAGACATTTATAGATGGAAGAGATTTTTGGGCTTGGGCCTCCCGTAAGCTTTTAACTAATTTGGGCTTTGATAGTTTCGCATCCATTTATAGATAATAGAAAATTATGACTCTGTCTTTCCAGAATCTCTAGTCTTCCGTATGAAAAATTGGCCGAATTACACTTATCGGCCAAACATACATGAATTATATACGAACTACTATACCAATTTACATATATTATATACTCATCATCGATGATGATTTTGTGACCAATCACTTCATCCATCTTTTACTTGTTTATGTTTGACTTAAAACCCTTAGATATTATAAATAATCTGAATGTTGTAATAATAATGATAAAATAAATGTAAAATGATTTATTTTCCAAACTGGACAAACGAAATAAATAATACAGCTATTAAATCCTCAAAAAAGTTTAATGACACTCCAGCTTTAAGTAGTTAATGATTTTGCGATTGGGTTTAAGCCTTTCCGGTAAGAATTGATTTACAAACGAAGATGATTTTCGAGCATGTAGTGGATACCTTTAAAATAACCAATTTGAGATTTCCTGCAAAATTCCTTTGGCCGAGTAGGCATCAATTAAACAGCTAAATAACGACTTTATAGGTTACTACAGTAGAAAGCATCACCATACTGATGCTCAATGTAAAAAGCAAATCAAAACAACACAATGAATTTAAATTAAAAGGGTATAAATATAGCACCAGAAAGCATAATATTCTATTCCTGCACAAACTATGTTATCTCCATCTGCATATCCAAATTCCTAATAACTGGCCATATAATGAACCAACTCGACCAAGACTAGAAAGGAAAGAGATGGGTTTAACTAAAATCTATATGCTTCAACTGTAAGCAAAAAGCATAGAGAAATCCCAAAATTATGTCTAGTATACATTTCCTATACTAGACTCAGTAACTACCAAGGCCTTCTTGAACCGCCAATAGGAATTACATTAGACCCAGATCTCTGTCCCCGGTTCCCAAAGCCACCTCGTCCTCTAGACCTGAAATTGCTTCCTGCAGCAAGAAAGCAAAAGCCAAATAAATCAATTCTTTATATTTATCATGATCACAATTTGGGATTTACATGCACATACAATACATAAAAAGTTTGAGGATTTTGAACACAAACCTCCAGTGCTAGGACCACTAGACCTTGCTAATGCAGAAAGTTGAGGAGGAACGATTTGTCCTGCCTGCTGCAGGATCTTGATAAGCTCTCTGGTAAACTTGGTATTTGCGTGAGTGAAAAATGTATAGGCAGTTCCGGTTGCACCAGCACGTCCAGTTCTGCCAATTCTATGAATATAATCCTCGAGGCTTGAAGGGAAATCATAGTTGATAACACACTTTATGTCCTTAACATCTGCAACAAATGAAAAAAAAACACGAGTCACACCCAACTGGTGAAAGAGTAGATACTTGCAACCTTATCCCTGCACTACTGAGATCCAAGTGATCATTATGTAAGATAACACATTCTCACATAAATGTGCCCACCTTAACCTGGCAGGGATAAGGAGCAGCTCCACCAGAACTTGCAAAATCAATTCCAGTGACACAATAATCTTGCATGAGTCTACCGGACTGTCAGGACAACCAGCACCATAACTGTGGATGGGCAACGTTAACGTCGACCTTACTTAGACAAAATGACGTGAGACATACCCTTTTGGGGAAAAAGTCACCTCCCTAAGCTTAAAATTCCTAAAGGATAACAAACACTACTTTTCTTCCAACCACATAGAGGAAGAGCATCTCTTATGATCTTTCACTAATTGCACGATGAAGTTTAACACCTTCATTTGACATAAGCAGCTAGAATTTCAAGTGCCACATTCTATACCAGTTTCCAGTTTCCTTCTTGTGCCTATTCTTCACAAAGGCAGTTGGCGATAGTTTTAAACCCAAAACCAATTCAGCCGAAAGAACTCACATATCCCCTTTATACCCACCATCCTACTTTCTAAATGTTGAATAGAGCAATTGGCCATTCATTCAGCTTGAATGCTCAAATGCTCCACTAATCAGCAAGACAAAGTGGTGCAATACTCGGTCCCAACAGTATCATAACCACCCAACAACTTTCTAGTGTGGAAAGAAACGCAACCAGATATTCAGTTAGCTTGTGTGCTCCAAGCATGGGGTGATGAGTGTAATACTCACAAGTTCCTATAGATCTCAATTAAATAAATAAATAATATATATATTCCCAGGTAGCCCATAGATGTAAAAGAAACTGTACAGGAATTCTACTTGTAACTTAATTTCTTTCTAGATTGTGAGGATAAGATAATCAGAAGAACAAGCTACAAATTCTTGGTGTGATGCTAAGCCAACAGACATTAGACATCACTTGCAATTTGTATGACAAATTTCCAAGGCAGTGTAAACGAAGTCCACTAATGAGAATAGGACTCACCATGCAGCCTTTTGTAACCTACTCTTGATCTCAAGTTTTCTGAAACTAATTGACCTCTATCTAAAAGCTATAGCATTTACCAACTTGCAAATTGATTCTTTCAGCACTCTAATTTTCTAGTATATCCAACTTAAATAGGTGTACTCCCACATTTGAAATTAGATGCCCAACCTCTCATTTTCTTATGACCAAACATCCAATACAGACTGAAAAAGGAATTATCATTTTTAAAAGTACATAAACCTTCAATTCCCAATTCCCATAAAGTATTACATCACCATAGTGCTCACTGTACAAGCAGTTTCATCCTATTTAAACATCCCTTTTTAGAGATTACTCAAGAGCTGGTCACATAATACCATTTCAAAGGGATCACTATCAATGTCTGCCTTAATCTTATCAAGAGATTAGATTCATCAACTGAAACAATGTCTGGACAATTTGAGAGATGCAGTTAGTGTTCAAACAACTCAAACACCAGCTGAAACCAAAACCCTATCAAATTGCAGTTAAACTCAAAGTGTGGTTTTTTAGTGGTGGCTTTTAAAGGAAGGACCTGAGTGTGACATGTTTACTTAAGCTCCTGCTGAAGTTCTATTGAAATTCAGCTAATGGTTCTAATCCCATAAATCCTATAATCTCTCCTGCTTATGGTGCAAAAACACTGTTATTGTGGTTAACGTGCCCCTAGCTATCGGCCCAAACCACAGATTATTTACTCAGGAAAGTTGACAGCAGCCGGAGACTCGTTAGCTCTACTGTGAAAGACCTAAATGGACAGACTAAAAAAATCCTAATCCTTAACATGATTGGTCCTACCAAGACCACGTGCAGCAACATCAGTGGCAATCATTATGGGACTTCTTCCAGTTTTGAAATCAGCCAGGACCCAATCCCTCTCATCCTGGCTTTTATCACCATGGATGGATAAAGCTGGCCATCCATCCATTCTCAATTGTCTTGTGACTTGATCACATCCTTTCTTTGTTTCTACAAATATTAGGATTCGGCTTCCATCCATCACTTCTTTCAAAAGCCCAATCAATCTGTGAAAT
This sequence comes from Solanum pinnatisectum, assembly GCA_035578085.1. Taxonomy (NCBI): domain Eukaryota; kingdom Viridiplantae; phylum Streptophyta; class Magnoliopsida; order Solanales; family Solanaceae; genus Solanum; species Solanum pinnatisectum. Next base: position 46,004,995 of record CM069078.1, on the reverse strand, counting down.
CAAAAAACCATAAGCAATCAAATTTGTACAGCATACACATCGAGTAACATATTGGTGGCTATTAGATCATACCTGCTATATTTCTCTAAATCTGTGACAATTTCAATGACTTGCCTTATAGATTGATTTGCTTTCAATTCTGGAGACCCAATGATGACCTGGCAAGTTAAGCACATTTAAACACATTCCAAACCCTCTAATATAAAACACTGATTTCTTGTGACTAGGGGTGTCAAATGTAGCCGATTAGTGACCTAACTAAAATTTTATGGGTTGGGCACAAGATATTTTAATAATGGGCTATAACTTTTAACCCATTTAATCATAACCAACTTTAAAATATGAATTAATGAATTTGCTACAGTAATCTTGAGTTAGAGAATCTGTTGCACTATTTACAAATGCTTATATCAAAGCAGAAATTTACAAATACTGAAGTTCATTGCTCCTTTTGTTCCAATTTATGTGGCACTCTTTCCTTTTTAGCCTGTTCCAAAAAGAATATTGTCTTTCCTTATTTGGCAACTATTTAGTGGCACCTTACCCATTTTATTAATAAGGGCAATTTTGTATATTTAAGATTTCAATAAATTTATCTCTTCATTTGTTAATATGAATCTGCCTAGGAATGCTAAAACTTGGCATATATATGTATCTATATACTTCTTATATATTTTTCCTTCATCCTTCTATAACTAGGCTAAATATTGATTAAGCTCAGAAATATTCCCCCGACTGTGTCTACGGCAAATTCCTCTCATTTCCGTCAATCGAACGTGACGGGCAAACTTATTCCTATTCTTGGCCTGCCGCTCTACTTTCTCAATTTTCCTCAGCTACTACCGAAACCCTAGATCTGGTTCACCGGCGGAACCCAAAAAATGATGTTGACTCAGATTCTGACTAACTGAAACAGGAGCTTTTAACGAAGCGTCTCTCCCCTTCTCACCGTTCATTGTAACCCACCTACAGCCGGTGTCATTACAGCCACCTACAAGACCAGGTCTGGTAAGTCAAGTCTCTCTTCTCTGCGACCTTCAAGATCAGGTTCCATTATCTGTTCAAGAATGTCTGGATACTAGCAAAACCAACACCTGGTTCCTCCGTTCTTCAAGATTGCCGTTTCTACTAGTTGCTGATTTTTCATTATACCTGGTAGATTCTTTTCCTGTTTGTTTTTATTGTTTAGACAGACTGGCTGGTTTTTATTACTGCTTCCTATTTGATCTTTCCCCTCCCTATAACCCAGCACAAGGTGATGGTCCAATCATGCTAGTATTAACACCTACGAGAGAATAAGTTGTTCAGATCCAAGAAGACGCTGTCAAATTTGGATGGCGCGCCAACATAAGAAGTGCTTGCATTTACGGTGGTGCCCCAATAGGACCTTAAATCCATGATCTTAGAAGAGGTATTTGGTTTCCTTGTTCATTAACTTGTTAGTATTAAATCCCTTTTGCCAAACTGGTTTTAAAACATGTAACTTCATGTCGGGAGTTGAAATTGTGATAGCAACCCCTGGTCGGTTAATAGATATGCTGGAAGCTCAACATACAAACTTGAAAGAAGTCACTTATCTCGTATTGGACGAGGCTGACCGAATGTTGGATATGGGGGTTGAGCCTCAAACAATGAAACCGAACTGGTTCTTAGAAATAGTCATGATCCTCCTAAACCTCCACACCAACACCATTTCCAAACCCTCACAGTATGGCTTAGCAACTTGATACCCCTATAATTGTTGCAATTTTGAACGTCACCCCTGTTCCTGTAAACATAAACTATTATACTTCATTACCATGCTTTGGGCATCTTTGTCGTCTTGAAAATGACATTAAACGATTCAGTTAGCCACTCCATACCTGCCCCGTTTGGCTCTTCTAAAAATCCATCAAAATCTCGATCGGCTGTTCTACCCCTACATATACTACGAATAACACCTTTAACCTCTTTAACCTTTATCCACCTACAATAACCATAATGGCACCACCTTTCTCAGCGCTCCAAACCCCCCTCACAATGCCTTTGTCCCTCTCTTCGTTCAAGAGTGTATGAAAGTATATCTGCCATATCCTTCTAATGAGCACCTCATCCAACCGTACTTTGCCATCCTCATCCTTAATACACTTCACTTGGTCAAGGTCCTGAACCCTTCTCTCTCTAGCTTTAGCTTAGCATGTATAACTTTCCCACCTTTGTCCCTTAATTCTGCGTATAAGTGCTCAAAAGTTGTTGTTTTGCCACCATAACCACTAACTTAGCCTCCTTCCTAGCCAATTTAGGCTTCTGCCTATTCGTCTATTCGTCTATTCGTCTGCTTCCCTTCCTCATTCTTACTCTTCACCAACTTCGCATAATCCCCTTTCTTTGCCTCCACCTTCCCTTGAACTTTCCCATTCCACAACTAGTCCACTCGATGCACACTAGATCGGCTTCTTGAGACACCCAACACCTCACTAGTTGTCTCCCCAATGCAGCTGCAGTATCATCCCACATACTGTCTACATCCCCGCTACTCCCCCAAGCCTCATAGACATCAACTTCTCCATTGTCTCTAGGGCACTAGCCATAGTCAAGCTACCCCATTTAATCCTCAGACGGTCATCCACTGCCCTCTTCTTGTTCTCCTTCTTGATCTCCAAAATCCATAAACAAGAGTTCATATTGGGTCGAAAGATTCTCACTTGTCCCTCTCCCCCATCCCAGACCAAGAACAAGACCTTAATTTGCCATCGTTTACCCGACCCACTAAAGCAAATATAAACTAAACAAGGTAATCACAAAACATAAGCACTACTAACGCACAAACAAGAACAAGCAAGTAAAACTAATATCTCAAAGATGATAGAATTAAAAGTAAGACACTTAAAAGGCAAAAATCAAACAAGGCAAGAACCAGTTGACAACATGACGAGTCAGTGCACAACATGACGAGTAGTTATACATAAGCAAGTCAAATTAGAGAAGTCATGACCTAATCCAATTTTTAACCTATTTCAGCCCAACCCATTTTAGCTCAAGTAAATGTGGATCAGCCCATTTAACCCTCCCAATTCCAGCCCAACCCGCCCATTTGACACCCTACTTGTGACGCACTGATATGTTAACATAATATAGAATTAAGCATTATAAAATGGCTTCACTACTTACCTTATAGGGATTACGTAAAAACTGCCTAGCCAGTGCTTCAACCTCCTTGGGCCAAGTGGCACTCCAATACAAGGTTTGTCTATCTGGTCTAATCTGCAGCAGCATCACAAAATACTTAAACCTCAGATTCTGAGCTTCTCTCAGCGAAATTTCCAGAATGATGTAATAATTCAAAGACAACCACAACAAAACAGAATACCAGCAAGACAAATGTACCGTAACACAACATGAAGATGTACGAAATTAAGAAAGAGATTGCATTTTCGACCTATTTTGAACAAAAACCATATACAGTTGGGAGAATTTGAGACGCAACAAAACCATTTTAGTGCCCAATCTAACAAAGTGAGAAGAAACAACACATATGCAATATCCGTCTTTCAAACATAGCCGGAGAAAATGCAGAAGCTTAGAATGTGAAGCTTGAGACATATATGGTTAAATACTTAAATCATGCATTAAGTTACATGAGAAGAACCAGAAGTCATTCGAGACCAGCACAATCACAAGGTAATATCCAAAAAGTCAAAGCTGACATTATTTACCAAAGTTCAAAGCGAACTGCTGACTACTCTCATCAAAATACCTAAACTGCAATGAATTGACAAATATATTGTTCAAACCTCTTTGAAGAGAAAAGTCACATGAATGTGTTGCGTCTCCTTTACCCATTTAACAAAAGAACAGAATCTCCCTTACCCCTTTAAACTTTTGAAACATTTCAACACCCCAAATCTAGCAAATCAGCAAAATTTCCATATTTAAGATGCAAAATCAAGCAAGCAAATCAGTCAAGATAACTTCTTTCTCTCACATTTTATTCATGGTCCTAGTAAAATTTACAAACTGAAGAGCGATTATATGAAGTTGGCAAAACATTCTATTTTCTGCTCATATAATGGCTCAAAAGGTTAATATATACAACCCCAGAAAAACGCTAAACCACTGCCGACCGAGTCAGACAAAAGATACCCATACTGAACTGTCAGAGACAGTTCCACTCAATGCACTCATCCAACTGCAGCTCGCAAGATAAAAATGGAAGTTGAAATTTTGTACTGAAGCAGGTCCCAAAAGATATATTATTTTTCACTACAGTGAACAAACATGATGAAGTACTAACACAGATGCGGACACAAAATGATTATTGAGCTAGATAGAGGATTCTCATCAATTAAAATCATAAAATAGAAAAACATATTGTGCATGCCTGGGAAATTAGTTTCCTTATTTGAGGCTCAAACCCCATATCCAGCATTCGATCAGCCTCGTCCAATACAAGATATGTCACTCGTTTCAGGTTCGTATGTTGCGCTTCCAGCATATCTATTAACCGACCTGGGGTTGCTATCACAATTTCAACTCCTGACATGAAGTTTCACGTTTTAAAACCAGTTTGGCAAAAAGGGAATTAATACTAACAAGTTAACAAGCAAATGAATACCTCTTCTAAGATCGCGGATTTGAGGTCCTTTTGGGGCACCACCATAAATGCAAGTACTTCTTATGTTGGCACGCGATCCAAATTTGACAGCTTCTTCTTGAATCTGAACAGCTAATTCTCTTGTAGGTGCTAATACTAGCACAATTGGACCATCACCTTGTGCTGGATTTCAGGGGGGAGAAATCAAAAAGGAGGCAATCATAAAAACCAGCCAGTCTGTCTAAACAATAAAACCAAGCAGGAAAAGTTATACTAACCCAACCGGGGCTGTGCGCTGACATGGACCAAAGCAGGCAATAAATATGCCAAAGTCTTTCCAGAACCGGTTTCAGCAATTCCAATTAAGTCTCTGCCCTTTAAAGCCATTGGCCATCCTTGTGATTGGATAGGTGTTGGCTCAACAAATCCTAGTCTTGAAATAACCTCGAGGCAATAATCTATCACACCAATACAATCAGACAAATTTCAACAGATTTAGCTAAATTAATCAATACATTTAGTTCTACAGAAGTAATACCAGGAAAGTTCGCCTCATGGAACATCTGAATTGGCCTAGGGACATCCTGTCCTTCAATGGTAATGTCACGCCGTGCACGATAATGAGCAACCTCCTGATCTGTCATTGCCCTCACCGCATGATTTTCAACATAAAAGTTCTTCTCAAAAGGTACCAAATTTCCAAAGTCTTGCTTTGGAAGAGTAAGGTTGTCAAGATCATCTCGTGATCTCCCATGCCTACCTCCTCTCCCGCCACTACTACCACGTCCTCCGTCGAAACTAAACCTTCCACCTCCACCTCCTCGTCCACCACTGTAGCCTCCATCAAAACCCCTACCTCCTCTCCCACCACCACTCCTACCTCCACTGTAGCTTGCCCCAGCACCAAATCTCCCAGGCCGTTCTCCCATACCACCATTAGCCACTCTGTCAACTCCTCCACCTCCAAACCTGCCTATATCCGACCCTCTTGAAAACCCACCCTCAAAAGGTGGATACCCACCACCAACGCGTCCAGATCCACCCATACCCCCTCTAGAACCACCATCCATAGGCGGTGGACCCCCTGCCTGAGGACCTCCATAAGGAAGCGGCACACCACGGCCGTAGCTAGCGGCACCTCCACCAGGCATAGGTCGTGGATACATGGAAGGCTGCGGACCCATTAGGTCACTACAATCCGAAACACACAAGCAAGTAATGAATACCCATCATAAGATTAAACTATATTACGAACCGGAGTAATCAATGAAACATATTAGTATGTAAAAATCAAGAATTTTAGAGAACATTTACCTGCGGCGCTGTCGATAGGAGCCTGAATCACCGTATCTAGAGTCGTAATTAGGATAGCTCATAGTCGGAAGAGAGAATTAGGGTTTTTTGGATTTGAAAGCTGAAAGGGAGGCAAAGAAAACTGGATTTTCCCCTTCAATCGTGTTTCCCTCCTCTTTGCTATGTGTTTAACCTTTTATTTCTCTTCTTTCTCGCAAATGTAATATTTTAGTACAAGATATTTTCTGAATTTTCTATTAAAGTCGGTAATATATATTTTTTATAGTATATCGTACTAGTATTACTTTTTTTCCTTTTATAGTAGTATATATTATATTTATAACAAATACGGCAAAAACTTTAAAGCAATCTCAAAAACATTATGTTTCATATTTGTACTTTTTTTTTAGCCTCCCTATGAGCTCCTACCCCTTTTGCCCTCTTGGTGACTCGAACTCGCAACCTTCAGGTTGGAAGTGAAAGGTGCTTACCATCCGAGCAACTCCCTCTCGTCATGTTTCATATTTGTACTACTTTTTCTTAGAACATTTTTATTTTTAAAAACTATTGTGTTTAATAAGCAAAATTATGAGTCACGTATTTGGGCGGAGACAAAGAAGGTATCCTCTGATATGCATAATATTATGAGAAATATTACAAACTAGTGGGGGATTGTTGGATATTTTGTAATATATATATATATATATATATATATATATAGGTCTTAAATTGAACAGACACATCTGTTCATGAAAGAACATAACTGTTATGAAAAGTCATTTATTCATGAAAGTACGATTTTTATGAAAGTCATTTGTTCGTGAAAGAATATGACTCTTATGGAAATGTCTTCATGAAAGAACTTCACTCCTATAAAGACTCATTTCTTAAGTTCTATAAATATAAAAACTCTCTAGAAATAGCCTAAGAAAAATCTACATATATATAAACAAAGGGCTTTGGTGCCTTCTGGAATCATGTCTCATAATGATAATGATTATCGATAATAGAACCGAGGAATAATTGTATAATACTTTGATAGTGATTAGATATTATTGAGAATTTGGTATAATACTTTCATATACTTTCTTCCTAGGAATAATTGTATAATACTTTGATAGTGATTAGATATTTCTGAGAATTTGGTATAATAATTGTATAATATTTTTTTGTCATCTAGTTTGGTATATAATTAGCTATTTTCGATATATAATTGCCTATTCGATATATAAATGTATAAAATATGTTTGTGTTTGTATAAAGCGAGAGAAAAAGTGTATATACAAATATAAAAATATATATTTTTGTCCTATACACTTATAATTATATAAATATAGATTTTATTATACAAATTACAATGTATAAATGAATTTATACAAAACTGAACAATTTGTATAAAATTTGATGTATCTAGCGAATTATACAAATCAAAAGTTCCATAGCAAACATAAAATTTGTTATAGAGCACAATTATGCACACTATAACTATAGCATACAAATATGATTTTTATGTTTGCTATATGTGAAAGTTGTTCTTGTTTATTCAATCTTACCTAATAAACAAAAATTTATAAAATTGCATAATAAATTATTACAATGTTATTTGTTCTCCACTTAAGTAATTGTCATCTAACTTTAATTGATTTAACTTTAATTCAATAAAAAAAAATTGAACATAAATTGCAGTGTACTAGTCTTTAATAAAATTCCCTACATAGTACAAACAATCTCTTCATGTTGAACTTGCATTTCTTGATATATGGCCGAGAAGACAAACCAAAATTAGGGCTGAGCATAAATACCGGAAAACCAAAATATCGAACCAAACAGAATTTTTTTGATATTTTTGTTTTCGATTCGATTTTCGATATGTGTTTTTTGTATTTTCAATATTTTGATTCGGTTTTCGGTATGTATTTTCATATTTTTGGTATTTCGGTTTAACCGAAATATACTATATTATAATATATATTATATATATATATATATTATAATTATTAATATTAAATATTATATCAGTTTGTCTTTAAATTTTATTTCTTTTTTTATTCTTAGCAAATAACAACTTAACAACTGTCAACGCCCAACTAGCTTTAGGATTTCAAGTTTCAACTTCCGCCGCACCTTCGTCTTCTCTTTCAAGAACCAACTTTCCATTTTCCAAGTTGGACACCGCGACCAGCAGCAACCAGCGCCGGGACCAACAACCAGCGATTTCAACCGCGACCAGCGTCAAAACAAAAATCGAACCGAATTAACAAAAACCGAATTGAATTAACAAAAATTGAACCGAACCGAAATAATTCGGTACAACTATTGCAAGAACCGAAAATTGAAAAAATCGAAAAAAAAAAACTCGAAATCAAACCGAATTACCGAATGCCTAGCCTTAACCAAAATTATTACTTTGAATCATTTGTTGATCAATATCATTTAGAACTATATTTTCATGCTTATAGACCATAAATATTTCATCACTCCTTTGATATTCTCGCAAATAATTATGTAACAATGTACAAGTTATGACAATTTTCACTTGTGTATTAATATCATAATGGTTCATGCCTTGTTTCACTTGTATGCAATTACACATTTTCAGTGCATTAATTTAATGCTAAAATCAAACAAATTGAAAGTAGTAATTATGAAACACACATCACTAATTTACATGAAAAATGAAAGAGGAGTATCTCTAAACCTTTTTGAATAATCCAAACATATTTTGAAATGTAAATGATGAAATTAATATTGCTAAACTATTTCTTATTATATAACAAAATTTATTATTATTATAATAATAAAGAATAAACATGTAATTCATGTTCCTAAACACTAGCAATCTCTCAGATCGTCAATCAACTTTGAACTTTTCTCTCAAAGAGTCATTCAATTGTAGACTTTTATCTCAAAAAGTCACTCAACTATAATTTTTAACCCAACAGTCATTCAATTATGTGATTTTCTCTCAGAAAGTCACTCAACTAGGAAAGTTTCACTTATAAAGTCACTCAATCTATTTAGTTGATTTTTTTAATTGAAATTTGCTACTTTTTTTTTTTTATTTAAGATTAAAATTTTAAGAAATAAAAAGATATCTATTTAAATCATTTGATAACTCGGGATTAAAAGTATTAGTATATTGATTTGTAATCACTTTTGTTATATCAGTTGATAGGAGGAGTAAAAGTGAGGCAAATGAATCGAAGTCGGAGGGACAAAAATAGTAAAGAAAATCTTCACAAGTTATCCACTCATCCCTAGTGGCAAAAACTGTTAGATAGTTAATATAGAAAATAATGAATTCTTGGTAGATATTTGGATTTTTGGCCAAATAGTGTTAATTGTTAGCGAGGGCAACCGTCCAATTTAGAATAAAAATACTAATTAATTGAGATAACAACATAATTGAGTAACTATAAATTAATGTTATATTTTTAGTTGGTCAAGTTATTAAAACAATTTAAATAGTTATTTTTTATTTTTAAAAATTTGGACTTTAGATAAAATTTCATATTAGCAAATTTTAATGAAAAATAATTAAATAAAATTGAGTGACTTTGTAAGTAAAATTTTCATAGTTGAGTGACTTTTAAAGAGAAAAACCCATAGTTGAGTGACTTTTGGGTTGAAAATTATAATTGAGTGATTTTCTGAGATAAATACTCATAGTTGAATGTCTTTCTGAGAGAAAAATTGATAGTTGAATGACCATCTAAGATATTATCTCGTTCAACATGTCATCGTAACATGCTCTTTTGATGTGCAATTACACTATATTTAGCCCGGTGGAAGGATCAAATTATATATTCGAGTTCAAATCTTACCAAACACCACAAGCTAAGCTTCACATTTTTGCAATTACTATTGTTTATGTAATTTCTTAATTTATTCCTAAAGATGTAAGTAACGGATATTAAAACAATTCTACTTCTGAAATTATGTTTTACACCATTTGGGTCATTGCATTTAACAACTATTTTGTAATTTAATTATATCATTAATAGAATTCCTAACTTAAATAATAACATATTTACTACTCCCTATTTCAAACGTTGCGCTGCAACTTGCAAGTCATTATTGATTTGATTTCTTCTCATTAAAAGCAATCTTTTCAACGGGAAATTTTGAGTGTTGTAAAATTGATGTCGATATAAATATATTTTGCATTGTATTATGCATGTACACACAATATGCATACTATTGTAAAGTAGATATACACACAATATACTATGTGTTGTAACTTAGCTATCCATACAATATATTTGGTGTCCAAGTATCTACATTGAAAAAAACATCCATATAATAACTTGGTAGGTATATACATGTATATATATTCCTCTTCTTGTAACAAAGAGACAAGCCAAGAACAAGTGAAAAGAAAAATAATGCACTTAACATTTTCTTATTTCTTTCTTCTTAATTGTAGTATATTAACGTTATTTTATAAGACTGAGTGATTTATCAATATTTATATTTTTATTTTTATAAGTATTTATCTGACTTTATGTTACTTTCTTTGAACAACTAAATGCAAATTAATAAACCAAGACCAATTCCAACTCGTTGTTTTACAATAGTTAAAGCTACGCCTTTCATGAAGTAGATTGAAAATTTGAAGACTTTTACACACTTAGTCTGCCCTCAAATTCATAATCGAACAACTCGACTTTAATAAAGTAGAAAATGCATGGAATTATACAGCTTTGAGATGAATGCATATGATTAAAAGTAATAATATATTTTAGGGAAAAAGGTATGAAAAATACTATAATTTTGGTCGAAATTGTTGTTATATCAAACTTTATGAAAGATCTTTTATCCCTACACTATTTAATAGTGCATTTTAAGGAAAAATTACAAAAGTATACTACTTAAGACTTCTTTTAACAAAATATCAATATACTTATATTTAATTACAAACTAAGTTTTTAAATTACATACATAACAAAACATTTTATTTTTTATTTTTTTTATTGGAATTTTCTCTCTCTGAGTCTTAGTAGTTCGTGCTATATTATTTGGAGTGTAAGTAGGTATTTAATTTTATCATATATTCTCTCTCATTAAACACACCCACATACCACATTTGTTTGTTTTTTTTTTCTTTTTTATGTTTTGTAGTCATTTATTGGGATTCCTTTTATATAAAGATTTGTGGTATCAATAAAGTTGTTACAGTACTATAATTGAGATATATTTCCAAGAAATATTACAAATCCCTTTTCACACGATTCATTATTTTTTTTTATTTTCCTTTTTACGTTTTGTAGTCATTTTTTGTTCATAGTGATTTATTCCTTTTATTTAAAGATTTTTATGGTACCAATAAAATTGGTACAGTTATTGATAACTGAGTTATTTTCTAGAAATATTAAGAATCTCTTTTTTAGCGGTATATTGAGTTAACCCTTCAATTTTAATAATTCGTATCTCTTAAACGTTACATCTTCTTCACTTAATCGTTTTTTGTTCGAATTAACCGAGGCCTCACTATATATTTGTGCTTTTTTTATCATATGTAAACCAATTTTTTTTACATGAATAGAATGTGGTAATTATGGCAACAGTCCAAACCAAAATATTAACCTTTTATAGTTTTTTACAATATACCGTTATAAGTTGGTATATAACTCAAACAGTTGAATTACTTTATACCAGTATTATGACAATTGGTTTTAGCATTATCAAATCTATTTTATATGTGCTATTTGATTTCATGCAATGTTTAGTTTGATATGTATACCATTACGTTTATCAAGTTTTGTGTAGTTTTAGTTCAAGTAAACCAATTTTTTTACATTAATAGAGTGTGTTTTTTCTGCTATAATTCAAACCATGATTTTAACCTAATCTAGTTTCTTTCCAATTTATTGTTTTATGTTGGTATATAAAGTAAACATATGATTTCTGCACACAACCATTATTACGTGCCTATATGTTTACCAATTGCGTGACTATTTTACCATATATTGGTTCCAGATCAAACCAATATATTAACACACCTTTATTCATTATTCCTATATTTTTATCAATATCTGGGCATATTTAACAATTGTTAATCAACGTTTTACATTAATATAGTCTATTATTTCTGGTAACCAAGTTTTTCACTAAAATTATTTCTATTTTAGGCTAGAATTATATAGACCCATATCGTTATGAATCTTCATTGGTGGTGATGGACCAATACAAAATATTTGAGTTCCAAATGATAAATGGTGGTGTCCACGCCCAATTGTGAAAATATAGTAGTAATCAAGCCTTCGTATTTGGTGTTTGCATCATACATCACTCCTTCAATTTCATAATCCACGTAATTACCTTTAGAAAATTTCAAATTATTAATAAATTTTAAAAAAATTGCAGAATGAATTTTATACACTCATCAATTGAAACAATTTGGTAGTTACATTGGCATTCGATGGTATATAAGACAATTATCAATATACTTTAGTAATTGCCCAAAATGTGCACCAATGTTTTCATTAATTTTTTCACCTCAATTTTCACCATCAATTACACCAAATAATTTATTACACCAATAAATACAACGACTCATACATGAATAATTTATTACGTATTTTGAAATTATGGTATTATATATTAGACCAATAAATACACCAACACATACATCGTAGTATTATTTTGGTGTCATTTACTAGAAACAAATATACCAGTATAAATACCACATCACATACCTAAATCAATTTGTGGTAATGCACACAATCAGTTAAACCATACAATGTATTACATCAATCGACGTACCAATAGTAATCTGACATTTAACCCAAAAATACACCAATACATTTATCAGAATATTAATTTACCACCAATTTATAGAAACAAATATACCAGATTAAGTACCAGATCACATATTACCAATTTTTAAATTATTATCTACACCAATTCAGATAAATAAAATACACCAAAAAATTAACCGAAATTTTTTGGGGAAGTGATATTTTATATACCAAATAATACAACTAAATACATAAAAATATGTGCCTGAAATTTAACTTGAAGTTGTTATGTGTACACCATATCACATACCAAAAGAAACTATTGATAAAATCTGTTAACATTCGGCATACAACATACCAATTAAATCACTTAATTAATGATTTTATATTAACTTGGTGCTTTAAGCAATTTAACCTAAAATTAAAAAAAAAAAAAGTTATTCGGCTCATCAAATTACAACCAAAATCATATGATGTTGTTGTATTATACCAAATCGTTAATATAAAACAACGAATAAATACCAAAAAGAATTAAAACGCATATTATGTGAAAATCCTATTAATATTCCACAAACAATTGCTAAATCTTAATATATATTTAATAATTATACATTTTACCATTGCACTAGAACATTAACCAAAACCTTAAGAATGTATATTCCACCAAATTCGACAAAACCAAAGGAATTACTATCAACCAGATTACCCGATGAGTCCCAACGCCCACTGTGATGAATTAGAATTGAAAAATTATTGGTTTGCATATTTGATCGTCGATCTTAGTTTGGAACAAAAGTTTTATTTTTGTAGGAAACCTTTCTTTATGGGATATGAGATATAACAAATTGGAGTAAATCAGGGAAGGTAAAACAATTGGAGAAATTTAAGGAATACGGATAATTGTGGCTGACTTGGTAAACGTTTTTTTTATCTTGTATTTTAATAAGAATTACAGTTTTGAAAAAAAATATTACTATTCAATTGAAAAAAATAATATTGCTATATTCATGTAATTAAAGTTATTAAGTTGTATACTTAAGTTTTTTGCCCGTATTTTAAAGTATATATGTGCCCACGTGGACACATTACTATTTAAAATGATGAAATATTTATGATGTCCACATAGACACATATATACTTTTAAAATACACTATTATAGTACAGGGGGTAAAAGATTCTTTCCAAAGTTTAGTATCGTAACAGCAATTTTGACCAAAATTGATGTATTTTTCGGATCATTTTCCCTATATTTTATGTAATTAACTCAACTATACCTAATAGACGAACGAGAATACACACAAAATTAAAATTTAAATAAAAATATCTAATTAGATCATTTTATTATGAGTTGAGATGTTCATGAAATAAAACTTTGATCAAGAATCTAAATAGAATATCATGAAAAATATAAAGGATTAAATTATGCATTCAAACCTTTAAAATAAGAGGAAAACCATCATATCTCTATCAATCAAGAACAAAATAAAACATAGTATAATTACATTGTGTTTAGGGTATTACATCACTCTTGAACACCATCTCATCACCCCAAATAAACCCAAAGTTGAAAATTATTTGTTTTTTAAAACAATAAAAGTTAATCAACATTTTAAAGAATATTCTACAAACCAAAAACCTTGAATTCAACTTTTGGACATTATATATATGTGCATTAAAGTCAATAGCGGAAGTTTCAAAGGTTGGTGGGCCCAGCCCATTAGCATCGACCACGCGTTCTCCACATTTGCCGGCGAACATAAAGTTTACCCTTTCCGCTGCGCTTTATTAAACCCGAGTCAGAAATTACCACATTCTTTAAACCGGAGATCGAGCCGAGTCATTTGCCAATAAACCCGGTTCATCACCTTTCGGCTCCAGGCATTTGAAGGACGGCATTTTTACTGCTACTTTCACATTACTGCGGGATGTGGATGCTTCTTCGTTATCAGCTCTTACTTTTGGTGACTTCATTGATGAACCTCTGGTAAAGAATGGCGGTGCAATCTTGAGAAACCACCGGTCCGATTTTGCTTCCGGGTCGAACCGGTCAATTCTCTTGAATGACCTTGTTCCTCTGTTGCTTCCCTCTCCCGGACCGGTTCTGTACCCACTTGTAGTGCTACCATGTCTTGGGAGCGTGACTGCGCAGCTCCTTGTCCGGTTTAATAGAGCCCGGCTCATAACATCCTTTCTAACCTTCTCCGGTAATCTGAGAGTGTACCGGTCTAAATTCTCCCCTGGTACCACCAATGAGTGGCCGGTCGAATGTGACCTGAATTTGCTGAACATCTTTGGTCTCTTCACAGAGAAAGACCTCGGCGGCCGGTTCGCCGCGTTGAAACTCAAATTTCGTTTAACTTCTGGTCTAACAGAGCTCTCCTCTTGCTGTGACATCAAATCCTCATCTACATCTATTTGAATCGAAAAATCGTTATTTTGCTGCAAATTCTCCTGTTCTTGCCCCAATTCCCGGTTCATCTCAGGAGTTTGAACCGGCACCGGTTCATCAGGTTTAGGAGTAAGATCAGCTCGGCAAACAGGGCAAGTTACATGAGATTTGAGCCAAGTATCGATGCATTCAGGATGAAAAACGTGATCACACTTCGGGATCAAACGCAACATTTCATCATCTTCAAATTCGTTCAAACACACCGCACATTCCAAAGCTCCCTTCCCAATATGATGATCCTTTACTTCGACGTAAGTAAAGGTAGGGAAAGTCTCGATGACCGAATCTTCAAGTCCACGAGTAGCAGCAGCAGTACGACGTCGCATAGAGAAGGTTTGACGGATGCTTCCGTTAGCTGCACCGCGGTTGCGTATGTAAATTGAGAAGAAGGCAATGAAAAATAGAGCAGCAATAAGTATCACTATGATAATAGCCATAGCAGGACTGACACTCGGGTACTCGAACCGATTCTCGGCATCAGGGGAATTTGATGGCTGAGCTGATGCCGGACATAGTAATACTAATAGGAGGAGATTAACGGAAAGAGCTTTAAAGTTAACCATGGCAGCTTTTAGTGGAAATTTTTGCCGGCCGGAGAAGGCGGAGTAATGTATCTAGGGGAGTTAAAGTATTTTGTGTTTATATATATAAAATCTAAACAGAGGAAAGAGTTTTTTTTGTTGAGTCGGGAAAAGTCAGTTGTAGAATATAAAAGAGTATTATTGGAGGAAGAAAAAGATAAAGAGGAAATTTTGACTTTCAGGGGGAAAGGCAGCTTCTTGGATGATCTGGTTAACACACTGTTTGAATCGTTGTTATATATTGTTTCATTATGTATTATATTGTATTATGTTATATATTGACTTATGTTATATTATATCGCATTGTATTATTTTAATAATATAATATTTAGATAAATTATATTATTTTACGTCATTACATAATGTGTACATTATGATAAACCTACTAAATAAATTATGATACAGATAAAATTACTATGAAATGATTGAATATAGTATAAAATAGAATAATGACACAATCATACAAATGAGACTTTTTATTGTTATCTAACAATCAAATTAAGCAATATAATATAATAAAATTCAAATAATTATTTATATAAATGTTATATTTAAATTAATAATATCGTATAATACGACACAACGGGTACAACCAGACAAACAAGGTCTAAAGGACTGGCTGCTTCGATGTTCTAGAACCTAAAAGCAACGGCGGTCATAATGGATTGCTCCATGTGTTTAAATGTTAATTGTTTAGTTTATTTCCATTATTTGGACCAATTTTGTATTTATTTCTTAGTTAAAAGTCGCTACGGAATTCCAATTAGGGGTGCTGCTGATCATTCGTTTGATTAGATAATTATAAAAAAGGAAAACTATTCGGCTATCTAATTCATCGTTTATAGCTTAACTATACCCACTTTATCCGATTTGGCCCAACTTGTATATATTTAGTAAAAAATTAAGACAAATTAATTTCCAATTTCTTTTGCAAAATACTTTTTTTTTTTTAAAAGTTCAAGTTCCCACATCAACTTTCTTCTTCTGAGTAGATATTGTATAATTTCTCCAATGTAAGGTTGGGTATAAAATATCAAAAATCGAATTATTGAATTGAATTGAAATTTTTGATAATTTGATATTCTGTAATTCAATATTCGTCATGGTAATCAGAAGTAAATTTTAGAATTATGATATTGGGATTTGAATTTGGTATGAGACATTAGTAGCATTTAATATTCGGTATTTCCCAAATATCGAGTTATTTACTTAATAAAAATCATATATCTAACATGTCTATTATTCATTAGTTTGATCTAAAAAGAAAATTAAAAAATAAACATAAACCATCCAAATATATATATATATATATCTTTTAGTTGTATCAATTTATTTTTCTTAATGTCTTTTTACTTGTTGATCTTCTATTATATGGTGCCTCCATATAAAAACATAGAAATAACTGGAGAAATTCTATTAAATTTGTATTACAATCGACTACAACTTCAATACGGTATTACCGAATACGGTATCAAATCAAAGTTTAATTTACTGATTTCCAAATAATTACTGAATCAAAATTAAAAAAATTAATATTTGATATCGACTTTTAACTATCAATTATCAAATTACCAAACTCAAAATTTGTGAATACCGAACGTCCACCCTATTTGCATGTGTTAGTTTTTAAGTGTTTTAAAAAATTCTTAAATCAGCTCCGTATCTGTGTTTTCTAGTTTTCTCAAGTTCATGACGAACAAAATTGATATATGACTTATTGTAACTTTTAAGTCATGTGTAAGTTTCAATTGAGGGTGTAATAGTTTCGAAATGAAACTGTGCAGTACATATTTTTAATTAATATAATTACCACTGATAATTAAATTATATATTACATAAAATTAATACTTTATTAGTTTTGTCATTTAAAATACTCAGAGTAGTCCCATAATTTTCCATATGAGTTATTGCTCATTTTTTTATATTTAAGAACGCTTATTTCAAACACTAAACAAGGACAAAATTGTACTACCATTTTGAGTAGTTCAAAATCAAAATTGACCTCTTATCCCTGTTCTAGAAGGCTCATTAATGATTTTTTTTTTGAGCTACTAAACTTGTGGGAGTATATTTTTTGTTTACTTGACTAACAGCGAAGATATTTTTGTTTTAAACAAAGACATATGACAAGCTTATTTTATTTTAAATAGGAATAGTTTTGACCTTTTTATCGAATAATTAAAAACAACCTTTTGATTTATTGGGCATGACAAAATTATTACATTATTTTTTCTTTTCAAATTGTCAAAATGCTTTTTAGTACCATTATATAAGAAAAATTCTTTTGGCTAGAAAATTTGGTCAAAATTTGGACAGACTGGTAAAATAACATATTTCACATTATGCTATTTTACCTTTTTTGAATATTTACCTTTTTAACTTTAATACATTTTAATTAAAAAATGAAAAAAAATCAATTTATTTTACAATAAAAAGAATATTATAGACTTTTTAAATTTCTGACCAAATTTTCTGGCCATTTAACATTATCCATTATATAATTTATTGCAACAAACAGAAGAACTTTAGAGAGTATTTAATTCTTTGGTGAGAAGTGTGGTCATTAACATTATGTTATGTGTTGTATAAATTTGATTACGATATACTAACTGTGAAGTACTGTTTAAGTCTAGCAGACTAGCACATGTCTATTTGTTCAGTCAGTCGTGTTGTTTGAAATACAAGTAAATTAATGAGGCTGCCATTCGTGATAGTTCTCGATTTTAGCTGACCAAATTAATTATAATAATAGATAATAAGAGTCTATGTGAAAAATATTAAATGATATAAATATTCAAAAGTGGTTGCAAATGTAGAGAGCAGCGTTGTGACATCTAGTTCTTAAGGAATATAACCATGTGCTAACTTAAGCACTAATGACAATTCGGTTGTGGTTAGATGGTTCGAAACTCTTTTACATGTCTTGAATTAGAAGAAATAGAAAAAATCTTGTTGGAAGTAGTGTCGTCAATAAGATTTTGAGAAAAAAACAGAAAGCCAAATTTGATATAGTAGTATTAGTTACGGATTAAGTTTAACTTTCCATAGGTAAGAAATGGTTAATAGGTTTCATTGCCTATCGAATTTATAAGGTTTAAATTTTGAATTCGTCTCTGTGTTCTCTTTATTTTCTTCCAACGTCTCCATGGAACTTGGGAGAAAAACACATCCATTCAAATAAATTTCTGTTAGATTGTTTAGCAATCTCCGGCTGACTCCGGCTATGCACAAGTGAAGAAGGATTGGAATAATTGCTTTTTAGCTGCACCACTTCACCCTTCTTAATCTTTTTGCCTTCTTCACCAACGACGTTAACCTGACAGGAAGCCGGTGCATTCTTTTGAACATATTCTCCTATTCCAGGCCCCTTCATCACTCGTCTGAAACAAAAATCAATAATAAAACTCTTATTCACTAAGAATGTTCAAAACGAAAAGTAATTTTGTTTTTGGACGAAGGGTGTTCAATTGACCGGCCTTAGTGTATGTGGCTCTGCCACTACTCGCAGTTGTTGCAAATCAGTCAAATTGAACAGTAACAGAGAAGGATGTTTACATGGTGGAAAGTGATCGTTTAGTTCCAATAATGAGGCTGGTAACATTGACGACAGAGATTAGATCAAGTAATGCTTTGCCAGGTGATTTGCTCTCCACAAGTACAGTATCTACTGGTACCTGCAGTCCCCAGTTATAAACTGTCAAACTCTTAACTTGACAGTTGATTTCTCGGATAATAACTATTAGTTGGTTGATCATATGAGAAATTAACCCCTAAATCGGGCAATTGGGGATTTTGCAAATAATGTAACTCACTTTGGCATCATTGCATAGGCGGATGTATTTTTCCAAGAGATTCTTCCGCCTGTTGCTCTCTTCATTGATGTAAGCTTGCACCTGCTCTCTGGTCAGTTGGCTACTTGATAACTTGCCAACTTTCAATACAAAATTCAATTTGTTAAACAAGTTGGCCAGCAGGTCCTCTGTTGTTTTTGGCTTTTACTTGATTAAATGTTTTCCCTTTTTTGCTAAAATTTGTTCAAGAACCATAAATGGAAAACAGATGATGCAATGTGCAAACAATTTATTTACATCAACGCACTTAGTTGACAAAAGACCAGATATATTGTCCCAACCATAAATTATGCTTCTTGTCAAGGTAGGCAGCTTTTTAGTTTTGTCGTAAGCTACTACAAGGTTAGAAGCACCAGATTTTAGGTTGGCTCACCTTGAGAGAAATTAGGCGTATTCATCAATAATTAGGCGTTTGGACATGGATTTGGGATCGTGATTTCAAGTTTGTAATCACATACATTTATTTATAAAAGAAACATGAAAATATGTGATTTATCAATGTGACACTTTAGGATATTCTGATATCTTATTTATAAAGTATGATTTGCTCATTTGGTAAGATTGTATAAGAATTAGGGAAATTTTGATAGTTTTCACAATTTGGGGGTTTTCATGTTTATGAGAAAAGTACAACTTTCAAAAATCCAAATTGCATGTTCAAACAAAATTTAAACTTCAAATCATGTCTAAATGAACCTAGCACTATTTGATTGCCCTGCATCTTTTAGGGTATCGACCTATTACCACAATTTAGCTTGTATAAGGGTTTGTTTAGGGTTCTAAGGTTTTATTTCCGTTCTCAAATTAATGTTTTTTTTTGTAACAGTAACGTTAAATTTCTTATTCATGTGATTGAAAATACTGTTCATGATCTTGAATTCCCTATTTTGCTTGGTTTATTGATCTTCCTAACTTGACATTCCCCTGTTTTCTTGAATACATCGTTCTATGATTCTCGAATATGTACTTGCTTTGAGTGCCTATTTATTTTCTATTGGTATCTATGGATTGATCACAAGTCGAAATATGGTATGCCATGAAGGCCTTTGCACTGATCAGGAAAAAAACGAAGACACAGTAGGGAACAATACCACTGTTTTTCTATATGTGCGCCGTTGTTTTGGAAGAAGCATCAAAATCATAAAATTAAAAATGAAAAATAAACGTTACCTGGTGAAGGGATGTAGGTAATGGGAGGAAAAATATGCACAAGGCATACGCGAATTCCCGGAGAGATGGCATGATCAAGTGCCCATTGAAGAACATACATGTCATTCTTGCCAACTGCTACATAAACATCATTGATCACTCCTCCATCTTTGTTGTTCCCAATCACTTCACTCTTGCTATCTTCTCCGATCTCTTCGATTTCCCAAGACATCTCTTTCTCAATAATGCATGTAGTGAATTTTACTCTCAGTCCCTCATCTCTACCAGTCCAAAAAGAGGAAAGTAAATGGTTTAGTGGGGACTGGGTGTAAAGATAAACAATGTGGACTTAATAAAAAGGGAGTAGAAATAGAAGAAGGAAACAAATATTAAAAGCTTATGGAATTAAGTGAATATGAGGTAAGGAAGCAAAGTCGTCGCTATCGAAGACACAAAGTAAGGAAAAAGTTTGGTCCCTTTTTTTTTCTTTTTTGTCAACATTTGGAGGCTTACTGGACGTCACATTCTATATGTGCCTTTTGTGTTAAAAGAAGAAGAGAACTTTGCTTTCTATTTCTCTAGTGAAACATGCCTTTTCCGCTCCTATTTTTTCTCCTTTGGACCGACTTCAGATAGCGATACAAGAGGGAATATATTGAATCATCTAGTTTCTTTTTAAAGTAGTTTTGGAGCATACTATGATGTCCTAAAAATGCATGCCAATTGGTAGTACTTACTAGTTACTGCCATTTGGATTTCCTTTCCTGCTAGTGATGTTTTCCACACTAAATATTTCATAGCAATGATCTTTCTCATATGCAAAAGATCACTTGAAATGCCGAAAATCATGGTGGGAGTAGGAATTTCTCAGGCAATATTGCATTAGGTAACATGAATGATAATAAGATTTTCATAAGAGCGGTACAAACTTTGTATTTACTGGTCTATCTTCTGCTTGAAGAACAATACCTTAATCAACCGCGCCATCTACTTCAGATATCCCTTGACTGATCTTTTCTGCATACAAAATTCCAGTATGCCATATATTTTTTAAGAATTAACCTATATAGCAGTTCACCCAAATGATTAAACTAACAATAGCCAGCGAATGTATAATATATGTACAATATGTGTATAATCATCAATAATCGATGTATACCAATTAGAAAAAATAAACAGTAAATCTGTCCAGCTATTTGTGTGAAGATCCCGGAAAAAAAAATCCAAAAAATAGCACTATATGGAACAAGATTGAGAAACAAAAATACCAGCTGACGCTAATTAGATAGATTAAGATCATAAACATCTTCTGATCATAGCAGTATCCCTGAAACTATTTGGTCTTTAAGCAAAATTCCATGGTTATGCTTAATTTGGAATCAATTAGTGTGAAAATCAGAAAAAATTTGAAGCTTTATCTTCCCTCTGGTTTAGAAATTGGTTTGCTAATTTCCATTTGTCTGTTCCTAATACATGACCACATGGTTTCCTTGGTTTTTCTGAGGACAGGAAAACGTAAACATTTTGTCCGTTTGCTAATACATAACCCCCCATCTTTCTTTTACTGTTCATCCAAGTTGTTCTCTTTTTAACTTTGATCAGGTAAACTAGTAAAAAACTCTCAATTGTGCTCTCTAGGTGTGCTTGTTACCCCTTTCTCCAACTGTAAGCCTTTCCTCGTCTCAACTCGGCCTTCACTTTTAAGGCTATCCCATCCTAAGGCATTGTCATGAATAGATCTTATCGACGTCCATGAATCACTGCAATAGATTTTAACCACTAAATTTAAGATGGATTAGTGTGGTTCCTCCACGTTTAAGACACCAGAATATCAAACTACGAAAGTGCTTAAACTATACAACAAAAGTAATCACAGTGTTACTCTACAAGTAATCTCCAAATGCTGTCTTCAGCAACCATATATATTACACACTTTATAGCTATTGTTCATCTACTTTCCAAATTGCTAGTCTTATTCATCTGAGTTTCCACTAAAGTATTCTGTTGAAGCACTTTCAGATACTCAGAGAGACATATTTTGGTGCAAATGTCACACTAACTGATTTTTTTAAACATCTGAATGATCACAAAGTACTATAACATAGTTTATGGGTTATCTAACCAACCACGTTTTTATTAGGACCATCCAGTTATTGTAGTATATTCTCTAGTAACTGACATCACGAAAAATAATTCTTTTTGCTGGCGCAACTAGAAGCAAAAATCAGTAACTCACTGTTCTGTCTTGTTAACAAGAGCTTAGCCAGTTGCACCTGTCTATCATTTCAGTTAATAACTCACAGCCGGATTCAAAATTTGAAGTTTATGAATTCCTACATATCGAAAATTATTATAAGTCCCCAAGAGGGAGAGCAGTAAAACTTAACTGATGAGTTCCATTTCTGCCACTAGATTCCCAACACCTATTTCTTATTTTCTCAAAATAAATACAGGATCTGTGCAAAAGTTACTAGGTTCCCGTAAACTCCCACCCTAAAGCCCTAGATCCGCCCTTGCAATAAGTGAATTATAGTCAACCAGCTAGATTAGAGTATCTTGTTGGATGTTGATCGTTGCGGACAAAGCAGATAACAAAAGCTGGAGCAATAGTGGGGTTGGACCGAAGCGGACCGTGGAGTGGACCATGAATCCACTACTACTGCAAAGTGCTTCTTCTGTAATGAATGGATGTGCTGATAATAACATCCACTCAACAAAGATATATTCCCATGCTGAAAGCCATCACAAATGTCATAAGTTGATGGCATCATTATCCATAACCATTAATCTCAGTCTTAACTGGTTATTATGGAATAATTGGTTCTAAAATTGATGGATTGTGCAGAGTGCAACAGTAATTTCTCTTTCTTTCTATTATTCGATTAAGAATGGGGCAATAGATACATTGTTTCTAGCTAATACTGATATTGATTGAAATTTGAAAAAAACAAAGAGAAAGAAGTAGTATTTGGAGTTTAAGTTGAAAATGTTACTGGGAAGTTGATAGTATATTGTTTGGTAGCTACTTTTGTATTTGAAGTTTATGTTATTTTGCATTCTATCTATCTTAAAATGCTAATATATACTCTCTCTGTTACTTTTTGTATGTATCATTTTTTATAAATAATTGACCATAATACTTGTCATTTCATAAAATCAATGCATAAATTATCATATTTTTCCTATTATACCCTTGATAGAGTAGTTAAGTAGTCTTGAAAATATATATTTTGACCAACCTAGAAAAACAAATAAGTAATTAATATTCATGGGAGTACTTCATATATTGATTAATTACTCTCTCCATCCACTATTCTATAAAATCTAATTCTGAAAATAAACTCAAAAATTTAAATAGTCATCCAAATGCATTTTAATTTTTAAAATCTAGCATATTCATCATTTATTGAAAAGTTGACTTAAGAAAACATTAAATAAGGATAGAAGGGTAAAGTTACTTAATTTCTTAATGCAAGTGCAATCTAAAAAGGTGACATATAAAAAAGAACATATGGAGTATATAGGATAGGTTTATGTTTGAAATATATGTTTAATGTTAAAATAAAGGCATAATTTCAAAAACCCTCCTTCAGGTTTGGGTTAATAACACTAACCTCTCTTGTGGTTTACGATATTACACTTATCTCTCTTATTTTGATTTTTCCGTGACGATTCTTTCAATGTTATTTATAAATCAAAAGTGAGATTAGTGTTATCGTAAACAAGTCTCATTTTATGTTGCCATTGATTTGGTGTGATCGTGATAACATTTTTTTTTAAAAGCATTGTACAATTGGAATGTAGCATACATGAAACAATCTTTATCAACCATCCAAACAAAGCTAAATTTAATTGTTACTTTATGTGATATATTGTTGGATTTATTATTATTTTCTGAATTACTTTTTCAGTCTCACCAACCAAATGACCGATGTACTCTATATAGACACAAAATTCGTTATATTCTAAGCACATAAGTCAGCTCTTCTTAAAACATGACTAAAATTTCCTCTCTCCTTAAATTGCTACTTTTCTTGATATTTGCTGGATGGCTATCTGTTTGGCTTCTCAAGCCCACACAAGTATGGACTAAAACTTGGAAGCTAGCAGAAAAAAAGGCATCAGACTCATTCTTAACCCAATCTGGTGAAGTTCTAATTTCAAAACTCAAATTGATTGAGATGTTCATGTACTAGAAGTGTTAATTTAATGGCATTTTTTCGTCTTTTGAGGTCTTGCAGTTCTTAATTTTGCGGTCTATACCTTCCCTGTTATTGCTATAGCTATAGTTGGTTTTGTTTACTTGGCACTGAAACAGAAGGAAGCAATCAGCAGGTATGTATGCTGCTTTAATATAAGCATAATAGCAACAACATAGGTAGAGTAGAGTGTATGCAAACCTTACCTCTGCGGAATTTGGTTGACAGGAAAGGACGGTCTTCACTATCTGTTCTCTCCAATCCAGTAGTTGTGAATAAGTACGTAGGCATTCTGTCTGGTTTCGAAATCCTTGCTGTATGTCTATTCATCATCTTTCTAGCATGGACATTCTATGTTCGCATCTCCAATGACTTCAAGAAGATGGTACCAATGAAATCATTCACTTTGTCTGTGTAAGTATATATATTTTCTATATTCCATGCAAGATATGATATATATATATCATTTGGTTATACTTTCAAATGCGTTTGTTTACAGATGGCAATACAGAGTATTTAGAGTGGCAACTAGGAGTGGTTTATTAGCAGAAGCTTGCTTAGCTCTTCTTCTTCTTCCCATCTTGAGGGGAATGTCAGTATTTCGAATACTTGGCATCCAATTTGAAGCTTCGGTCAGATATCACGTTTGGCTTGGGACAGCAATGATATTATTTGGTACATTACATGGTGGAGGCACTTTACTAATATGGGGTATCAAACATCACCTTGGAGATGAGGTAACCTTATGTAATCATTTTGACCATTACTTCATTTTTTCAATATAGTTCGAACATCTGTGTCTATGCTTTGCTACTTACTATCTAAGTCTTTTCTTTGTATGGAGAAAAAATAGATGTGGAAATGGCAAAAGACAGGGCGTATTTACCTTGCGGGGGAGATCACTCTTCTTACAGGATTGGTCATCTGGATCACATCACTCCCACAGATAAGAAGGAAACGATTCGAGATCTTCTATTACACACATCACTTATATATAGTTTTCTTGGTTTTTTTCCTGTTTCATACTGGAGATCGCCACTTCTACATGGTTTTGCCTGGCTTTTTTTTGTTTTGCCTTGACAAGATACTCCGAATGATTCAGTCAAGGCCAGAAACGTATATTCTTTCTGCTCGAATCTTTCCTTCCAAAGCCATTGAGTTGACTCTGCCAAAAGATCCAAGTACAATATCAGTAATCTCTTTCCAATTTTAAAAAGCTACTTTTATGCCTTAGTGGTCCTAAATAATCACGTACTTAACACACTATTTTCAGGGTTGACATATGCACCAACAAGCGTGATTTTTATCAAGATTCCAAGGATTTCGAATTTTCAATGGCATCCTTTTAGCATAACTTCTAGCTCGAAAGTAGATAAACACACCATCTCTATTTTGATCAAAGCTGAGGGAAGGTGGACAACCACTCTCTGTAATATGCTACATTCAAAGCCTGATTCAGAAGCTGGTGAAATGAGGTTCTTTCAAGTAGCAACAGAAGGCCCTTATGGACCTTCATCAATGGACTTTCTGAGGTAACAAAATGATGTTCTTCCACGTTTTTAAATCAAGTTTTCATCTTTTCCCATATATAATTACTTGTTGAATCTTCCACAGATACGATAGTCTACTTCTAGTTGCGGGTGGAATTGGGGTTACACCTTTTTTGAGCATTCTGCAAGAAATTGCCTCTACAAGAAGTAGCAAAAATGTGTTACCTGTAAAAATACAGCTTGTCTACACTACAAAAGACTCCCAAGGCATCTGCTTGTTAGATCCAATTCTACCACATGTTTTTGATGCAGAACAACATTATCTACAACTGAAAGTGTTTGTGACACGTGAACACAAATCCAACAGATCGCTGCGAGAAGTGCTAAACGAGGTCCCAAAAATACAGAACATTCATTTCACCAACAATAGTCCCGGTCATGCAATATATGGACTTGAGAACTTACAATGGATGTCCGTCCTGATTTTGGTGGTGTCTGTTGTTTTCCTAGCATTCCTTATCATCTCCAACCATGTTTTTATCAAGCCTGATAAAAAGTCATCTGAACAGAAAACTGCTACTTCAGTAGTGGACATTCTTCTCATATGCTCGTTTGCATTAGCGTTAATATCCGGCACCTTGGTGGCTACCATATGGAGATGGAAGAGGCTAAGAGAAGAAATTCCATCATTTTCTGAAAAAGAAAGTAAAGCAATGAAACCAACAGGAGCAAACAGAGTTTTTGATCAACATGAAATCCATTATGGAGCAAGACCAAACTTTAAAGGTATGTACAAAATACATCTCGCTTTTACAATTTAACGTCCAAACTATTGGCCTTCTAACATGTTGAAAATTGAACAGATGTTTTTTCCCAGTTTGCTAATGAATCCAAAGGATCCAATATTGGCGTCTTCGTTTGTGGGCCTGAGACAATGAAAGAATCGGTAGCAACAACTTGCCAGCTAATTTCTAACGGTTTTCAAAGTGGAGGACAAGATCATAAACCATTTTTCAGCTTTCATTCGTTAAATTTCAGTCTCTAATACTCTTTGTGAACATCCGTCGAGCACATTGTCCGAGTATCACGAAAAGGATTCAATACAAACCTGTTATGAATGTCACCATATATATGATAGTAAAATACTATATTATAAAGTTTGATTTAAAAAAAAAAAGAATTAAGAAGTCTGCAAAAAAGCCAAGAGACCATGTATATGATAGTAAAATATTATATTATAAAGTTTGATTACAAAAACAAAAGAATTAGAAGTCTGTCAGAAAGCCAAGAGACCACCCCAGACCCACGAGAGGCCTGAGAACGATCATCAACTGCGCAAGTAAGCCCAAGGACCACACCAAAGCTGTTAGTCACGCTCTAGTCTCATGGCCAAATTTCATCCACCAGACTTGGTTTCCTGTCTCCTTAGAAATTAAGGATACAGTGGTACGAGCCTATAGAACAGATCCTGTTCAAGTAAGGTCGTGCCCAACTGTTGTGGTTGGAAGCCCTTTCAATGGTTCATTTCTGAGTTCAACTAGCGATGTGGTAGAGCGGGCCGGGACTTCATTCGCTTATAACAGACAGTGTCATTAACTCGCAAAATCAATGAGATCTGCTCAGATTTTCTCGTCAGCTAATCAATTAACTGAATAGAAAAAACAAGATTACTTTGAAGTTCTTGTTTTTTATGAAACACAATCGATGGCTGTACATGGGAGTCAATCTTTAAATAGAAATCATCCCAAAAATAGGTATTACACAGTTTTGTTTTACTTAACCATTTCAAAGGTTGACTATCAAACCAAAATCCTCCAGTTAGACATATATCATTATGAAATTCAAGTCATGGATTCATCCAGGGTTCTCAACATGCAATCGTGAAAAGAGTAAATATGAGTATCCAGATTCGCAGTAAGTTGGACCACTTTGGCCCTTCACCGTTATTCCACCAAGGTGTATCTTAATGCGTTATAAACGTTTGCTAATTGCCATGGATGTTGACCCTTTAAGGTAGCGCAACAGTTTGATATCATGAGTAATTGCATATCCATAACTATTTGCAACTAATGCTAAGTTTAGAGTTCAAAAGGATGTAAGAACAATACAAAGAACAAACCTTTAATCAATAATTTTAAGGGATGAAAAAGATTCAACAATAAAGGAAACAAAAGTACAAAATATCTACACAGCCGAAAGTGGTTCTGATTCCTCAGTTGACCAGTCGCTTCTATCTCTCGTGTTGCTTTCACTAGGTGCTAATTCAACTATCAACTCATTTGGCGTTGCATCCACATTCTCACCACGCAATACAGCAACAACCTCCCCCATAGTAGGTCGACGGAGAGGATCAGGGTGACAACATGTAAGTCCTAGTTTCAACATAGCTTCCATTTCTTCCTCTGAACACTGCCCCTTAATCCTTTTATCTGCTGCCTCACATAATCGTCCTTCCCTGTACTTTTGTCTAACCCAATCAATCAACACTTCCTCTTCCTCCAACCCAATCCCTAAGTCAATCGGCCTTCGCCCACATGCCACCTCCAAAACCACCACCCCAAAGCTATAAACATCACTAGCAGCAGTTGGGTTAGCCCTGGTCACCACTTCAGGTGCCAAGTACCCAAATGTACCTACTACCCTAGTAGTATTAGGGACACCACCATGAGTATACAACTTAGCTAGCCCAAAATCACCCAATCTCCCTCTCATTTCACTATCTAACAAAACATTGCTAGATTTAATATCCCTATGTACAACAACTTGTTCCCAACCATGATGCAAATAGTTCAACCCCTCTGCAACATCAGCTAGGACCCTCCTCCGGCCTACCCAATTCATAACCTTCTCCGGCTTATCGAATATCCATTTATTCAAACTCCCATTAGGCATGTAATCATACACAATCATAAGTTCATTCCCCTTCCTACACCACCCTCTCATTTGTACTAAATTCTTATGTTGAAGCCTTCCAATAGTAGATATCTCAGCCATGAATTCCCTAATTCCTTGTCTTGAGTCATGGTTCACACATTTCACTGCGACTTCGGTGTTATTTGATAGGGTTCCCTTGTATACTTTACCAAATCCACCAGCCCCAAGTAGCTCATCTTTAGAGAACCCTTTTGTAGCTTGGCTAAGTTCTTCATATGAAAATCTATGAGGCCAGTACTCAAGTTCCCAATCTTCAATCACATCATCTTCTTCCTTCTTACGCCACCAAAACCAATAAAATACAAATAAACAACCCAACACAGCAACCACAGAACCAATAACAATCCCAGCAATAGCACCGGGAGATAGGGAAGACCCAGAATTTTCCAGCTGAAAAACCGGCAAATTCGTAGTATTAATATCCCTTGCAACTCCAGAATCACTGAAACTCCAAGCTAGAAGTCTTTGTGCCTCAACCCATTGAGTCTTGGAAGCAGAGAACCCCATATACATCTGGGCAGACGTGTAATTCGCAATTATGGGGTTTCTATAACTCAACAAAGTCCTAACAGGCCGTGACATACCCGCCGGAGCTATGGTAACATTAATCTCGAATTCAGGTCCATTAAACTCAATCCAAGCATGTATATTTTGCCCAGACCGCAAATTTAAAGGCACAAAAGAATCACTATCATTACCAGAAGAACTATAATACCCAGCCGTTTGGGTAACAATAGATTCAATGCTGTTAAGATCAATCCCGATATGATTTCTATCTGGGTCATTGAATTCCGGGTTACGACCCGTATCAAACTCCACGGCGAGAAGTGGGGCCACCGTGTGAACGGTGGCGTTAGAGAAAAGTCCAAAGTATTGACTGGAGAGGGCATTAGGTGGGGAAGTTGAAGCAGAGAGAACAAAAGCAATTCCGAATCCGGGACTAGAGGAATCATCAGGGAGTACAGAGAAGATGAACTGGGTAGAGAAAGAGGACGAAATTGAAGTGGAATTTGAAGCGGATTTTATAGGAATTTGAGATGGGTAAAAAGCTCGGCCAAGGGAAAATTGGTTGGAGTCATTTGTTAGGCGGATAACTGGTGGCTCAAGGCGGGCATCCTCGATGAGGTTGAGGGCAGGGGTGGTGTTAGCAGTAAAGGAGTTGAAGAGAAATTCGACGGCGGAAATGGATGGGAAGATTGTAAGGTTGATGAGAATGAAGAACAGTGATAATGGTGGCATATTTTGGGATTTGCATGAAGAAGAAGAAGAGAATTTTGTGAAGGAAACTGGGAAATTACATGGTACTTTGAAGGGAATTAGAGATGAGTGCTGTTTCTCTGAAAATGATGAAGACGACTAAGTTCTGATCGTCCTTTGACTAATTATTTTGATTCCTACTTTGTCTTTAAACGGATTAAAAAAGGTAAAACATATAAATTAAAGGAAATTTTACGCAAAATCATTTTTCAAATTATAAAAATCTCTTAAGAATTTGGATACATCTAAAAATGTCCTCATACATTGTGTTCGAATTTCGAATACATTAGTCAACATCATGTATAATGATGTATTCGACCTATATATCGTGTAAAGTGATGTATTAAGTTCCGATACATCGCATATAGTGATGTATCCTAGAATAAGAGAGAACAGAAATTTTTGTAATTTTTTTTAGAAAATTTAATATAATAAATTGTGTATTTAGGTAATTTTTCATAAATTAAAATAAAAAGAGTAATTATTAAAACTCCCCCAATCATTTAATTTTAAACGTGAACAAAATCATTACATTACATACAAGAAGTTTGTACTAGTAAGAAACTTCATATTCATTTCGTTATTGCTGGATTAATCCTTGTCTAAAATTAAGTATTGTTTGTATGATTTTGTGATATAAAGTATCTAAAGATAAAAATATCTTTATATAATTAAGAGGATTCTTACCTTACAATCCATGTAAAGTTATTTAAAGCATAACAATCCACATTACTGCTCATCGAGCCATCGTATAGTAATCACTATATTATTATTATTATTTGTTACACAAATAATTCATATTTTATAATATACCGCAAAATTAGATTATAAATCACTCCAAATAATCCAAATGTCCAATGAAAGAGCAGTTAGCTGTCGTGTGTAAATATGAGCACCTATATTGATAGCATAACCTAAGATTGAAAACACATTCACTGGCCATATATATTATAAGAATATTGTTGGTAGATACATATTCGCATTTGATATTCATATTAGATAATTTATTTTATCTTGTTCATTAAAAAATTAAAGCAGGAATATATGCCACTAAGTTCGATTATAAATGCACAAACTAAAGCAATTTGAATTTTGAGAGGTTCAAAATATTTCTATTAAAAAAGATATCAAAAGTGGAATTGTTCAATTCTTCTAGTGTATATATGCTGCGAAGTCTTAAATATCAATTAATGAAAGACCACATTAGTCAAGCATATGGGCTATATATAATAGCATCAACGTTTTTCTTGTTTGATAGCATAGAGAACATATTTTTTAAAATGTCAGCCTTGAAAAGTTTGACTTTTTCAAAGTTGAAGTCTTCTTTTACGAATAGGTTTTGATGGTTTTGTATTCTAACTAGATGCGAAATCTAGATTTTTATCAAGAAATTTTAATATAAATTTTAATATCGTATATACAATGATATTTTTGATGATAAGAGTTTGAATGTATTCTTATTTAATCAACCACCACGAATCAGTAACCAAAACAGGACATTTGTCAGCTATTGTTTGGTCAAAACAACTCTCTTAATCCTTAAAATTTTCTTTTATTTGTGAGAACACAATTCTTACTTAGCTTCACACGCATATAACTAATGTAAAAGTCCTTTTAGTTATAACCACATATATCCGTTTCACGACTTGCTAGACAAATGTCCTGTTTTGATTACTTGAAGAATATTATAATACGAAAAATATATATATATTTATATACCACGAAAAAAGGATTTTCGTTATGAGGGACATAAGTGTTGATGACACTTTAGTTTTCAAGTCCAACGAAGGCTAGCCCCAATCCTTATTTTGAAATGCTCTATATAGAGACAAAAAAAAAATACAATGAGACAGAACAACTTCTCAAAAAGAAGCAAATGCCATGATCCCATGTCTTACCCATCCAAACAGAATAATATACTTTTAATATTAAGCTATTATATTCGTTACAACTAAGTAATGTGGATGAACATCAAGTGTGCAAATTCCTAGAATTTGGCAATTTCCTATAATCACTGTGAAAGATAAAGTGTATCTGTAAACATCATGGCCATTCCATTTTTGCAGTAGTATTACAGTCCACTAATGCAGGAACTAGCTTGGCCAATTTTGAATAAAAGGACAACATGGGTTGCCTCATCAAATATTCAAACCTTCTTTAATTTTTCTAATGGAAAAGGTCTAATAAGTGGGGATTGAAATATTCGTCATTTGGGTCCCCAATATTGCCATATTGGACTCTGACGGTCTGACCTTATGAAAATGGGTACTGACTAGGGGTTGTAAAATTTGCATATGAAAAGATGACTCCAAATGGGTTAATGACTCGTTCATTTATTATTTAATTCAAACCATTTAAAATTTGGATAGAGATATAACTCAAATTGACCTTAGAAAATTTTGAAATATTTTTGTAAAAAAAAAGTGCTTGATTAACGATAACAATAACATATCTAATAAAATTTCAAAATTATTTGTGAAAGATCATCAGCTCGTGGAACTCATTATTAGCCTATTTTGCCCCAAACTATTTCAGCCCAATAAATGACCCTCTCATTTCATAAAGACCTTGGTCAAAGAGATTTGATAAGTCTAAGGTTTATTTTGCATTGTAAATTTCCAAGCAATAAGGTATGAAGGGATTCGTGTCTCTGTCCAATGTGAAATGACCCAAACTGTCTCTCTTCCTTTCATTTTGGAGCTTACTGCTAATTAGTGAATCTATTTGGGTGCACTCAAAATAATACGTTAAATTTTTTCCACAATTGCACCTTTGTAAAATTTACTAACTTTATCATAATACGGTGTGGCAGATGGGATTGTCAGAATTTTCAGTAAAGGGGTTCAAAATCTGTAGAAATAGATACAAGAAGTAACCGAAGGAGGTTCGACGTCTACTATATATACATAAAAAATTATTTTTACCATATATAAATAGTATAATTTTCCACCGAAGGGGGTTCGGACGAACCCCCTTATACTAAGGTGGCTCTGCCTCTGGGGATTGCTCCTTTTTTAATTAGAAGTTTTGAATTCGAGCTTTGAATATGAAAAAGTTCTTGGTAAAAAGCGTTTTCCCCCGAATAAGGCTTATGCAACTCAAATCTGGATTAGTCGAACTTTACGGTGGATACTCAACAGCAAATGAGAAACAAAAAAAAATTAGTACTAATTTTTTAACCTGTATATACATTTTTAACAGCGCACTTAGATATTAATTCCTTAAGCTTGCTCTGATTAGTGGTCCCAATATGATATATAAAGAACTATAGCAAGAAATGGAGAGGAGCATCACATCATTTTCATATGTCAAATAAATTATTCTTTCCTTCAAGAATTGGGAAAAGAACTTGACGGTTAATTCAAATGATCAAAATCCACCTCCATCATCTACAAATATCATTTTGTCAATTTTAAAAACTCAAAAAGCAAAAGCTTCAATATTTAATTCGTTTCACTTCATTTTGTTGAGTAAAGACAATGAAAACAGCATCTAAAAACTCCAACTTCTTCATAGTGATAATGCACGCAATGAAAAAGAAACATGTTCTTTGTTTTAGGGAAGTAGAATGAACATATACCGTAACTCTGAGTTAAAAATTCAATTCCCACTAAAAGGCATTTTTGGGAACTTCTCTTCACATATCGGATTTCACAACGCTCATTGTGGAGCCTATTTCTTAAGGCACTCAACAGAAATTCTTTCCATTTTCAAGAGCTAGAATTCGAGATCTCTAATTAAGAATATAAGATCACAGTCATCCACTGTTAAATTAGATCTTAGACCTAACTCACACCCCAAAAGCTAGCTCAAAGGGAGGAGGATTGCCCAAGCCTTATAAGGACTCTACTCATCTCATTAACCATCACTGTGACACTTTTGTCATTCTTTAACATCCACCATAATCCATATTGATAATTTCTCTTGACATAATGGAGCTTCCATGTTATAATTTTAAAATTAATTGGTTATACAAGACGTTATATCAAGGAATAAGAAATTAAATCCGACATGTAAAATGGATAAACATAAACATTCACAATTTGTATAGAAGAAAACTACAAAATTTTCTTTTTTTTAAAAAAAAAAATATCACAATTTGTATAGAAGAAAACTATAAAATTTTCTTGTTTTTTTTTTTTTTAAAATATATCCATAAAATTAAAAAAACTCTTATATGAACTACATAAAATTTAAATGATTATTTAAACGGGTATAAAATTAGTTGACTACCAAACAAATGTACAAACACATTAACTAAAGTAGCATAAAAGAACAAAATTTGGTAGAGGAATTACTTATTAAAGTAACGTACACAATTTGTGGGCATCTAATTTTTAAAATTTGATTTGTAATGGAAAGTAGGGGAAAAGAATTACATATACTTCTTGCGTGTGTAAAAGTGCAAAGCGAATAAATTACATGTAAACATAATTTTGGGGAAAGGTGTGTCTTTTATTTTTGTCAAAAAAATATATTCCATGATATATACCCCTTCAAATTCGTATTACATTACAAGTATTTTATATTTATAAGAAAATTAAAGCACAAGGTCAAAAACAATAAATTTAAAAAGATTAAAAGGTGTACAAATATTCCAAGGAACCCTCCCCTCTTGTTCATATTTATAGAAGAGAAAATAAAGCACATGCATAAAACAAATAAGCAGGAACTTTATAAAAAAGTGAAAGGGTTTATACACCTTTGTCAGTTTATTTATTGCTAAATGCCTAAAAATATGTGATAATATACTTTCAAGCACATATTAAAATAATTATATTCCAGTATAACACTATCAAATAAATTACACTTCATGAAGAAAAGAAATTTATACAAATATATTGAAGTTATATGTATATAGTTCTTTTAAAGTCTAAGAATTTTACCATTCTAAGAGAATTTGATTAAAACTTTTTACGATAAAATTTCATTTTGTACTAAAAAAAATTAAAGAGTTATGATTTACAACATATCTTGATGAGATGAAAATTGATTTAAATAATAATGAATAAATAAAAATATTGTAGAATTGCTTTAAATCATCAAACATATTATTCATATATATGTTTTTTTTCATTCAAAAGCTTATAAAAAGTAAATTTATCATCTTTGTCTAATTTATGACTTCTTCACCAATATTTTTGCCTTCCTCTCTTTGATACACTTCCAACAAAAGTGTATCAATTATTTTTCTTTTAATCAATTCAATCTTTCGATTTTGTCGCAAGTATCCCTCATTATGGCATATGTTTTTGAGTCGGCCTAAACAAAGGGCATATTTTTTTTAAAAAAAAAAAAAAAATCTCGAAGAAATAAAAAGATAAGTAAAAGGGAACTCACATCCAAAAGAAATTAGAGAAAAACACAAAAGATGATGTTTGAGGCTGGACAAAAGATTTTATCTTTTAGTGATTTATTAAAAGCATTATATAATTATGTAGGTAAGCTTTTCCTATATATGTGTAATTGATGCTAGTATTTTTACCGAGTGCTTCGAAATTTAATTTATTTATCATATTTTTTTAAGATTATTTTTTAAAAATTTAACAGTTCATTAATATTAATTTTTAATTTTTCATATGACATATGACATATGACATATGAATCAATTTTAAAAATGATAATCCTTTTTAACAATTTTTTAATTCTAAGTTTTCATTTTTCACCAAACACTTTTAAGTTTATAAAATTAAATGACATTTTGATATATTTAATATATTTT
Source organism: Solanum pinnatisectum (assembly GCA_035578085.1). Classification (NCBI taxonomy): domain Eukaryota; kingdom Viridiplantae; phylum Streptophyta; class Magnoliopsida; order Solanales; family Solanaceae; genus Solanum; species Solanum pinnatisectum. The sequence goes on along the minus strand of CM069078.1, from coordinate 45,968,757 downwards.
AATTTATGATTATAAGATTCAAAAGTTATATTTAATTTCTTAAACTCTATGTTAAGTTGAAATCGAATAAATAAGTTGTAATGAGAGAATTTTTTTTTCTCAAGTCAAATTATTTAAACAATTTGATAGCAAGGAAATAGTTCAATAATTTAAGGGTAAAAATATAAAATTCATTAGTTAAGGATTTAATTATGTGTTTTTCGATAGGTTTTTGAAATTATCATTACATGCTAGATTTTGGTTCTCAAATATATGTATTTGTTGTGTCTAGATACATGTGTCGTGGATATATATGGTTAAAATTAGGTGTAATTTGTTTAGGGATACACTAAAACTCTCATTCACCTCTCTCCACGCACGGGCGGGCGCGTATATATATGCATTTCAGAATATACCATGCATCTTGATCAAATAGAAGTATCTAGTGTGATTCACATGTATATGTGATGCATTACTCTCTTTCGCCTCTTTTCTTATGTATCTGACAACAAAAATACACGCATCTATATATATTTGACTTGAAATCTGATCATTTAGTGAGATTTATATAGTTATTTTAAATAATAACAAGAATCAATAAACATAATAGGAAATAAGAAATATATATATAATTAGAAATGTATAATTAGATGGTGTTCCCATAATTTAGAGGATATTTTCTTATTTAGAATAGTGATAATCGATACGTAATTGATACAAGAAGTAAAATTAATATAAGAAATTTCGCAAATAGCTACTATAATAAATTTAATTATGGTTCATAGCTATAGTTTGTATATTTACGGGTTGTAGCTATAATTTAAGTTGTTTTGTTTGTATAATTCGCATATAATTCGTGGATACGTTTGTATAATTGAACTAGTTTTGTATAAATTTGAAATAACGAATTTATACAAATACAAACATCTAAACTTTAAACGATTATACAATTATATTATACTAAATTTCATTATACAAAAGTTATACAAATTCCGAATCATACAAACAGAAACATTAAGCCGCAAAATTATAGGTAAAAGTAGGTTGCGAATTATAATTAAGATAAACTATAACTATGTTAAGTAATTAATTAGTATCCGCCTAATTTCCGAATTAACAACTCAAGGCAAGGGAAAAATATGAGTGGGGTCAAATAGAGAAGAGGACAAAAGTGGGAGGTTTGGGTTCGTTGTGAAGAGTAGGGAATGGGCCAAATTCCCCAATCCACCCAGCCCTTTCTAGTAGCTCCACGAATCCTACCCGTAAGCCCAACAGCTCATTCACTTTAGCCACTCATCCCATCTTCAGTGGACCATCCCTTTTTTCAAAATCCCTAATTCCGAGAAAATAATACTAACGAATATCCGAATAACCTTTTTCAACTCCTCAAACCCTATATATACACTTCATTTCCTTTGCCTTATGGTTAGTTGAAGGTGCCCAAAATCTCACAGCATCTTCTCTTTCTCTAGACTAGAACCTCTCCTCTTTCTTCCCCTTTTCAACTGATAATACTTTTTTTAATTCCTTACATCGTACTCTATTCAAAAGCATGATGAACTCTATCAACGGTACACAAATGATCAAATTTCTGTATAGTTACGGTGGGAGAATTGTCCCTCGTCGTTCCGATGGAAAGCTCCGTTATATCGGTGGTTTTACCAGAGTTCTCTCTGTTGACAAGTCTATTTCGTTTGCAGGTGTGTTCATTCATTCGATTTTATTGTTATTGTTTTTATTATCCTTTTGGATTTGGAGTTGTTACCGTAGCTGATTTGATTAAATGATGCAGAGTTGATGGTGAAGTTTGGAGAATCGTGTGGATCGTCAATGAGTTTGAAGTGTAAGTTGCCGACTGAGGATTTGGATGTTTTAGTTTCAATTACTTGTGATGAGGATCTGATGAATGTGATTCAAGAGTACGATCGAGTTTCTGCGTTGACGAATCAGGAGATGAAGATTAGAGCTGTTTTATTTCCTCTCAATTCGGTGAAAAAAGTTTCTTCTCCGACATCTCCAATGTCGTGTTTTGACTTTCCGGCATCGATAATGAAGCCGGAAAAGCTCAGATGTTTCTATTCACCTCCGTCGTATGCGGCGGCGGCAGCAGCAGCTAGGTGTTATTCTCCAGCTTTCGGATATCCAGTCGGCGGAAGGAAAGACGGTGGGAAGTTTTATTACCCTTGCCGTGACCATGGAAGCCCTAGGCATCTTTACTATGTTGCTCAACGAAACCATAGCCAATAGAAATTAAGTTGAAAGATAATAAAAACAATTAAATTATTTCAGAACGTATATGAGTAATTGAGCACATAGACAAACTGAAGCTCCTCCTCACACACAGAAAATGAAGATGAAATTATATACAACAACAAATGCCTTTAGTGATAAGAATTGAGTATATTTTATCCTCCCGACCTTGGTATGTTGTTATTGACAAATGCCTTGGGTTCATTGAATTGGATTGTACATTATTTGAGACTGCAGTTCAATTCAATCGTGAGGTGAATTTGACGTATGTTTGCCCATTTTTGGACTTGTTAATAGACACAGCCGTGTTATGGTTCGGCGTTTGCCGTCATACACTCATTGGCGACTGGCGTGTTGCTTTAGGATTTCTCTTTGATTTTTTAACTCGTACGTTCAGCCCAATCTTTTAGGCATCGTTTGGGGCCTTAATTGATTCCCTGGGACCATTCTTTTGTGGACACTTGTACATACTATTTAGGCTTCACATACTTTAGGGTTCTATATATATATAACCATATATATTTAGGGTAATTTTGGTTGGAGGGGTCCGTTTCCATGGCGTTTTAATTGTTTTTCATTGATTTCTTCCTTAATTTATGGTGTTAATTTATTCCTTATTTAACACTTTTACTTTTGAGATATTTCAGGGGATCCATTTGGCATACTGAGCTGGCAAAAAGGATTGGAGCAACTTGCGTGATTTCGTCATGGAAATAATGATTCAAACATGAATCAAAGCCTTAAATTCTAATTAAGGAGAAATTAATGTATGAAATATATACATTAAACTGAGAATAGATATTGATATTAAGACTTCTAAAAATACGTTAATATTATATTATCAACAAGTGATGTGATCATAATAAAATGCTGCTATAAAAATCAAAATGAAAATGAGTGGTTGGACGAGTCAAGGTAACATGGATTGTTCTATGGCGTAAGAAAATTTTTGTTTTATGTTTCACACTATTTTGTCTAACAAACTAGTGGACCCAAAGTTTATAATTTTGTGAATCAAGAAATATAAATTTTTGGAAAAGTGAGCTTTTTCTATTCTTTGTGGGGGATACAAAGCGCGTACAAAGCGTGGTTGGGGGAATTGATTGGTTTAATAGTTCTAAATTGCTTTTTAGACAACCGTGTTAAACCAACGAGTTGGGCTAAGGGATCATAGTAAGTTAAAATATTGAAGGATTGTTCTTAAAACTTCTCCAATATTTGTTTAGGTTACCAATTAGTCAGTATATATCATCTAACATTATTGCTCCAGCATAAAATTATTCAAATTTTACCAAATCCGTTGGAACAAAAGGTTTTTTTTTCCTTGGCAATATTGCAAAATTATAAGACTACAACATTTATATAACTAATGCAATTCCACAAGTGAAAAAAATCTGAAAAAGGTTTAAATTTACAACTTCTATCTTTGTGAAGGTAAAGCAATTGTGAAGCTGTGAGGAACACAAATAAGTCCATATGTAGAGGAATGTTAGTTGATTTGGCCATTGAGCAACTGCTCCCTCTGTCCCTAATTATTTGTCTACTTTTTCTTTTATAGTTGTCCCTAATTACTTGTCTATTTTGACAAATCAAGAAAGGACAATTTTTTTTTTTACCTATTATACTTTCAATTAAATGACTAATTACTTTGAAAAATGCAGAACTTTTCATCCACTTTATAATTAATAGGGATAAAATGGTAAACTCACTATGTCATTAATTAATTTCTTAATATGTGTGTCAATTTAAAAGTGGACAAGTAATTAGGGACGATGAGAGTAGTAAATTCAAGGAAAAAAATTCAAAGTTGGGTAGAACGGCCTAGTAGAAGAGATTGCTACATTGATTTATGACTTGTTCTACTTTAATAATAAGTATATATATTGTCAACAGCTGGAATATTATTAAGGCAGAATAATAATAGGGCGGTGCATGTTTCCAGGGATTTGGCCACAGTCATATTTGAAAGGCTGTATACTTGGCACAATTGGATCTGCCAATATGAATTATTTTAGGAATATGCTAATTATACGAATAAAGCTTAATAATTAAACAAATAGGAGTATAACGTGACTACTTTTTAAAAAAATAAAAAACACCTCAATATGAGTATCGATAAATGGGCCGAATGTACCATGCAGAGAGAGAGAGAGGGAGGAATCCATATACTATGTGTAAAGGGACCCATTTAATTTAGGAAAAATTATATAAAATAACAAATTATTAATTCAAATTAAATGTTATAACCATAATTTTATTTAATTTATAAATTGTGTTTGTGTTTATATAAAACGAGAGAAAATGGTATATATAAATACATATATTTTCGTCTTATACACTTATAATTATATAAATACAGATCTCCCCCTATCAGTTTTCTTTTGCCTTCCTCTCTTTCTCACTTTATACAAACACAAATTATACAAATTACAATGTATAATTTGTGTTGTATAAAGTGAGAGAGAGAGAAATTTGATATACAAATATTTTATTTCGATTCAATTGTATACAAATTCAAATTTTATGCAGATATACAAACACAATCATTGATACATATACATAGTAGTTATATATATACAATTGAATTGAGAGGCAGACAGCGATTTATACAAATGAGAGGCTGCCAATAATTTATACAAATCTGATGCTCCATAGCAAACAGTTTGCTATGGAGCGCAATTATACAAACTATAGCTATAACATACAACTATGATTTTTATGTTTGCTAAATCTAAAATTTACTCAATTTTGAGCGGATTAGATTGATGGAATGGGTCGGGGGCAAGTGGAACGGGTCAATTTAATAATTAATTAAAGTGTATTTCAAAAATTTGTTTTAAAAGAAAATCACATCAGCAACTTTCATTCAAGATTCATCTAAATTGGTTGAATGACTGTGGAGGTGAAATGATTAAGTGTGTTTTCTGTTACAAAATTTAAGAGAAAAATGACTTTCTAGAATAGTTTTCAAAAGTTGAGTGATTATTCTGTCACAAAAACAAAAGAAAGTTACTTTCCGAAATCAATAATTATTAGAGTAATTGAGTAAGCTATCTTTAGAATGCAACTCTTCGAATTTTGGTTATAATCACCCAGTCAAACCAAGGTTGTAATTTAGGCTAAGATTAATTAGATTAGCAATATTTAATATGTCTTCCCCATCTTAACTAATTTTATCTTCCGATTGTTTCCCTAAGGAAAAATAAAAATAAAAAGAAATCTCCAGTAATCCTTTTTTTTTTCTAAAACAAAAAATAAAACTTGGGGATAGGGAAAATGAGGAGAGGATTATAATGTGGGTATTGTTGGGTTCGAAAGTGTTTAGACGTCATGCGGAAGTTTATAATTGCAAATCATATGATTGACAAATCAGGCGACAAATAAAAATATATTATTAATATTGTTTGGTCAAGTGACCTACATATTATAAAACTAATATAATATTAAAAAAACATAAATATGTTTAGGAGAAAATTTCCTCATAAACTACATCAGGGCAAAATCCTAACAAATGGGGATCGACATCTCACAAATAAGGAGTGAGTTTAGGTGACCAATCAATTGAGCTACTAAAATTTCATGTCTTCCCTGTTTCAATCAAGATAAATACGGAAGATAAAGATTGAAAATAAACCGAAAAAGAAAGGAAATCCAGATTTTTATTTTTTTGGACATTTACAAAAGGGGAAATTGTCTACTTGTACATGACACCAATAATTTTGTCGATTTTCGTGATGCAATCAACTGCAAATTCCAAAAAAAAAAAAAGAAGAAGAAGAAGGAAACAATTTGATAATTTATAAACATTGAATGACTAATGTAGGACATAGGCTCTAGTAGGATAATTGATAACACATTTACAGAACCCCACTGGCCACTGCCTTATCCTAGTTTGGATTAGTTTTGAGTAAGATAGAGCCAGCACTCTAACATGCAAAGTGATAATATATTGAATAATAGGGGTCGTGACATCAACATTGGACCCCAAATTGCACATCACCTTATTCTCTACCATAGGTTTATTCATTATTTTGCTTTAGTTTCACTTTCCTACTTTATTCGTCATTACATTTAGTTTTATAATAGTATTTGTTTATGTACACTGACGACACTTTTTTATTTTCTGTAAACATTGTTACAAATGGAATACGTAACATTAATAGGGAGATGAACTAATTCTTTATATAGACATCAATCTTTAAAGGGTTATTATGAATAGACTAATCTTTCTTTCTTTAATTGTATCAATGGTGTAGATAATGTAGAATATACTTAATCGTCCTACGAGAGACTGAAAGAACAATTAAACAAGCAAAATAACGTAACAAAGCAAAACCTTCTGAGTCACTAAAACGAAGCTCTTCATCAGGCATTATTCAGTGTTTTCAAGCTCTACATTTTTAATCATGAATCGCCTTCATGCTTTCTGGCAGTCGGCAGACTAAATAGTATCGAACTGCATATGAATAGAATCTCCTCGTTCAAATTAATGTAGAAATCGAAATTTTGTATCACCCAAAAAACATAATCAAACATCATATATGATTCTTCTGCAGAAAGCATGAAGCTTCTTCCCATTTCTATTAGGGAAATGCCAATCATCTCTCCTTGCCTGTACAAAACACTTGAACAAAGCAACACATAAATTGCAGCAAATTTTAGAATCGTTTACACTGCACATACAGATATAAGAAACCAAACAAGGCATTGTTAACCAGTTTCCTGCTCAAAGTCATCACCCTCTGATTCATCGCCATTGTCTGCATCATCATCCTCTGCTTCATTGTCAAAGTCTTCTTTATCATTGTCTATGTTAGTCTTCCCAATTACAACTAAGTTGCTGTTCATCTTTCTGATTTCATTACACTGCAATTTACGAATATCAAGAAAGAAAAGTAAGGAACTTTGTAGTACTTGCCAGTTTAAAAATCCAAACATAGACCAAATGGCCAATATCGAGTCGAAAAGTAAGCATCCAAGTAAGGCATCTTAATTTCTCGAAATGAAGCCAGACAACATGTGATAATTGTCCTTTCTAGAAAAAGAGGTGATGACAAATGAAAGCAAGAATGAAAATTACAGAAAAGGGAAAGAAGACAAGCATAACAGACTCAAGAATTGTAACAAAGCAAGTAAAGGAAAAGCTCGATTCAAACTGCCAACTATTTGATGCATGCCCACCTTATCCTGCTTTGTTTATTATGGGCTACATGAAAAACACGCTTCCTATTTTCTCTCATATTGCACCTCTTTAATTCTCAAATTTTTGATGGTATTCCAATATGGGAGAATTAAGACACCAGCCAGAGAAAAGGTCATGACTCAATCTTTTTTTTTATGAAGAAAAAAGAGATTGAGTCATGACTTTTTCTATTCCAGGAAGCTTTTCCTTCCTTGGGAGCAAGTCTTGGTGGTATAACATGGAAAAACTAAGACACCATGTGGAAAAACAGGTCATAATTCACGATATTCCAAAAATCATTACAAGTCAATCTTTCAATCATTTTCTTGTTTATTTAAGAAAAAATTAACCAACTTAACTACATAAGAATCAGAGTAATGGGAAAATCAACATAATTACAAAATTCTTGCACAGCTTAATTATAAAGGTTCTGATGTTAGTACTTGCTATCAGCAACATGAAGAATGGAAGTCTTGCGCAAGTGCTTTTCATTGTTTACAAACTAAAGTAATAAAACATACTTAAGGTGGGGAAACAGGTCCCACAAAAGAGTCAGTTAGGCTCAATCCCTCGAAAGAAAAGCTCTGCACAAGTAACTTAAGAAATATTCCTAATGTCCTTTAAAACAAAGGAAATTCTTGTAGCAGCTACCACACTAGAATACTAGGTAGATCATCTTCTCACAAAAACTTAAGAGCTAAGTTTTTTTTTCTTATGTTTCCCTTCTAAGTGTCCTAAGCATTAACATATACCCTCCAGACTTTGTATTTTTCTGTACAACCCAACAGAATAGAGATGTAGAGAATGATTGTCATTCTGTCTCAGGCATTCTCAGCACTTTTCCTACTTGCTTGCACTGTACTGTGGCTGCTTCACTTTACATATAAGAACGAATGCGTGCAAGCACCTCCATGCACCACCCAAATTGTTACTGCCAAGACACCATCTCAGCTATTTGAAGTTTCATAACCAAATGTTAATAATAAAACAAAGTGAACTGTTTCATATGATGAATACTACAAGTTCTAGAAGTTTCGTTTATTTATAACCAAAAATTCCCGAGGACCAACGGCGTATGGTTCAAAATCGGAGGATAATGGGCTTGCCCTCTACCCTTCTCTACTTAAATATCAAGTTTTTGTCAACGGCAACATTTGAACTTAACCTACAAATCACAAGCCGCACTCTTACCACTAGACCAAAGCCCTCGAGACAAAACTAGTTCTAGAAGTCTTGGTAGACAAAAGCAGCAGAGTTCTTCTAATTTACTTGTAGAGGTCAGAAGTTCATTGACAAAGGCATGAGGGCCAGTCCCAAAAGTTTCATATTCTGCGAGAATGAAAAGGCGCCTGAAATGGAATTGTGCATGATGTAAAGCTGAAAGTAGGAAAGTAAGTAGTCATAAGATGAAGGTCTACCCACTTTAATATAAGATTTCTCAAAAAACTGCTAAACTACAACATGCTTTTGTATCCCTCTGCTTCAGCGTAATTCATTCTTTTTTGTTTCTATCCCCTCCTTTCCCTCTGCAGTAATCCTTTATTGCCCTAATTATTTTCACTGGCTTGAATAGCTACAAGTTAACTGTTGTATCAAACATCAAACAAATATCAAATCGTCAGACAGGCAGTGTCTTCTAAACTGGCAACTTAACATTTAGCTGTTGGCTTCCAACACCTGAGTTGACAATTATAATTAGGTATATATATGGCATTAGGAGAATTTAGCCCTCCTAATTTCTTGAACCCAATCAAGTAATAATTTGCCAGGTAGCATATCAGTAATTTCAAATGAAAAACCTTCTATTTAGGTAATTGTCATTAGAATAAATCCAGAAATGACATCTTACATGAACTTTTTGAACTGGGAGCAATTAAGTTCAGATCCATGAATACAACTTCTTTTTTTATGAATAGAACTCACTGATGTATATTATCAAATGGAACAATGAGTCTGGTGATTAAGAACTAAATACAGGGATGGTTGAGGCCAGAAGGGACATATTTTGTGGGAGACCTTATAAAAAGCTAAAAGAAGGACCATAAACACACAAAAAATAAAAAATACACTAATAAAAACATAAAGGGTTTCTGTGCAAAATGAAATTATGAAGGCAAGTGAAGAGGAAATGTTTGAAGTATTATGCATATATCCTAATCTACAGAGAGCTCCCCTTCATCTTTTATTTATTCAAATGGTGCTGGTGACTCGGTTCAACTTGAACACACCTCTATAATTCCAGCGGGTACATGCTACCTCCCATCAGCACAAGTATCGGGTAACTCTGTCCACTAAGGTGTAGACAAATGGGAAAAAGCCACCTAGTGTTTTTGGTATTAGTTGGGATTTTTTTTTTTTTGATAACCGAGAAATTCGTCTGTGACCCACCCTTTGGACCAATCACAGCCTTCTAAACTCGGTAGATAATGGGCCCGCCCCCCTGGTATTAGTTGGGATTTGAATCCTTGTTTATCAAATTTGCACCAACTAGGCGTCACACTAAATCCTTTTCAGTTTTTGCAGAATGCATAACACATCACTTCACACTCTATAAAAGAATTTTTCAATGTTCCTAACTCCAGGGAAAAGTCCAGTTAGAAAAAAGCTCATATAAATCTAGAGCCTTGTGCCATAGGCGTTTCATTGGGAACAATTTTCATCTTAAATTGACAGTATTTCTGTTTCTTCCAAACATCATATCACTTAGGAGCACACAATCGGTTCATCTTTCTTATGTACAGAATAATAGAGAAACCTAGAAACTATGGTCCAATTTTCTCAAGGCTAGAAATTTGACAAAGATACATCTACTTTGAAATAAATATTTCTAGTGCTTATTCGTTACTATTTGCGACTCCCCATCCTGTTAAGGTTCATCTCGAACCCTAACACAAATTCAAAAATTCTTTCAAACAAGCATTACATATTTACCATACGGCATCAGTGATACACTCATTTTGCGAATTAAACAATATACATTTATAATAAAACCTAATGGTAAACTGTTGATACCCTAAGATACATTTACAAGCAACATTATAAAGAGAGAGGGGAATAGCGGACCTTTTCTTCGAAATCAGATTCCTCCATGGCAAGGAGGAGCTCGTCGCTGTGAGGCTGAGGCCACTGAGCAGGGAGCAAAAACGACGTCGGAATGATCCGAGTAGAGCATGGATACTGTAACATGAATGATGGATACTGCAACATTTTTTCCTTTCCTTCCCCGTTCTCTCTCTCTCTCTCTTTGTTGATCTTATTGAATTTCTATTGGGCCTTGTTTGTTTGGGGGTCCATAAGGCCCATTCTTTCTTCTGGAAACTGTATTTTTTGTAAAAAAATTACTCCGTCCCATTTTATGTGACACCATTTTCTTTTTAGTCAGTCCTAAAAAAAATGTCACATTTTCTTATATGGTAAGTATTTAAAGGTACAATTTTTCTTTTACCCTTGTTGGTCCCATTTAATCTTAAAGATATTACTCCAATACATTTATGAGGAGAGAGAGAAGTTGACTATTTTTTGAAGGGATAATTTGGTAAACATTTCAAAGTTTTCATTTATTTATTAAACTCCGTGTCTGGTCAAATGTTGCCACATAAAATGGGACGGAGGGAGTAGAAATTTTTTCGTCTATACACAACATCTAATAAATATTGGCATATTTTTTGCCTAGAATATATTTATCAACTGCCCAAAAATTTTGCATTGTATGATCATCCAATTGAAAACTAGATAATAGGATATTCTTAAGATTTTCGTGCTAATTTCAAGCTTGAAGTACTTTTCCTTCTAAAAATTGATTAATATACTCATTTTGTTGGATTGAAGGTATGTGGTTGGTAACTCAGGGATAAGGAAATATACATCACTTTGTATTTTGTATGTATTTTATGTAAGAATACATATATAGATTTTTATAGATGGCACGTGTAAATCACAAATATAAACTTCAAATATATTGTGTGTATCAATATGTAAGGATACATATATAGGTTTTCATAGATGGTATGGTAAATGTGTAAATAAAAAATATAAGCTCTAAGCTAAACTTTAAATAATAATAATGAAATAGAGCTCTAGCTAAATTTGAACCCTAGTCTAGCGGGTGGTTCTTCTAGCTGGTAGAAAGGTCACTCCTATGCTCCTCATGGGTGCATTGTTAATTATATCATAGTTTCTACTAGTTTCTTAAGATAAATATACATATATACACATAATTTTTTCCGAAGTTAACTGATGCATGTACACCCCAACTTTTGCATGTGATCCCGCCTCTGACCGGAGAGTAGAGGGAAGGAACGCCGGAGGGGGAAGGGGAGGGCTCCCTTTTGTTTTTAAATTTCCTTAATTTTCATGAACTCTATTACTTACAATTTTTTTAAAACTTACACTTGCCGTTTATTGATTTAATATACATATACATTAGCTGCAATTGCAAGTTATGTGTGAGTTTGAATTTGACTGTTCACGAGATATACCTATGTCAAATAAAAATGTCTAGTTAAGTATTGACAAAATTAAAATATATATCGAATAATTTAAACCACCACCTAGTAGGATCTCATTTTGCGTTGTATTCCAACAGTTTAACCCAACTTAAATGGACTAATTATGTGGATCTCATTTTTCTTTAAAATGGCAAGCGTTTGAATAAGCTGCATTTTGAATGATACGAAAAATAAAGAATACCTGCACACAAACGGTAGCAGCAAGGTTGAATTTTCATTTTATTTTATTTTAATTTATAGGTAGTTTGAATTTTCTGAGGCAATCTTTTGATTTTTATAATTTTCTTGGAACTTTCTCACATTGGCATAAAGTTTTCAAAATCAATCTCTAGACTAGACGTTGTCCACGAATACCTGTTTTTCCTTGGGGAACGGGACAATCAGAAGTCCATCCATGCATATATTTTATTCGTTGCACGGAAAATGTGGCCATCTATCTTTTTTTTTTTTTTTTTTATAATATACTCTAATTATTTGAAATTTGAATGATTTATTTGATTAATTTTGATTTTTTTCTCTATTTTTTATTTATCTAACTTAACACATCTTTCAAAGAAACAATAAAAATGAGACTGGAAAAAAATATTTTCCAGAATATACTACAGGGTCCTGATAACAACTTACTCTCCTGGTAGGAATTGATCAATGTAGTAATCAAAGCTTCACCTAAAGAAGTAGGCAGCTCCTCTTTTCTATGTTGGCTATTTATTGCTTACCTTTTATTTTATTTGATATTCATTATTTATATTATAATTTGATTATATAAAAATTCATATATTATAAAGTTCATTTTTTTATTGCAGTGCTTTTAATAAAAAAAAAATTTCAAAAAGATTTCTAATTAAGAGTTAGAGGGCGGTTAACCATTCTACTAAAGTCATATTCATCTTGTAGCAATTGGATTAAAATTTTTACATTCCTCTCCTTTATTTTAATTCCCATATTTATAGGAACTAGTTCCACACAGATCCTTGATTAAGAAGATCAGAAGTGTTTGTGTGAATCTTTTTTAATACTCCATTCACTTTATTTTCATGTTTTAGTTTGATTAAATATAAAATATAAGAAAGTATAATAAATATTTGAATTATATAATTTTAAATTAAAAATGAATAACTATGATTTTTGAATATGGTAATTTTCAACAAGTATGCTTTTGTAAAGAGTGCTCTTAATTATAAAAAATAATACTCCATTTTTAATAGACTAAATAAGAAGATAATCACATATATAAATTCGTGAATCTCCTAAATGAAACATTAAAGGATTAAAATCTAGTGCATATCTTTCTATCGAACTCATCACGTATAACTTATTTAGGGTAAACTATTTTTCCTCTGTGATTGACAAACTGAAGCGGGATTTGTTCCATTAAGTTAGTACTTTTCAACCAACTTAGGTTATGTTGAAAGTCAGGAATTTAAGTTCTAAATATGGAGAAAATTTTATTGAGAACGTTTTTCAGAATATTTGCATTAATACTTTTTTGAGCAACACCCACTAGAGCTGTGTATCGGTCGGTTCGATTCGGTTTTGAAGTTTATCAGTTTGGCTTATTGGTTATCGGTTTGTAGAGATGTTAACCCGTTATTGAACCATTAAGATATTGGCTTATTAGTTATTGGTTTATCGATTTTTGATTGTTATCGGTTTGGTTATTGGTTTAACCGTTAAGATTTGACAAAAAAAAAACATTGAAAATCACTTAAAAACAAAAAACAAGGTGACAAACCAAATGAACCATGCACATGAGTTCACAAGTTACATCTTGCTCAAAAACAAACATTTTTACATTGTAGAATAACCAAGTGTTTGAGACAACCAGAAATAAAAGTAGGAAATCAAACTCTAAGTCAAAGACTTTATATACAAAATGGTATAAATATAATTATTTAATTTACTATCGGGTTATCGGTTAATCCGTTATGAGAAAACCTCAAACCGTTAAAGATCGATAACCCGATAAAAATTAAAATCGTTATCAAAATCGCTAAATCAATAACCCAATACTAATAAACTAATAACTTTTTTTTCGATTCAAATTATCGATTTCGATTCGATTTTGAACAGCCTTGACACCCACCCACTAACCACATCCCCTCTCCCCTCTCCATGCCCAAAAAAAGAAGATAACATTAAAATGCTATCCAATTCCATCGTGCTGATAAACTATTTCAAAGTACAAACCGCCTCCTCTAATTTCCCAAAAATGACAGAGTCTGCCCCCTCGTGTCACTTTTCAAACGAAACCACGTTGCTTCATGGTTTCCACCATGAATTCTCTCTCTTCTCCTACAAGCTAACAACCTAGTAGAAAGAAGAATGCACATGCAATTCCTTTTCTAATTGTACTATATCCCTCTCTCCTCCCCTGCAAAGCAAAATCAGGTCGGCACATCACGTTTTGTCGTTCGTAAAAACAAAATTAAACTGCACTTATTCGATAAAGAATGAGACTTTATGTGTATTTATTGGAAGGCAAGGATTGGACAGTGGAGGATTCTTATGTGAAGTTAAAAGTTGGCAAGTTCAAGTCGAAGACTAGGGTGTTGAAGAATACGAAAAACCCTATTTGGAATGAAGAGTTTGTATTCAGGGTTCACGACTTAGAGGATGAACTTGTTCTCTCTGTTTATCAGCATCATGATAATTCCGGAATTTTTAATGTTTATGGAGATTTAGTTGGGAAAGTGAAAATACCTGTTTGGTCTGTTGCCGCTGAGGAAAATCAGAACTTGCCACCCACTTGGTTTTCAATTAAAAAACCTAAGAGTGCAAAATCTGTTGACAAATATTGCGGTTAGTGTGTTTTCGTAGTTTTCATCTCTTGTGCATTTAATTAATAGAATGGAGGATTGAACAGTGACAAGCTATGGAGGATATAATGTGTAAATGCGTGACGTTTTTTTTTAAGTTTTCGAACTTAATTTGATTGAAGAACAAATGCAAATGACCTATTTTGATTTCTCTTTATGTACATTGTTCTCCAGAGAATCACAAAGAAGCTTAAAGTTTGTTATTTAATAATTAGACTATAAATCATAAAGCCTGAAATTTTTTGTTTACAAGACTCGGATTTGGGAGGTAAAGATCCGCTTCAGATTATTTGATCACTTTTGCAGGGGAGCAAGCTCTTTTTTGGCAGTCTAGATTACGGTAGTGTATAGCTTTGTCCACCGCAGAAGCTGAATATATTGCTATAACTGAAAGTGCGAAAGAATTGTTTTGGATGAAGGAATTTACTTGAGATCTCGGCCTTTTAATTTAGCTAGATTGAAAGGGGTTATTTTTACTGGCATCTTTTTGGATAGAACCCCAAATTTTTTTGTGGATATTGAAACTGTTTGTTGGTTTGATGCTTTATTTTTGTACTTAGTGTTCCTTAATTTGGATTTTGAAGCAAATGTTTTGCCTTACTGATGCAGGGAAGATTCTTCTCAATGTTTCTTTACATGGGAAGGGCAAAGATCTATCTACCAACCATGTCGGTTATGTAAATACCACAAATGACACTTCTAAAGAAATTGAAGTGACAAGCATTTCTTCTCAAGATTTCCATGGTTTTGCAGCTCATTCCAAGAAAATTTCAGAAGGGAAACATTTAATGAAGAACATTGCTTGCCATTTTGAGAAGCTCTTCGGCAAGAATGAAGAAGCCAAGAAAAGTGACGAGGAAGAAGTGAAGAAGGATGATTCTTCTGACATTTCCACCATCACATCTGACTTTGAAGACCCTGTGGAGGAGCCTCCAGTCAGCCATAGCTTTGAAGAAGTGATTGAGCGAATGCAGCCGACCAGTGAAGATAAAGAAATGCCAGGGGACCTACAGGGTGGAGTCCTGCTAGACCAGACATATGCTCTGCCCTCAAAAGAACTTAACATGTTTCTTTTCGCTCCTGGTTCACAGTTCAGGAAGGATCTGGCGGAGTTGCAGGGTACAATAGATGTTCAAGAGGGTCCTTGGACATGGAAATCAGATGACATGTGTGTAACACGAGTTGTCACCTATATTAAAGCAGCAAGTAAATTAGTTAAGGCTGTTCAAGCCACAGAGGAGCAGACATATATTAAGGCTTATGGAAAAGAATTTGCTGTTTTTGTCTCTGTAAATACCCCTGACGTTCCATATGGGAGTACTTTCAAGATTGAGTTGCTTTACAAGATAATGCCTGGCCAACAGGAACCTTCTGGTGAAGAATCCGCACGTCTGATTATATCTTGGACAATTAACTTCTGCCAGAACACTATGATGAAATCAATGATTGAGGGAGGAGCTAGGCAAGGATTGAAGGAGAGCTTTGCCCAGTTTGCAGAGGTATTAGCTCGCAAATTGAAAGTTACAACTTCAAAATTTGTCTTAGAGAAGGATCGAGCTTTGGCATCCTTGCAGACTGAACAACAGTCAGATTGGGAAATGGCAAAGGAGTACTTTTGGAATTTTACAGTAGTATCTACTATTTTCATGGTTTTGTATGTCTTTGTGCACATCTTACTAAGCGAACCTAGCAAATTACAAGGACTGGAGTCTTATGGTTTTGACTTGCCGGATAGTGTTGGAGAAATTATCACCAGTGGAATATTAGTCCTTCAATTGGAGCGGGTGTATTACATGGTTTCACGTTTTGTAGAAGCTAGGCTGCGAAGAGGTCTTTAAATATGTCCCATCATTTCTTTCTTAGACTAACTTTGTTGTTTGATGCACACAATGGTTTGTGCATAGTCACGCTAACAGAATCTGGTTTTGACAGGAAATGATAATGGAGTTAAAGCACAAGGTGATGGATGGGTACTTGCTGTAGCTTTGATTGAGGGAATGAACTTAGCTTCCTTGGACCCAACAGATCCCCCAGATCCATATGTGGTCTTAACATGCAATGGCAAAACAAAAACCAGCTCTGTCCAGCTTCAAACTCTTGACCCTCAGTGGAGTGGTGTGCATTTATTTCTCATTCATCCTCTTTTTTTGTTGTTGTTAAGGTCATATGCTTACCTGATACTTTTGCAGAGATACTAGAGTTTGATGCTGCAGAAGAACCACCTTCGGTGCTAGATGTGGAAGTTTTTGACTTTGACGGTCCATTTGATCAAGCTTCATCACTTGGACATGCAGAAATTAATTTCCTAAAACACACTTCTGCAGAATTGGCAGATATTTGGGTTCCTCTCGAGGGAAAGATTGCGTTGTCTTCACAATCGAAGTTGCACTTGAGGATTTTTTTGAACAATAACAATGGAGTTGAAACTATCCGAGACTACCTTACAAAGATGGAAAAAGAAATTGGAAAAAAAGTAGGTTTATGTCTTCTCTGTTCTCTCCATATTGTTTCGCATTGTTAAGGACTGACAATAGTCTAAAACAACCAACTGATATGCTTGGCAGTTAAACCTTCGGTCACCACACAAGAACTCGGCATTTCAGAAAATTTTTGGATTGCCTCCGGAGGAATTTCTCATCAATGACTATTCTTGCTCCCTCAAAAGAAAGATGCCATTACAGGTTCCAGTAGTATATGCTTGCTTATTCTGTTTAAACATCCAAGTGATTTGTGGTCTTTGATTCTTGTTTCAATGCCTTATGATGATATCAAATCTGTAAACATGAACTGATAAATCTAGCTTGTTCAAAACTTTAGGGGAAGATGGGTGGGGGGTCGAAGGGAGAGAAAAAGAAACAAACTGAGAAAACAAGTATTCTGGTTAGATTGAAATCTTGGTGGTAAATAACATTCACATCTGGAAGCTTCCGACTCTTTGATATTTCAAATTACAGGAATGCTCTTTGCTAAGTAGCATTCACATATTGTCAACAGACAGGTATACTACAACATGAAATTATCCATATAAATAGACCAGATGGCTTTATTTTTTACTAGTCTGGACATGTGTTTATATTAATTTTTGTTCAACTCCACATATTTTTCTCCTCCTTTCTTCAACTTCTAGGGGTTGAAATCTAGTAAATAACTTAATTTTCGTAATGCTACTGCAGGGGCGGATCTTTCTATCTGCCAGAATTGTGGGATTTTATGCGAATTTGTTTGGTCATAAAACAAAGTTTTTCTTCCTGTGGGAGGATATCGAGGATGTTAATGTGGTTTCCCCTTCATGGTCAACCATGGGGAGTCCTGCACTTGTGATGCTTTTGCGCAAAGGTCGAGGTGTTGATGCTAGGCACGGTGCGAAGTGTCAAGATGAAGAAGGCCGACTGCATTTCTGTTTTCATTCATTTGTCTCATTCAATGATGCAAGCAGGTATTGTTGGGGGGGATTTTCTGGTGCCAATGTCAAGAAATACAACTTACATCTGATGTCACATTATGTTTCAATTGGAAGATTAGAACATTATTGTGTTGTAGCAGGACAATCATGGCATTGTGGAGAACAAGGGCACTGCCTCCGGATCAGAAAGAACAAATTGTTGAAGAGCAGCTGGAGAAGGATGAAAAGCTTGCTTTGTCTGAAGACATTTCATCCTACTTGGTTGTTGAGGATGTACAAATGTCTAAAGTCTGTTCTGCAGAACTACCTGTCAATGTAAGTTTCTCCATGTTAACATTGGTGGTGTTATTTTGATGCTGAGATTTAGTCGATCTAGTCTTTTATTATCTGTAAAAATATGATGGGAGCTTTGGGATGGAAAGCTGGGAAAGTATTATCGTGGAATTTCTCAAGATTTCTTGTTATATATAAGTGAAGCTGCAAGGATGAGGGGTTGACATGAGTTTCTCTGTTTGTGGATGGGGAAACCTATATTCATTGACATCTATGCTTTGCTAGTTCTAAAAAAGAAGTTTAGCTGCTCAAATTGAATTGAATTCCTTGTTTTGCTAGGTTTGAAATGAGCAATTTGGCCATTAAGCAATAAATAAGTGTTCTAATTATAGATGTCCAGGTCTTTGATACTGGCAAGGTTATGGAGAAACTTATCCAATAGTCCACTTCTTTCCCTCTGCCTGGAGGAATTGACCAGTCTAGACTAGATCTCTTTTGTAACTAGGTCCCTTGGGTTTTTGCTGGAAAATCTGCAGGTTAAATCACTGTTGCGGATGTTTGATGGAGGAGACTTGGAGCATAGAGTGATGAGCAAATCTGGCTGTCTAAATTATGCGACGACTTCATGGGAAACTGTAGCTCCTGATGTTTCTGAGAGACTAGTATGTTACAAATTCAACCGCTTCATCTCAATATTCGGTGGTGAAGTTACAAGCACCCAACAAAAATCACCTATTGCAAATGGTGCTGGATGGACCATCAATGAGATCATGGCCCTGCATGATGTCCCGTTTGGTGATCATTTCCGAGTACGTTTCAATTGTTCATTACTGTTGGTCAAGCTGTTAAAGCATGATGAGTTGATTAACATTTATTTCTTCTAATTTGCAGGTACAATTCAGATACCAGATCGAGAGCTCTACTTCTGTACATAATTCATGCAAGTGTGATGTTAGTGTTGGTGTAATGTGGCTTAAAAACACAAAATTTGAGCAAAGAATAACAAGGAATATTATTGGAAAATTTACCACTAGAGTAAAGGATATATTAGAGTTGGTTGAAAGAGAGATATTGTTATCAAGTTGATAGAACCAGGCAAATGTTGCCACTTGAGATATAGTTGCTTTTAACTTTAGAGACGTCATGACCAACGGATACCTTAGTAATTTCTGATAGAACTTTTTGCACACGTTATGAATCAGCTTCTCATTCCATTGATTCAATATGGGTAAACTCGAATTTATGTAACGATGGACCAGAGAATTTGTCCAACTCTTTATTCAATGTCACTCGGTACATATGGAACATATTCGATACAAGATTAGAAGCAATCGCAACAGTGTCAATTAAAACATCAAAGAGCTTTAAAAAGACCCTAAAGGATAGAAACAAAATCCTACCTATTCTATTTCTGACTTGTCATTTATCTTTGTTAGAATAATATTATCTGAGATCTTTCCAAAATTTTGTTGGTTGCCATTTAACAATTTTTTTAAAAATGAAATAAGGCGGAATAACGTCTAATGTCACTTTTAAATCTAGAGTATACTTGCAGAATAAAATATTGGAAGAGTAATTCAAACTTAGGATAGGAGAGAGAAAAGAGGAAAAATCCAAGATGCATAAAAAAAGATAGAGATAGTTATAGAGATATAAAAGAGAGGAGAAAAAAAAGGGGGAAAAAAAATCGAGATGCGATCTTACCGTGTAAATCGGTTATTCATGGAATAGTTCGTCAACCGGCCTGGCCTGCTCTTATAGTTGACGAAAAAGCTAGAGCTCACTGTTCTTTCAAAACTCAACCTCCCTTCCCAATTTCATTTGATAATCTCCAGTAGCCATGGATCCAAACCCTACCAATTTCCCAATTCTCTCCTACGTCATGTCCAAGCTACCCAGTATGGGCCGTAGAACCACCGCCACCGCCGATGAATTCGACATCGAACAGCCCCAGAACCACCCTCAGCCTCCTCCAGAACCTCACTTCGACATCACCGAGCGTATGCCTCATCTCACTGACCCTAAGGTTGTCAACGCTATGCGATCAGCCGTTGCTGACGTGTCACATACCCGGTCAATGCTCAAAACCCTGGGTGAGCGGCCTTTTCACGAGCTTGTTGATACTGCCAGGGTGAAGTTAGCTGAGATCGAGGCGGACATGTCCAAGCGTCTCGAGGAGATTGTTCTGTCTCCACGTCCGCCGGAGATGGAGAGGCAGGATTGGAGATTGGACATGGCGATTAAAGAGGATGAATGTCGAAAGGGTGTGGAGAAGGAGAGAGAGGAGTATAAGGCGTTGATAGCTTTGGATGAATTGCACGAGGCGTATGAGAAGATGTTGAAGGATGCGGAACAGAGGTTGGAGAAGATTTATGAGTCTGCTGTTGCTGGTGGTGATGTGGAATCAATTGGAGAGTCTTCTGGTGAGAAGAGTTCTGAGTTGAAAGAGGAAGTGAATGAGGAAGTGATCGGGATTTTGCAGGAGGCATCAGGGAAGAGTGTGGAAAGGGTTGATTTGTCAGGCAGGCAACTGAGGATGCTGCCTGAAGCTTTTGGGAAGATTCACTCCTTAATTGTGCTTAATTTGTCCAACAACCAGCTTACGGTATGCCCTAGTTCAGATAATCTTTCATGGTTCTTGTCTTCCTCTCGTTTTACTTGGATTTGAACTTATGGTCTGTATTAATTTTCAACTGCATGATGTCTTGTTGCATTTCGTGCTACTTGATATACGGTAAATTGAACTACTAATGATACTTTTACCCCTTATTGTTTGCACGTCCATGTCAAATGCGTGGTTTGATATTTCATTTCACATGTGGAAATAGCAGAAGTTTGATGAAGATCATATTGTAGAGGAGCTATATAAAAGTGTGGTGTTTCTTTCTTTTTTTTTTTCCTCCTTTGGGGTGAGGGGTTAGTTTCAACCTATGATTGAACTGCCAAACTACAGGTCCTTTGGGTTTAATTAAAAGCGTAAATTTTCATCTCAATGACTTGTTGCATGGTAAAAGTTTGATAACTTTTTTCTGGTTGCTGCCAGCATAATTTGAGGTACCACAAATTTACTGTCACGTGCTGGGACAAGTTGCGTTTAGAGAGTCTGAATATGGACTTTTGCTCCTTTCCCATGCTTTACTTGGAGCACTCATCTAAGTTATCTTATTTTATTTTTTCACAATCAGAAGCTGTTATCAAAACTCTGTTACATTGTTTACTGCTTCTTACTATTGTAAACTGATCATCTTTTGGCTTTTTGAGATGCTTTATCTTTTATGAAACAAGACTCAATCTTCAAAAGAATGACACTATCACTACTGGGGAATCGATAGTTCTTTCTTAGACGGAGATATTTTCAAATGTGTTTTAGATACTTTCAAAGTTAAGAAATCAATATCCATATCCACAAAGAATCAAGTGCTGCACTGAGCTGGGTACTTTGAACCTCACCATGCTTGAAGTTGCAATTTTGTACCTTCACTATGATTTGATCATAAAACGGAACCCCAATGCATATGATTAAAGGGGGTACTACGTTTCTTTTGACTTGTAAGGTGCAAGAACCTTCTGAACCTACTCTAATATCTGATTATGCTAAATGTTAATCGAGCACTGGTTCCTCTTCTTGCCCTTTATCTCTTCTAGGGGAGGAACATTTACTTGTCGCATTATTTTCTCATTCCTGGTTCCACTTCGTTTCTTGAATTATAACAGTGTTCTGCACTTTCGCCTCCTGATAGCTGTCTTCCAGGATCCAATGTCTCCCAAAATATAGTATTGTACTTCCTCCATTCCAGTTTATCTGTCTGTTTTTGCTTTCTGCTGATTGATTGACCACTTCCAAAGTTAAATCTGAAATTGATTAGTATATATATGGAAAAATGTAAGTTAGCTATTACTACACGAAAAGTACTAGAGGCTGCAGTTTTCATTGTAAGAATGTGATTTAAAGATACATTTAGAAATGTTGGTCTAAGATCAATCTGTTTGACTATTCATAATTGGGAAGTAAAAAGGGATAGCTATTTTTGATAGAGGTAGTCGTGGACGTGATTTTGTCATGTTTACTATTTGAACCGGCAGAAAATTCCATTACTATTAACTGAGTTCAGAATTTCATAGCAGATGTAAAGCTCTAAAATATTTGCTTTTCATCATAATATAGGTGTTTAATCACTCAACTACTACTACATCTGTAATTAGTAGGGGTCAGCTATATGGATCCTCGTAAATACTCTCTCTTGTATACTTGAAGCAATATGCTAACCACCTTAAAACCCAAATCTGAATGATGTCCATTGTTATGTGTCACCGCCAATCCATTCTATGTAGAGAAGCAGTTGTCACTTGATCATTGAAGCTAGTCCCATTGCTATAATCTGTGTATAGTTTAACAACATTTGTATCCACAAGACAGGTAACTACCAATTTGTGTCTCGATACTTCTCTGCCACTGCCTATTAATTGCATCATATCCCTCATTGCATCCACTTCAAGAATTCTTCCATCTGACAATTGCATAATATTTTCCATTGTAACATATATTTATCAGAAGCCCAACATTGTTCTTCGTGATGGTTGAATGAGAACAAACTCAAGCCGTTGTTTGGCATTTCAAATGTTTGTAATTTTGTGCTTCTTATTTTTTTGGGGAAAACAGGTGGTTCCTGATTCAATTGCGAGCTTGGAAAACCTTGAGGAGCTGCACCTTTCTTCAAATCTTTTGGAATCGCTGCCAGACTCCATTGGTCTGTTGTGTAGTTTGAAGATCTTAGATGTCTCTGGAAACAAGCTTGTCACTTTGCCAGATAGCATTTGTCATTGCAGGTAATAGTGGTTCAGAAATGAGCTATTTTACCCTTTTTTCCAGCCCGAATACACTAATGTAGTCTTGTTAGTGCTCTCAGACTCTCTTTGTTATGGTTGTGTTTGCAGGTCTTTAGTGGAATTTGATGCAGGCTTCAACAAGCTTTCTTATTTGCCAACAAATATTGGGTATGAACTGGTAAATCTGAGAAGGCTTTCACTTTCTTTTAATAAGCTCCGCTCGTTACCCACTTCCTTTGGTGAGATGAAGTCCCTGCGCCTTCTAGATGTGCACTTTAATGAACTACATGGGCTTCCACTTTCATTTGGGAACTTGACAAATCTTGAGATCCTCAACTTGAGCAACAATTTTAGTGACCTAACTAAGCTTCCTGACACAATTGGTGACTTGATGAATCTTAAGGAACTTGATCTGAGCAACAACCAGATCCATGAACTGCCTGACACAATTAGCCGACTTGACAACCTAACTGTGCTTAAGTTGGACGAAAACCCTCTTGTGATACCTCCAAAGGAAGTCGTAGTTGAAGGGGTTGAAGCTGTAAAGGCTTATATGATTAAGCGGCGGCTTGACATGCTGTTGGCAGAAGAACCAGAAATTATGCTTGAAGAGGTGGGGCAGACACCAACAGGCTTATTAACTCGAAGTACCTCCTGGCTGAGTGGTACTGTTTCAAATGTTCTTGGAACTGTTGCAGGGTATTTGGGTGGTGGAGGGAAGTCAGATCCAGACCATTATCTCAACCAACAGTTATGACTTATGAGGCTAATGATTTCTTTCCTTTTAAGCCTTCTCACTTCTGTCTGTTTCCGTTGAAAGAATATGGTTGATATGGACCAGCTACGCCTTCCCTTTCCTTTTTAATTTTTCAGTTTGATGTGTGAAGAGAATTGAAGGATGTTGGTGTTTTGCAGTCTGAACATTTACATGTTACAATAATACAAACTAGTGTTTTTTCCTCTCTAGCTTCTAAAAATGTCTGTGTTGAATATTTTAATCAGACTTGACAAGGGATCAAGGCCCAATAGCAGAGGGAGCAAATATAATCTCTCGCGAGTTCCTGTTATGCAAGGTGTCTATTTGATGGAAGTTTTATATCAATTCTGTTTTCTGGCAAAAGTAACAGGATTTAGGAATCAAACAATAATCTCTCTCAAATGTATGAGTAGTTGTTACACCTCGAAAATTGTATTTTCTTATAGATCAAATCATGCCAATAGTAAAGCTTGAGGAGACATTACCACTAATGAAACTAATTGATGTTCAACTCGGTGGAATGTTGACTATAAATTTTTTACAGTTAGATGATACTAGAGGTGTATTGTAAATTGTAATTATATGTTGATATTTGAATTAATTTTCTGAGTTCTGTAAAATTTTATATATATTTTCTTTTTTTTTAAAAAAAAATGGGGTGGAGTAGGGGAAAAAGGTGAGGAAATTACAAAGTAGAAAATCGAACACTTATCAATATGTAAAAGTTTAAATAGTCAATCAACTGAGCTATAAGATCCCCAACCACTACAGTATCAGTTTGCACACCACTAAGTTGCAACGTTCGTCCCTACCAATTATGTACGCATACTTATGAGCTTGCAAATGTGCTTTAGAACTTAAGCACATGATTCATGATACGATAATTAATTAATGCCCATGACTCATGAGCCAACACCCTCACTTTTAAAACTATAGTCAACTAATGAAATGACCTAAAAATGCAGTGGAATATTATATATACAAGTATTTAACTCATTAACGCATGTTGCAGATGGTGCCTGGAACGGATGATACTCTTGAATTTATCACCCAGAAGGATATATGTCACATGGAGAGAATAAATATTCAAGCATAATAAAATACTGGCACGAATCACATTCATTTTTTTTAATAGGATATTGCCTTGGACCAAATCATTTGGTCAAGACAATTGATATAATGGGGACATATAAAACTCAATCTTGAAACTTTATACTTACATTAATCTTCTTAATTTTACTCGGATTTGTTATCTGTTCTTGCCATAATTTGTGGTGATAAAGTAAAACCATGATCAACGAAAAAAACTTGGAACTCCTTCTTGATTTTCCTCTTCTTTCCAACATTAATGAAAAGGATCCTGAAAATGGCATCAAGGGATGGTATGATATGTATGAGACTATTGAAGAGCTAAAGAAGCAATTGGAATTAGCAGGACCTCTGGTTGTTGTGGGTTTTATGCAGTACTTTTTGCTGTTGATATCTGTCATGTTTGTTGGTCATCTCGGAGAGCTTTCTCTTTCCAGTGCAACTTTAGCTACTTCTTTTGCTGGAGTAACTGGTTTCCGCTTCATGGTATATATATGATTTAGTCAGATCATGCATTGGATCCCTTTATAGTCATCTGTTTTTGGTATGTAATATGTTACAACATATTGATTGTTTGAATTTATTCTGAATATATAGCTTGGAATGGCAAGTGCATTGGAAACATTATGCGGACAAGCATATGGGGCAAAACAGTATCATATGCTTGGGATACATATGCAAAGGGGTATGCTTGTAGTGGTGGCAATTTCCATCCCCATATCGATTGTTTGGGCATTTGCAGGGCATATATTTGCTTTCTGTGGACA
Organism: Solanum pinnatisectum; assembly: GCA_035578085.1. NCBI lineage: Eukaryota > Viridiplantae > Streptophyta > Magnoliopsida > Solanales > Solanaceae > Solanum > Solanum pinnatisectum. The sequence continues at coordinate 45,942,906 of CM069078.1, read as the reverse complement.
AGACATTGAACTTTCAATTCACGCTGGAGTGTATGCTCGTTGGTTGATTCCCAGCATTTTGCCTTATGGGCTCCTCCAATGCCAATTAAGGTTTCTGCAAACACAAAGTAGACTCAAACCACTGCTGATCAGTACTGGTTTCACAAGTTTACTTCATGTCTTCTTGTGTTGGGCATTGGTTTCAAGGTTGGGATTGGGAAACAAAGGGGCTGCACTCTGTAATGCCATATCTTATTGGATCAATGCACTGATTTTGGCGCTTTATATAAGGTATGCATCGTCATGTGAGAAAACGTGGACAGGGTTCTCCAAAGAAGGTGCAAGAAACCTTCCCAGTTTTCTATCATTAGCTATCCCTTCAGCTTGTATGATCTGGTTAGTTTCTGTATCCTTGACTATCTTCCAATTGATTTCTTTTGTAAATGTCCCATTAGTACAAATTTCTCCGACATCTTTCTGTCTTTTCAATCGTGTGATCTGACATGACCTTTTTGGGCCGGGATCAAAAGCTTGGAGCAATGGTCCTATGAGTTTTTGGTGCTTATGTCAGGGTTGCTTCCTAATCCAAAGCTCGAGACATCTATGATGGCCATCAGGTTAGTAGAGCTGAATGTCAAGAGCGAAAATATTAACCAATAACTCACATTGGTATTTGCATATCAAGCTTGATTTGATTCATTACATCACCTATATTAACTCATTTCTTCTTTCATTTTCCCAGCATGAGTACCAGTTCTCTGGCCTTCAGGATTCCTTCTGGATTTAGTAGTGCAGTAAGGTAAGTTTTCAGAAAAGCTTCACTTTATTTTTCTAGGTATATTATACACGAAAGGGAGAAGATTGTGTAATCACTATTTAACAAGTTAGGCATTCTGTCTGTTCTTTCTCTTGGATCCAAGTACGAGGATATCTAATGAACTGGGAGCAGGGAGACCTAAAGCAGCCAAGTTAGCAGCACGGGTCGTTCTGCTTATTGCTCTGGTAGAGGGCTTTCTACTGAGTGGAATAGCAATTGCAGCAAGAAATGTGTGGGGATATATATACACTAACGAAGAGGAAGTGGTGAAATATCTGGCTGCAGTCATGCCAGTACTTGCATTGTCCAATTTCATGGATGGAATCCAAGGGGTTCTTTCAGGTCTGAACTCCAAACTATCTAATAAAATTTAATTTGAAGCCATATGTTTTGATCATAAAGTGTTCCATCAGTTCAGCAATATACATAGTTGCTTGAATACAAAATTAACTCTATTGATAACATTATTAAAGGTACTGCAAGAGGATGTGGTTGGCAGAAACTCGGTGCACAAGTCAATTTAGTAGCCTACTATGTTGTTGGACTTCCTTGTGCTGTAATTTTAACTTTTGTCTTCCACTTTGGAGCAAAGGTAACAAGTTTTTCACTTGCAAATAACACAGTCCACTATATAAACTTACTCGTGTCTAGTATTTACACCAAACCAATGATTGTGTAACATGTATGAGAACATACACAACTATCACTTAGCTATGGATAATGAATGTATAATTATACTTCATTAAATCACGTAACTATGGTACACTGCATTGAATTGGTGTAAACACTTGGTGCGGATTAGTATTTACCCACACCAGTTATAGAAATTAAAATGTTATCCTTCTTCCACCAGATATTTAGATGGTCTGGGAATATTTTTGAGGCTCATAATATTATTTCGCAGGGTCTTTGGACAGGAATTATTAGTGGAAGTGGTCTTCAAGCATCACTTTATATACTTATTACCCTAAGGATAAATTGGGAGCTTCAGGTAATTTCAAATTTAAACTTTAAATTACCAAATATTTCTATCTTAATCTAACAAGAAATCCTCTTGTGTTTATACTATGATGATCAGGCAATGAAGGCTATGTGCAGAGTACAAGTTTCTTAAAACCTGAGAAGCTATTCATGTCATGATTAGGTTGTTTCTAATCTCATTTTTGTCAAATCTTCAGCTTGTAAATTGTAATGCAAAAATAGAAACAAGTTTTGTCATTTGTATTATTCTGTACTCTAAATGCATTTGTTTGCAAGATTCACCAAAGGTATAGATACAAGGCATTCGTACTGAAAAAATATAGAAACACTCCGAAACTAACATGTTTTTTAGTTGAAGAACAACAAATCATTAGCATAAATGAAACGCTGGAGTCAAATGCTGTAATGACCCTCTTGTTCTTTTCTATGTTTTGCCTTCTGTGCGTCGGTTAGAGCGTTCCTGTAGCGACCCCAAGTTATTTACGATTTTTTGGGACTGACAGTTCGGTCATCTAGTTGTTCGTTTGGTTTTTATGCGAGTTTTAGTATTTTTGGAGCTTATGAACTTGAACGATCATTTTTCGATCAAAAGTTCAAGAAGATGACATCTGAATCCAATTCTGACGATTTCATCAGCTCCGAAAGGGTCATTTTCGGCCAATAGCATGATCGGCATGACTCCCGAGGTTTTCAGTGTGACTCAGTGCGATTAGACGTTTTAACTTTAAAGTTTAAGCCTAAGTTTGACTTTAGTCCACATTCTGAGTAAACATGCTCGGATGAGAATTTTGTCAGCGCAGTTAGCTCCGAAATATCGATTTTGGTCTAGATTGACCCTTCATTCGTGTCCCAAGGATTCCAAACTTTTTCCGAGCCCCTATGTGGTTTTTGACTTAAAATGGCGATTGGGTGTGGGACCCACTTTTTGTCAAGATGACCTCGTATGGAAATTTTGACTGCACCATTGAATCTGGTATATCGAATTTGGTATGGTTTCATATCTCGTTTGCGTGCACGGGGCTCCGAACGAGTTCGGAACACCCTGTCGGAGTTTTAAGTTTCCGAGAAAATGCTGAAAACTGGATATTTATAGCAGAAAAATCAGCCCATTTTGAAAACTTTAAAACCTCATATCTCTCTCATTTCTTGACCAAATGAGGTGATTCAAACTGTGGAAGCTTCGTTTTTACGGTGGCTTCGCTGTAGAGGATTGTAAGTTATCGGGTGTGCGTCATTCGAGGTAAAAAACGCGATAAACCAGACTGCTGTAGCCCTTTTCGAGTTCTTATTTTGGGCTATTTTCTTCCCTTACGCTCATTACTTATGTTCTGGGTTACGGGTTGACTTGTCGTGAGGATTAATTTAATATGTAATAGACGTTGTGAGAACTTTTAACAATTTCTTTAAAAAAGAAGATTTTAAAATTGATTTTACCAAAATAAAATATAACTTGCTTAGAAAGAAATTTGGATCTAGGATGAATTTTTTGGACACATTCAATAAATTTAGTAAAATTTAAGAGATGAAAGAGCACAACCATCATTAATCTTGTTACAGAATGTATACCATTGATAGACAAACATTTTTTTTCTTTACCTACTGGTGGGTATAGTAGGTGTCATCGTGACTCGAGAAATCAGGTGGTGACAAATGCAATCTTGAGTTGGTTATTTGGGTGCAGGCAGAGTAGTCTGGTCTTGATCGCGTTCTCACTTGAAATAGAATTTGAGGAAATATCATTAACGTGTGTTATAGGCAATGTTTCAAAGCATGTTACTCGTGAATTGCCAGCATCCAGAAGACTAAGGGTGTGTTTGGTATGAAGGAACATGTTTTTCATGGAAAATGTTTTCTTAGAAAATGTTTTCTTGGAAAACAAGTAGATTTTTGACTTATTTTCGCATGTTTGGTTGTTGACTAGAAAAAAATTTTTCGAAAAAGATTTTTAGTGTTTGATTTATGAATGAAAAATGTTTTTGAGAAATATCTTTTATTTTTACTAGTGTAGAAAATAATTTTTGAAATTGAAAATATTATTTAAAAACAAACTTAAATTATTTTATGGGGTGGGGGGGGGGGTCGAGGATAGGGTGAAAAAATAAAAATTTGAAGTTGAAACTATTTTTTCAAAATAAACTTAAAAATTTGTTTGGGGGTGGGGGGCTGGGTGGGTGGGTCGAGGGTAGGGGTGAAAAAATGAAATTTTGAAGTTGAAAATATTTTTTAAAAACAAACTTAAATTTTTTTTTTGGGGTGGCGGGCTGGTAAGGGGGGGGGTTGAGGGTAGGAGTGAAAAAATGAAATTTTGAAGTTGAAAATATTTTTTAAAAACAAACTTAAATTTTTTTTTTGGGGTGAGGGGGCTGGTAGTGGGGTTGGCTGGGGAGGGGGGGTCGAGGATCGGGGTGAAAAAATAAAATTTTGAAGTTGAAAATATTTTTTAAAAACAAACTTAATTTTTTTTTTTTTGAAGGGGGTGGGAGGTGGGGGCTGGTAGGGGGCGAGCGTAGGGGGTGCGGTGGGGCAAAAAAATTAAAAATTGAAATTAGAAATATTTTTTTAAAAACAACTTTTAATATTTTTTTGGGGGGTAGGGGTGAGGGTGGGGTACAAAAATTAAAGTTAAAAATATTTTTTAAAAACAAGCTTTAAATTATTATTTTTTTAGGGGTGGTTAGGGGGCTGGTTTGAGGATAGGGACAAAATAAATTGATTTTTCAACAAAAAAAATTGTAATTTGAAGTTGAAAGATAGTTTTGAAAAATGTTTTCCTTAAGTTTTGAAGAGAAGTCATTTTCCTTAAATTTGAGAAAAATGAGTTGATTTGAAAAATATTTTCCAAAACATTTAACCCAACCAAACATGAGAAAAATGTTTTCCTTCATACCAAACACACCCTAAGTCACAGATACAGAGTATATTTAAGCATAATACTATATTAACACGAATCACATTCATCATTTTTTTATTGCTGTATATTGACCAAATCACCAAAAATGTTTCATCAGAATCAACTAGATTGTGATATAACTCAGTCTTGAGCCCTGATACTAACACTCACAATATATATATATTTCCCAATTTTAATATACTTAGTTGAGACCGCAATTGCAAGATCACCACATTGTGTTTGGTTCTCTTCTTTGTTTATAATATTGTTATTTGTTCTTCCCATTTTTAATAAATAAACCATGATGAGTGAAAGGAACTCCGATTTCCTCTTCTTTCCAACAACATCAAAATGGGATCATGGAATCCTGAAGAATGTGATAAGGTGTGTTGCGATATAGCTGAGTGTCATGACCCGTCACTTTGTCATTAAAGTGAGGCATAAAGGCATAAAAATTGTTGGGAAAGGCAAGCACAAAATAAATGTGCACGACAGGGCGATAGCGGAAGAAAACCCAAGTCAAAACTTTCCCTTCTATTGGAAACAAGAGAAGACAAAATAATGCAAGAATAAAACTGTTTGGGCAGCAAACAAATCAATCAAGCAAGAAAAATAAATGAATACACGAAACACCAAAGTTTAACGTGGAAAACCTCTTTGGTGTGAAGAGTAAAAACCACAAGGTCAGAGCTCCACTATAATCAACAAGAGTTACAAAAGTGTTCTCCAAAATGGCCACCAACAAAGTGCCAAACAATGAGCAACACAACTACAAGATAGCACCAAAAGATAGAGAAATAAAAGAAGCAAAAACACCAAACCCGCAACTACTGTTCACGAGCTAAAATATGGAGCTACAGGACTCCAAATCATCCTCTCTCAGTTCCCAATCAAAGATTAAGTTGAAAAGAACAAGCTGTCCAAAAATCAGCTCAATCGGACAAGAAACGAAGTGGGAATCACGATTTGAAATTGACTGCTAGGGCTTGTGCGAAAATCTGCATTTTCTCACTTTTCTCTCTATATGGCTGCTCTCAAAACTGTTGTGATATATCTCAAATAAGACCTAAAAGAAAATCTTACAAATGCACCATAATATTGGGCTTATGGGCAAAAGTGGGCTAGTCAAATTTGGGCTAAATATTCCACAAAGGAAAGGAAGGAAGATCCAAAACCTTGGACTTTTATTTATCCACATAGGAAGGGGAAAATGCCCAAAACCCAACAATTCTCCCCCTACCAACTATGTGGAGGAAACCACCATCCCGGCAATCATGCAACATTCTTCAAACTTCTCTCTTGGCAAAGCTTTAGATATCATGTCGGAACTATTATCATTGGTATGAATTTTCTGAAGTTCAAGCAACTTAGAATCCAACACATCTCGAATCCAATGATACCTCACATCAATGTGTTTAGACCAACCATGAAATGTAGAATTCTTGCCAAGGTGAATAACACTTTGACTGTCGCAATAAAGCACATACCCTTTTTGAGCACAACCAAGTTCCCTAAAAAATCTTTTCATCCAGATCACCTCTTTGCAAGCTTCAACAGCTGTAATAAGCTCAACCTCTGTAGTAGATAAAGCAACACATTTTTGCAACCTAGATTGCCAAGACACAACTCCCCCTGCAAAAGTAATCAAGTAGCCTAAAGTAGACTTACGAGTATCAACATCGCCGTCCATGTCTGAATCAGTATAACCACAAATAATAGGATTCCCTATACCAAAACACAAACTCAGACTAAAAGTGCCACAAAGATATCTCATAATCCACTTTACAGCATTCCAATGCTCTCTTCCCGGATTAGAAAGAAAATGGCTAACAATACCAACAGCATGAGCAATATCTGGTCTTGTACACACCCTTGCATGCATCAAACTACCAATAACTAAAGCATAATGAACTTTTTTCATATCTTCCTTCTCACCATCACTAGAAAGACAATGCTTAGTACTCAATTTGAAGTGCATAGCTAAAGGTGTACTGACAACCTTAGCTTTGTCTATGTTAAATCTACGAAGTACTTTCTGAATGTACTTGTCTTGTGACAACCACAATTTCTTGGCATCTATATCACGGACAATTTGCATGTCAAGAATCTGCCTTGCTGGTCCCAAGTCTTTTATAGCAAAAGACTTATTCAACTCTTGTTTCAACTCTTTGATCCTACAAGTATTATGACCAACAACAAGCATGTCACCATCAAAGAATTTTTGTACAAAAACACAATGGTCTGAAGAAGTCTTCTTGAAGCCATGCTGACTCATAAAAGAACTAAACTTTCTATACCATTGCATGGGAGCTTGTTTTAGACCATACAAGCTCATCTTCAACTTGCAAACATAATTTTATTTTCCCTTGACTTCAAAGCCTTTCGGCTGCTCCATATAAATTTCTTCATCACCATGGAGAAAATCGGTTTTAACATCCATCTGTTCAACCTCCAAGTCCAGACTTGCAGTCAAGCCTAGAACCACACGGATTGATGACATCTTCACAACTGGAAAGAATATCTTATCAAAATCAATTCCCTTCTTCTAGTTAAAACCCTTCACAACTAATCTAGCCTTGTACCGTGGAACTGAGTTACCATCTTCATGTTTCACCCTAAAACCCCACATGTTTTTCAAAGCTTTTCGATCTTTAGGTAACATAACCAAATCAAAGGTATGATTATCATGTAGAGACTTCATTTCATCCTCTATAGCATCAAACCACATTTATTTTTCTTCACTTTCCATGGCCTTATCACGACTCTCTAATTCTCCCCTGTTAGTCAAGAGTACGTACTCATTGGGAGAATAACGAGATAGAGGTATTTTCTCTCTAGTAGATCTTCTGAGAGAACTCTCGGGAGCATCAATAATTTGCTCACTAACTACATCATCTTGCACTGGAGCATCAAGGACATACTAGTCATTCTGAATATGATCATCATCTTCAACATCAACTTGAAGATTTTTACCTAGTAACATAGTCAAAGGAACTGGATCAACATCAACTAGGCTTTCACTACTCTGAGAATCAACTTTCTCAACTTTGTCAAGATCTTCAATTGTTTGGTCTTCAAAGAACACAACATCACGCCTTCTTACAAGTGTCTTCTCAACTGGATCAAAGAAACAATAGCCGAATTCATCTTGACCATGACCAACAAAGGTATATTGTCTAGTTTTAACATCCAACTTTGACCTCTCATCCTTAGGGACATGCACAAAGGCTTTACACCCAAAAATTTTAAGATGATCATAAGAAACATTCTTACTAGACCAAACTCTTTCAGGAATATCACCATTCAAAGCAACAATATGAGATAAATTGATACATAGGCAGCAATATTAAGTGTTTCTGCCCAAAAGTAATCTGGCAGCTTAGCATCTGAAAGCATACATCTAACTCTCTCAACAAGAGTTCTGTTCATCCTCCCCGCCAAACCATTTAGCTGAGGAGTCTTATGACGAGTTTTCTTATGCCGAATACCCTGCTCTCTGCAATATCTATCAAAAGAACTAATATACTCACCACCATTGTCAGAACGGATGTAGTTCAATTTCTTCCCTGTCTGTCTCTCAACCAAGACTTGAAAATTCTTGAACACATCAAGTACCTGATCCTTGGACTTCAAAGAGAATACCTAGCGTTTGCGCGAATGATCATTAATAAAAGTCACAAAGTAAAGTGCACCACCATGAGACTTTACCTTAAAAGGACGACACAAATTCGAATGTACCAACTCCAGCAAATCAAGCTTTCTTGAAGGCAGATGACTTTGAAAAGAAGCTTTTTTCTGTTTACCGGCTAAGCAATGAACACACTTGTTCAACTTTGCTTGTTTCACTCCAGAAAGCAAATTTTTCTTAGCCAAATTGTCCATCCCCTTCTCGCTAATACGACTCAGTTTTCTATGCCATAACAATGATGAAGTATCATTCTCCACCACATTTACTGAGCCTCCCTGAAAAACATACAAGTTAGACAACTTATCACCACGGGCTACCACCATCGAACTTCTTGTAAGCTTCCACTGGCTAGCACCAAGGGTATTAACATAACTCTCATCATCAAGGTATCCAACAGAAATTAAATTTAAGCGAACATCTGGAGCATGCTTGACATTATTGAGAACTAGTTTAGAACCATTATTACTTTCCAAACAAACAGTTCCAATACCAAGAACCGCAACCTCATGATTATTTCCTATTTTCAACATCCCAAAATTACCTGGAGTATAAGAAGAAAATAATTCCTTCCTGGCATGACATGAAAAGTAACACTAGAATCCACAAACCAGCTAGACTTATCGCAAACAAGATTAACGGTATTTTCATCACAAGAAACAAGAAGGTCATCATTAGCAACAACAACAACACGATTTTCATTATCGCCTTCTTTCTTTTGTTGTTTCATGTCTCTCTTATACTTGAAACAATATTTCTTGATATGTCCATTCTTGTGGCAATAGTCACATGTAACATTCTTGAATCTAGACTTTGACTTTTCTCTACTTTTATCTCTGTCATTGTGACCTCTAAACTTGCTTCTCCCCCTATCTTCAGTAACCAAAACATCGGAGTGTGAAGTAGAAGAAAATGAGCCTTGAGATCTTCTTCTCATCTCTTCATTCAAGACACCACTCTTAGCATATTCCATGGTTACAACACCATTAGGAGCAAAATTAGTCAAAGAAACTCAAAGAGTTTCAAAAGAGTCTGTAAGAGTATTAAGAAGCCATAGTCCTTGCATTTCTTTATCGAATTTTACACCCATTTCGGACAGCTGGTCAAGAACACCCTGAAAATCATTAATATGATCAGAAATAGGAGTGCCCTCTTTATACCTGATGTTCATCAATTGTTTCAAAAGAAATAATTTATTATTGCCAGTCTTCAAAGCATATAGTGTCTTGAGCTTGTCTCATAAACTTCTGGCATGTGTCTTATTAATAATGTGATTTCTCACATTATCTTCAACACATTGTCTAATATAGCCACAAACCTGTAAATGCTCAAATTCTCAATCCTCATCATTCATAAATTCGGGTTTATTATAAGCAAACACAAGTAGATGCATTTTCTTGACAAATAGAAGATCTTTCATCTTGTCTTTCCAAGTATGATAATTACTACCATTCAAACAAATCATCTTGCTCATATTTGACTCCATCATTCAAATAGATAATCAACAACAAACCAATGCTCTGATACCACTTTGTTGGGAAAGGCAAACACAAAATAAATGTGCACGACAGGGCGATAGCAAAAAAAAACCCAAGTCAAAACTTTTCCTTCTATTTGAAACAAGAGAAAACAAAATAATGTAAGAATAAAACTGTTTGGGCAACAAACAAACCAATCAAGCAAGAAAAATAAATCAACACACGAGACACCAAAGTTTAACGTGGAAAACCTCTTCAGTGTGAAGAGTAAAAACCACAAGGCCAAAGCTCCACTATAATCAACAAGAGTTACAAAAGTGTTCTCCAAAATGGCCACCAACAAAGTGTCAAGCAATGAGCAACACAACTACAAGATAGCGCTAAAAGATAGAGAAATAAAAGAAGCAAAAACACCAAACCCGCAGCTACTGTTCACGAGCTAAAATCTGGAGCTATAGGACTCCAAATCACCCTCTCTCAGTTCCCAATCAAAGATTAAGTTGAAAAGAACAAGCTGTCCAAAAATCAGTTCAATCGGGACAAGAAATGAAGCGGGAATCGCGACTTGAAATTGGTTGCTAGGGATTGTGCGAAAATCTGCACTTTCTCACTTTTCTCTCTATATGGCTGGTCTCAAAATTGTTGTGATATATCTCAAATAAGGCCTAAAAGAAAGTCTTACAAATGCACCATAATATTGGGCTTATGGGCAAAAGTGGGCCAGTCAAATTTGGGCTAAATTTATCCACAAAGGAAAGGAAGGAAGACCCAAAATCTTGGACTTTTATTTATCCATATAGGAAGGGAAAAAGGCCCAAAACCCAACAAAAGTAAGGGGGAAGAAACTAGAGTTGTGGAGAGGTTTGCAAAGACTCTAGAATTCTTCTTGGAAGGCTTTAGAATTCTCTAAACTTGTAGATAATTCTATAAGAGGGACACATTCGTGAGTAAGTTGTCGAGTACCGCACAGAGCATTAGTGGAAGTCTAAGTCCGTGACATGAGGCTATTGAAGACCTAAAGAAGCAAACAGAATTAGCAGGACCTCTGGTTCTTGTGAGTTTTTCTTTATGGACTCCTCCAATGCCAACTGAGGTTCCTGCAAAGTGCAAACACAAAGCAGAAACTCTTATAAATTTGATTGTAATAGAACAAGAACCACTACTGTTCTGACTAGAAACTCTTGTAATTTTGGATCAGGCAACGAAGGCTATCTGCGTAAGGTACAGGTTTCTGAAATAGCATACTATTGTGTCATGATTAGGAAGTACATTTCATCTAGTTATTTTTATGACAATATGTACCGATTGCTTACATGCACCTAAATTATTTCATCGAGTACAACATACAAAACAGTCTCGTGTTCACCTTTTTCATTGGATTGTTAAAAAGGAATCGTATCAAGCAAATAATTATTTGGAGTAGCTCTTTTAAAAGCATGAATATTTTTCATGTTAAATATATACTGTAAGACTAGTGCTTTTTAAAATTTCAGAGGTCCATTGTCCAAAGGGAAAAGGAAAGATCATACACTCCACTACTTTTGATGCTTCTTTTTTGGAGGTATAGGTTGTTCCTAAAGTTTGCTAGATGTATCAATATGTATAAAGTTAAATAAGTACTAATAGAGCAAAACAAGGGCTAAAAAGCTCAAAAAAGCTATCAACCCACGTTAAAAGTAAAAAAACTATTTGGGTAAATACAGGTTAAAAAGTGAAAAATTACTTGGGTGAGTACTTTCCAATGAATAATTATTGATTTTAATGATATTTTTTTATTTATTACTATCTATAGCGATACATAATTATACTATGATAAATTTGCTATGTATTAAAGGTGAATTTTGCAAGCAATATAGATGTATTATAAGTGTTTTAAAATGTGTTATGTTTGTTTGGTAAGAAATTGACACAATGTATTATAAGTTTATTAAAGTGCGAGATAAATATATTATTCATGAATAAAACTTATACTATAAATGTTTTATAAATTGTTCTCTGTTGTATGTATTATAAATGTATTATAGGTAAGAGCGGATTTAGCAAGGCTCATGGAGTGTCATGTGACATTACTTGGTCGAAATTCTTTACTAAATATGTAAATATATTGAAAAGCCAAAAAAAGAATATAAATGATATATAATGTAAAGGTGACACTCCTTACGTCAAAGTTATGGTGTTGCATTTTTATTTATTTTCTCATTTTAAAAGTGAAATGTCAAACTACCCTTACTCCTTCAAATTTTCATCTTTGCATTGCGAGTTGGATCGAACTTTTCTGGATGGCAAGGTATTAACTATGAATATTCACTAACTTTTAGGAAAGCGTAGAAAAATAAGACCTCTAACTATATCAAACACAACATCAAATTCTAAGTCAAAATAACACATACTTGGGTATAAAATTTGGTGGTGTTATGGGGCTCTAACCCAACACCTTCTTTTTTTTTTTAGCGTAAAATTTAGTATAATATGTTGGAGTTGATTTACACTAAATAGTGCCGACACTATTTTACTGTTAAATTTAATGTTATAGGTTGGAGATGCCCTAAACCCCAATTCCTTGATAAAAAGAGTAATACTGCTTTTAAATGGATCCGGCTCCCCTCCATCACCCATTCCCTCCATTTCATCAAGTGCACGTCTAGATTAGAGACATGTGTCATATTTAAAGTTTAAAGGTCAAGATTATATCATATGAATGAATATCATAACCATAGTTAAGTCAACTAATTTTAAAAAACTACTCTCCAAATTTGGTAAGAATTACAATATATTCCATACAAAATTAATAGTATTTATTAATATCTTTAATTTCATCTTATATTTTTAATTTACAATTTAATTTTTAAATACAAAAATATAATATGAAATTAATGATTATAACTCAAAAGTCACTCAACTATTGATATTTCACTTAAAAAGTCACCCAATCAATTTAAATGTTTTTTTTTTTGTTGAAATCTAATTTTATTTTAAACTATTTTTATTATAAGAAATAAGAAGATATCTATTTTATTTATCTTACTAATCCACTCCAATTATTTAATTACTCCATTTTTTTTTTGAAAAACGTACTGTAGCAATAGACAAAAAAATTGTTTTCCGTTCTAGCAATTGTTTAGTAGAATTAAATAAGCTAAAAATGATCCAAAAAATAGGAGAACATTGGAATTGATCGGAAGTAATTAAGAAGTAATCAAAAGAACGCACAATAACAATCTTTTATCATTTAAAAATAATTGGTTTAAAACTAAAAATTTACAATTTAATAGTTAAATACAAAAATATAATATGAAACTAATGATATTAATAAATATCAAATTTTGTATAGGATATATTGTCATCCTTACCAAATTTGGAGAGTAGTTGACTTAACTATGGTTATGATATTTGTAAATATAATATAATCTTAACATTTAAACTTTAAATATAATACATGTCTCTAATCTAGACGTGCACTTGATGAAATGGAGGGAAGGAGTACTGGAGGGGAGCCAGATCCCTTTTAAATCATTTAAAAAAAAAAAGAAAAGAAGCTCAAAAGAGACCACACATGACACAACGATGACCCACGACTGAAAAATGAAATATATTTAATGGATCAATCACCAAAACGCTTATCACGACAAATTAAACTAGCTGGCACTAATGAACTACATTTCCAAAATAAATATACTTAGTTGCCACCACACCACATTGTGTTTGGTTCTCTTCTTTGCTTAAATTGTTGTATGTTGTTCCCATTTTAATAAATAAACCATGATGAGTGAAAGGAACTCCGAATTTCCTCTTCTTTCCAACAACATCGAAAAAGGATCATGGATTCCTGAAGATCGCCATAACGGATGTTGCGATGTAGCTGAGGTTATTGAAGAGACAAAGAAGCAACTAGAATTAGCAGGACCTTTGGTTCTTGTGAGTTTTTTGCAGTATTTTTTACAGATGATATCGATCATGTTTGTTGGTCGTCTTGGAGAGCTTTCTCTTTCAAGTGCAACTTTAGCCTCTTCTTTTGCTGGAGTAACTGGTTTCAGCTTCATGGTAAGAAGCTAAATGCTACTTAGAACTTACATTACATTCTATCAGTTATATGTTTATATGTCTTAATTCGATCATGTAATCCTTTTTTTTTCCGTATGGATAGATGGGAATGGGAAGTGCATTGGAGACATTATGCGGACAAGCTTATGGGGCAAAACAATATCATATGCTTGGGATACATATGCAAAGAGGAATGCTTGTATTGATGGCCATTAGCATACCTATATCAATTATATGGGCATTCGCGGGGTATATATTTGCTATTTGTGGACAAGACATGGAAGTTTCAGTCCATGCTGGATTATATGCTCGTTGGTTGATTCCCAGCATTTTTCCTTATGGACTCCTCCAATGCCAACTGAGGTTCCTGCAAACACAAAGCAGACTTAAACCACTAGTGATCAGCATTAGTTTTACAAGTTTAATTCATGTGTTGCTGTGTTGGACACTGGTTTTCAGATTGGGAATGGGAATCAAAGGAGCTGCGCTCTGTAATGCCATATCTTATTGGATCAACGTGCTGATTTTGGCGCTTTATATAAGGTTTGCATCATCATGCAAGGAAACATGGACAGGGTTCTCCAAGGAGGGTGCAAGAAACCTTCTCAGTTTTCTATCATTAGCTATCCCGTCAGCACTTATGGTCTGGTTAGTTCGCGGGTCATTATTCTTAAATCATTTGTTCAATTGTTTGCTCTCTTACATGTCACAGTAGTAAAATATTCCTAAATTTCCTTCTTTCTCTTTCACCCCTCAATCTGATATGAACTTTTTGAATTGGGACCAAGCTTGGAGCAATGGGCATATGAGTTTATGGTGCTCATGTCGGGGCTGCTTCCTAATCCAAAGCTCGAGACATCTATGATGGCGATCAGGTTAGTACACAATGTCAAGAGCTTCTTCATCGATAATGAAAATAGAGATCAACAAAGGGGTTGGTGACTTTGAGTTGGAATATTTGCATCAAGATTAATTTGATCCAATTCATCACAGATACTAAATTTTTTAATCATTCCCCAGCCTAAGTACCAGTAGTCTGGTCTTCAGGATTCCCTTCGGATTTGGTAGTGCAGTAAGGTAACTTTCCACAAAATCATCTTTTCTTTCTACTAGGTATATACACGAAAAGAATAAAATATTCATGTTGTTTGTTCTCTGTCTTGTGGAAAAGTACACGGGTATCGAATGAATTGGGGGCAGGGAGACCTAAAGCAGCCATGTTAGCAGCACGTATCGTCCTGCTTCTTGCTGTTCTACAGGGCCTATTACTAAGTGGAATAGCAGTTGTAGCAAGAAATGTGTGGGGCTATATATACACTAACGAAGATGAAGTGGTGAAATATCTGTCCACGATTATGCCAGTGCTTGCACTGTCCAATTTCATGGATGGAATCCAAGGGGTTCTTTCAGGTTTGAATTTCAAACTACCTAATTGTAGCCATATCCTTGTGATGCAAAAAAAAGTTCAACAATATAGTTGCCTAAATACAAAAGTTAAGTGCATTGATGATAACTTTAACTCCAGGTACTGCGAGAGGATGTGGTTGGCAGAAACTTGGTGCACTAGTCAATCTAGGAGCCTATTATCTTGTTGGACTTCCTTCTGCGGTCATTTTAACCTTCGTCTTCCACCTTGGAGGGAAAGGTAACAAATTTTTCACTTGCAAATGTTCGTATTGATCCATTATTAAAATTACTCATAAAATTGTGAAAAGGATCAAATTTTTCCGGTATTTGTTTGAAATTGAACAACTTTGCCCTCCGTTAAACTTTTCGCCTAATATTATTTGTGCCATTAGTGAAAAATCTTGTGTTCGCCCTTGAATCCTTGCATGAGCTTTAATTTGAGGGTAAGTTCAAACCATAGTAAAAAATTGATGGGTAAATTTAGACCTCTTTTAATAAAAAAAAATTGGACTGGTGGGACGATTTTATAGTGGTACTAGATAGTGTGAGAGTTTATTGGAGGCTCATATTGTTTCTATGGCATGATGATGGTAGCAGGTCTTTGGACAGGGATCATAAGTGGTAGTGGTCTTCAAGCATTACTTCTTCTACTTATTACGTTGCGCACAAATTGGGAGCTTCAGGCAAGTTCAAAATTTAATCTAATTTAGTTACAAACTATATAGCCTTTGCTAGTATTTTAATTGTATTGTAGTAAAACAAGAAACACTATTGTTCTGACCAGGAACTCTATAATTTTTTATCAGGCAACGAAGGTCATGCGGCATGTGTAGGCTACAGGTTTCCAAAACATGTATGAATTGTTTGAGTGCACCTTAACTATTTCATCCAAATACTTATTACCTTCCATAAGCACATATCAAAAAAAGTCGCCCATTATTAGAGGAAAAGTACGATAGCAAGCAGTATGATTTGTGATTAAACATAACGTTAATAAAAGAAAAACATTAATTCACGCATCTAAATTTTGTAGCCACAAATATATTTATGACTGGTGCGATGGTTGTTATATTTAATGGAGACTTTTTTTGTTAGGCTGGTATCTCACTAATTAGGTGTAAAACGCTAATATAGGAGAACATGTCATTATCATGGTTCAAATTTAAGACATATAATTAAGAATAAAAAGATCTTTAATCATTCCACCACACTCTTCATGGTTGTTTGGGAGCTTAAATGACTTAAGAAGGTGAGCCTCCAAATGCTTGTTTTTACATGAAAGTAGTAATTGTCTACGATCATTCCAAATCAGGATGATCATTCCTTTATTTAAAAAAATAATTATAGCGATACAGGATCATTTATATGCAATAATATTATCAGTGGCGGATTTAAGATTTTATTTAGGTGGGTTCAAGTTACAAATAATCATGGCGACGATCAATAATAATAATTATCATTTCTTTTCACTATATCCTTAACAAGTTATTTTGAGGTGATATTCCTAACAAAAAGTATACTCTATTAAATTTTTATCTACTTACAAGAAAATTTTCCACATATTTTCAGTTTAACAAGCTACTTATTACTCTTATATATAAGACTAAAACTATAACAATTTTGAAAACAATAAATAAATAAATAAAATTAGTAAAATAATAAATAAATTAATAAATAAAAATGCTCTAACATAACTTTTGTGTATACCAAGTAAAAGGGAAAATAAATACACAATTTTGTATACTACAAAGTACTATATCCTAATTTCTGAAAAGTCGTTACTTTTTTAATAAATAAAAAAATTAATTCTAATTCTTATAAATACAAACTAGTATTAGATATAAATCTTATCATATCATTATATGATCATCATCATATCATCACAAATTCACAATCATATCATACAGTCATATTATGTATATATTAAAAGTAAAAGCTTCCAGATGAATTAAAATTACAAACTATTTTTTATTTTAATTTATATCAATCATTTCAACAACTTCACTTTGTAGATTACTCTCCACGTTGATGATACATTATTTACTTTAAATGCAATAATGGCTTTGGAGAATTATTCATTGTAGGAGTGTACACTACAAGAAAATGGTGAATTACGTGAGGATTTTTCTGAGGATTAGTATGAAAATTTGCAGGAAAATAAGTTTCCTGCGAATTTTCATACTAATCCCTAGGAAAATCCCCATGTAATTCACACTTTTCTTGTAGTGGTATTTGATTTAATGTGTTCTTATTAAACACTAAATAATGATTATGATAATCAATTACTTAGTAGATTTGTAAATAAATAGGGGCTAGGCTCCATCCCCATCACACTCCCAACTTCTTCACGACAATCACAAAAATATGACAAAGTCACATAATTGCGAATAGGATATCATCCTTTTCTCCTAGAATATTAAGAATGTTATTTGTGTGATTTTTTTTCCCCTCCCTGATCGATTTTAGAACCTTTAATTTTTTAATTTAAAAAAAATAGTTTTATTACTTTTTATATATATATATATATAATAAAATATATATTTAAATAAATTATATCATTATATTATAATTTTTTTTATTTACTTATTTTTTTTTTTAATTATAATTAATATATAATATTATAAATATAAAATACCTCAAAATTTTTTTTTTTTTTATTTTTTAATTTTTTAGTTATATTTAGTTATTATATAACTTTTTTTACTTTTAATTAATTTAATTAAAATTATTTTGTTTATTTAATTAAATTAAAATTAATTAATTTTATATTTATTTAATCATATTTTTTTTTTTTTTTTTTTTTTTTTTTCTTTTTTTTTTCACTTCATTATTTTTATAAATTTTAATCAATCATAAAATTAATAATTGCAATTAAATCCTCAACTCAAAACACTCAAATTTCAAACATTTTTTTTTTTTTCTTTATTTTTTTCCCTTTTTTTAAGAAATCTTTTTTGAGAACACATCCCCGACCCCATTCCATTTCCCATTTCATTTTCTTTCCCATTTCCATCACCAATCAATCCCAACCCAACCAGCAACCCAACGTACCCCACCCCCCTCCCTCTGACCTGGTCCATCCAAAAAAAACATAAGAACAAAGAAAGAAAAAATAATACGCAACAAAGAAATCCCAAAGACCCCTGCTTCTTTTCCTCTCTCTTCTCCCTCCAGCAGCACAGCAGTACTCACGTGTTTTCCACGTACTTTTTCAGTTGCTAATTCGTGTTTTCGCTCCACGTGCATCGGAAGGACATTAGAGTCGATCTCTCACGTCGATTCTCTCTGAGATCTTCCTTCGTCCTTTCCTCTTCAAGAAAGAAAAAAAAAAAAAAAAGGAAAAAAGAATTTCATTTTGAATTTGAAATTTTTGAATTTTTGGTTTTTTTTTTTTTTTTTTTTCATTTTTTTTTTTTTTTTCTATTCAATTTTTTTCTGTTATTCATTTATATATGTTATTTTTGAGGATGAGTTGAGGGAGAGGATTTTGAGGAAAGCAAAAAATAGAAGACATACACAAAAAAAAAAAAAAAAAAATACATAAAAAAAAAAAAAAAAAGGAGGAGTACTCGTTCGTTAATTCGTTCGTTAATCCGTGTCCGAGCTCCATGGCCTGTGCTTCTTCTCTCTCATCTCTCTCTCTCTGGAAAAAGGGAAAACTTCTCTGTTTTTCTATGTTTTTTTTATGGATCGTTACTTGGGTTTTGTTATGATGTTTCGCTCGTTAATAAATGGATGATAGCGTGTTTTGTTAGATTTGTTGTAATTATGTTTTTAGATTTGTTTTGTTGATTTTTTGTAATATCGTTTCGTTTCTTTTTCTTTGTTCCTTCGCGTCGTCTGGGCTCTTCTTCTTTCGACCTCTTCTCGAGTGCTATATTTCTGTCCTCTCTCAAACCTTCCGTGTTTTAAGTTATTTTATTTTATTTATAACTTTTGTGTTCTGTAAGTTTAGTTTCTCTAAAAGTTAAATATGTCTGTAAATTATATATATAAATGCTCAGATGTTCGTATCATATCGTTTTATCATATCTTGTTGTGTTTTTACTTCTTATCTTGTTTTGTTTAGTTTTTTTGTCTTCTGTTGTTTTAGTTTTGTTTTCTTTATGTTTTTTTTTTTTTCTTTTTTGTATTTTCAGTTTTTGTTGTTTCTGTTTTTTTTTTTTTTAACTTTGTTTTTTTTTTTTTTTTTTTTTTTCTTTTTTTTATTTTTCTTTTTTTTTTTTTTTTTTTTTATTTTTTTCTTTTTTTCTTACCTTTTTTTTATTTTGGTTTTAATATTTTTTTTTTATTTTTGGGTTTTATTATCTTATTTGAAATTTGTGTTTATCTTTTATTTTATTTTTGGTTAGCTAAAATATTTTTTAAATTAATGATTTAATTATTGTAATACATTAGCATTATTTGAGTGTTGTATGATTTTTTTATGGTTTTCTTTATGCATTTTGTAATATTATAATTAGATTTTAATGTGATTATCTTATTGCACTTGTGATTATCTTAAATGTTTATGATCTTCTTGTATCTTCTTTTTCGATTTTCTTTTATTTTTCCCTTGCTTATTGGTTTAGCAGCATAGTTGCATTTGGCATTCCTGTTTGGCTGTTGTTTGGTTGGTTGTTATATTTTTGTTTGTAGATTGTTTAATGTAATTTGTATGTAGTTGCATTTTTTTTTATTTTATTTTGTTATTTTAATTAATGCATGCTATTTTTTTTTTTATTTTTTTATTTTTATTTCTTTTTTTTTTTTCTATTTTTCTTTTTTTTTTTTTTTTTTGTTTTATGTTTATCTAGCCTCGTTTTCTCCTATTTTCTTTTTCAGAGAGAGCCATAAAGGCTCAAACTCAAAGCTTATCTTAAAAAGGCAACAGGCCTAGATACAACATAGATATAATATCCGCTACAACTGAAATACAATATAAATGTATACTGTAATATATCCGGTGTATAAAATGATATATAAATAAATAGAGAAAATACTAAAAAGATATACAAAGAAAAAAAGAAAAAGAAAAATAAATATGATAGTATACAGAAAAGATACAAAGAACAGAAAGATATAATGATAATATACAATAATATGCCCAAATAAAAAAACTAGAGAAGAGAAAGGGAAAAAAAAAAAAAAAAAAAATTAAAAAATTGAAACTTGTTTTATTTATCTTGGGCTTATAATTTAAACCTTTGTTTCTTTCTTATTTTTTTTTAATTTATATTATCTATCTTATTATTCCTTCTTTTTGTTTTTTTTAAATTTTGAATTAATTATTATTTATTTATTTTATATAATTAATTAAAATTTTTAAATAATTAAAATATTGTTAAATATATATATATTTTTTAAATTTATTTTTATAAAAATTTTTTAAAAAATAATTTAAATTTATTTTCTTTCAAATTTTTTTATTTTTTTCAGTTTTAGTCAAAGTATTTAATATTCAAATAAAATAAAAAATTAGTCAAATAAGTATTAGTCAAATCATATCAAATCAAATATCAACTTTAGCGGTTTTTTTTTTCAATTCAATACCTTTTGCAAATGTTTTTTTCCTTAAATTTTTTTTTTTTTTTTATTTTTATCATTATTTTTTAAGTTTCTTTTTTTTGTTTTTTTTTTTTTTTTCTTCTTTTATTTAAAAATTTATTGATTTTTCTTAATAAATATGGTGTTGAAGTTTATATTTATTTTCTTCCATATGGTTGTTTGAATTGCATATTAAGGGTACTAGCTTTTTGAAATTACCCCTACAATTGTACTACTAAACGAAAGGTTGATTTTCTGTTGACACTTTAATATCTCTATGACCTGTTTGGAAAATCACCTGGTAATTGAAATTGGTGTAATTATTAGGGTGCAGTGGCGGAGCCAGAAATTTTATTAAGGGTGTTCAAGATTAATTTTTTTTATAAATAAGTTGAATGTTATTTGTTTAACCTAGCGATGAACGATTCCAACATTTGTTACAAACAGTCGAGTTTTTTCCCTAATGCATTGATTTTATATAATAATATATGAATTATTGTGTATAAAGTGAAATAATAATTGAACAAATGCGTCTAGCTTTATACGAAACACAAATCACACCATCAAATAAATTTTTTTCTATTAAAAAAGAAAAAGATAAAACACATATATTGATTTTAGCTTTGTGTTTAAAGTTATAAAAATATATAAATACAAATTTTAATGTAAATTGTTGGCCAATTTGTTATTCTACCCTTTCAAAGTGCATTATATGTTAGATAAAATTAGAAATACATAATATTTGTATAATAACAAATTTCAAAATTAAAACAATTTCTTCATATATGTTACTCTATATTAGTAGGATTGTAATATCAAGAATTAAGAAACTTGAGAAACATTTTAAGAATTTTAAGTATATTTAAATTAATAGATATATTTGTTTGATGCAAGAATAATGGTGTAAGTAACTGTGACTGCTCTCAAAATAAAATAAAAAATATAATGAAGTCAGGAGGATCGAACCAGGAACTATAAGGAGGAAATCAACCCCTCTAACCATTGCGACAGAAGAACAGTCTACGTAAAGATTGTTCAATATTAAATATATATAGTTTAAACCCAGAATTTGACCTATATACTCGGTGTAATTTTCGGCGAAGGGTGTTCACCTGACCAGCCTTGGAAGGCTGTAGCTCCACCCCTGCTAGGGTGGTAATTATGCAGACATGTTTGTTTGCCACAACGTAACAACACTGTAATTACGTGTACTATGTGGATGCACAATTATTTTAGACAAATAAAAAACTTTATAAATGATATTAAATTAAATATTTAAGATATATATTGTCTTTCGATAATTTATTAATTGATCAACATATGTCCTTAACTAATATTATGAAATAATAATTTATTTATATTTTTCAAATTAGTATATTTCAATTGAATTAATCATAAAAATTAAAAGTACAATATTTCTATGAACATCATGAAATACATATTTGACAAAAAGATTAATATTATAATAAAATGTTATAAATTATTAAAATATTTGACAAAAAGACAATCTATCAAGTCTAACTAAAAAATAAATTACTTGCAATGTGAAGTTTCAAGTCAATACTACTAAAACAAATGAAACTAAAAATATATACAGAAGTTCTAAATTCAAAACAAAAAATTTAACATAATACGCTTATGTCAAATTTCAACATATAACATACATAAATATGATTTAAAAGAAAAGGAAAATGTAAGTTTATAAACTTACTCAACAATGAATTCTACTTTAATTAAAAAATTAGAATACGAATAAAATTATGCTAATGAAGAAAATAAACATAGCATAAAAAATAGATAATACAAAATATTGCATGGAATCACATGAAGTAAAGGTTGAAATTGACAAGGAAATGAAATATAAAAAATAAAAAAACAAACTTTTAGAAAAATTTAGAATAATAAAAATATAAAAGAATTTAAAATAATAGAAATATAAAATAAATTAAAACAAAAAAATAAAAATAAAAATAAAAGAAGAAATTATAAAGTAATCAACTTGTAATTACATCATGTAATTATCATCAATTCACAGCCCTCCATGTGAATTAGAGAGTGTAATTACTCCTTGCCAATTACACTCGCATGACCAACCAAACAGACTGGACAGTGTAATTACACCAAATCCAATTATCAGGGTGACTTTCCAAACATGCCCTATATGAATTGTGTTTGTACTTATTTTTGGGTAAGATTTTAGATTTGATGTGTTTAGACTTTAGAGTTATTTATAGTAACACTAATTTTGAAAATTTTGGTATAACTCATACTTTATCATGTTATGTTGTAGTTGTAAAAATAGTCATATATTTATTATCTGATCACACATTGCACAGTATATAACTAAATTTAATTGTTCTTGCAAGTTTAGACAATCTTTGATATTTTGTAATGAACAGTCAATTTATTTGAGTAGGTTAATTTATTTCAAAAAATATATGCTAGTAGAATTGGGACACACTATAACGCAGTGCTCATACACCAATTTATCCATACACATAAAGTCGAATAAGTAATAATAGAGCAAACAGGGGTCTATGAAGGCTCAAAAAAAAAAGTGCTACTAACCCACATTAAAAGTGTTTGCCGATAAGTCAAATAAGAAAGGCCCAAATGTAAGGGCATACATGTCGATATGATTTTAGTGAAATGTCAAAACTACGCCTAGTACTTCCAATTTTCATCTTTGCATCGGGATTTGAGTTGAACTTTTTTTGGTATTAAGGTAATAGCTATGAATATTCACCAACTTTTGGGAAAGAGTAGTAAAATAGAAGTCTATGCCCCAGTTTCTTCTTGATGAAAAAAGCTATCGCCTTTAAATCATCAAAAAAGAAAAGAAAGAAGCTCGAAAGGGGCCACGCATCAATGACTCATAACTGAAAAATGAAATATATTAAAAGTCGTTCTCTGGACAAATCACCAAAACGTTTCATCACAGCCAACTAGCTTGCGATATAACTCAATTTTGAACCCTCGTATTAATGAACTATATTTCCAAAATAAATATAATTAGAGTATTTGGATTTAGTTATTTGAAGTGCTTTTAAAGCAAAATAGTTTTTAAGCATTTTTGTGTGTTTGGGTAAATTTAAAAAATGCACCGCTTGTTTATAAGTTAAAAAGCCAAAAATAAACTAAAAATCATAAATTAAAAACTTTGATTTTTGACTTTTGGCTTATAAGTCAAAGGCCCGGGCTCTTAATTGGGACCGCAATAAAATCACGGTGTTTGGTTCTCTTCTTTGCTTAAATTGTTGTATGTTGTTCCCATTTTAATAAATAAACCATGATGAATGAAAGTAACTCAGAGTTTCCTCTTCTTTCCAACAACATCGAAAAAGGATCATGGAATCCTGAAGATCGCCATAACGGATGTTGCGATGTAGCTGAGGTTATTGAAGAGACAAAGAAGCAACTAGAATTAGCAGGACCTTTGGTTCTTGTGAGTTTTTTGCAATATTTTTTACAGATGATATCGATCATGTTTGTTGGTCGTCTTGGAGAGCTTTCTCTTTCAAGTGCAACTTTAGCCTCTTCTTTTACTGGAGTAACTGGTTTCAGCTTCATGGTAAGAAGCTAAATGCTACTTAGAACTTACATTACATTCTATCAGTTATATGTTTATATGTCTTAATTCGATCATGTAATCCTTTTTTTTTTCCGTATGGATAGATGGGAATGGGAAGTGCATTGGAGACATTATGCGGACAAGCTTATGGGGCAAAACAATATCATATACTTGGGATACATATGCAAAGAGGAATGCTTGTATTGATGGCCATTAGCATACCTATATCGATTATATGGGCATTCGCGGGGTATATATTTGCTATTTGTGGACAAGACATGGAAATTTCAGTCCATGCTGGATTATATGCTCGTTGGTTGATTCCCAGCATTTTTCCTTATGGACTCCTCCAATGCCAACTGAGGTTCCTGCAAACACAAAGCAGACTTAAACCACTAGTGATCAGCATTAGTTTTACAAGTTTAATTCATGTGTTGTTGTGTTGGACACTGGTTTTCAGATTGGGAATGGGAATCAAAGGAGCTGCGCTCTGTAATGCCATATCTTATTGGATCAACGTGCTGATTTTGGCGCTTTATATAAGGTTTGCATCATCATGCAAGGAAACATGGACAGGGTTCTCCAAGGAGGGTGCAAGAAACCTTCTCAGTTTTCTATCATTAGCTATCCCGTCAGCACTTATGGTCTGGTTAGTTCGCGGGTCATTATTCTTAAATCATTTGTTTAATTGTTTGCTCTCTTACATGTCACAGTAGTAAAATATTCCTAAACTTCCTTCTTTCTCTTTCACCCCTCAATCTGATATAAACTTTTTGAATTGGAATCAAGCTTGGAGCAATGGGCATATGAGTTTATGGTGCTCATGTCGGGGCTTCTTCCTAATCCAAAGCTCGAGACATCTATGATGGCGATCAGGTTAGTACACAATGTCAAGAGCTTCTTCATCGATAATGAAAATAGAGATCAACAAAGGGGTTGGTGACTTTGAGTAGGAATATTTGCATCAAGATTAATTTGATCCAATTCATCACAGATACTAAATTTTTTTATCTTTCCCCAGCCAAAGTACCAGTTGTCTGGTCTTCAGGATTCCCTTCGGATTTGGTAGTGCAGTAAGGTAACTTGCCACAAAATCATCTTTTCTTTCTACTAGGTATATACACGAAAAGAATAAAATATTCATGTTGTTTGTTCTCTGTCTTGTGGAAAAGTACACGGGTATCAAATGAATTGGGGGCAGGGAGACCTAAAGCAGCCATGTTAGCAGCACGTATCGTCCTGCTTCTTGCTGTTCTACAGGGCCTATTACTAAGTGGAATAGCAGTTGCAGCAAGAAATGTGTGGGGCTATATATACACTAACGAAGATGAAGTGGTGAAATATCTGTCCACGATTATGCCAGTGCTTGCACTGTCCAATTTCATGGATGGAATCCAAGGGGTTCTTTCAGGTTTGAATTTCAAACTACCTAATTGTAGCCATATCCTTGTGATGCAAAAAAAAGTTCAACAATATAGTTGCCTAAATACAAAAATTAAGTGCATTGATGATAACTTTAACTCCAGGTACTGCGAGAGGCTGTGGTTGGCAGAAACTTGGTGCACTAGTCAATCTAGGAGCCTATTATCTTGTTGGACTTCCTTCTGCGGTCATTTTAACCTTCGTCTTCCACCTTGGAGGGAAAGGTAACAAATTTTTCACTTGCAAATGTTCGTATTGATCCACTATTAAAATTACTCATAAAATTGTGTGAAATGGATCAAATTTTTCCAGTATTTGTTTGAAATTGAACAACTTTGCCCTCCGTTAAACTTTTCGCCTAATATTATTTGTGTCATTAGTGAAAAATCTTATGTTCGCCCTTGAATCCTTGCATGAGCTTTAATTTGAGGGTAAGTTCAAACCATAGTAAAAAATTGATGGGTAAATTTAGACCTCTTTTAAAAAAAAAAATGGGACTGGTGGGACGATTTTATAGTGGTACTAGATAGTGTGAGAGTTTATTGGAGGCTCATATTGTTTCTATGGCATGATGATGGTAGCAGGTCTTTGGACAGGGATCATAAGTGGTAGTGGTCTTCAAGCATTACTTCTTCTACTTATTACGTTGCGCACAAATTGGGAGCTTCAGGCAAGTTCAAAATTTAATCTACTTTAGTTACAAACTATATATCCTTTGCTAGTATTTTAATTGTATTGTAGTAAAACAAGAAACACTATAATTTTTTATCAGGCAACGAAGGTCATGCGGCATGTGTAGGCTACAGGTTTCCAAAACATGTATGAATTGTTTGAGTACACCTTAACTATTTCATCCAAATACTTATTACCTCCCATAAGCACATATCAAAAAAAGTCGCCCATTATTAGAGGAAAGTACGATAGCAAGCAGTATGATTTGTGATTAAACATAACGTTAATAAAAGAAAAACATTAATTCACGCATCTAAATTTTGTAGCCACAAATATATTTATGACTGGTACGATGGTTGTTATATTTAATGGAGATTTTTTTTGTTAGGCTGGTATCTCACTAATTAAGTGTAAAACGCTAGTATAGAAGAACCTGTCATTATCATGGTTCAAATTTAAGACATATAATTAAGAATAAAAATATCTTTAATCATTTCACCACACTCTTCATGGTTGTTTGGGAGCTTAAATGACTTAAGAAGGTGAGCTTCCAAAATGCTTGTTTCTACATGAAAGTAGTAACTGTCTACGATCATTCCAAATCAGGATGATCATTCCTTTATTAAAAAAATAATTATAGCGATATAGGATCATTTATATGCAATAGTATCATCAGTGGCGGATTTAAGATTTTGTTTAGGTGGGTTCAAGTTACAAATAGCCATGGCGACGATCAATCATAATAATTATCATTTCTTTTCATTATGTCCTTAACAAGTTATTTTGAGGTGATATTCCTAACAAAAGTATACTCTATTAAACTTTTATCTACTTACAAGAAAATTTTCCACATATTTTCAGTTTAACAAGCTACTTATTACTCTTATATATAAGACTAAAACTATAACAATTTTGAAAACAATAAATAAATAAATAAATAAAATTAGCAAAATAATAAATAAATAAATAAAAATGCTCTAACATAACTTTTGTGTATACCAAGTAAAAAGGAAAATAAATACACAATTTTGTATACTACAAAAAATTAAACTAAGTACTACTCTCCCGTCTCATAATAGTTGATCATCTTACTAAAAATAGTTATCTCATATTAGTTGTCCACCTTACTAAATCAAGAAAGCATTAATCAAAATTTTCATAAATTACCCTTGTAATTAATTCTTTTTAAAAGTGTTCACATTTATTTGTAAAATTCACAAGAAGTTTTTAGGGGTGGATTAGTAAAATTATTTTCTTTTTTATGATTTCTTAATATGCGTGTAAAAAGGAAAATGATAAAATAATATAAATCGAAGAGAATATTTAAAAACTATAAACATATTGTCTAAATTATTGACAATTTTAAATAATCTCAAATACAACCATAAAAAAGAAAAATTAACTAGTAAACTTAAAATATTACTATTGTTATTTCACATAAACTAAAATCTAGAACTATAATAGTCTACATTTATTGGTTAATTTTTTAAAGGAAACGTATCTGGAAAATACGAAAAAAGAACAAAAAAATTATTCCTCGACTGAGGTTCAAACTCGGATTCACAGGGTGAAGTTGAACTCATTCACAATTGATGCACGCCACTCATTGTGTAAAAAGTGGTTCATTTTATTTAGGGAAAAAGGATAAATATACCTCTGAACTATCGTAAATGATATGCAAATATCCTCTATTATATTTTTGGGACATTGGTGCCCCTGCTGTCCAAAAACTAGAATGTATATACCCTTTATACTAACGGACATACACGATCTTATCCACCGATCCGACATTTATCGACGGATAAGATTGTGCCACGTGTCCTATTTAGTCTTCCGTTAGAGTGAAGGGCATATATGCTCTAGTTTTTGGACGACAGGGGCACCAATGTCCCAAAAATATGACGGAGAGTATCTGCATACCATTTACGATAGTTCAGAGATATATTTATCCTTTTTCCCTTTTATTTATATACACAACTTTACAATTAATTTATATATGTATAATATAAAAAAATTCGGTCTACTTCAACCACCGTGGCTCCGCCCTGAGTATCCCCTAATTACGATGAAAATAAAATGAAGTTCTTTTTTTATATTTTTCCATTTAGTTTTTGGTGCCCTAGTACAATTCAATTCAATTTGAAATACACCGCAGATTTCCAACATGATGTTCACTATATTCAAAATTCGAATAAAAAATCTTCAATTAAGGGTGGAACAATATTGATGAAAATAAAAAGAAGTTGCTATAATAATATTATTGAACTTGACATAAAATATAAGAAAGAAAATAAGACTGTGATTTAAACAAATTTATAAATATAAACTAAAAAAGGCAAGTGTTACCAAAATTCATGTACGAGCGTCTCCTAATTTGCCAACCTTACCATGTGCACCCATGTGCCTTCCAATTCCTGTCATGAAATTCGTTTTCCCAAAAAAAAAAAAAAACCATTATTAACTTTTAATGATTAATTCAACTAACATCCATTGTTTTGCTCCTTCAATTCTTCTTCTTCTTCTTCCTCCTCCCAAATTCTCATTATACATATATTCTCCTAAACATTCTGCAAATTCCCCAGAAATCATGAATATATCGGAACAAAGTTTTTTCAATAAAACTACTGCTACGACGACAACGACGACTTGTTTGTTCTTTCTCTTAATTTCTTTCTCCACTACTACTATTATCTTCTCCTCCGGCGACAGGGAAGCCGCCTCTGTTTTCCCGTTTATTTTTGCCGCCGCCGTTGTGGTGGCCGGATTCGTTGTTCTGGCCGTCCGGACCACCGTTGTGGCGTGGATTACGGTGGTTGTACTCCTAGCTTTCGTCGGAAAACGACGCCGTATATTTGCAAAGGATGGGAAGAAGATTACGTGGGAGGTGGTAGTGTATGTCGTGAATGAAGTGATTAAGGAGAAGGGATTCGTTGCTATTTCTGGAGTTATGATTTTGGGATTAATCGCAACGGCGCTGTTATGAGCGCATTAATTTACTAATGACTCTCACTCAGTAATTATTAACAAATTTAAATCCACTTTTGCTATGGAGTACAGGATTTTTTTTTTTTGTTCTTTCACTATGTATGAATAACAGCTTGTTCTCTTCTAACTTTGTAAATTTATTATTCGGATCTTGGGCTAAAATTTTGATAGAGCCAAGTTCAGCCAAAGTATACATCTTGTTTTTTTCTCTGAGATATTCTAGTGTTCACATTACATCTAAGTTCATTTTCATTCTGTTTGTTTTTATAAAAACCTGGAGTTTGTCTAGGATTCATTTTTATTTGGTTAATATGGCACTCAACATTCTTATATCACTGCACATGCAATCATTTATATCAATACTATACTCCCAGAAAAACTTGTATGAGGTGCAAAAGAATTACAAATCGACTCCTTTTTCTATTTCAATTTCTTAAATATTAATTAGTCCAAGATTTGAGACAAATCAATATAATACTGTATGGCTGTATCCTGATTCTGCAGTCGATTTGCAACAGGTAATGATGTTATGGTGCTGTCTAATTCCATTTCTTGCCAACTGAAGGAAGCTGCCTCATTGGCTTTTTTTTCTTTTTCTTTTTTTGGCAAATTTATTACTAGACAGTATCTAGCGGACTTTTATTAAACATAAAAAATATCAATAAGAACAAGTACAAGCAACGAGGCTAGGCCTTAACTTACTAATTCTCATTGGCTGCTTTTGCGGTGCGGACAATATTAACCAATCACGCCGCCACTCTCGTGGATATTGAAATCCAGTCATAATCTTTTACCCTTAAATGGGTAACAATTAAATATACTTTTCATGAATAAAAGAAAGAAAAAAAACATCTTTAAGGGTGTGTAAAATATAGGGAAGAGAATATTTTTTTATGTTTGATTTGTTAAATATTTTATTTTAGGAAAACAACCTTCTTTAAAATAAAGAAAAAAGAAATTGTAATAAAAGTAGTGAAAAAAAATCTATAACTAACATTTTAGATTAATTATTTCTCCCCATTTTTCAATAGACCTCACTCACTCGGAATTTCACACAATATTAATTATATATGAATATTTTGAGAATAGTAGTTTTTGCTCATTTACTAAAGATAAAAACAAAAAAAAAAATCTCTTTTCTAACAATATTTGTCCATATACTATTTTCCAATGGGAAGTGTTAAACGGCCAGAAAATTAAAAAAAATTATAATTTTTTTTATTTTAAGATAAACTGATCTTTTTTCCATTTTTTAGTTAAAAAATATTAAAGTTAAAAGGATAAATATATTTTGAAAGGTAAAATAACATAGATAAAATAGCATTTTGGCCAAAACAAATTCCCCTTTTCCAATAATAATTGTTCACTTCATGAAACTAATTGATAATTTTACAATTAGTTCCTAATTTACCTTTATCATTAATTATTATAATTAATTATAATCATTTCTCTATTACTTTTTCAAGACATTGTATTTATTATATTCAAAGCATGATATATTCCCTCGTCCAACAATAGTTGTCCACTATACTAAATAGTTGTTCAACAATATTTGTCCAATTTAAAAAATCAAGAGATAATTTACCTTCTCTGTCTATTTTACCCTTGTTATTAAATTATTTATCATCCAACACCTTTTTCAAAGCATTAAATTTAATAAAGTCAAAGGATAATATAGTAATGTTATCCCTATTAATTATTGTTTCTTAATGGAGCATGTCAAGTCAATAGTGGACAACTATTGTTGGACAGAGGGAGTAGTAAGATTATCCTTCTATTAATAATTTCTTAAAAAGTGTGCAAAGTCAATAATGGACAACTATTGTTGGACAAATGTAATATTTGTCATTTCACAAAATCAATGCATAAATGACACCATTCTTCCTATTTTACCCTTGAGAGTTATTAGCCTTGAAACTATGAATGTGACCAACATAGGTAAACTAAATGATTAATTCATGTTCATTGGTCAATTTAATTAATTAAAACATATTAATTTATGTACATTTATTGAAAATTTGACTTCAATATAATACTAAATAGAGGTATAATGGTAAGGGACGTAGAATCTAAAATAATGACATATAAATAGAAACAAAGGAAATAGAAGATAATGTTCAAGAAACTATTTTTTCTTCGCAACAAATCCTAAATGTACTTTGCCATGTATTATAAAAACTAAAATTATACTTTACTGTTAATAGGGATTAATCCCCTATCTTATATTATGGCCAATTTTTAAATTATACTAATTATTTTTAAACTGTAAAGTAATAATACAAAATTAATATAATATATTAAATAAATAATGTAATAATTAATAATTTGAAATTTTATATAAAAATCATGGATAAAAAATGTAGATTTAATTAATAAAAAATAAATATATTTAATCAAATATCATGTAAATTAAAATTTATTAATAATTAGACCGTCAAAAATATTATTATTTCAAATTTTGTTAAAATAACCAGGCCAACTAAACTATTCACACATACATTTTCTTAACGTAATGTATGTTAAATTATAGACATGGTTTTATTTACCATAACTTATAGGGCCATTTCGATATGTACCCGCACAACGAATTCCTGCGGTAAGTAAAATTCTGACCAATCCAACATCAGTAAATTAAGGCTTTTAGTTAACTCAAAAAATAAAAAAAATTGATCATTGCCAATCTTAAAAATCTGACTTTCAATATCAAAATGGATGAAAATCTTCATTCTTATCACTGATTAAAAAAGTGTTGAAAAAATAAAATTTTGAATGTCTTTAACGTCAAATAAATAATCAATAATATTAGTGGAACTATGAATACTTTTTCACTTTTTGATTTGGATCTTCACTTATATTTTCATTAGGACCAAAACTGTTCATTGATTTATTTAGCCCACACATACATTCAAGTACTAGACTTCTTAAGATAAGTTTAAAAGTAAATGACTTATTTAATTCGTTTAAATTATTATGATTTGATCACAAAGTAATTTAAAATTAAACTATAGTTTAACCAAGCATAATTCATTTTTAAAAAATAATTATCAGCTTAGTTCAATTTAATCACTAACTTCAATCTGCTCTATACTTTTGCTAGATGGCTTGAATTTTCTTCTTCACCAATAATTCTCTTTTTGCTAAAGATGGAATTTTTTTATGGAATGAATTGGGGATTTCTTGTTTTCCTTTGGTGTACTTATTTAGACTTGAATCTTGGTTCATATTTGAATTTATAATAATTTTAACTTTAAATTCTTATGGTTTTTAGCATACATTTTTTCTCTCATTTTTTTTTAAAGGTTATTTAGATTGGTGATACTTGAGGTGATGATCAAAGTTGAATCTTAAGATGTCGGATGCGATAACTTAGTTCAAATTTGAGTTCTTTATTTTTGTTTCGATAATTGTCTTTCAATTGAATTTTCAATATTGATTAATATTGCTTCATCTGTTTTAATTTAATATAACATTTTTAAAATTTTTTTTTTTGAATCTGTGATTTTTTAAATTAAAAATATTTAGAATATAAAAATTATTTTTTAATTTCGTGCTCTTAAATATGGCATGTGAAAAAAAAATTAAAAAATTGTCAGAAAAAATAAAATGATTTTAAAATGAATTAAAAAAAATTAGGAGAAACAAATTAAAATAAAAGGAGTATAATCTTCACTAATTTTTAACTAAAATGTTATGCGATTATAACAAATCTTTTTCAATGAATTATATTAGTATACGTACTGAAATTTTTTTTATATTAGTAGTCCATGTTATTTAGATTAAAAGGGTTAAATTGAATTATAATTTAATTTATTTTTTAATTAATTTTAAAATGATTTTAATCAGATCATGACCCAACTTGGTTTTTAGTTCAAATTCATTCTAACTTCTCTGATTTCAGCCTAAGTTACCTATTGGACACTCTGAACTAGTATTTAAATCTCAAAATTTGATATTGTAACTTCAATAATATGATATTTAATATGGTATTTGATACATATTTCAATTTTTCTTCATATTCGATTTGATATTTATAAAAAGTTGAAGTTCGCATTTTACGTGACAATTTGTATAATAAATGATACTTTTCAAGTGTTATGCTTCGTAGAATACGCGTGTCTATCTATTCAACTTTATATACATTTCAAATATTTATTAATATACATCAAAAGTTGACAAGTATAAACAATAACTAACAACAAATTAAAATACACATTTATATATTATGCCTTTATACAAATTTAAAGCTAAAATTACTAAATAAAGGCCGTGTTTGGCCATAAATATACTTGAGAAAAAAAATCTAAAAACTAGTGTTTGGTCATATAATTTATCATAACTTGGCAAATATATTTAATAAATATCCAAAGTTCTCAAGTTTTGATATTTGAATTTTTTTTAAAATTACGCCAAACTTTTATATTTTATAAAAACACCCACCAATTTGTAGTTTTCTTCTAAATTCCATTTCTAATATTTTGTACAAATTTTACACGGTTATATACATATTTTATACAATTTTTATATGAATTTGATCTATGAAGTCACTTTGAATTACAAGTAGTAATATTTTTTCATGTACAAATCAATAGTATTTTCCTTTTGTTTTCTTCCTCTCTTTTTTTTTACTTTCATAATAATTATGTTCGTTGTCATGACTTTTTACGAAACATTTTCATTATAAAATAATAATACAAACTTATGTGTATTTTTAATAAATTTTAAAACTTATAGTATAAATTTATTTTTAAAAAATAAAAATTTCTTTTAAAATCTATGACATGTCAAAATTATTTAAAAAGTTGTAAATTTTTCGATTTAACTACGTCATACCATGTTCATTCCTCGGCCACACTCTATATATCATGTTCTCGCAAAAACAGATTATTATCCGTTCGGATGTGACATAGAAGACTTTTTAGTTCCTTAGCGCTGTAGATTTCTTTGGAAGCAAGAAATAAATTTTAATAATAAAAAAAGGCCAAAGAAATATCGGAGCTTGTCCACAAAAGGTAGTATAAAATGCGATAGTTCTACACAAAACATTTGGGTTTTCCAGTGAGAGAAGCGCGGCTTACGGTTACGCGTGGATTCATTGCGTGAGATTACTCTCTCTTCTTCTTCTCCTTCTCCTGTTTCACCGTTTTTATCGCTCTATACTCTGTTGAATTGTTCTTCTTCAATTTCTAAGGTTAGGGTTTTGTTATCATCTGTTTTATATCGTATCTATATACTGATTTCGTACTTAAAAAGGTTCTGCGGGCTTACCTGGAACGATAATCTCTACTCGATTGTATACTGAAATCTCACTCTACCTAGCCATGGCTATGGAGTCATCTATTGTGATCAAGGTTAGATTTTCTGTTTTTTTTTTTTTTGTTATTTATAAATTTGTCACCTTTTTTTTGTTGCTAATTTATGTTGCTTAGTTTCGAATTTGATGTAATGTTTGTTTAAGGGCTAAATTTATGAGAACTTTACGATTGTTTGCGCTTATCCAGTTTTAAGAATTGCTGTTTATTCGAAGTCATTCTACTTTACACATGCAAAATATTTTTTTTTTTTTTTTTTGTAGAAATGTTGTTGTTGGTAGAGTTAGATTTTAGGACTTTTTCTGTCTTCCCGTATTGATTTGGGCTGGGAGAATTGTTTCTTTTTTTTTTTTTTGGTGGAATTGAATCCCATGTATAATTGTAAGTTTTGCGGGTGGTGGAACTTTCAATTTTGTAAGGACTATTTACATTTCTATACATCATAGTAGTTTTTTGAGAACATGAATTTCTTGTTATGTGTTCTTTATATTTGATAACCGTGTACCCGAGCATCCTACCAAGCTCAGGCAACAGGTAATGCTGTCTGCTAAGACTGAGGACAAATTAGAGGAAATAACTAAATGTTTTTGCTTCCGCTAGGAGTTGAATATGAGACATCAGTTTCAACCTACTTTATTGACCACTATTTTTTCAACTTGTGAAATGATGTTTTTTGCTGAGCTATGGCAGAGCTTCTTAGTTGGGTTTGGGGTTACCTCTCTTTTGTGCGGCCTACTTTATCATCTTTCATTATTTGCAGGTCAAGTATGAAGAGACACTCAGACGGTTCAATGCTTGTGTCATCAATGAGAAACTTGATCTTGACATTGGTGGATTGAGAGACAAGATTATTCAACTTTTCAATTTCGCTCATGATGCTGAACTCACACTAACATATATCGATGAGGATGGGGATGTAGTCACACTTGTTGATGATGAGGATCTGCAGGACGTTATGAGGCAGGACCTGAATCCCTTGAGAATATCTGTGAGGTTGAATGCTGGCGAAAGAAGCGGCAGAGCTTCAGCTAGATCTAGTGGAAATTCTACCCCTTTACGATCACCTAGGGTCCAGCCTCCATTCCTAAACTTGAATTCCCGTGTTTCTGACGTTCTCAAGTACATTCCAGAACCTCTGCGTGAATCTGTGATGAAGGTCTGTTCAGATATGACTGCATCGGCCTCATCCTCTGCTCCCATCCTTGCTGAGCTTGTTGATGCTATGTCTGAGATGGGGCTATCTTACTACCTAAATCAGGCTTCAGGGCCTCAGCCTGTCAAAGAAGCTGGCTCCTGTAGTGGCATATCTAAAGGAAATACTATGAGTGCTGATGGGGGAATGCCAAATGTCAAAATTGGAAAGTCATCCCCAAAGAAGAATGGGCCTCTCACAGCATTACATGGTGAGGAGCTAACGTTGAAGACTACAGAACCAAAACCTAAGGCCTCCAATGAAGTTGTAGATGCCTCAGTCAAGCTAGTATCTAAATCAGAAACTTTGGAAGGTGATCGAACCGAAGCTCTGTCATCATCATTCAAAGGTTCTAAAGCTCAGACTTCGCTGGTAAACAGTTTGGAGAAGGATAAAAAATTTGATGTTTGCAGTCTTGACGGAAGGACTATTGGCAATGCAAATGTGAGAAACTCACCTATTCCACCAGAAAAGACTTCTGATGAGCAGCCCAGCAAGGGACATCCAGTAGCTAAGCCGGTTGATTTGGGTGGCTCTGCAAGTTCCAGTAAAGTGAAACAATGCAACTGGGATAACCCTAATGCAGATTCCAGTGGCAGTTCAATCAACATACCTTATGATGGCTTCACTCCTTCACATCTAGTTCATCTGAACACTGTAAATGTTAATGATTCCCATAATGCTGGTTCCAGTGGCAGTTCAATGAAGATGCCGTATGATGGCTTCAGACCTGCTGTACGTCATCTAGGTCCACTAATTCCTGTGAATGCGTGTCCGTTTTCCGGGGTGCCAACAGTAAATAACCCTATTCCACCTCAGAACTTCTCTTTTGAGGTCCCACTTAAAAGGAGCCATAATCACAGTGATGGGACTGGGACTATTTTCCATAAAGGTGTTCGCTGTGATGGTTGTGGGGTTCATCCGATAACTGGACCTAGGTTCATATCTAAAGTGTAAGGACCCTGTTATTGTATTTATTTGTTGTTTTTATCTGAGCTGGCATTAGATGATGTAGCCATCCTATGCTCATGTAGGAAGGAGAACTACGATCTCTGCAGCATATGTTTTGCTGAAATGGGAAATGATGCTGATTACATCAGAATGGATCGTCCTCTAACTTACCCGAATCCCTGGTCTTTCAAGGGTTTACATGATCTGGTAAATGAGTCATTTGCCCAAATTCTCATGGCATCTCTCTCTTTTTCTCCTCTATTAACTCCTATCGTTTGTGGCGTCT
Organism: Solanum pinnatisectum; assembly: GCA_035578085.1. NCBI lineage: Eukaryota > Viridiplantae > Streptophyta > Magnoliopsida > Solanales > Solanaceae > Solanum > Solanum pinnatisectum. Next base: position 45,905,714 of record CM069078.1, on the reverse strand, counting down.
TACAGCATGGAAGGTTGCGTCCCCGTCCCCCAACTGTCCCACAAGTCATTCGAGGCTTTGGGTTGAAAGCAGGTCGGCCGAAGCTGGACAGCCGCTTCATACAGGATGTCAATGTCCTGGATGGAACCATCATGGCCCCCATGACTCGATTTACCAAGATCTGGAGAATGAAGAACAATGGTAATCTCGTTTGGCCTCAAGGAACTCAACTTGTTTGGATTGGCGGTGATAAATTAAGTGATAGATTCTCTGTAGAATTAGAGGTGAGAAATTCTACGAGAAATTAGTTTCTTGTGCTTGTAATTCCCTCTTGTTGACAGTTGCTGAACAATTACCTGGGAAGTTTTCACGATCTGGTGTCATATGCATTGCAGATAACTACAGCTGGCTTGGCTGTTGACCAGGAGCTTGATGTGGCGGTTGATTTTACTGCTCCTGAGCACCCTGGCAGGTATATGTCCTACTGGAGGTTGGCTTCGGCTTCAGGACAGAAATTTGGCCAGCGTGTATGGGTGCTTATCCAGGTCAGTGAGTTTTGGTTGCCTTGATATCCTTGATGTTGATCTAATTTTGATATTAAGAATGTCCCGTCCTTGTTCATGCAGGTCGATGCTTTATTAAGCCTGCCAAAAAAGGGGTTGGTCCATGAAGCTTTTCAGGGGTTAAACTTGAATTTACCTCCTGCCGGCAGTGGTGTGTCTGGGCCTGATTTTATGAATGTGAATTCAGAACCTCAGAATGTCGTTCCTGTGCCTAAGAGCTCCAGCACAATGGAGTTGGTTGATTCAGTGGCTGAAGTAAACCAAAACAAGGAGCAGGAGGCCAAGTTTCCAATTAATGATAGCTTGTTGGTTGGTTTTGGTGACAAGTCAAGTTCTCCATCTGCTTCTGGTTCACCAATTTCATATCCAGTTATTGATTTAACTGAGAAACCATCAGCGGATTCTTCCATGCAACCATCATCTGCTGTAGCTATGCAGGCACCGCTCCAGGATGCTGGAGGAAATTTCAAAGTTGAGATGTCTCTCCTCCAGGAGTTGGAGGAAATGGGTTTCAAGCAGGTAGATCTGAACAAAGAGATCTTGAGGAAGAATGAGTATGATTTGGAGCAGTCAGTTGATGATCTCTGTGGTGTTGCTGCGTGGGATCCTATCCTTGAAGAGCTAAAGGAGATGGTAGGTTAATTTAGGCGTCAAAGATAATTTCCCTCCTGTTTCTTGTGCAAGAAATAATTCCCCTAGGTCGACTCTTAAGCAATTTTGTGAATGCAGGGTTTTTGTGACAAGGAAATGAACAAGAAGCTGCTTAAGAAGAACAACGGAAGCATCAAGCGTGTTGTGATGGATCTTATTGCTGGAGAGCAGTAGAAGATATATATGTATGTCCTATCGTGTGATGGATAGTTTGGTATGAATAAATGGTAGGATGCTACTGTGTGTCTACTATGTTTTGGCTACTGTTCGTCGACTATGATTCGACAAAACTCCTTTAAGTTATGTCATTACTTGAACTAGCTATGTAATATAATTCTATGGTAGTAGTCGTATCTGGAAACATGTGGCATGTAGTTTTTTAATGAATGCGAATGTTTTTCTTCCTAATAGCCACCAAGAAAATTTTACCTTCCTGTTAAAAAGAGTAGGGCATCTATCTAATATCTAACCATCATGAACACTAAGCTATGTATTCGTATTGCACGGTCTTGCCTACTTCTGCCCTAGGCCCTTGCCTACGATTGAGCATATTCTCAAATAGGTAGAAGAAAGGAATTAATCACTTGACTCTTCTACAATCTAAAAATAATTATACCACACGTGCTTGAAATAAGAGACTAATTTTGCCTTTGTTTGAAAAGATGGGCAACATTAGGACGGGAGTTTACTGAGTTAATATCTCCCCGGACATTCAACTAAGGAGTTTTTATCATAGAAAATCACTTAACTTTCTACGTATTTTAAATTATGAATTAGATTATGTATTTTAAATGTTCAAAATTATGAATTAGATTATGTATGGAAAAATTACAAGAATATACTATTTAAGATCTTAATTAACAATATATGTATATACTCTTTTTTATTTACAAAACTAAGTTTTAAATTACAAATATGATAGAATATTTAATTTTTGATTTTTTTTATAAAATATTTTAATATTGAGTTTCTTTCCTTTTTTTTCTTTTGGGGCGGGGGGAGTGTGCTAAATTTATGGGATTGATAATTATTGTTTACTTTTTGATTTTCCAATCATAATTTTACTTTTTATATTGTTTTTTTCCCCATATCTTGAATTTCCGTTTATTTTTTTTTTGTATATTTTAGTATTACGGTTAATTTCCTATATTTGGGGATTATGTGCTAAATTTATGATATTAATAATTATTGTTTACTTTTTGGCTTGCCAACCATAATTATACTGTTTTATATTCCCTCTGTCCCATTTTATGTGACAACATTTGACCGGGTACGGAGTTTAAGAAATAAATGAAGACTTTGAAATGTTTATCAAATTGCCCCTTCAAAAAATAGTTATATTAAAAAGTATACTCACTTTTTTCTCTCCTCATAAATGTATTGGAGTACTATTTTTAAGATTAAATGAAATCAGTACAGGTAAAAGAGGAATTGTACCTTTAAATACTTATTATATAAGGAAATGTGACATTCTTTTTGGGACTGACCAAAAAGGAAATGGTGCCACATAAAATGGAATGGAGGGAGTATTATTTTTTTACCCATATATTGAATTTTTAATTTTTTTTTTGTTTATTTTAGTATCCTATTTATTTGCTATTTTGGGGGGTTATGTGCTAAATTTATGAAATTGATAATTATTATTTACTTTTTGACTTTCCAACCATAATTATACTCTTTATTAATTGTAGTCTTCTCTCACCTCTTTAAAATTGTTTTTATACAAATATCTTTTTCTTGTAGCGTGACAATTTTTTTCTGAAATTCTCAAATTTATGTACCTTATTTTTTTTGAAAAAATATTTATCTTTTATGGCATGACTTAAATAACCATTTAAATCTAGAAAGTTTCATAAAGTAATTAAAATTTTGCATATATATAGATTTCCATACAACTTTGGTGTTAAGTGGTATATCCTCAATATATACCATATAATGTATCAAAATTGTGTAAAAGAAATATATGAACCATATAACTTATCAATATTGTATCATCTTAAACACCAAGTTATACCAATATTTAATCATCTAAAATATCAAAATTATATTAGCATTGTATCATCTTAAATACCAAAAATATATCAATATTGTATTATGTGAAATACAAATATTATAGCAACATCTGCACTAATTAATAAATTGAACTTGTTGATATTTTTTGTCATTATTTTTTTCTCAAATTGCCAATTTGTAACAAAACGAAAAATATTATTTTGATAAAATTAACACTAGTACAAACCCGAGAACTTGAAATTATACTAGAACTATATGACACCATTTATGAATAACATCGAAAATTTCTAATATCAAAATTGTACCATATAATAATACTAACATTGTACCATATAATATACCAACAATTATTGAATTCTATCCCATATAATATACCAATTTAATTGATATCAATATCCCATATAATATACCAATTTAATTGATATTTCGGGTCATTTTATTTTTTCAAATGACATTTTATACCACAAGGGAAACCAACATAAATAATAGAAATAGTTACATCATATGATTAAATATGATTCTGAAAAAAATGTTTAATAAACAACGAATAAAATTCAAATCCGCTAATATCATTCAATTGGATTCTTAACTCAACAATGTTAATCCTCATATAAATATTCGGTACAAGTTCTCTTGTTGTGATCCTCAATTGGCTATAACACATTTTCTACAATTTACTTTAGATCTATTGAATTTTTTTTTTTTCAATTGGTATTTGTGGCACATATCACTCTTTCAATCTTGAAATCCACATACCTTCCTACAATACATTTTAAAAAAAAAATAAAAAAAATTAAAGAACTAAACAACAGCTATAACAATCAAATTTTAAATACACAATCATATTTTTTTTATATCACCAAAAAAAAGTTATATATGAAATGGTGTATAATGTGGTTAAAAACTTTATTGTTTATGCACACTATCAATTACACCTATAAATGTACCAAATCACTTACCACAAATCTATAACACTATACATTTTCATCAAATCACTTACAAAATCTTTTACCATGAATGACAACTATCACTAACCAAATCACTTATCAAATCACATACCAAAGCATATTTTACATCATCAACAACACCAAACTAGGCAACTCAATAATTCTTTAAACATGTTATATATGCCAAATCAGAAAAAATAATACACCAATAAATGTACCAAATATTTTTCCAAAAATATTTGATAGTCAATTTTGAAGTTGGTGTTTACACCGGGTCTAAAAATTAATAATTACACCAAATTGCATACTATAAGAATTTGAGAATTAATGTAGAAAAATCGTTTTCACACCAATCAGACAAACAAATACACCAACACATGTATCAGAATATTAATTTGAAGTTGGTCTTTGTATAAAGTCTTGAAAAAATATCAATAACAAAATATCATACACCAATACAAATTATAGATGTATGCTGTTAATTGAGGCATGCAACATACCAATACAACATTGTTAAATAACAACCAAAGATGCTTTTCTATACCACCAAAAAATATCACTTGCAAAAAAAAAAAAACGATGTTCATTATCAGCTAAACCTAATAATATATCAAAAACCTAATATTATACCAAAAACGACTACTAATATTTAATGTTTATTCAACAACAAAATCCATACAATCGATGCACCAGATTATTAATGAATCGTATAAATTTTATATTACACCACAACAACGCACTTTATAAACCAACGATTAATTATCAAAAAAATTAAACACAGATGGTGATGAAAAATCAAATATATTAACCACATAAAAGAACACCAAATCAATCATTTTTTATTCAAAATGCCTGATAAGTCCCATCGCCCGTTGTGTTGTATTAGAATTGAAAAATTGTTGGTAGTCATTTTGAATAGTCGATCAGAGTAGACATGGAGTTTTATTTTTGTTAAACCTCTCTTCATGGGAGAGAATATATAACAAAACTGAGTAAATCGGTAAAATAATTAGAGAAAATTAAGGGATATGGGATAAGCATGGTTGACTATTTTGTATGTTTTTTATTTTTTTTTATTTTAAATATCAATTCTAGTTTTGTAAAAAAACTATTGTTATATAAGTGAAAAATAAAAGTACTGTTATATAGTAGTAATTAAGATACTTAAGTTGTATACTTAAGTTTTCTTATTTTAAAATGTCTAAACCAATGTAAAATTAAAGAACAAATATTCAACATTATTGTCATTCTTAGTGTTGAATTAATTTATTTGTTAGCATAGTATTGATTTGATTTCGAATTGAGCTTTATTAGAGTTGCTAATATCTATGGACTATAACCTTTATTGGACTATTCAAAATTTTAAGTCTCAAAAAACTTGAAAAAATATATTAAAAGATAAAAATTATGAAACTTATAAGTAATATTTAGAAATTACATCAAAGTAAATACTTTTATGTATAAAATAAAATTTTAAAATTATATCTACAATGTAGGATTAGTTTGGTCTAGGGTTTGACTTTTTTTAGTTAAAGCCAAACCAACCCAAGTATAGTCAATTTTTTTTTTCAATATCAAACCAAATCAAACCAAACCATTAATCGAGTTTTTTTTCCAATTTGACTCAATTTGCGATTTGATTCATTTTTCGATTTGATTTTGTATAGCCCTATTAACTTGAAAGTTTACATAGGGAAAAACTTCTCCTTACATAGTTCACACCCAGCCAATTAGTTCTCACGCATGTCATTCTATTGTTAAATGATATTAATTCTCATTTTAATATGAGGCGACACGAGAATTTAGAGTTTATAAGTTTCGAACTTGTCATCTAATTCATAATTTATTTTAGTTATTAATCCGCAGTTAAATATTTAGACATATGTAATGAATTTCTTGATACAAATAAGTATCTGAGCAGAAGTTAGTCGGTTCGTCTGCACCATCCGATGTGTTTTTCAGAAGCTTCCCGTTGGCGAATGGATCATTCTCCTCTTCCAAATGCCCAAAGTGTAAAAATGTGAAACACGATTTACTTGTGTTTGGGTAAATGCTTGCAACAATGCCTCTAAGTGTCTAATGAAATCTATTCCCACAAAAAGTAAACCCTTTTTATTTTTTGCGGAAATATCAATGGTTGGATACAGAGTACTGATGAGAACGAATCAGATTCAATTGCAACTCTCAGCATTTATCACTTTGGAATATTTTACGCAGTGTGTTTGTGCCTTTAAATCTGTTAATCAAGCAGCAAAATAATCTGCACAAACAAGCTAAGGGTTAGTTACTTGAGTAAATCAATCTGTTGATCAAGCAGCAAAATACTCTGCACAAACAATCTAAGGGCTAGTTACCTTGAGTAAATCAAGAAAAGATGAGTTCCAACCAGTATTGGCAATCAATTAGTAATTCGGATGACGAATACCTGGATCATATTAAAAGAATGGAGAAATCTCCAACAATGCACCCTGATATTCCTCTCTACCCCAGTGTCTTCTCTGTTTTCAAAAACAAATTAAATAACAAAGGACTAGTGAATCGTCAGAAGAACCAAGCCGCGGAGTCACAGAAGAAGGTTCAGTTCGCGGACTCAAACAAGAATGATAAAGAGAAGTCCACAGGTTTTATGCTTCACAAATGGAGGACTTACAAAGTGTCAGCTTAAAGGGTTTCCATCTTATTAGCACCCACTTTTCTTCAATAATCTACGTAGTATACATGTCTGTCTTACAATCAGTTTGCTTTCCAAAAGAAGAATTTCATGTTTGTTGTATCCATTAGAGTTGATCAGTACATTTGTACGTTTGATTTGGTCTATCTAATAGAAAATATAGTATTGTGTCTAAACTTATCTTTTCTGATATAAGGCTTTGTATCTTTTGCCTTCATATATAATTATCAGAATAAAATATATTACTTCGGCTTGATTGCTTTCACCAGGTCTACTGACTTTGCACCAGATTAAATTGAAGCCTTTTTTCAGCATCTCTTCTTAGTATTGATCCTTAATTATTGCCATGGTCCAACTATTAACAACCACAAGCTAAGCTGATGAGTGTACGGTCACTCTAGTCATGTCAACAGAGATGACGATCAAGATCAAGAAGACAAATGTTTAATTTTTTTATTCATCATTCTGGACAATTTCAAGAGCTTGATGTATGTATGACAAATAATTCAGATAAAGAGAATTAAAAGATTATTTTAGCTGGTTTTGTCAGACAAAGTAGACTTAGCTAGTCAATAGATTTTTAAACATTATTTACACAAACTTTTCTGTTTCCACAAAGATATAATTAGTTGCTTAGCAGCTAAAATTTCTCACAAAAGGAAAATTAACAGAAAAAATAAATTAGATGCTTTCCTTCTATTAAAGTGGTTCAAAGCCTGAATTCTTAGGACACCACTAATGTTGAATAATATTGTCACCACAAACATTGGAAGGGGAATGTAATTCAAATATTTGCAACCAAAGATAGAATCATTGGGGAAAGGCATAATACATAAATATGTCCTTTAACTTGGCCTCAACTCACATTTATGCGCTTAAACTTTTGGTTGGTACAAGTAAACACTTATGGGTCGTTTGATGTGAGGGATAAGAATAAATAGTCCTGGGATAAAAAACTAGTCCAGGGATAAAATTTGTTGTCTTGTTTGATTGCCATGTTTGGAATAACTGAGCATCTAAATCTGGGTCAATACCAGCAAAAACATCTCTTAACAAGGTTCTAGCACCATGCCAAATGTGTCCGAAGAAGAAGAGCAAAGCAAACGAAGCATGCCCAAAAGTAAACCAACCCCTTGGACTGCTACGAAAAACACCATCAGAAGCAAATTGTGCAAAGTCTTCTAATTTTACGAATTGCACTAGTTCTAATTTTAATTTACTAGCTACTTGTTTCATGGCTTTTATTTGAGCTGCGGACCCCACTCTGGAAACGGAGATACCCACATTAATAGCAGGTCTGATTCCAGAATTGAATAGGTCGGCGGATAAGAAGATTTGTCCATTAGTATTGGAAATTACATTAGTAGGAATATAAGCCGAAACATCTCCGGATTGAGTTTCAACTATTGGTAAGGTGGTCATACTTCCTTCACCTAAACTAGAACTTAATTTAATTTATATCATAGTGATGGGATAAGTTATCCCATATACATGGAGGGATAACTTGTTCCCAACCAAACGACCCCTAAACTCATATAAAATTGAACAAATAGACAAACTAATCTTACATGGTAATTTGCATCCTATGTGGTGTCCTACATGTATTATGCCACATAGGACTCATGCATCTATTTGTTTAACTTTATACAAGTTTACATGCCTATTTGTGCACAACCTAAGTTGGAAGGCATAAATATGAAATAAGGTCAAATTAAAGGGTGTATAATGCCTCAGGGAAACTATATCAACAGGTTAACATTTTTCTCATTGCCAAGTGTATAAACACTTGGAAATGAAAAGACAAAGATAGCTAATATCTTAAATCAACAGAGAAGCAAGAAACTAATCAAACTATTCTTCTACATCTTAAAATAGATTAGCAAATTGACGTTACAATTATGAAACACGCGCTAGAAACAAAAAAGACTAATTCTGCCTTTGGCTGGAAAGATGAGAAACATAGGACGGAATTTACATTTAATTAAAAAACTTGTTTATACCTTGTTCATACCTAGATTAAAATGATACTGATTCTCATTTTTAGTGGGAAATCACTGAGCATTGTAACATATGTTCCTACATACTAGCAAGTTGCAACAATGCCTCCAAGTGTCTAATAACATCTGGTCCTTAAAAAAGTTAAGCCCTTTTGATTCTGCCAAAATATCAAGAGTTGGATACCAAGTACTGATGAGAAGGAATCAGATTCAATCGCAAATCTCAGCATCTATCTGTCCTTCTGGAATGTTTTAAGCACTGTGTTTGGTCCTTTATAAATTCTGTTGCTCAAGCTACTATTACTCAGTAGTAAGAATAAAGGCTAATTTACTTCGAGAAAATCAAGAAAAAATGAGCTCCATGCGATATTGGGAATCAACGTCCGATGATGAGTACCTTGATCATCTTCAAAAAATGGAGAAAGCCCCAACTATGCACCCTGATATCCCTCTCTACCCCAATGTTTACTGTGTTTTCAAAAACAAATTAAGTTATGAAGGAAAAGAGTCTAGCATGAATCGTCAAAACACTGAGTCCCAGAAGAAGGTCCAGTTCGCGGAATCAAACAAGGATGACAAAGAGAAGCCCAAGAATTTTAAGCTTCACAAATGGAGGAGTTTCAAAGTGTAATGCTAAAGTGTTTCCATCTTATCAGCACTCACTCTTCTTCAATAATCTAAGTAGTTTGCTATATTATGTATATATGTCTGTTTTACCATCAGTTTGCATCCCAAAAGAAGAAGAGAAGAAAACATTTCATGTTTACCTTGTTGTAGTACCGATAGAGTTAACAAGTAGATTTGTACGTTTGGTTTGGTCTATATCTAATAGAAACTATAGTATTATGTCTAAACTTATCTAGTTTCCCTTGGGCTTTGCTGTTCTAAGCCTTTTTATTCTTTTACATCATAATTATCAGAATAAAGCTAAGCATAAATTAGGCCTAATTTATTTCAAGAAATAGTTGTAGCAATAGGGTGCGAATATTTTTAATTAAGTAGATGGAATGTACAAGTCTCTCTAGTCATGTCAAAAGAGATGACGAGCAAGAGCAAGAATACGAATCTATTGGTGAAAAGTGACCAAAGATGTAGAAAGATGACAGTATTGAAACAGATGCAGACTTGCAAAATTGCTGGTTTGAGTACAAAGAAAACTGCGATGAAAGAGTTTAATGGATTTACATGTAACATCGGCCAACATCATGCTAGTATTGGAACAAGAAACGCGTTAATGATGGAGCAGAACTGTGAACTTGATGCATGTATGACAAATTCAGATTAAAGAGGAACAGAACCTCAGAAGATGGCAGAAAATGCAATGTCTTAAAAGATGATTTTTAGTTCACTTTGTCAGACAAAGTAGGCTTAGATAGTGAAACTCAAACTAAAGTTTGAGAGATCTGTAAACATTATTTACACAACCTTTTCTTTTCCACGTAGATATGATAGGGTCTTAGCAGCTAAAATTTCTCACAAAGGAAAATTAACAGAATATATTAATGAGATGCTTTCCTTCTATCAAAGGGGTCAAAATATGATTTCTTAGGACACCACAAACTTATGGAATAGTATTGTCACCACGAACATTGACAGGGAAATGTAAATCGAATACTTCCAACCAAGATAGAATCATTAATGAAACCATATCGCCAATGTTATGTTTTAAACATCAAAGCTATGTTGCTAGAACTCTTCAAAAATGTTGAGGAGTGTTTGTCGAATTCTACAAAAGTAATGTATTTTTGGAGGATCTAACATGGGTGTGAGAACATTTTTGGAGAGTCCAATCAACATAGTTAAAAAGTGAGGAGGTTCTCTATGATTAGGAATGGGAAGAAGAAAAGAACATTGTTTCCTGTTGTTGATTCTTATCTGGTAAAATTACTTTTTTATCTAGTTTCATCATGAAGCTGAATAGAATCAAACCCTACAGATATGGTCAAACGTTTCAAACTTGGAAGCGTACAAATTACAACATGTTTATTCTTCCAAGATAAAAGAAGAATAAAATGTCTTTTAAGCTCTTCAGTAGGCTTATTCGTCTTACTACTAACTGGAATATCCACTGTTTGACACAGACTAAAGGGCAGGCATCTGATTCAAGGTATTTTCGTGCTCTTAAACGTAATCCAGTAAGAATATTCAGCACAATTATTTTGACTATAAAATGCTATACTTGTTTAGGCTTTTGAATATCAATCAAACAAAAATAAGAAAAATGTTTTGGAGACCACATTGCCCTTCCTTTGAGCAGCCCTATTCTGACAGATCTGTTGAGGATTACATTGCTCGCACAACAAGAATGCCAGTTGTTGAATCTTCTGTATACGGGTACCAAAATGGCCACACCATGATCAAAGAGGAGAGAGTCATTTGGGAAGAACAGCACAATATGCATGGCAATCGGTATAACTACAGATTTCCTAGTGGAGGAATTCACCAAGGGTATCGTGCTGCTGAAGCTCAAAAGAAAGTCCACTTTGTGGAACGTGACAGAACAACTGAAGTCAAAGATAAAAAGTTTCATAATGAAGATGATAGCTTCATCCAAAGGAATAACAACAGCAATATGTATGTCAATCGGTCTAAATACAACTTTCCTAGTGGATATCACCATGGGTCTCCTCCCCCTGAAGCTCAAAAGAAAGCCCACTTTGTGGAGCATGACAGAACCACTGAAGTCGGTAGGAAGGAGAAACATAAAGTAAGTGAGGAAAAGGTTGATAATGAAGCTGATAACTTCATTAAGAGGAAACACAAGAACTTTGAGCTTGCAAAGATGGACACTTTTATGGTCAATTGAGCATACAGCTAGTTGCTTGGCAGGCTATACAGTTATGAATGATCATTAGGTCATATTGAATCACTAGTATAATAAAATGTCTGTCTTATAGCACTTGACCATAGACTGTCTTTACAGTTCTATTTACTTTTAATCTGTATGCAAGTACTTGATATGTAATGAAATTTGAAGTTACTAGCTATTTGCTCATCTTTTGCATCAAGTTCATCAAATAGGACTAGCTTTGGTATCATCCAGATTTTTCCCTCATCTAATTTGCACAGACTTCTCCTGATCCATCTAAAACTTAGAAGAAGCAAGCCTCACTTTCAACAATATCCAAAACTCAACAGGTTGTCCATCTTACGAAATCAAATCTTCTACTTTTATTCTGTTATCGCTAGCAACAGTTAGCAGAAAAGGGAAAGCATAATCCTCGAGTTGAAAGTAGAAAAAACAACAAAGCAATTAAAGACGTAGAAACAACTGTTTTACTAAGGATTTATATTATATACACTAACAATTAAAGCATTTTTACACTATTACTGTAGTTTTACCAGTAATAGCAGGTAATATACTGTATTTTTGAGGTTACCAATCAAACTTGACATACACAGTTACTTGTTATTGTAAATCATACAGCTAGTTGCTTGGCAGGCTATACAGTTATGAATGATCATTAGGTCATATTGAATCACTAGTATAATAAAATGTCTGTCTTATAGCACTTGACCATAGACTGTCTTTACAGTTCTATTTACTTTTAATCTGTATGCAAGTACTTGATATGTAATGAAATTTGAAGTTACTAGCTATTTGCTCATCTTTTGCATCAAGTTCATCAAATAGGACTAGCTTTGGTATCATCCAGATTTTTCCCTCATCTAATTTGCACAGACTTCTCCTGATCCATCTAAAACTTAGAAGAAGCAAGCCTCACTTTCAACAATATCCAAAACTCAACAGGTTGCCCATCTTACGAAAACAAATCTTCTACTTTTATTCTGTTATAGCTAGCAACAGTTAGCAGAAAAGGGAGAAAGCATAATCCTTGAGTTGAAAGTAGAAAAAACAACAAAGCAATTAAAGACGTAGAAACAACTGTTTTACTAAGGATTTATGTTATATACACTAACAATTAAAGCATTTTTACACTATTACTGTAGTTTTACCAGTAATAGCAGGTAATATACTGTATTTTTGAGGTTACCAATCAAACTAGACATACACAGTTACTTGTATATTGTAAATCATAAGAAAACTATATACTGTCCGTGCACAAAAGTTAAACTCTATCACTATTAGTTTGTTAATAGATTCCTTCATAGGAAAAAATTGCCTATTAGTTCATTACTGTAGTGTCCAGCACTTGCACAACACGCTCACAAATTACTGCTCCCTTCCCACCCCTTCTAGACTTGAAGGGCACTCTCCTGGTCCACAACGGTCCCTTCAAGTTCCAATCTTGAAAGAATCTTCAAAAACAAGGTACAATAATTCAGCTGAGAATATTTCCTAAATCTCCTATCTCTAAGGCATATGATTCGTTTTCTATATAGTGCAGCTCAATCAATCTTCTTGCTGATGTGAAAAGTGTGGGGACTTCGACTCGTGGGACGGGAACAAAAACACCAACACATCCCCACCCAGTGGCTAAACGTTAGCCACTCCTGGTTTTTTCCATTTATTCACTCAACTGGTGGATGGATGAAGCTGCAGGCTTCAGTACAATGCATCTTGTGCTTCCCTCAGCTAAGTGATGATAAGTACATGAAAAATCGCGTAAAAGATAAAGAAGAATCAGCATATGTGAAAATGAATAAAATCGAAAAACAGAGCTCTCTTGGCTTCTTTTAGAAAATGAAACCAAATTTTACATATTACTACTTGAAATTAGCCATCCTTATCTAGTGTTGATTCAGCCTCATTATATCTTCTTGAAGACACCCTATTGAGTAATTTTCTTAAGCTATTCTTACTCTCTTTCCGCTTCTGCCCAATTTGGATTGACCCATCCAGTGGACGGTCCAGCATTAGCCCAGTTTCTAACTTTTTAGACACATTGAGTATCTCATAAGAATCCCAAAGAGACTGGCTGAAATCCCATCTACTAATTGTGCCATCATATTCCCTGGAGGTTGCCTTGTTTATAGCTTCAAGCTTGAATCTTGATGGCTTATTCTTGAAATTGTGGCGGTGGGCGTCGAATTCAGCAGTGGTTCCACGGCTGCTGGAGTGGCCATGCCAGGCTTGTGCCACAGCCTTGAGGATTTCAACATCATGTTGTTCATCTTGATGAGGCTCCTGCTTTTTCTTCATGGTGTGTTTAGATTAACTTTTGTCTTAAGTGAGGGATATTGTATGGGGGGCCACGTTATCTAGAACCTCACGTTGGGTGACTTTAGGAGATGGAAACTTGTAATCGTAACTCTATTAGTGGCCTTAGGTTAAGAAGATGTACTCTTCAATAAGGGAGGTAGAGATAATAAATTTTGGTACACACACACACCAAAAAAAATCAACGTTATTATATTTTAGTTTTTCTAGAACATACTTATTTGGCACCTACTTTCATCACATATTCAAGGATGAGTTTAATAGAACCCTCTATTGCTAGTGACATATATTTTTATCTAACATAATGATATATAACGTTCTTGAAAATGTTATCTGTGCCCTCAACTTATTCTGAAAGAGACAATTCAGTAACCAATAAATTACAATTTAAACTGCATTATAATAACTTCAGATCGTCAATAAAAGAGCATTTGAAAAGGCAATTCTTACACTTGAAAAGTGGTTTTTGGAGTAAATTTGTGAGTTTTTGGCCAAAAACATCCCTCAACTATACTCCATGTTTAAACAACATCCTTTTACTACCATAATGAGCAAAAAACATCCCTTAACTATCCTAAAAATGGCCAAAAACCATCCCTCAACTATACTCTAAGTTTAAATCACATCCTTGTGATATCACAATGAACAAAAAACATCCCTCAATTATCTTAAAAATGGCAAGATTCATCCTTTAATTAGTTTTTGTCAAAAAAACTAACGGTTGATCAACCTACAAATCCCCTATTTTGTTTGCTCCCATTCTTCTCTTAGCTTATAGTAGTAATAGACAATCCTAACTAAATTGAATGAGCTAGGAAGACAGGTTTGCATCCTCAACTTCACAGTAGTAGCCAGGATGTCCCGTAAAAAGTGAGCAAAATATTTGAAGTTAAATATTTTTCGCTGTAGATAATTAGTGATCAGATTAGCTACAAAATATTATAAGATAAATATGTATAATTTTCTCTTTATTTCCTAGACAATGAGGGAATTTAAAGTATGAAGGTAGTCTATTTTTATTTTATTTTTGTTGATAAACACTAGTTACTGTATTTTAAAAATATAAAAGTAACATATTTAGATATTACATTAAAAAAATATTTTTATTCCAATTTATGTGACGTTTTTGCTTCTTAAGATACAAACTACGTGAACTTTTTATAAATATTTTACTATGTATTTTCATCATATTCACGTGAGAAGAATTACAACTTTAATATGTGAAAAACGCCACATATTTATCCATAGTTAATTCTAGCTTCATTTACATGAAAGGAAATGAATTTAACCGTTAGTTTCTATCAAGAAAAAAGATGGAAGGGTGCACTGAACTGTCATTTCTATGGTGAATGAAAGGTTGAGACTAGAAGCATAGAGCATCCTCAAGCACAATAGACAATGCACCATAAAAATAAAGGGAGTTTGACTCTTTCTTCATTACTGCAAGAGGCCCATGAACATCGTGAAAACTTATTCTATAGTTGAATGTGGCAAGCCCAAGTTGTTATGATGGATCTAGAGTTTGATCAAGAGCTGGAAGAAACCAAAATTAGACTTCCCCTAGTTGTAAACAAAACTCAACAGCCAACGAATGAGTCAAAAACGGAAGACAGCTAAAAGTGCAGTTTAAACCGGTCAAGTGGTAACGTAGCATAAGAACTTCAAACCTATTAATCAGTAACAAGAAACTCCGAAAAATCCAATACAATAAATGGACTGTTCTTTGTGTAAAATTTCAAATTGTCCAGTGACAAATGGTAAACAAAGTTAAAAGTAATCACACAAAATTTTCAACCTGATAACATAAATATTGCACATTTGAGTGTACATAACATAAATGAAAATGACATGATGGCCAAAACTGCATTTCTCAGCTGCATGGTGGCGTTGACCTCTCAAACTGAAGTAGCTTCTTAGCTTACTCTCCAAATTCGACAGTTCAGAGTGAATGCAGAAAACAACGATTTGTAACCAGGTGGTTTGTAATTTCCCTTGAGCCAACAAAATGTTTTTTTTTTTGGTTTTCCATCCGGTGTCCGGAGCCCACATTGGAGCTCCGACTAAATCCGGATCGCGCATTGCAAGGCCCATTCGGGGGTGGCGCTCCCAACAGAATTTTCTCCATACCCAGGGCTCGAACCCGAGACCTCTGGTTAAGGGAGAAGCACTCCCACCAATACACCACAACCCATGGAACCAACAGAATGTTAATTACTGCTAGTTTCACAAATACCATCAGTTCAATTATCAAGCTGGCAGCAGAAGCAGAAAGAAACCCAGGCACTTCTGCACAGTCAAATTTGTTAAATTTTTTAAGTTCATCATTTGAGTAATCTTACAACACTTAAATCAGACACTACCACGGCAAAGCTTTAGAAATGAAGTGCATTTACTATATTGACAACATTAGAGATATTCACATCCCAAGTTCATGACGAACAATAGTTGCAGAATTTAATCAAACAACCCTCCAACTAAATTTGGCTGGAATAATGGTAAATAGGAATATTTGATGATTCAACAAGTGACTTTTCGTTATTGTGCTCACTCTTATTGTTTTTTTTTTTTGTTTGATAACCGAGAAATCCGTATGTGACCCGCCCTTTGGACCAATCACAACCTTCTAAACTTGGTGGATAATGGGCCCGCCCCTCTACCCTTCTCCACTTAAATACCAGGCTTCGCTTTACATGGTGTGGGGCTTCAACCTGCAACCTAAGCCACAAATCCTCCACCTTTTGCCACCTGAGCTAGGCCTTGGGGGCCATTGTGCTCACTCTTATTGTTCTAAGCAGACGGCAAGGAATCCCCCACCCCCATCCCAGTCTGGGGCCTCCTTGCTGGAAAGTCAGATATAAAGGCTAAATAGATCGAAGAGGTGAAAACATCAAACATCATGGAAGAAACTATGGATGTCACATCTTCTCTCAGTCATTAATTGTGACTTCGTTTCACGATATGTACAATCACTGCAATTGAGCAACAATAAGTACTGCTCATTTATGAACATGTTACTCATTAGAAAGAATCGCAATGCTGGAATCAAGCTTCGACCTTTAAAGACTGTTTCCCTGGAAGAAGAGCTGGGCAAAGACTAGGGGAATCCTCCTACATTATCAAGAAAACTACTAAATTGGAGTATCTGAGCATATAAACCTCCAAGAATATCATAGAATCCAAACAATGGGCATAAGACAACTCCAATAGCGTTTTGTAATTCTTAATTGCAGTATTTGGATCTTTTACCTTGTCAATATACTTCTATAGTTTATGTGCTCCTACCAGTGGAACTTTCATATAGCATTCTAATATATGTTCCACAAGAAAACCTACTAGCCATCTTCTTTTTTTTTGACATAGTAGAAAGCCTACAAGTCCTTTTTATAGTAACAAAAGAAAAGAGATTGTGTTCGAGGGTTTTCCCAATATATGTGATATTATGCCACTTCTAATTGCACAAGGAGCCAACAAAAAAAAATTATAATGCCATGGCATCTCTTTTTTTCCATTATAAGAAATTACCTGGAAAACAATATACTTCCTTTATATCTCTTCAATGGCTATAGATGAAAGATCAAGACTGAAAAAGTTCAAACCTAAACCTAGGTGTACATTTACAGTGCAGGATGAAGAGGAGAAAGGAGATGGAGCATCAGCAAAAATCACCTAGAAGAGGCAGTTAAACAACACATATCTCCATGGATCAAACAAGCTATCTTTGCTCGGCAAGAAATTTATACATTTTGCATTCATACTTTCAAACGAACTTTTATTAGTTGCCAAAAATAAGCTTTACTAGTGGTAACAGGATGAGTTCTTGGCAAGATCTTTGATATTTAATCAACACAAACAAGAGCAATTTTGCAGTAGAATTAGTGTGTAAAAGATTTTGCACGAAGCTTAGCTGTTAACTTATCAGTTTCGATCATATTTCTACTGTTCTAACTTTGCAGTAGAATTAGGGTGTATTTTGCACAAAGCTTAGCAGTAAATTTATCAGCTTCACTTATAGTTCTTCTTTTGCAAGAGGATTGAGGAATAGATGATTGATACTCTATAACAAGTCTATCCCAGTAAGGAAAAAGTATCTTTTTCTTGAGGAAGTTTGTCTAAACAAGATACCTTTTATTTGTAAAGAATAAGTATCTTGTTTAGACGAACTCTTTTTATCTACAAATACTAAACCTGAACTAGTAAAAAGCTTTTAGAGTTTCACAATGTCATTGGATATTTTCTTCAATTAGATGACGGAGATACTGACTTTTAGTCTGATTAACCAATTAAATATCAGCCGAGGTGCTCAGAATACATACTACAATTTTTTCAAAACTACAGCAACGGGAACTAAAACCTGCCGAACAGTTACTACATTTAATTACCTTGCTTAGGCACCAAATCATGTTGCCATCAAGCAATTTGTGCAACAGCCTACAATATCATGTCTTACATTCTATCAGATACTTTGGTTACTCTAATTTGCCTTTTGATAACTTCGAATCTTCTTCTTTTTTATTAAAAAAAAATAACTGTGGTGTCTAACGTAGCTTGAGCGCACCTCAACTAATTCCACGTGATACCTACTACCTCCCCACCAGCACATATTTGAGCCAATTTGATGACTTTTGAGTCTTTTGAGCAGCAGTTTTCTCTGGATGACGGTTCATCATGGTTTCAGCTATTCACATCGTAGGTTGCGAAGCAATTCTTGAGAATTCAAGAAACAGTAGAGGAAGAAAACAATCTGGTATAAGTCTAGATGGGTGAGAATTACAAACTCAAAATTCCAGGTGTACAGGCTATTATTGAATTAGCTAATCTCTAGGAATATTATGCAGTTAAATATCTATATATGTGGAATATATGTAGGGTCACCCACTTCTCTCAGGTTTCACTAGTTTGAGACAGAATAGCACTAAATAATGAGTCTCAAGGCTCATTGCATCTCGGTAAACAATTGTGTGAAGCAGCAGAAGCATGTGAGTTATCATCTTGCCACTTTTCAAGTAAATATAAGGGCATATAATTGTGAAATAAACACAACAACACAAGGAAATCACCCTTATTCAGGTTCTAAGTGAAAGATCTTAAAGACATGAACCTGGCAAGATTTTTGCATGCATTGACTGAACCAGCTAATAGAGTGATATCTGGAGCTATCTGATTAACTTGTGTAATTGTCTTTTAAAGTTGAAGATCCTAGCGAGGTTAGCATCGGGAGCTCTTATCAGATACTAACCTTAATCTTCCTCCCAGATTTCACTAATTGCACCTTGTGCCTACGCAGAAGTCGAGCTCTGCCGGGGGAACCTTTTCACTTTTCCACTGTTAGAATTTGACGAACCAAAGAGGCCACAAATTGCTGGGTGTTGGCGAATATGATGTGGGCACTTGTAGAGCAGATCTTTTGCCTCAGAATGTCTACCTTCTGCAAAGAAGGACTGGAAAACATGTTGGTAGGCTGAAACAGATGGATAGTCCTTGACGCTCAACGCCTTCAAAAACTCCACTGCATCTTCCACTGTTCCTGACTTTGAAATATATTGAAGAAAGGGTTCTGGAAAAGGTGGATAATTGTGTTTCTTCATCCGACGGAGTAGATCAAGCGCTTCTTCGAATTTCCTTTCCCCTAAGAGCTTTTGAATGACAAGTTTGTATGTTGCTTGCCATGGGCGCATTTGAAACTTATTCACCAACTCGGTCAATAACTGATATGCACCACAAACTCTTCTTTGACTCAGAAAACCATTAAGTAGTACATCCAACAGATCAGCATCTGTATCAACATTTTTCTCCATCATCTTAGCAAAACAAAACAGCGCCTTATCAACTTCACCAGCAAAACAATGCCCTTGTATCAGAACAGTCCAAGTCTTGATATCCGGAATGCACCCACATTCTTCCATCACATCTATCACCTTTGCTGCCTCCTCCAGCCTCCTCACTTTGCAAAGTCCATATATTAATTGGCTGTAGGTAATATTGTCAGGTTCAAATCCTGCATCTCTCATAGCTTCTGTTATCTTCTCTGCTTCCTCAAATCGCCCCAAGTTAGTCAAACACCTATGAATGACATCATAAATAATCTTTGAGCGTGAATGCCCTGCGGCCTCAAATTTTTCCACAACTCTAAATAGCAAATCAAGATCTGAGGGATGTGACTGTGCAATGGATCTTAAAAGAATATTGCACTCACCAAGTGATGGTTTAAACTGACCATCC
This sequence comes from Solanum pinnatisectum, assembly GCA_035578085.1. Taxonomy (NCBI): domain Eukaryota; kingdom Viridiplantae; phylum Streptophyta; class Magnoliopsida; order Solanales; family Solanaceae; genus Solanum; species Solanum pinnatisectum. Next base: position 45,885,552 of record CM069078.1, on the reverse strand, counting down.
ATCATCAGCTCATATAGTTCTACTGCATCTTTCAACATCTTAATCTTCTGAAAATGCCTTGAGATCTTTATATATGTATCAAGATCTATTTCAAAACCCAGGCTCATCATCTCTTTTACCACACCCCAGAACTCCTCAATTGACTCTTCTCGGCAAAGAACCCTTAGAATTCCATTATAAGTAACGGTGGTGTGCTGAAAATCTAAATTCCTCGCAACCCATTTGAAAAAGCTGAAAGCTTTCAGTGGATATCCTATTTCTCTAAGTTCCTTCAACACCCTAAGCACAAAATTATCTGACACCGGGAGTTTCATCTCCCCTAATTGTCTCTCCACCTCAACTCCCCATTCATGTTTTGTAATCAATTCAGACACATCTTTCGCCACATCACCCATAGCATTATCTTTAATCATCCTCCCATAAAAATGCTTCAAAGCAGTGGCATCAGTTTCCATTTTCAAATTCCGAAAAATAGAATGAATTGATTTATACGTTTCCTCATCAATATAAAACCCATTCTCTTTCATTTCCTTAATAGTAGTCCAAAAGTCCTTCATTGAATCCCTGTTAGCATAAATTCTAAGCATCAGACTGTACATAGAAGAACTAGGTTTAAACCCCTTTTGCTTAACAACCCATTTCAAGAAATCCCCAGCCTTTTGCGGTTCTTTATCGAGTTTCTTCAACAAATACATAACAGCTTCATGGGTCACCGGAAAATCAATTTTTCCTAAATCCTTTTCTAATTGTTTCGACCAGTCGTTGGATAGTATAATGTCAACAAAAGATTCAGTTTTTGATGAAAAGAAGACATTTTGACTTGCACCGAGAATACTAGTGGAAGTGTAAATTTGCGTGAGAAGTGAAGGAGAAAGATATAAGTGTTGAGTCACCTGATGATTGGAAGAAGGAGATCGTGAAAGCTGAGTGAAAAACAGAGAATTCCTCAATCGAAGCGAACTCAGGATTCTCTTGCCGTGATTCATGGCTGCCGGGATGCAAAACCCTTGAGAAACCCTTGAAAGGGGTGGAACTTATATTATGTGGGCATTTGCCAACAGTAATAAAAAAAAAATCATTTTAATTGAAATTATTACCATTGGAGATCACATTCTGTTTGGTCATGTTTTTTACAAAATATATTTTATGTATTTTTTTCTAACCAATATCATTTATATGTCTAATTTCTAAAAAGTAGTAAACTAAATCATGTAATTTAACTAATTTATTTGAATTGTACAATCAAATTTTGTTTAAAAAAATATCTTGATATTGATAGTTACGTAATGCCATATATTGGATTTCATATATATATATATATATATATAATACAAGTTAACAATCACGGTTATAGTTGTCTTTTTCATTTTATTTGAAATTTTAAAATTAAAATTGTGTTTAATTATAATTTTTACAAATAATATTTGATTGTTGAATGTTCTTTTCGTAAAATACATGAAATATGATCTAACCATAAAATTTAATTTAAATAGGGTCATTTTTATATATAAAAAATAAGATTTAGAGTAATTTTAAAAAAATATTTATAATAAATTAAGAATAAAAATAAGATTTTGAGAGTTTTCCAATGTATTTAAATATTTTTATGATCAACATTAATTTTTAAATAAAAATAAATTAATAAAACATTCTCATGGTCAAACGAATTCTTCATGTTTTATGCATTCAGACATAAAATAGTGAACTCTCATAATAATTCATTATCTTTAACTTTTTACTTAAAGTCGTCTCTCTTCTTTCAACAGACTTTTAATAATCCTTCATGTTCAAAATTTTTGTGCAGTGTCCTTCTTCTTTGACATTTGTTTACTATTTAATGGTAATTTTTTGAGGGCATAGATGATGGCTAAATTATTCAAGAATCGTTTGATAAGATTGTATAAGAATGATGTTTTGGTAATGTTTATATCTTTAATATATTCTGACAAAGTGTATCAGAAAAATAATAATTCATGCAATAACTTTGTATATTATTAGTATTACTTTTCATACTTAAATAATTGAATTATTCAATATTCAAGAGAATTATTGAGCTTTTTTCTTTCTTCCCGTATTTATCCTCCGTTTAATATTTTATACGAACACTTTATATTTCCTAGAAGATTTGAGAATAATTAAAAAGACAATAGTAGAATTTTTTTTTTTTATAAATCTAAAATATATTCTTTTTAGGAATATGTCATATTCTAATAATTCATTTGATATAGACTAGAAATATATTTTTACTGACCAAATTGTTGAATTTTCACACAATTTTGATTATGAAATGATTGTGGTTATTATTGAAGTTGATGTTGAAATTTTGACATCACAGTAAATTCACATGGACAAACACGGGAGAAATATAACTCGAATATAACTCTTGATTCTTCAATTTTTATAATTGTTGTAGAATTCGTAGGCTAGTCGTCTCAATAAGAGGCCTTAAATATATATACATATATATTATAACAACAATTATCATTTAGCGTTGCATATAATACTTGTTTTTTGAGCCTGTTTAGATTGATTTAAATGACATTTATGCAGAAGACATTAAATTAGAAATTTCAACTTTTGATTTTTAGCTTCTTCATATTTTTGGTTATTTTGATTTAAAATCAACTACTTGACAGTATTTTTATTTCTTATTCAAACACTACAAAAGAGTTTAAGAACTCTTTCGATATAAAAACATTTAAAATAAGTTAATTCAACAAGCTATAGTATAGTGTTCTTAAAAGACATAAAGTTTTTAACTTTAGATAAGAAGATTTAGCCATTTGTTTGTAATATATTAACTAGAATATTGTTGCAAAAATTATATTTATTAATATAAGAATTTAAGTTATTTAATTCAAAGTTTTAAAACATTTTATGATTAAAAAAAGATAGCTTTTCTTCTACTCCTTTTTAATATTAACTTTGTCTTTTTTTAAAAAAAAAATCTTTAATAGTAAATTATGTGAAAATTAAATCATAAAAATCATTATTAAACTTATTTGGTGCATCAAAAAATTATACGCATTCATCTCAATAAAGTGTAAAACCCCATACATTTTTCATTTGAGGTTGATGCATATAATTAAATGAGATAACATATTATTTTACATGGTTAACTTAACTATCTAATAAAACAATGAAAACAAATAACAATTTTTTAATTTTTTTTCAAAATTTGAGTTAAAAGTGTCTAGATGAAATACTTTATTAGGAATTAAGGTTCCTCAATCAAAATTCGAAACATAACTTAATTTGAATCTCCAAATAAAATATACTATCAAATTTAATGGCGGACTATATATTAATCCTTTTCAATTTGAGTATGGAACTATTCTTCGGAATTTGTATCCAGAAATTTGTATAGACAATTTTGATTGGATTAGAATCGTGTTTATCCAGAAATTTATATTGCTAACTAATTTGCATATTCTTACTATTCTGATAGACTGTTTATTCTCTACGTGAAACACATTTTGCCTAGTAATACATCAATTCCTACTTGGATTTCTAAGTCCTTGAAGAAATAGCGTCGAAACACTAATCATACTGAACTAGAATAACAGAACCTCCCACCAGCGCTAATAGCGGGTAACTTTGTGCACCAAAACTTAACAGATAGGAAGAAATTATCAAGTACTATTTTTTTATTTCAGCTAAGATTTGACATGAGACCTCATTGTTCTCTCCCAGTTCATTAATCACCCGGCCACATACTTGGTAGTAGTAGAAAACATATTACTCCCTCCTTTTTGTATTTTCAGAAAGGAATAGACAACACAAAAAGAAGTCAAAGGTAGTTCAAGAATTTTCGACATGAGCAATCATCATTCTCTTCTTCAACTAACATCAACCATGGAGTTCTAGGTAGGTCACTGTTAAAATTGTCCTTGGTGGTTACAGAGTGCCAAGATTTTCAGACAGTGCCAAAATTAAAGTAGTCTTCAATCAGATTGAAACGTCTAGCTATGAGAAACACAGATCTCGTTGAAGCTCCGACCAATCAGCAGACATCTCGTTGGACACCGGTAGCAGATCGGAAAAATATATCTCAAGTTGAGGCTGCAGACGCCCACTCCTCCTAGCTACTTATGTATGTATAATTTGTATATATATGCGCTTAAGAAATCCCTTATATTATGTTGTAAGTTCATAATAATCCTTCAAGCATCTCTTCTGACTAATTTTAATCCTTTTATGTTTACAAAAACTTATCACTTTTAATCCTACTCATAATCGTATGTTTACCGAATTCTACTTCTTAAATTTAATATTTAAGAAATACTTTTTTAAAAGAAAAAAAGGTCTGAAATAATCCTCTCACAAATTATGTCTATTTTTTAGAAAAAAACAGAAATACCATTTTTTTCCAAGACCAAACTGTTGTTGCTATATATACATATTTATTTATTTTTATGGTGAACTTTCGTATGTAGTGATTTAATTTGTGGAAGAATTTTTAAATTTATTTTGCTTGATATTGTTAATTATATTTAAATCATTATGTTAATATTATATAAATGGTTAATTTATTTTTTATTTATCTATGTGTAATATTCATTGAAAATTTGAATCTCTATACATTAGTTTAATAAAAATAAAAATATAATTAAAATTTTAATAATAAATACTTGAAATAATTTCTCCCCATAAAATAATTCATAATATTAAGAGTGCATTTATACTTGTCTTTTTTGGTAATTTGACTCTCAAAAACTCTTTTTAAAAATGATTAGACAAACATATCTACTTATTGAAAACACTTGTCAAATAATTAGCCAAACACATATTATTATTTTTTCAAAAGAACTTTTTAAAAAGTTATTTTTAAAAGAGTGCTTCTAAAAATAAGCTATTTTAGCGAGATGCCAAACAGACTCTCAATTTAACAAGTAAATTTTGATAAATATCTTATGGTAATCAAAATATTTTTGCAAAACTTAATATACAACTAAGAACCTGTTTGACATTGTTGTTGGGAGGCGAGAAGCACTTATTTTTAAAAAAAATTAGGTGTTTGACAAACTTGTAAAACTGTTTTTAAATGAAAGCAAAAGACAATTTTTCTGTTGTTGGAAAATGCTAAAATATTCTTCTTAAACAAAGGAGAAGCAGAAATAGAAAATTATTTTTTTCAAGACTAAAATATCTCCTCTCTCTCTCTCTCTATATATATGTGTTTGGTTAAGTTTCATTTAATAATTTTATTTTTTATTTTTATATAATAAATTTTATATTTTATTTTATGTTTATATATTATTATTTTACATATTACTTTGCAGAACTAGAAGAAAATAAAAGGTAACAACAATATTTTTGCAAGATTAGAAAAAAGAAAAAATAACAATATTTTTATTTAATAAAATTTAAATTTAAATTAATTTTTTTTAATATATGTTTAAACTAGTTTCTCTCTATAAAATAATCTTCATATTAAAAGTACACTAATACTTGTCATTTATCGTAATTCGACTCTTAAAAGCATTTTTTTTTTAAAAAAAGATTAGTCAAACACAATTTGCTTATAAAAAAACATTTTCCAAATGAATTAGCCAAAAACAAGTTATTATTTTTCGAAAGCACTTTTCTGAAAAGCTATTTTTAAAAAGTAATTCTGAAAATAAGCAGTTTTTAGCAGTAATACCAAAAATGCTCTAAATTATGTTCGAAAAAATATCTCAAAATAGATAATCATATAATGTTATAAATATGATTTTCATATACAAGTTACTATGTACTATTGCAATAATCTTTTTCACTTTATTCGAAAATTTTAAAAATTAAAGTTATATCTTTTATAGTTTTTCTAAATAATATTTGCTTGTTTGAATGTACTTCACATAAAATACATGAAATATTATGTAAACATAAAATTGAATTTCAATAGGGTCATTTTTATATAAAAAATAAGATCCAAAGTATTTTTTTAATATATATATATAAATTTAAAAATGAAAATAAGATTTTGAGTATTTTCCAAATTCTTGTATTTAAATATGTTTATGATCAAACATTAATTTTTAAACGAAAATAAATTAATATACTGTAACATTCTCATGGTCAAACAATCATTCATGTTTCAGGCGTAAATTGATGAACTCCCAAAATAATCCTTTATATTTATCTTTATACTTACCATTGTCCCTCTTTTTCAAACTGACTATTAATAGTCCTTCATGTTGGAAATTTTTTGCAGTGTCCTTACTTACTCCTTCCTCTTTGGAATTTGTTTACTATTTAATGGTTATTTTTTAGTGCATAAATGATGGCTAAAATATTTACGAATCGTTTGAAATGTATAAGAATAATATTAAATATGATGTATTACTAATATTTATATCATTAATATATTTTAACAAAGTGTATTAAAAAAATGGATGTAATAGCTTTGTATATTATCAATACTATTTAACATATTTTAAAACTAATTGTCTATTACTTTTTCTAGTTCATATTCGGTGAATTATTAAAAAAAAACATAATTAAATAATTGAATTATTCTAAATTCAAAAGAATTGTTGAACTTTTTTCTTTCTTCTCATATTTATCCTTCATTTAATAGTTTATACATGCACTTTATATTTCCTAGGAGATTTGATAATAATTAAAATGACAATATTAGAAAATAACTTTTTACTCGAGTCTAAATTATTATTTTTTTTTATATAAGAAATATGTCATATTTGAATAATTCATTTGATATAGACTAGTAATATATTTGTATAGACCAAATTGTTGAATTTCCACACGATTTTGATTATGATATGATTGTGGTTATTGCAGAAGTCAATGTTGAAGTTTTGACATATAACAATGGATTTGCATTGACAAACACTAGAGAAATAACTCTTGAGTACTCGACTTCTGTGATTATAGTAGGATTTGTAGGTCAGTCATCTCAATAAAATTAGTGGCTTAAAACTAAATATTAATAAGAGGCCTTAAATATATATACATATATATTATAACAATAATAATAATTTAGAGTGCATATTATACTCGTTTTTTGAGCTTATTTAAATGGATTTAAATGACATTTAAGCATAAGTCATTAAGTTAAAAATTTCTATTTTTGACTTTTAGCTTCTTCCTGTTCTTGTTTTTTATTTATTTAAAATCAAGTGCTTGACATCAATTTTTATTTCTTATTCAAACACTATAAAAGAGTTTTAAAACTCTTTTGAATTAAAAACACTTAAAATAAATCAATTCAACAAGTTGTAGTATAATGTTCTTAAAACACATAAAGTTTTTAACTTCAGATAAGAAGATTTAGCCATTTGTTTGTAATACATTACCTAGAATATTGTTGCAAAAATTCTATTTAGTATATAAAAATTTAAGTTATTTAATTCAAAGTTCTAAAACATTTTATGATTAAAAAAATAGATAATTTTTGTTTCTCTCCTTTATAATATTATTTTTTTTCTTTTTTTATCTTTAATTTAAATTAAGTGAAAATAAAATCATAAAAATGATTATTAAATTTATTTGGTGCCTCAAAATTTTGGAGGCTTAAACAAAAGTGACGATGAAATTGTTTCATAGGTTGATTATGTTTTGGATGTCTTAGGATACTGCTCCTAGTTGTCAATTGAATTAATGTATAACCAATCCCACTCAAACTTTTTCGGATATTTCATTTAGATATTTGAACTAAATTTTATTTCAATTGGATACCTCTATTTTTAATAGAGTGTTTCACTTCAATACTTTCCATTCATATATTTTTTTAGGTGTGTTTTCATTTTTCTATTAGATAGTTAAGCTAATCATATATAAAATATATCATTTTTGTAGATTATACCCATGTATATCACTAAACCATAAAACGCCATACAATTTTCATTTGAGGTTGATGCATATAATTAAAGGAGATGTATTTTATGTGGTTAACTTAACTATCTAATAAAGAAATGCAAAATATAGAAAAAAAAAATTCAAAATTTGAGTTAAAAGTGTTTAATTGAAACACTTTATTAGGAGTTAAAAGTTTTTTTTAGTTAAAACATAACTTAATTCGAGTGTCTAAATAGAATATACTAACAAATTTAATGACAATTTGAGTATGGAACTGTTGCAATGGCAGTTCTCCATTTGTGTGGATTGAAATAATGCCTGGTTCATAGATAATGATTTTATTGTTTTTTCAAGGGTGCATAGGTAAGATTTTTTTCCTCCTAGGATAGATGACGACTAAGGACTCATTTGTTTTTATTAACGTTAAAATGCCTGAATTTAAATACACATGAATATTAAATATTGATTCTAGATCTAAATATTGAGGGGAAATTTGAAAGCTAATTAAAATTATGTAGGTATTAGTTATATTAGCTATTCATCTTCTACTTTGCATAAGATAATAAATCAATTTCCTCATACCTTATACATATATTAGTCATGTGAGTTTCTAAATTACAAACCAAAAATCGTATTAATTTTATATATAAATAACTTATTTTTGAAGTAGCTATAAACATTGTATAACTTACACAAAAATTAATATATGTTTACTAGCTACTAAACGAACTCTGAATGATTTAAATTGTTAATTTCTACTCTCTAATATCTAAATTCAATTAAAAGTAGAAATTCACTTATTAAAAGTATACACATTCAAATATAGTTAAGCTAACTTAGACTTTGACGGTTCTTAATTAAGCTAATTATGTATTGTTTCATTGTATGCCAAATTGTTGAAATTACTCATGTGAAACATAATGTTCCATTATTAATGATGTAAACACAGCTTAGTTGGTTCATTTATTTTCATTTTGAATAAAAGAGTTTGTAAGAAATTCATAAAAAGTTGTTGTAGTACTAGATGAAATTTGCCCGTGCAAGCACGGGCCCAACACTTGTGTAGGTTTCAACAGACGCAATACTTCGTATTAGATGAAATAATAATCATATCAACAGATATGATGCTTCATATTGAATGAAATAATAATGATAATCAGAAGATTGTTGCATAGAACATTAGATTTATCTATTTTTCTTACAAATATCTGGAAAAAAAAACATACAGATGATGTCTCTCCATGATTTAATTGAGAGGCTTAATTACATCATTTCTTAAAATCATAATGCTACTTGTTGCATATTGGTTGTATCATTGTCCTGATCATTATGCTATCAAGTACCTTTGTAAGTCGGTGCAACATATTCAATCAAAATTGTCTAGGTTACTTTCTTCCATTGTCTTGGACTTCTTGTTGTTGTAATACATGATTAAATGAAAGTAAAACCGCAAATCAAGATTAAATGATTCAACATAGACATTAAAAGAACGTAAATAATTGATATAAGTAGGTCCATTAACGCAAAAATCAGAAATTTTGAAGGAGAGAGGAAATTTAGGAAAAGTTGAGCAAAGAAATTGGTATTGATTGGGAATTATTTTTTGGCGAAGAATGATGAGGAGGCTATTTAGTCGTAGGCTAACTTGAAAATAAAAGAGCATCCACTTGCAAGTAGAGGTAGAGACTCACTTTAAAATTTAATTACACTAACATATCCTAAATTCTCAATTAAGACTTAGACCAAAATGAAAATTCCGATCATAACAATCAGAAAATAAAAATGTCCACCAATGTGCGAATTAATGCTGAAATCAAACGAATATTCATTCTCTCGTTTTATTCCTAGCTACTATATCTAAAATTAAAGCTTTACAAATCTGCTGAGCCAAATTTAGAAACGGGAGAAGAAAATAGAACGTCGAAAAGAAAATCAGGGGACAAACATATGAAGATGCAAACTTAAGAAATCAAATTTGAAAATTGAAGAGTTGAACTTATCAAAAGCTAAATCAAAAGATATGTAATCCTCGATTCCCCGTATCAATGGTTCAAGCTCATATCAAACAATTGTCATTGGTTACTCAAATCAAAACATAAAAAATAAAATAAAAAGATTACCTAAAATTGAAGCAGATATTGATTTTGAAATTTAAGTTAGTTCACTTGAGTATTCCTAAACCCGGAATCAAATTTCGAAAAGAAGAACAAAACAAACTCTCTCCTTTTCCCCCTTTCCTTATTACAACAATTATCACTCACTCTTCTATAATAGTACAGGGCAATTAATTCAAAGACCAAACTGCCCTACACAAATTGAAATTTGACATAAAACACACATGTTGATACCAACAATTATCACTCACTCTTTTATAATAGTAGAATAATTGATGAAGAACAACTAAATTCGAAAAAAGAAGCATATTGATTTTATAACTTTCATGTCATTGCACTTCCCTACATAAATTTATTAATTTCCACGAATCATCCTTTCAATAGATGGCTAATAACCAAAATAATATCAATAAGTCCTTAAGGAATGTCACAAGCAACTTTCAGTTAGGGCGCTTCAACGGATGAATTTGAAAATTTGTCATTACACATGAAAGGATCATCTATAGCAGCAAAGACATGAACGTTTGAACTAGCATATTCTTTCGATTACAGAAGAGTTGGTAGTCCTTTAATATCATCAATGCCGTCATTATAATTCTCTAAACACAAATCATATAGTGTTTTTAATTTTGAATTTGTGGCCTATTTAAGCAATGTATTAACAAGATCATGTACGGATTGCATGTTATTTAGTGAACAACGATTTTATATGGCAAATGTCGTCACTCAAAATCTCTGCCACCGCTCAAAATCCCATCATAGCTATGTTCAAAAAATTAAAGTTGATTTTTGAAATATTATAATTTTTTCTAGAATGTTCTAGTGTACAAACTTGTATAACTTATCTTGAACAAATATCAAAATATTCTAGAATATTGATAGAGGATAAAATTTATTGTAGAGGTATATAAAAGAGATGTACTAATTAGCTCAAATCAATAACTCAAAAAGTCTTCCTCTCTAACCAAGTTATCATTTCCAAAATTTTCCTTTTCCTTTCTAACTTCTCTTCTTGAATCTTTTGATCTTAATTAATGATTTTGGGCTAGCAGAAGCTTCTTCAATTATATTTTTTTCTGCTATGAAGAGAATCAATTAAATTTTTATATGATTTTTAAATATTTAAATTATTAATTATTGTGATTTATAATACTTTTAACGTAATTTTCAAATACATAGACAACACTTTCTATGTCCCAATTCGTCAATCAAATTTCGAATATATTTTTAAAATAATTTTAAGTCGTTAAGTATTATGATTTATAATGTCACTATGTTTATATTTTTCAAAAATATATGATATACCCAAAAGAAAAGTATGGAACACTATTAATTATGAGGTTCCTAATAGAGAGAAAAAAATAATGTGGAGCACTTCCATATTAACATATAGATATTAATTTATTGATGGTGATACATATTAATTAAAGTAAAATTTTGAAGAAAGTTATACTATACAAAAATGATAAAAGGAAAAGAAGTGAGGAATGAAATAACCAAAAAGACCATAGTCAGTCATTGAAACCTCGCCCCGTCGCGCACGATGTTCAAAACGTACGTTTTTCTTGCTACGCCTGTAAAATTTCCAAAACGTACGTGGATTACTACCACATAATGCTACAAAGCATCGAGCAAACCGCTATATCAGTGGAATTTGCAATAATGCTTTCAGGTCTGGAGGAGAGTTTTTGCTCCGTTATATTTGTTATTTTTTATTTGAATTGGGCAAGAGTTAACACAACCGTGAATATGTATTCCACTGATCATGAAAACAACCTTTCATACAACGTGTGCATTATATCTTTGCTTCCCCGACTGTTCTGTTTTGTTTTCAAGTAATTCAAGTTTTTTGTACTTGGGTAAATGAATTAGATGTTAATGGTATAGTTGAAACTTTTGTCAATGGTAAACTTTGAAGAAAAAACTTATCTACTCAAAGCTTTTATTTGAGAACATTAAGAATATATATATACATACATACATATATATGTGTGTGTGTGTGGGGTATTCAGCATAATTATTTTAGTTGAACATTACAAATTTTTAGTTAAACATTACAAATAGAAATAAAGCTAAGTTACAATCAAATAAATAGCTAAAACATTACAAAGGATCTTTGACCCAATTATGAAGCTGCAATTTTTTGGTCTTCGATATTAGCTTCCCTTCCCTATTCCGCTTCTTGATCCAATATTCCACAAAGAAGATTCAAAAGGAGAAATGCAATTGGGCCACCATGACCCAAATAAAAAATAAATTCAAGGGAGAGGAGTCAGACAAAGTTCACATGCAACACAATAAATAGAAAAATAATTAATACAATTCAACGTGAATTTAATTAAAATGAAATCAACAAGTGCAGTTTAGCTACAGGTGACTTCAAACAACAAACCTCAAAACTCATAGGTTCTTTATGTAGTGCAACAATTAATGTTGAACTGGACTGATTTACAATATGGAAAGCAACAAACTAACATGCATTTAATCATGAGAGGACTCATTTTAAGCAAAGAAACATGAATACTACTTTTAGTGTTTCTAATTAAATTATTTTCGTATTTTCAATTAAGAGTCTCTTTGTCACTATTGTTGGGAGGTCAAAGATATTTATTTTGAGAATCTTTTTTGGAGTAATTAAGGTGTTTAGCAAATGAGTAAAGCTGTTTTTAATTGAAAGAAAAAGCAAATTTTTTTTTTTATTTTTTAAAGAAGCTAAAAAATTTTGCTTTTAAAAAAAAGCACAACCAAGAATTTTTTTCAAGGCCAAATTATTGATGTCATATATACCTATTTACCAATATATCTCTTATATTTATTTATTTTTGTGGTGAATTTTCATATATTGTGATTTAATTTGTGGAATAATTTTTAAATTTATTTTGCTTGGTATTTTTAATTATATTAAATTATCATGTTAATATTATATCAATATTTAATTTTTTTTTATCTAAATTAAATATTGATAAAAACATATGTATAATTAGTATAAGTGATTCTTACAATTGTGAAGAGTGAAGTTAAGGATTCAGCCTTTTCAACAATCTTTTTATATTTTAATTAAGTGTATTTTGTTTTAAAAAAAAAAACAGATCAAGTAAAGACCAAAAAAAAAAACCAGACGTAATTAAGGCTTGAATCAAATTCAAAAAGGGAAACATTTATTTCATAACTTTCAAGTCATTACATTACAACTACTTATGTACCATTATCCTTTCAGTAGATTGCTAATAACCAAAATTATACCAATAAGTCCTTGAACCTTGTCACTAGCAGCTTTCAATTGGGGTGCTTCAGCGGGTAGATCTGAAAAATTGTCATCACACGTAGAAGGATCATCCAAAGCAGCAGAGGCATGGATATTCAAACCAGCATAATCTCTAAATTTTAAAAGGGCAGGCAATCCTCTAAGATCATCAATGCCGTCATTATAGTTCTCCAAACACGAACTATATCGTGTCTTCAATTTTGGATCTGTAGCCTGTTTAAACAATGTATTAACAAGATCATGTGCGGATTGCATGTTCTTTAGTGATATGTCTATTGAGATTGCCGCAAGGCCTTCAAGGTTTGCACCTTTGGATCGAGAATCCCCTCGTAGAGCCGATAAACATATTGCTGGTTTTTGTGTTTTTGAGCAAACATCACTTATCAGATCTGCTCTCACGCTTGTTAAGGTGAAAGAGATTGATAATAGAGAAACTAGCAAAAACAAGGCAGAAATATATGAAAGTTTCATTTTGTATAGTCAAATAATTTTACTTTATAACTTGTATTGTGTTATGCACTTTATATAGTTGTCTTCCAAATAAGTAAGGCATGGAATTAAAACGTCTAGCATTTTATGGAAAGAAAATTAAGAATATATTCATATTTAAATACAAGATATTAAACGATTTTATATATCTTTCAAAAACTAAATTAAGTTATATTTTATGTTGGACAAAATTTTAATTACTGAAATAATATGAGTGTATTTTTAGTAGAGTAAAAATAATTAGGACCTTGAAATCAATATTCCTTTAATTTAGGTGATTACGTTTTATATTTTTTTATTACTTTTTAGTATCAGTCTCCATTTATAAAACATACCATAAAATTTTTACAAAATATATGCTATAGTTTTATAGTAAAATTATTTTATTCACGACTCATAAGATTTTTAATAAATTAAATGGACCATTTTAAATTTTGGTTAACTTAAATTGAAAGTTCGGTTAATTTTATTTTCTGCCGCATAAATTTATTTGCACGCTTTGCTTCCTTGTATTACTTGGCTAGCAGATTGACACAATCAGCCTGAATCTTGATTTAATAATATATGTTTTTATTTTAATTTATGTATGTTATATTTTATTATAAATATATTCAAATTTATATATTTTTAAAATTTTGACTTTTAATATGATATATTTAAGATAATTAAAATTAAAAGATATTATTGTACTTTTTACATATTTTTAATTAAAGTCATAAAAGTAAAAAAGAAAAAACTTTATTTTTTGTTTGAACTTCATGCTTAGTCAAGCTAAGACATGCAAACTAAAACGAAAAAAAAATTATATTTTCACTTTAAGTTATTTTTGTTTTAAGTTATAAGATTGAAATTTTAAGATTCATTGTTAACTTTGAGAATACATAGTTACCTTTAAAGAACAAATCTTTTCCTTAATTAGAAGATTTAGATAGGAAAAATTGATAGATGAATTGGTTTTTAGTTGTTTGAAGCTGGTCTTTTAGAATGCAAAAAATGATTATTTAGTATATACTTTTTTGGAGCCACGTATAAAAAGAATAATAATTTTTAATTTGAAATTTTGAGTCTGTCTAATTGTAAATAAAATTGTCTTTGTTAAAAAGTATTTTATATGTCATTATTTAAATTGAATGAATTATTATTTTTCAAGAAGACCATGAAATTGAATCCCACGCGTAAGAAGTAAGAGCTAAGAAGCATAAATAGCTTGCATATTCTACAATTGAAAAATGAACTCGTTTATAATATTTTAGTCAAGTTTATAGATACATATTATAGTATTGGGCTATAAAAGGATAACATGTATATAAATTTTATCCTAATTTGGGAGATAGAAAAAATGTGTTAATAAATGCTTCGATTTAAGGACAAATACATTAAAAGTTTAGGAAAAAGAATTACGAAAATGAAGAAGCCAATAAAATACTAAAGATATTAATTGACATAATAAATTGATGCAATCAAATTAACTTATATATATATTGTTACTGTATTAATTAATTATAAAAACGGTTAATTAACTATATTTCAGTTAAGAAAAATCGAATTTCTGATTCATTACAAATTGTTATTTCTTAATTATACAATTTTTTAAGTTGAAATTTAGTTAAATATAATATATAAATAAATAAATATTAAAAGCATGAAGATAAACACCCTTTTACACATATTCTCCGTGAGAGTCTAGACCTCAGGAAAAATAACCTTTTATTCAAATTGTACATAGTCCTAAAATAATGATTTTCTCAAAACAAAAAAAAAATCCATAAAACTAAGTCAATTTTATGCCCGGTTCTTTTAATACCCTTTCACCCAAAAAATATTACTCTTTACTTGTCATAATTTTAAATTTTACGCCACGTGAGAAATTATATCATGTAAGATAGAAATGGAGGATAATTTGTTTCCTTCTTCAAATTTATTTTCCTCTTTTATTAGTATATGTGGAATTAAAATTTATAGAATTGAAGAGATTGTTAATCAACTTAACATGGATAGTTTGGCGGATTATAAGACACAAATCAAAAGAAAATTAAACATATATTCTTTCACTTTTAATTTTGGGTGATTCTCTTCTTATATTTTAGTATTAATTTAATTTTAAATTAATTTTTTTTAATGAAATGATTTATAGTCTCCCCATGCATATACCTGACTTATTTTAGACTATAAAACACAAATTTTAAAAGTCTAAATGTCATTTTTAAATTTCATATCCAGTCAAACATCTTCATATATATTGAAACAGAAAAAGTGTTAATTATGCAATTTACATCAGCATAGAATTTGGAGGATTGATGCACCTATGACCTAGGGTAACAAAATTTGTCTATGAAAATATGATTAAGTAATTCTTTTAAGTTTGGGCGAGTTAATGATCCACTCATATATTAACTCATCTCATCTTAAAGTTGGGTTGATAAGCTGGGGCAGAGCTGGCATATGTCGATTACGAGTTTGAATAGAACTCAACAACTTTAGCGGTCAGAAGTATTTTCAATATTTCTCGCGAAAAAATTAATGCATTTTATCCATTTCAACTTTTCAAGTTTAAATGGATCAGGAAAGAAAAGCTCATATGAGTCTGTTTGGGTTAAGAGTCGTAGATAGTTTATAAACATAAATACATAATAAGGTGCTGAAATTGTTCTATAAATAATTAGTCATACTATGTTTTAGTTATGAGTATGATGAATTGATGATCAAACAAATTCATGTTCGGTATTAATTTTCAAACATAATATTTTCAATGTTTAGGGAAATAAAATTTATATTTTTAGAAATTACATAAATGTACTACAAGTCATATTATTAGTTAACAATTTAAAATATTTAAAAAGCATTAAAAAAATATGGTAAAAGAAGTAAATCCTTTGACTATTAAAATAGTAAAGTCAAATAAATTGAAACATAAAATTATGCTGAACTAGTTAATAAGCATGTTTGGCTAAATATGTTGATAACCTATTTTAGTAAATTGACTAAAATACCTTAATTATAAATTCAAAAGTATCACTCATGGTCCTGAAAAATGATAATCACGGATATGAAATGGAAGGGAATTTAGGATACGTTATGAATTAGGAATTTTGTTTCTGAAATTTTTTAAAAATATTAAAAATAACGAATTTTATATTTTGATCAAACTTACAAGCTAAAATTATAAATTAATCATGTTATAAATACTTTTAATAGTTACAAAAAATGTAGATAAACTAAATTAGATTTTGATTCAAATTATCAATAATAAGATATGGACAAGAATTCACAAAATTTAAAAGTAAAAAGACTTTAGTATAATTTACTACAAGAAATTAGTCTTTTGCGGCAACTAAAGTCGCTACAATTATGTATATAGTTGCTACAATAAGCCTTTGAAAAGAACTAAAAATGACTTGGCACATAAAATATCAGAAATAAATAATATTCCTATAATGTTATTAGTTGTTTTTCAGGATGCTGATTTTTAATTTGTATTAATTTCTATTTCATAAATGTGGTTTACAAGTCGCATTTCATTGTGTGATATACTATCATTATAAGAAGTCATCAATCTTCTATAGCAATTAAATTAAGTCGCTATAAATACCCATATAATTGCCCAAAAAAACACCTAATTTTTTTTGTGCGGTTAAAAGAGTCATCAAAAAAAATATAGTACTTATTTTATGTCACGACCCAGACCGCCGTGATTGGCACCCACACAAACCCTCCGGTGGGAGAACCATTACTACAACCCAAACAAACAAATTCTATGAAAACCAAGACATTTAAAAAATATGGAAGCAAGTTTAAATGACTATAAAAATGGAGTCCCCATAAACTCCAAGGTTTTAACAAACAACTAACCAAACTAATGCAGAAGAACAACCCCTAGAACTTGAAAGTCATTGTACCAAAACTCTACTAACGACAAGTCTAAGAACAAGGGATACAACCCCGAAACTAAACAAACACCTTAAACAAATAGTTTGAGTCCGAAAAGAATAGACTTAAACAAGAGAGATCCATGGCAGCCTGAAAGAACTGGCTCACCCTTGAATCCGGTCTCGATCAATAGTCACTTAGCTGAGGTCTATCAATAGCTGCCTGAAGATGCCATGTACTCAACAAAGAACAAGCAATTCAGTATCAGTACACAACCACATTGTACTGGTAGGATCACGTGGCTATCCCAACAAGTGAACCACATGCAAGTAACCACAACATTATAAAACAGGCATATACCAAACATATACAATATTAGTCATCTTTTCATGATCAATGTAGCATCACACGTTCTCAATAATACACATTGGTTATCAATTTAGAGCAACATACAGTCTTCCAATATCAATCATCATTAGATATGAACGTAATAATCACAAGTAGATACATAACACAATTCAATGGTCCTCTCATGGAATCCAATTCAATGGTTCTCTCATAGAACCGACACCCAAACTGTTAGCATACCGGAACGTGGAACCCGATCTAATATTTATGCCCGAACATGGCAACCGATCCCATATTTATGCTGGAACGTGGCAACCGATCCCATGTTTATATCGGAATGTGGCAACCGATCCAATGTTTATGCCGGAACATGGCAACCGATCCAATCAACAAACCACAATCACAATCACAATGTATATTCTCACAATCATACAACAAGAGGTGATTCATGGCATACAATTATTCAATTATCCTCATTTACTATTCGGGTGATCAATAATACAACATCATATATGTATTATAATGAGCAATTACAAAATATATCATACCAATATGGAATCACAACCATCACCTACCTCAAATCCAAGCTTGAATCCCCTAAGGCACTTGAATCTTCCCTTTTCGGATTCTTCCCACTTGTTCATTGTCTAAAAATATACAATTAACGCAAGGATCAATAAACGAGGCCTAATTACCCGGCTTATAATCAACATTATCAACCTTAGGCCAACCCAAGATCCCATTACCCAAATTAAGGATTTTTCCACCATCCAAACAGTTCCAAAAACCCTCCCTTGACAATAATCACCTAAGAAACCAAGTTCTACAGATTGAAAAATGGATTCGGGGAGTGAAAACCTTACCTTTAGCCTCAAGAATGGTGGAAAACAATCAAGAAAGCCTTGGGTTCATTCCTTAGCTCTCAAGTTCAAAAATTGCAGAATAATATGATTTTGGGATTTATTTCCGACTTTAAGTCGCGTCTGTCCCGCTATGGCAGGACCCATCCCACTATAGCGGCCCCGCCCTAGCGGCAGAAATCCCCGCCAAAGTGGCTTGAATGGAACAATGAGCAAAAATAATAATTCCAAGACCCCATTTCACAACACACCTTCAACCAACGACACTCAGAAAATACCCTTTCACGCTAAGATCAGTTTCGGAAGTTCTACTCACCCGAATTTAATTCCGTAAAGTCGTACGGATTCCTTAACGACTTATCTAACTACTCATGTAATCAAAATCATAATTAAATCACCCGATTGTTACCAGATTTCCCTACACCTTAATGACTCCGATTTTGTCCAAATCTGAACTAGGTTGGGAAATTCCAAATTACTACGAAAAAATTTTCTGACCCCAATTTTTTCTCCATTGGCTTTTCCCTAATGACAGGATCTGGTTGTTACATTTTAGCTTATAAGTTGCAACAAAAAAAAAATTCCTTTTATATTAACAATTATTTTTTTGCCGATCGCTAAAACGCTTACCTTTTGTGGAAACTGGAAACTAACTGTGTCGCCACAACAAAAATATTTGTTGTAATGATATAGGGTTTTTGACCAAAATAAGCTATTTTTAAAACCAATTCACCTAACTAATACGTTTTTAATTTTTTTTACAAAAGTAGTATAAACGTACTTCATGGTAACATTTTAGGTTATTTTTATTTTAAAAATTCAAAGGACAAAAACTGACGCAGCTGATGACGTTAAATGAATAAACGTTACTGCGAGTAACGTTTTAGGATTAAAATGTTATTCACAATAATGTTTATTGAGAATCCAATCACATCCAACCCTGCAAATGCAGAATCAAATCCTCCAAATTTAAAACATTACTTTGAGTAACGTTTGTTGACACCCAATTTTGGCCTAACATTTTCACTTTTAAGTTTTATTAATTCAATAGTTTAAAATACATTTTTTATATAATATTAAATAAGTAGATCAATATTTATGCTTATTTTCTAAAATTTTGAAATTTTTTATTAGTTAATTTTAGTTACATTATTTTTCATCATAGTCGATTGAATACGTTCAAATATTTGTTTATTTTGATTAAATAATTAATTTTTTTTTAAAATTGTATTTTTTACATGTTATTAGTTACGTTGATTATCATTTTTTAATATTCATTTTAGTCGTTGCATTTGTTAATATTCATTTTAATATTTTGCACAATCTAGAAATTTATTTAAATATGAATAAGATTTACATATACAGATGAACCAACAATTCTGGGCCTCAATCCCAAGCCCATAATTTGAGCCCAATACATTATTTTTCTATTTAAATTATTGATTAGGTCAAAAATAAAGGGGGGAAATTTCCAAAAGGCAAAACCCTAATCTTTCTCTCTTCCTATATGCTCTCAAAGCCGCCACCCAAAACCCATTGGTTTTTCACCTTTTCCGGCGTAAAACCCACCATATTCCTTAGCCTCCACCACCTTCTCCACGCCACTAACAGATCACAAACAGCCACGAAAACTACCCCAGAACCCATTTCCTTTTTGCCGGCGAACCAGATCTCTTCCAGAGAACAACCATCCCAAACCCCGTCGTTTTCTCTTCCCCTGTTGCTGTTTCAAACCATCCATGAACTCCGAGTTCAACAGCTTCAACACCGCCACACAACAACTATCAACTACTAGGAGCTTTAATCTCCGGTGCAACTCCAACAACTAGGAACCACTGTGACTTCTTGTTTTTCCCCTTTTGGTACATTTTTAAAGCTTTATCATTATTATTAATTTTGATAAATGTTTGCTTCTATGGTTTGTTGGGTTGATATTTTTTCGTTCTTGTTCTTATTTTGGGTTGCATTTTACCATATTTTGATTCCTATTTGATTTGCTCTTTTCTAGATTGTATTGATATTTTTATGCTCTGTTATTTAGGTTCTGGTTTGCACTGAATTTGAACATTTTTTGCTATTGTTAATGATGTATTTTATTATTATTTGCTATTTTGGTGTTACCTATTTTATTATCTTAATATCATTTTACCTTTTAGCATTTTTATAATATTCACGATGAACAAATTTCAATGTTTAACTTTTTGTTGTTGTTGTTTCTAAATTATATTATTGTTTAATGTTGTTGTTAAGCTTTCTTATTACTGAATGTTGCTGTTGAGTTTCCTTATTATTGAATTGAATGTTGCTTTTAATTTTATTTTTTTTTCTTTTTATATTTTATTATGTCCTTGTTTTATATTTTTGTAGTCGGTTTTAAGGGTGGATACTTATATATCTTTGATGTATTATTGTTCTTTTTAATTAATTCAAGCAAAACAAGTTAAAGTGGCCAATGAGAAAATCTCTCCGTCGGTTTTGGAGGCCTTTACATGGTAAAAGACGGAAATTTAATTTAAGTTTATATATGTTGTATGTTAAAATTGGCCAATGAGAAAATCTCTCCGTCGGTTTTGGAGGCCTTTACATTATAAAAGACGGAAATTTAATTTAAGTTTATATATGTTGTATGTTTAAATTGGCCGATGAAGAAACTACCGTCGATTTCTAAGGCCTTCCACTTTAATAAGACGGATTTTTATTTCTAAGTTATTATTGATTTCATTTATTTTTATTCGTATTTATTTACCACTAACACTTTTACTAAGTGTTTTTACAGGTACATGGAGCTGCTTCTCATTGGAGCTATTCGAACGAAGTTCGAATTATATCATTTATTTATTATTTTATATATATTGATGTTAGGCAAATTTTAGGCCATGTCTTATATTATTATTTTATTTTTATTAATTTGGTATATTACATGTTATTATACTTGTATATTGTTTTTATCTCCTCCTCAATTCAAAAAAATGAATTCAGTCGAGACCCACAGTTGTGGATTTCGAAGGATGCCTAACATCTTTCCTTCGGAATAACTTGAACCCCTTACCTAGAATCTCTTGGTTTCGTAGATCATTTACTTGGTTTCCTAGTTTTCCTAAAATTAGGTGGCGACTCCTTTAAAATTCGTTTATTCTCAAAATTCTTTTAAAATTGAATTAATTATTTATTTTTCGAGTCACCGCGACATTTTGCCCTATTTGAGTAGAGTAGGGATGTAAACAACGATTACTAAGAATCCAATCACGGGTCTTCGACTCCTCCAAATTTAGCCTAAAAAACGTGACTGTCATACCTGGTAAAGTCATATTCCTCCATTTTTTAAACTGACCACAAGTGATTATAAAATAAATGTTGTTGTAAGGAAGGTTTTTCATATTCCAACAATTTTCAACAAAACTTTTAATTGTGTTGCCCATTGTTAAAATAATATTCACAAAACTTCATCAGGTATGAATTAAATAAGTCAAGTTTATCATATTATGTTAAGTTCTTAGTATAGCTTTAAAATTATTTTTCTAATTTATTAATATTATTTAAATAAAATATCTTATTTGTATGTGTAGGATAAAGATGACGAGCTTTGAACATAATGTGATGGTTGCTTTGTATTGGGGTGGCAAAATAATTACGGATATGAATGGATTTAGGTATGCTGAATGTGCTAGAATGATTATTAGCATGTCTACCTCAACTAATTATGTTGAGTTGGTTGGATTGTTGCATGAGAAAATGGGAACAAATAGTGAAAATATTCATATGAATATTTCTGGAAAATATCCATGTTCAATTCAAGGTAACAATACAAGGTTCATTGAGTTTAAAATTGAGAATGACCAATCTTTGTTACAATTTCTTTTCATACCTCAAAAATTTGCGGATAAGATTGATATAAATGTCTTGGAGATGTATGTAAAGACCAAATCAACAGATCAAAATGTTGTATTTCAAGTTAGTGGTCATCATGGTTGTCACATGAATTTATTGGCTCAAAATTATGGTTTTACCACGGCCAATCAACATCATTTTGTAGAACCGATTATTCAACCACCATTCCAACAATTGTCGATGCATGGTGAAGGATCAAGTAGTCAAATGCATATTGATAATAGTCAAAGGGAATATGAGTCCAGGTAAAATAACAAATTTATATTTTACTGAATTTTAGTCTAACAATTCAATAAGATAATTTTTATTGTCAGTATACACAAATTATCTCTTATTATTAGAAGAAATAACTTTTTAGAGTATAAATTATTGCTTTTCCCATGGATTACGCTGTTCCGGCTGCTGCTGCTCTGCGCTGAAGTTGTTGGACTGTTTGACGTTCTGGGTCTCTGGGAATTCACCGAAAGGAGAAGAACAAAGGGCATAGGGGTGGGGTCGGTTTTGGTATTGTTGTATGTATTGTTATGCTGTATGTATGGGTTATGAATGGGAATTGTTTAGGAAGTGGGCTGGGTCGTTTGTGGTTGCTGTTGTATTGTATGTTGGTGGGCTGGGAATGTTTGAATTGGGGTCATTGAATGGGAATTGTTTGTTGTTTTGAATGGGCTAGAATAGGAAAAAAATGGGAATTGAGGGAATTAGGCTGATGGAAGGATGATGTGGGCCGTTGGAAAAATGGCCCAAATAAGAAAGGAGTTAATTCTTTTAAAATATTGAGTTTAATTTAGATGAATTAACATTAATTAATTACCGAGCTTCTTAATCTTAACGAAATATAATAATTATTTCTATCATAAGAATAATTAATTTAATTAGCTCTAAGTTCTAACTATAACTTAAAGTAATAAAATATTTAACTAAAATGTAAAATCTTTGTGATGATTTTCAAATATTTATAAAATAATGTGATTGTAAAAATATACACATTTATTATTAAAAATATTGAAAATGATAAAATTACTCTAAATAACTTGGAAGTATTTTGAATTTCATAAAATTCATAAATTCAAAATCATAACCCTTACTACTAATAAAGTATTTAAAATATAAAATCTATTCGAGATGATTATAAAATGCATTAATTATATACAAAACTAAGTAAAACGTATATATATATATATATTATTATTTTTTAAAAAATGACAAAACTATTTAAAATAACTTGTAAACTATGTTTATTTTATTTTATTTCTGAAATTTTTATAAAACTAATTATTTTAAATCGTTAGAAATTGAAGAAGCTTGATGATTAATTTTAATATTGTGGAGGGTCAAAATTGGGTGTCAACAACTGTCCCTCGTTTGACTTGGATTGATGAAAGAAATTCGAGGCAAATGAAATTGACGAATCCAATTTTGATCGACCACATCTTAATCCTTTCGGCAAGGCTTTTTGGTCTGGGATTTAGGAATTATGGCCGAACCCCGGAAATGAATTTCCTACATATTTCAGGCTGTATGAGAATTCATGCCACTTGTAATTCTATATGCTTGATTTAATGCACGACTCTGACAGAGTTCCAAAAGCTATCCCGATATCGAATTATGGAGAGATCGGAATGCTCGAGAATAAGATTTAAGAGCGAATAACGGAATACAGCCGAGTTTTCAACATTGGGCCCGCCTACATATCCTTAAACATTAGGAATCAGACTGCTTGTAGTTCGACTCGATCGTTTGAAAATGAAATCTATTATGCAAGATAACATTTAGTTCTAGAGGAGTGACAAAATAAATCGAGTATGAAAAAGAGACTTGCAACCTCTTAGCCATGAATGCGGAGCTCTTCACATCCATAAGTAAGAACTTACAAGACATAATTTCCAAAGCTCTTGGCGCATTGTCTCTTGGATTAGAAAGTTGCTTCGGTGAACCCAAAATTTTCCAGATGCGAGACCGAAACCGATAAATCTAAAGAAAAACTCACATGCCTTCTGATAGGGGAGTAGTTTGATTGTGGTGGAAGTCGTTCCTCAGCTCGCATCCTAAGAGTTTGGCATTCCTCTTTGGACTATGTCCCCGTTCGCTGCTAAGAAAAGTTCCACGTTGTGCTGCATCCCTTTTGATGTCGTCCGCACCTGTGGTTTGATTGAGAATCCATCCTCTTGGATGCTCTCGACAAAGACTGAGATAAAACTCATTAGCATAAAAATGTAATCCCAAATGGGAGATAGTGTCTTTTACCGCGTTGACACTTAGTTGCTCTACTTAGACATTTGACGTCAGTTTCATCTATTCTGACGTAAAGCAAATAAAGCTCGTATTTTGTATTTGTAATATAATCTTCAGTGTACTCTTCTTTTGATGACGAAGTAATAAAATAGGCAGATATAACATGTTGATAGTTCTTTTGAAGTTGTCGTTGATGGTTCTCTTGGTATTATTCTAGCAAATGAAAATGATGCAGATGATTCTTCATTGGTAAGATGATGGTAATGATAGGATGATGTTGCTCCATCTATAAGATAATGTTACTACTCCATCGATAGGATGATGATGATGCTTCATCGATAGGATGATGATGTTGATGCTCTATCGATAGGATGATGATATTGATAAAGAAGATCCATCGGTAGGATAATGTTGATCTATTGGAAGGATAATGATAATGAAGATCCTTCGGTAGGATGAGGATATTCCATTGATAGAATGACGATGATGTCCCTTTAGGTGATGGTATTATCTTGTTTGATAATACTCTATGAATGGCTCTCCGCGATGCATGACTCTTTCTATCGCTATGTATGATTCTTTCTCTTGCAATGCATGAATTCCTTTTCTCGCGATGCATGAATTTTTCCCGCGATGCATGAATCTTCTCTTACAATGTATAAATTTCTTTCTCGCGATGCATGGATCTTTTTCCCTCGATGCATGAATTTTGCAATGCATGAATTTCCTTTTCACGATGCATGAATTTCTCTTGCAATGCATGAATTCCTTTCCCGCAATGCATGAATCTTTTTCCTGCGATATATGAATTTTCTCTTGCAATGCATGAATTTTTCTCGCGATGCATGAATCTTCTCTTTCCGTGATGCATGAAACTTCTCTTTCCGCGATGCATGAATCTTTTTTCCACGATGCATGAATCTTTTTTCCGCGATGCATGAATTTTCTCTTGCAATGCATGAATTTCTTTCCCGCGATGCACGAATTTTCTCTTGCAATGCATGAATCTTTTTCCGGCGATGCATGAATTTTCTCTTGCAATACATGAATTCCTTTCCCGCGATGCATGAATTTTCTCTTGCTATGCATGAATTTTCTCTTTCCGCGATGCATGAATTTTTTTCCGCGATGCATGAATTTTCTTTTGCAATGCATGAACCTTTTTCTGCAATGCATGAATCTTCTCTTGCAATGTATGAATTTTTTCTTGCTATGCATGAATCTTTTCTTTCCGCGATACATGAATCTTTTTCCTGCGATGCATGAATTTTCTCTTGCAATGCATGAACCTTTTTCGGCAATGCATGAATTTTCTCTTTCTACGGTGCATGAATTTTTTCCTTCGATGCATGAATTTTCTCTTGCAATGCATGAACCTTTTTCTGCAATGCATGAATCTTCTCTTGCAATGTATGAATTTTCCCTTGCTATGCATGAATCTTTTCTTTCCGCGATGCATGAATCTTTTTTTGCGATGCATGAATCTAATGACGATGTCTCTCGATACGGAACGAAGATGATACTTCACCAAACAATTTTGGTGATCTTCCAGGTATCTTGTAGTGGTGGCATTGTCTTTTTGACAATAAAATAATCCTCGAAGTATTGGTATCATCTCATTCGACAATACGATATAGATAACCTTCAAGGTAAGAGTATTATTATATCTGATAATATAATGTAGATAAATGTCTTCCAGGTATCTTGGTAGCTAGAAAATAACAATATTGCCCTTTTTTCGTTTGTTCCATCTTTGAACATAGTAGCATGTTCGTTATAAATTTCGCCTTGCTGGGAATTGAATAATAATATTTCTATTCCCAATTCTTTGGTATAAGAAGCATAAAATATGTTCTGCATCTACAGAAAAATTGTTAGTTTTGGGGAGATCTTCGCCTTTTGACTTCTCCATATTCGTTGAATGGAGGAATATAATGATCTTGAGGCAAACTTATAGACCTGCATCCACAGAAAAATTGTTAGTTTAAAGTGAACTGATCTGTGTCGATCCCGTCGGTTGTTTGACCCTTGTTTTGCTATCTCCGCTTGATTTCCCCGATCTCCCGCCTTTTGATAGATAAGAAAAAATATTTTTATGCACCAGTAATTAAAGCACGGAGGAAAAGTTTTAAGGCAAATAGATTTTCAAAAAGGTAGTATTAGGAAAATGCCAATGCCCAATGTTATGTCACGTCAAGCCCAATGAACGCCTTTGATGTTGACGTCTCGAGGTCTATCTGTTTGCGTGCTGAGAAGTGTTCAAAGTTGTTCCAAACTTCCGATGAACCTTATTGAAATTTTTGAGGTCATCCTCAAAAATTTATGTCCAAGTTAATTGTCTTGGCGTGTCCTTAACTGTCTGTGAGCAAATCATGGAATTTTTGGGATTTTCTCAAAAATTCTGTCCCAGTGGCGAGTCTCAAGATAACTTCAATCTTGACTTTGTTGGAAAGATCTTCTTCTTGAGAATTTTTGAGTCCCTCTCGAAAATTCTATCACAGTTTCTATTGTAAAAAAAAATAAAAATCTTACGAGAAATATAACCGAGCCGTTATGGCTCCTATGTATCCCGTTGAGGCAGAAATCAGGTCAAACGTAGTTCCCCTTCTCGAGGATTAACAAAACTAAGAAAATTACAAGGAAACCGACCGAGGCCGACATAGGCCGCCTACGTATCTCATTCTTGAGAATTTAAGTCGAACGTAGTTCAAATACAAGGAAAGACATTAAAAGGGAATAAAGGGGTGACCGAGGCCGACATAGGCCGCCTACGTATCTCATTCTAAGAATTCAGGTCAGACGTAGTTCATTACAAGAGGGATAATTTTTTAAACAAAGCGATTACAAGCAAATAGCACGATTAAATGGAAATGACAGAAATCGAGTCTTCAAATATGGTATCTTTTGACACATTTAAGTAGATTAATGACTTGTGAGATCCAATTTTCATGCTCAACCCTGTAATGTCATCAAACAAATGTATCGATGTGTTCTTTGAGCGAATTGATGAGTTTTCTCTCCTTTGCTTTTGTCACATAGGCACCAATTTTGATTTCTTTGATGCGTTCATCATTTTCTTGGTTCACTATTTTGATTTCTTCTGAATTCGGTTTATCGTGACTTTTGAACTGTCTGAACTCCTCAACCAGGTGTTTGGGTACCATGGTCTTCTCATTGCAGTCCCCAAATTCGTCTGCATCTATCCCATTTTGTTCAGTTGGCTTGTGACATGACATGATGTTGATAGATTTGAAAATATTTTCACAAGACGAGTGAGGAATCAAAGAGCGAAGTGGATATCTAATTAGGTATTTGCTCCTTTGACTCGCTGTCTAGTATGACTGGTTCCTCGATCATCTCTTCAAGTACAATATCACCTTCTTTGAACCAATTTTCAATTCCTTGCCTTAGACCATTTTGCATTCGAAAACACTGATATAAGTGAGGCAATAATTTTGGAAAAACGTGATCGATCTTCTGCCCGTTCTGACCCTCTTTCAGCAGTAAACCAAAAGCTTGATGAGGTACCATGTTCATAAATTTGGATTTCTCTGCTTTGGTTGGTGAGGCTACAACTTTCTCAAACTTTTCAAGGTTGGCTGAGATTGTAAATTTCTTCACAGTCAAATCTTCTTTGACTTCAACCATATTAATAGTTACCCCTCCATGATTCGGCATGTGGTTACTATTGACATTAGGAGTGGCAGTCTGAAGGGTGACGACCTTTTGATCTATCAAGTCTTGAATTTTATGCTTCAAGTTGATAGAATCCTTAGTAATATGCCCAGCACCTCCTGAATGGTAAGCACAATGAAGATCGGGTCTATAAAGCTTGGAGTTGACATTGATATTTTTTGGATTAATTGTCTATATCAGGCCAACTGATTTCAATCTCTCAAAAAGTTGTGTTCAACTCTCAACCAAAGGAGTAAAGACTCTAGAAGGTTTCTTCTCAAGATTTGGGCGAGGAAAATAGTAATTATTTCCTGGATGTAAAGGTACTTGATGGTAGTTTAAAGGATTTTGGTGATTTGGCACTTGCGTTTGGAAGATTGGGTATTGTGGAGCTTGGTAGCTAGGAGTGGTGTTTTGGTAGTGCGGGGGTGGAATTTGGTAACTTGATTAGATAGTTGAACAATTAACTGATTGAGCTTGGTAATATGGATGGGTATTTTGGTGATGTGGAGGTGGAGTTTGGTGACCCGATTGGGTATAACAAGCTGGATATGAATTTTGTGGAGCTCGAGAATAACCTGTATGAAGTAAAGATTTTCTGGAGTGTCTTTTTCCATCGTATGCGTAGGAAATAGAAGACACATCCTCTCTTTTCTTCTTCGACAATCCAGAAGATTCAGTTAGGGCGGCAACGCGGGAAATCTTTCCAGTTTTAATCCCATCTTCAATAGCCTCACCTACCTTGACTATCTCCGTAAATTTTGCTCCAATGAGCAACATTATCTTGTCATAATACTCCTGCTCTTGAATGCGTATGAACACTTCAACTATCTTCTTTTCAGTCATAGGAGGTCGAACTTGGGCGACCTCTTTCCTCCATCTATATGCATATTCACGATAACTTTCAGTGGGTTTTTGCTTAGTTCTCTCCAAAGAATAGCGATCAGGAATGATCTCCACATTGTAGGCGAACCGTTCGACGAAATCCTTAGTTAGTACATTCCAGCTAGACCATTATTTTATCTCATGAGAGGCAAACCATTCCAGCGCCTCTCCACTTAAACTTCGGCTAAATAGATGCATTAACAGGGCTTCATTACTGCCAACTCCTACAAGTTGGTCACAATAAGCTCTCAGATGAGCCAACAGATTTTTGGTTCTTCCAAAAGTGTCGAATTTCGACACTTTAAATCCTTCCGAGAGGTCCAAATTCAGATGTATGCACAGATCCTTATAACTCAACCCATCTACTTCAGGAATATAGTGTAGCTCCTTTACATCTTTTCTAATCTCTTCTTAATATTCAGCTTGGATGCCTCTTCTGTTGACCTCCCTCTCTCTCTCGCTCTTCATAGTGGTCAAGCTCAGAACAATTAGCATAGGGCTCATTTGTGACCGAAATTTGGAAAGTGGCCTTTTGAGGCAAGGGGGGAGCAATGGAGGGATTTTGGATATTTTGCGTGGTTTGGTAATTTTGGGGGACAGTTTGTGGGTTGGTATGCTGATTTTGGTGATGGGGGAAGATTTATGGATTGTTAATATTTTGATTTTGAGGGGGAGGGCAAGATTGTAGGTTGATATTTTGACGAGGAAGGGAGGGTTGGGGGTTGGTATCTCGAGGAGGAGGTGACGTTTGGTAAGAGACAGAGGCATGATGGGGATTTGAGGCGGTTATATCGATGATTGGGGAATTTTGAGTGGGGTTAGAGGGTGGATTCTGAACCTGTTCTGCGCTTGGAGGAGGAAAGTGGAGTGGAGGTCTTCCATCTCCTAGAGGGTTGATAGCGAAAGCTCGATTGGGCGAATCTTGCCTTCTCTGCATTTCGACCCGCATCTTAGCGATCTATTGCATCAACTGCATAATTAACTCGTTCTAATCTGCGACGACGGATTAAGCCACGACAACATCTGTTAAGCTGGTATCTTCAACGTTATCACCCATTGTTGACTTGCCCTTCCGAGAACTTTGATTGGGGAAGGAATCTGCAGGCCCTTTTGATCTCGTAAAATAGGGGTGTTCAACCAGCTTATCGATACAGATCAGTTCTAATTACCTGTAGAGGAAAACAACTCAAAGGCAAATCTGTTAGTTTTGATTCGGGATAAATAATGTAAAATATCACATAGAGTGCATATAAACACATAAGAGTTGCTTTGTTTGAGAACATGTTAACCTACGAATATTGGAGACTGATTTTTTTTCCAGAAAATTTTGAAAAGGAGTGGGCTAGAAATGTCCTCATTCAAAGCAACAAATCACATAAACAGTTAAAGCACACAAGCATATATCGCGTCCTAAACAGATATGTGACCCTTTTATGCCAAGGGTAGGCCTAGCGATTTGAAGGATGTATAATGTCGTTTGAAACATTCCATTGCTCCTAAACCCATATTTATACAAATTTTATGAATAAACTAAATGGGGTTACATTATAGGGGAAATGAGATACAAAATATCAGTCCCGCGTAGGGGCACAATCCTAATCTATGCTTCCAAGGAAAAATCCTTTGTTCTTGATTTCTTGTCATCTTCGAATGCCCACGTTTTTGGATGCTATGATAATTTGATCCTTCTTCGACTCGAACAAATGATTAAAACTCTACCCCAAGAGACAATGGTTTGCTAAATGGCGTATACATCTTTCAAATTTAAACACATAAGTATGATCGCCGTGGGCCGTTGTGGACTCAATGTGGTCTCTCTAATGGGCCCAACACGCCTTGGGTGTTGGGTCATCTTAGGCCAATGCGCTAAATTTTGGGATTTTGGTTTTGCTCTACCCTAGTCTGACTAAGAGTGAACTTTCTTTATAGTGGATCGGTGATCCAAGCGGACTACTTGGGCTGGGACAGTTAACGACCGTTGACTATCCAGTAGCCAACTACATTCGTCAAGGTGCTCCAAGAACAATTTGGTTAACAAACGACTGCGGCCCGCATAATTATCCTTTAAGTGGAAAATAAAAATAAGCGTCTTTTGACGGAATATGTTATGCCATGAAATGCAATAGTTTATATCAAATTACACACATTAAGCACAAATAAATAATTCAACAATTAATTACAATTAGTCAAATAGTCAAATCTTATAGTTAGAACTTAATTAAGTCCTCAGCAGAGTTCTCATTTCTGTTGTGCCGTAATTTTCCTATTTGTAGAAAAAATCACTTCCTGAAATGTTCTAAGTATAAACCAATTTGAGAAAAATACTTAAAAAAGAGTCGCTACTTAATTTTTTAAAGAAATTAAGAAAACTTATAATTTCCAAAGATTTAAACAGAAAAAATCACTTGAAAATACCAAAGAGGGTTCGGGGTTCAATTTACACTTCGAGAAGGGTTTAGGCATTCGAAGTGTCCGCTAACACGCGGTTGACCTGCGACTTGACTAAAAAATATTTGACTAATTATGATTTATATATAAAAAAAGAATAATAATTTACAATGTGATTAACTTTTAGAAAATAATTAAATAAATAACACATTTATTTCATTTTATTTATTTATTCATTTTAAGAGAAAGGACCTAAAAATGAAACATTCGAATTAAATCGCATGTGAATAAAATTTTAACAAAACTAGATTAATTAGGATTTATTTAATTCATTTTGGAATGATAATTTAAACTAATTTAATAAATTAAAGCATGGAAATCATTTTAAGTTAATTGACTAACCTTTTTGCGAAAATGACTAAGTAGAAAGAGAATATTTTTTTTTTAGTTCATTTGAGAATAATACTTTAAAATAAATGTAATCAAGTGAAGAAGCCTTAAAACGTATCTTTTTTAAGAACACCGATTTAACTTAATTTTAAGATATAAGATTCGACTAATATTTTGATTAATGAAATAAGTGAACACGACAAGTGAAATGTATTAAAAGAGACCAACACAAAGAAATGACTCGTCTTTTCGGGGAATCTAAGTAAGTTAATTAATAATTATAAAGTTAGAGTTAAATAAAATTAGTCAAACATAATTAAAACAAGTAGGAGGGTAAAATAGATAATGAAATTGGGCCCTTATTGGGCCAATTTCGCTGCAAATTCTTGGGTTTTAGCCCAATCCCGTTTTTATATACGTTTTCCATATATCAGTGTATATCGGCATGTATATCAGCATTTTCATGTATATCCTGCTTCCAAACACCTGTGTTTTGCCTTAGCCCTGTATTTTCTCATTTTGGGCCTGTATGTTAGTGCATACGTGGTGTATACCAGTATATACTGCCGTATATAGGAAGCATACAGCCTGTTTTCGGACTTTTCATACACCTGTTTTCAATTTCCAGTTCATACAAAATGGTTGCCGACTTGATAAAGAATTTGAGCCTTTATGGCCCTCTCGAGATGCAAGGAGGAAGGTAGGAGTTCGTAGTGAACTCAGACGGATTTCACATGCAATGAAAAGGAGAAGTAAAAAAAATTAGTAGATCATAGTAATATTTCTCAAAAATAAATAACTAAAATAAAATAAAATAAAATATTTTTAACGGATGATAAAGACTAGTCAATTGCGACACCATAAACATAAATGTAACTTTACCATCCTAAACCAAAGTAACCCAGATTAATTGAATTATAACATAAGCAACACGAGTATTAAGAGCTCAAAATCAAGTAGTAATTGCAGCTCACAAACCCAAATAATTACTGCTCAAGTCTAGTAACTCTTATATACTATATGCCAATGAATGACTTAGCGAAGTTGATAATTCAATATTGAAGCAAATATAAATAAGAGAATCGAGCTCATATTGATACAATGGATATTCCTACACGAGCCATCAACCACATAAAACCAAAGACAAAAATACATCAATTTCAACATTATACAACTTACTATGCTAAAATTCATCCAAGATTAATTAAATAATTAAACCTACAAAGCAAGCAACAATGAACAGATTCTAAGGAAGACATACTAAACCTGAAACAAATCAAGCTGTTATTTTATCATTATTAATCAAATAATTGACTATATGCTGTCAATATGATACTTGAAACAAACTTTCATTTTTCAAAACAAGAGTAGTAAAAAAAAATCATCGGCGACACAATCTAAGACGAAAAACCATATGAAATCACATTTTTCGACTTACATTAATAGAAAAGTAACTAAACATGAGCTGATTTTCTTTATTCCAAACAGAGCCCACAAATATGACATAACAAAGCAACGGGAGATTAGCAAAGAGGATAAATAATCAGTGAACCACACGAGGAGAGATTAACAAACACAAAAAAAAAGTCATCTCGAATGATCTTAAGGATCAAACTCCCAACAGAAAAAAAAAATAAGACAAGAAAACTAAGATTTTGCACCGACTCAACCTTAAGAATGTAACCGTTTCCGACTGAAATTTGAATAGGATGAAGATGTAAACTTGATTTAAACAAGTCGTATTAGGCAATAAGACAATAAAGACATTCAAGAAATAGATAAACTAAGCAACGAGCATGCGACTACGCCGTGCATTCTTAAACATATCAGTCGGTCTTTAAAACTCAACCCAATAAGAAAATCTACCTTGAGCAGTAACTCTCGCGACTGCAGCGCCTTAGATGCTTAACAACAACATAAATTAAATGATATAGACTCAATAATGTTCAAATGACAGATTCGAGAAGGAGAACACCAAAATGCACTTAAACAAAAAAGGAAAGAAACAACAACACTAAATATAAATTAGCAGAACTTTAAATCGATATCATGACTAACCCATGGAAACAATTAAGAACATGTACTTCACGTCAAAACAATATCAATCCAACGACAACTAATCAGCGAACAACCAACAGAATAGCGATTTCCCAACATTAACAAAAACAAATAACAAAAGAGATGAAGAGAAAGTTATCGGAGTAAAGGTTACCTTTTTCGGGTAGCGAAATTGAGATGGGACGAGCAAGGATGAGCAACAAATTTCACACCCAAACACGACTCCGAAAAACTCGAATGAACAAAAACAAAACGAGCGAGAGCCAAGACTAATCCGAACAGCTTCAAAGATTTTTGGTGCAGATATCGTTTTTCCTCTCAACACTTAGCTAACTCTTAATATATATATATATATATATATTTTATTTTTTTTTATTTTTATTTTTTTTCTTTTTCCACCCCTTTCAAAAAAGCAGAGGAGGGGTTTATATAGAGAAATTATAGGGGTTGATTTAGGTAGGGGGGGAGGAGATGCAAAAATTCGGAAAAAGGGCAGGGGCAGAGTAGGAATTAGAAAATCAATCCCCCAAATTCAAATTTTCCCAAGGGCCGAGGAGCTGCTCGTTTTTACAAAATTTTCCCCAAAATCCCAGGATATCCGGATGACAGGCGGAGTGGATGGTTGTTGCAGGCTTGGAACGGGTTGAGGAAGAAAGATGCGAAAAGACCGTTGCTTTTCCCGTGGATTACGCTGTTCCGGCTGCTGCTGCTCTGCGCTGAAGTTGTTGGACTGTTTGACGTTCTGGGTCTCTGGGAATTCACCGAAAGGAGAAGAACAAAGGGCATAGGGGTGGGGTCGGTTTTGGTATTGTTGTATGTATTGTTATGCTTTATGTATAGGTTATGAATGAGAATTGTTTAGGAAGTGGGCTGGGTCATTTGTGGTTGTTGTTGTATTGTATGTTGGTGGGCTGGGAATGTTTGAATTGGGGTCATTGAATGGGAATTGTTTGTTGTTGTGAATGGGCTGGAATAGGAAAAAAAATGGGAATTGAGGGAATTGGGCTGATGGAAGGATGATGTGGGCCGTTGGAAAAATGGCCCAAATAAGAAAGGAGTTAATTCTTTTAAAATATTGGGTTTAATTTAGATGAATTAACATTAATTAATTACTGAACTTCTTAATCTTAACGAAACATAATAATTATTTCTATCATAAGAATAATTAATTTAATTAGCTCTAAGTTCTAACTATAACTTAAAGTAATAAAATATTTAACTAAAATGTAAAATCTTTGTGATGATTTTCAAATATTTATAAAATAACGTGATTGTAAAAATATACACATTTCTTATTAAAAATATTGAAAATGATAAAATTACTCTAAATAACTTGGAAGTATTTTGAATTTCATAAAATTCATAAATTCAAAATTATAACCCTTACTACTAATAAAGTATTTAAAATATAAAATCTATTCGAGATGATTATAAAATGCATTAATTATATACATAACTAAGTAAAACATATATATATTATTATTATTTTAAAAATGACAAAACTATTTAAAATAACTTGTAAACTATGTTTATTTTATTTTATTTCTGAAATTTTTATAAAACTAATTATTTTAAATCGTTAGAAATCGAAGAAACTTGATGATTAATTTTAATATTGTGGAGGGTCAAAATTGGGTGTCAACAAAAAGAACGATTATAGAAAAAAAAATTGAAAAACTAAAAAAAAAGGAATTTTTACAAAATTGCTGCAGCAGCTATTTTAATTTTTTTTAACGGTCCAAATGGAGTTAATTTTGTACTACTCTGGAGCGATTTTGCCCTTTTTTTAAGTTTTTTTTTTATATACCGTTTATGTTTTTTGAAGGAAAAAAATTACCCTTTTAACTCCGGACCTCAATATAATGAATAGATAATAGTGTATTCGTATACACTATTATTATTAAATCATAATTAACTAATCTCGTTCTTTATTTATATTCCTGGCTGCACGAATGAACCCCTAAAAAAGTATATAAAAAAAAATATAAAAACTAGCAATATATCATTTTAAAGTGTTAGTGTTTGACTAAAATAAGAAATATATAAGATGTGTAGCGACCGTTACTAAAACAATGTAACTCATGCTTGGACTAAATTAGAGAAGGGAAATATAAATTTATGATTTAATAAATCTTGTCTATAAATTACTATGCATTTAACATTCCTTTCAATTGATTGCTAACAACTAAAATAATACTAATAAATCCTTGAAGATTGTCACTATCATTTTTTAGTTGAGGTGATTCAGTGGGTGGTCCTGAAAAATTGTCATCACACGTAGAAGGACCATCCGAAGCAGCGGAAGCATGAATATTCAAACTTTCATAATCTTTAGACTTCAAAAAACCCGACAATTCTCCAAGATCATTAATAGTGTCATTATAATTCTCCAAACACGAAGAGTAGCGTGTTTTTAAATTTGGATCTGTTGCCTGTTTAAGCAGCGTACTAACAAGATCATGAGTGGATTTTGCCTTCTTCTGTGATAAGTCTATTGAGATAGTTGCAAGGCCTTCAAGATTTGCGCCTTTGGATCGAGGATCCGCCCTTAAAGCGGATAAACACACCGCCTTTTTTAGTGTTTTCGAGCAAATATCGTCTATTAGGTCGCCTTTCACGCTGGTTAACGTGACGGAGATTGATAGTAGAAAAACTATCAGAAATGTGACGAAGTTGTATGAAAGTGCCATTTTGAATATATGGTCAAATTAATGTTTTTGTGTTATAACTTGAGCAGTGATCAGCGAGTTATATAGCCATTGATGAACATGTTGAGATAAGTACGTAATTAAGTAGAATCTAATCATATATTAACCAAAAAAAAAAGAAGCAAATCATATTCAATTGCGTTGATTTTGCTATTACTTCTTGTTGGTCAAATAGTAGATTTCAGCCATCTCCATAAATGTAATGTCATATATATATATATATATATGTATACCATTTGAAGAGTTATAAATATACTCTTTCAAACAATTGGAAAATCTTAATCATACTTCGGTAGTCAAACAAAATCTCCCTATGGCAGACACTCATATGAAGCGTTTTAACAATTAATGAAGTGATAGTTTAGGTATGAAATTCACAATCTCAATAGATTAGGTATGAAATTCAAAATAAAGAAATAGTTTAGATGTGTTTTTGACTGTACTCAACTCTTTTTTTTTAAAAAAAAATTATTATTTTATATACATATTTTCTAAAATTGTATTAATACTAATTATTGACACTCACACGTCATAGAGGTTGAATGGTGTGCTTGGTGGAAATCTGAATTATTTACACAGAAGAACAAGGATCAATTCTCACTTAATGCAAATAGCATGAAAATTCAAAGAATTTTTTTCTTTATTAATCTTCTCAATACGTTAGGTTGCTAAATAACGTCTGAAATAGAATTAATAGCAATAGTTTTTTTTTAAAAAAAGAACTTGCATAATCTCATACGAAAGTATATTTAAATGCATGGTTTTCATCTCTACTTCGACAAAAATACATGAAATCCCTCCCGACCTGAACATTCAAAGAATAATAATCAAAATTTATTTCAGAAAAAGTATATTGAATCCAATATTAATAAACAGTACAGACGTTTGAAAAATCTAGTTTTATGAATATTTTTTTAATGATCAATCCAAGTGATACACTTTTTTGATTCTATAAATTATTTTGAGTCCGTCAAATCATGAAATAAAATTCACACAATTCGAGTTTTTTGAAAAAATTCAAGAAATATCTATGAAAGGGCCAAAATAATTGCATTTGGGTAGCTGACGGATGAGAAATGGTTCTATATATGTCATGACTCATGAGGAACGCAACTGCAAATTGTATGCAAATTTAATGAAAAGAAATACTACTATATATGATTTCACAATATTTGATATGTGACACGTCCACTATGGAGAAAATCAATTTACTAAAAAGTTATCAAAATTCAAATTCTTATCCTCAGAAGTAGAAAATTATATTTCAGACGTTACGATCTAAAAGTTATACACAAAATGAATTTGAGAATTCTCAATTTTCCTTAGATATTTGAGTACTTGAAGACGAATTGCGTATTTGGATTATATCATGGATTCATGGTTCTAGTGGGCAACTATAGGACAATATAATAGATACGTGCCGTATAATTAAGTTCTTTTAGTTCTAAAACCAAAGTATAATTAAGCCTCTATATATGTTGATTTGTTATTTCTACCTTACATGGTGGATGTTAGTTAAATATTTGGCTATTTTTGTTTGGTGGCTATTTTCACAGATACTATAATTGACATGAGAACAGAAAAAAATCTGGTGGTTATTCACAATATTTCTGAAAATTTGTTTTACACCATGTATTTTTCTAGTAAGAGTTCCATGGGAATGAAGTGAGAAATTTATGTTTTATACCAAAAATTCAGTAACACAAAAATAGCTTTTAGCGGTAATAAATATACGCAATATTAATAAAGAGTGTTAAAGTCTTACCGATATTAATTAATTGTCATTAGATTCAATGTCGCTATAGCATTTAGAGATATTTACAAAAAGCGCTAATTGCCTCTAAAAGAACATATTTAGTGACAACTAAACTATTATCGTTAATATATAGTTGAATGTAGTTAGTTCAGTTGGTGATTTTGATAAGAACATGTTAATGAGGTTGATTGAGTATTATATGAATGAATTTGATAGCAATAAGCTTCGAGATCTTAGTTGTCAGCTTGATAATTTTATAGTTTATGCTCGTAATTCTGACAAGAGGTTCTTCAACTTGAAGGGAATTAGTGACTTTGCTAAAGTATTGGTGAAGACAAATCTGCATCAAACTTGGTTACTTGTTTATTTGCTTATTAAGTTAACTCTCATTCTTCGTGTTGCTACTGTTTCTGTGGAACGAGTTTTTTCATCCATGAAGTACATAAAAAATGAACTTCGTAGTATAGGTGATGAATTTTTGAATGGTTGTGTAGTGCTCATTTCTTTAACATAAAATAAATGAGTGTGCTTGCAAGAGTGAATTATTAATTGTAATTGGTAAGAGAAGCTAGAAAAATTTGGACTTCATTTCTTAGTTTTCTAAGAAATGAAGAGTTTTTAACTATAACATTTAAATAGTTGTACACTTATACAGTTATACAATGTGATTTATAGTAACTTTATAATAAGAGAAGTGAGCACCCATGAGCCTAAGATCCTGGATCCGCCATTGAATATATTACCCCTAAAGATCATTTTTGGTGTAGTAAAATTTTTCGATTGACAGTGGAAAAAACCTTTGTTTCTAATAGTGACAATTTGGATCTCTTTCTCTATATATATGAGAACTTTTAGTTGAGGCTCCAACAATCCAGCAAGAATATCTTTTAAACCATTGAACAATTTGAGAATATTTAATGGCAATATTATTCAACAACGTAGGGATGCTATCTGTGGTCACCTCAAGACCAGCTCCAGCAACTTGTTTTTTCTCCTTCAATCGAGAGAAGCCATCATCACTAGTTGTATCAAAAGCCTCCATGAAATCACCTAATCAACAAAATCCCAATACTATCCAACGACGTTCAGGGAATTACAAACCTACTATGTGGGATTTTCAATATATTCAGTCCGTTAACAATCGTTACACGGTATATATATTTTTGTTACTCTAATTTATGTCGTATCATTGAGATAATAATTAATTTACTAAATCGTTGTGTGTATAGGGAGACAAGTATATGGACCGGTTTAACAAACTGAGGAAGGAAATTAAGAAGAATTTGATGATGATTGTTGAGGGATCAATACAAGAATTAGATGCTAAGTTGGAGTTGATTGATAATTTAGAAAGACTTGGAGTGAGTTACCACTTCAAGGATGAAATCATGCAAATATTGAGGAGCGTACATGACCAAATTAGTACTACAGCCACGGGAGATTCATTGTACTCTACAGCCTTGAAGTTTAGGCTCTTAAGACAACATCGTTTTCATATCTCACAAGGTAAGTAGTATGTACATAACAACAACAAATCCATTGTAATATCGATCATGAGTGGGGTTTATTTGTTATTCAAATATGACCAATGTATGTTTTTCATGTTCTAGATATATTTGACGATTTCAAGGACGAGAATGGAAATCTGAAACAGAGTATTTGTAAAGACACGAAAGGTTTGTTAGAATTATATGAAGCATCATTTCTCTCTATGGAAACTGAAACCACTTTGAAATATGCGACAAGATTCACAATGGCACATCTTAAAAATTATGTTGACAATTATGGTGGAGATCAAGATAATGATATAATGATGGAATTAGTCCAACATGCCTTGAAAATTCCAAGGCATTGGATGATGCCAAGATTAGAGACAGAGTGGTATATAAGCATTTATGAGAGAATGCCAAATGCTAATCCTCTTTTGCTCGAGCTTGCTAAATTGGACTTTAACATTGTTCAAGCAACACACCAACAAGATTTGAGAATTCTATCAATGTGAGACATCTTTTAGATGATTTAATAGTATTATAATTTCTGTGTATACAAAGTTACATGTACATCATATATTTATTTTCATGTAACGTAAAGGTGGTGGAAGAGCACATGTTTGGCTGAAAAGTTGTCATTTTCAAGGGATAGATTGGTGGAAGACTTTTTTTGGTCAGTGGGATTAGTATTTGAGCCTCAACACAGCTTCTTTCGAAGAGTGTTGACAAAAAACATAGCTCTAGTAGTAGTCGTAGATGACATTTATGATATTTATGGCACTCTTGATGAATTGGAAATCTTCACTCATGCTGTTGAAAGGTTAGTTATTAACTTTTAATGAAAATCATAATCGTTCTTAGTACTAATTTTCTTAATTAATTAATCGTCGTCCTAGTCAGCTTGTTTGTGATGAGGAATTTTGACTTCTTGTAATATAAATTCAGATGGGATGTAAAAGCAATGGAGCAGCTTCCAGATTATATGAAAATATGTTACCTTTCACTCTTGAATACTACCAATGAAATGGCCTATCATATTCTCAAAGAGCAAGGGATCAATGTCCTGCCCTATCTCACAAAACAAGTAAAACTACTATCCCTTCTTTTACTTGCAAACTTCGAGGCAGAATCAGTTTTTAAATTTGGTCAATTCAACGTTGAAATTGTGGATTCAGAATTCGATAGAATTTATGTAGCACAAAAATTGGATTCAGTTGAACCTATGAAATCCATGCGACATGTCCCCTGCCCCCAAACCACAAATTAAAACACTATTTAATCCATTTATGTATTTGCAGTATTATTTGAAACAAGTTACTATTAATTAGTTTGCAGATTTATGCAAAGCTTACTTACAAGAAGCAAGATGGTACTACAATGGAAATAAGCCAACACTGCAAGAGTACATGGATAATGCATGGATTTCAGTTGGATTGCCTTTGGTATTGCTGCATGCATTCATTTTTGTGTCCAATCCAATTACCATTGAGGCATTGGAATCCTTAAACAAATATCCAGACATAATTCGTCGATCTGCAACAATTAGTCGCTTCGTTGATGATTTGGGTACATCATCGGTATGTTCTTATCATTGATTACAAATAACTTAATTTAGATACTCTATTTGTTCGGGTAAAAAAATTGTTTTTGTTATTTAGGATGAAATAAAAAGGGGTGATGTTCCAAAGTCGATACAATGTTACATGAATGAGAAGAGTTCTTCCGAAGAAGAGGCAAGAAAACACATCAATTTATTGATAAAGGAGATGTGGGAACTAATGAACAAAGACCAAATTAGAAAAGAAGTGTTATTTTCTGAAGAATTCATTAGAATTGTGTTAAATATGTCAAGAACAGCACACTGCATGTATCAGAATGGAGATGGGCATGGAATTCAAAATTCTCACATTAAAAATCAGATTTCCAAATTACTCTTTGAGCCTCTCATTATGTAATAATTTCATAGTGTATTGACTATTTAATACCTAAAAAAGACAAAGAGCCCATTCTCTCATCTATTTGTATTTTTTGAGTTTCAATTTTTTCAAACAAAATTAATCACTTGAAAAGATATGAATTCACTTCCTCACATTCTGTTGTACTATGGTCTATGAGAATAAAACAAAGATGAGTTAATATCTTAAAAGGTCACTCAACTTTAAGAATTTTATCTAACAAAATCATTAAAGTTTGTTTGTATCAACAAAATCACTCCACTTAGACTTTTGTATCAGTAAAATCACTCAATTTAGAATTTGTATTAGTAAGATCACTCAACAAAATTTATCATTAAATTTTTTTTATGTCATATAAAATAGACCCTACAAATAAATAAAATTAAAGAAAACTAATTTAAAGTTTTTATGGGTAAACTTAATTAGTGAAACACATACTCTTATTATATTATCTTAATTTACTAATTACTAAATAAAAATAAATAATTAGGAGTTTTATTTATTGGTCCACTAGTGTATCAGGTTCTTAGAATTAGCACAAACAAATTATCGATGAAATTTGTATTCACAGATCTAATTAGGACTCATTAGAGAATAAGAGTACTGAAATGTTTAAAATTATGACCTCAATTAATTACTTTCTAGATATATCATAACGGACACCTTTTCTTCAATAATGCGAAAACTAAACAACCGTGCTCGAACAAAAATTGTCTTTTTTCTTTTTGTAACTTTTTTTTTTTAAAAAATAAATATAAAAAATAATTTTATATATTATAGTACTTTTCCATTGAAGCTTAAAATTATTTTGGCTCTGTAAATCTTGATCTTTTTTTATAATGTTAATTTTTCAACTTAATTTTTTGCTTTAACTAGTCAATTTTGTGTAAATGCTTTTTTTTGGAAATAATAATAATGTCATAATGCTTACATACTTTAATATTATAAAAGTGTATTTCATTAATTAAGTTTGCTCGTAAAAGCTTATTAACGATTTTTTAAATTTTTTTATTTATTTATAGGGTTCATATTTATATGACGTAGAAGAATAATTTATTTTGCTATATCAAATGTTTTTTTAATGATAAATTTAGTTAAATGATTTTATTGATATAAAAGTCTAAGTTGAGTGATTTTATTGATACAAAATAAAGTTTAATGACTTTGTTAGATAAATTTTCAAAGTTGAGTGACCTTTTGAGATATTAACTCTGCAAAGGCACTTCATTAGAAGGGGTGTTCGATTATTTTACCATTATTTATGTCGATATATTAATTCTGATCTTTTTGAATATTATTCTATTTATGTGTCATAATTAAAGTGTTTATAGTGTTCAAGAATAATTACTAAGCGGAATAATCTAAAACACCTCGATAGTTGACTTCGTTTGTCA
The DNA here is from genome assembly GCA_035578085.1 of Solanum pinnatisectum. Lineage (NCBI taxonomy): Eukaryota > Viridiplantae > Streptophyta > Magnoliopsida > Solanales > Solanaceae > Solanum > Solanum pinnatisectum. Next base: position 45,841,990 of record CM069078.1, on the reverse strand, counting down.
ATTGAACCCTTTTACTCACAATTTTGTCAAATAAACACTTGTTGACACCCAATTTTGACCCTCCACAATATAAATTAATCATCGAGCTTCTTCGATTTCTAACGATTTAAAATAATGAGTTTTATAAAATTTTCAGAAATAAAATAAAATAAACATAGTTTGCAAGTTATTTTAAATAGTTTTGTCACTTTTTTATAATATATATGATGTATTTAGTTATGTATATAATTAATGCATTTTACGAGTATTCAAAAATCATTTCGAAAAGATTTTATATTTTTTTTTAAATACTTTATTAGTAGTAAAGATCGTAATTTTGTATTAATGAGTTTTATGAAATTCAAAACGCTTCAAATTATTTTTAGATTAATTTTATAAATTTAATTATAAATATGTATTTTACAATCACATTATATTATAAATATTTGAAAATTATCACAAAGATTTTACATTTTTAGTTAAATATTTTATTACTTTAAGTTGTAGTTATAATTTAAAGCTAATTAAATTAACTATTCCTATAATGGAAATAATTATTATATTTCGTTAAAAATAAGAAGCTCGATAATTAATTAATATTAATTCATTTAAATTAAACTCAATTTTTTAAATTAAAAAAAAAAAAAAAAAAAACATCCCTTTTCTATTTTGGGCCAACTTCCAGCTGGCCCAATTCAATATTCCCTCAATCCCCTTTAATTCCCAGCCCACAAACACATAACTATAATACAACATACAGCAGCAACCATACGCCCAGCCCACTCCCAATTCCCAGCCCAAACAAAACACCTACAGCAACATACAATTCCAAACAACCCCTTTACTTCTTCTTCTCCAAACACACGCACAGCAGCCCCAAAACAAGACAGCACCTTCTTCTCCAGACGCAACAACGACCCCACCGCCCCACGCTTTTCTTCTCTTCCTCACCTACTTCCTGCATCCTTTAGCAGCAAAAACCAGACGAAATCAACAACACGTGACCAGCAGGCCTGCAGCAACCGACCCTCGATCTTTTCATGCGGATTTTGGGGGATTTTAGTTGAAAATCTCTACTAGCAGTCTTTCCCCATCCCTTGGGGAAGAAAATTGGGGCCGATTTGGAATCCCGATTCTACCCTTTTCCCCTCCAATTTGAACTCTAGAATTTTCCTATAAATACATCTTTCTCTCCATTGTAAAGGGGATTTTTTTTTGGTTTTTGAGTTTAGTTTTGAGGATATAGTCGTTTATACTTAAGAAATTTTAAGCAAATTTTCTGGTTCTAAATTCCGAGAAGATCACCGCTTGGATTTTCTTAGTTCGCCTTTAGTATTCAAGTAGAGTGGTGGAATCACTCTTAACTCGTCATCCCAGTTTACTGCCCGAGAAAAGGTATATAATCCCGCTCTTCTTACCGTTTCTTCTTAATTTGAGTTTTCGTTTTGTTTAGTTGGCTGTACTTGTTGTAATAGTTTAGCCAGAATAAGGACCCCCCCATATGATTGAGACTTTGGTCTTTCATGTGTGAGTATGAGTTGAATGTGTATGTAGGGATGTTGGAAAGTTGGTTTCTAACTGTTGTTGCTCTTATTTTAGCTTTGCATAGCATGGTTATGACAGTTTTGAAATTGCCTTGTTAGTCCTCATTTGTGTCTGTTTGTGATGAATTTGCACAAATAATCAATGTTCGACGTCATGTTATTCAGTTCCTGCCTTAAATTGATTGAATGAAGTTGGATCTATGACTGTTTGAGCATATCTTTGAACCATTTTAAAATTTTATTTAATCATATTATGCTTTTAAATATAAACTGAGTTGTAGGAATGTATATGATGCATTCTGTGTTAATCTAAAATCAACGTTATGTCTCTATTTTAATTCTTATCACGCCTACCTCTAGCTCATAATTAATTCTATTATCTATCTTAAGATACCTCTATATAAGATACCTCTATATGGTTTTATTCTTACTTGGTGTCAAAGTATGATATTTGTAAAAATCCGACTATTTGATCGCCTATTTGTTTGTAACAATCTTGGCATGTTAGTTTAATGAGTTGATACTATAAACATCCTCTTCTTGGTACTTTAAGTTACATAAGTGAGATGAAATTTTGCTTTTAAGGTGGATTAGTGATACATATATTGTCTTAGGAAAGCATTACTTCCAAGTTGGATTAGACTGTTCATTTGCTAGCGGATTTTGCTTCTTGTAAACTTTTCTTATCATTAGATGTTGAAGTTTTTTTTTGTTTTTTTTTTTTAAAAAAAAATTTGTCTTCCAGTAACCCCCTATACGCCATGGGAAAGGTTTTACTTAATTGGTTATTGATTTAAAAGTATGGTTTTGTTTCAAATAAGTATATAATACGGTATTTATTACTTGTTAATTCGTATTGCTATTAGTGTGTTTTGCTTATTTATTGATTAAGTATTATCCCTAAGTTTCTTTGTTACGAATATGCATTAATCCTTTTCTTTTACTTTTGTTTCATGTGATCTCGAGCGAGTTCCTCGAACTCCATTGCCTCCTTTTCTTTTTCATTCCAAATGGGTCATTGAGGCCTAATTGCATTTCCTCGAGTCTTATTTAAATCCAAGTTCCAATGAGCTAAGATGTACAGGTCCGGAAAGTTGAAAACCAGCTAAAACACGGCCTGTATACACTGGTATTCAGACGAAAGTACTGTATACAGGTTCGAAATACGGAAGAACAGGTTGAAGACCCAAAACAGGGGATGTATACACGCTGTATACAGAATTATACACTTATGTACAGGTCAAAAACGTGAAAATACAGGGCTGGAATAGTGTACAAGTGTTCGGGAGCAAGAAATGCATAAAAAGAGCTGATATACATGTCCGTATACACTGATATACAGCCAGTGTATACCAAAAACGGGATTTGGTTTAAAGTCCAATTTCCAGCGAATTTGGCCCAAAATGAGGCCCAAATTCAATTTCTTCCTATTTTTTAATTATTTAATTAGGATTATTTATGGTGTGTAGTTTAACCCTAACTTTAGAACTTAACTAACTTAATTAGATCCCCTAAACAGGGGCTGTATACACGCTGTATACAGAATTATACACTTATGTACAGGTCAAAAACGTGAAAATACAGGGCTGGAATAGTGTACAAGTGTTCGGGAGCAAGAAATGCGTAAAAAGAGCTGATATACATGTCCGTATACACTGATATACAGCCAGTGTATACCAAAAAGGGGATTTGGTTTAAAGTCTAATTTCCAGCGAATTTGGCCCAAAATGAGGCTCAAATTCATTTTCTTCCTATTTTTTAATTATTTAATTAGGATTATTTATGGTGCGTAGTTTAACCCTAACTTTAGAACTTAACTAACTTAATTAGATCCCCTAAAATTAAGTTATTTCTTTGTGTTAGTTTAATTTTAACATATTTCATATTTTTAGTATTTACTTATTTTATCAAACAAATATGTAGGTTAAATTATACACTTTAATTAAGTTGAACCTTTGGCTCTTAAAAATAATATTTCTAAGCTTTTTACTTAATAACTTTTTATTCACTTTAAAATTGTTTAAGTTAAAGTATTTTTCTCAAATAAACTTTAAAAATTAGCCAAACCCCTTTTCAATTAAATATATATACATATATACATATATATACCCACTTAGTCATTTTCTTAGGAAGTGTTAGCTAATTAAATAAAAGTGGATTCTCATGTTTAATTTAGTAGATTGGTTTAAAGTATTATTTCAAGATAAATTACATGGATTTTAATTAATCTAGTTTTATCAATATATTAATTGCTTGTAATTTAATTCGAATTGTTTCATTTTTAGGTTCCTTTCTCTAAAAGTGAAATAAAATATGTTAGTTATTTACTTTTTAAAAGTTAATCATATTGTAAATTATTATTATTTTTTTATACATAAAATTAGTCAAAAAATGTTTTAGTCAAGTCGTAGGTCAATCGCATGTTAGCGGGCACTTCGAATGCCTAAACCCTTCTCGAAGTGTAAATTGAGCCCCGAACCTTCTTTGGTATTTTCAAATGATTTTTTCTGTTTAAATCTTTGAAAATTATAAGTTTTTTTAATTTCTTTAAAAAATTAAGTGGCGACTCTTTTTCTAAGTATTTTTCTCAAATTGTTTTATACTTAGAATATTTCATAAAGTGATTTTTCTATGAATAGAAAAATTACGGCGCAACAACACTAAACTTGAAGAAACTCTACCTTAAAAACTCCTCTGACCATTGACCAAACTGATATGATTTGTCAATTGAACCCTTTTTACTCACAATTTTGTCAAATAAACACTTAAACTTGACGAAACTCTACTTTAAAAACTCTTCTGACCATTGACCAAACTGATATGACACCAAAATGGTCTCAGATGGACAAAGTGCGTGATTGCACGTTTATTAAGCGCGTGAATAGACAGTTTTTAATTAAATTATAACTAAGATCAAAGAGAACTTTTAAAAAAAAAAAAAAAGAGAAAAGATGAAAAAAAATCAAAGGGAAAACATAAACAACCTTTTGTCTTCCCCTGAAGAAAACAATGATGCATCTATGGCCTCAATCTCTGCCATTTCCACCACTATCTCTATCAATATCTTTTTCTCAAATTCTCCTATTTTCCCATCTATTCTCAGTTAAAATAGAACACAATCGCTAAAAAATTATAAGGACACTAACGACACCCAAAATTCCTCTTCATCGTCTATTTAACTATCTTTGTTAATTACATTTTCTTCATGAAATCAGAAATACACACGTAAAGATACATTTTTTAAGAGGAACACATGGATAAGAATTTATTTAGATTCCTCCAATTTGATCCACTAGCGTAATTACTTGATGTTTTTATTTCTGAATTTTTAGTTTAAACTCTAATCGATTTTATTTGAAATTAAAGAAATGGGAGATAAGAATACACGTTTTTCTTGGTCGAGGAAGTCTATGGTTGTGGAGAAAGTGAGAGAGGTGGATGGGGAGGAAGAAGAGAAGAAAATGCGATGGAGAGACGAAGAACAAAGGGGTGGTGGGGTGGGTAGGCTTTTGTCCCCTTCTATTTTATGTTTTTTAAATATATATATATAATGTGTTGCAAGTGAATATCAAATCATGTATCACACTATTTTTAAAATTAATGTGAATATTATTAAATAAAAAATTAGTCACTCTTAAAATCTCTTAGTTACATCTCTTAAATATAATTTCTCCTCCCTTTCTCATAGTGCATTACTTTGTTATTATTGTATTGTTGGTGTTCTTACTTTTAACATAATATAATATAAATAAATATTGATATAAAACATAGAAGATATACTAAATTGGATGTTTTTAGTTGGGGTATTAGATTAATTTAACATTTATGTTAGGGAGTGTTCTAATTTCACTGAACTTTGAGATTGTCAATGTCTATAAATCAAACTTGAGGTTTTAGGAAGAGAAAAATAGAAAACACAAAAAATGGTGTAGTTTAAAAATGTAAGGAAACCCTCCATTATAGTTAAAAATGTATAGTATTAGTATGTGCATATTGTTTCTTATCATAAAAATATAGAAGAGATACCAAATAAGGCATTTTAAGAAGAAGAAGAATAATGAATATTTTTTTAAAATGTAGTTTGAAAATTTGAGGAAGCCCCTCTTTTTATAGCCAATAAAGGATAGTGTATGAAAAACGGATTATTGTGCCTTATAAAAAAGAAGTCACAACCCTTTAGAAAAGTCACAAGCTTTCAAAAAGGTCACAGCTTATCGGAAAAGTCATAACTCTTCAGAAAAATCGCCCTTCGAAAAAGTCACAACTCCTCTGAAAAGTCACAACCCTTCTAAAAGGTCACAACTCATTGGAAAAGTTATAACTCTTCGAAAATATCACAACTCTTCAATGTGAAAAGGTGTCTGCCTTTAATATAATATAATATACATAAATGAATCTAAAAATATAAAATATAAAAGATATACTACATTTGGTGTTTTAAGTTTGAGGTATTATAATAATGTGACATTTAAGTTAAGTAGTTCATTCTTTTAAGTAGTATAGATAGATAAAAAAAAATAAGATAGATTGGTCTAATTTTAATTTGATATGAAATTTTAAAAAATAAAGAAAACTTTTAATTTAATGATGATATGTAGAATATATAAAAATGTCTTTTAACTTTGTGGTCTTAAAGATGCGCACACCCCCAAGAAAAAAGAACATTCTATATTAAACTGAATAAAAATAAAAGTACAATAAATAAATTGAAAACGAAAGAGTACTTACTAAATGTAGTTTGGACTCTTCAAACAAATTTTTGATCAAATATGTTTTCTCCAGCAGTTTGAGACTTGTCAGATTCTGAACACCAAGCTGTAGTTTGTGCAACGAAAAATTATTGAACTTCTTGTCAAGTAAAAGTTGTTGCAAAAGTATATTTTATGGCTATAAAAATGAGTACATATTAATTATCAAGATACTCTTCTCGTTTAAAGTTAAGTTATTTCATTTTCCTTGTTGCATCAATTTTTGTTGATCTATCTAATTTACTCACAAAAAATATTGCAATTGCATAATTGAACAATCTCACAATCTTCCTTATTTTAAGAAGAAGAATAGAAAAATTACAAAATTCTTAGTTTAAAAGTGTGAGAAACCCCATCAATTTATAGACAATAAAGGATAGTATGAAAAGGTGTTTATCGTGTCTTTTTCAGATAAGTCACAACCCTTCAAAAAAATCACAACTTTTTGGAAATGTCATAACTAATTGAAAAAGTCACAACTCTATAAAAAAAGTCACAACTCTTCGGAAAATTCATTACCCATCAATGTGAAAAGGTACTTACTTTTAATATAATATAGCGTAAATAAATATACTATTAAATATAGAATATATACTAAATTGAGTGTTTTAAGTTGGGGTTATTATAGTAATTTAACATTCAAGTTAGGGAGTTTATGCTTTTAAGGTAGTATAAATATATATATTCGTAATTTCTTACGTGTCATTATAAAATGACGTGGAATTTCAAGTGTAGGCAATTGTATCACACGCACACTGAACAGATGAGAAAAGTGTTTCTAGAGTTCCGTTGAGTTTAAGTGTTCAGTTGGCAAAGTGGTGAGTATGATGGTTCAACGGACAAATAGAGCCAACTACAAAGATCTCTCAAGTCATTCCGCCTAATTAATTAAGAAAAAAAATTAAAAACTCGATTAATTTTATCAACAATTTTTTAAATAACAAGTATTTTGAATAGTTTTATTCTTCGATCTTTTGGTTTCTCCCGTATGATTTTTTATTTTTTGTAAATAGTTTTGTTATGATTTAATTCGTGTAGGCCATTTCAAAAAAAAAATCGTGTAGGCGTGCAACTGTTTATATATACCTCGACCGGTCTCCCATGGCCCACCTAGGGGAGCTAGAAGGGTAAGGTTCGACAAAAACCTGTTTTAGTTAAAATTTTCATTTTTTATTAAGAAATTTAGCTAAAATTAATTTAAAAAATTAATTCAGAATACAATCACTAATGTCACTATCCCAAAATTTAGAATTCATAGAGTTGAAAGAAAAACGACATTTAGTTTTTCGTTATTAAAACAATGTAATTAAGCGCTTGAACCAAATTCAAGAAGGGAAGCATTAACTTATGATTTAATAACATTCATATTTTTCAAGTCATTTATAATACCTTGCATATAAATCTATAAATTGCTATGTATCACCCTTACAAAAAGCCAACAAGAACCAAAATAACATCGATAAGTCCTCGAAGATTGTCACTAGCATTTCTGAGTTCGGGCACTTCAACTGGTGGTTCTAAAAAATTGTTATCACACGTAGAAGGTTCACGTATAGCAGCAGTAGCATTAGCACTCAAACCGTAATAGTCTTTAGACTTCAATAAGTTTGGAAAATTTTCAAGAATATTACTTGCGTTATTAAAATTCCCCAAACACAAAGTATATCGCGTCTTTAATTTTGGATCTGTTGTCTCTTTAAGCAACGTGCTAACAAGATTACATGTGAATGTTGCATTCTTTTGTGATAAGTCTATTACGATTGCCATAAGGCCTTCAGGATTTGCACCTTTGGATCGAGGATCCTCCCTTAAAGCATAATAGCATACATCCTTGATTACTGTTTTCGAGCATATCTCATCTATCAAATCAGCTTTCACACTTGTTAATGTGAAGGAGAATAGTAGTGAAACTATCATAAATATGGTAAAGTTGTATGAGTGTGCCATTTTGAATGGTGAGATGTTTTTGTTTCATAACTTATGTTGTGATATGCACTTTATATAGCCCTTCTTTCAATTGATGAACATGTTGAGATAAGTAAATAATTAAAGTGTACGGGACTTTTTAGGAAAAAATGTAAATAATTAAAGGGTACAGGACTTTTTAGGGGAAAAAATCATTGTATACTCTAAAGTATCTTATTACATTTAATTTTACATGGCTAAAAAAGATTGCGTTTGACTAAAAAAAACAACATTAGCAAGAAATTTTCAGGATGGTATAATTTAACTAATTTACCAACCTAAAGTCAAACATCAATTAATTTATTTTTGAAAAAATATATAGATGTTATCATCAACCACAAATTTTAAAAAATTGAAATCTTATGGTTTATTTGATAAGTTGTGTTCTTAGATGAATTTTAGTAATTATATTTTCAACAATTGGAAATATAATTACCTAGCAAGTTAAAATTTAAAAAAATAATTGTTGCCTTTAAGAAAGCAAAAGAAAGGCGAAAAAAGATAATAATAATAATAATAAATAAGGAAAAAAAAAATTGGTCAAAAAATTAATCAATCAATTGTTCGGCCAAAGTCAAAATTGAGATAGAATTGTTTTTCCCATTTATACCGAATAATTTTTGGGTAAATAATACAAATCCTACTAGTTTAGAAGCTAATTACCTTTTTTCCTATGAGTTTGCAATATTACCAAGCCTACCAAAATTCACACTTTGAAGACATGTATCTAACACGTCCAGATACATGTATCTCAAATACATGTTAATCGGATCTGGCTCCTCTCCATTTCTCTTCTCTCCATTTTCCCCAAGTTCCTACTTAGATGTATGACACTTGTCTTATTTAAATAATAATGGTATAGATTTTAAGTAATTAAGTGTCTTAATCATGGTTAAAAGGATATATATACTCACCATTAAATCTATCTAATTTAGCTATAAAAAAAACCATGTCATTAGCACCATAGCTTAAATTATTTTTGTTTTCTATAGTTTCTTCATTCATAAAAGAAATGTCTCTTTGTAAACTAAATTCTGGCAATTCAAAATCAACATTTAAATAAGTTATTTTTACGAAGAAAAAAAAGATTGTTAATCATAAATAAAATTTCTAGCATTTGTATTAAATAAAAAGTATTGAAAATCACTTTTCCATAAATTATTGAAGAAGAATAAAATATTATTTTTTTTGTTAGACAAACTTTTTCAAAATCTAGAAAGATTTTTTATTTTTTAAAAGAAAAAATGTCTGATGTTGATCGTAACTCAAATTGTAAACTATAGAAGTAATTCCATTTGTTCTCAAAATTTTAAGAAACTGATATTTTCTTACCAAAGTTGGAAATGTTAAATATTAATATTTCTTATTTTAATTATGGTTAATTAGTATACTTTTATGATTAAGAATACCAATTAATCTAGACCCTTGCTATTTAAGCAATATAGGTGTCACTCATCTAAATAAGAATTTGGGGAAAATAGAGAAAAGAGAAATGGAGAGGAGCCAAATCCATGTTAATCATATACATATAATTAATTGTATCTAAATAAGGAATGTAATTGATACATGCATGTATCGCGAATACATGCTAATTAATCAGATACATATAATTAAGTGCATTTGAATAAGGAATGTCTATGAAAAACATAAATTAAGGAGAAAATCATGTGTATAATATGTTTGGAGTATCTCGTATACGGCTCCTAAAAATATCTTAAAGTTTGAATTTATGTGTATCTGATTTGTTCATTATATGTATTTAAACTATTCTTTTATGTATCTGATGTTTCTTCTATGTATATGATATATATTTAATGATTAGATATATTTGATATGTTTATTCTATGCCCCTGAACTGGTTTTCTATATATCTTATATCCAACAAAAAAAAATGTCTAATTTCAACCGCTATGAAAATGATTCCCTTCTTCGACTTCCTCAATGCTGGAGCGCCTTAGTTTGCTCCTACATGGGGAGATGTTTAGTCGGGGTAACGTCGATGAGGTCATAGTTGGTAATGAAATCAATTGATTTGGTTGTTATGATTGGATTTTTGGATATTTATGAATTAATCATAGTTGTGATTATTAATTATTACATGTATTAACCCCAAAATCAAATCCTAATATCTTTTTGATAGATATCCCCACCTTTCCTCCGATCTTACTTGGGGTCTTCTTGGCTTCTCTTTTGGTATGACCATCGGAATGTTAGTGACGCTGGGATGGAAAATTGTAGAAGAGAGATGACTAGTTTGGGGTGAAGACAAATTATGAAGAGAATTAAGTGAGTAGATAATTGAGGACTCTATTTTAGGTTAATTTTAATGAGTGATTGATCTCAATGTATTTTACTCCAAAATTGGTATTAATAAATTATAGTTTTAAGGAATGTGATTATTTAATTGTATCTTTTAAAATATATGGTATAAAATTTTAAAAGTGATAATATATGTAATTGTTTAAAAGTAGAAATAAAATTAGTGTATAACTATTTATGATAGTGATGTATATCTAGTTAGGTAGTTTTTCATAATTTTTTCTCTTTCCTCCCATGTGTGACAATTTCTCTATAATTTTGTTTATTTTTTTATTGGTTTAATCTTAATATATTAAATAAATTAGGTGAAAGGCAAGAATGATGATATATAGTGGCAAATTAAGTCTTTTTCATGGGTCATATTCCCTTAATTTTCTTTGTTACAGACAAATTACACCGCATTTTTTTTACTTTTGTATCTTTCTTTTCCGACCGGAAAATATTTATACGACATGATATATATCTACTTTTATTACGATACATACAAGCAGATGTGGGAAAAGATACAATTAAATTTGATGAATTCTACTTTAAGGTTTTCAACATGGACAAATTCATTATCTTTATAAGATTATAGGTTCATAATTGAATACACATTTGTTGATATTTTAATAGTTTTTGACGTATATATATACCAATATATACCAATATATAATTCATAACCAGTACACTCTATTCCACACTGCATATAACATATGGAGAACTTTCACCTTCATTTATAAAAGATTTAATAATGGTTCGATCGCTATCTATATATAGTAATAACTTTTTTTGTTTCCACCTAGTGTTGAATATACCATCTCATTAACTTTTGAATTCATCAAAAAAGATGCTCTCATATAGAGATTCATTTCATTTACAAGGCTTGAACTCGATATCTTTTTGATTAAACAGGGAGAAAGAGGGGTGGGGGGCGACCACTAAAACTAATTGGGGCCAAAATGAAAAAAAAGCTGTAGATGTTACCACATCCTTTTTCCAACAACCAACCGAAAAAAGGAAACATAGAAGAGCTAAAAATTCAAACACCATTAGAAGAAAGGCTCTTTTTTAACGCACTTTAGAAAAAAGCCCCCTAACTTTAGGGCACATATATAGAATTCCATGCGTCTTAAGAGAAAAGCTTTCCACTTTATTTATCCTTTTCAATTTGTCCCCCTAGCTGTGAAAACGTGCCCCCCCCCCCCACACACACACCGCAACACTAAAGAAACAATCCTTGCATGCGTATTTTAGGATCCACTACACAACCAACCTAGTAGTACTATATATGCGTGTTCTATAATTTTTCACCCAAATATATACATATCCTAAAGGAAACCCTAATTGAAGAGTGAGTGATCTTATTTTTATCCATCGATCACTATGGTGACTCAATTTACCAATTTGTGTCTTCGAGATGAGATGTTAGGTGATGACAGAAATCCTCTGAGGTCAGCTGAACAGTCTGATAATCGACAGAACAAGATGTTTGGAAGCTCCCTTGAAGGTGAGTTGAAATCTTGAGAGTAGAACGACGATATGGTCGTTCATGCAAAGGGGAATTAAGCACTCCTGGTCCGATAACCTGTTAAGTTCTTTATTTGTTGTTGTAATCTTTTTTCTTTCTCTTTACTCTATGAGTGAGACTGTCAGAGTTATAAGTTTCATCTTGTGCATGGATCTTGATGAGGCTTTACCTTTTTTTCTTTTTTTCTAGTGATTGATTCTAAGATATAGTGGATTTATATTTGCTGTTTTGGCATTAGTTGTTGTTTTATTCAAATAAATTTGGGGAAATAGATCGAGTAGTGTTCAGATCCTTTATGTATCCCTCGTATTATTTTTTTGTAAGGATTTGATTGGAACATAATGTAACGATTAACGATGCCAAAATGAAACTTATTATTTAGTTCTTGCAACGTAACTAGTCATGATCCAAATAAGAACTTGTGGAATGAGCAACTTCAGGTGTTTACTCAAGGGTTCTTGGACTCTTAGGTACTTGTATCAGATAGTCATATTCTTGATTCTTGTACTTCACGAGGTTTCATTCATATCTCTATAGACGTATTTAAATATTTTTAAGCCTTTTCGTATTCGTGTGATGCTCACTTGCTTGAGCATGAACGACAAATCAACATTCACATCAGATTCCATGTGTCAAAATATTAAAATTCTAATTTCATAAACTGAGAAAGACAAATAAATGTGATGAAGGATGGTGACGAGTTAGCTAGCTTCAAGTAGAATATTTTACAGTAACCTTGAGGGAAAAGGGCAAATAATTATCATATTATTAAATGATGTTTGTATTATTTTCTTTTACTGAGTTTTAGATTCTTATTTTGCGACGAAAGAAAAGTTGATTACAAAATGTTGACACACTATCTTTGTAGAGGACAAACGAGAGAAAAGGCCCAAAACCGTCCCTATTTGGGTTAAGACTCAAAGTCATTCTTGAGTTTTCACATGGAGTATTAATAGTCCCTCATGTTTGCAATATTGATGCACTTTTGGTCCTCCTTCAAAATTTTGCCTATTTTTTAACAGTGATTTTATTCATAATTTATGTATGGAATGTTTGATCGTCATTTTATATATTTAGTAGAAATAATAACTCCATGTGAGAGATTGAGAGAAGAAAAACACCTTGTTTTGGTTAGTAGAAATCGTATTGCAGGTAAAGTCGAGAGGTTCATCACGACGATTTCACGTGCAATAGTACAAATTTTTCTTTTCTTGCAATGTCATATGTTAAAATGTTCTTAGTTAAGCTGCAGTAATATTTATACCAAACAGAACAAGGTATTCTTCTTCTCACCTTTTCTCACATAGAGTTATTATTTCTACTACATAAAAAGACGATGGGACATTCTTTACATAAAATTATGAACAAAATTAATGTTAAAAAATAGACCAAAGTTTTGGGGAGGACCAAAAGTGTACCAATATGACAAACATGAGGGACTATTAGTGCTCCATGTAAAAACTCAAGAATGACTTTGAGTCTTATTCCAAAAATGAGGGACTATTTTGGGCCTTCTCTCAGGACAAACTGATGAGGCTTTTCCAAGTGATTAAAGCACTTTGTTTTTTCAGCATGCTTACTTACCTTACTATGTTCAGGTGTGACAGTATCCCCTCTATTTTTGGTAAAATTATTGACTAAATTGATGCTTTAGCTTATTCCATCTAAAAAGATGTAAAAAGAATTTAAATGAAGTACAATTGCCTTATGGATAGTATTTTTCACGACAATTTTACTCATGGTGAGGTAAACTTTTTACCCTTACCGACTATTAAGCTTGCGTTTAGAAATGTAATACGAAATCATGATTTCAAATCTCAATTTCTTCGAAAAAAAAAAACATAATTTGAGATTTTAAATCATGATTTCAATTTTTTTTTAAATGTAAAACTTAGACCCATAAATTTATATTTTATATAAAAAAGAAATGACCCACCGTGAAAGATATATGTACCATAATGTGAAATGATTATATTAAATATAACTACTTAATTATTAGTACTATTATAGCATTATATTGTTGACTAGTGGATCATTACAAAATTATATATATTTGAAATTAAGTGCACAAGTAAGATTGTATAAGAATTGAAAATTTTGATAGATTTTACAACTTGTAGAATTTTTCATAATTATGAGAAAAAACACAACTCAAAAAATCCAAATTGCTTGCCCAAATAAAATTTCAACTTCATGTCAATGTGATTTCAAATTGTGATTCACACTAGCTCCAAATTAATAAATGAATGACATTAGGCGTGTGGTTTTTTCCCCACTTAATCATGTTAATTAATTGAAGCTTATTTATTAAAATAAATAAATGAATCTCTGTATCGGTGTGGTCATCAATTATATTAAACTTTTTATAGTGACTAGTGTAAATTTGTAAACTGAAAATGAAAAAAAAAAAAAAAAGGAAGAAGGTCATTTGTAACTGTAACAATTGATTAAAACACAAATGAATTCAGATACATGATGCCAGCTGACCAATTCAACTACATTGACATCAATCTTGTACATTTACACATTAATATTGGAACATTATTGATTATAAACTTTCATGATTGGTTTTATTATAACTGTTTTCTTAGGAGTATCTTTTAACTGTAGTTGATATTATGGGAATTAGTTAGCTGGAAGAATAGTAATTTGCCTAGAAAACCTGAGACAACAGCTTCACCTATTGCTATTCGAAACGTCATTCTACGAAACATACTCTTTTTTTTCTCATTTGCAATCATTAATCCCTTTGTTTTTACTTAATAATGAGATATGTTCTCACTTGATTAAAGTATATATTTGACCACTTTAATTTGTTGGAAAAAAAGAAAAACACTAACATAATCATTTACTCGATGTAATAGTCTCAAGGTCCACTATCACACGGTAAACCCTAGATTGATGCGCCTAAAGGGCAAAATTTCCAGTTGAACTATGTGAAATGATATAGATTTGTCATTTATTAATAGTTGAAGTCAAATATGTCTTCATTATTGTTAAAATGGGCTAGGTTTGCTCTTATATTCAAACCACGTAAGCTTAGCTAGCACTTGGTGATATATGTGTATTCCAACAATAAACTAAAAGATAAATAGAGGTCGCGTCACATATGCTTCCTACAAAAATAGCTTCATTATACAAATGTACGTACTTGGGAATTATACAAACTCACCTGCGAATTGTACAAATAAGGCAACTTAACTATAACTATAACTCGTAAATATGCAAACTACAGCTATGGGGCACAATTAAGTTTAATTTATTATAGTGGTTATTTGTGGAAATTCTCCTTTATTATCATTTATAAGGTAATCCAATTTAAAACATTACCTCGTGTTCTAAGTTCTAACTTGTGCTGTGTGATGGGCTTTTATTTGAACAGATCTTACCATTTTGGCCCAAATTCATCAATAGGGCCCAAAGACTACATTTCCGGCTAGACTAGGCCCATGACTTAAATAATCCAATTACTATTAACAAATTATATTTTGTTTGAAACGAATTATCATTTGAGAATATTTTGTTTTTCATTATTCTCATTTCATATTGCGGCATAAGTACATTTGTTTTTTATTCATAAAAGGTTATTTGGATTACTCTATCACACAGTGATACAATTGGTAATGCCTCTGCCTTTTTTTTAAAAAAAAAAATTGAAATAAAATTATTTCGATATACTAACTGAAATAATAAAAACTTTTGCTTTAATGTATCATTCTTTACGCAAAAAAACATGCTTTATTAACATTGAAATTATGTTTGGATCAACCGTATATATACACATACAACACTCATGTTGAAAGACTAATTTGAATAAATAAAGAGAATGCAAATCTATTTTTATTCAACTCCTTTGCCACTAATACTTCCAAAATAAAAAAGGTATACTTTGGAGAAAAAATAAATAGGAACAAAACATTTGTATACTCAATAGTTTTTTTTCACACACCTAATGTCCTAATCCCACCAAAAGAAGCAGAAAAGAAATTAAAGGAATTATATAATGAATGTTTTGTGTGATTGTTTGGTCATGTGGGCACTTTACACCGTCCTAATGTTAATTATTTAAGGGACAATAATCACTTAGTCGCTATCTTTGACAATAAAGTAGTTTTAGGACAACTCTCTTATTAATTACTTCCCCTTTTTGCTACCACCATATTTACCTAACTATTATTTGAGTCACCAACCTTTTAAGGTTTAGGTACACTACGTTCTTTATTTCATTATTAATTAAGCTTAAATATTTACAATAACTACTTAATTATTGTACTTAAAGGATGTCAAATAGAAATGTTGAATTGAATTTGAGTGAATAAAAATAAGTGGAGCTAATAAGTAATTCTTGGTCTTTCTTTGCATCTTTTCAAAATACGAGGAAACTTAATTGAAAAGTTTGCCGGGGTCAAATATGCAAAATAATATAAAATGAACTATAGACTAATACTCCATTGAACATATGATTTGCTTTTATCATAAAAGTACTGTATGCTTCAGTATTAAGCAAGCAACATTTTGATTTACACAAATTTTGTTTTTGGAATTTACCATTTTGACGGAATGAAAAAATATTTTAACAAATCTAACATTTTTTAAGAAAAAAATAACTAAAAATTAGGGGTTTGAGAAGAAAAAATAACGGAAGAAATTACAAGTTGATGAATTAAATCTCCACAAACAAAGTGAAAGTGCTAAGTAGTCAATCAAGTTGCATCAACTGATCGAGCTACTAAGCCACCACTAACATATTTGTCTTTTTCTCTCAATTTATATTGGCTATTGCTCCTAATATTTGTGAGTCAATAATTACATTTGTGTGTAAATGAAATGTTACATTACACGGCAACTCAACAAAGCCTACAATAAAAATCATCATATAATTATTACTAAATATATGGAGTATTTATTATACAAAGTATAGTACACCAACTATGTTAAACAATTTATTACGCCTATATGGTTATTTTTTATTTTTGGATTTTGTTTTGAATTCTTATGGAGTACTGAGACTTGCTGACTGCTGTCTTAACTAACTTACCTAGTCCAGTTTAACAGTGAGAATTTTGTCAGTAAAAATTTACTACCATGGAGATAGGGGACACCTGTCAAGAATATATTATCTAGCTTTTGTGTATCAGAAAAGCTTACCAAAATAACTGACCCCACCCCACCACCCTTTCTCTTTGAGTATAAACTTTTCCACCACTAAAATACAAAATAGTACAACACAATATCCCATCATCTTTGTTCTTAGAAGCTTAACAAAAGCAGCCACACTTGTTTCCTTCTTAAATCTTGGAAACCATCTGTTGTTCTAAATACTACTCCTATTTTGTTTGTTTGATTTAGTTATCTTATTCAACAAAATCTGAAAACCCCTTTATTCTTTGCTTCAATTACAAGAAGAAGCTGACTAATGCAACTTTGATAAATTCAAGGAAAAGAGAGAAATTTGGAAAAATGAATGTGGAATATTGGGCTGCAAGAATAAATTCAGCAAGGCATAATCTCTCTGCTGTACAAACAAACAGGCTCAGCAATTATGGTATTTATTTATCATATTGCATCACTTGTTTTTGTCTTATGAATTTTTCTTGAACTTCTTGCCTTATTGTTTCTGTTAGTTAAAATTTCTTGAATGCTTTTATTTAAGTCCCCTGTCTAAGGGATTTTTTAGTACAGAATCTAGTAATCTTTTGAGTATTTGGATTTTGTGTGGTGAATGAGGTTAGGACCATAGAGATTCTTATTTCAGATGCTCAACTCCTTGCTTTTCATCTTCTCTTCTTGACCGTCTTTTGTATGATTTTATGAATAGAGGGATAATTTTTAAATGAAAAAAGATGAGTCAGACTTCCAACATCTACTATATAAATGGATTCATTTGCCATTCAACTTTTTTGACTTAGAGAAAATACAAATAACCATGGGGTGGATGACTTGCTATTCCACTTATTTATGTCATTTGCTTACATAATTTACTTCCTAAAGTGCAAAGCACACGATGGTATCTTTTGAAAATCAAGCAGATAGTCTCTCAAATGTGGATAATACTCAAGGAGTAGAGGATGTAAGAGCCTGGTTCCCCTGCCCTTTCTGTTATGTTGAAATTGAAGTCCAGATGCTTTGCAACCATTTGCAAGAAGAGCATTGCTTTGACTTTAAAAACGCGGTAATGCAGACAGCTGATGTTAATGGTTTCCTATGTTACATTATTAAAACATGTGTTGTGTCAAATGGGAATGAACAATGAAACATACTAATTTCTGTTGTTTTTCTTGAACAGGTTTGTCCCATATGTGCTGCAACATTAGGTAAAGATCCTCTGGGGCATTTTATGGTACAGCATGCACAATCAGTCAAGGTAAGCTTAGTTCACTGAGAAGTGAGAAGTACACAAGTTTTCGATTATTAGCATCTAGTAGTAAGCAAACACCTCTCTTCCTACCTATTTATTTTTTTGCAGAGGAAGAGAAAGTACCCGAAGTCAGGCTTCTGGAATAATACAACAGCAATAAGTGGCAAGGACCCCCACGAAGTAAATTCGTTCTTCTGCACAAATTTAGGGGTTGGTCGTTACAATGTGCCAGAACCTGCTCCTGATCCCCTTCTGCTGCCATTTCTATGTAGTGTGGCTCCTTCTGATCCTAAAGACAGTCCACAAGATAACTCTCTTGGCAGTGTTGCTGCTACTCCTGATGTAGAAAGGTAACTGTTGAGGAAAATTTATTCGATATGCAGACATATAATTATTCCGCTTTCCTGAAAGTTAAACATAAAACAAACTGGAATTACTAGTGCTAAATGTGAAATAAAATATAAGCAAACTTGCAATTCCTACTAAAAAAGTGTACCTTTCTGTAATAGTTGTCACTGGAATGAACAGAGAATCTATGTAGGTGGTGTTCTTTCCTTCTTTCTCAACCCAAAGCAAGTCAACTTCTTGAGAAACCAATGTATGCCATTCAACGTAGATTCAGCTTCTTTCTGGTGTATCATGTTTAGTACCCCATCATGTTGAAGTTTGGACTTATCGTTTTTGGCATACAAGAAGACACTGATGAAAGGGCAGTGATGAACACATTAAACATATGAAACAAAGGTACCATGGCTTGATATGTCCTGTGAATTCTACCCTCAGCCCTTTGAATTAAATGCTGACTGATGCCAAAATGGACCATCCTGAGGTATCATTGTTGTGCCAAACTATTGCTTAATTGTAACATGCAGGAGACTCTAGATTTATCAATAACTGATGCGCCCAGATTATGGATGTAAATTAGTCTAATTATATAGCTAGACAAGTTAATTTTCTTTCTCCTATAACACCCCACCCCCCAACACACACACACAAAAGAACAACTGGAGCAAGAGCGAGTTTCAAGAGGAAACTGGCTGTGCAATTCAATCATGGTATTGATAGTAGGGTGACTGAAATCTATTTTTCTTCTGCAGCAGCAAAATGCCAGTATGTGATCCAGCCCTGGAAGAACAGTATGAAGAGAAAAGGCAAAGAGCTGTGTTTCTTCAAGAGCTTATTGCTTCAACTATCTTCTAAGATGTGCATGACCAGACGGAGGATTCAACCCAACCAAGAGAACAGCTTTAGAACGTATGTATGAGAATAATGGTTCACGGAAACATATTTATAGGTGCTATATGTATTCCAGTACTAGCTAAAGTCTCGAATTATCTAATAACTTCATGCATGGCTAGAAACTGTTTACATGAACACATATGCACTGCATAGTATTTGTATCCAAACAATGCAAGTGCAAATTGAGAGTTTTCAAGTGTGTTGGTACTTTGGTGAAGTTCAGATAATAGGGATTATGGAGTAATTTATTTTCCTTTCCTAAAATGTTTGTTCTATAAATTCTTCATTGACTGCTTAACAGAAGTTGATAAACTAGATTTAACATACACATTGAGTAACATTTCTCTTTATCTAAATGCGAAGTATCAGAATTTGACATTCAAAATCCCTTGCAACTCATAAATCACCATGATAATTTTAGAAGGCCAAACTATCTTCAACACTATTCTCTTTGAAACAAATTCTTCCTGAATGTAGTCATCGATATGTTGTACATAAGTACATTTGTTTAAAGCTGTGTAGCTAACTGATAATACCAGTTAACAGAGAGACTAAACTTGATCATCATTTCTTTTATCAGTTTTCCAATTCTTGAAGGTGCTTAAATTTCACATATCATTAAAATTCGAGGTAGTTTTTCTGCAAATGAGGTACTACTCTCAATAGACACATAGCCAAGAAACAAGCATGTTGGTCTACCAAAAGACTCCACCTACATTTTTTTAAATAATCGTGGTGTCTAGGTCAACTTGTGTGCTGTTTGCCTAATTATATGGGGTACGTGTTACCTCCCACCAGCATATGGGGTACACTCCTGGTTCTCCATTCCCCTTTCACTCCATACTGTACGTTTCAGTTTTACTGAACCTTTCTCCTTCAAGATGAATCAAGAGAGCTTATCTGATTCCATCAACATACAGGTCACCTTTTATGCAACCCAAACCCAAACACAAACACCAGATAGGAAAACCCGTTTCAGTTTTGATTAACTCATCAACACAGCTATATCTAATCATATCTAATAAAGCTTCTCCAAACAAGAACTCTTTACTCTGTTAATGGTTCCTTGCGATGAGAGTCAACTACATTCTGGGAACAGCACCTACCAAGAAACCCCACTAGTTGCTGGTGGTACATATACCAGGAGACCAAGGTTTACAGTAAAAGATACATGCAATGATACCAAAATCCAGCTTGGTCCAACTGAATTTAGAAATAATTGGACAAGAGAAAAACCATTGAATCACTAACTCACTAAAGATCGTATCCTGCAGTAGAACAAAAAGTACTCCAACAGTATACACACCATCACTATGATCATCAACAGGTAACTAGATGTATCAATCAATCAAACACACCTCAATCTCAAACTAGTTTCCACACATCTAGTAAAAAACATATATGAACCAGATTATTCAGCAGAAAATGCCTCAATGGCAAGTAAAACAGACAAGCACCAAACAGTGGACAACGATGGTCCATAGAAATATAATGGGCTTTTGTCCTTTGAAATATTTATGCATACTCTATTCTCATTATATTACATCTTTTTTTCAAGCCTAGATTTTGCAGCATCACTCACCAAAATTCGATAGCATCCCATATTAACTAGCTCTTTAAAAAACAACGTTTCCAACAGTGAAAAGTAATGAGATCAATGGTATTGATCACGCACATGCATTCAGCCAACATCATTTTCTAGCTGAATACAGACATAATGCTCCTTGATTCTTTGTTTCATCTTTCCTTGCCCAAATGGTACCATTGCATTGAAAAATAAATACCATTCTAACTAGGTAAATGAAAGATGTTTGAGGAAAGTGCAGATCCATGAAACTTACCTAAGCAAGTTAGCTATAACATTTCATGCACAAAGACAAAGGTCTTGCAAGTAATCCTATCCCTCTATTTTGTAGTTCAGCAATAGTAGTTATGCTTGAGATGGTAAAAAGAAACTGATTGCACCCTCAGTGATAATAGTTGTGCTTGCAATAATGGCATAACTCGGGTGACATACAAGTGGTGTAGCAGGGAAACGGAAGAAAAATGTGGAGTTAACAAGATTTGCCATCATGAATGACATCAGACCAAAAATATTTGAAGAAATGTTGCTGTATCATTCATGAGTCGTGACAACAGGAGTTGTGCATGTTTGATTCAAAACAAAAGGGCTGCAAAGCTGCAGTTGATAGGGGCCCATAGGAAAAAGCTCTGCTCAACAGCTTGATTCACACCACTTAAAACAGTAAATATCAAACTTTATATAGCAAATTACATGCTATGACGTTCATTTTCAACAGATCTTACAAGAGATCAACTCAACATTAGAGGTTGGAAGCAAGATCCATTATTTGTCCAGAAGACATAAACAAAACTGTCAAATCCAGAGGCATAAAACACAGTCATTCATTAGCTCAGCCTAGTAAAACATGCAATCTAGTAATAATAGCCAGCGAGAACATCTTTGAAGACAATTACAGCACCACACATGAAAAATGACAGCCATTGCGAGCATTTTTTGAGCATTATTACAGGAACAAGCATGAAGGATGACACAACAGACCATCTCATTCTGAGGTTAATAAGCAATAGGTAAATGACATTTTTTGTAGGGTAATTTCTACATAGCTCATCAAAACACATAAGACCAAGGACTGACAAGTTCCAAAATAGAACCAACTGACCATTCTCAGATAGTTCTACTCGGGGATTATAAGCCACAATTGACAATAACAATTAAGCATCACTAAACAAGTTCTAATGAGGTTCTACTACATACTACTTACACGGGAATCTCACGTCCATCAATTCTAGTTTCTAAACAACATAAGTTGTTAAAATAAAATATCTCAGTTTACTTTTTTTGGGTGTTACCTAACAGCATCGATTCATCAAAACAAATATCAAATGCACCTAATTTCATTGGCATGTTAAAGTCGAGTTTCAATCAAAAGTATGATTTTTTCCTGAGAGAAATTAAACGTACACAAGATACAAAATGTTCTCTTTCTTTTCAAACAAACAAACAAAAATTGAAGCAAACTCGCAAAGGTGCACTAGCATTGACTTATAACATAGTCGAGTTTCAACCAAAAGTATGATTTTTTCCTGAGGGAAACTAAACGTACACAAGATACAAAATGTTCTCCTTCTTTTCAAACAAACAAACAAAAATTGAAGCAAACTCGCAAAGGTGCACTAGCATCGACTTATAACAAGATTTCTCCAACTAACCTATGATCTAAAAGAAAAGAAGTAACCAAAATGTTGCATATATGACAAGGGATTAAAAATATTGCATGACAAGGACCGGACCATTTTGAATGGAAATGCACTGCTGCTCGTTGATCACTCAAGAATTTTCTGAATGACACCAGCTCCAACAGTCTTTCCTCCTTCCCTGATGGCAAATCTCATTCCTTGTTCACAAGCCACAGGCATAATGAGCTCAACCACCAAGTTCACACGATCACCAGGCATGACCATCTTAGATTCGTCTCCTTTATCAGTGGTAATGGAAGTAACCTTCCCAGTTACATCAGTGGTCCTCATGTAAAATTGAGGCCTGTACCCCGAAAAGAAAGGGGAATGCCTGCCACCCTCCTCCTTTTTCAGGACATACACAAGAGCTTCAAACTTGGTGTGAGGAGTGATTGTTCCAGGTTTTGCCAACACCATTCCTCTCTGAATATCAATCTTCTGAATACCTCTCAACAACAATCCCACATTATCTCCAGCCATTGCTTCATCCAAAATCTTCTGAAACATTTCAACCCCAGTCACGGTAGTAGACCTGGTGTCCCTTAATCCTACAATATCAACTGTCTCTCCAACCCTAACAGTCCCTCTCTCTACCCTCCCTGTCGCCACTGTACCTCTACCAGTGATTGAAAACACATCTTCAATAGCCATCAAAAAAGGCAACTCAGTTTGTCTTTGGGGAATAGGAATATAATTATCGACATTGTCCATTAATGTAAAAATCTTATCAACCCATTCATTTTCACCTCTCTTAATACTAGGATTTTCCATTAAAGCCTCTAAAGCCAAAAGAGCAGAACCAGAAACAATAGGAATATCATCACCAGGGAACTCATAACTAGACAAAAGCTCTCTTACCTCCAACTCAACAAGCTCAAGAAGCTCTTCATCATCAACCTGATCTTGCTTGTTCAAAAACACCACCATATTAGGGACACCCACTTGTTTAGCAAGCAAGATATGTTCTTTGGTCTGTGGCATTGGGCCATCAGCACCGGAAACAACAAGAATAGCTCCATCCATCTGGGCAGCACCAGTAATCATATTCTTGACATAATCAGCGTGACCAGGGCAGTCCACGTGGGCATAGTGTCGGTTCTCAGTTTCGTACTCAACAGTAGCCGTATTAATAGTAATCCCACGAGCACGCTCTTCTGGGGCGGCATCAATTTCATCATACTTCTTGGGAGCGGAATTACCCATAGAAGCAAGAGCCATGGTTAAAGCAGCAGTAAGGGTAGTCTTTCCATGGTCAACATGGCCAATAGTACCAATATTGACATGGGGTTTCTTCCTCTCGAATTTGCCACGGGCAGCACGGACAGTGAAGCGGCGTTGGTGGTGGGTGGTGGGAGACGTAGCGGCGGGTGAGTGGAGGAAAAGGGTGGAAAAGTTGGGGGTAAATGAAGAGGATAGAATAAGCTTGGATGGTTTGGTAGCGGAAGGAAGAAGGGGATTAGAAGGGTTTAGGAGCTTAGGACAAGAAGTGGCGGTGGCAGCCGCTGCTGAAATTGAAGCCATGGCGAAGAAGGATAAGAGTGAGGATTGGGATTTGGAAGAAATTGGGGGAGAAGTGAGAAGAGAAGGAGATTATATCCTTGGCAGCAAACAAATAGGGCCTCTCATATAGTACTCATTTTCAAGGAGATTTTTTTTTTCTACCTATTGGATAACACATGAAATCCAATACTTATATATGCTCAATTTTTAAATTATTTAGTATAATACATGAAGGGGTTGTTTGCTAACGGATTAGAGCTGTACAGACATTAGTAATACAAAAATAAGTCTGCACAGAATTTATATTCTACTTCACTTGTATCTATCCCCTTAAATAAACAAGATGAATATGATCCATTTAGTTTTCATTGACTACAATAAATTTGGTGCAGATGCTATTTGCAATTTTCTTGGTCGAACGATTAGACAATATAGTACAGAAATGACATAAGTTTTGGTGATTTTTGCACCAGTAATGTCTTGAAGGTGAGGGCCATTTCTGTGGCTAAAACAAAAGAAAATGATTCACTCATTAAAGTCTCTCTTTATGCCACGTTTCTACTTCAGGTACTCTAATTTGAGACTTTCCAATATTGATGTACACAAAAACTCCCAATAATTATATGCAATTTTATCCCCCGTTTCTTTATTAAAAAATTTGTCCTCTTCTCTTTTTCCTTTTAACCGCAAAATATCTTTAAACCTGTGTCTAATTGTCATTGATTCAAGGAGGAAAAGCAAATTACTTCATTCAAAAGACTATATATCCTGTAAAAATAAAAAGGGTGAATAGCAAGCAATGATCTTCTCACAATGAATGTAGCTCTTTACGGGTTTATAGAACATGATTGATAAAATTAAAAGACATGTGAAGGTTATATCTCAACAGGCGTGATTTCAAACCAATTAATATTTGCTAATTACAAATGTAAATATATACAAGTATACACTTCACGAAAATGTAAGAACCTATTGTGGCTGCAGCTCGTGGCATCATACATGAATATGAGAATTTAAATCCGTTTCTGCTGGGCAACAAGATCTTCCGAAGGAACTCGTCGTCTGGCAACATAAAATTGAATATGTTGTCCAACAATAAACTCACCTAAGGCTAATTGAAGCACCGCTCAATGACAGATCACTCTCCCGCTTCCTCTTTCAAAATTACGGCAATTCCCAATCCTGAACTGATGTTTCCCTTGACAGAGCTGAAACAGCATCTAAAACTAGGTCCATTCAAAACACTTCCAGCTACTGAATTTTGCATGTAACCATTGCCAGCAACTCTAAAGTTTTTCAGCATTCTGGAACATCTTGAAACCTTTAAGGATAAGTAACATGATTGGTAGTAACAGTCAATCAAAAGTAACATGATTGGCATAATCAAAGAACAACCTTAGTTGTATCCACAGTTTAATAGCACATAATAAGACCGTAACACTTACATTTTCAAAGAGGAGCTTGGGCCTTCAGAGTTTGTACTGGAGCAGCCTCTTTCGTTTCGTCTATGGGGAGATAACTTGTGACCACACATAGCAAGCACTCCACTGCGTATCTCAGGAGGAAGTTTGCTAATAACATCTGAGATAACCAAGTCATGTTTCTCTCTGAGCGCATCAAGCTCCTTACGCTGCTCATCTACCAGCGTCTCAAGTTTCTCCACAATATCTCCAATGTCATCTGAACATTTGTTGCTGCTATGAGTTTTTCTTTCCCCTGATGAATGAAGCCCAGTCTCGGAAGTTAAATCAGCAGATTGTTTATTATCACTTGAGTTTGATTCTGGAATCACACCAGCCTCTTCATCAATATCATTTTCAGTTTCACTCTCTTCATGCTCAAAGGCACCATCACCTGAGCTGCTTCCCTGTTTATGGCTGATAGGTGATTGCCCGTTTTCTTCAGTCCAGCTACTTTCGGGAATTGGTGAATCTGCCTGTGACAGGTTTGAAGGACCCAGTCTGAGTGGAGAGCTCGCACTACTGGTTGTTTTTGGTGAATCAGACCAGTACTTACGACCTGAAGGAAGTCTTTCCAACATAAGACCGCCAGAAAGAGTGGAGTTCATTGTTGAAGGGGAAACATCATCACAAGCTCCAGAGGTACTGCTCTCAGAAGGAGCAACTTCACGAGCTTCACTGCTCTCAGAAGGAGCAACTTCATCCGTGATGTCATTGCTAGAACACTGTTTTGGTGCCCAATCTGGGATATATGACCGGATTTCTGAATCAATCATATCAGCAATAGCAGAGACGTCTTGATCTGTCAGGTCCAACTCTTCAACCATTTCGCTAGCAACAGCATTTGCTGTATCAACTTCAATATCAAAGGGGAAGTGAATATTCCTAATATGACCTGAGATACAGGGCAAATGTCAAGCTATTGAAGTGAATCATCTTAGTTTGGTGGAGAAATAAGGAACAAGGCATAACCTGTAGAGTCAGTTATTCGCAGTTTGAGAAAAATTGTGTTTAGGTCCTTTCTTTGGCCCTGTACTGTGAAATCCCTGCATCCTTCAGGCACATGGTCCTGAGGACTTCTTCCACTATCATCATCACTCTTATCTGCAAGATCCCAGAAGTGTCAACATGCTCCAGACATATCTATGTGTAGGTAAAATTATATAGTTACCTGCATGTATGGGGTGGGAACTCAAGGATCTAGATATGCTTCCAGAATCATCATCTGACCGGAGAAAGGGGTCCATCAATAGTTCCTTAGCAGACAGACGCTCAGAAACTTTTGCTATACATTTTTCTATAAATGCTTTAACTCCAGGATCCTTTACTTTTGCCAATGATGCAGGCCTAATTCCCTTCAAGGATGGTAGGTATAATATTTTAGCATTGAAAATCGAAAAACTGATCCAAGAAATCAAATGTCAATAAAAACATATATATATCCTTCGATCAATCCATAAATATCAAAATTACAGTCATAGAAGAATTTATATTGTCAACTAACACTCAGAATGAAATCATCAATGTAGGACCACTACCAATAGCATCCCAAAAAGTAAAAATAAAGAATCAAAAAGTAGACTAACATATTGCCTTTCGTATATTTTAGCTGCCAAACAATGAAAATCAATGAGTAAGCTTCCTGGCTTTTCTTTGAGTCATAATCACATATATAAAACGAATTACTTCCCTCTAACCCTTTATTTTAAGTGGTAAATTTTTTTAAAGTAGAGTAGAAATTTAGTGTTTCAGAGAGAAAGTAGACCCACAATCAGTGATAGTTTGAGATTCTATAAGGAGGTTGCTTATCCCTTTGAAGTAATAAATTATCAAAATGCTATGAAGGTAAAGAAACAATATTTTACTTAAGGAAAGTGGGCAGTATTTTGAGAGCCAGATGGAGGGAGTAGGGTAACCTGAGCTAAGCACTGAAAGTGCCTGATCATCACAAGGAAAAGAACAAAAATAGCCATTCCCAACACAGCCCAAGCGTTCTTTATAAATGTTCTATTGGCTTTTCTGGTTTAGTACAAGAGAATATTTTCCTTCTTTTCAGTACCACCCTTATGGTTATGCCCACATCTGTCGCTCTATCATTTGACTTGTTCAATTTCTAATTACTTATGGGTTGAAGGCTTTGGCTCAAAGGCGAAAAACACTAGGTATTTCTTCTCATTCCACCTAAACCGAGTTTCACGATATTTGTGCTTGTGATAGGTAATAGGTCCTGTGGAATAGTCGAAGTTGGTGCAAGCTGGCCTGGACACCATCGTTGTAAGAAAAAAAACGTAATATTGCTTTGGGTTCCAACTATGTTTAAGCACATTCAACATTTTGTCTTACTTATGATTATATATATCTAAATCATTTCTAATTTATTACATGCCTACAAATGGAAAAAAACACATGTTTCTGGATAAACAAACTAAATGGTACGATGTATTTATTAAAACAATCAGAGAAGTCTTGACCGAGTCCACATACTAGTTAAATTTAATATTTATTTTGACAGATACAGATAGCAAAATGTTTATGACACATTAGGGTACATCATTCAAATAAATATAATTGAATTACATACATAGTTACTGGATATTTTATCTCTTTGTTAAAGAGACTAGAATATTCTACCAAAGAGAGAGAATTTGATCTCAAATGAGCTTGGGTCTATATAAAACAGTTGATGACAGCAAGTTATGGAATTTATTTATTCCTCAATGGTAAATAATCAAATTGACACTAAGATAGAAATTCCCAAGGGAGAGCGGTTTCTTTTGGGGAAAATTGACAATTGTAGACTTCTCTAGAAAGTTGAAATTCCTTGAGAATTCCCTGTTGGGATTGGTGTTATCACAAGAAATATGACAATTATCTTCAAGTAGTCCAATCACAATGCTTTCAGGTAGTTGTCTAGGACGGATAAAATATTGTCTTAAACATATTAGCTATTAAAAATGGAAGTCATAATTCCAGTATGCCTGCAGATTCATAAAGCTTCAACAGAGTGCCCTTCATATCACTGGAAAAAGTATGATGTGTTGTCCATAATAAACTGTAAATGCAACATTTGCCAATTCCTACATTGCCTATTGCATTTGAGTAAGTAATATAGAGATAAATCAAGAAGACGAATAATCTGATTTGAAGGCCAAATCGATCAAACAAACCATTTTTTACTTTATTAGGATTCACAGTGATGTGGCACGTGGAACTTTCAAATTTTGGATGAGCCTCTGGTTACCACCCTTCCAACAAATTAAAAACAAAGTAAATAAATTAATAGAAAACACAAAGACTGAAAGAGCAGTGAGTAACACCCATCACCACCCCCACAGTGTGGGGCAACACCAAACCGTCTTTGACAGCAAACTGAGATTAAAGTAGACAATGACGAATCCTGAAGGAAAAATCTCAATTGAATGCAACTTACAAAGACAAACTAAAAATCGAAAATAACATACTTTAGTCAATAGTTTCACAAAAGATATTTCCAACTAAGTGGGTCGGATGACATCGCTTGGTATAATGTGCATCAACCCTTGAACCTATACATCACCGAGATTCAAGATTTAAGCGTCTCAAGTGAGTTGTTAACACCACTAATGAGTCTCTCAATGGATTCATATATTCTTAAAACACAGAAGAAGCAAATATCAGATGCCTAGTTGTAGAGTAATTAAGGTCAGGGTGGATTGAGTATCTCCATGAATTCCTATATTGTTTTTTCACTCCCTTTCACCTGTTCTTTTCTTCTCTTTCAGTTCTCTCTATTTTTCCTCTGAGTTATCTTTTCCACGACTTCCATAGAAATATTCTTTTTATCTTTTTTTGAATCAGATTTCTTTTCACTTTCTCTTTCCCTTTTTTCCAAGCCCTTACTCTGCTCATGTATTCGCTTTTGATGGCTGTCTTGTATCAAAGGTTTAGACTGATGTCTTCTTCCCCTCATAGACATTATTACCTCAACCACCAAAAATTTTTCTCTCTTCTTCAGCCTCTTCTCAACTACAATGTAAACTAAGGCAGCAATGTCTTTGTCACCATCACCATGGCGAGGCATCTAACACTACTATCGATGCATTATCCAGATGCCTTGTGTAACTGTCCCCAAGGCCCAAGGTCAAGGTTAAGCGATTGAATCTCTACGAGAATTCCTGTATTTTTTTTCTGCCTTCTCTTTACTCTGTTTCGTCTTTCTTCTCTTTTAGTTTTCTTTATATTTTCTTTTAGATTTATTTCCCAAGATTTTCTTGCAATTTTCTTTAAACTGATGGTGATATTTTTCTCAATCCCATCTTCCAATCAGTTTCTTTGGCCAACATCAGTTTTTTAGGCTCTCTTGTATCAAAGTCTTAGTCTATTGTCCTCTCCCCCTGCCTAGATGCCTCAGCCACAGGTCTTTCGGCGCTGTCTTCTCAGTCTAGACTTAGCCACCCTGTAAGTGAGGCTGCAAGGCCTTGTCACCATCACCACCATAGTGAGGAATCTAGCACAACTATCCATCTCTTTCTCAAGGTTCATCTTACGTAATCGATTGGACCCTCCTCCATTATTACTTCAGTACCTCACATGAAAACTAAAATTTGTGCAATTTGAAGCAATATAATTTTCACTTCTTTTATATCACGAGAAGTTATCCTCTTATATTTACCATATCTTGTGCTAAGTTTAAGATCTGTGAATTTATCAAAGAATATAGCACAATGGAATTAAAGATCCATACAGGCAATATCAACTAGTTGAAACTAAATCAAAATTATTGTTGTTACACTACACTAGGTCTGGGTAGGGATAAGTGCAAGATTTAGAGAACCTCTAATTTTAGAAACTTCTTAAAGTTCCTTAAGAGAAGTTGGCTACAGTGTTCAAATGAAATGGATCAGAATACAGTGGAATATAAAAAGGATTCATATTAGTGATTCCAACTAGTTTAGAATTGACCAAATTTACTGTACTATCAAACAAATTTAAACAAAACAAAATGAGCAGAATCAAATTGAACCTAACTGATGTATGCTTAGGCACCTTTGGTTTCTCAGCTCAGCAGTTTAAGAATCAAAATGCTGGAAACTGGACAGCCATTTATGCAGTTTCTGTTCCTACTATGTGAAGCGTGTAGTGGTAAAGTTTGAGGACACAAGAAAACAGAGAACATAATAGATGCACAAGAAAGACATGAATTCTTACTGATGTTACTTTCTTATATATCTGGGCAGCATTCGTACACTCAACATATGGATACTCAAAAGTCACCAGCTCCAGCAAGCACATGCCAAAAGCATAGATATCTACTAGCTCATTATATTCCTCCTCATAAAGCTCTGGTGCCATGAATTCTGGAGTACCTGAGATTGAATATAGAATTGCACTGGTAAAATTAAAGGACCATCTGAATAACACTAACAATAACAGTCTTGGATAGATGCAAAAATTAGCAAAGTGAACTAAGACTTTACCAATGACACTGTGAGCTGAACGAGCCTTACGAAGAATTGCTGCGAGTCCCAAGTCACCAATTTTCACCTCCCCTTGGTTACCATTGACAAGAAGATTATCACACTTAAGATCTCGATGAATAACTGGAGGGTCGTGACCATGTAGATATGACAGTCCCTCCAATATCTGCCGAGACCAATTCTTGAGTGCTCGCAAATCAACCTTCTTATGTTTTTTGCGGTATCTGCATAATCGTACACAATGGGAAGCTCATAATATGACCTTACCTAGGGAGGAGGCATTGAGCAAATGCCAGAAGAAAAGAAGTAGAAAACAGAAATATCACATACTGTCTTAAATTCCCAGAAGTGAATATTTCAGTAATGATGTTGATATTCTCAGTCTTTGTGTCAACCCAAGAGTTGTAAAATTTGATGATATTCTTGTGCTTGAGGGTTTTAAGCAAATGAACTTCAGAATAAAGACGCTCCAAGTCCACTTCATTCCTCAAGAGATCAGCAACTTTAACCTGATTCCAAGCTACTTCTATTCCTTCCAATTCATCAAACGCTCGATATCTATTTCCCATTAGTAAGTCAAAGAATCGACAATACAGCACTTACACAACAAACATTATAAGAAAAAAAAAATGTAAAAAATGGTAAACAAATCATACACATGCAAAGGTGTTTGATAAAGGATACACTTTCTTAAATGCTCCTTTCCCCAGAACCTCTTTGTACTGCATAAAACAAAGAGAATCAACTCCATAACTCAAATGCAGAATAAAATTATCATGTTTACCAGTAAATATAACAATATTATCACCAGCAGATAAATCTCCAAATTTTCTATTAAAATTAGCTGTAAAATGAGTTTCTAATTAGTGAGAACTGACCCGTCCGTAACGACCAGTAGGATCGAGCTCCACGAAGTCGGGCTCAGATTCAGAATCGTCCGGTTCCTGCTCCGACACTGAATCCTGGTGCATTCTCTTCGTTCAATGAATCGAAATGACACAAAATTCAGAACCCTAGCTCTTCAATTGAATCAAATCAGTCAAAAAAATCTCCCAATTTCTACACTAACATCCACAATTCAGTAACAATTTTGATTACTCTGTTGTCCTTCAGGTAGGCAGTATAGAGGACTTTACGTAGGTTTTGGTGAGTGACGAATCGTGTAAAGGAAAAAGGAAGGCTGAGAAAAGAAGGAAAAAGGGGGTTGTGATTTCTGATTCTGAAAACGTATAAGCGGAGGGAATCGGCTTAACTGATTGTGACCGACGGACTCTTCCATTTTTTCCTTTTTTTCCGATTTTGTATTACTCTTATTTAGTTTCATGTTTTTATTAGTCAAACTCTGGAAGCTTGTGTGGATACTTATGGAAAGTCAATGGAGTTGGATCCTCAAATTTGCTTGTTTTGAATAAATATTAAAGATACTAGCACACTTGTGGAACGTTTAAGGAGACATTTGGCAAATACAGCCAAGTGCGTGCTCATTTTTTCTGTCTAGTTCCACCTGCCTAAGTGCCAACATAACCGTCTTCCGTCTTAATTTATGTAGTATAATTTTTAAATTAATAAATAATTAATTTTTAAAAAGAAATATTTTTTCACAAGTGTTACTACACGGATTATACAAAAAAAATAAAAAATGATCACGATTTAGGCATGAAAGCAATAGATGTGAGGTAAGCGTTTTATCTCTACAAATAAGATATTGGAGTATGTACATATCCTAATTGTCAAACACCTCACATTCATAATTTATATGAAGGTAATTTGAAGAAAAAGAAGACTTGAATAAATATATTATAATATTTATCTGATCATAAAAACTATTGTAATGGTAATATGAGAAGTTTAAATTAAAGTATTTTTAAGAAAATAGAGTAATAAGAAAATGTGACACATAAAATGAAAATGAGCAAATATTTACTATTTATGGCCGATGCACTTAAATTTAGTAGGTTATGATGTGAACAAGAAAATTTATTGATTTTCAAATCAAACTTTGGGAAAAAAGGTCGAGTAGGACAATCTGATGCACAAAGCATTTCGCGTTAATAGATTCGAAATATGAACACTCTTATTCGAATTGTGTAGGCGGATGTTTAACATTTAGAAACTTTTATTATTTTTAACGCTAGATACTAGTTATGGATATTTGATTTATAAGTTCGACAAATTATATTCTTCAACTTGTGAAGAGCACCACTTATATTATGGAGTCGTGAGGACATTGAAAAGGAATATAGTGAACTTATAAATTAATAATGAAATTTTCCACGAAGATACATGCATTCCAGAAAGATGTAATATGAGCATAATTTAGACATGAAAGCAATATAAATTTGATTTTTATTGGAGAATGAAAGAGATTTCATTTAACTTAAAGTTAGTCCAGCTAGGCCAAGGAAAATCCATTTTTTTAGGCAAGAGAATAATTATCTCTACTAATATGATATTGTATATAACTCACAAAAATATTAGGGATTATCAAAACCTTAAAAATAATCAATCATTCCATCTTTTTTTTTCTTGTCAACATATTATTTTATTGAGTTAGATTGAATATGGAAAAAAATAATCATAAAATTGCACTTTTCTCATCAAATGAATTGGTCTTTAATTTTTGCCCTTCAAACAGGCTGATCTTTAATTTTTGTCCTTTAACAATCGAACTTATGCATGGTAATGGATAAGTTCTTTAGAAACTAAAGTCATGCATGTGCATAACTTGTAGAATATTACGATACAAAATGATAAATTTAAATGCTGCAAAAAAATATTATTTGTTATGAGGAATACAAATTAAAGACCAACACTAAATAATAAGGGGTGAAAGTGCAAATGACATCTAAAGTAATTTGATTAGTAATGTACTTTAGTAGTCTAGTTTCCTTTTCTTTATAAAAAATTATAGCTCCTTCGACAGGATCGGAGAATTATAAAAATTATAGCAACTTCGGTAGAATTGAAGAAGACGTGTAAGACATCGAGAGGTTGAGATTTTTTTATTATAAGACGTCTAGAAGTAAAGTTAACTCAAAATTACGAGGAAAAATATATATACAAAATTAGTATTTATATCAAATCGATGAATATGCGGTATATATGTCACCCGCACAAACTTTTATCAACAACTCCTAGTTGTTACTAAATATATATAAATAAATATAACTAATGCAGGTTGTGATGAGTACTTAATGTAACAAAACAATGCTAGGCCAAAGTATATAGTAATTAAGTTAAATATAGGAAAAGCTAGGGAACATTGACATGTGCTAACCAAAATAATTGGGTCGTATATTAACGTTTTCTTCACTGGATTTTCAGTGCTCCATTCTCAGTTGTTTCATTTACAAGTATCTGTTTTTTTTAATAAAATTAGAATTTGTGTAGTACTCATGATGCGATAAATGCTCACAACTAATAAGAGCTGTTACCACATGGGCTTTTCTCATAAAAGAAATTAATTCACCGACACTGTGAATTAAAAAAGTTATATTTGCTTAACATTTTAACAAGTTACACATGTGATGAAAATAATGTTGTTAATTACTATCGTCAAGAAATGTGGTGAGATATATGAATTGTCTCTTTGTTATGAATAAGTGGTCTCAAATTCTAGCGTTGAAATGGAGAAATTCCTAGTAAAATGATCAAGTTTTCTCCTAAATGTGAATCTAAATTAGTCGAATCAGTGAATTTCAAATACCAAATAATATAATTTGACTCAAAAAGAGGTTGTTATTGTTTTAAAAATGATCAATAGACTACTTCATAGCCTTTCACGTAATTCAGGTGGTGGTTTTGGGTGGGAAAAATAACATTTTGATGAAACAAAAAGGCAAATAAATTAAAAGAGATTAGAATATGATTTTTTGTGAATGAAATGGATGTCATTATCATATAATGGAATAATTCGCCGCACAAAGTCATATATTATCCTTGGGAAGGAAATGAGGTAGGCCATTTTCTTGTAGGTTGTTAAGATGAACTTGTTCCAAAGTTCCAACATGTATTACGCAACACTACATGTGCCTGTTTCGTTTTGAATCTTCTCATAATGACAACAACAATTTACCATATATATGACACTTTCCATTCTTCATCAACTCACATTATGCCTGGACATTTTTGAGCGTTTAATGGGTCATACTCTGATACTATTTAAAGAAATGAATCTAGAACTTAACTCAATCTTAAAAGTTAATAAAGTAAAGTCGAAGATAAGACTTCAAGAACATGGTTGCACCATTAAAAAGAAAGGAAAAGATGTATTTAGTAACATGGGTGCACCACTAAACAAAAAAAAAAGGAGAAAAAAAAAAGTCATTTAATGGGAATTGATCTCTAAATCCTCTAGGTAAATAACTCAACATTCAATCAAGTATGTACACCATTTAATCTTTTTGTAGCATAGGTGTCACATAGAGGTGTATATGGCCAGGTTGGTTCGGATTTTTTAAATATCAAACCAAACCATTTGTGTCGGATTTTTAAATTTATAAACTAAACCAAACCAATAAAACTTGGGTTTTTCAACCTCTGGTTTTTTCGGATTTTTTCGGGTTTTTCCGGTAAAGTAGTCATACAAACATATAATTTACTTGTACTTCAAATATTTCTTTAGTACCATATACAACTATCTAAGGTGTTTCTTACAAAAATAACACAAAATATGATATAATTAATGACACTAAAATATCCAATAAAAATAATAATAATGAAATCGCGTAAAACAAATATTGCAAATTAACAAGTCATAATGAAAATGTTCATAATTTAAAAGTATTAAATCATGCTAAAATAAGTTCAATAAGTATTAGTTACATGACTAAATATTAAAGAAAACTAAAATTAGATTATGTATTTTAATTATCTAAACTAATGTAAAACCAAAGAACAAATATTCAATATTATTGTTATTCTTAGTGTTGAATTGATTTTCTTTTTGCATTAGTATTAATTTGATTTTGATTTAAGCTGTATTATAATTACCAACATATGTGGACTATAATCTTTAATGACTATCTGTAATTCTAAGTTTCAAACTTGAAATAATATATTAAAAGATAAAAACTATGAAAAAGTATAAGAAATATTTAAAAATTATATCAAAGTAAATATTTTTATGTATAAAATAGAATTTTAAAATTATATATATAAGTCGGGTTGGTTTGGTCTCGAGTTGGTTTTTTTTAGTTAAAACCAAACCAACCCAAATATAGTCGGGGTTTTTTTTCAATACCAAACCAAGGCAAACCAAACCACTAGTCTGTTATTTTTTCGGTTTGACTCAGTTTGCGGTTTGGTTCGATTTTCAATTTGGTTTTGTACACCCAAGGTGTCAATATAATTATATTATGTGAATTTTAGAAAATATACACATAAAGTACTTAGTTCTATGAAGAGACCACGGGTTCACGTGCCCCTATTTGCTTATAAATTCACCACTAGAGAGAAAAAATTTTCAAGTTCATATAAAAAGATCACCTATTTCACTAACCACGGAGGTATGACTGTTTCATTCTTCAACAACTACTATATTTCTCTATTTGGAAAACTCCTAAATGCCGTATGTATTTGAACAAACAAAAGAGGATTGAAACATATAAAAGCAGAAAAAAGAAGCAGTTTCGTGTACGGCAGGAGGCACTCTTAGCTGTCCTTTTCGTTCTAGTTTGGCTGTGCAAGCTAATCAAATGATGTTATTGAACCAACATGGGTTGTGGTGAAGTGGTGAGACTGTTTCATCCTTAATCAGATTTCTCATGTTCGAGTTTTAGGTTTGGAGAAAATCCTATTGGGAGCGCCACCCTCAAATGGGCTCTGCAGTGCGCGATCTGGAGTTAGTTGAAGCTCCAATGTGGGCACCTGACACCAGATGAGAAACCAAAAAAAATGATGATATTGGGCTTTATATATATATATATATGGACACTACACTAAACATAAATGGGCCAGGCTGCCAGACATCATCCCTTCTCACTGAAATATTTGGCCCAACGTTATTCAAATTTTGGTATTTGTTGGTTGGACTTGGATCTTATTGCTTAATACTTCAAGATTTCGACATTATATTTTGTTAAGTCGTGATTTTTCTTTTGAGTATTTTATTTATATTTCTGATTGTACGAATAAGGTGTAGCCACTAGAAGCAAGTAAAGTTATTTGGAAATTTGGTGAAATTGCTTTAAGGTGTTGTCTTCAAAGGCTTTGTTGGATGTAAGTTGTAACGACCTATTTGTTTGGCTAATGTCGTGTATCGCTTTTTTTGTTGTTTGACATGGATGATGGAACCACGGCCGCTATTCACACATAAGTGTTCGCTCTAAGCAGGTCTTGTGGGCTCTATCGTAAAAATATGTGGGTTTTTCAAACCTGAGACCTCTCATCTAGAGATCACTTGCTCAATCAATTCAGTCACCCTTGTAGTTTAATTTCATCTTAAATTAACTAAACGGATAATTTGACTAAGCTATTGTGATTTATTCGTTAATATCAATTTAATAGGATTCTTTTTTTTCCCACCATATTAATCTCTCTATATTTATTAAGGACTAGGTCGAATTGAAAACAAAATTAATGCCTACTTAATTTCCTAAAGTGATAAATATTTTTTCTTTCTAAAAAAGACTTTAAGGGAGCTAGCAATATCTTAGGCTACCCAACCAAAGATTCACTATTAAATGCAGGAGATACCTCCTACTGTTTGATATAAAAAGGCAACCATGACAGTTCAAATTTATGAGAACAATAATCACGTTTTATGTGAAAATATATAATGATTAGATGATGTTTCCCTTTGTATTAATATTTTCATATTAATTTTAACTAATCTAAGTATACCAGTGTTGCTATTATAGTATTAAATCTTGGGACTTGTACTAAATAAAAATCTTAAATTCATGAATGATGATTCTTTTTCACTAGAGATCCAACACATGATGATGATGAGTCTATTTGTTATTTTGCTCCCATTTTCCTTTTGTCTTGAAGCTAAGGAACAAAAGAAGATTGAGTTGGACCAGATCTGAAAACACTTTCACCTAATTACACTGACTCATTCTGCTTTGTTTCACTCCCCCTACCTAGATTCCTCTTTATCTTCAAATTAACTTCTTCAACTCTGAATCATTCAAATTAATATACCAAAAAATAATTATTTAGGACAAGTGGATATAGAATAGTTCAAAGGAATAGGAGGGTTTACTCAATATTTATGTCTTAAAATGTGAAATCTTTTTTCATTGAATATTTACGTGTCGTTTGCTCATAATTAAGGTGTTTGTAGTCTTTGAGAATAACTATTACTAAGGGTAAAATAAGAAGAAAATAATTAATTTTGTCTTGAACTTTTAAAATGAGAAATATTCCCTCTGTGCACTTTTATTGGTTTACTATTCCAAGTATTTGTCAATTTTTAGTTTTCACATATCAAGAAAATACAATTATTTCTTTTCATGTTTTACCTCTGATAAGGATAGTGTGGTAAAATAGCCATGTCAATCATTGTTTTCTTAATGAATGTGATAAGTAAATGGGACGGAGACGATATTCCGTGACTATTTTTAAAAATTATGATAAATAATTTGAGACGGAGGGAGCACAATTCTTGGTATAGCTCCAATAAACTCAAATAATGTCAATTATACATCTCAAAGGAAGTGTAAAAGAATGTGAAGAATCATTCATTGGGAACTCCATTTTTTTGGTTTTGACTGGTCATTTGTATGCATAAAGATCTACTAACTTAAGATCTGGTGAAGAAGACTTCTCTGCTTTTTCACCATTGCATTGAAATAAGTATTTTTAACTGTGACATAATCAAGTCTACCATGGGTTCAAAAAGAGTTGTCTTTTTGAAAAGCATTTTAAAAGGAAATGGGGTCTTACCAAGAAAGCAACTACAGTATTAATAAATAATGAAAGGAAAGATAAACATTAGATATAATTGAATATAAAAGGGGTTCCTCTTTCACTCACTCTCATTCATCTTGCCATCTATTTGCCAGTTCAGATACATAATTTTTTATTATTGTATTTCATCAATGCTGCCAAGATCACCTCTGGAGGCATCTGTTACTTCCAAACATTTAATATCTAGGATTCTTTCTCTATGCCAATACTCATTTCAAAATAATTTATCCTCTTAAAAATTATACTACTTCTTTCTTATCCTTTTTGATAGGGTCTTTGAGTTAGTCAATCAAGATTCATCAACTAAATGATGCAAGATTCAATCCCTGCTTGTTTCTCAGCAGGGGAAAAGTTATCAGATGATCATGCTGCAGTAACTAGGTCAGGTCAAAGCATTTTTATGTCCGTTTATCGGACGAAAATTGCTGATCAGTGCAGGTTAATCACAGTTACTTGGTGCAAGAACTTGTTGCTACATGGTTTATCAGTGTCAGTAGATGGGTCAAGTGGAGATGGACAGTATACTTGCAAGGTGGAGCTAAAGCCTTGGTACTTCTGGAGG
Source organism: Solanum pinnatisectum (assembly GCA_035578085.1). Classification (NCBI taxonomy): domain Eukaryota; kingdom Viridiplantae; phylum Streptophyta; class Magnoliopsida; order Solanales; family Solanaceae; genus Solanum; species Solanum pinnatisectum. The sequence continues at coordinate 45,802,175 of CM069078.1, read as the reverse complement.
AAACAAGGTTCAAAGCATTTTCTTGTGGACAGTAAGCCAGTTGACATATTCTGGGATCTTAAGGCTGCTAAATTTAATGGTGAGACAGAGCCAAGCTCAGAGTACTATGTAGCTGTGGTTTGTGATGAGGAAGTTATTCTACTTCTTGGTGATTTGAAGAAAGATGCTTATAGAAAGACAGGCTGCAGGCCAGCACTGATTGAACCAATTCTTGTATCAAGAAAAGAACATGTTTTTGGCAAGAAGAAGTTTTCAACAAGAGTTAAGTTCCATGACAAGGGTAGAATGCATGAGATCTCAATTGAGTGCAAGAACAGGATTAGCAGTAGCGGAATTTCTATCGATGGGGTTGATCCAGAAATGGAGATAAGGATAGATGGGAAATTGTTCATTCATGTGAAGCATTTGCAGTGGAAATTCAGAGGGAACGAATCGATTCATCTCAACAAAGTGAGGATAGAAGTATATTGGGATGTTCATGACTGGATTTTCACTCCTGGTTTAAGGCATGCTTTGTTCATTTTCAAGCCAGTTCTGTTATCCACATCTCCTTCATCAGTATGCGAATTATCATCACCGCCATTCTCTTCATCGACATCAACTCCTTTATCATCCCAAACAGGAAGTTCTGGTTCAATAGAGGGGTTAAATTCAAACAACTCTTCAGATTTTTGCCTGTTTCTTTATGCTTGGAAAGTAGAATGAGAAAAGTTACATAGAGTGAATATTGGTTTATTGTATCTATCATCATTAAAAGCAGCTAAAGAAAACATAATGGTTGAAAGAGAAAAAACTGAGACTCATGTCATGGCCTAATTAGGAAGGAGATTGGGTTGACAGGTGAGAGAAGGAAAAGAGCAAGGCACATGGGAACAATTGGGGCCCAAAATTAGCATATTGTGGCTGCAAGGTAGTTACAGCTGTTATTGAAAAAGAAATGGGCATAATTGGACAAAGACAGATTGGATAACATAACATGCTCAATTATTTTCCCAATCTAGAGGCATCTCCATGTTTGTTTTCCCCCACAGTTTTCTTCTCTTTCTCAACTCTGGTTTTTGATAAGTGAGCAATTATTTTTGTGATACTTTTGTCTTCTAAATTCTCTCTCTATATATACAGAAAAATATTCAACACATTTTACTTCACTGTATTTCTGCATTTGGTGTAACTAACTGAAGTAAAATGAACTATGTAAGGAAAAATGACAAAGCTTTTGCAAACTTTCAACTACTAAATTCCCAAGTCCATAGCAAAATCCATAATACATACAGAAACAAACCAACATCTTTAACTATATAATATACAAAGAGTTTTCTCCTCCTTTACAAAATTTATTGTGCAATGATTTGATGATCATTAATTTATCATATTTTCTTACAAGGGGTGGGAAGAGGTGGAGTTCAAAATGAGGAACTTTTGAAGATAAGACAAAACAAATGATAAGGGATGGGAGATTCAATACACTGGAGTTCTACCAGAAATTTATTGGCTCAGGCCAATAGAACAAGTGAAATGATGTGCTGGAGACTTTAAATCATCGCTTTTCTACAGTCTGGCCATAGTCCTACTTAAGGTTGGTTAGCCTATTGATAAGTTTGATTTATAACAGTATTATTTATGGCTAGATAGACCTTTTGACATAAATGTTAAAAAGAATGAAATAAATGAAGATATACAAATCTGAACATAGATGTTGAGTTGGAATTGGAAGTAAGGAAACTCGCTGTTATTCAAGGAAGAAAATATACTTGATCATCAAGCATTTTCATGGGAAGAAATCAGGTTACATAAATATCTATTCTTTTGATGGGATACAAATTACAATAACTGAAAAAATTTCATTTTCAAAATGGATAATGACTTGGCTACTTCATAAATTAGAGAAAAAATATGCTCTTTTAACCAGCAATAACTATCAATTTTCCACAGAGATAATGTTATGTGAAATATAAAGCTAGACAAATGCCTAGGATGTTTATTCATTCCTCTTGTTGTTGTGGGATATTTGACTGCTTTACTGGTGCAAGTATCATTTTTGCAGCAGCGAACTGAGCATAAGTAAGACAGATTGTTTCATGAAGTAATCACACTAGTTATGCAGGAATTATTATGGGATGCATAACTATGTGCTGAAAGATAATATAAAGATTGATACAAGAAGAATCTAGATTTAACTTCACTAGCTAGTATACTTGTAATTCGAAAAACAGAAGATAGTCTACATATACAAGTTTTAGGTGTTCTTATTCTTATTTCATATTATATATCGTATAAAATCACATATAAATTAACTCTACAATAAGGATTACAAGGTCGACAGAGATTAACATAAGAAAAAAAACCAACCAAATACATCCAGAAGTTAAAAAAAAAAAAACTAACATTGTAGCATGTGGAAACAGCCTGGGCCAGACACAAAAAAAATCAATTAAATAAGACCAACAACCAAAAAAGCTCTCCAAACATTTTGAAAATTCCCTATTAATGTTGTAAAAAAAGAATCACTTTCTATCGCTTGACAGTTCTCAGACTAAATTTGAGCATTGCATGATCGAAATTACTCATATTTTAGCAGATTTAATAACTCACTTCCCAAAACCAAACCACTTTGCTAAGAAGAAGGTCTTGTTCTTGCCACGTGAAGCATCAGCTGGTTTTGCTGGTGATGCTGGAGAAGCATGTATAGGTGATATTGTAGGTTTACCTAGAAGAAAACAAATATGATTAGGCCAATTGATCCTTGAAATGTTGACAATGTATTATTCTTTGCACTAGAACAATGTATTATTCAGGTGTTCCAAAAGAGGAAAGGAACAATGAAAAATAGTACTAATTTTTATCTTTTATGTTTTGATTTTCTTTCTATTGCAGGGAGATCAGTAGCTAAAATGGTCTCATATCCTATCAGTACAACTTATAAGCACATGGATAAGTCTCCATACCAATGCATCGGAAATAACTTATTTGATTTTGTGGGAGCAATAATGTGTTAACTTATTGGGTATTGTTGATTAATATTGGTAAGAAACTAGGCAGACGTCTTTTATTTTTTTGCAGAGAATGTACACATATCATAGAAACTTTCCAGGTTATGTTAAGACAAACTAATTCTACAGGAACATGATGAGAAGCTTTGGACCAAGGCTAGAAGATGATGATCTTTGTGCATGACAATTAATTCAACTAAAATTAACATGAAGTGCATAGATGGATAAATGAAGTGAAGTACCTGTGTTTGGTGACGCTCTATTTATCTTCCCATTCTTCACATATTTAGATATCTTATCTGAACTTGGTGTATTTTCTTGAGGGATGGAATTGCTCTCCAAGACTTGATGTGCTCTATATTTATGGCTACCTGCAATCATCAATGATAATCCAATTGCAGGGTATGCAACACAAAAGTGAGTGTTAGAAAAAATCGTGTCCAGTGAAAATAAAGCTAAAATGTTCAACAGTATTTTGATTCCAAGTAGGTAAAAGAATCAGCAAGATTTGTCAGTGAACTTACTCTCAATGGATGAATTTCCATAATTCTGCCTCATAACTTCGACAAAACTATCATCCTTTGGATCTTGCATCACTACAAGGAAAATCATAAACTTCTATGGCAAAAAATGTTGTGAATATGTGATGATAATACTACAATAGCTGCTACGAAAAACTTACATTGGTCAAAAAAGGCATTTCTGTAGTTAGGGGAGGAGCCAACTGAAAGCAGCTGAACTGCTTCTACATCTCTTGTCATCGACACCTTAGAAGATGCACTCAAGTTTTGTGTGTCTAAAAGTATGCCTGCAAGCTGAGAAGTAGAGTGTCAGAGATCGAAAAGGGCTTCTCATCTGCTTATATTGTTAATTTGATGAATAGAGCTTATTTAGTACCAGAAGCTTTTTCAAGATAGGCGTCTGAAGTAGTTCATAAGCCTCCTCACAGTAATTGTCCGTAAGAACAGTACACCCTGATACTGCCTACATGTATGACAAATGTTAGGAGAAAATATTAGAAAGCTTCACCATATTATTGCTAGGCTATTTCTTTCCCTGATTTAACTTATATATTTTGTTTCAGAGAGCACGCTATAAGTACCTCTCCATTAGTTTTGAGTATGTCTTCTCCAACTACAAGGATGCTTAGCTGCTTAGCCAACAGTAGTGTCTCCAAATCAACCTGTTCAAAACCAAAAGAAGAAGAAAAATCAGCATTAGCTCATCAAAGGAAACAATCCCAAATGGCTCACTAGTGGTATAACTTGCAAGATCTGTTCTGACATTCTAGGGAAGATTAAATATCCTATGCATTACTAAATGATGCACAATTAGATCTTTGATTGCAGTCTATAAAAGGAGGAACATACTAATCTATAAATCAATATACAAACATGATATATATATATAACTCGCTAAAGCATGTTGAATTGAGTCTCCTAAAGGTACATGGAAAATCTGAGATTAATGTTTCAGTTTTAAGTGTTTAACTAAGTATTCTCTGATCCTGTTCACAGTTCACAAGTACAATATATACATCAATGTTAAAGCACATAGCAAGGCTGCAAAGTTAACGACAAGGAAACTTAGCTCCTGTTTGGCCATAAAATTTGAAGTTAAAACTTGAAAAATTGAGTTTTTGAAGTTCATTTTTGGAATTTGAAGTTGTTTTTGGACATGCATTTAACTTGAAAAAAAATTGAAGTTCCGTGTGTGGAAGTTTCCAAAATTCAAAAACCGGTCTGAACTAGGTTTTGGGAACTTGAAAATATTTGAAGATCAAATTTATTATCAAAATCTGATCAAATTTCAGCCAAACAGATTTTTGAAGATTTCAAAATCTGATCCAAATCGATGGCCAAGCGCTTGCTCATATTAAGAGTCTTAAGATCTTGCTACTAGTAGCATACCTCATCGGAAAAGAGCAGAGATTTGGCATCAAGACCAACTAGATAAAAAAGCCGAGCCACTTGCCGCTGCTTCAACATTTTCCTTCTTGTCATATTCATCACAGGAACCACCACCTGAATTGTATTTGCATCTCCTCCTTCTTGCTCATTCGCCCTCCTCCTATTTTCCAACAACCAAGCATAGCAAATTGCCGCCACCATTGAACTTGTACCTACAATATTTCAACTCACTCAGTAAAATAACCGAAACCTAAAGCAAAAACACGCGATTTATCGATTGAAAATTGGAAAAATATCAGCGGGAACTCAACTGTTGGAAGGTCCAGACAGCACAATTTTGGCTTTCCCTTTTATCTGTCCACTAAAAACGTTGTCGATTTTGTCTCTCTGCTCCTTCAAGAACCGATTCAATTCCTGACTCTTCAAATCTTCCTCCTTGACTTCATCTCCGTCCACATTGTTCTTTCGTAAAACCTTCTCAAATGCACATGTGGACGCAGAGATACTCCTCCGATGAGTCGACTCTACGAAATTCCTCGGAGGAGAAAGTACCAGATCGACCGGGATCGAGCATGTCGTCGATGAAATCGACCTCCGGTGAGAAGATTCGATGAGACTTTTTGGTGGAGAAAGTGGCTTGTCATCTAAAAAGTGTGATACATAGTCCGTTGAGCCGGTGGCGGGAATTTTGAAAGTTCGTTTTGGAGAGTTGATAGAATGTGGCTGAGGTGCATTGGAGTTTGTATGGAACCGCGTTCGGCGACTGATTGATTGGCGGGGCGGGAGGGTTAGTGCGGGTTGCTCATTGTTGGGCTTTGGAGAAGTGGGATCAGATGTGCCTGAGGTGGGCCCATCATTTGGAGGTTTGAAGATGTTGGAGAACCAATCTTGAACGTTTGATGAAGGGGATGTGCCGGCTGAAGGAGGATCAATTATTAACGGCTCTGATTTATTGCGGTTGTGTTTTGCTGTTTTTGAGAGGATTTCTTCACTGAATCCCACCACTGATCTATGCCTGTTTTTCCAGCAAAGGAAATCTATGGTAAAATTTTGAGTTCATGATTAAAAGAAAAACATCTGGCTATCATTTTTTTCGTGAGTTTCACACTTAACTATTAGTTGTTCCCTTTTTTCTACTTGAACTATCACCATGTATATATGTATTAAAGCACATATTGAAACTGATTAGACCAACTATCAGTTGTTTCTTTCTCTATCCAAACTTATCACCATCTACCTAAATTACTCACACTTGGGTGCAGGTAAAACTTTAGAACCCACACCAATGCTTGAAAAAATTAGTAGTGAAATAGTTCTTAAACTTGGGCTAATTGGGACGGATTCACTTTAAATACTTAACTTTAATTTAGGATCACAAGATTGAAAAACCTTTTTTATTTTCTTAAATTTTGTGTCAAGTCAAACAATGTCATTTTTTTTCAACTGAAAGGAGTAGTATATATTGATCATAATTGTACAATTCCATTGCAGTGATCAGAGCAAATACAATGTTTTTGTTATAAAAAAAAAAGAGCTTTAATTACCTTCTAGCCGACCTAGAGAGGGGATCTCTGCCTTCAGCAGGAGAATCAATTCTAGCATGAGATGTTGCAAACCTAGGGGAAGTCACTAGCCGCCCTGGGGGCGACTCACTTCCACGACCAGGAGATGAAGCTACCATTTGCTTAGCCTCCTGAAGCCACTCCTGAGTTAGCCTGCTGCTAACACTCCTTGTGCTTGAGTCGAAATCATCATCATCTCCTATCGAATTCGTGTTAATTCCCTTCAGATTATACGCTTTTTTATCAGGACTTGGTGTCCCGAAAAACATGTCATTCATAAAATCAGTTAAGTCAGGGACAGGACTAGCAGGCTTTCTGTTCTCTGCAATTATCCTCTGTAAGCTCTTTGAGGATCCTCTGCTTTCGTTCGACAGGTTCCTGTTGAATCTCCTCTCCATCGCGCGATGCTATGAGTGGAAGCACAATCTCGAATACGAATGGAAATGCAGGAAATTCTTAGATGAAGATAGAGACAACATTGCTCAAATAAATGAATAGGAAATATTGTAACATTTTGCCGGCACAAAGGTTGTCTTTTCTTTGTGTAGTCTTGTGAAAATTAAATCCGCCTCCTTGGGGGTTTGCCGTGTGAAATAAACGAAGTGTAATGTAAACCATCTATCCTAATGCAAACAGTAGTGATTGTTTACACGAGCTTTATAGGTCACATGAAGATAACTTTATGGTTGCTCAAAAGCTCATGATAAGCCAAACATATATGCACTCAATAGATTATTGCTGGGCATACTTTGGCAGAATTAGTAGAAGTATAGTACTAGTATATAATCAGAATTTAGTGGAAGCAATATGATAACAAGCTTTGGACTTAATTAGGCAAGAAGGCAAAAGCAGTACGAGTATATCAAGTATGGGCCTCTCAACCAGCATTTTGATTGAGCTGGTCATGGGCTAAGACTGGGACACAAGATTCACAAAAAAAACCCCAATTTACTGGCATTTTGTTGTAAAAATTACATGGGTACTCTATTTCGACAACGTTATTTAATTTGTACATACTTTTTAATAAGCATTCTGTGTTTACTTCGGAACAACTTCACATATGCAGTGTTTGAAGTTTAGATTTAAAAATATCACTGAAGTTTAGATAAAATTGTTGAACTTTAGGTCAAAAGTTTGAACTTTCAGGCAAAAATGACAGAATTCAACCATACATTTTGATTGAATTTAAATTGTATAAAACTTCAGACACAGCATGTTTGATTGTTCCAAGGTGAGTAGACTTATAATTTAAGGCGTGAACAAGAAACTGTAGCTTTTGCATATTATCTCATCTTTCTTTTCCCATTTTTTTTTTTGCCCTTCGCACTAATGTTAGATAAATCCTGTATATAAATATTTCCAGTCAAACAGTTATCCTACTCCATATTAAAAAAAATAATGTAAGCACAGACTCCTCCGTTAATCTGGATTTCTTAATTATTTCTTTAAGCAGAAAAAAAGAGAGAACATAATCAAATCAGAAAGAAATGTAATTCCTTCGTCCAACAATAGTTATCCACTACACTATTTTGGGTTGTCCAACAATACTTGTCTACATTATGAAATAATGGATAATTTTACACTTACTTTCTAATTTACCCTTATCATTAATTATAGTCATTTCTTTATTACATTTTTCAAGACATTTGTATTTATTATATTTAGAGGGTGATATAGTAAAATTACTTTTCTATTTATAGTTTCTTAAGAAGTATGTAAAGTTAATACTCCCTCCATTTCATATTAATTGAATTTTTGAGGTGTTTCACACCCTTTAAGAAAAGTAGATTAAGGCATAAATTGAACATAGTTTTCTATTTTTACCCTTATTAATTATTGTCAAATTTATTGAAGTCATCACATTGAAAATCCAAATGAAGGATAAAATTGGAAGAACACTCTAAAAGTAGTCTTGAAAACTGAACAATTAAATTAATTTGAAAAATGGAAAATGCATCAAAAATTTAATTAATATGGAATGAATGGAGTAGTAGACAAGTATTATTGGATTTGAGAAATTGTGTATTTAATTCGTGTATAAGTTAGTAAAAATATACTCTAACTAAATAAAAGTCAACGAGAAAGAGATAAGCGTCCGTACGTGTAATTGAAAAATACATGAACCTGCTCCCATCTGCATATCATATTCCTTCAAATAATACAGTAAAATGTTTTTTTAATTTTCAGATCGTTGAAAATAAGTTCCTAACACAAGAAAATAATCATGAGTATTTTAATTATTTTTGACTGATTGATAAAGTTGAGTAACTTGGTGATTCACATATGTTATTCCAAACTTCTTCACTAGATAGCTTATCATAAGGAGTAGAGCACTATTCTACCTTCGAAATACAATCTTCTATCCCTTCGAAACGAAGGATTCTTATCACTTTGAACAAGATTAGCTGTGTAATAGATCGTCATAATAATATGAGTGTGTATTCAATTTTTCAGAACAAGTTCAGAGTAAAATCTATATATTTTCCATAAAAGTTAATGATAACAATTAAAGAATGGAGCTTTTAATTTCTCCCATCTCTTGAGAAAATTTAAAATGTATTTGGGGGAGTTGGATGGTGGTTCAGCTCTTTGAGACCTTTTATATTTATTAAAAAAAATATAATTGATAAAGATTGCTAGGAATTTAGATTGACGGTGTAATATTTGAGAACTCATGTTATTAATAAATATATGATGTGAATGGTTTATATTGGTTGAATCTTTCTCAATCATCTTGGTCGAAACTTGTATGCACTTTTTTCCTATATAGTTATGACATGACTATTAGACTCCATGTATTTCTTCATCCGGATAATAATATACATTAGTTAGGAAGACAATATTGAAAGTGCAGCTCATAACTTCATATATGGAAAGAAAATTTTACTTTGATAATCGATTTTGAGATCCAATTTACAATTATTAGAAATGTTTGTACCTAATTATTATATAACATAGTAATATTTTATTAATTATAGCAAATTGATTTATTTATTTTTAGAAAAGGAGGATGCCTTAACAATTAACTTAAATAATCGTTTACCCAACTGATTAAATTAAAAATAGTATATCAGGTAAAAAAACATAAACAGTAAATCTGTCTTTGGGTGAAGATCTCTAATTTTAACCGCTTAATATAATGTACAAAAAGTCTTACCCAACTTAAACTACTTTTAAGTTTTAGCAATTGTACTTAACGCTGAGGACAACCTGATTTTCTAGCCTAGGTAACAGTATATATATCAAGATAATTAAATCTATCAATGAGTAATAAACACGTTTTAAATATAAGTAAACATATTAAGCAGATTGAATAAGACTACGATAAAAATATCAGGAGTATAAATGTATAATATACGTTTAAATTACATATAAATATATATGATGAGGTCATGAGGTCATGAGGCCAACTAGTAAATGCTGCCTTAAATAATGTAAACTTGATTAATGAACATACGATTAGCGATTTCTCATGAAAAAATACATACCTACCCCACCTTCTGCATCAACTCATAGATCAACCTTAATCACTTGATCATTTTCTTGTTTTAAAGTCTTTCCAAATCATTAGGGGACAAACCTCTTAACCAAAATTATTATTAATAACGTTAAATATTCATATCGAATGTGTCGAAAGATCGCAATGGATATTACTTGGAACAAATTATAAATTCCATTAAAATATATTCATCTAAACCAAGGTCAACTTCTACTTAAGCTCTTGTCCAAACAAGTAGTTCCCATAATATAATTACAAATTTATTAGTCTGTAAAACGTCATAAACTTACCCTTTGAATATTGCTTAGGGCCAATTCAAACATCAATTAGCTATTTTATTATTACTTATATAAAACTTAATTAGTATAAGAAAATGACGTCACTGTCTTATTGTAATTGTTTGCACCCCTTATAGAGGTTAGAGAGGTAGCTGCCAGTTGGGCTTATGTTTGACTTATTCATTTTTTAACCTTTCTTTAACAAATGGCCTTCTTTTGTGGCATATATCAAGAAGTCTATATAAAGCCCTTCATCAATGGGGATATTACATTCCAATTTTCTTTCTCTAATTAGTACTACCAAACAAGTTAATTAAAGAAGCAAAATGGCAATTACTACTCGTGCTATTTTCGTGGCTACAATTGTCATATGTTCATTTTTGGCTGTTTGTGATGGTGAAATATTGTTCTCTACCCTCAAGAAATCTCTTATAGTGGATGCTAAACACAGACAAGGAGGTATGTGCTGTAACTCATCCTTCTTTTTTATTTTTTAAGATTTAAGAATTCAAGGCTTTGTTGCAAATAGAATATCCCATAGAGGGGATCGGTTAGGTATGGTAAACACCCTTCAGCTCTAATTTAAAGATTGTGGATTCGACTAACCACATAGCAAAACGACAGGGCAAAAAAAAAATAATTATGTGATCAATTGAAAGTAAAGATATGCAATAAGTAACCATAGTTAAATGATACTCTCTCTATTTCATATTAACTGATTTTTCAAAGCTTTTTTTCACTGTTCAAAGTTTAAGATGAATGTTTGAAATTTTTTCCATATTTATTGAAGTTTTTTATATTTTCTTTTGAGATAAATTACATTACTTGCAAAGTTATACTCCCTCCGTCCAACAATAGTTTCAGACTTTCAGTTATGTCGTTGAATGTTTTCCTTAAATAAGTGTGCATTGCCTCACAAATTCAATTACTATGAAATAGAGGGAGTTGAAGACTTCATTTTCTTTCCTCGTGTAATTAATTAAAGCTATTAAATGAATTGATAGAGCTAATCATTCTATAATTAATAAATAATCCTTTTTATATCATTCAATATGTTACTTACCATTTACTAATTATTATCAATCAATATTAGTAAATATAAGTTATGCTTTAAGTAATTTGATTGTATAAATATTTTCAGTGTTGATGGCCGGGGAGGACGCACTCACGCTCAATTGGTTCTTGAACACTACACTCCTAGCAGGGGCAGACTCAGGCTACAAGTCAGTAAAGTTACAGCTCTGTTACGCCCCCATAAGCCAAAAAGACCGTGCGTGGAGGAAAACAGAAGACCACCTTAAAAAGGACAAAACTTGTCAATTCAAAATTGTGACCGTACCATACAAATCCTCAAACAACAATTACACTTGGACAATCAAGAGGGATATCCCAACAGCTACTTACTTTGTTAGAGCTTATGTTTTGAATGCTAATGGTGAAGAAATTGGCTATGGACAAAACACTGATGACAAAAAGGTAGACAACCTTTTCAGCATTCAAGCAATTAGCGGACGACATGCTACTTTGGATATTTGTTCTATTGTCTTCTCTGCTTTCTCTGTTGTCTCTCTCTTTGCATTTTTCTACATGGAGAAGAGAAAGGCCAAGGCAGGTAAGTGATGACGATGACGATGACGGTGACTATGACCATGGATGGATCTACATTGTGTGATTATGTGGAAGGAAATTAAATAATCTCCTTTATTTTCGATGTATCGTAGACTTTTTTTTATATATATATAAGATAATGTATTAATTAAGTTTAATACTGAGTTTGATGACTCATCATGTGTCAGGCGTGACATTGTTAATTACCTTCTTGTTTTCAATTTATACTCTGTACTTTTATTGGATGATGGAAGTTTGTTTTATCAGTTTTTTACATTGTTTAATTACCTTCTTGTTTATTTATACTATAATGTACTCCTTATTCCATTTTCTACGAAACAAATCGCATTACTTACAAAAATATATTTATAATTTCACAAAAAGCAATAATAAAAAAATATAATTTAAATTATGTCATTGAATATTTTTTTTTATAGGTCACAAATTCAATTAATATAAAATAAGGAAAGTCATGATCACCAAATTTGTTTATCACCTTTTTGACTTTTTGGCCAAGTTGCATTATAATGTAGTCTGTTGATTTTCTGATGGTTCGACTAATTATTTTATTTTTCAAACTTTTTATAATATTTTCAACTTTATATTACGAGTCGAAAGAACACATGATGAAAGTCGTCGGAAGAGCATGTGTTTATATACAATAAATTATAAATCAAAAGGTCTCTCGTTATAAATATTAATATGAATACTCTCTCGGTTTCATATTAATTGGTTATTTTTTTACACGTATATTAAGAAATTATAAATAAAAAGATAATTTTACTAATTTAATCTTTAAAAGACTTTTTGAAAATTTTACAAATAAATGTGAACACTTTAAAAATAATAATTGTAAGAGTAATATAAGAAAAATTTAATTAATATTTTCTTGATTTAGTAATATGAAACAACTATTTTTAGTAAGATGATAACTAATTTGGGACAGAGGGAGTATTTATTTAGTACCTCTACAACTTCCGAAGAATCAAGCAAGTAGCTTTGTTAGCAGGTTTGCATCAACATCTTGCAATACCTCTATAATCTACTTTGTTCTATTATAAAGAAGAAGTTAATTCAGTTCATTATTTATCTGTTTGAAATTGAATAATGTATTTTTGTCTTTATACTTGTCTCTGTTGTATTTACTCTTTAGTATTTCGTATATAATACATTAAAGCAAATACTTTGCAAAGGTACAAATTTTGTTTTTTTAATTAATAGTAACATTTTTTTAAACCTTGAATGAATATTATCAGACATACACTTGTTATTTCTCTTACCTCCTGGGTACTCTTGGAACCTTGGAAAAACTCAAAGTTTGTTCAACATATAATCTTTCATTTGGAGACGTGAGTGCAACTTGTTCATGATAATCTTTCCAAATCCAATTTTTGTTAATCAATTCGGATGCCCTCTCTTTGATCTCAAATTATAATTATCAAGGAATAATTATTATTAAGTAATAAATCAGACATAAAAGAAATAGACAATAGACGATCAAATCTCTTTATAAATACATTTCACAATAATAAAATGATTTGCTCTCGAACCGATTTCTTATGTTATATTTTATTTCTCTATAACTTTATTCTACCTATAACAACGGTCTCATAACTTCACGAGAAAAAAACTATGGATATTTGCCTTTGTCGCTGAGAGACTGGAATTTACTAAATGACCTACAATTGTAAAATCATTATGTCATGAAACTTTAAATTTTAATGGCATATGTTCTTTATATGTTAATTCTTTGTAGGTACGATACAACTAGTTATGAATTTAGTTGTAATGTATTAAATTTTTTAATTAGTAAATTTAAACGTTATATATATATATATATATAATTACCTAGTTATAACTATCATAAATTGTCCCGACAAATATTAGCACTATAGAAAGATTTCATTTTACCGTCAAAATTGAATATTCTCTTAATCTTCATGATAGTGAAAGACGCCAAGTTGCCAAGCCCTTTCAAAATTTCAAGGAATCTCTCTTTCTCTCTCTCTGTATATAATATAATAACATCTTTTTTTGGTTTTTTATTTTTTATTTTTCACTCGGTATTTAGAGTTCACATTAGTGCTCCGATTAAATTTGAATTGCACACTGAACAATCTATTGGGGGGTGGTGCTCCCAAAACGATTTTCTCCATATTCAGAACTCAAACTTGAAACCTCTAATTAAGGATAAAACAGTTTCATCCCTACGCCACAATCTACATTGGTTCGTATATAATAAAGTCATGAACGGCGCAAATTAATTTTGGGATTTAATTAACAAAGTTGCCACTACTAAGGTCAACGAATTCGGCTAAAGACGGTAATAGTCGAAGCTTGCACCGTATTGGAGTCCAATCATTCGGAAAAAAAAACTCTCAATCAAAGATTTTTTATATTCAAAAATAATATTTTTTCCTTTTAAATAAATCTTTTAAAAAGAAATAAAAAAATTAAGAGTTCAAACAATAATAATAGTTTGTCAAATAACTAATAATTATTTTTTTAATGAACATGTAAAAGGCTAAATGATAAATAAACAGGACCGAAGGGAATAGACCTTTTTTTTTAATTTCAAAATCATATTTTGTCTATGCAAGTCATCTAGGGGCCAGCATGATAATAATATAATTAACTATATGTATTTGAAAGTTTCATTGAATCTTCCACCAATATCAAGATACTCATAGAGATTCCAACTTTTCCAAAATTTCTCTTTTTAGTGAAGAGTTGAGGTTCCCCACTTGTTTCCTTAATTTAATCAATTATTTCAAACAATATTTTTTAATTATTAGACATCACTAATTCATCATAATTAAACCACTAATTTCATCCCTTGTTGATCACCCATAGTGCTAATGAAAAATAGCAACTTATATTTAGCTAATTAATTTAAAAAATATTTTTTCAACGTTAGAGCAACAATTTGATAGAGGAACTAAGAACAAGGATTAAATTTTTTTTTACTAAGTACGTTAGATATTTTAATGGGCCAAGCATTGGGTGGTGTATAATTTATTATTTTTGGATGGTGTATATTGAATGGTTAGATAAATGTCAAATTCAATTTTGTTTTGTCTACTCCATATTAAGCAAAGTCTAACTTATATCGTCACTTATATAAATTAGTGGGTTCACATGTTGGACAGGATGTGGTGCACTAGATGAATTATTTCTTTCTTAATCAAAAGTTTCGAGCAAATTTGAATATGGAAATTTTTTTGGTAGAGAGCATTTTTTGAATGGAGCTCTACCCAAATTCAAAATAATCGTTATCTAATGTGGGTCCCAGACCCCTGTTGAATTTTTTTCAAAAAAAAAAAAGTGGGTTCACATACTGTATATTTCTTTTTATATTTCCATCTCCATACAATCTCTCTCTTCCTCATACTTTGGAAGTTCAAAAATCATGGCTACTTTTTCTGGCATTTTTGTTGCCTCAGCAATTGTTTTTTCTTTCTTTGGAATTATCATGACTTATGCTGCTCTTTTCTCTTCCCTCCAGCAAACTCTCCTAATCAATTCTTCACCTTCACAAGGACAAGGTATGCCTTTTTTCTGGACAATCATTTTAATTTACTATTTTTTTAAAAAAAGTATTCTAATAATTAGATTAATTCCTTGAAAGTTGACTCTTAATAAAAAAAAAATATCGACCAATGATTAATGAATTTAATATTTTTATAGTCCACTTGTAGCAACCTTTTTCCATTCTTATTTGAGTATATATATTCCTTCAGTTTGAAGGGATAAAGTAATGGATAAAATAGAATCTTTTTGTTATGTATAAATTGTTGAATATTTCTCTTAATATAAGTGAAAGTAAGAGCATGTTTGATATTACCATTCACAGGCCAGGAATATTTTTTTTAAGAAAATAATATTTTTATTGAAAAATTAGATGCAGCAAAAGTGCTTTTAAATAGAAACAAAAACAGTTTTTTCCTGTTGTGCTGATGGAAAGAAGCTAAAAAATTCTACTTTTTTAAAAAAGCAAAAGCATGAATAAAAGATTATTTTTCTCAAGACCAAAATATCTCTTTCATATATACATATTTACCAATATATCACTTATTGATTAATTAACATATCTCATAGTTTGGTTAAATTTCATTTAAGAATTTTATATTTTATTTTTATATAATAAATTTTATATTTTATTTTACGTTTATAGATTTTTTTTTTTAATAGATTTTGCATATTATTTTACGTATAATTTTACAGAATTAGAAAAAAAAAATAACAATATTTTTGCAAGGTTAGAAAAAAGAAAAAAAATAACAATTAAAGATTTCAACCCTCCCCAAAAAGGTATAATATTGATTGAAAATTTAAATATGTACATTTTAATTTAATAAAATTAAAGTTTAATTAATTTTTTTTATAATACATATTTAAAATAGTTTCTCTCTGTAAAATAATCTTAATTTTAAAAGTACATTAATAATTGTCTTTTTTTCGTAATTTGACTCTCAAAAGCATTTTTTAAAAAGATCAGCCAAACACAATTTGCTTATAATAAACACTTTTCAAATGAATTAGTCAAACACAAATTGTTTTTTTTTTCAAAAATACTTTTCTGAAAAGTCATTTTAAAAAAGTACTTCTAAAAATAAGCCAATTTTAGCAGCAATGTCAAACGTGCTTTGTAAGTTGTAACGCAATGGTTCAAAAGTTTTTGTAAGTCACAAGTTTGAATTTCCATCTCTATAACATTTTAGTATCTCTGTTGGAGTGTGTTCAGTAGGAAAGAAAACATTTTCTTAAATTTTCTTTAGGAAAATAATTAATAAGTTACTTATTTTCTTGCGTTCGATATCTAAATAGAAAATATTATTAAAAGTATAGTACTATAACTTAGATAAATACTATGGGAAGTAGGGGTAGCGTTATTGGGATGGAGACTATAAGGTGTCGGAGGATAGGAAAGACATAATCAACCTGAAACCACCTATGAAGCCTATTTCCTCAAATTTTACTGTAACATAGTTTCTTATTTTTAATGAACTTGTTTTTTCGTTGAGAAATTATTTTCTTCAAAATAAAACCCTGGACTCCGTAATTAGGTGTTTATATTGAATTTGGACTATGCAGTTCTGCAAGCTGGAGAAGCACAAGTGACAATAACATGGTCATTGAACAATAGCTACCCAACAGGTACAGACTCAAATTACAAGACAGTGAATGTTAAATTATGTTATGCCCCAGTGAGCCAATTGGACAGAGGATGGAGAAAGTCCAACAACAATCTCAAAAAGGATAAAACTTGTCAAATTAACCTTGTCACCATGCCATATAAACCTTCAAACAACAATTTCACTTGGACTATACACAAGGATGTTCCTACTGCTACCTATTTCATTAGGGCTTATGTTTATGACTCTACTGGTGAAGTTGTTGCCTATGGCCAAACAACAGATGCTCACAAGAAAACCAACTTGTTCAAAATCAAAGCAATCACAGGCCGCCACATCACCATAGACGTATGCGCAGCCTCTTTCTCCATTTTCTCCATCATCTCCCTAGTCGGATTCTACTTCGTTGAGAAGAGAAAGGCGGTCAAAATTTCCCAGCGAAAATGATCGTTATTTGCTTCTTTTATCATATATTAGACTTAGGTAGAAGTAATATGATGTCTAGCATGTTATATTTGTTATCTGTGTAAAATAAGTACAAGCATTGGTGTTTTTGGGTTTAGCTATGAAAACAAAGGCTTATGCAAAGATAATATATTGAATCTGTCAAATGATAAACCTAAATCCGATAGATCTCTAATTCTAGATTTATGCCAAAAACCAAAAGAAAGAAAAATGGAGGTAGACCGAGATGTGTATCAGTTGGCATCCTTTTTTTGTAACCGCGAAATGTGGTTATACTTTACATACTGTAGATTACTTTTTGTTGCAACAAACAAGATGGTCTAGTGACGAAAAACCATCTCAGTGCTCTTCATTCTATCAGTACCAAAAAGTAATAATCTATCATCAAAAGCATCAATGTGTCCGAAAGAATCAGTACCAGGTGGGCACTCAAGAGCTGCTTCAAGGACGCGGTGATGTACACCATGGGAGTCAACTGATTGTCCACCTTTATGGTCGTGTCCACCCATACAGACCTTCACACAGCTATAGCGATGTATCACATCCATCACTTCATCATAGTTCCACAACAACGCTGCAAAAGATGAAGCTCCAGGATCCAAAGGCAAATGGCAACACACTATTACATTTTGATTCAACTTGGTAGCTTCCTGAAGGACATGATCCAGCCATTCCAATTGTTTTTTCCCAACACCTCCATTGAACATGAGAAACCTTCTTGCCACTCCCACAAGTCCACTTGGACTGTTTTTGTCTGAATTTGGGTTTTTCTCCTGAAGAACTTTCTTGGCCTTCAAAGTATTTGGGTGATCTTCCGGCCAACCAATGGCACTGATATCATAAGCATCTAGGATTACAAATCTGTACTCCGGAGTTGGAGAAAAATCGAAATAGGCATGACCATCATGGCCAGGGATTCTCAACAATGGAAGCAAGTCCTTTCGAGGAAGATTGTAAAGGCAGTGGTTCCCAATCATGTGATAGACAGTGCCATTGAATTTGTCAAATTCATCTACAATTTTCTTGACAGCAATCATTGACTGGTCTTTGGGACAATACCCATCGACAATGTCCCCAAAATTAAGAACAAACTTAGGCTTTTCTTGATTCCATTTCTTAACTGCCCTTTGCAACACACTAACACTGTGCCGGTAATACCTAGGAACACCAAGGAATGAGGAGCCGTCATCAATATCAGCATACTGGACATCTGAGATGACACCAAAAGAGAGAAGTGGCTGCTTCCCTAGTGGACATAGAAGACCATTTGCATATCCCATTGCCTACCACCACGCTCTAAAACAGATGTAATCAAAGTTGTGGTTGATCTGAATAACTAATCAGAGGAGTGAAGATACATCTGAAAAGTTAAAGAAAATAAAGATATCAATTACAGTTTAAAACAATAAAACTAAAGTAGTATAATAACACATTTCTATTGTAAGGCCTAAGTTGATTCAGAACGAAAAGACAAAACAAACATGCATATGAAATTAATAAATACAAACAAATACTAAGGGGGAGCGCTACTTCTCTCTGTAGAAACTTCCATTACTCAATACACATTAGATTCAGAAAGATAGAAACTAGCATCCCTGATACGAGGCTGTTTTCCTGTGCTACTATGAAGAAGCCTGTCCTATATCTGAAACGCTTCCACAGCGCTCAGTGGACAGGGTTCTAGAAATCTTTACCGGTCTTATCATTTTGCACTCGGCCTTGGTTACATGATGAGCTCCCCGTAACTTCCAAATCCTGATGGTCATCTATTTTTTACCAAATCAGCCATTCAAAGACCATCTCAATCCTCCAAGCAAATAAAAAATTATGGAATGAACATTACAGTCAGAAAGAATTATGAATTTAATCATATGCTAGTGTTTTAAATGTGTGTGCCCTTTCTTTTCCGAATTAATTAATATATTTATTACTTTTATTTTTTAAGCACAAAATTTGTAATCTTTAAGAAAAGGACTTGATTCATGCAGCCAAATATGTTAGTCAACAAAAAGTCCATGATTTCATCATAGTTGCTAAAATCCCCCATCTAATCACAACGAGAAGAAGAAATACTTGATTCCATATTAATTTCATAAAAGTAATACTCATTCATAGCTTCAGGACAGAAACAAAATTCAAGAACCGACTCAGTCCAGAAGGTTAATGAACCCAGTTATAAGGGGCATGAATTTCCTCAAAGCCAGTTTCACGTGTAACCTAATTTAAGCATGTTAAAAGACATGTGCCAAAACTTGTCATGGTTCAATGACCCTTTCTCCATCTTGAAATGCAAGCTTCCTTTCACATTTATGAAAAGTTCAGAAAGGGCCTAGGATTCACTGACTCAGACAGGCACAGTCAATACAAATATGTGCACATGCATCTTGGACAGGCACAGTCAATACGAATATTTCAACCATGTCTTTACACATATTTGGCGCAGGACAGGAAAGGTTCTCAAAGAAAAGAACACAGGCTTTAATAGATTGAAATAAGAAAAAAGAAACAAGGCAAAATTTGGACAGCCCTCAAAGGTGCTTGTCTACCCAAGATATTCTCTGAGAAGTATCCAGTTGGCATTGTCCAGTAGCAGATATGTAGTATATGTTTCTTTCAGTTTCGGGACTAAGTTGGGCACGACCCCAATGCAGGGAGGCAGGCAGTGGAAGGCTGGAGCAGATGGAAGTTGACAGAGGCAATTATAAAGTTGGGAAGATGATCCCAACAAGCACTTTCTGGTGTCTTTGGCAAGAAAGGGATTGCGGATGTTTTGATGGCATTTCAACTCCTAACGATTCTCTAAAAGCTAAATGCCTTGTGTATCTCTTTAGTTGGAGTATCCAGCCCCTGTAAGTAATGTTGTTACCCTCCTAGACTTAATGAGCTCACTTACTCTACCTTAGCCCTTACTACTTTTGACTTTCTGGTAAGCTTTCCTGGACAGGTTCTACTATGTTGTTATGGAGCTAACATCGATCACTTATGTAACTTTGCATCTTCTTGATGCCTGCATTGAAGCACCTTATTTCATCAAAACAAAGAAGGGCAAAAAGTATAGTGCTTTAAGAAAAGCTCTGTCTAGTAGATAGACGCTCCAACGGTTACACGTGCTATCATCTGTCAAATATCAGCAGGAAGGATATGGGAAAAGAATTAGCCATTGAGGTTGTTTATGGGTACTTTAATTGGATCTTGAGAAGAGCCAAAATAACTTATGCCCTTTCACTTTACTTCATCAAAAAGGAAGCCATCCCTATAACCTATTCAGGGATTTCAATTACTTCTGCCATGATTATCAGTACTATTTCTGTTCTCAATTAATTAGTCTAATATCAATGAGCTACAATTTTGTTCATCCTTCTGCAATGGAAAAAAGCATTTAGAAGAACATACTAAATTTTACAGTAACAACGTAAAACATTGTAGTTACAGCAAACTAAAAACAAGAAATTTACATTAACATACGATATATGATAAAATAGTTTTTCTAATTCATCCACAATTTTAAATACGGAATTAAGCACAATCAAATTCAAACAAGGGAATAACAGCACACAAAAAACAAATTATGAGAGAATAAATCTTCAATATCACCTCCAAAAGCTCAAACCTATAGACATCCACATAAATAGCTCAATGTGGAGTCAGAGAAACGAAAATTTTGATTATTCCATATGGGGTTTGATAAAGTTAGAATCTTTCCATACACAAAACTTATAATATTTTGTTTTATAGCAAGAGCATCAAAGAAAAAACAAAGAGAAATATGCAAATACTAACGTACCCAAATTGTATCTTGTGAATTGAAGTCTTGCGCAGAAAAAAGGGCTTTGAAAGGAAAAAGAGGAATGGAGAATTTGACGACGTCGGTGTCCGGTGGGTCGTTGAGAAAAGAGGCCACGATTATGAGGAAGCTGTTTAATTGGTCAAATATGATTACAATTCCAACCCCAAATCAAATCTGCAGGTAAAATAAAAGACACGATTAGGCGCTGCCACGTGTATGAAAACTTTATGGTAAAATAAAATTAGATCATCTATCTACCTCTTCACATGTACGGGCCGCCTCACCTTATAATTTCACTATTGTATTTGTTTTTGTGGGGACTCACTCTTTCAATCACTTTTTAGGTTAGAGGCACTTTTTATGTTTGTCCAAAATCTACTCAAAGATGAATTGATTTCCTTCTCTCCTAAGAAAATAAGATTTTGAATCCTGATTAAATATGAACACAGTAAAATTATGAAATTAATTATTGAGGCATTTTAATATGAAAATAATTTAAAATTTTAATTTAATTATATTTACCCATCAATTATAAATTATTCCGCTAATGTATTCTTTTATATATATATATATAAAAGAGAACCTTAGGTCCGCCTACGTGGTGCCACCACAAATCAGAATTCCATTTTAATTTATTTATTTACAAAACTACCCTTCCCCCCTTCATGAAAAAATGTGAAATTTATGAAAAGTTGTGACTTTACGATTTTTATGAAAAGTTGCGTCTTTAATGAAGAGTTGCAACTTTTATGAAGAGTTGTGACTTTTATGAAAGGTTGTGACCTTTCATGAAAGGCTGCAACTTTTTCAAATAGTTGTAACATTTTCGATAAGGCACAATAAATATTTGTTCACACTACCCTTTGTTGTCTATAAATAGAGGGATTTCCTCTCATTTTAAAACAACAAAAATTCTAAACCTCTTCTTCTTCTTCACAATTAAATATTTGTGTACTTTGCTTCTGTTGAGTGGCTCACTAACATCATTACTTATGTTACATATCCTGGTATGTATTTTTACAGTAATTAATTTATGCTTATATTATTAAGGATAAATGATAAGATATAATAATTTTCATTTTCCTTTACATTATTAATGACTTGATAGGTTTTAAATATTATTTTATAAATTCTATGATATTAAATTGACTAGTTTATATATATAATATTAAAACGTCTTTACACTAGGGAATTTGGTATCTGGCTACTACCAAAATTCAAGAGTAGTGAAAGATTACCAAAAGAAGTTAGCTTATTACAAATTGAAATAGAGTAGTTAACGTTCCTTGTTTATCTGCAACCACTATGTGACTCATAGAAGCTGGAGGAGCGACAAAGATGTTCTTTAGGTTGTACGTTGCTAGCTGGACTCCTTCTTTAGCAAGGGTGTTTGCCACCTTGTAAGAATTATTATTAATTATTATTTAATAATTTCTTACTTATGGCCCAAGTTTACTTGTAACCCAAGTAATATCATAAATAATATTTAATAAGGAATAAATCTCGTCCATACATTGGTTACTTGATGGACGTACCAGATTAAGTCATAACCTCTATAAATTGGTCCTCCCTCCACCCATTAGGGTTACCACATATTCTCTACAATAATTTCATCGCTGACGGTTGTGGTAACATAAAGTTAGGGCAAGGAGGTAGAAACCAATTTACGACTAACGCTTCCGCTTCTCTCTGTGATGATGTCTTCCGCATCAGGTATGTGCCCCTAACGATCTCTATGTAAGGTTATCGAGTTCAAGATCCTGATATATATATATATATATATATATATATATATATATATATATATATTAAAGTATTTAATCTTACATGTGGCATCCGAGCCTGGATTGTTTGAACGGATAATCTTACATATATATGAAAATAATTACTATGTAACGCAATGGAATGTTGACACGAGAATGTGAACGAATCAGTGTCTCAAGCCTTTGTACGTGGAAAGGTTTTGTTTAAGCCATAAAAATCTCTGATCTATTCCTCATGTAGATCTTCTAAATATGCTTGTTCTAACAAAATTGTAGAAGATATAATAAAAAAAAAAAATTAACACAACTTTGACCGTGTTAACTAAAGTAGAGCAGTTTGTATGCCTTAATTTCTTTTTAGTCAATCAGTTTGGTTTGACTAATTTAAATACAATAGAATATTCTATATATTAGATATATTTGGTCAAAGTTCATGTACAATGCCATCTTGATCGTTTAATGAATATATTGTGGCTACCATCTATAGTTTGACCAATTAAAATTATGTTTAAACTTATTGTTAAATCCTTTCGTAGTAGCGTAATTTTGTGCTTGACTATTTAAGGTGTTTGGACTCTTAAGTTAATCTTTCCATAATGTAATAATTATGCTTTGTTTTAAATTGTCCAATAAATTAAAGTGATCGTTATGCTAAGCAATAAATAATATATGTGTACTTAGTGAAAAATAGTTTGTTAGTCACCAAAGTGGCCAAACTAGATTAATTAACGTCTACACATATCATTTTATGATTACTTGATGTATGTATTATGTTTCTATAGTTTGTTAGTCACCAAAGTGGCCAAACTAGATAAATTAACGTCTACACATATCATATTTATGATCACTTGATGTATGTATTATGTTTCTATAGTTTGTTAGTCACCAAAGTGGCCAAACTAGATAAATTAACGTCTACACATATCATATTTATGATCACTTGATGTATGTATTATGTTTCTATAGTTTGTTAGTCACCAAAGTGGCCAAACTAGATAAATTAACGTCTACACATACTATATTTATGATCACTTGATGTATGTATTATGTTTCTATAGTTTGTTAGTCACCAAAGTGGCCAAACTAGATAAATTAACATCTACACACATCATATTTATGATCACTTGATGTATGTATTATGTTTCTATAGTTTGTAGACACCAAAGTGGCCAAACTAAAATGTATAAAATTATTCACATGCACAAAATTTTATGATATTATGTGTGAATTTGTATTTATATAGTTTGTTAGTCATCAAAGTGGCCAAACTAGTATGGTTAAGAAAAATATGCATTCATAAAATTCATTTATCTATGAAAGTTAATTAAATGCCTATATATTGAAAATAAATAGATAAATTGACTTTCACTATTGCTAGAACTTAAGAATTTACCCAAAGGTGAATTAATCATTCTACGAATAGTGAACATTATGAGGTAAATTAATATTTTCAGTCAAACATATATTGTATATCCAAAGATATCGTATATGTTTGGTTAAATATATTTAATTGCCTAATAAAGATTAATAAAATGGCATTTAACTTATGATAGTGTGTCGTAGTATCTATCCAAAGGAGAATTACGATGTACTTTTATCGTTTTACTGAATTCACATTATTTTTTATTTGTGAGCATGTATATTTATTTGCAGTTATTCCTCTTCATTCGCATGCTTCGTCTGTTACTGTGTTCAATGGATTGAACTTCTCTGAATGGCATGAACAAGTACAGTTCCACTTAGGTGTAATAGATCTTGACTTAGCTCTGCTGAATGACAAACCTACTGCCATTACTGATAAGAGCAGTGAGGATGAGAAGTCTTTTCATAAATCATGAGAACGCTCTAATAGATTAAGCCTTATATTCATGCGAATGACTGTTGCTAACAATATTAAGAGTACTATTCCACAAACAGAAAGTGCCAATGAATACCTGAAGTTTGTGGAAAAACGTTTTCGTTCTGCTGATAAGTCTCTTGTTGGTACACTAATGGTTGAACTCATGACCATGAAGTTTGATGAGTTGCGTAGTATGCAAAATCATCGAGATGACTAACATTACAGCAAAACTATGAAAGTGGATGACACCTTCTTGGTTCAGTTTATTCTGAATTCGTTACCTCTTGAGTATGGACCATTCCAAATTACTATAACACTATTAAGGATAAGTGGGATGTTAGTGAATTGTCCAATATGCTTACTCAAGAGGAGTCAAGACTTAAGAAATAAGGAGGTCATTCCATTAACCGCTAATAAGGAACTCAAGGCCGATGTGTGTCGTTTCTGTAAAAAGGAAGGACACCTTCACTAAATGAAAGTTCTACTTATTTGTGGCATAAACGTTTGGGTAATGTATCCAAATAACGATTAAAAAGATTAGTAAAGAATGAAATTCTTCCGAATTTGAATTTTGCTGATCTTGATATATGTTTGGATTGCATTAAAGGAAAGCAAACCAAGCATACCAAGAAAGGTGCCACAAGAAGCACTCAACTTATTGTAATTATACACACTGATATTTGCAGACCTTTTGATGTTCCATCTTTTGGTGGAGAAAAATATTTTATCACCTTTATCGATGATTTTTTCACCTTATTGATTTATCTATTTGTTAGAAAGAAAAAATCAAACAGCGGACGCTCTCAAAGTGTACGTTAATGAGGTTGAAAGACAATTAGATAGAAAGTGAAAATCATTAGGTCAGATAGAGGTGGTGAATATTATGAAAAATATAACGAATCAGGACAATGTCCAAATCCATTTGCAAAATTCCTTGAAGAACATGACCTATGTGCACAATATACTATGCCAGGAACACCTCAACAAAATGGTGTTGCAGAAAGG
This sequence comes from Solanum pinnatisectum, assembly GCA_035578085.1. Lineage (NCBI taxonomy): Eukaryota > Viridiplantae > Streptophyta > Magnoliopsida > Solanales > Solanaceae > Solanum > Solanum pinnatisectum. The sequence continues at coordinate 45,776,333 of CM069078.1, read as the reverse complement.
CGTAATCGAACATTTATGGATATGGTTAGGAGTATAATGAGTAATTCCTCATTACCCAAATCATTGTGGATGTATGCTCTTAAAACCGTTGTATATTTATTAAACAGGATTCCTAATAAGACAGTTCCAAAGACCCCTTTTTGAACTATGGACGGGAAGGAAGCCTAGTTTAAGACACCTGCATGTTTGGGGTTGTCAAGCAGAAGCTAGAGTTTATAATCCACATGAAAAGAAATTAGATTTTCGAACGGTAAGTGGTTACTTTATTGGTTATCCAGAGAAATCTAAAGGGTATAGGTTTTACTGTCCAAATCATAGTTCGAGAATTGTTGAAATCGGTAATGCAAAATTCATTGAGAATTGTGAAGTTAGTGGGAGTGTTGAACGACAAAGTGTGGAAATTAATAAGGTAAGGGTAAATATTTCATTACCTATAAATGTACCTACTTTCACACCAATAACAAATATTGTTCCTCTTGTTGAAGAACACTTTAACAATATTGAACAATATTTTGGTGAAACACTTCAAGAAGGAACTAACTCACAAATATCTAACGCAAATGAACCACAAACAGTGCCATTAAGAAAATCTCAAAGAGAAAGAAAATTGGCCATTTCCGATTATTATGTGATTTATTTGCAAGAGTCAGATTTTGACATTGAAATTAATAAAGATCCAGTTTCATTTTCACAGGCCATAGAAAGCACTGAGTCTGATAAATGGATTAATGCCATGAATGGAAAGTTAAAATCCATGGAACACAACAAGTCTAGGATCTTGTTCAATTACCAGAAAGTTCTAAAAGAATCAGATGTAGATGGGTCTTCAAGACCAAATGCGATTCTAATGGTAGTATTGAACGATATAAAGCCAGACTTGTTGCCAAGGGATACACTAAAAAAGGAGGCATTGATTATAAAGAGACCTTTTTAGCGGTCTCAAAGAAAGACTCATTAAGAATTGTTTTTGGCTTTGGTAGCTCATTATGATTTAGAGTTACATCAAATGGATGTGAAAACTGCCTTTCTTAATGGAGACCTCGAGGAGGATGTTTATATGGACCAACCAGAGGGTTTCAAAATTAAAGGAAAAGATCAGATAGTGTGTAAACTAAAGAAGTCAATATATGGACTCAAGCAAGCCTCACGACAATGGTATATAAAGTGTAATGATACCATAACATCTTTTGGATTTAAGGAAATTACCATTGATTGGTGCATATACCAAAAGATTAGTGGGAGTAAGTTTATATTTTTAGTCCTGTATGTTGATAACATTTTACTTGCTGCTAATGATTTAGGCATATTGCGTGAGATGAAAGACTTTCTCTCTATAAATGTTGAAATGAAAGCTATAGGTGAGACATCCTATGTGATAGGGATAGAAATATTTTGTGATAGATCACAAGGATTATTGGTACTGTCTCAAAAGGCTATATCGAAAGAGTTCTAGAGATATTTAACATGAACAATTGTTCAGCAAGAATAGTTCCTATTAAAAAGAAAAAATTGGGACAAATTTAATCTCATGCAATGCCTAAAGAATTATGTGGAACGAAAAGAAATGAAATCAATTCCTTCATCTTCTATTGTTGGAAGTTTGATATATGTTCAAACTTGCACAAGACCGAATATTAGTGTTGCGGTCGGAATGCTAAAAAGATATCAAAGTAATTCTAGAATTGATCACTGAAAGACTGCAAAGAAAGTTGTGGCACGTTATGAAGTCACAATTCATGCATAATGGTTGCAGAACTTTATTTCAGGACTTGGGGTTGTCGACACAATTACCAAGTCGCTGAAAGTTTATTGTGATAATGCTGGAACAATATTCTTCTCCAAGAACGATAAATACTCCAAATGTGTCAAACATATGGAATTAAAGTACTTTACTGTCAAGGAAGAAGTTCAGAAACAAAGAGTGTTACTTGAGAATATTAGAACTAATCTCATGATTGCAAATCCGTTAACAAAAGGCATACAACCAAAGACATTTAAAGAACATGTTCAAAGAATGGGTCTTGGTTGTACTTATGATTGATGCATTTATGATGTTTTTACACTCTGAACTCAAATTATGTGTTTCTGATATACATTAATGAATTTCTTGTTTCTCATAATGGTGTACACATTATTATTTTGAGATATTACAAGATAAGTCTCTATGAGACATTATTGTGGACCATAATGTTATATGTTTTATAGCTTATGAACCTAATATGATGAGTTGCTAATGTAGCAGTATATGGAAGGAAGTATGTAGCTTAAAATTTATGTACAACCGCCATAACTCGCATTAGTAGTTTGTTATATTGTGGTATGTATGATGGACATTATAGAAGAGATTTATTACATGCGCCACTAATGTTTATGAAATATTAATGTTATATGGTCATTGGGCCAAGTGAGAGAATGTAAGAATTATTATTAATTATTACTTAATAATTACTTATAGCCCAAGTTTACTTGTAACCCAAGTAATACCATAAATAATATTTAATAAGGAATAAATCTCGTTCGTACATTGGTTACTTGATGGACGCACCAGATTAAGTCATAACCTCTATAAATTGGTCCTCCCTCCACCCATTAGGGTTACCACATATTCTCTACAATAATTTCATCGCTGACGGTTGTGGTAACATAAAGTTAGGGCAAGGAGGTAGAAACCAATTTACGACTAACGCTTCCGCTTCTCTCTGTGATGATGTCTTCTGCATCAGGTATGTGCCCCTAACGATCTCTATGTAAGGTTATCGAGTTCAAGATCCTGATATATATATATATATATATATATATATATATATATATATTAAAGTATTTAATCTTACATGTTTGCCACCTTGTTGGGCTGCCGGAAGTTAAGACGGATCGTCGGACTCCCCAACTTCCTCAGTAGTGACCTGCAAGTCAAAATAGAAAAATTATAATCTGGGCTTGTGTGTTCCAACAATTCTAATAGATCTGTGGAGTCTGTCTCAATTTCAAATGGATGAATATTGTGATCTCAAATTAGCATTAGACCACCTTTATTTTGGCAAAAATGTCACACATTAACTTGAGAGCTGAATCTGATTACCCAATCACCACACAAGTTGTCCCTGCCATTTTGAGAGGAATAGACGCCATTTATGTTGAGTTTAAGGTAGTTAGTAGATTATTGCTAATATATTTATGATTAATAGTATATATCTCAATATCTATATTGAGAAAAATTAAGAAATAGCAAAGATAATAGACATAATAAGTGTAATTTTTCCTATCAATTGTATAAAACATAATTTTTTATTTCAATCAATAAAAATATACATAATTTATAATTTCATATGGACTAATGTACCCTTAGCTTGATCAATTGATCAATGAAAATGGATGAATGCTCATGGTCTCAAGAAATATTTCCATTATCGAGATTCAACCTGCTATTGGAGTGATATCTATAATTAAAAAATTTACTAATATAGCATAAATAATTATTTTCATGGTCTCAATTTATTTAATGTTGTTTAACTTGATAAGATTTTAAAAAACAAATTATAGTCTAAAACAAGTCAAAAAGTTATATAGCTATAAATCATCATATTTCCTTTCGAGACAAAGTTTCTCATTCTTAAGAAAAACAAATATCAATCTCCTATCAACAAATCTTAGTAATAGTTACTTTACAGCATATGGAACAGTTGTACTTGTGCCTCCAATATCAATAGAAGCATAAAACTTTTTTTTTTTTTTAATTAAATGAAGCATAAAACATTCAAAAGACAATTAAGTCAATTAAAATGATGGGAAGGTGCGAACGCGGAAGAAATTGTTGAAAATCAACTAGTGAAATTAAATGATATTTAAATATAAAAGTACATTATTTTTTTAAAAAAAAAATTGTCTTAAAAAATATATATCAGGGGGGCAGTATTTTTGTAAAAACGGTGTGATCATTTGAGCATCATAGTTAGAAGATTATTATTTTTTTGTGCCTGATATTCAATATGCATATAAAATTTAAACTAATTTAAATTTACGCCAGACTAGACGAGTTCACAATTTACATTGATATAAAAAGAGTATTTTGTTTTGACCAAACAAAAGAAACACGAATAGGAGTAAGATGGAGTTTGGAATGATTTAAAAGTTGGTCTAGCATACTTTTAAGTGACTTCTGCAAAATAAGTTTAAAAAAAGGGCGAAGGGACGGATTTACCCCCGAACTTTAATAAATGGTACGTATATGCCCTCCGTTATACTTTCCGTCCACATAAGCCCCTGCCGTCCAATTATATGTACACATATACCCCTCTCACTAACGGACCCCTAATTTTTTACACGTGTCTTAATCCTATTGAACTACCCGTTTGACCCCTTTTTTTAACCCATAACCCAATTATCCGCCCCATAACCCAATACCCACCCAATTTCCTCTAAAAAGAATCCTAATTAAAACACCAAAACTTGAACTTGTAAAATTTGCTGAAGAACTCAATGCATTTGACTCGAAAACAAGCCCGATTTCCGTCTTGATCTGCAGACCATGATCATTCAAACTTGTTATAGCATCTGCACTCAAAGTTCTATTCAATCCACTCAGAGTAGATTTGGACATATCAAAATCTGGATTCGACATATTAAAAATTGAACTTGATACATTAGCAGAAGAACTAAAATTATTCGAATCCAACACAAGACCCATACTTTGTGCCCTCATCTGTTGATCTTCACCAATCAAGCTCGCCAGGTAGTTCAAACTCTACACTCTACTAACACAGGAGAACCAAATTCGGATTAAACCCCAATCCATTCGATTGTAATGCAGACATTTTGGAATTCGAATTAACACTATCGCCTACCAAATTATCGAATTTGAAAGTGACCCATTTTGATTTCAACACGATTGTTTAAGTAAGAAATAGTTGAATCAAATCCATAACCCAAATTAGCATTAGATCCGTTTCTTACTTTAGTATTCGTATCCTCTTTAGCAGGCTTTTCTTTCTCTTCCTCCTCAGCATTTTCTTCCTCACCGAATAATGATAATGGAAGAGCTCCAGAAGGTTTCACCCACCCAAATGTCTTCTTAGTGTTTTAATTAAGATTACTTTTAGAGGAAATTGGGTGAGTATTGGGTTATGGGGCGGATAATTGGGTTATGGGTTAAAAAAAGGGTCAAACGGGTAGTTTAATATGATTAAGACTAGTTTAATATGATTAAAACGCGTGTAAAAAATCAGGGGTCCGTTAGTGAGAGGGGTATATGTGTACCAATAATTGAACGGCAGGGGCTTATGTGGACGGAAAGTATAACGGAGGGCATATACGTACCATTTATTAAAGTTCGGGGGTAAATCCGTCCCTTCGCCGTTAAAAAAATGACTTAAAATAAGTTAGGAAGTGTTTGACAAGATTAAAAATATCCTAAAATAAATTAAAATAAGTTAATATCCAGAAGTAGGTCTCCCCTATTTTTTATTTTTTTTATTTAAAAGTCATTTAAGGTTGACTTTTTATTTTTGACTTAAAACTACTCCCTCTGTATCTATTTATATGTCACCATTTTTAACTTCACGTGCATTAAGAAATTAAATAAGTTTACTATTCTACCCTTATTTTTTTTGAAGTCAACTTTTCAATCAATAAATATGAATTGATTTATTTTGATTAATTAATTTGATCAATAAATATGAATTATTCACTTAGTTTTTCTATGTTGGTCAAATGTATATTTTCAAACCTAATAACTCAGAGAGGTAAAATAAGAAAAATATTGTAATTTATACATTGATTTTATGAAATGATAAATATTAGTAGGCTTAATAAGTCATCCACACTCACTCAAAGTTGTCCGCATATTCACTTAAACACCTCTACTAGAGTCTGTACCTATTGAACACTTATACTATTCAAAATTAGTACCTATTAAATATTTTCGCTGATGTGGCGTAGAAAGTGCAGTACACAGACATTCAAAGTTTGAGAGACCATTTTTTTTTTTTTTAAAATAATTTCTTTCATCTTCTTTCTTTCTTAATTAAACATAATTACTTCCACCACCATTTCCACCATTACTGCCACCACCATCCACCCTTCTCTTTTCTCTTTTATCGTCAACCACCTCACTCGCTCCCTCACCACTACCATATTCATCTGGAAAGCACCTACTATTTTCAAGAATTAAAAAATTCAACCTTAAATTAAGTTTCCTTCGGCACCAAGCACACAAACAAGATAAAAAAAAGCAAATGAAAGTGGGTTCAGCTACAAACAACTGAATTTCGAAATTCCTTTTTCAGAAATAAGTATTTTTTTTTCTTTTGAAGACAACTTAACTCCTTCATTAACGGTTTAATTTCTTTCCGCAACAAAGACGAGCAAAAGGATGAAAATGAAGAAATTGAAGAAGCGTCGATTTCAAACAAACAATTTTAGAAGTCCTTTTCTAGATTTGAAACTTTTCTTCACTGAAATATCTCAATTTCACCATTAATGATTTCTTTCAACTTTATTCACAAACTGAAAAGATTAAAAATGAAGAAATCGAAGAAGGATATGTAGTTTGGTATTTTAATTTTTTTTCTCTTTAAAATCAAATCTGGAAAAGGAAAAGTTGAACGACGAGACGCGATAGTGACTCCAAGGAGGCTAAAGGTCCATGGTTGGGCGGACAAAGGCTTTTTTCCTTTTTTTTTAAATTATAATTTTTAATAAATATTTTGGCTCAAAGTGCCATATGTACTTTATTCATTCGTCAAATTGTCACATCAGCACGAGTGTATCATACACCTTTTATATTTTTAGTTATTTATCAAAAAAATGTTCAAATGGTTCAAATTCAAGCTGGTATAGATGTTCAATAGATATAAGATTAGATTAAAATGTTTAAATGAAATATGAAGACAAACTTTGAATAACGTAAGTGATATTACTATAAACTATTATTTATTTATAGTAGAGACAACATATAAAAAGAACAGTTAAGTCCATCAAAACAGATTCCAAATAAAGACTATAACCTTTTTGGTAGGTGCGAGTACACGTCCACCTACTTTATTTGGTCCCAATTTCCTATTCATCGCTCGTCAGCAACCAGTCACCCATAAAACCCTCTCCAAATACTTCCACTATAACAACTCATTCTCAACCTTCTTCCGCCGCAACAATCACCACCGCCGCCGTCGCCGTTTCACCATACTGAGCTACGCTCCGAATAGCTTACCACAATGGCGGCTTCAGCTTCTTCAACTATGCTTTTATCTTCAAAATCTTCAAGCGCCTCTCTCTCATGGAAAAACCAGCTCGCTTCTACCTCTGCCTTTCGCGTCTCCGGGGTTACTCTCCCGCGTAGAAGCCTCCGTCAGTGTCCGAGGTTCATCGTTTACTCTATGGACGCCAAACCTACGGTTCTCGTTGCTGAAAAACTTGGCGAGGCAGGGCTAAAACTATTAAAGGAATTCGCGAATGTTGATTGCTCATATAACTTGAGTCCTGAGGAGCTGTGCACTAAGATCTCTCTTTGTGATGCGTTGGTTGTGAGGAGCGGAACAAAGGTGACCCGTGAGATCTTTGAATCTTCTGGTGGACGGCTGAAAGTTGTTGGACGTGCTGGTGTGGGGATTGATAACGTTGATCTTGCGGCGGCAACAGAGCATGGATGCCTTGTTGTTAATGCGCCCACTGCTAATACAGTTGCAGCTGCCGAGCATGGAATCGCCCTTCTCACTGCTATGGCTCGGAATGTTGCTCAAGCTGATGCTTCCGTCAAAGCTGGTAAGCGTTTTAACTTTTTAGAGGCAGATCTAGAATTCTAAGTCCGGCAAACTACTAACATAACCATTAATCACTCCGGTACAATTTATGCGACTCTTTTTGAATTTTGAGATTCAAACAAGTCTCCTTACATTTTTTATTTATCTTTTAAATTATTTTGAATTGCCAATTTTTGTGACTTTACCTTTTATGTAGTTTATAAATGTGTAAATTTCATTTAAAAAAAAATTAAAGATTCCTTGCGCAAGTTTCCGGTCAAACTTAAACGGTTTGACTCTCAAAAAACGTAAAGTGTCATGTAAATTGGGATAGCGGACAGAGGGAGTACTTATTTTGTGACCGTGGGTGCTAACTTAGTTAAATATATTTTCAAAAAACTTTCAACTAGAGGCTGTGCGAAAGTCTCAATCTGCCCCAGCATCATTGTGTTTTGAATACAATGACATGCCCGCGAATATAATCCTCAATGAGTTTGTTTTGTGATTGAGAGAAAAATCTTATGAAATCCATGCATTATGGTCTCGCAAGGCTGATTAGATCTATGTTAAGTTGGTCTAAATGTTCTATTACCTAGAAAGAGAAAAGATTGTAATTTGACATAGATTTTATTCAAGTGAAATACATGCACATATTCTTTGGCAGTATCTGTAGCAATTTTCTTTTGCAGTAAAGACAATCCTTTTTAATTTTATTTATTACAATACCTTTTAAAAAGGTGAACTAATCATTTTAGAGTGTGTAATTTGAGTTAATGTAGCTTAATAAGTCGGATTGGTCCATGAATTTGTTGATTCAAAGATAGAAATGCTTGACAAGCATGCGAATTGATGAAATAGTTTATGTATCTAGAAGAAACAACTTCATCAATGTTGGTATAAGAAGGAAAAAACTGGAGATCCAGGCTCAAACCCTAGCTACAACACTTGGCTTGTCTTAGTTATCAGGCTTACCCAGTACCTGTCCTATTCGTGTGGGATGCATTAGTCAAGGTACACGCAAGTGACACTGTCATAAAAGAAACGCATAAAGGATGATCCACAGCTAATTGGCTTTATTATTTGTTCTGCTGTCAGTTCTAAGGCCACTTCTTTTTCTTTTTGGAAAAACTCTAAGGCCACCTCCATCTGTTCTTCCCTTTTTAAGCATTCTTAGGATCATTACCGAAAATATGGAACCCTCAACCCAATCTGTCTTCAGCTTGCCACTTTCTTTTTCCGGATGCTTATTTGCTTGGATTAGATGTCTGAAAATATTGTTTCCATGGCTGCTAACGAATTCCCCTGATGTAATTGTTGCTTTGACACACCTCTAAAAATTTGTATCATGATATGGTTTCCAGGGAAATGGTTGAGGAACAAATATGTTGGTGTCTCCCTAGTAGGCAAAACACTTGCTGTGATGGGTTTTGGGAAGGTTGGATCAGAAGTTGCAAGGCGAGCTAAGGGGCTTGGCATGCATGTCATTGCTCATGACCCATACGCCCCTGCTGACCGTGCACGTGCTATTGGTGTGCAGCTTGTGAGCTTTGATGAAGCCCTTGCTTCTGCAGATTTCATCTCACTTCACATGCCACTGACCCCTGCTACAAAGCAGATCCTGAATGATGAAACTTTTGCGAAGATGAAAAAGGGTGTACGGATTGTGAATGTTGCTCGTGGGGGTGTGATTGATGAAGAAGCTTTGGTGAGGGCACTTGATGCAGGCATTGTGGCACAGGTCCTGGCTCTTCATCTTTGAGACACTCAAAACCTATGAATTAGTAATTGTTTGTTGAGCTATTGTTGTCTCTATATTTCCCTCAAATTGGAATATCAAGTGTCCAAAAGCCATCCTTTGTTATCTTTCACCTTTCCTCTCCATTGGAGGATTGGACTGTAGAATAGACTTCTTCACTGCCAGTCTATGTATTTGTACTAACATATAAATCCTGTAACAGGCAGCACTTGATGTTTTCACTGTGGAGCCGCCACCAAAGGATAGCAAGTTGATTCAACATGAGAATGTGACTGCAACTCCACATCTTGGTGCTAGTACTACAGAGGCTCAGGTTTGTGCACATTACAATCATGTATGCCACACTTTTTTCTTCCAGTTCACCCATTTACTAATACTCTCTGAATGATTGTCCAGGAAGGTGTGGCAATTGAGGTTGCTGAAGCAGTTGTTGGCGCTTTGAAAGGGGAGCTCTCAGCTACTGCTGTCAATGCACCTATGGTTCCTGCTGAGGTACATGCTTTCAGTATTTACCAGTTATCACCCTCTATTATTTATATTTCAGGGGGGGGCGGGTCAGAAGGCTTGGTGCAGTACTTTAACTGAACTAGCATGCCCATGTAGGACGTCTTTCATTTATCTTATTAGCCTGTAATCTGTGTTATTGTAGCTGAGTCGTTAGAGTTACAGATATGTAGAGAAGTGGTTTATCCTTTTCCCCTGTATTTCTTTAACAGGGGGGAGTTGCTTGTTGAATTGATAAAACAAATATCTGAATTTAACTTTTGCTACCTCTCTCATGCAGGTGCTATTAGAGCTGAAGCCTTTTGTTGTACTTGCTGAAAAACTTGGTAGACTTGCTGTCCAGTTGGTTGCCGGTGGAAGTGGTGTTAAATCAGTGAAAGTAACATATGGTTCAGCTAGAGCACCTGATGATCTTGATACAAGATTGCTTCGTGCCATGATAACTAAAGGCATGATTGAGCCAATTTCCAGTGTTTTCATTAACTTGGTTAATGCAGATTTCACTGCTAAACAAAGGGGACTACAGATATCTGAAGAACGACTTCTCCTAGATGGTTCACCAGAAAGTCCAGTTGAGTTCATTCAGGTTCAGATAGCCAATGTAGAATCCAAGTTTGCCAGTGCTATTTCTGACTCGGGAGAGATTAGAGTGGAGGGTAGAGTCAAGGATGGAGTCCCTCATTTGACAAAGGTCGGGTCTTTTGAAGTGGATGTGAGCTTGGAAGGCAGTATCATTCTTTGCAGTCAGGTTGATCAGCCAGGAATGATTGGAAAAGTGGGTAGTGTCTTGGGTGAGGAGAATGTGAACGTCAGCTTTATGAGTGTTGGAAGGGTTGCTCCTAGAAAGCAAGCTGTTATGGCTATTGGGGTGGATGAACAACCCAGCAAGGAGTCACTAAAGAGGATTGGGGAAATTCCTGCCATCCAGGAGTTTGTTTACCTTGGATTATAGGGCACTACTATAATTTTTGGGATCTGAATTCTTTATGAAGTAAAATTTGGTAATGTTGTTGTTTACAAGTAGATTAGTGTAGGACAAATAAACTATCGGCTCTGTGATTAGTGGTATTTTTCCTATATTGAGTTTTTCAATATGACAATTTGTGTTTCTTTTTTATTTCAAGAGATATGAGCATTTCCTTGTTCCGCCCCCTGTTCAAACAAACGCCTCATTACTTTTGTCTTTGCTAGGAATTATGTGTATGTTTGAGATGTTGCAAGTGTTAGTTGTGTGCTTGGAACTAAATTAGGTATGGTTGGAATGGTGTGGATGAATAGACCATGGGTTGTTTGGTAGGGTGGAATAGGCAAAATAATACACTTTATTTAATACTATTCTTATACATTTTTTTATTACCTCTCCCTAGGAGCACCCCCACTTTACTACCTTGATGACTCAAACCCACAACATTAAGGTTAAGGGTTGCGCAACCTCTCATGTCATACTACTCTTACACATAAAAAAATCATAGCATTGACAATTCCAATACCATTCTTATGCTTATACACCCTATCCGTTACTATTTAAAAACCATGCAATGTAAGGTATTTCTAATAAAACAAATCTAACATGCGATATGAAATAACGTCAGCATTAATAATCCCAACTTACTAGTCCTAGTACTATTTGTGTTGTGGGTGGAAAAGTTGGTCTCATTATATGGGCTTGGATCATCTTTTGACTGAACTTCTGGGTCACTTGGTCAGAAATTCAGATGAGACAGACATCTGAAATGTAGTAAATGATATTGCTAGTGTAACTAGTCAATTGGTACTTCAACCTCCATCTTCAAACCAACATACTTGTACCATTACAATGTCTGCTATTGATTTAATTGACAATCACCTTCATGTTGAAGTACTATTAATAACAATCTCTTGTCTGAATCAGACAGTTCCTATAATACTGTCAATTACAATCATAGCCAACAAAAAGCATATGAAAACTACCGGCATCACCAGGAGAAGATGTTATCACTATTGTTGCTCATTGTTTTTCAATACAAAATATCTTTCTAACTTCGCTCTGAAGGCAAAGACACCAGCCATCTGACTCAGCTTCAGGACCACCCAAACCATTTTTGTAGCATCATGACAACAGAAACTACACTTTCAATGCCAACAGAATTTAATAAGGGGTACAGCTCAAACAAAAGCCAATCATTAGTTTCCTCTATCTATAAATCTATTATCACGCTAAATCAGGTGAAAATAATAATAAAAAGTAAGAACCAGAACAATCAAGGCATGCACACAGCACAAAATCGCTGTATGATCCATGTACCGAGCAGAAAAAATGTGGCAGGCATAATGTTCCTTCAGGCCTTGCCTAGTATATCTAATTAAGGGAAGTAACTTCCATCTGTCTAAATACCACTGTTGGTCCAGCTTTTCTTTTAATTATGCGAGCTGGATTGTCCATTATCACAAGGTTGAAGTATTTGATTGATGAGCTGCTCTGGTAATCTTTTTGTAGCCTGCAAAGGGGAGTTCAAGAGAAAACATTTAATTCTATATCCAACTAACTAGCTCTTTTCGTGTGCAACTCAAAATGGACTACTGCAGGATCAATTATAACATCTCTTCATTTGCTCAAAGCAAAGTACACGAGGCATTGTCATGTTACCTGGATAAATTCATTTTGATAATAAAGATGAGGTAACAAACCTGAAAATGTCTCATGTGCAGAATTGGCTCACAACCAATATCCGCAATTTGTTTTCCTTTCGGGGTTAGCAAACTGAAACGTCCTGCCTCATAAGCTGAAAGTTCAGCTTTGTTATGGGGCAAGCTGTGGCAAACTCTTAGCAACGAGCTAAGAGAGTTCATCTGACAGAAAAAGGATGTAATCAAATCAGATTTCATCTTTAGAAAAGAAAAAGCTTATATTTGGTTCAGGAAGACATCCACTACATAACTGCACTTAACTAAGTTGAAGTTTAACATGCTGCAACAAGTAATTCTATGTCAACAATGCAAGATTTGAAAAAATATAACATGTAGCAATAGGTCATTCTATGATGACAATGCAACATTTGAAGGCACCTAGTTTGGAGCAACCACATATAAAAAGATTGGAAGGGGAGTTAAAATGTTGAAAGATCAGGAAGAGGCTAGACTATACTCAATCTCACTGAGAGTCCAATGAGAATGCTTTGAATGAACGTTCATATGGGATTTAAGATCTTCTGTTTACAAAGGTAATCATATGGGATTTAATATCTTAACAGGAGTGTGCTCCTTGCCAAGACAATGCATATTAGGAAGCTTATTTCACAGTGGAAGAGCTACTTTTGTCATTAAAGTGAGAAGGAAAAACAGAACTTAATAAAATATCACCACCATCTTAAATAACAAGCATTTTGAAGAAAGCCATGTCTGATAGTTTCTTGATTGTGCATCTTGCTTCATCAAAAGGGTTCAAACTGTTCATCAGTCTACCTTAATTCCAAATATCAAGTGAGTCCTCATTCTATACTCATTGAATCAAGACATCTAAATCATCTGCACAATATCGCATGAAGCCCTTAACGTCACTTTGGGCCCTGACAATTCACTCGTGCGCCCCCACCCCACCCCCAACCTAAGGAGAAAAAATAAATAAATGTGAAATCATCTTATTTCTCAACAGTTACGTCAATTATATCTTGTTTTCCCAACCATTAGTCTGTTACCCATCTTATGTGTATTTCCTTTTAAGTTTCTTTCAATGACATGCTTGATACTACCTGGATCAGGGAGAATATTCCTCCCTTTACTGTTTGTTTATGCTTTACACTAGCAGGTATATGACATTCCTGTTTCATGGCAACGATGGTAACAAGGGGAAGCAATAACGAGTAAACAGCTTTTAACAATTAGTTTTAAACAGGGAAGTTTAAGGAAAAACAATTTAATCATTATGCTAAAATACTTATTAATACAAAACTTTAGCACCTACTACGCATTGAACAAGACTGTTAACGGTCCTAATCCCAGCTGAAACTCATTTGTCAGACTCCAAGACTATTTGAAACAAGTAAAAAATGAAATTACCAAGACACAAAAAAAGATAATTTTTTTAAGAATCGGTAATTGTATTGATTAAAAAGCACCAAGAAAGTACAGCAAAAGTATGTCCCTGGAGATAATAAGATATTTCAAGTCTAAGACAGTGAAAAAATAAATCAATATTCAAGTATAAGAGAGTGAAAAATAAATCAATCTTCCAGAGTTCAAAATGCTGTAGTGTGAGCACTGATTCGCTATATACCCCCTCATTTCCTTTTCTTGTTTTTTTAATTCCCCGCCTGAAATTTTACCATCAGTCCCCTAGCAATCATGAAAATTTATATTGTCCGTGTAGTGTAGGGTAGTTTTACAGTTTTACTTGCGGTAACATGTCATTTATCATCTGTTGCATGTTATCAATCTATGATTGCTATGAAAAGTCACCCTTAATTGCTTTTTACACTCACTTAAGCTTAATAGCTTTAACATGATTTTATATTTTTTTATGTACATATAGCTGAGTTAGAAGTTGTTCCGTTATGCATGGTATTGCGAATTTTCATTATGATATGTATAAAGATACATGTATATAAATGTGTGTGCTTGTACACAATGTGCTTCTCTAAGTGAGTCCCTCCCACATGGTCTTAAATTGTGTATATTACTAAATGGAATCTGGACAGCTTCATTGCAGGAAAGGTTCTATGTCCAACCTAAAGTTGCTAAATTTGGGACTCCATTTCTCAAATATCCAAGCCATGGGATCTGAAGCTCAAAGTTCCAAACTATTAGGAGATTCAAGAATTTAGCTGAAAGCAATAAAAGATAGCTTTTGGAAATCAGGAGTGGCACTAGGATTCCTAAACTGCAAGGAATATTACTGCACAATGAATAACAGAAAAATGTGAAGGAATGCGTTGAACCATTTAGAGAACATTTCTTGACCAATATTCTCTGCCTTTGCAATCTCCTCTGAACATCTTTTCATAGTCAAATCTAATATGGATCCCTATAACTAAGTTGCGCAAACTCTTCACTTTCGATGCCGCACCCGTGTCGGATTCTCCAAAAATACACTACTTTTGACGAATCCGACATGCACCCCTTGACATTTTAGAAGAGTCCGATCAACATAGCCCTATAATGCACCCCATACATATAAAGGCACCGTGGCATATAAAAACTGTTGACAGAATTCTCTAATAATAGTATGAAGGAAATGATCTTCTCTAATATGCATTAGGAATAAGAGTGATACTGAAGAAAACAAAGAAAGACTGATTTTTGTTTATCTTTTTTGGCAATAGCAAATAATAACAGCTATGAAATGTGACAATTGTAAGTACTTTTAAGAAGAAGCAGGCAATGGATGACAGAAAATCAATGCTAACCTTCATATATGGACAAGAGGCACATCCACCGTGAAGAGAACACCCCTCTCCACTTGCAACTCCAGGTATAACATTGACCTTCAAGGAATCCCTCATTTCACCAAACGTTTGGTCCAAAGACAAACTTGTAGATGTTCTTGTCACTGATTCTGATGAGACAGGAAAGACAATCTCAACACTAACTTTTGCTCCTCCGGAAGAGGGGTCAGCAGAACCGAGTAATTTACGGACTGTAGCAACTATTGAAGTAATCATTCCTGATTCTGTTCCTAAAACAAACTGAAGATGTTCATCTACATTCCTAGCCAACGCCTCTTGCACCCTTTGTTTGATAAAATCTAGTATGTTTTGGGTAGAACCTACTACTCCCATGCCCCTTTTCTTAGCTTCCATTGCTAGAGAAAACATTTCACCAGGAACTTCAAAATGTGCGGTAAGGAATGCGTCAGAATACATTTCATTTATCTTCCCCACAACTTCATGACCAAAGAGGTGATGAACAATGCATGTCCCATCCTGGAGGAGGGAAAAAGCAACAGAAGCAACAATAGGTTATTCATTAACTAAAACGACGATGCTGAATAGCATATTTGCACAATATCAGACAGTAAATCAAAGCATTATTGATGTTCTCAAATAAAAGTTTCCAGGAGATAAATCTTTTCCTCAAAGTTTACACTCAACAAATGCTTCAACTTAAACTACAGTGAAGAATGGCCATTTAACACCTAATTCATTTGCCTAAGTGTAAAAGAAATTGAATTACCTGAAAATAATGCAGTCGAGGAAGCAAGGATTTAATGGACATTCTGTTGTGTAAAGGATGAATCTCAGAAATTTCTTCATCAGTCATCACGGACATCTGACTGAACAATTCCATAATGTTTGAGCCCATGTAGGTATCAGGACCATACCACACCTTCAAGTGAGGTACTTCAGCAAATGCCTGGATAGATGTTAGATGCAGCTTCATTAGTTAAAGAAAATATGCTGCCATTTATCATTGAAAAGACAAAAATATTTTGAAGAACTTGAAACAAGACAAACAATGGAAGCAATTCAACCGACCTGTAGAATAGTTTGCACAACATTAGAGGAAGTACATGTTATGGTTGGAACAAGCTCATGGGAATATGCTTTTGTCTCCAGAGAGGTATTTATGTAGACAACATGCAGAGATGGAGAAGAAACTGAAGCTGTTGTAAGATAATCCATGTATGACGGACTGGATGCAGCTTCAGCCAAAGAGCAACCAATGTGTTCATCCGACATCCGATAAACTCCAACCTACACAAAGAAGCATTAATGTATGCAGAAGATACTTGAGAGCACATACAAGATATCATCAAATTCTGTAATAGATATATTCCATGTTATGGCAGAAACTATCAGTATTAGAAAAAGAAGATAATCCCAAAGGCTTGGAAGATTCAAATTACTGATTCAGTTGGATAATATTCATTAATCCAAATCTTACCCCCTACATCCCACACACACCGAGGAAGTGAAATGCTATTTGTTTAAGCAAAAGTGGGTTCAGTAGTGCCTGAATTCTTTTTCATAGTCTACCCATCTATTCTTGAAGATATATCATATGAGCAATGAAATTGGTGGCGTACAGAGAAAAGATTCCATTTTTATCGCAGAAAACCGGACCTGTATACCACAAAAAGATTTTAGTACCTATCAACAAGTATACCTTAGGCCAAGTTGAACAAGCTAGCCTATGGACTTTGAAGGGATTTTGGATCAAAGAAGATCAACAACATAGGGATTTTTTTAAGCAGGAAGAGATACAGATGGGCAAATTTCAAAGTAGTAATCCAATTAAGCAGTAAAAAGAGCACTTATCATGACAATTCATAGTGTATTTATTAGTAGGAGAAACTGCTCTCTGCTGCTTTTTTCATGAGGTCTATTTTTACTGGAAAACATGGGCTTTTCTTTTAAAAATTTGCACATCATGTTACAGCCTTTCTGATCTAGTACGAAGAAATCAATTACAATGGTAGTCACAACTGGTTGACCAAGTAAATAGAGACTCATGATATTACAGAACAGAAAACAGGGATGTGTTTACCTCTGGAAATCCAGCTTGATCAAGAATAGCTCGCACGTTCTCTGACATGAAATCTACACCTAATACAGTTATAAATTGACATCCAGATTTTGCCATATTGACAGCTGAATCTGCCATGACCAAAGAATCAGATATATGTATATGGGGCCAAAACTTCTGTGCTGCAGTTAGAACACCTTGCACTTCAGGATCCATGTAAAAATGAGCAACAACTCCAATTTTCTTCTCTTTTAGCGCATTGACGAGTTCTTGGACCCTTGATTCATCAGGAAACAAGAACCTCGCCTGCAATTACAATAGAAATCAACTTAGAACTTTAAAGGTCAGGAAGTTCAAGGTCCCTAATACTAAAGAACAGCATCAAGGTCTAGAATATGTATGATGCCTCACTAAATTTACTCTTATAACAAACAAAACACAATAATCTAGGACACAAAACAAATGATGAACAAGTATTTCCTAGTTCACAATAGTCAAGTTCCTGTCTCTTTTTTTTTTTTGGGTTCCTTAATTATTTTAACATGGGCAATTTCTAAAACTCAACTGTTAATCATGAATAATTGAGTGAACAGAAAGAGCACCTGGGCTTCAGCATAGCTCCCTTTGGGTTGGATACCATCAGCAGTCACTACCAGAGATGGGAACAGCTCGCTGCGCGGCTTTCCATCGCGCTCCGCCACCGCAGCCCTTGTTCTTTTCTGCATGCTGACCAACACATTATGCCATGTATTCACCCTAGATGCAGATCCTTTCCCGTTCAACCCCACAGCATTCAGAGCATTCAAATCCTCTGTTTTCAACGCCAGCACCTCATCTGGGGCAGCCCCATCAAGCAGCCAAACCAAACAGGCGCAAAACCCTTTAGTTATCTCCGAATCACTGTCCACCAAAAATCTCATCTTGCCCTCCTCATCTAAGCTCACATGCAACCATACCTGCGCAGTACAACCCGGCACGCGATTCTCCGTGGTCTTAACGGACCCATTCATAGAAGGGAGCAGTGAGGCGTAGTGCAATAGACGCTTCACGCGATCGATTGGTTCTATAAGGGACTGGAATTCCGAAATAAGAAGTTTAAGCTTAGCGGAAGAAGCAGCAGCAGCATCCGAATGCGCATTGGGATGAGATTGGGAAGGAAAAGAAGTAACAGCTGAACAGGTAAAGGGTGAATTTAAGGGCTTTTTGGAATCAGGGTTTAATGGGGATGGTAAGAACGGAGCTTGTATGCATTTCACAAGGGGTCTAAAAGTCGAGGGCAGTGTATAAACAGAGGAGGGTGCTCTTGAAATGGGTTTAGGACTAGAAAATAGACATGGGGTTTTCGAAAAGAAGGAAGAAGAAGAAGAAGATTTCATGGCTAAATTTGCGGCATCCATTACAGAACTGTGTTTACTGGAATTCTTGAGTGAACAGAGATTAGAAAAAAAATAAAGTTAGAAAGAAGAGAAAATTATGAAAAAGAGAGGTTTTGCTGGTGAAGAAGGTTGTTCTCGAAGTGCGGAAAATGGCGGTAGACCAATGGATTTTGTATGTGCAGAAGAGAGGAGAATGAGGGCCTTGGAATAAATAGTGATGGTGGCGGAAATAGAAATAATATACTTACCTTTATCACCCGCGAAAATTGTAAGCGCAAATATGTGTTTAGTATTTTAGTTTACTCGGGATAGTTCGCCTAATTGTTTAAATCTGAGTTTTCTGACTCAGACTAGTTGAATCGTTTAGTTGGAAACAAGTTATTCTAGTGTAAGTTATTCTAGGATTAACTATTCTGGGATAATCCACCATGTATGTATATGAGATAATTTATTCCATTATTATGATATAAATGGTGGAATAAGTTATCCCAAATATGGCAACCAAACAAGATAAATTTTTTTTATCCTATCACTATTTTTTTATCTCATCACTATTATTTTTAATCTCTCACACCAAACGAGCCCTAATAGGTTAGTTAGAAAGTGATTCAATTTGGACCTTACTTTTGGAATTTTGAAGTATAATAGAAGAAGATAAGAAGATGCGGGGTAAAGGGTGAGTGCTTGATGGGCCTAAAAAGTCGAAGAAAAAAATTATATTATAAGGCGGCAGATTTTTAGGATTTAACTGAGTTTAAATTCTCTTTTTGCATAATGAAGATCTCATCATACTCCCTAAGTTTCTATTTATATATTGGTTTAATTGAACACAAAATTTAATAAATAGAATTTGTAGAATTTAATATTTGACATTCACATTAAGGATAAAATAGTGAATATAATGGTTAAGTTGTTTTTAAGTGTACAAATAAGATATTTTATTTTTTATATATATTTAAAAAAGGAATAAAATGTAATGTATAGATTGAGACAGAAGAAGAATAAAAGTTTTTCTTAAAAAAAAAAAAAAAAAGATCCATAGAATATTAAAAAAAATCCACTTTTTCCACCTTTGTTGATTGTTGCACGACCTATCTACTTCCACTCGTGAAAAAAAAGGCACAAAAAGCAACATGGACATCATGAGAAATTGAGATAGAAAGGTTAATTATCTTTGCCAGTTGCATAGTGAGTGGCCCCAATAGACCCGAGGGGTTGGGCTGTTGGAAGAGGATGGTGCCTGAACGCGGGACATAGTCAGGTAGAATTGAGGAGTTCAAATGAACCCTTTTAATAAAAAAAAAGTAAATAATTTATTCATGATTAAAAATAATTTTTATGTGTAAATATGTATATGTTGAGCTCAACCTTTCTGTATCTCTTACCTTTTTATAATTTGAACCCCTCAATAAAAATTATGACTTTGTCACTGTTCGACGCGTATCCGATCAAAGGAACCACTATGCATACCGAAAAGGAAGATGATTGGTTCCAACGGGGACCATGCACAGGCTCCTCAGGTTACGATTAATTATCATTATGGACTTCATTCACAGGAAAAAAAAAACATGTTGATACGTCGATATACACTTAGGTACATGAAAAGTATTTTTGACATATTACAATCTTGGCGGAAATGTCTCGTTGTGAACTTGTCATTGGTTGTGTAGTAAGTGTCCCAATATGGAGCTGAGGGGCTAGCTAGAATAAAATAGAAGGGGACACATTTGAAACAAATTAATTTTGCATGTTATTACTTGATCAAATTTTGAAATGGACATTTATGTCTGTACTACTTGGATCCTGCTAACAATTATAGATCAAATTTTTTCAGCCACTCGAGTGGATACAAGCAGTAGATTTGTCATTCCATAGATTTTAGGTAATATCTTGTCATAAAACGAGATAGTCATGGATTTTGTCTTTGATTGGTGAAGACTGTGTGAGGCAATATAATGTCAATTGAACGTTGACATGTTGGTACAAAACATAGGTGAGACAAGCGGTAGACTTCATACCAATCCATTCATAAAAAAATCTTGCAAATAACTACGGAAAACTACATAATGAAATTCCTAGAAAATATGCCTATACACTACCGACTAAAATGTGAAGGCAAAGTGTTACCAAAAAGTGGTGAGTAGCAATGGAAGTTCAAAAATAATAATATATGGTGTGTTTTGGTATGGTAGGAAAATATTTCTCATGGAAAAATGTTTACTACGAAAATAAGTGAACTTTATGTAATTTTTTTCATGTGTTCATATCATAAGCAAAAAATATTATTGTAAATATATAACTTGTATAAGTAAATATTATGGAAAATAGGATTGGGGGTAAGGGTATAGGTGGAGATAGAAGCTTTGCGGAGAACATGAAGTATGTTGTAAGGTGGAAATTACACAATTAATATGGAATATTTTGTGGAACTTATTTTTCCTACTTAAACTAGAAATGTATTTGTTTTCATAAAATAAAATATTTTTCTAATATTTTAATCTACTAAACATAAAAAAAAAAAAAAATAGTTTCCTCCTGCCGAACACACCCATAATTTCCTCCTTGCATTTTTTGGTATTATAATGAAAATGTTATGTGATGTATAAGCTATAATTTTGCGAGTAGAAGCATATATAAACAAATCAAACATGTATGATTTGTTGTTTGATTATTTTTTTCTTGGATTTGTTCTTAATATAATCAAACAGAACCAGATATTTTAGATTTATAGAAATTTAAACTAATGAACTGCCGTATAATCGTGTGATCGTTTGACAGAAAGTGTTGGTCAATGCTGAGATTAGAGGATTCTTACTTGGTATTTCTGATTTAAATTTTTTTATATTATCTGAAATATTCCAGCCTATAGTTCATGCACCGGTCACAGAATGCTAGAAGAATTTAAGCACTAGGATGGCTTTCCAAGTCTTTCAAGGTTCTTTACAGAATGCGTTATTTTATTTCAACATAATTCTTTTCTCTTGGGCTGTTTCCGATAAATAAATTTCCTCACCAAATTAGAGTTCCCTTAATGTTAGTTTAAGTTAAAAACCTCTATGAAGAAACTCATATTACAAGTTTCACAAATTTGATAGTACAGGAAATAAACACATCTTGCAAGAATCCAAGACACAAATCTCACAACTCAAGTAAGAAAGCAAACTCCATCCTTACATTCAATTTTTGTTTGTTAGTAATTGAGAGTTAGATATCATCTTTATACACAATGGTGGGACTTCCACAACCACCTTAACCTAGATACAAGAAAGCCCCGAAAAAAAACAGTATTTTGGAATTATTTACACAGGGGCAAGCATCAAATTCACACAACACCACAATGAGCCAACAGAGTTGGCTTCCGGTCACCACCACATCAAATGGCATTCAAGGTTGGAGGGGCACCATCGTGCAATGGCATCGAGTGCACACGAGTAAAAAGAAAAGACAAAACTTATTCTATCTCCTAAGATGATCACGAGTGAAGAATGGATGCCGCAAGGCTTCCCGAGCAGTTAATCTTTCTGAAGGATCATATCTAAGAAGTCCTTGCAAAAGATTAATAGGATCACCAGCAGAGTGATCCACATTAATAACAATCACCTTCATGTTGAAATACTATTAATAACAATCTCTTGTCTGAATCAGACAGTTCCTATAATACTGTCAATTACAATCATAGCCAACAAAAAGCATATGAAAACTACTGGCATCACCCGGAGAAGATGTTATCACTATTGTTGCTCATTGTTTTTCAATACAAAATATCTTTCTAACTTCGCTCTGAAGGCAAAGACACCAGCCATCTGACTTCAACTTCAGGACCACCAAAACCATTTTTGTAGCATCATTACAACAGAAACTACACTTTCAATGCCAACAAAATTTTGTAAGGGGTACAGCTCAAACAAAAGCCAATCATTATTTTCCTCTATCTATAAATTATTATCACGCTAAATCAGGTGAAAATAATAATAAAAAAAGTAAGAACCAGAACAATCAAGGCATGCACACAGCACAAAATCGCTGTATGATCCATGTACCGAGCAGAAAAAATGTGGCAGGCATAATGTTCCTTCAGGCCTTGCCTAGTATATCTAATTAAGGGAAGTAACTTCCATCTGTCTAAATACCACTGTTGGTCCAGCTTTTCTTTTAATTATGCGAGCTGGATTGTCCATTATCACAAGGTTGAAGTATTTGATTGATGAGCTGCTCTGGTAATCTTTTTGTAGCCTGCAAAGGGGAGTTCAAGAGAAAACATTTAATTCTATATCCAACTAACTAGCTCTTTTCGTGTGCAACTCAAAATGGACTACTGCAGGATCAATTATAACATCTCTTCATTTGCTCAAAGCAAAGTACACGAGGCATTGCCATGTTACCTGGATAAATTCATTTTGATAATAAAGATGAGGAAACAAACCTGAAAATGTCTCATGTGCAGAATTGGCTCACAACCAATATCCGCAATTTGTTTTCCTTTCGGGGTTAGCAAACTGAAACGTCCTGCCTCATAAGCTGAAAGTTCAGCTTTGTTATGGGGCAAGCTGTGGCAAACTCTTAGCAACGAGCTAAGAGAGTTCATCTGACAGAAAAAGGATGTAATCAAATCAGATTTCATCTTTAGAAAAGAAAAAGCTTATATTTGGTTCAGGAAGACATCCACTACATAACTGCACTTAACTAAGTTGAAGTTTAACATGCTGCAACAAGTAATTCTATGTCAACAATGCAAGATTTGAAAAAATTAACATGTAGCAATAGGTCATTCTATGATGACAATGCAACATTTGAAGGCACCTAGTTTGGAGCAACCACATATAAAAAGATTGGAAGGGGAGTTAAAATGTTGAAAGATCAGGAAGAGGCTAGACTATACTCAATCTCACTGAGTCCAATGAGAATGCTTTGAATGAACGTTCATATGGGATTTAAGATCTTCTGTTTACAAAGGTAATCATATGGGATTTAATATCTTAACAGGAGTGTGCACCTTGCCAAGACAATGCATATTAGGAAGCTTATTTCACAGTGGAAGAGCTACTTTTGTCATTAAAGTGAGAAGGACAAACAGAACTTAATAAAATATCACCACCATCTTAAATAACAAGCATTTTGAAGAAAGCCATGTCTGATAGTTTCTTGGTTGTGCATCTTGCTTCATCAAAAGGGTTCAAACTGTTCATCAGTCTACCTTAATTTCAAATATCAAGTGAGTCCTCATTCTATACTCATTGAATCAAGACATCTAAATCATCTGCACAATATCGCATGAAGCCCTTAACGTCACTTTGGGCCCTGACAATTCACTCGTGCGCCCCCCACCCCACCCCCAACCTAAGGAGAAAAAATAAATAAATGTGAAATCATCTTATTTCTCAACAGTTACGTCAATTGTATCTTGTTTTCCCAACTATTAGTCTGTTACCCATCTTATGTGTATTTCCCTTTAAGTTTCTTTCAATGACATGCTTGATACTACCTGGATCAGGGAGAATATTCCTCCCTTTACTGTTTGTTTATGCTTTACACTAGCAGGTATATGACATTCCTGTTTCATGGCAACGATGGTAACAAGGGGAAGCAATAACGAGTAAACAGCTTTTAACAATTAGTTTAAACAGGGAAGTTTAAGGAAAAACAATTTATCATTATGCTAAAATACTTATTAATACAAAACTTTAGCACCTACTACGCATTGAACAAGACTGTTAACGGTCCTAATCCCAGCTGAAACTCATTTGTCAGACTCCAAGACTATTTGAAACAAGTAAAAAATGAAATTACCAAGACACAAAAAAAGATAATTTTTTTAAGAATCGGTAATTGTATTGATTAAAAAGCACCAAGAAAGTACAGCAAAAATATTTACAAACAAAAGCAAAAGTATGTCCCTGGAGATAATAAGATATTTCAAGTCTAAGACAGTTAAAAAATAAATCAATATTCAAGTCTAAGACAGTGAAAAATAAATCAATCTTCCAGTCTAAGACAGTTAAAAAATAAACATGTTGATACGTCGATATACACTTAGGAACATGAAAAGTATTTTTGACATGTTACAATCTTGGCGGAAATGTCTCGTTGTGGACTTGTCATTGGTTGTGTAGTAAGTGTCCCAATATGGAGCTGAAGGGCTAGCTAGAATAAAATAGAAGGGGACACATTTGAAACGAATTAATTTAGCACGTTGCATGTTATTACTTTATCAAATTTTGAAATGGACATTTATGGCTGTACTACTTGGACCCTGCTAACAATTATAGATCAAATTTTTTCAGCCACTCGAGTGGATACGAGCAGTAGATTTGTCATTCCATAGATTTTAGGTAATATCTTGTGATAAAACGAGATAGTCATGTATTTTGTCTTTGATTGGTGAAGACTGTGTGAGGCAATATAATGTCAATTGAACGTTGACATGTTGGTACAAAACATAGGTGAGACAAGCGGTAGACTTCATACCAATCCATTCATAAAAAAATCTTGCAAATAACTACGGAAAACTACATAATGAAATTCCTAGAAAATATGCCTATACACTACCGACTAAAATGTGAAGGCAAAGTGTTACCAAAAAGTGGTGAGTAGCAATGGAAGTTCAAAAATAATAATATATGGTGTGCTTTGGTATGGTAGGAAAATATTTCTCATGGAAAAATGTTTACTAAGAAAATAAGTGAACTTTATGTAATTTTTTTCTTGTGTTCATATCATAAGCAAAAAATATTATTGTAAATATATAACTTGTATAAGGAAATATTATGGAAAATAGGATTGGGGGTAAGGGTATTGGTGGAGATAGAAGCTTTGCGGAGAACATGAAGTATGTTGTAAGGTGGAAAGTACACAATTAATATGGAATATTTTGTGGAACTTATTTTTCCTACTTAAACTAGAAATGTATTTGTTTTCGTAAAATAAAATATTTTTCTAATATTTTAATCTACTAAACATAAAAAAAAAAAAAAATAGTTTCCTCCTGCCGAACACACCCATAATTTCCTCCTTGCATTTTTTGGTATTATAATGAAAATGTTATGTGATGTATAAGCTATAATTTTGCGAGTAGAAGCATATATAAACAAATCAAACATGTATGATTTGTTGTTTGATTATTTTTTTCTTGGATTTGTTCTTAATATAATCAAACAGAACCAGATATTTTAGATTTATAGAAATTTAAACTAATGAACTGCCGTATAATCGTGTGATCGTTTGACAGAAAGTGTTGGTCAATGCTGAGATTAGAGGATTCTTACTTGGTATTTCTGATTTAAATTTTTTTATATTATCTGAAATATTCCAGCCTATAGTTCATGCACCGGTCACAGAATGCTAGAAGAATTTAAGCACTAGGATGGCTTTCCAAGTCTTTCAAGGTTCTTTACTGAATGCGTTATTTTATTTCAACATAATTCTTTTCTCTTGGGCTGTTTCCGATAATAAATTTCCTCACCAAATTAGAGTTCGCTTAATGTTAGTTTAAGTTAAAAACCTCTATGAAGAAACTCATATTACATGTTTCGCAAATTTGATAATACAGGAAGTAAACATATCTTGCAAGAATCCAAGATACAAATCACACAACTCAAGTAAGAAAGCAAACTCCATCCTTACATTCAATTTTTGTTTGTTAGTAATTGAGAGTTAGATATCATCTTTATACACAATGGTGGGACTTCCACAACCACCTTAACCTAGATACAAGAATGCCCCGAAAAAAAAAAGTATTTTGGAATTATTTACACAGGGGCAAGCATCAAATTCACACAACACAATGAGCCAACAGAGTTGGCTTCCGGTCACCACCACATCAAATGGCATTCAAGGTTGGAGGGGCACCATCGTGCAATGGCATCGAGTGCACACGAGTAAAAATAAAAGACAAAAAACTTATTCTATCTCCTAAGATGATCACGAGTGAAGAATGGATGCCGCAAGGCTTCCCGAGCAGTTAATCTTTCTGAAGGATCATATCTAAGAAGTCCTTGCAAAAGATTAATAAGATCACCAGCAGAGTGATCCACATGCTGCATGATTATGTTCTGCAATATAAAGCACAATTATTAGTAAACACCATGCAAATTCAATCAACCAAACTACACAAAAAAAAAAGGATTAGAAAAAGTACCTGAAGACGGGCCAACTTCAACACAGCTTTAATACTATCCCGGGAAGTTGCCCCCTCAGGCCAGTCCAACCTTCCTCTTCTAACATACTTCTCCGCTTGACGGCTGTGATTAGAGTAGGAAGTAATTCATCAATTTACAAAGAAAAAGGAAAGAGACATCTCTCTAATTGAATCAAGTGAGCCGCTGTTGAAGTAGACAACAAATCTGTGACTTACTCCACTCTTTTCAGCATGTGCTGAGGCAGAGGGCCCAGTACTCTCTCCATCATAGCAAGGTGTTCTAAATTCTCGTGTGTTTGAAACAATGCTTCTCCCTAAATGAAGTTGCAAGACAAATTAATTGGCAACAAATCAAATTGTAGGTAACCAAGGTTAATCCAGATTGAACAGAGCTTACCGAACAAAGTTCCACAAGGATACAGCCAACACTCCATATATCACAAGGGTAGGTCCATCCAAGACCTGAAATAGATATGGTGAGTTGAACGTTTCGTGGATGGAAGAATAATGGAGAAAACACCTAGATATTTTAACTCCTTACCTAGAATAACTTCAGGTGCACGGTAATGACGAGTTGACACAACATATGTCTGATTCTGACGGTCGTATGTAGTGCTACCAAAATCAATTACCTTTATAGCACTTGATTTTGGGATTCTTTTATAGTAAGAACCATCTTTTGGTGACCTAGACGACACCTGTATTAAATAATTGGCAAACATGAGCAGTAGTATCAAGAACAAATTACGAAGTAAGGTTGCGTTCAACACATATTTAAGTACACAAAAAAGGGCATAACCAATTAAATAAGCTTACCTTGTAGTCAGGAACCTTTACATATTCTGGGGAGGTGAGAAGTATGTTCTCAGGCTTCAGGTCAGTATGGATAAGGCGCAAATCATGCATAACTACAGGATAAGCCAGATCATAATCAATTACAAGACGGTATATAGTTGGAAAAGTAACTGGAAAGTATGCATGATGACACTATTCAAATGAAGTAATGATAAACACAATGCATACGGTCCTGATCATGAGGTACATTTTATATTCAGCACAAAGCTATCTACATCTAATATATATGCATGATTGAAGAAAAGAGAAGTGCTCAAAGCTTTTTTTACACACATGCTACACAATCCAACAGTTGTCTTCCAATCTCACGGACAAGATCAATGGGAAATGAACGGTAATTGTTTTTCCGAAGGAAATCATATAAGCTTGGTCCAAGCTTCTCAAAGACCTGTTAAAACCATTTAAGTTCATCCAAAATTTTAATCCCCATAAGATTGTTAGGTGGGGAAATTAACCCATCCAAATCAATCATATATACTTACAATACAGATATGATTACGATAGTCAAACCAGTTCCATATTTGTACGCAACTGCAAGGAACAAACCAGTTCAACACTTGACCAATAACAAAATTCCCGTGACTCAGTACACGGATTACAAAAACAGTAGATTTAACAGGCAATTACTCACCGATTGCCATTGTCATGTTTACCAAGCTGTTGAAGCATTTCAACCTCAATCATTGCTGCATCACGATACTTCTTCATACCCCGAACAATTTTTATAGCCACCATTTCTTTCCTTTCACGATCCCAGCATTCTAGGACCTGACCAAAAGTACCTTCACCCATCTTACTGTGGATCTTATCTACATTACAGGAAAACCTAAAAACCATTAGGGGGATATAGAGCAGATCAGGGAAATACTCAGTACACATTCCACAATACTCTCTTCCTTCTTTATTCATTTTAAAGAATCATTTTTGTTATGAATCAAAATAAAACCGAAATAGATGACCATCAAATCAAAGGAACATATAGGAAACATCTAAAAGCTGATAGACATGATAATATCAACTATATTGCTAGTACAGTAGGATTTTAGGAAAAGGTGAATATGTCAAATCATTTTATATAATATTAGGGTGCATAAACTATTGTGTGTAACAGAAGTAATCAGATGGTCAGCATAGTAACCAAGGCACCAAAACATAAGTAGAATTTTTTGGTGATGGTAAAGATGATTACAGCGTGATGTTAAATTTTCTCCCAGCTCAAACACAAAATGTCCATCCTTGTCATCTTCTCTCCGAGGGGGAGAACCATTTTGAGCCACTCCCTTAATAGTAAAAGGAGCACTAGTAAGGTCAGTGAGTTGCCTTGAAGATGCATAGCTCGTCACATTCCCAACATCTTGTCCACAAAACAATCCTAGCTGAGCCTACACACAGGCATTCCATTCATGGTATCTTAATACAAAACTAATTTTATTATTACCTTTGGATGCCTTCAAAGTAGTAAATAGAATTCACAAAACATAACATAAAGCAGCAATGTTATTATGAAGGACTGGGAAAAACAATCAACCAGTAACCAAATACCCATAAATCAATAGTTGGAGCAAGATACAGAAAATAAAGTGCCGCAATAAGGGCTTAGATCAAGTTTATATAATATATCCCAACTTCCAAAATTCATGAAAGATACTACCACAAATCGTCTGCAAAGAGTTATTTTTTTATGCAACAACTCTACAGCAAAAAACATTGTTTGGAAAAACTTGCATTTGTTTATTTCTCTAAAAGTTGAGATAGAGTTCTAGCCAATTGCGCAACAGTTCATCAGGTAAATCCATACAGTCCACCCTCTTAACATTGTAATCAGATACACATGACATTTTTTTTTCGAAAACTTGAATTAACATTATGATATCCTTTCACATAAAATTTTAGTCGAAAAGAACTATTCAAATTAAATTGAAACATCATAAATAATCACAAAATCTCCAAAACAGATAATTCATGTCAGATCTGATTATAAAACGGTCATCAGGAAAGAAAAAGAAAGAATCGTTAACATATAAGTAATTTTTACCCTCACGGCTGAAGAAATAAAAATCAAACCCTGAAATACAAAAACCCAGCTAAAAAAATACCATATCATGTAAGAACAACAATAGATCTAATCTAGAAACAACATAGAACACATAAAGACTGAGTCTTTCCCATACCTGACGCGAAATAAACCTAAATCTTGATCAGATCTAGCAAAACCAAAGCGAAAAAAACAACAAAGATAGGATAAAAAGATCGATGAATTAGAGGATAGATCTAATACCTTAGGCGGTTCAGGGAGAACATCCCAGCCCAGACGCGCCCTCTTTCTTGGCCGCCGGTCAAGATTCGTCAATGGAAAACCGGTCACGCGCTCCGTCTCCATGGCAGAAAGCTTAGAAATCTAGAGAGAAAGCTTTAGAGAGAGAAAATAATCGCGTAGATTATGATAAGACGGAAGAGACTGATGCGAAATAACAAATCCTAGGGGTATCCACCTAATATTGACCTAACAAATTTTGAAGAGTCGGTTAATCTCAAATCGAGACCGAACAAGTGTCGAGATCGTGTCCGTTCGCGACCTTATCACATTCAAGCTAATATCGGGTTGTATTCGGACTTTTTAAAGCTGGATTAGATCTGTGGGCCTTAAAGATTTGTAATGACCCATTCTCGGGCTTCTCTTTGCTTCTACAATATAAAGGCCCAATATTGGCCCATAAAAAAGTGACAAGTTTTTGCAAGGATTGTTCCTACTTCCTAGTAAAACATAACTTAATGCCTTGCGAATTTTATCTTATGACTTTTTTGCCAAACCTTAAAAAAGTTGTCTTGTTCAACAAAATTTAGAGAACTTAGTCTCTATCGGCATAAATTTGTATAAATAAGTTATGTCTACGAAACTTTTTTGCCTTAATAAAATAACAAAGTAGAGACGGATAAAGAGAGGAATCTTCGGAAAGACGCCATCATGAATCGTATTTTTTGAAATGAGGTCCTTGATAACACGACATGAAGACTTCGGGGTTAGCTCACCCTTGCAGGATTGTGATTCTTTGTTACGGACATAGAACATATGTTGCCCGTGGCATATATAAGGCGCATGATGACTTGACGTTATCCTCATCTTCTCCAACTTATTATCGGCAGTTCATTCAAGATTTTGAACTCAACAATGGCAACAAAAAACGAGGATTCCACTCGTTGCAATAGTTAACACAATACCTTACCACACGAGCTGACGAGAATCATGCACTATATGCAAGGGCAGATCTAAGGGTACGGGTGGGGGTGCCATAGCACCCAGTGATTTCGAAAAAATTGTTGTATATATATATATATATATGTATCAGATGTTAATATATATTAACTTTGCCACCCACTGAATGAAATGATAAATGGTTCAATTGGTAAAGGGCATGATATGCCACACGTGCAATTCGAGTTTGAACCCCACTACTAGCATTGTTTTTTTTGCTTGGTTTTGCGTAGTGAAGCTTTTTTTTTTTGTCTGTTTTTTTTATTAATGTGCGAAGGGCTTTAGTTTTTTTTCTTCCATTCATTCTTATTTATTTACTATACTTTATAAATTTCAAATTGACTCATTTTCACCGTAGTTAATTCTTAATTTTTTTTAGCTTTCACTTTCACTAATTATTAATCTCTTGATATAAGTGTCGCGTGTTTATTCTTTATCAGTTAATGAATACTGAATTATCAATATCACAAAAATATTATTAAGAATGTATTTAGATAGTAGTTTTTAAAAAATATAAGTTTTAAAAATGATGAATATTATTATTAGAGTTCTTTCAATTTAAAGGTTCTTTCGATCTTCATCGACATTCTTGCTAATTAGTAAGATGACTAGGTTGAAACTACGTACAATTTTATTCTCTCTACAATATATCTGCAACAACACATAAAGTCAATGGAATATGAATATATTAAGTTAACACTATAAGATGGTTTATACAAGCTCAAATTTTAATTTGAAAAAATTTCATTTTTCCTCAAAGTCTAAGTGAATAAGGCCTTTAATTCCAAAAAAAAAAAAATGAATTGTTTAGTTATCTCTAATCACAGAATGTCTAAAAGAAAATATTACTATCATGCATGTTTGATCGATTTGTTTATAAAGATCGAAAAAGATAATAACTCGAATTGTAACCCAAAATTAAAGCAACCGACCCGTTATCTTACTTTAACGATGTGGCACCCAGGACCTCCAAATCCTAGATCCGCCTCTGACTATATGTGCCAACCTTCCCTAAGACACCCCTCTCTTTTGAGAGAATTCGTGATATGTCAAGCCTTGATAAGGTTCTTCCCTTATTATTATTTTTTATAACGAAAAATTGAAAAATATTTTAAGCCACCAAAAGAAAAGAAAAAAGAAGCTTATATTGGTGCTACTATTTAAATCCAAGAATCTATGCGCAATATTTACAAATAAATTAAAAGGAAAAAAGTATTGTATTAAGTATGTAATAGAGAATAAAAGTTTAATTAAAAACATTTCAAGAGCACTAATAATAGTAGGGTTTTTTTCTCATCACATAAGAGGGCATTTCAAGAAATACCATTGGTGAAATTCCGTTGCAAGTCTTTAATTTGCCTTGATGATATTCATTATGAGAATTTTTGTACTATTTTCAGACATATTTTCTTTTAAAATAATTGAAATGTCTCGTATTACTTGTTAATGAGCAATATTATCAATTCCTCCGACATTTTGTTTGACCCCATCCTTTTCCTCTCTTTATCATCTTTAATTCTTTACTCTTTAATTTTGGCGCCAAGATTTTGCCTGTTGGAACTTCTTGAGTAAGGACCCAAGTAGATAGTACTAGATACCAAAACAGAAGTTAGAAACAAATAAACAGAAGTTACAAACAAATACGGTAAGGATTTTCCTTTGACATCAATACTACTATTTAAGAATCTCTCGGGTCGGTATTCCTATGGATTGTCAGCCATTGAAGCACAAGTGACCAGTATGATTATATAGAAACATATACTTATATATGTACTTTTCGTTGGATATTTTTTGTATTTAATATATAGAGGTCTTAAATTGAACAGACACACTTGTTCATGAAAGAGGATGATTATTATGAAAAGTCATTTTGTAATTTATAGAGGTCTTAAATTGAACATACATGTTTATAAAAGAACAGGACTATTATGAAAAATATTTGTTCATAAAAGAATAATACTATTATGAAAAGTCATTTCTTAAATTCTTTAATTATAAGAACTCTTTAGAAGTAGCAAAGAAGAAAAATCTACAGATACATATACTAGGGCTTTGTTATATCCTGAAGGTATATATCAGGACTTTATTGTTTCCGAATGGAAATTGCTTGTATTTTTCTCAATATATACAGATAATATCTTCTTAAGAAAAATGATTCCTCACACTTCAAAGTCATCTTCTTCTTTCATTTATGTTTCATATTTATTTTTCTAACACTTTTTAGAGCTTGGCAGTCTGTTTTGGTGGCTCTATTATTTATATCATTTTTAAAAAGAGGAAGCTGTTGTATAACAGCCTATGAAATAATAAACATCGCTATATCCGTAAGAATTAAATATAATATTTATTTGATTCAATAATTATGACTTACGACTTTCTTTACTTTGTGGTAATCCCCTTTCTTCTACCCTACAAAAATTATATTTAATCTGATTTAAGGACCTATGGCTACTTTAGTTGAAATATATATGTTATTATATCAACAAAATATTTAAACGATTAGGGATAACATACTTTATTTACGACATTGAATTAACAAAATATATATGACACAAATCTTCACATATTGGTTTTATCACTAAATCATATTGTAATTAAATAATATCATTTTAACTTAATATAGGACTTAAGTATGATAAATTAGTAGGATTTCGTATAAACACTGATGGATTTTTCAAAAAAAAAAATCTTCAGACTATTGAATTATTAAAATCTCAAGAACTAAGATTGTAAGTACTAGTTCAAGTCATCAAAAGAGCAAAAATGTGACACCTTCTGAGGAGGGGTAAAAAGGATAAAATAGAATTATGATCCTACCACTTTGTATCAAGTCCGCCATGAGTTTATTACTTTTTAAAGTAGTACTGCTAGATTTATCCTACCACTTGCATCAAGTCTGTGCCATGAGTTTATTGCTTTTAAAGTAATATTGCTAGATTTTTCTTTCAACTTGGCAGGATTTTTATTTATTTTTAATTTGATGTTTAGTATCTCTATTGTAGCCTAACTAAATTTGGATTTACATCTGAAAATTCCACACTCGGGGGCAAGACGCTAACAAAAACGACTCTATAACCAGGGGGATTTGAACCTGATTAGAAATGAAAGAATACTTCCACTTCAATATAAGTATATTTTTATTGGTAACTTTGGAAGGAGTTGACACACAGTGACGGATAAATAGAGAACCCCTCCAGGACTGAGATTTCCTTAAAAGACCACTTTTTATTGCTATATAGATGACTGTTATATAACTATAACAATACTAGGAACGAACACTAAAGAAAATTTACAAAAATCAAATGCGTGGAGTTGCAACGACTAAGAGAGGGAACTTTCGTCTTACTGTAATTCCAAGAGCTTCATCCACATCCAAATCTTCCGCTTTTGCTCCA
Source organism: Solanum pinnatisectum (assembly GCA_035578085.1). NCBI lineage: Eukaryota > Viridiplantae > Streptophyta > Magnoliopsida > Solanales > Solanaceae > Solanum > Solanum pinnatisectum. The sequence continues at coordinate 45,741,887 of CM069078.1, read as the reverse complement.
TTTGGTAGCGAAAATTCAAAATGAAACAACATTCTTGCCAATGCTAATTCATTCACAACCTTAGCGAATGTGATTCCAGGACAACCTCTTCTACCCGCACCAAATGGAATTAACTCGAAATTTAACCCTTTGTAATCTACAAAACTATCCAAAAACCTTTCCGGTTGAAACTCCTCCGGATTTTCCCATATGGTTGGATCCCTGGAGATAGCCCAAGGACAAACAAAGACTTGAGTTCCAGCAGCCACGTCATAGCCCAATACTTTGGTGTCCTTTATTGCTTCCCGAGGAAGCAATGGCACCGGAGAGTGAAGACGTAGACTCTCTTTCATCACTGCAATTAAATAAGGCATGTTCTCCAAGTCTTCCTCTGTCACGTCCGACTTCCCTTGAGTTACTTGCCTCACCTCATCTCTTAATTTTCGCAACGTGTTTGGATTTCTGATGAGTTCATTCATTGTCCATTCTAAAAGAGTGGAGGTTGTATCTGTTCCTGCAGCAAACATATCCATGATAATAGCTTTAATCGAATCCATTTCAACGTTAAAACCCGACTTGTTTTCTTTCTGAACTTGGAGCAATATATCCACAAAGTCTGCTGATCCTTCCTCTTTGTCATCTATTTTGATCTTCTCATTGTGTTCCTCAATTACGCCTTCCAAAAATGCACTAAACTCCTCAGCTACTTTGTCCACTTTCGCATTTAAGCCGTTGAAACGATTCACCCACGCAAGCCATGGCATGTAATCGGCGATGTTAAAAACACCCAATAATTCAACAAGCTCTATTACCAATGACTTGAATTTTTTCCCTTCTTCGCCGTCACAATACTTCCTTCCTAATGCCACCCTGCAAAGCACGTCATTCGTCATGGTCACAAACAACTCCGTCAAATCAACAACTTGTGAATTGTCAATTGAGTCATTAATCTTTCGGAGAAGAAGAGAAGTCTCTTCCTCCCTAATTTTGCTAAAGGATTGGACTCTTTTGTTGTTCAAAAGCTGAAGCATACAAACACTTCTGGCGTTCCTCCAGTAATCACCATATGGAGTGAAGGCCACGTCTTTTGGACCGAAAAAAAGCTTGCTGGGAATAATGGACTTGGGCTTGTTAGCAAAACCCAGATCCTGAGTTTTCATGATCTGGGAAGCTGCTTCGGCTGAGGAAGCGATTAATACAGGGACGCTGCCGAACTGAAGCATCATCATTGGGCCATATTCATTCGTTAATTTTTGGAGAGAGCGGTGTGGTTGTTGGCCCAATTGGTGAAAGTTTCCGATGAAAGGAAGTTTTGGAGGAGATGGAGGAAGATTTTTCTTGGATTTTTTGGATGAAAGCTGAAAAAATGATAGCAGAATAAATGCCAAGAAAATTAAGAATGGAAAAACTGCAAATAAGGAAATCATTTTCTTTTACGATCGAAGAAAATGATTTAAGTATGCATATACTGGATGAATGGAGTTGTCCTCCTTATATAGAAGAGATGAAAGGGCAAAAAAATATAAAATACAAATGTGAATTGTGATGCAGCCTATGAAGGACAAAAAGGTGGAGACTGTTTTGAAAAAGTAAAGTGCTCATATCATATCATGGGACCCATGGTGGTTTCAAACTAAACTGTTAACTTCACTTAGATCATATAGAGAGCAGATCATTTTTTTTACACAGTAGTAGGGATCCCGTTCATTTTTTTTGATTTTTTTATATTTTCAAAATCACATATTGCGCGCATATACGCGAACGTAAAAAAAAAAAAAAAAAAAAATAAATATGATTGATTTTTAAATTTTTATTTTTAAAAACTCAATTTTACTTTCTTTTTACTTTATTTTCATATCATCATCCACTATGAGTATTTAAAATTCAAGTTGTTAGTATTAAATATAAACATATGTTTTTAACAGACTAATAGAAGAGATGTTGGTTAAACATTGTTACTAAAATTTGCGTGGTTCCATTATTTTATATGTAGAAAATGTGGAGTAAATCCTCTCGGGCAGGCCATGGACACTTTTGCTCCTATTTTGTATTCATCTAACACTTCACTAATATTTTGTGAGATATAAGTATTTTCAAGTTAGGCCTTAATCCTTTAAAGAACTTGCGCCCCCATTCGACATGAACTCGATTGCTATGGTCTGACAGAGGTTAACTTAGATAAAATAGCATTGTAGCTAGATTCAAATCCAGATTTTATGGGTGGTTCTTCTAGCTTGTACAGCAACACAATGACAAATTTATATTATTTATGGGTACATGCACGGTTAATTATATCCTAATTTATATCAATTTCACAAGATAGATATACATGTGATTTTTTTCTAAGTTAATGAGTGCACGTGCACCCCAACCCTATAGGGTGGTTCCTCCTCTGGCTATGGACATAAAATTATATTTTTCACATCATAATTAATATCTAGCAAGTTATGCTTCACATAAATCATGCCCTTAAAAGAACTTATGCCCTGCTAGGCTGCTACACATAAGCTTTAATATTCTAAGGGCAAAGATCTCAATCAGTCTATTTGAAAGACAAAAATTAAAGATCAGCCCATTTGAAGGAAAAAATATTAAGAAGTTTCATGGATGTTGCATTTGCGTCACCTCTATTTATAAAAGTAAAATTAATTTTCAGCCTCCACCTATAATTAATATAATATATCTGTAGTCAATTTCGGAAACTTTAATTAGATTTGAATAGAAAGACTTGCGAAGAAAATCAACTTATAAGACTATATAAACCAGTTCCATGCTTAATTTCTTGTTTTCTACACAAGTCACAACTGAAAGGAACAAACCAATAATTCCACCACTTCACGTACAATTTTTATACGTGTAATTCGATCTCTATTTATTTATCATTCCGGTTAAAATCTCCTATTCATCATGCTGATTAATCGATCTATACTTATCTAATTAGCTGTTTATAGTAATTAGTAACAGCACACATCGATATTTATATTAAACTAATAGATGTTTAATATGTATTTATATAAATAAAACTTCTTTCTCTTGACCATCATGATTAGAGAACATATATTCATGATAATTTTATCTCTCGCACAAACTAATTAAGGTTGTGTCTTATGCAAGCTTTCATATGGTAGATTATCATTCTTTAAATCAGAAAAAAGAGGTTATCGTGCTTTAATACTTGTCTTGTAGGCTGTGGCATAATTAAAATTTTCACTAATAAGGAGATTTGAAATATGAAGAAATAAATACATGAAAAAGTCAAATGAGATTCAACATATATATCTAATATATATTTTTTTAAAACCACCAAAGGTATTTTAAGCAAAAATACAGAGTTGATGTGTTGGAGTTTTTGTTCAAACCACCTTGAGAAATAAGAAATTATTTTTGCTAGGTATAGATAGTATAGTTTATCATCAAAAGGAGATTCCAATAAAATCCATTGATTTTACCTAGCTCCGCCCAACTTACAAGTTTATTAAAAGCAAAATTGTTTCGTTATAGCCGTAAGCCTAAAAATGTGCATGTGAATGGTAACCACTGAACATGATGTTAATCGTAGAGCAAAGCTAGTGCTAGTTTTTATTTATTTATTTTGGTTATTCAATCTATGTGCCATAAAACTGACGATAAACAAATTAAATGAAGTCTGCATTTACAAAGAAAAATGCATGCATATAGATGTGGCCATCTTAATAAACAAATACGTACAATTTGACAGAACTGATTATACATGTAGGCCACCTAAACAATTGATGCATAAGTGAGTCAAGTCATGAATATTTTTTGTTTTTTTATAACTAGGAAGTCTGCCTTGGTGGCGCCACTTTTTTAGTTAATATATATAAGTAGTATTATATTTGATCCAAAGTAGACTCCCTCAGTCTCAATTTTCATTAATATATGCTCTACTTTGATTCAAATTATACTCACTCATTAGACCGCTCAATTCATGGCTACATATTTGGACTACGAGAGTTAAAACACTTAATTTTAGGGGAAAATAGTTACAAATATATACTCCTTATATTTATACCTCACTAAATAATTATACTATATACCTTCTAACTAATTTCGCTTAACTGATATTAAATCAATATCATATATTGTATTGGTATCATTAAGGCTAATAATTTCGCTTAATTGATACTAAATCAGTATATATATATATATATATATACACACACTATACAATATATATATATATATATATATATATATATATATATATATATATATATATATATACATATACACTTTTACATATATGATATTTCGAGGGTGGATTTACACATTTATATTTAAATATTTTTAAGAAAATATAACACTACTATATATATATGATCTTGAAATGGAAGCATGGGTTCACGTGAACCCAGTGACCCTCGACATACGCCCCTGTATGCCAAGTCAATAGTGGACAACTTGAACAGATGGGATAGTAATTATAGTACTGCACAACTTCTTTCATATACAAAGATTAGAAAATGTCACTTAAGTTTGAATTGATACAACTAAAATCCATAAAGAAAATCATGAAATTTTAACTTTTATCGGTTTTTTTTTCTTCCATATGGTGTTCGAAATCTGTATTGAAGCTCCGACTAAATCTGAATTACGTACTGCAAGACCGATTCAAGGGTGACACTCTCAACGAGATTTTCTTTATATTAGGGCGTGAGTCCGAGGCTTCTAGTTAAAAGTGAAACAACCCACCAATTCACCACAATCATGTTGGTAACCTATTATCGGTTCAAACGAACATAATAGTAGAAAATAATAATGGAAGCAGGACTAGAGTGGATGTCCGACGGGACTGGGTGTCTCTGAGATTGAATAACTAGAATGACTCATAATCTAGAAATTAGTCCAAAATGTACAGTAAATTTGACGAAATTGAGTAAAATGTGAACCCATTTCTTGTACGAAGGATAAGAAATTATACCCCGTGATACATGTGACCAAGGACATTAAAGAAAAAAACACGCAAAAAGAGTCAAATTTCCAGTCAGAAACTATTAATTAGACCAAAGGGACGATCACACAAAAGAGCAAAGTCGACATACTGGGAATGGAAAATCATAAATATTGCTTAGAAGTCCACAACGATAGAGGATGAAAAATTGGTTTTCTTATATTGACTTGGACAAACCTCCTTCATGAGATAGCTTTTGAAGTTAAGTTAGCTTAAGATATCATATCTTTAAATGATATTAGAGTCAAATCCATCCCGAAAAAGTGCTAAAGAAGTCCCACATTTATAAAAAAAATATAAAATTGATCTCATTATATGGGCTTAGACAAACCTCCACACAATTAATCAAGCTAGTATTAGTCATTTTTAGTGGAACTTCAAATAAGTCGACTTTCAGAAAATCAAATCGCCAATTCTGAAAGTTGAATTAAGTGATGTGGCAAGTATCCGTTTCGTCTATTATTTTCCTATTACTCCCTCGGTACTTAATTAGTTGCTCATTTTTTAATTGTCACACCTACTAAGAAATAATTATTGACATAATGAGTTTATCATTTTACTTCTATTAATTATGAAGTGGATGAATTAAAAACTTAAGATTTTCAAGAAGTTCTAACTTTTTAAAAGTAATTAATTGAGGGTATAATAGGTAAAAATATTGTCATTTCTTAATTTATCAAAATGGACAAGTAATTAGGCACAACTAAAAAAGAAAAAATGAACAAGTAATTAGGGACAGAAGGAGTATAAATAGGCAACGGGTACATGTTTTTTTTGAGCAACTTTCACATATAGCAAACACAAAAATCATATTTGTATGCTATAGCTAGGGGTGTACAAGCCAATCCGTAAAGTCAAACCGAACCGACGAAACAAATCAAATCGAAAAAAATCGATTTGTGGTTTGGTTTGGTTAGTTTGGAGGTTGAAAAAAAAAACCGACCACTCTTGGTTTGGTTTGATATTAATTAAAAGAAAAAAAGTCAAACCGAACTCAAACCAAACCGACATAATATATATATACACATAATTTTATTTTATTTATAGATAAAAAATATTATTTATAATCTACTTTGTTAATATATTTTTAGTTAGTTTATAGTTTTCAATGTTTATATATTTTATTTCAATTTGGGCTTGTAAAATTTCTAAATATTTTATTTTGTATTTAGATCCGAAGTTACAATTATATTGTTATAGTTTTTCAAGTTCAAAGTTAACAATTTACTTTGTAAATATTTTGTTTTGTATTCAGTTTGCATGTAGCCTTTAATCTTATTAATTTAGCATAATGAGCGTTGATATTTCAAAAAAATATTTTGTACTCATGTGAATTTTACCCTTTTTTCAAAAATTTCTATTCATTTAACATTTTTTAAGTTTAGCTTATCACACATGTAAGTGAAAATATATTTGATCTCTTTTTCAAACACCGTATAGTTGTAAAAAACCGAAAAATCGACTAAAGCCAAAACCGAAAAAACCGACTTTATGTGGTTTGATTTGGTTCTTAGATTTAATAAACCGACATAATTGGTTTAGTTTTTTTTAATGAAAAACCAAACCAAACCGACTTATGTGCACCTCTAGCTATAATTATAGTTTGCATAATTGCGCTCCATAGCAAACATATGTATATTTCACTATACATATACAAAAAGAAAGCAGTTGTATATAATCTGTTTCTGTTTTGGTATACATATACCAAAGATCAATTGTATAATCTGTGTTTGTATAAAGCTAGAAAGAGAACTGGATAGGAAAATATTTGTATTGTATAATTATAAGTGTATAGGACGAAAATATATATATATTTGCATGTGTATATACAATTTTCTCTCGCTTTATACAAACAGAAACGCAATTTATACATTTCTGTTTGTATAAGCAAGAGAGACAAGGGAGAGACTGGCGAGCGAGATCTGGGAGAGGGGAACAAAAATATATGTATATATACAATTTTCTCTCGCTTTATACAAACACAAACACATTTTATACGTTTGCATTTGTATAAAAAGCGAGAGAGGCGAGGGAGAGAACGAGAGTGGCGAGCGAGATTCACCAGAATAGAGACGAAATAACAATAATTTGCTATGGGGTACAATTAAATCAAACTATATTTATAGCATTTAATTTGAATTAATAGTTTGCTATTATATATAATTTTTTTTTTTTTAACAATATGTTGTTATAATAATAAAAGAATATCTCAATAAATGACACCGCTATAAAGAAGTTTGATTGTACGTATCTTCCTTTATAGTTATGAAATTATATTACGCTCAAATATTCATATTTTAATAGGAAGGGTGTATTCCATTTTGCACACAAAAGAAATAAGTAGTTTTTAACATTGTAAATTCATATGTTATCGCCTAGAAATAATGATTTTTAGGTACTTCAAAATTTAAACCTACAACAACAATAATATATTTAATATAATCTTATTAATATAAATAAGGTCAAGCGTACACAAACTTTATTAAAATAGATCCTAAATAAAACATCTCAAAAAATAGGAATGGAGGTAGAAACAATAACAAAACAAAGTAAAATGGAGATCAACACAGCAAAAATTAATATTTTCATTGTCTCAATTTATGTAAGCATTATTTGATTCACCAAAAAAATTAAGAAAAAAAGACTTTTGAAATTTATGGTATAAAATAAATGTTAAACATTTGTGTAGTCGTAAATAATTTTACCAAGAGTAATTAGTAAAATTTCAAAATTAAATTTTTTTGAATTATAAATATTATTTTAGATACCTAAAAAAGAAAGTTTGGAGTATTACGTTGTTTCATTAATCGCTTATACATTGAAAAGAAATAACGTCTACTAATACGCTTCTTACTAAAATTAGTAAATTTCTTCAATTGTGTTACCTCTCTCCATTAACTTTCAAAATTCTCGCTTCTTCTAATAATATAAAATAGTACTAGTTGGGTTTAATGAACATCTATAAAAGGAGAACAACTCCCAGTCAAATATGCAGATTTCAACAATATTACTTCTATTTTATAAAACTAATTGAAATCGAAAAGAAAATGATTTCCTTATTTGCAGTTTTTCCATTCTTAATTTTCTTGGCATTTATTCTGCTATCATTTTTTCAGCTTTCATCCAAAAAATCCAAGAAAAATCTTCCTCCATCTCCTCCAAAACTTCCTTTCATCGGAAACTTTCACCAATTGGGCCAACAACCACACCGCTCTCTCCAAAAATTAACGAATGAATATGGCCCAATGATGATGCTTCAGTTCGGCAGCGTCCCTGTATTAATCGCTTCCTCAGCCGAAGCAGCTTCCCAGATCATGAAAACTCAGGATCTGGGTTTTGCTAACAAGCCCAAGTCCATTATTCCCAGCAAGCTTTTTTTCGGTCCAAAAGACGTGGCCTTCACTCCATATGGTGATTACTGGAGGAACGCCAGAAGTGTTTGTATGCTTCAGCTTTTGAACAACAAAAGAGTCCAATCCTTTAGCAAAATTAGGGAGGAAGAGACTTCTCTTCTTCTCCGAAAGATTAACGACTCAATTGACAATTCACAAGTTGTTGATTTGACGGATCTGTTTGTGAGCATGACGAATGACGTGCTTTGCAGGGTGGCACTAGGAAGGAAGTATTGTGATGGGGAAGAAGGGAGAAAATTCAAGTCATTGGTAATAGAGCTTGTTGAATTATTGGGTGTTTTTAACATCGCCGATTACATGCCATGGCTTGCGTGGGTGAATCGTTTCAACGGATTAAATGCGAGAGTGGACAAAGTAGCTGAGGAGTTTAGTGCATTTTTGGAAGGCGTAATTGAGGAACACAAGGAGAAGATCAAAATAGATGACAAAGAGGATGGGTCAGCAGACTTTGTGGATATATTGCTCCAAGTTCAGAAAGAAAACAAGTCGGGTTTTAACGTTGAGATGGATTCGATTAAAGCTATTATCATGGATATGTTTTCTGCAGGAACAGATACAACCTCCACTCTTTTAGAATGGACGATGAATGAACTCATCAGAAATCCAAACACGTTGCGGAAATTAAGAGACGAGGTGAGACAAGTTACTCAAGGGAAGTCGGATGTGACAGAGGACGACTTGGAGCACATGCCTTATTTAAATGCAGTGATGAAAGAGAGTCTACGTCTTCATTCTCCGGTGCCATTGCTTCCTCGGGAAGCAATAAAGGACACCAAAGTACTGGGCTACGACGTGGCTGCTGGAACTCAAGTCTTTGTTTGTCCATGGGCTATCTCTAGGGATCCGACCATATGGGAAAATCCAGAGGAGTTTCAACCAGAAAGGTTTTTGGATAGTTGTGTAGATTACAAAGGGTTAAATTTCGAGTTAATTCCATTTGGTGCGGGTAGAAGAGGTTGTCCTGGAATCACATTTGCTAAGGTTGTGAATGAGTTGGCATTGGCAAGAATGTTGTTTCATTTTGAATTCTCATTACCAAATGGAGCAAAAGCGGAAGACTTGGATGTGGATGAAGCTCTTGGAATTACAGTCAGACGAAGGTTCCCTCTCTTAGTCGTTGCAACTCCACGCATTTGATTTCTTATGTTTTATGTAGCAGTGCCTTTGGAAGTTGTCTTTCATCTTGAGATTTTAGCATGATACTACTGCAAGGTGGGCTGCCTCCAACATACACCAGGCAAATAATGTTTCTTTTCAAAATTGTTAAAATATATTTCCTAAGTATCTTTGTTTATTAGATTAATGTATCAATATTTTTGATAAAAATGAATCTGTGTTAATGACCAACGTGAAACCTTATCCTGAGCTTATCTATTTCTCTAGTTGGCCACACTTCCAGAGTTGTCCTTCATTTATCCTACCTCCTTGTCTGTATATCTCTCCTTTGTACTAGAGTCCTGTCAAGTTGAAGGGAAAATCATCTAACAAAATTACATTTACTATACTTCTTCCCCTGTTTCAGTTTGTTACTTTTCTTTTAGTCCGTTTAAAAAAAAAGTTGTCTTTTTCTGTCTTTAATATTTCTTTGGTTTCAATTTTTCCACGTGACATGTTTTAGACAACAAGATCAAAAGATATTTTAATATATTCTACATATCTTACCGAACAAACAAATTGGATTCTATTTATTGTGATCATCATCATGTAGTTATCTACCGATTACTCAAAATTCAAGAAAACATTGCCTCCTTCTCCATAGAATTGAAACTTCCAATGAAACAACTTTCCATGGCAGAGTAGTTCATTTGTAAAAGTAACATGGAGATATTCAATTTATCAATGCGACAACTTAGTATATTTCGATATTTTGTTTATGGACTATGATTTGCTTATTTGGTAAGATTGTATAAGAATTGAGGAATTTTGATAGTTTCACAACTTGTGGCTTTTCATGTTTATGAGAAAAAAAAAATACTACTTCAGAAAAATTCAAATTCCATAACCAAACAAAACATCAACTTCGAATCAATCATTGATTTCAAATCACATCTAAATGGGACCTAAACAAAGATTTGTATTTCTAGTGTCCCCTTTAGTTAGTGTGGTTGAAGCTTCTTTGAATATGTGCTCATACTCATCAATAAGTAGGGACTACTTGTTTCCTAATATCATTTAGTTCCTTATCAATACTCGCAGCTAAAAAGAAAAATGGATCTTACCTGGTATGCTCTTCTAATTCCTCTATTTTTCTTCCTTCATAAATATTGTTACTACTTTTCTACTTCAAATAATCAAAATAAGTTACCACCATCTCCAACAAAGCTTCCAATCATAGGAAATCTGCACCAACTTGGAACGCTTCCACACCGTTCTCTCCATAAGCTATCAGAAAAACATGGTCCAGTTATACTACTTCACTTGGGCAGTAAACCTGTGCTTGTTGCTTCCTCTGTCCAAGCTGCTCGTGATATCATGAAAACTCATGATCTCGTATGCTCAAACAGACCTAAATCTAGTTTGGCTGATAGACTCTTTTATGGCTCTAAGGACGTCGGCTTTAGTCCCTATGGTGAGTACTGGAGACAAATTAAAAGCATTGTCGTGCTTCACCTTCTCAGCAACAAAAGAGTCCAATCTTATCGTAATATCAGAGAAGAAGAAACATCGAATATGATTGAAAAAATCAGACAAGAGTGTGATTCTTCAAGTTCAGTGATAGATTTAAGAGATCATTTTTGTTTTCTGACTGGTAACATAATTAGCAGAGTGGCCTTAGGAAGGATATATAATGAAAGGGAAAGTGGAATAGATGCAAAGGCCATCCTAGCAGAATTTGTTCAACTTTTGGGTACTTTTAACGTTGGGGATTATATCCCTTGGCTTAAATGGGTCAATAAAATCACTGGTTTAAACACCAAAGTGGAGAAAGTAGCTAAAAAGTTGGATACATTTTTAGAGAGAGTGATGGAAGAACATATTATTAGGAACAAGAAAGAAGAATACAGTACGGGTGAAGCTAAAGATTTCGTAGATGTTTTGCTGGAAATTCAGAATGGAAAGGAAACTGGCTTTCCTCTTCAAAGGGATTCGTTGAAAGCTATCCTCTTGGTAAGATCAGATTCTTTCACAATATTTATTCCCTCTTTGACGTGTTTTGTTAGTATAATTTTGAACATAATTTGTACTAAACATATTGTTTCACAGTTAAAAATTTAGTGAATTAGAATATTACTCCATTATTCTTCCACATACACCAGCATAACAATCTTAGTTTGTTTGCGTAGAATATATTTGCTGCTGGTGTGGATACAACTCTAGAGTGGATAATGGCAGAGCTTTTGAGAGCCATGGAAACATTACAGAATGAAGTGCGAGGATTAGCCCAAGGAAAAAACAGAATAACGGAGGATGACTTAGGAAATATGCACTATCTTAAGTCAGTAATCAAAGAGACACTTAGGCTTCATCCACTGCTAGTTCCTCGAGAATCAACAGAAGACATAAAATTACTTGGCAATCAAATACCTGCTAAAACTCAATGCTTGGGCAATCGGAAGAGATCCTTTATCATGGGAAAATCCAGAGGATTACCGACCGGAGAGGTTCTTAAATAGTAATATTGATTTCAAAGGATTAAACTTTGAGTTGATTCCATTTGGAGCAGTCAGAAGGGGCTGCCCAGGAACTGCTTTTGCTGTTGTTGTAATTGAGCTAGCATTAGCAAGGCTTGTGCACAAGTTCAATTTTTCATTACCAAAAGGGATAAAAGGGGAGGATTTGGACATGTCATTTTTGGAAAAGGAAATCTTAGTCATTTATTTTGTTAGATGACACATGTCACCAATCAAGAGGGGTACTGGAGGAACTGGAGGAAAGAGTTACTGAAAGGGAGCCAGTGTAATGACCAGTTACCGTAGAAAAGCCAACGGAGAAAATTTTTGGGCCGGAAATTTTTTTCGTAGTAACTTGAAATTTCCCAACCTAGTCCAGATTTGGACAAAATCGGAGTCAGTAAGGTCTAGGAAAATCTGGTAACAATTAGGTGATCTAATTATGATTTTGATCACATGACTAGATAACTAAGACGTTAAAGAATCCGTACGACTTTACTGAATTGAATTCGGGTGAATAGAACTCTCGGAATTGATCTTAGCCTGAACGGGTATTTTCTGAGTGTCGTGGAATGAAGGTGTGTTGTGAATTGGGGGTTTGGGAATTCTTTAATTAGCTCACTGGTTCTGTGCAAGCCGTTGTGGAGGGATAGGGGCCGCCATAGCGGGACAATCGCGACTTAAGTCGAAAATAAACCCCAAAAACGTTATTCTTCTGCACTTTTCGACTTTGAGAGCTAAGGAACGACCCCAGGCGAGTTCTTGACGGGTTTTCACCATTCTTGAGGCTAAAGGTAAAATTTTCACTCCCCGAATCCGTATTTTGATCCGTAGAACGTAGTTTCTTGGTAATTATTATTGGGGAAAGGTTTTGATCTGAAGTTAATGGTGGAAAAAACCCTAATTTGGGTATTGGGATCTTGGTTTCGCCTAAGGTTGATAATGCTGATTATAATCTGGGTAATTGGACCTCATTTATTGATCTTTGCGTTAATTGTATGTTTTTAGACCATGAACAAGCGAGAAGAATTCGAAAAGGGAATATTCAAGTGCCTTAGAAGATTCAAGCTTGGATTCGAGGTAGGTGATGGTTGTGATTTCATGTTGGTGTGATATATGTTTGTAATTGCTCATTATAATGCATGTATGTATGTGAATGTTGCATTATTGATCACCCTAATCGTAAATGAGGATAATTGAATAATTGTATGCCATGAATCACCTCTTGTTGTATGATTGTGAGAATATACATTGTGATTGTGATTGTGGTTTGTTGAATGGATCGGGTGTTACGTTCCGACACACTAACTTGGATCGGTTGCCACGTTTCGGCATAAATATGAGATCGATTGCCATGTTTCGACATAAATATGGGATCGATTGCCATGTTCCGGCATAAATATTGGATCGGGTACCACGAACCGATACGCTAACAATTTGGGTTTGGGTTCCATGAGAGGTCCATTGAGGTTCCATGAGAGGTCCATTGAATTGGGTTTCGTGAGAGGACCATTGAATTGTATTGTGTATCTACTTATGTTGATTACATTCATAACTAATGGTGATTGAGGTTGAAAGACCGTTTGTTGCTCTAAAATGATAACCAATGGGTATTATTGAGAACGTGGAATGCTACATTGATCCTGAAAAGATGACTAATATTGTATATGTTCGATATATGTCTGTTTTATAATGTTGTGGTTACTTGCATGTGTTTCACTTATTGGGATAGCCGCGTGATCCTACCAGTACACTGTGGTTGTGTACTGATACTGCACTTGCTTATTCTTTGTTGAGTACAGGGCATCTTCAAGCGTCTATTGATAGACCTCTGTTAGGTACTGTTGAGCGTGATCGGATTCAAGGGTGAGCCAGTTCTTTCAAGCTGCCATGGATCTTTCTTGTTTAAGTCCACTCTTTTCGGACTCAAACTATTTGTTTAATGTGTTTGTTTAGTTTCGGGGTTGTACCCCTTGTTCTTAGACTTGTCGTTAGTAGAGTTTTGGTACAGTGACTTTCAGGTTCTAGGGGTTGTTCTTCCGCATTAGTTGGCTAGTTTGTTTAAACCTTTGGAGTTTATGGGAACTCCGTATTCCTTTTGATCATTTAAAACTGCTTTCGTATTTTTAAATGCGTAGTATTTGGTTAAGTTGTTAATTTGGGTTGTAGTAATGGTTCTCCCACCGGAGGGTTAGTGTGGGTGCCAATCATGATGGTTTGGATCGTGACAGCCGTATCTGTCATTTTAAGACTCATTAAACTCATTTTTAAAGTATTTACCAACTTAGGTAACAAAAGTTTCATTTTCCACCGTAGTCAATGAGCGAAGACAAGTAATCTACATAATATATGGGTGAAAATCATTTTCACCCTAACTTTGCTTTAAAAAGTAAACTCCTCTCTCAATTTTGAGCAATCATCAAACTCCCCCTTTATCTTATACATTGTCTATTTTAAGCAACACAACAAGCATATTAAAATGGAGTATATCAAGTTATCAATTTCTTGCATCAAACTCTACTCTCTATCATTTTAATAAAAATAATGTCAAACTTATCTTTGAAAGAATTATGTTAACAATTCTTGTAATGATTGCCACAGTAAAAGAATGTTTGTTATTATTGAAATTGACAAAATCTTACTTAAAATTAAATATTTAAAAAAATGTTAGAAAATAAATTTTAAATAAATATATAAAATTACTTTGAATTTTAAGCCTCCAATTAAAATTTCGGTCTCAAAATATATTTAGCCGCCTGTGACCCTACCAAGCAAAATTTGTGGTTAAAGTTGGTTTGGGTTATCTTTTGTGTCGTGCAATAATGCAAATAATGTAATTGCGGTTGCTCCCTTTAGTTTTAACTTGGTATGTAAATTATAAAAAATGTCTTATGTGACATATATGCATGTAAGATGCTATGCAGGATGTATATATTAATTTGTTCAATTTTATATAAATTTTAGTATTTATCATACACATTTAAAATTGGATGATATAAATATCTACTGAGACCAAATTAAAGTGCACGTATACGTATTATGCCTTTTCACATATACCAATTCTAGATTTCTCTCCTCAATTCTGCTTACTGTGCTTTTCTTCATTTTCTTCTTTCGTTGACTTTTTACTAATTTCCTTCTCACTATTATTTGCTTGTGCTAACACTAACTAGTTGGTGATTTTTGTATGTAAATCCATTTTTTCCTCAAATGCTCATCCAAGTTGTAAAAATAGTTTAAAGTATTTCCTACAAAGCAAACAAGTTAAATGTTTACAAATGGGCCATGTCATATTAAGACCCATTAACTCATTTTTCCCTTTTTAAAAGCATTTACCATCTTTGGTAACAAAAAGTCAATGAGCGAATGATTAAGAGACCCCAACGATACCATTAATTCAAGATATCAAAGAAAATGTGGTTTCATGTTTATGAGCAAAAATAAATTTTAAGAAAATCTAAATTAGATGTCCAAACAAAACGTCAATTTTAAATCAATCTATTTCAAATCATATTTAAACAGGGCCTAAACAAAGCTTTATGTTTCCTGAGGTTAATATTTTAAAAGACCATTGAACTATAGAAAAAAATTATCTAACAGAGTTATTAAACTTTATTTTATATGGATAAAATCAATCTGTTTAAATGTTTTATCTTTAAAAATCACTCAACTAATTTATAATTAAAATAAATTTGACATGATAAGATAAATTATTTTTTATACATTTAATGATGAATCCCACCAAGTCATTTCTTTTCATTATTGAATCTTTCATCAACCTTTAGCTAAAGAACGGAAGTGAAAGGAATAGAATTTCACCCAAACGAAAACACTTTTTCACTCTTTCACATGTTAAGGGATTACTAAACAAATACATTTATTTTTCAAATGATTCATACCATCAAGTGCATCGATCCCAAATGTGTTCTTTTAGTTTGTGTGGTGGACGTTCTTTCAATAATTAGGGCGTACTTGTTTCCTTATTTACACCTATTTCCTCATCAATATTCCTATCTAAAAAAAATGGATCTTACCTGGTATTCTCTTCTAATTCCTCTGTTTTTCTTTCTTCATAAATGCTTCTTTTCTACTTCAAATAAGTTACCACCATCTCCAACAAAGCTTCCAATCATAGGAAATCTCCATCAACTTGGATCTCTTCCTCACCGTTCTCTCCATAAACTATCCAAAAAATATGGTCCACTCATGCTACTTCACTTTGGCAGTAAGCCTGTGATTGTTGCTTCCTCTGTCGAAGCTGCTCATGACATCATGAAAACTCATGATCTCGTATGCTCAAGCAGACCTAAATCTAGCATGGCTGATAGACTCTTTTACGGCTCTAAGGACGTGGGCTTTAGTCCCTATGGTGAATACTGGAGACAAATTAAAAGCATTGTCGTGCTTCACCTTCTCAGCAACAAAAGAGTCCGATCTTATCGTGATATTAGAGAAGAAGAAACATCGAATATGATTGAAAAAATCAGACAAGAGTGTGTTTCTTCAAATTCAGTGATAGATTTAAGAGATCATTTTTGTTTTATGACTGGTAACATAATTAGCAGAGTGGCGTTAGGGAGGATATATAATAAAAGGGAAAGTGGAATAGATACAAAGAACATCCTAGCAGAATTTCTTCATCTTTTGGGTACTTTTAACGTTGGGGATTTTATTCCTTGGCTGGAATGGGTCAATAAAATCACTGGTTTAGACACCAAAGTGGAGAAAGTAGCTAAAAAATTGGATACATTTTTAGAGAGTGTGATCGAGGAACACATTATTAGGCACAATAAAGAAGAATACAGTACTGGCGAAGCTAAAGATTTCGTGGATGTTTTGCTAGAAATTCAGAATGGAAAGGAAACTGGTTTTCTTCTTCAAAGGGATTCATTGAAAGCTATCCTCTTGGTAACATCAGCTTCTCTCACATTATTTATTCCCTCCTTGGCGTGCGTGTTTTGTTAGTATAATTTTGAACATATATAATTCGTACTAAACATATTGTTTCATAGTTAAAAGTTTAGCGACATAGATTATTCTTCCACACAATCATTTACACATACACCAGCATAACAATCTTAGTTTGTTTCTTTTTAATGTGTAGGATATATTTGCTGCTGGTACGGATACAACATATTCAACTCTAGAGTGGATAATGGCAGAGCTTTTGAGACATCCAAGAGCCATGGAAACATTACAGAATGAAGTGCGAGGATTAGCACAAGGAAAAACAGAGATAACAGAGGATGACTTAGGAAGTATGCACTATCTGAAAGCAGTAATCAAAGAGACACTCAGGCTTCATCCACCTGGTCCACTACTAATTCCTCGAGAATCAACTGAAGACATAAAATTACTTGGCTATCAAATACCTGCTAAAACCCGAGTGATTATCAATGCTTGGACAATCGGAAGAGATCCTTTATCATGGGAAAATCCAGAGGACTACCGACCAGAGAGATTCTTAAATAGTGATACTGATTTCAAAGGATTAAACTTTGAGTTGATTCCATTTGGAGCAGGCAGAAGGGGCTGCCCAGGAACTGCTTTTGCTGTTGTGATAAATGAGCTAGCATTAGCAAGGCTTATGCACAAGTTCAATTTTTCATTACCAGAAGGGTTAAAACCGGAGGATTTGGATATGACCGAAAACAATGGCATCACTATTCATAGGAAATCACCTCTGCTAGCAGTGGCCACTCCATGCTCTACTTATTATTAGCAGTTCTTCACTTCATTTGTACTTTTTTTTATCCATCCCTAGGGGTTTCCACTTTTTTTTTTCCACTCGATGACTTGAACTCACGTACTTATATATTATGCAGATCACTTGTCTTAGGCACCAATATATGGCATGGAATAATATTTCCCAGTATTGCTAGTTGAGTTCACCGGTGACTTCCTTTTTGGGTTGGTCGTAAATAGGGGTGTCAAATGGGCGGATTGGATTGAAATTGGAGATATTAAAATGGGTTGAAATAGAAATTGGGTTGGGTCTTGACCCGCCCAAGTTTACTTTGGGCTCAAATGGGCTAAAAAATGGGTTGGGTCTTGACCCGCCCAATTTCACCCGATTAATCTCAATAATTTTTAACATAGTGATATTTAATTTTTATAATCACAATTCGAATTTCAGGTCAAGATTTTTTTAAAAAAGTAACAAATGGATAGATAAATACTAAAAGATGTTAAATAGATAATAATTCATACCTTTAATATAATAACATATCTTAGTAAAGAATTTTAAAACGGGTTAAAATTGGAGATTGAATTGGGCTCAATTGAGGATTCTCTTAAAATGGGTTAGGCATGAATGAGTTGAGATTGAACCCAATTCAAATTATCTTGAGCCCAATCCTTAAAATTTTGGACGGGTTACCTATGTTTGGTTTCATTTTTAACACCCCTAGTCGTAAAGATTGCTCTCTTAAATCTGATTTTCACTTAATAAATGTCAAAATGAATCTTCATACCCCCTTGAAAAGAGTTCCTTTTTATTCTATACACCCAATATCCTACCTTGAAACTTGAAAGGAGTTCAATACATACATATTGTTCATTTTCATGAAGGAGGGTTACTGTCTTGCCGTATCGTTTTGCATGACAGTCAAATCATGAAGTAATCAATAATGTGCATGGTTGAGATTAAAAATACATCTCATTTGAGAAAAATGTAGTTTGAAAATTGAAATGTGACAAATATCCACCATCTTATATGAAGATTCATTCGAGTAATAATATGACTGATTTATTCACAGTTTTTCTCAACGGTAACTTTCAAGAAGATGGAACACAATATTAAGATGCAAAGATTCAAATTTTTGGGTTGATGTCCGTTTGTCCTCATTAGGGAAGTTAATATGTGATGTTCTCTCTTTTACCTCACAATGCTTTATCCCAATGAATTTTCCTTGTAAGGTTTATAATGAGGCATTCAAAATGCTTATTATTAGCAATGTGTACGTACTCTTTTTTCCTTCACTAGAATTTATTCCATTGAGTTTTTTCTAATAATGTTTTAATAAGACACATTACCTATCATATAGACATGGAGTTCATCAGTTCAACTCTCAAAAACGTGAAATTTTCATGGTGTTTGGCATACAACTTGTTATTACTTGACAAATATATTTGACAAACATTCCATGTTTTCAAATACTAGAAAAAACTAGTATTTGAGCCAAATTCTAGTATTTAGAAATTTTGTAAGAATTTAAAATTACCCCGAAGTTTTATGTTTTATAAAAACACTCATCATTTATAAATGTAGACTAAATTTCAGTCCTAATTTGTTGTACCACACACACATGGGATGAGAAAGGAGTTTAAAGTATTGTGTTTCAGATGACAAAGTTGTAAGGATAAGGATCCAACTTACAAACAGAGTTAAGTACTAGAGTCTGTAAGATTATTCCGACTAAAATGATAATACAAACTTACGAGTATTTTTAAAAATTATGAATACAAATCATATTTTTTTTAAAAGGCAAATATTTTCCACAAAATCTATAGCCGTTTATACTCCAAAGTTTTTCTTTGAAAATTTTTGTGGCTAAACGGCAAAGATATGTGTTTCCCTTGTCCCGTTAAGTTTGTGTGGTGAAGCTTCTCTGAATATGCGCCGTCACACAAACTACAAATCATCAACATTTTATAATTAGGGACTACTTGTTTCCTAGTAATATGCATCAATACTCGTAGCTAAAAAGAAAAATGGATCTTATATGGTATGCTCTTCTAATTCCTCTGTTTTTCTTTCTTCATAAATGCTTGTTTTCTACTTCAAATAAGTTACCACCATCTCCAACAAAGCTTCCAATCATAGGAAATCTCCATCAACTTGGATCGCTTCCTCATCGTTCTCTCCATAAACTATCCAAAAAATATGGTCCACTCATGCTACTTCACTTTGGCAGTAAGCCTGTGCTCGTTGCTTCCTCTGTCGAAGCTGCTTGTGAGATCATGAAAACTCATGATCTCGTATACTCAAGCAGACCCAAATCTAGTTTGGCTGATAAACTATTTTATGGCTCTAGGGACGTGGGCTTTAGTCCCTATGGTGAATACTGGAGACAACTTAAAAGCATTGTCGTGCTTCACCTTCTCAGCAACAAAAGAGTCCAATCTTATCGTGATATAAGAGAAGAAGAAACATCGAATATGATTGACAAAATCAGACAAGAGTGTGGTTCTTCAAATTCAGTGATAGATTTAAGAGATCATTTTTGTTTTCTGACTTGTAACATAATTAGCAGAGTGGCCTTAGGGAGGAAATATGATGAAGGAGAAAGTGGAATGAATGCTGAGGTCACTCTAGATGAATTAGGTGAACTTTTTGGCACTTTTAATATTGGGGATTATATTCCGTGGCTTGAATGAGTCAATAAATTAACTGGTCTAGACACCAAAGTGGAGAAAGTAGCTAAAAGTTTGGATACATTTTTAGAGTGTGTGATCGAAGAACACATTCTTAGGAACAAGAAAGGAGAATACAGTACGGGTGAAGCTAAAGATTTCGTGAATTTTTTGCTGGAAGTTCATAATGAAAAGGAAACTGTCTTTCCTCTTCGAAGGGATTCATTGAAAGCTATCATCTTGGTAAGATTAGTATCTCTCACACTATTTATTCCCTCCTTGGCGTGTTTTATTAGTACTTATAATTTTGAACATAATTCCTGCTTTCTACTTACTAACATATTGTTTCATAGTTAAATATTTGATTACTTAGAATATTGTTATTCTTCCACATAATCATTTACACATTCTCCAGGATAACAATCTTATATTTTTTAATTTTATGCGTAGGATATATTTTCTGGTGGTACGGATACAACATATACAGTGGGTAATGACAGAGCTTTTGAGGCATCCAAGAGCCATGGAAATATTACAGAATGAAGTGAGAGGATTAGCCCAAGGGAAAGCAGAGGTAACAGAGGATGACTTAGGATATATGCAGTATCTGAAAGCAGTGATCAAAGAGAGTCTCAGGCTTCATCCACCAATTTCACTACTAGTTCCTCGAGAATCAATAGAAGACATAAAATTACTTGGCTATCAAATTCCTGCTAAAACTGGAGTCATTATCAATGCTTGGTCAATCGGAAGAGATCCTTTATCATGGGAAAATCCAGAGGAGTACCGACCAGAGAGGTTTTTAAATAGTAATATTGATGTGAAAGGATTAAACTTTGAGTTAATTCCGTTTGGAGCAGGCAGAAGGGGCTGCCCAGGAACTGCTTTTGCTATTGTGGTAATTGAGCTAGCATTAGCAAGGATTGTGCACAAGTTCAATTTAGCATTACCGGAAGGGTTAAAACCGGAGGATTTGGATATGACGGAAGGCAGTGGCATCACTATTCGTAGGAATTCACCTCTGCTAGCAGTGGCCACTCAATGTTCTAGTTATTATTAGGAGTTCTTTTCATTCCTACTTAGGAGCTCCCTTGATGACTCGAATCCACCTACTTATATACTCTATTATATATTATGCTTTATCACTTATCTAATATCTTAGTCACCAATATATGCCATGAAATAATACTTCCAGTATTGCTAGTACATAGCTAATAATTTTACCACATGTAATAAGTGGACCAGTGACTCCCCTGTCTCCCTTTCTGGGTGTTTTATAAAACGGCCCAAAAGTTCAAGCTATTCTATACTTACTTTTAGACCGTATAATTTTTTTTTATTATCTAGTACTACTATCTTTTTGGGTCCTACTCATGATATTTTTCATCAGCAAATAATATGTGACATTCAATTATTTGAAAAGAGAACGTCTGACAACCATACAAAAATTTCTATTATATAGAAGAGTGACGACTAAGGGCAAACATATAATTTTATTCTAACAAAAATCTATTAAGAAAAATAGCAAGAAAAATAAATAATTTTAGAAACATCTTTCTGTATATGAAGTGAATGATGATCAAGGGTAAAAATGTAATTTCATGCTAACAAAAATCTACCAAGAATAATAACAAGAAAACTAAATAGTTCTAGAAACATCTTTAGTTATTGTTAGTACTATTAACTCATTTTGTTATCACTTCACTTTCTTTTCTTTTATGAGTTATTATGATATCTATTCATTGCTCTATTTTACTATTACTTTAATTAATTCCTAATATTTTTTATTTTCATTACGCTTACTGAAAATGTCTACTTTAACATAAAAATTCATTACTCTCTAATTAATATACCTGAAATGAAATAAGTGTGATAAAATTAATAATATTTATTAGATTGAAATTAAAGAATAAATAAAATTAATTTTAATATTTTAAAAGATGTTGAAAAGTAACTTTACAAATAAAATGAATATGATGGTATATTTGCATTTAAAGTAAACTATAAATGTTTAAGTAACTATAAGGGATAAATGTCTGAAAAATACCCCAACTTTGGTCAAATTTGCTGTTGCGATACTAAACTTTCATGAGGACCTATTACCTCCCTAGACTATTTAATAACGTATTTTAAACATATATATTTGCCCCGTGAACATAAAAAATAATGCAAAATTATAAATAGTAGCGTGTCCACGTGGACACATATATATCTTTAAAATACACTATTAAATAGTTCAGGGGGTAAAAAATACATTATTAAATAGTCTAGGGAGGTAATAGGTCTTCATGAAAGTTTAGTATCGCAACAACAAATTCGATCAAAGTTGGGGTATTTTTCAGACCCTTATCCCTAACTATAAATGTTTACTAGAATATAAAAGAGTAGTTCTTCATTAAAATATATAATCAAGTTTGTACTTTTACTTGATTTCAAACATATTAATCTAAATATGTGAACTGATGTAAGTTTGATTTTAATTTGAAGTTGCTGGACCAAAACTTGGTATTTTTCTATAGAAATGTGAAGTTGAGGACGATCAATGGTAATATGGCCATTTCATATATATTTTATTTTAAAATTCTATAAATTGTATTTTTAAACTTGTCAAAATATTTTTTCAAGTGGGTAAATTTCCTCCACAAGTTACATGACTAAGTCGATGACACAAATAAATAGACATTAACTCATTCTTCATTTCATTCACTCCTCAATTCTCTCCCTCTCATGTCTTATACCAATAAATTTCTCGCTCTTTATTTCTAATTTGCGTCCTAAATATTATACACTTCGACATAGATCTCTTATTAGGAAGAACAATAATGCATTTTTTTCCAACATTAAGAACTTCATTTTTTATCAATTCTCTATATAATGACCCTACTTTTGTAAAATAATTATAAGACAAAAGTAAAATTCAATATTTCTTAGTGGACACATCACTTCTGGGACTTGTCCATATAACCAATTTTCAGAAAAATTCAACTGTTCCACACTTTTCAAACACCCTAATGAATTAGTTAACATGTTAAATCCAATATCAATCATAATTGTGTTTCTCAAAATGCCTAATCCAAAAGGAATGCAACCACTGAACAAGCTCTTCAAGAACAAAATTTTCAATAATTTCGGAGCATGTTATGTCCTTTTCTTCAGACTTTTCAATTTCATGGTGTTGCTTTTTTTTTTTTTTGGATTGTAAAGATAATTTTTGAAATATCTAATTTACTTGATTTCTCTTTTTATGTATAATCCGAAAACTTTATGTAACATATATGTCATTATATAATTTATTGAGAAACATATATTTATTTATTACTATTAGTTTATCATTAGTTAAAATCATTTTAAACAAGTTATATAAATTATTATATTAACTACCTCATGTTAAATTATTGTCGTATACATTATATTAACTTTTGTTAATATTTTGAAATTCTCATTCATTTGAGGTAAAACGTTTATTCATCATATATATTAATTACTTTTAAAAAAAATCATCAAGTAGGTCATTATTTTTGTTTGTTAAACATCTATTATGTTTTATTATTATTTCCTATCATGTTTATTTGAAAATATCATAATAATTCTTCTTTTCAAAAACTAATCAAATTATTATAAACAATTAAACATATATAAGATTGTAATAATGGGACCGTAATGGGCCTTTCATTATCTAGTTGTCATAATAACACTACTAAAAGATTGCCAAAAAGAGACGGAAAAGCGACACAGTCAATCTCGTCGCTTTTTGGCTTGACACTTTTCAAAAGTGACAGACTGCGTCGCAAAAAAGCGACGGACAGCGTCGCTTTTGTTTTTTTTAAAAAAAATTATTTTTTTTGACAAATGCAACGCCGTCCGTCGCTTTTCTGGATTTTTCAAAAAATAAAACCCAGAAAAGCGACAGACTAAAGGACCCTGTCCGTCGCTTTTCTGGGTTTTTTTCAAAAATAAAATCCAAAAAAGCGACATACAAAACCACCCTGTCCGTCGCTTTTTCTGTAATTTTTTTGACAGTTGTCAGTTTCTGCTGCCACCTGCAAAAGCAATTTAATTCAATTCAATTCAACCCAATCAATCCCAAAACATTATAAAAAAGCTACACAAATATAAAACAACAAACTTAAATTAACATTCAAAAATATCTAAATCACAATTTAAAGAATTGTAAAGACTTTCAAAATTCGTTTCAAGATTTCAAGTAATTCAAACTTCAAATTAAGTTCAAGCTTAATTAAATAGTTCATAAAGACTATCTTTTATCAACATTTCTAAAGTTCAACCTAATAATTAGTTCATAAATTCTATCAATCAAGATTCCTAAAGTTCAGAATCAAAAGTTTAAAATCCTACAATAATTCAAGATTTCTAAAGTTCACAACTTAAAGTTCTAAAATTCCACAATAATTCAAGGTTTCTAAAGTTCACAACCTAAAGTTCTAAAATCCTACAACAATTCAAGATTTCTAAAGTTCACAACCTAAAGTTTAAAATCCTACGATAATTCAAGATTTCTAAAGTTCACAACTTAAAGTTCTAAAATCCCACAATAATTCAAGATTTCTAAAGTTCACAACCTAAAGTTCTAAAATCCTAAAATAATTCAAGATTTCTAAAGTTCTAAAATCTTACAAAAATTTAAGTTCTCTAAAGTTCACAACTTAAAGTTCTAAAATCCTACAAAAAATTAAGTTTTCTAAAATTCATAACTTAAAGTTCTAAAATTCTACAATAATTCAAGATTTCTAACGTTTCACACCCCAAAGTTCTAAAATCTTACAAAAATTCAAGTTCTCTGAAGTTCACAACTTAAAGTTCTAAAATCCTACAATAATTTAAGATTTCTAACGCTCACAATCTTATAAAGTTCTAAAATCCTTCAAAAATTCAAGTTCTCTAAAGTTCACAACTTAAAGTTCTAAAATCCCACAATAATACAAGATTTCTAAAGTTCATAATCTAAAGTTCTAAAATCCTACAATAATTCAAGTTCTCTAAAGTTCACAACTTAAAGTTCTAAAATCCTACAAAAATTCAATCTCTCTAAAATTCACAACTTAAAGTTCTAATATTCTACAATAATTCAAGGTTTCTAACGTTTCACAACCTAATATTCTAAAATATTACAAAAATTCAAGTTCTCTTAAGTTCACAAATTAAAGTTCTAAAATCCTACAATAATTCAAGATTTCTAACGATCAGAACCTTATAAAGTTCTAAAATCCTACAAAAATCAAGTTCTCAAGTTCACAACTTTGAGTTCTAAAATCATACAATAATTCAAGATTTCTAAAGTTCACAACCTAATTAAAGTTTTAAAATCCTACAAAAATTCAAGTTCTAATTAAATTCAATAATTCCTATCCAATTTCTCAATTTAGTTATATATAAACTTCTAATCCAAGAATTAATTAGTTATATTCAAGTTCCAAGTTCAAATTCAACTTCAAGTTCTAAATTCAAGTTCATATCTAGTTATATATAAACTTCTAATCCAACAATTAGTTATATATTCAAGTTCTAATTCAAAAAAAACCTCATCGATCAATATATATTCATGACATTCAAACATTCATCACTATATAGTCATGACATTCAAACATTCATCATATACACTTCAATTACTAATTTCTAACTTCAAAGTAACACTTAACTATCAATATATCAATCAAATTTTTAAAAAAATCTCAATTCACAATCAAACTACATATTCTCAAGTTCAAACTAATCCTAAAATAAAAAATCCCTAATTCATTCACTAATTACAATACGCAATTTAAAAGAAAATTCTAAAATAAAAAATCTCCAATTCTCTACCTAACTAACAATAATCAAATCAAATTAACAATAACTCAACCGAACAAACTAAAACAATAATACACTAACTAACAACCAACTATAATCACTAGAATTAAAAAAAAAAACCTAAAACTAAACACCAACCTTAACAAAGAGGAGAGGCAGCGACGGGCGGTGATGGATGGTGACGGGCAAAGGCAGTGACGGTGGCGGTGGTGGAGGTGGAGGTGGAGGTGGAGGCGGCATCTGGTGGAGGGAGATCGATAGAGAGAAGGGAGAGAATAAGAGTGAAGAGAGAAGAAGAGAGAAGAGAGAGAGAGAAGAAAATAAGAAAATCCCGATCTGGGTCAAAGATATTTTAAGAAAAGCGACGGAAACGTCTCTTTGTCCATCGCTTTTTTTAAAATAGTTGACCAAAAACGGACAGACTAAGAGACGCTGTCCGTCGCTTTTTTTAAATGTTTGACCAGTCATGTTGACCAAAAAGCGACGGACTTAGAGATGCTGTCTATCGCTCCTTTAAAAAAATAATTAATCAATTAATTATATATATATATTGCGCAAAAATCTGCGAAAAAAAGCGACGGACTAAGAGATGCCGTCCGTCGCTTTTTGAAAAATAATTTAAAAAATATTTATTTTTATTAAAAAGTGACGGACAGCGTGACAAATGGCGTCGCTTTTCTGTCCGTCGTTTTTAGCAGTTTTTTAGTAGTGTAAATGTCATCAAGGCAAATTAAATGTAGCAAGTTAACAAAAAAGATAATTATATTTTCACGATATTAATATTATCTTTCAACAAATCTAATGGAATATTTAGTTCAGTATGTTTTAGACCCTTTTCTCCTTGTGATTTTGGTATATATTTTCAATGACCTCATCTGATGTTTTTGAAAGTAAACTTTTTGTAGTATAAAAAGAAAAGGACAAAAAAGAAAATGTAGTGAATTATGTGTTAATTTTTCTTTAAACAAAATTGATTATTTATATTTTATAGCAACAATAGAATTTCCAGGGATAATATGTTTTTAATAAATTCATATTTTCTCTCTCTTAATTTATGTGACTCCATTTGACTCGACACAAAGTCTATAAAAAAGGAGAACTTTTAAAACTTATGATATAAAACAAATCTTAAATATTTATATGACTATAAATCTTTTTATAAAGGGTAAAAGGAAACTTCTTGTTTAGTTTGAAATAATTCTCCTTAGTTTGTGTGGTTAAGCTTTACTAAATTAAAATCATCTTCAGCAATTTCTGAAAATGACGTTTGTTTCAAGTTGGTGGGTAAACTATAAAAATGAGTAAGGAGACATACACATTTTATGTGGCATACGACATTGATTGTACATCAAAAATGATCATTAGCGGTAATTAATTAATATGTATTTTTAGCAGCAATTAGCACTCTTTGTATATGTCCCTAAAGCCTTTAGCGACATTGGTTCTAATGACACTTAACTAATGCCGGTAAAGACTTTAGCACTCTTTATTAATGTCAATATTTATTGCCGCTAAAAGTTGTTTTTGTTGTAGTGTGAAGAATATCATGTAGGATTTATGTGTCAACTTATTCAATTCTATACAAAATTAACTGTCTATTTATATACATCTAAATTCTAAAGTTGAATGACATAGATACCAATTGAGATTAAAATAAAATACTAGTATATATTTATGCCTTTCCAAATATAACCATAGTTCCGTTTTGGGTATTTTTAAACCTCTCTTTTATGCTTTTGTATGCAAGGTTTCTTATTTTAACATGTTCTGCATATGACAAATAACAAAGTAAATAAAAATTGCTGAATGAAAAAGACTTTTCTTTAGTTTGTAATAGAATATTCACTCAATTTTTTTTCATTTCACGCACAAAATTTAGATGATATTCCGGCCAGTTAGCAAACGTTTCAACATAATTTGAAGCCAAAATCACCCATCACATTTCAATAAATTAAACAAAACAACTCAGCTGCCTCACTAGTCACAAGGTACATGCATTTGCTACTGCCATACATCACCAGTTCACCACGCTCCAAAGTATTTATCCGCGGAATCACCTATTTAAATGAGAAACAATTAAAAAAATATAACATCATATTAAAAAATATATAAAAATAAAACACAATTCATATATATTATTATACTACTTTTAAAAATAAAAAATATTATAACATTTTCTTTATGAGTTTTTTTTTTTTTAATGTATTCAAAATGGAGAACCAAAAAATGTATCAAAATAACGTCTAAAAGATTGGAATTTGCTATTTAGGTTGTGAAATTGAAGAGCCTAATTAACCAACTAAGTTGTGCAAACTTTGTGTCCTGTAGTGTTACTTTTTAAAATATACTCCCTCCGTCCACTTTTAATTGTCATGTTGTACTATTCGAAAGTCAATTTGACTAATTTTCAAGTGAAATTAAATTACATTAATTCGATATTTTAAACAAAAAAAAATTAGATATTCAAAAAAACTATACGAAAAGTACTATAAATTGCAATTTTTATATATCAATATAATGAAAAAATACATTATAAAATGTTAATTAAAATACTTATCGTTTGACTCTAAAAAAAAACTCATGATAATTAAAAATGGACGGAGGTAGTATCTGCCAAGTTTTCTTTTGCCTAGTAAATCCGTCCCTGTCCAGACTCCAGAGTGATCCACAAACAGCGATATCCGTTGCGCCTAACTTGAAATAACTTCATTTGACATCAAGAGTGAGAAAAAATTGTGGAGTAGTTTAAGTGGCTGGAATAGTCACCTAAGTGTAGTGGGTGACTTTGAGTGTTGGATGACAAAAATAAAATTATTTTTCTATTATAGTATAATTAAGATAATTGACTTCTCTTCTAACAATTCTATTATTAGTTGAGTGATCGAAAAATCAAAACGCATATTACATTAAAAAAAATATGCCAAAGACTTCAAGCTATACTATACATGTAAGGACCAAAGTGTGTTACTTTTCAGTTTTCTGCTACGCCAATAACCCATGCATCTTGCTGTTTGATATTTAACTATCCAACTTGTTGGAAATATGTATTGAATCGGGTTCACCCACAGGGGTGTTAATTAATTGCCGTTAGCTTGCATGGTTGACGACTAGGATTTACAAGAGAGAAACGCCTACTGTATCTTCTAGAGAGAAACATGCTCTGCATCCTCTAAAGAATATCTAGGTTGTGGAAACATGGGATTCATCCATCTCATGAGAATTCCCGATGATCAGTGACACGATTCATGATTCAATTCCATAGTCTCCTAAACTAGTATTTATGATTCCAATACAACACAACTAAAATTTAGTTGGGAATTGGGATATAACTGAATATAGCAAACGAAGAGGAAAAGAAGCCCGATATTTTGACGTGTCCCCCTTGTGAAAAATAAAAATGATTTTTTTGGAGGTACAAATAATTCTAGATATTTAGTAGAACTTTCTAGAGTTATGTAGAGTGATGTATCTAAGAATTGTGTATATGTTCTAGATATTTATAGTAAATTATAAAATAGTCTAGATTCTTGTAGTTATAAGATAAGGTCATCTAGATCTTTTTTAGATCTATCTAGAATAATTTCTAGAAATATCCTTACACAAGTATAAACAGGGGTGATCATAGTCATTTGTTGTTAAATAACCCAAAAAAACAAATCCAATTCAAGAGTTTCTTCCATAACAAAGTTCTCTCATCCAAAATACACATTCTTCCTTCCTCTTCTTTAGTTGAATTTTCCGATATTAGACAACGATCTTGGGCTAACGGAAGGTTTCTCGATAATACCTTTCTTCTGTTATTCTCTACCTCCCCCCCCGCCCCAAAAAAAAAAAAAAAAAGAAGTAAATTGTGATTTGTATATCTCTTTTATGTTCTCGAATGCATGCAAGATTTCTTATTTTAACATGTTCCACAGATAACATTGATAATTTGATATGCCAAAAACTTCAAGCTATTCTACACTACAATTTGCATTGATTCCCTTAAAAAAAAGAGTTGAATGGCAAAAGAATCCTATCCTTAACGTTCCTAGTGACTTTGTTATATATTTCCAATGACCTCATCTGATGTTTTGAAAGTAATTAAATATTTTGTAGTTTAAAAAGGAGAGGACAAAATAGAAGATGTAATGAACTTAATCGCATCCTATGTAAATGAAATTTGTGGTTAAAGATCGAATGGTTATCTTTGTGTGAACTATACAAAAAATTGTGTTTAAAGTTGGTACTAGTCAAGCATGAAAATCAATTGCCTCCTTTAGTTTGTGTGGTGAAGCTTATCCTTTAACGTTATACACAAATTAAAAATCAGGAGATATTTTATACTAGTTATTCTATTTATACACTCAATTCTACATTTCCTAGTTGACAAAAAACAAAGTAACAATGGATCTTACCTGGTATGCTCTTCTAATTCCTCTGTTTTTCTTCCTTCATAAATGCTTCTTTTCTAATTCAAATAAGTTACCGCCATCTCCAACAAAGCTTCCAATCATAGGCAATCTCCATCAACTCGGATCGCTTCCTCACCGCTCTATGCATAAGCTATCCAAAAAATATGGTCCAGTCATGCTACTTCACTTTGGCAGTAAGCCAGTGATTGTTGCTTCCTCTGTAGATGCTGCTCGCACTATCATGAAAACACACGATCTCGTTTGGTCAAATAGACCTAAATCTAGAATCGCTGATAGACTCTTTTATGGCTGTAAGGATGTGGCCTTTAGTCCCTATGGTGAATACTGGAGACAAATTAAAAGTATCACTGTGCTTCACCTTCTCAGCAACAAAAGAGTCCAATCTTATCGTGATATTAGAGAAGAAGAGATATCGAATATGATTGTAAAAATCAGACAAGAGTGTGATTCTAATTCTTCTAGTTCAGTGATAGATTTAAGAGATTATTTATGTTCTCTCACGAATGACATAGTTAGCAGAGTGGCTTTAGGGAGGAAATATAATGAAGGACAAGGAGGAATGAATGCTAAGGTCACTCTAGATGAATTTGGTGAACTTTTGGGTACTTTTAGCATTGGGGATTACATTCCAAGGCTTGAATGGATCAATAAAATCAACGGTTTGGACAGCAAAGTGGAGAAAGTAGCTAAAGAGTTGGATACATTTTTGGAGAGTGTGATTGAAGAACACGTTAGTAGGAAAAACAATGGAGAATACAGCACGGGTGAAGCTAAAGACTTTGTAGACGTTTTGTTGGAAATTCAGAATGGAAAGGAAACTGGATTTCTTCTTCAAAGGGATTCATTGAAAGCTATCATCTTGGTAATTAAGCATCTCTCATACTATTTATTCCCTCCTTGGCGCGTTTTTTTTTTTTTTTTTAAAAAATTTCAGAGCATTTGATTATAATTTGTACTACTGTATGGCTTCATCGTTAAAAACTTGGTGATGTAGAATATTAAGTATTGATTATGCTTCCACTTAGTCATATACGCCTAATCCAGCTTAACAATTTTAGTTTTTTCTTGTGTGTTTCTCTTTTTAATGCGTAGGATAATTTTGCTGCTGGTGTGGATACAACATATACAGCTTTAGAGTGGATAATGACAGAGCTTTTAAGGCATCCAAGAGTTATGAAAAAATTAGAGGATGAAGTGCGAGAATTAGGGCAAGGGAAAACAGAGATAACAGAGGATGACTTAAGAAATATGCACTATCTTAAAGCAGTGATCAAAGAGACTCTCAGGCTTCATCCACCAATTCCACTACTAATTCCTCGAGTATCAACAGAAGACATTGAATTACTTGGCTATCACATACCTGCAAAAACTCAAGTTATTATCAACGCATGGGCAATTGGAAGAGACCCGTTGTCATGGGATGATCCAGAGGAGTACCGACCAGAGAGGTTCTTAAATAGTAATATTGATATAAAAGGATTACACTTTGAGTTGATTCCGTTTGGAGCAGGGAGAAGGGGCTGCCCAGGAACTGCTTTTGCTATTGTGGTAATTGAGCTAGCATTATCAAGACTTGTGCACAAGTTCAATTTCTCATTACCAAAACCGGAGGAGTTGGATATGACCGAAGCCAGTGGTGTCGCTGTTCGTAGGAAATCACCTCTGCTAGCATTGGCAACTCCATACTCTAGTTATTATTAGGACCTTTTTTTTCTCTCCATTTATACTGTTTTATTTCCCTCTCTAATAGTTCTCACCTTTTTTTCTCCTTTAGTAAGTCGAACCTATATATTTTTATATATATTATGCAGATCACAAACTCCTTTTCTTAGCTGTTTTATACATCGGTCTAAAAGTTAAAGCTATTTCATACGTGTTTGTGAGTAACTTTTTTTTGCTGTCTAGTATTA
The DNA here is from genome assembly GCA_035578085.1 of Solanum pinnatisectum. Lineage (NCBI taxonomy): Eukaryota > Viridiplantae > Streptophyta > Magnoliopsida > Solanales > Solanaceae > Solanum > Solanum pinnatisectum. Next base: position 45,709,424 of record CM069078.1, on the reverse strand, counting down.
AGCCGTCTTGCCGTTTGATATTTAATTTGACTATTCAATTAGAGCTTTTCACATTTTGTTGGTATATTTGACCGATTGCAGAAGAAGGATGAATGAAAAGAGGTTTGACTTATCCTTATCTATTAAATAGTTGCTCAAATAAAATCAATTAGGAATAATAAATCTAATTTTTCACATTACGTGTTATGCGCCGTTCTGTTTGCTCCAAGTTTTAAATTCCAACTACATGTCAAAATGATCTTCATACCCCCTTGAAAAGAGTTCCTTTGTATTATACACCCAACATCCTACCTTACATAATTTAGATTACAAAATTCAAATATATTTTCGGACATTATAATTTACACACATCTTCAATATCAGGACCTTTTTTTTTACTACTTCATGTTAAGTAAACGCATAAATTGAAAGGAAGAGAGTATTAATTAGGTCTTCTCCCTTTTGAGTGTTTTTGTACAACTCTTTAATTTATGCAAGAATTCTTATTTTAACATGTTTCCCATATAACATACTCTAGTTGATTTCTCAAATAACTACCTAGTTAATAGAAATTATTGAAAGAAAATCACTTCTCTTTAATTTGTCGTAATAGAATATTCATCATTTCATTGCGCCTAACTCGATATAACTTAATTCAACACCAATATCGATAGAAAATAGAAAACTGTAGATGAATGGCTGAAAAAATCAAATCATGTAACATTAATATGCCAAAGACTTCAAGCTATACTACATGTAGAACCAAAAGATATGTGTTACTTTTCTGATACGCCAGCTAATACCCATCTTGCCGTTTGATACTTAACTATCCAACTGGTTCAAAATATCTATTAAATTGGATCCATCCATAAGATGTGTTAATTAGCCCGTTAGCTAGCTGTTCATAAGCTTGCATTGTCCCCTTGATCTTTAATCCTGACATTTAGGGGTTATTTGGTAGTTGAATAAAATAAAGTTATGTGTATATTAATTTGTTAGTTGAAATTTTTTTCTAACTATACAACCTTTTTTACCATATCATCTAAAATTTCTTACCATTTAAAAAAATATAAGAATCCCTACTCTCTCTTATTCTCGAATAGATCATTTTATGCGATGCATCGATCGGATATATCACTTTACACTATGTATCAGGACGTACACGCCGTATCAAGACATTGACTAATGTATTCGAAACCGAGATGTGATGTATTCGAAATCGAGACACGATGTATTGGGACATTTTGGAAGTACCTAAATTCCATCAAATTTAAGAGATTTTTGTAATTTGAAAAAGAGTAGGAATAAGATGTAATTAACTTTTACCACTATAGATTTGTGTAAAATTTCATACAATTAATAAGATGTTTGGTTGAAAATTTAGAAACCAACATAACTTTTTTTAAAAAAATATACCACTAGACACTCCGTCTTGTGCTGTTTTATTAATATAAAAAAATATAAAAATCCTCAATAGGGATAAGTATAAGCAAGGGGATTAGGCTAGAAACCAATGTAAATAATATATGTGTAAGATAAGGAAATTTATATGTTATTTTAGTAGAATAATAATATGATAAAAGTAGCAACTGTGGGGTCCATCCACATTTAAAGAAAAAAAACCAAGATAGTTCTGGTGACACATAAGATAGTGCGAGGCTCCATCAAATTGGTGACACATAAGATAGTGAGTCCCATTTCCTTTCTTTTTCAACAAATGAATGCAATGATTAATGAACAAGAGAGATAAAATATCTAAATTTATTTATTTGCGTAATACATGAAAATATAATTATATATAATTTTTTTCTAAGCAGACGTTTGATCATGCAATATCATATCACAATATAAAATCGTAAAATAGAATCAGCATTTGGACATGTGATCTTAAGCTGATTCCATCTCATGAGATGTGATTTCATATTCTCCAAAAACCATGATATGAGAATTTCATATCATGATTTGAGATATTTTAATACAAATTGATCCACAAATTTATATTTTGTTAAAACAATCCCACATTTATATCTACTAACCATTTATTTCATATATAAATAAAATTTATAATCACATCATTGCTTTTTAAAATTTATTATTCTCACCGACACAAAATTTATTATTCTCACCAACATATAGTCACTTTCTGTAAGTTATGGTGGAACTTCAGAACAAAATCATCCATATGGAGTGAGTATATGAAAAATAAATACTGCAAGAATACCCACACTAATGTGAGTATGTGGAAAACGGGAGGAGGTGGATCACTGGTATGGAAAAAAATGTTGCAAGCCAGAGATCTAATTGAGCACCAAATCTTGTGGCACACAAGGAATGGGCCAGCATCAGTATGGAATGACAACTGGACTGGTCTAGGAGATCTGTATACTATAATCGGGGAAGATTTTGCATGGGATGATACATATAAAACAATTGTAGAACTAACTCAAGAGGGGAAATAGAATGATGATGTGTTAAAGGAGAATACTTCCACAAGAACTGGTGCATCGTATTGTGCAAAATAGTCAACCCCCAAGGAGTGAAGCAAGGACTGATATACCATGTTGGATGTTGGAGACGAGGGGGAATTTCCAAGTTAAATCATCTTGGCAATATATCAGGCAGAAGGAAGAGGAAAATAAAATTTATAAGTGGATATGGACGCCAGGTGTACCTTTTAAAATGGCATTCATAATGTGGAGACTAAGGAAATTTAAAATTCCAGTGGATAACAGGGTGAGAAGATAGGGGCTGGAAGGGCCATCTAAATATTGATGTTGTGAAATGCTCAACAAGAAACACTAACTCATGTGTTTCTGAAGTCGGATGTGTTGGGTTATGAAGGGTGATTAGAGCGTCATGCGGAAGCTTACAATTTGCAAATCATATAGTTGATAAATCAGATAACAAAAACTTATACTAAAAATCAAAATATTATTATATCAAAACTAATATAAAGAAAAATATTGAAACTTTAGAGAGAATAAAGGGAAAATGGACAAATAGGCCCCCGAACTTTCGAAAATGGTATGTCGTCTGCCCGTCATCTTTTCGTTCATAGCGCTTCTTTGTCCAATAACCAGTCTGCATTTACCCTCCACTAACTGAAAAGTGATTGTGTCGCAATCCTATGCCACGACCCGATTGACCAATTTTTTTACCCAAATTTCAAAAACCCCCCCATAACCCAATCAACCCACCTCACTTTAACAATGTTCAGACAAATACAGTATAGTGAGGTCCAAAGAAACAATAATTAACCAAGAAAAAAAGAACAAAAAAGTTGTTATGTGGTGATTGTCTCCTTTACTTTATGTGGTGAAGCTTTTCTGAATATATGTGATTATATTATATTACATATATCTACACTCAATTCCCATTTTCTCCTAATTGCTAAATTAAATAAATGGAGTTCCCTTGGTATTCTGTTGTTGTTCCTCTATTTCTCTTCATTTTTTTTCTTCATAACTGTTTATTTACCACTTTTAATAATGCTAACAAAAAATTACCACCATCTCCAAGAAAGCTCCCAATCATAGGAAATTTGCATCAACTTGGGGTTGCATCCTCACCGTTCTCTCCATGAACTATCAAAAAGATATGGTGCAGTCATGCTACTTCACTTGGGCAGTAAGCCAGTTCTTGTTGCTTCCTCTGTCAATGTTGTTCGCAATATCTTGAAAACTCATGATCTCGTATGGTCAACCTGACCAAAATCTAGCATCGCTGATGGACTCCTTTATGGATCCAAAGGCGTGGCCTTTAGTAATTATAGTGAATACTGGAGACAAATTAGAAATGTCATCGTGCTTCACCTTCTCAGCAACAAAAGAGTCCAATCATTTCGTGATATCAGAGAAGAAGAAACATCGAACATGATTGAAAACATCAGGCAAGGTGGTGATTCTTCGAATTCAGTGATAGATATGAGAGATGTTTTAAGTTGTATGACTAATAACATAATCAGTAGAGTGACCATAGGAAGGACATACAATGAAGGGGAAAGTGGAATAGCTGTTAAGGGTCTCTTACAAGAACTTCTTGCACTTTTAGGTACTTTTAACATTGGTGAGTATATTCCGTGGCTTAAATGGGTCAATAAAATCAATGGTCTGGACAGCAGAGTGAAGAAAGTAGCTAAAGATTTGGATGCATTTCTAGACAGCGTGATTGAAGAACGTGTGATTAGAAACAACAAAGGAGAATATAGTACGGGTGAAGCTAAAGATTTCGTGGATGTTTTGCTGGAAATTCAGAATGGAAAGGAAACTGGCTTTACTCTTCAAAGGGATTCATTGAAAGCTATTCTCTTGGTAATTTAGCATCTCTCTTACTGTTACTTATTCCTTCCTTGGCATGCTTTATTTTAATTTTTGTTTTAAGCACTCCGATATAATTCCTACTAATATATTGATTCATAGTTCAAATTTTAAAACTTGGGACTTAAAATTTTATAATGGGAAACTTAAGTAAACGTACACTTTGGCAATCTAGTTTACCAACATGGCTAAAATATATACTTCCGAGTACCTATATACTTCAATTATATATATGTGTATAGGTATATATCCTATATGTATATTTAGTATAATGTAATATACCATATATACACTACTTACATATTTTGTAATTTTCCCTATTATTTTGCCAATTAGATTGAATTCTATAACCTCTTTGATTTATTTTCATTTAGTTTTCATATACTTTATATTAAAATCTAAAATTTATAAATTTGTGATTTATGTGTATAGGTCTTAAGGCCTTTTTAAAAATATTTGATCCACCCGGAGTGACAACGGGGTTGTTTTTAATTATGTGTGTTTCTGTTAATGCAAAGGACTCGTTTATTGCTGGTGTGGATTCAATATATACAACTTTAGAGTGGATAATGATAGAGCTTTTGAGGAATCCAAGAGCCATGGAGAAATTACAAAATGAAGTGCGAGGATTAGCCCAAGGGAAAGCAGAGATAACAGAGGACGACTTAGGAAATATGCACTATCTCAAAGCAGTGATCAAAGAGACTCTCAGGCTTAATCCACCGTTTCCAATACCAGTTCCTCGAGAATCAATGGAAGACGTAAAATTACTAGACTATCACATACCTGCTAAAACTCAAGTCCTTATTAATGTTTGGGCAATGGGAAGAGACCCATTGTCATGGGATGATCCAGAGGAATACCGGCCTGAGAGATTCTTGAATAGTGATATTGATTTCAGAGGACTAAACTTTGAGTTGATTCCCTTCGGAGCTGGCAGGAGGGGTTGCCCAGGAATTCCTTTTGCTATTTGTGATAATTGAGCTAGCATTAGCAAGGCTTGTGCACAAATTCAATTTTGCATTACCACAAGGAATGAAAAAGGAGGATATGGATACGAGTGAATGCACTGGCATCTCTATCCGCAGGAAATTACCTTTACTAGCAGTGGCAACTCCGTATTTAGTTTTTTCCCTTCAATTTCTTATAATGTCATAAATATAGTAAATAAGTATATATGTAATAAGTACTAAACTACTAAATAGTTAATAATTTGAAACCATTGAAATGGGCAGTGCAAGAGAATTTCAGAATTCACTGTATGTAATAAGTGTACTGGTTGACTCCTTTTTTCTTGGGTGTTTTGTAAATCTCTTTTATGTTCTCGAATGCAAACGACCCCTTAGTGTATAAAGAGGATTTTCCACATTAGTTGATGATTAGGATTTACAAGAGCTAAATAAACTTTGTATTCTCTAGAGAGAAACACGCTCTGCATCTCCTAAAGATATCTAGGTCGTGGAAACATGTGAATATTACAGAGCCATAGGGGTAGAGTTCCAGTGAAATAAAAAAGAAAAAGTCAAGAAATAATAGTCATGTGCTAAAATACTTTGCTTATGAAGATTGTTCTTCTTGCCTAGCAAACCAAATTTGTGGAATTATACATACGGAATACTTGCATAAAATTACTACAGTAAAACCTCTATAAATGCATATGCTTGGGACCGGAAAAAAATTCATTTATCGAAATTATTAGTTTATCGATAAATGCATAAAATATTTATTTATCGATAAATAAATATTTATTATTTTAAAGAGTATTTTGCAGTATGTGCCATAAGAAAGAAAAAAAAATATTTGAATTAAGAATTTCAAAATTTTAAATCTAGGAAACTAAAAAAGTGTAGTCTTTGCATATTTATTATTTAAATCTAGGAAAGCTAAACGAATTCAGTGAAGTTTAATGTTTCTAATTGTATTCATGTATATAGAATATGAAGAGATTTTATGTTAATTATAAAAGGAAAAAGCTAGATGTTTAAAAATCATAATCCAAGTATAATGTCTTCTCATCATTTGAAAGGCGTACAAAAATCATCTTTAACCAATAAAATAAGAAACGCAATATGTGAGTATAAGAAAGAGAATCCAACTATTAGCCAAAAAGATTTGCAAGCATGGGTGAAACAAAAGTTTGATTTGATTAGTCAATCAATAATATTGCACACTCTCAAAAGGTCGGCAAAGTATTTGTCAAATGAGATGAAAAATAGCAATGGCAAAAGGCATAAACCGGCAAAATACCCTGATTTAGAGAAAGTTTTGTACGAGTGGTTTCTTCAAAAAGTTAAGGATAAGATTAATTTTGGTTTTGGTGGGAAGAAAAAACAATCAATTATAGAATCATATTTTAAAAAGAAATAGTTATTGGTCTAGTATTATTGCTTGATTAAATATATATAAATTCTTGATATATTCTAGTAATTATTACTTTATATTTTTTCTGTGCCTTTAATACTTTATTTTTAATTATCATCTAATGCATTTAGCGAGAATATTACTTTAATATAATTGGCCCAAGTCGGGATCGGAGAAAAATATTCATTTAGCGAGATTATTACTTAATCAAATATTACTTTATCGAGGTTTTACTGTATATGCCCCATGGTACTATCAAATAATGGTCCAAGGAAACAATAATGAACCAAGAAAAATACAGTAAAACCTCTATAAATGCATATGCTTGGGACCAGAAAAAAATATTCATTTATCGAGATTATTAGTTTATCGATAAATACATAAAATATTTATTTATCGATAAATAAATATTTATTATTTTAGAGAGTATTTTGCAGTATGTGCCATAAGAAAGAAAAAAAAATTGAATTAAGAATTACGGAAATTGTGTTCACTCTTCAAAAAGTTAAGGATGAGATTAATTTTGATTTTGGTGGGAAGAAAAAACAATCAACTATAGAATCGTATTTTAAAAAGAAATAGTCTAGTATTATTAGTGATTATATATAAATTCTTGATGCTTATGAAGATTATTCTTCTTGCCTTTAATACTTTATTTTAATTATTATACTGAATACTAGTAAAGCTTGCATAATATTACTATATTACTATCAAATAATGGTCCAAGTCGGGATCGGAGAAAAATATTCATTTAGCGAGATTATTACTTTATCGAATATTACTTTATCCAAGTTTTACTGTATGATTATATATATATATATATATATATATATATATATATATATCACATTTGTCTATACTCAGGTCTCCAAATTGCTACATAAGAAAATGGAGCTTCCTTGGTATTCTGTTGCTGTTACTCTGTTTGTTTTCATTTTCTTTCTTCATAACTGCTTTACTACTTCCAATAATAACAAAAAAATACCACCATCTCCAACAAAGCTCCCAATCATTGGAAATCTGCATCAGCTTGGTTCGCATCCTCACCGTTCTCTCCATAAACTATCCAAAAAATGTAGTCCAGTCATGCAACTTCACTTGGGCAGTAAGCCAGTGATTGTTGTTTCTTCTGCTGAAGTTGCTCGCAATATCATGAAAACACACGATCTTGTATGGTCAAGCAGACCTAAATCAAGCATCGCTGATGGACTCCTTTATGGCTCCACAGACGTGCCATTTAGTCCCTATGGTGAATATTGGAGACAAATTAGAAGCATCGCCATGCTTCACCTTCTCAGCAACAAAAGAGTCCATTCTTATCGTGATATCAGAGAAGAAGAAACATCGAACATGATTGAAAAAATCAGGCAAGGTGGTGATTCTTCGAATTCACTGATAGATATGAGAGATGTTTTAAGTTGTATGAGGAATAACATAATCAGCAGAGTGACCACAGGAAGGACATACAATGGAGGGGACAGTGAAATACCTGTTAAGGCTCTTCTAGAAGAGCTTCTTATACTTTTAGGTATATTTAGCATTGGGGATTATAGTCCATGGCTTAAATGGGTCGATAAAATCAACGGTTTGGACAGTAGAGTGAAGAAAGTAGCTAAAGATTTGGATGCATTTCTAGAGAGCGCGATTGAAGAAGGCGTGATTAGGAACAAGAAAGCAGAATGCAGTGCGGGTGAAGCTAAAGATTTCGTGGGTGTTTTGCTGGAAATTCAGGATGGAAAGGAGACTGGTTTTCCTCTTCAAAGAGATTCACTGAAAGCTATCCTTTTGGTATCTCTCTTACAACTACTTATTCCATCCTTGGCTTGTCTTGTTTTAATTTTATTTTATTTAAGCATTTTTGTACTGATATATATGTGTTTTTCTTAATGCAAAGGACTCCTTTACTGCTGGTACGGATTCAATATATACAACTTTAGAGTGGATAATGACTGAGCTTTTGATGCATCCAAGAGCCATGGAAACATTACAGAATGAAGTGCGAGGATTAGCCCAAGGAAAAACAGAGGTAACAGAGGACGACTTAGGAAATATGCAGTATCTTAAAGCAGTGATCAAAGAGGCAATTCGACTTCATCCACCGTTTCCACTACTAGTTCCTCATGAATCAATGGAAGACGAAAAATTACTAGACTATCACATACCTGCTAAAACTCAAGTCCTTATTCATGCTTGGGCAATTGGAAGAGACGCATTGTTGTGGGATGATCCAGAGGAGTACCAACCTGAGAGATTCTTGAATAGTGATATTGATTTCAGAGGACTAAACTTTGAGTTGATTCCGTTCGGAGCTGGCAGAAGGGGTTGCCCAGGAATTACTTTTGCTATCATGGTAATTGAGGTAGCATTAGCAAAGATTGTGCACAAGTTCAATTTCGCGTTACCAAAAGAAGAAGATTTGGACATGACTGAATGCACTGGCATCACTATTCGAAGAAAATCACATTTACTAGCAGTGGCAACTCCATGCTCTACTTAGTACGAAACTACTAAGGATCGTTTGGCAGGAGATATTAATCAAAATAGTCTTTGGATTAAAATTTAGTCCAATATTGTTTGGTTACTTTATTTTATTTAATCCATGAACTAGTAATACCTCATAAAAGGTCTTATTTTATCCCTAGAAAAAGGAGGGATAAGTAATTCAAGATTAAACAATCCTTGGATAAGACCCCTAAATAACTAAACTATCTCCCAATCCTTTTTTCTAAATTTCTTTTGTAATTTAATGTACTTTTTTATTTATTTTGATATAGTTATATATGTTTTTTTTTTAATTCTCCACATCTGTTCAATGTAATTTGATGATTTCACAAACTAAATTTTTTTTTCTCCATGTTTGATTTGCTATATTAGGTTGATACTTTTTTTTAGGTTTTTAAAAACAATGTGGTTCGTCAATGGACCACTTGAACTATTTGTTTTCTTTTTTTTTAATAAAAAGAATAAACTTTGTGTATTTGGACAATTTAAATAGCCTTGAATCTTTGTTAAGTTAAAGGTATATTTAACCAACAAAAAATTAGAAATACATCGTGTTATGAAAGATCTCCGTAGTGACACATCACACCTCAAAATTAATAATAATTTATTTTCATATTTTAGTATTTAACTTGACTAGTAAAATGAAATAGAAAAATCCCATAATAACTCAAGTATATAATAGGAAAGAAGTTTTTTGTAAAATTTTAAACTAAACACAATATTAGGTGGAAAGTAATGAACCAAACACTTGATAAAAACTAATCTTGCATTACTAAACCTTACATTATATATTAATTCCTGCATTACTAATTCATGTGTTGCTAATCCCTGGATTATGCATCTGTACGTACCAAACGACCCCTAAAAGTTAATAATTTCAGAATTCACGGTATGTAATAAGTGTATTGGTTGACTCCTTTCTTTTTTTTCAGGTGTTCTGTTTATTTCTTTTATCTTCTCAATGCAAGATTCTTTATTTTGACATGTTCCATAGATAACATTGATAATTTGATATGCCAAAATTTAAGCTATTCTACATTTATATATATTGGTCCAAAAATATGTGCTGCCGTTCGATATTTAACTATATATCCAACTAGCTAGCAGTGACGGAGCCAGAATTTTTAATAAGAGAGTTCAAAATCTGAGAAGTAAACACACGAACTAGTGGAAGGGGGTTCGACATCTATTATACATATCTAAAAAATAATTTTAATCATTTATAAATAATAATATTTTCCGCCAAAAGAGGTTCGGATGAACCCCTAAGTATATGCTGCCTCCACCCCTGCTAGCTAGAGCTGTTCCACATTCAATTGGTATATAAAAATTTCGAAAGAAGCATGGACAGGGCACTTGAAACAGAGATATGTGCCCTTCTATTTGTACCTTATTGTCTTAACACCCGTTTTGGATTAATTTAAAAAAAAATAGTTTTTAAGTCAAAAAAGAAAAAGTAGGGGAGACTTACTTTTGGTTTTTTACTTTCTTTTTAAAGTCATTTTAAACTTATTTTAAGTTATTTTTAATCTTCTCAAACACTTGCAAAAAATTTTAAAATGACTTGAAAGTAGACTTGACCAACTTTTAAGTCAATCCAAACATGTTGATACTTAATTTCCTCCTAAAAAGAAATAAAATGTTAAATAAAGATAACAGCAAGAAAGGAAGGAATTGTGATCATAATTTTTTTAAGAATAAATAGTTTTTTTGTGATCATTTTCATTTTTGTTGATACATTGATTGCCGGAATAATAATACAGTATTATAAAATTAGAGGACGAAAAAGAAAGGAAAGAAAAGAAAATGTAGTGAACTTTAAAGTTGGAAACAAAATGTGTCGTTAAAGTTCGAATGGTTATCTTTTGTTTGAAATAATGCAAATAATATAATTGTGGTCGATCGTCTCTTAAGTGTGTGTGGTAAAGCTTTACTGAATTAAAATCATCTCCAACAGTATATGAAAATGACGTTTGTTTTCCATTTGGTACGATGATAAATATATTGTTTCCAAATATACACCCAATTCTACATTTCTTTCCTGCCCAAAAAAATGGATCTTCCGTTGTATTCTGTTGTTGTTGTTCCTTTCTTTGTTTTCATCTTCTTTCTTTGGTAAGTGCTTCTTTACTACTTCCAATAATCAAAATAAGTTACCACCATCTCCAAGAAAGCTCCTAATCATAGGAAATTTGCATCAACTTGGATCGCATCCTCACCGTTCTCTCCATAAACTATCGAAAAAATATGGTCCAGTCATGCTACTTCACTTTGGCAGTAAGCCAGTGATTGTTGCTTCCTCTGTTGATGCTGCTCGCGATATCATGAAAACTAACGATCTCGTTTGGTCAAACAGACCTAAATGTAAAATGGCTGATAGACTCCTGTATGACTCCAAGGACGTGTCTTTTAGTCCGTATGGTGAATACTGGAGACAAATTAGATGTGTTACGGTGCTTCACCTTCTCAGCAACAAAAGAGTCCAATCTTATCGTCATGTGAGAGAAGAAGAAACATCAAACATGATTGATGAAATCAGGAAAAGGTGTGATCAGTGATAGACTTGAGAGATGTTTTATGTTGTATGACTAATAATATAATTAACCGTGTGGCTTTAGGGAGGAAATATAATGTTGGGGAAAGTGGAATAGATGCTAAGGCCACTCTAAATAAGTTTGGGGAACTTTTAGGTACTTCTAACGCAGGGGATTATATTCCATGGCTTGAATGGGTCAATAGAATCACCGGTCTTGACACCAAAGTGGACAAAGTCGCGAAAGATTTGGATACATTTTTGGAGCTCGTGATTGAAGAACACATGATTAGGACCGAGAAAGGAGAAAATCGCGCTGGTGAAGCTAAAGGCAAGGTGGATGTTTTATTGGAAATTCAGAATGGAAATGAAACTGGCATTCCTCTTCAAAGGGATTCATTGAAAGCTCTTCTTTTGGAAAGAGTCATTAAAACTCAATCATGTATGAATGTTAAAATGGAGTCCACCCTTAGTTTTGTTTCTTTCTAATTATATTATTATGCAGAGGATACGTTTTCTGCTGGCACGGATACTATATATACAGCCTTGGAATGGACTATGACAGAGCTATTGATGCATCCAAGAGCCATGGAAAAATTACAGAATGAAGTGCGAGGATTAGCCCAAGGGAAAGCAGAGGTAACAGAGGATGACTTAGGAAATATGCACTATCTCAAAGCAGTGATCAAAGAGACTTTCAGGCTTCATCCACCAGTTCCACTGCTAGTTCCTCGAGAATCAATGGAAGAAGTAAAATTACTAGGCTATCACATACCTGCAAAAACTCCAGTCATTATTAATGCTTGGACAATTGGAAGAGACCCGTTGTCATGGGATGATCCAGAGGATTACCGGCCAGATTGATTCTTAAATAGTAATATTGATATCAAAGGATTAAACTTTGAGGTGATACCATTTGGAGCAGGCAGAAGGGGCTGCCCGGGAACTGTTTTTGCAATTGTGGCAATTGAGCTAGCATTAGCAAGGATTGTGCACAAGTTCAATTTAGCATTACCAAAAGAAGAAGAATTGGACATGACTGAATGCACTGGCCTCACTATTCGTAGAAAATCACCTTTGCTAGCATTGGCTACTCCATACTCTACTTAATTAGTTGATATTTTTGCCATATGAAAGAAGTGTATTGGTCTACTCTCTTATTTTAACATACTTTGCAGATAATATTATTATTTATAACTATGTCAAAGAGATAATCATATGAAATAAATGTATTGGAATATTATTCATTTTTCTTATTACATGGAAAGAAATTATATTTACTACTCGTAAAATTTGAATGTAATTAAGAAGTCCAAAATTTACCTCATTAATCTCAAAAATACTCGTCAAGAGCATTTGTTAGCCAAGTAATTTTAGCACGTGACCTTTTCCCCTTATATCTTGACTTTTTCTTCTTCACTTTTCTCTTTTTTCTTCAAATGGGATGGACCCCAAATTTGCTCCTCGAATAGCTATTTCGACAGAATTTTATATCCAGGCTTCTTTTTGCAATCAATTATATACCATCGAAATATGGAAAAGTTTTAGGATGGTTAAATATCAAACATCAACAAGTAACACATCTTTTGGTCTTATAAGTTATACGTGTAAATAGCTTGGTATGTTTGGCATATTAATAGTATTGTCCAGGGAACACGTTACAACAGGAAATTTTGCATACAAGAACATATAAAACACCCAAAAAGGGATTAGACTAGTACACTTAATAATTACATATATTGAAATTATTAACTAGACCATGGAGTAGCCACCGCAAGCAAAGGTAATTTCCTACGAACAGCAAACCCATTGCATTCAGTCATGTCCAAATCCTCCCCTTTTATCCCTTTTGGTAATGCAAAATTGAATTTGTATACGAGGTTTGCTAATGCTAGCTCATTCACCATAATAGCAAAAGGAATTCCTGGGCAGCCCCTCCTCCCAGCTCCGAACGGAATCAACTCAAAGTTTAGTCCTTTCACATCAATATAACTATTCAAGAACCTCTCTGGGCAGTACTCCCCTGGATCATCCCACAACAATGGGTCTCTGCCAATTGCCCAAGCATTAATAAGGACTTCAGTTTTAGCAGGTATGTCATAGTCAAATAATTTTACTTCTTCCATTGATTCTCGAGGAAGTAGAAGTGGAACAGGTGCATGAAGCCTGAGGGACTCTTTGATCACTGCTTTAAGATACTGCATATTTCTCAAGTCATCCTCTGTTATCTCTGCTTTCCCTTGCCCTAATTCTCGCACTTCATCCTCTAATTTTTTCATAACTCTTGGATGCCTCAAAAGCTCTGTCATTGTCCACTCCAAAACTGTATACGTTGAATCTGTGCCAGCAACAAATGCATCCTATGCATTATAAAGAAACACAAATTGGGACGATGGTCAAATGGTACCTATATTCAAATTAAATGCTTAAAAGAAAAAATAAAACAAGACACGCACTAAAAGGGGAGAATTTACCAAAAGGAGAGCTTTCAATGTATCTCTTTGAAGTGGAAAACCAGTCTCCTTTCCATTCTGAATTTCCAGCAAAACGTCCACAAAATCTTTAGCTTCACCCGCACTGTATTCTGCGTTCTTGTTCCTAATCACGCGTTCTTCAATCACGCTCTCTAGAAATGCATCCAAACCTTTAGCTACTTTCTTCACTCTGCTGTCCCGACCATTGATTTTATTGAGCCATTTAAGCCACGGAATATAATCCCCAGTGTTAAAAGCACCTGTTAGTACAAGAAGTTCTTCTAGGAGAGCCTTAACAGCTATTCCACTTTCCCCTTCATTATATGTCCTTCCTATGTTCACTCTGCTGATTATGTTATTAGTCATACAACTTAAAATATCTCTCAAGTCTATCACTGAATCACAGTGTTGCCTAATTTTATCAATCATGTTTGATGTTTCTTCTTCTCTCACATGACGATACGATTGAACTCTTTTGTTACTGAGAAGGTGAAGCACCGTGACGCTTCTAATCTGTCTCCAGTATTCACCATACGGACTAAAGCCCACGTCTTTGGAGCCATAAAAGAGTCCATCAGCCATGCTAGATTTAGGTCTATTTGACCAAACGAGATCATAAGTTTTCATGATCTCACGAGCAGCTTCGACAGAGGAAGCAACGAGCACAGGCTTACTGCCAAAGTGAAGTAGCATGAGTGGACCATATTTTTTGGATAGTTTATGGAGAGAACGATGAGGAAGCGATCCAAGTTGATGGAGATTGCCTATGATTGGAAGCTTTCTTGGAGATGGTGGTGATAACCTCTCTTGTGTGTTTGAAGGGCAAAAGAACCACTGATGAAGAAAGAAAATGAAGGCAAGCAGAGGAACAAGAAGAAAATACTCCATTTTGTTTTAGAAATTAACAAGTATCAAGTAGAAATAGAGAATATTTGGACTCAAATATATACACATCTTAAGTATCTTGTTAAGGTTTTTTGCGCACGACACTGATTTTGTGGTTACAGTTCGATTGCGTTATATTTTGCATTGCAATTCATAGAATTTTGGTCCAAACTATTAACAGTTGGGTATGCAACTATGCATGCAGGAACAAGAATTTTGCTTTAACTTGGACCAAAATAATGTGCAAAAATATAGGCATTTAATTTGTATAAAATTGAACAAATAGACTCACGTTCAATGTGACATAATACATGTAGGATTCCAGGTAAGCTCACTAATCCATGTAGGAGCGATTATATATCACATATGACCTGCAATGTTCGAGTGGCAAATTTAAAAGTCACAATTATCGATTGAAGTCAAGTTAAGGATCATGTTTATGTATTATGTTTTATTATATATTACCAATTTTTATTTTATTTTTAATATAAAAAAGAATAAGCAAAATGTCATATTATCATTGAGGGAAATAGAATGGGCTTCACAGCGGTTTTCATAGAACGATAGTGGAATTTTTAGTTTGATAATATATTACTCCCTCCTTCCTATTTTATGTGACACTTTCTGGATTACGAGATTCAAACAAGTCTATCTTTGATCGTAAGTTTTTTAGAGATTTTTTAAACATTTTAAACTATCAACTATTGTGACTAATAGTACCTTTTGCGTAGTTTACAAATATACAAATTTCATTTTAAAAAAAATTAAAGATTCCTTTTGCAAATTACCAGTCAAATTTAAACTGTTTGACTCTCGAAAAACGAAAAGTGTCACATAAATGAGGATAGAGGGAGTAATATTTTCTAGAATATTATATTATTATCATATAAATTTATTCAGCGTGACTAAATTTTGATAGAGTAGAGTATGACAAGTTGATAATATATAATGTTTGTTTTAATTGTTATTTAAATTTTATTGTATTGTATTGTATCACTTAAACTCATTGTTAATAATGGAAAGACTCATTTTGTGTAACGATCGAATTAGTGTAATCGTGTCATTATTTTAATATTTTCTTCTTCTTTACTAATTATTTAATAATTCTATTTAATTTTTTATCCTACTTTTTCATAATAGCTCTATCCATACCATAATTTCCTTATAGATTTATCATCAAAATATGAAAATGTGTTATTATGTAATGTTAAAGAACAATACTATTTATTTAAATATTATGTTACTGCCGATTGCACATTGTATAGCCACTTTGAAGGATAACAAATTTGTCTATCTCTCTACATTTTATATTAAAGTATGAAAGTTATTGAATGGACTTTTGTCCTTTTTTAAAAAAAACAATCATTGTTGACACCCAATTTTGGACCTCCACAATATAAATTAGTTATTTTGAGCTTCTTTAATTTCAAATGATTTAAAATAATTAGTTTTATAAAATTTTCAAAAAATAAATAAATAAATAAATAATAAAATAATAATAATAATAATATAGTTTTCAAGTTTTTTAAATAGTTTTGTCACATTTTATTTTTTTAGATAATATATATGTTTTACATAATTATATATATAATTAGTATATTTTATGATTATTCGAAAATCGTCTCAAAAAAAATTATTTTATTTAAATATTTGGTTAATTAGTTTAGTTATATAGTAATTAATATTTTAAATTATTTAGTGTATATTCGAGTTAACTATTTTATTTTTGTTAAAATTAAGAATCTCTTTAATTAAATATTTTTAATTCGTCCTATTTAGATTTTAGCCGAAGTCGCAAATTAAATTCAATTTGGCTATACCTTTCTTTACGATTTTAGCCATTTCCTTTCACATCCTTTTAAACCTTTTAAGAAAGACCAATATTGGGCCTTCTTGTCTCATTTCTTTTAGCAACAATACAACAGAAACCAGCCCAACACCTCAACAACATTCCAATTTCTAACAACCCACTCCAATAACCCCGACCCATTTTCCTTTAACCCGCAACCCAACCCAAACCCTTTTCCCTTCACAAAAGAGAAGCTAGAAAAAACGAGCAGCAACGTGTCAACAACAATTCCAGACGACCCCATATCGTCCAAACCCAGATGCAAGCGAAATCCAGAAAATCCTCGAAGAAACCCAGCGGAATTCGCATTCCAGTACCCAGCGACCCCACCCTGTATGCCAACGTCTTTTTCTCCAGCAAGCAGCGTCCAAATCCTAGCAAATCCGAAAGAGCAGTGGCGCTTGCAGTAGCAATCACGTCGCTGCCCCTCTTTTTCCCTTTTTCAGAGATTTCCAAATTTACTTCACTGTTTGCCTTGGAAAGGAAGAGAGAAATTCAAATTTTGGTTGAATTTTATAAACGGATTTCCCCCCAAATGGCCCCAACTTCCCCTATAAATAATCCTTTACATTCAAGTGAGGGGGAGGTTTTTTGAAATTGGATTTTGACAGGTTTTGAGTTTGGTTCTTTGGCAATACTCGTTTTATACTCAAGAAATTTTAGGGCGATTCTCTAACCCTAAGTTCCGAGAAGTTTACCGCTTAGATTCTACCTGGAAATTCTTGGCCTGCTGTTCGTATTGAGATTTCGTGGTAGAAGAATCGCTGCCCTTCGAGCTCGTTTGTCCTAGTCTCGCTGCCCCGGAAACAGTATGTGACTTCAATTTTTCTTTAAAGCTTTTTGGGATAGTTGATTGTTTGATGGCGATGGTGGTATGGAGGTTGGAGTTCCCTGTGTTTTGATTGAAATCTCGGTCTTTGTTTGCTTGGGTTCGAATATGATTTGGATATAGCAGTGTGAATCTTAGAGTATTTTCGAGTCAATTTCAAGATTGTAACTCGATATTTTACTCGCTTTCCTGTAGCTTCATTAGTTTCATTTCGTTTGATTTAGCGATATTTCTTTTCTCGTCTGTGTGATTGAATAAACCTCAAATTTTGTCAAAAATGTCTTCTCGTCAAGTTATTTCGAGTTGATTTTGTGTTTCAGTACTGTTTAGTTTTGAGCTTCTAATTGGATGTTTTTCAAGCTGCCTTGGAGTGTTGAGTTTTGTCTTCTTGCCAACTTTAGCCTATTTCTGGTTCTTATTTCTTTTTGAGTCTCTCCCTGCTTCTCTTTTGATTATTATCTCTTTAAATTCTCCGTATCGGTTCAGTTTGTAGTTCACAGGTTAGTTGATATTCAATTAATAAGACATAATGCAATGGGTCCTTTCTCTAGTTGTTGATTGCTCCCTGCCCTAAGTAATGTTAACTTGAATAATCTTAACCCCTCCCTTGGCATGATTCAAGTCCCTTATATTATGTGTTTGCTAGTTTATGTTTTTTAAATTGAAAGTGTTGGTATTTAACTGTTTAAAATTCTTAGTGTGGGATTCATATCTTAGCTTGTCATGTTTCAATTTCTTTTGGCTACCTTGTTGTGTAGTTTTTCTTTCAACATCCATATAATTAGATCTTATTTTGTTTGTTGGGAAACTCTCAAACCTAGCCCCTTTTGAAATACAATTTGTAATTGCTTATTTCTTAATCGAAGAATTACTTTCGCAATAAGAAGTAATGTTAAGCCAAATTTATCATGATCAATAATTCTTTTTCTTGCCTCTTATCTGTTGCTTTGTTGTTTATCAGTAAGAGCGAATTTTGTTCTTGCATTTTTTATTCCCTATCCAATATATTTATTGTTTTAATTCCCTTTAGATGTTAGTCTTGACATTTTGCTTGAACGCACATTTGGTTACTTTTGGGTGGGATTTAAATTAGCGCTTATATGATCAATATTTTAGATAATCTTGTATGCTCAAGAGTATAGATAAAAGCTTGTCCCTTTTTGTTTTGTTATGCCTATCAACTTAACATTTTTTCTTAATGTGCTATAACTAGTTTAGATGAACTAATCCGTATTGTTTATTTTATTCGCATGTGACACCAATTTGAGTTCACTTTGGACTCTATTCTTGCATTTCTTTGAGTTGAATTTATTCGAGTCAGCCTCATCGATCCGAACAAAAAGGGAAGCTAAAATGAGATGATTAGGAAGCAAATAATGTAGAAAAAGGGCTGATATGGACCATGTATACATTTAGTATACATTGATATACATATCGAGTGAAGTAAGATACAGGCAAATATCGAACTACATGTTGCAGGGGTCGAAATAAGCTGTATATATTTGGTATGCAATCCGATATACAGGAAAATGGGTCAAAATACAGCCCATATATAGAAATATACACTTGGTGTATACGTAGGTGTTGGAGAGCGAAAACGGGCCGAAAAAAGGTCCATTATTAGATTTAGGACAGGTTGGGCCAAAGCCCAAAAATCTGATTTTGGCTTCTTTTTTATTTATCCTCCTTATTTGCCTATTTGTGATTTGCTTTAATCCTAACCCTTTTATTTGATTTGGTTCAATTTAATTAAATTCCCCACAAGATGAACAATATTCTGTATGTTAGTTTATCTTAATATAATTTTTTTTATCAACTCTTATACTTTTTATTGAATATATTTAGTCAAATTTTATTTTATTTTATTTTATTTTTTTCAATCAAGTTAAAATAGTTCTCATGCTTTATTTAACCAAATCGGTTCAAATTATTACTAAAATAGTTCAAAATAAATTTTGATTAATCTAGTTTTGTTAAAATTCTATTCACTTGCATTTTAATTCAAATATTTCATTTTTAGGTTCCTTTCTAAATTAAAATAAAATGTGTCATTTATTTAATTATTTTCTCAAAGTTAATCAAATATTTTTAAATTATATATTTTTTATATTAAATCATATTCCTAAGATTTAGTCAAAAAATTATTTTAGTCAAGTCGTCGGATAACCGCATGTTAGCGGCTACTTTAAGTGTTAATACCTTCTTAGAGTAGAAATGAGAACTTCTTACCCATTTTCTCTAAATTTTTAAAGACTCATCTATTAAAGCCTTTTTAAATTAAGTTTTCTTAATTTCTTTAAAAAATTAAGTGAAGACTCTTTTCTAAGTATTTTTCTCAAATTGTTTTATACTTGGAACATTTCAAAAAGTAATTTTTTCTAAAGATAAAAAAATTATGGCACTACAATCATAATAGATAAAATTATTATTAATTATTATTATTATAAGGGAAAAATTCTAAATTATAAGAAGATACTTAATTGCCTATTTTAATATTAGGAGAATAATTTTTTTTTCTTTTTAGTGCAAAATCCTTTTAAGTGGAAAATTCATTAGACGTAGAATTTATTATACACAGTAATATTTTATTGCAAAATCTAAAAACTACTTACAATTTAAATTCATTTTATATAGATTTTATTTATTCAGCTTTAGAAATCACTTTAGAATTAGGTTTTCTTTAACCAATTACGGAATATTACATACGTATGTCTCTCTTTATTTAGGTTTTAGACCATTCTTCAAAAAAATAATTATTATTATATCAATACTTCGTTACTTAAATAATTATTTTTTACAATTTTGGTTTTGAATAAAAATTTCATAACAACAAATTTTAACGAAAAAATCAATAAAAGTGGTTAGGCGACACTAACAAAGATTATCCTACAATGATAAGTAGTCATTTATACTTAACTGGAGGGCTCAAGTATGAATATCCTTAAATACAAAATCGCCTATTTACTATGATTTTAAAAAATCTTAAAAGTCCAAAACTAACCTCATTTATCTCAAATGTCACTACTCACTCTGTCCCATCATACTTGTCAACAAACCTTTGTCAGCCAAGTATTTTTAGCAACGTGCCTTTCCCCTCCCTTATTTCTTGACTTTTTCTTCTTTCTTTTTTTTGTCCTTTTTTCTTTGAATGGGATGGAGGCAAATTTGCACCTTAAATTTTTTTTTTTTGGTAACAACGGTAAAAGATTTCCATTATCATCAAAACCAGTACAAATAAAGAGCACCTATACCTGGTAACAGAGATTAGGCCTCCTACAAAGTAGACGTTGAACAAAACTCCTGCAATTTTGTGTTTTCTTTGAACTATTAAGTAATTGTAATCTCTCCATAATCTCCTTTTTGATCTGTGTTGCTGCCTCATTTGTATGTACAATCTTGCCTTTGAACTTTTTCCAACTCCTGGCTCTCCATATGTAATATAAGATTGCTCCACAAGTAGCCGCAATAGTCTCCTCCTTAAATTTCTTCCAGTGCGTCAACATTATTCTTTCTAGTGTCTGCTTGATCCCATTGTTTTGCAACTCTATTCCTGTCCATTGTTTCACCTCTTTCCATATAGCCTGTGCCCACTCACACTTCACTAATAAGTGCATTGTAGTCTCCATGACCTTCTCATCACAAATGCAGCACTCAGTGTCCTCCACCTGAATGTGTAGTTTCAGTTTTCTCTCCTACGTGAGTAATCTTCCTTGTACAGCCAACCACGTTATGAATCTATGTTTAGGTAGAGCCATAGAGGTCCACACTAGCTCAGCAATTCTCAGACATGGTTGTTGGCCAATTAGTGCTAAGTAACTGCTAGTGATGGAATATTTCCCAATTTGTGTGAGCATGTATCTTCCTTGGTGATACCAACCAAGCATTTGTACCTTGATTGCATTTAGCTTCTTCCAATACCAGCTACAATCTGCAGGTGTTCTAACATTCCATATTGTTGAAAATAGTTATTTCAACAGAATTTTACATCTATGTCCATATAATATTAGTCCCACACGTCAATTATATCACACTTTGTTGAGGGGAAAAAACACACACTGTCAAATTGATATACAAGGCTTCTTTTTGCAATCAATTATCTACTTACCATCTAAATATAGAAAAGCTTTAGTTGGATGGTGAAATATCAAACGTCAACAAGTAACACATCTTATGGTCTTATACGTGTCAAATAGCTTGATGTTTTGGCATAATAATATTATCTACAGAACATGTTAAAACAGGAAATTTTGCATACAAGAACATGAAAAAAAAAAAAAAAAACCTAACAACTTTGTAGACTCGTACACTTAATTATTACATATAGTGAAATTATTAACTAGACAATGGAGTAGCCACCGCAAACAAAGGTAATTTCCTACGAACAGCGAGCCCATTGCATTCAGTCATGTCCAAATCTTCCCCTTTTATCCCTTTTGGTAATGCAAAATTGAACTTGTGCACAATCTTTGCTAATGCTACCTCAATTACCATAATAGCAAAAGGAATTCCTGGGCAGCCCCTTCTGCCAGCTCCAAACGGAATCAACTCAAAGTTTAGTCCTTTGACATCAACATCACTATTTAAGAATCTCTCAGGCCGAAACTCCTCTGGATTTTCCCATAATAAGGGGTCTCTTCCAATTGCCCAAACATTAATTATGGCTTGAGTTCTAACAGGTATGTCATAGTCAAGTAATTTTACTTCTTCCATTGATTCTCGGGCAGCTAGAAGTGGAACCGGTGCATGAAGCCTGAGGGACTCTTTGATCACCGCTTTAAGATAGTGCATATTTCCTAAGTCATCCTCTGTTATCTCTGTTTTCCCTTGCCCTAATTCTCGCACTTCATCCTCTAATTTTTTCATAACTCTTGGATGCCTCAAAAGCTCTGTCATTGTCCACTCCAAAACTGTATATGTTGAATCTGTGCCGGCAACAAATACATCCTATGCATTATAAAGAAACACAAATTGGGACGATGGTCAAATGGTAAATATATTAGTAGTATGAGTTATATTCAAACTAAATGCTTAAAAGAAAAAATAAAACAAGACACACACTAAAGAGGGAAATTTTACCAAAAGGATAGCTTTCAATGAATCTCTTTGAAGTGGAAAACCAGTCTCCTTTCCATTCTGAATTTCCAGCAAAACGTCCACGAAATCTTTAGCTTCACCCGCACTGTATTCTGCTTTCTTGTTCCTAGTCACGCGTTCTTCAATCAAGCTCTCTAGAAATGCATCCAAATCTTTAGCTACTTTCTTCACTCTGGTGTCCAGACCATTGATTTTATTGAGCCATTTAAGCCACGGAATATAATCCCCAATGTTAAAAGTACCTGTTAGTACAAGAAGTTCTTCTAGGAGAGCCTTAACAGCTATTCCACTTTCCCCTTCATTATATGTCCTTCCTATGTTCACTCTGCTGATTATGTTATTAGTCATACCACTTAAAATATCTCTCAAGTCTATCACTGAATCACAGTGTTGCCTAATTTTATCAATCATGTTTGATGTTTCTTCTCCTCTCACATGACGATACGATTGAACTCTTTTGTTACTGAGAAGGTGAAGCACCGTGACGCTTCTAATTTGTCTCCAGTATTCACCATACGGACTAAAGCCCACGTCTTTGGAGCCATAAAAGAGTCCATCAGCCATGCTAGATTTAGGTCTATTTGACCAAACGAGATCGTGAGTTCTCATGATATCGCGAGCAACATTGACAGAGGAAGCAATAAGCACTGGCTTACTGCCAAAGTGAAGTAGCATGAGTGGACCATATTTTTTGGATAGTTTATGGAGAGAACGATGAGGAAGCGATCCAAGTTGATGGAGATTGCCTATGATTGGAAGCTTTCTTGGAGATGGTGGTGATAACCTTTTTTGTGTGTTTGAAGGGCTAAAGAAGCACTGATGAAGAAAGAAAATGAAGGCAAGCAGAGGAACAAGAAGAAAATACTCCATTTTTGTTTTAGAAAGAAAGAAAATCAAGAATATTTGGACTCACTTATCTCTTAGTACGTAAGACAAATTGTGGGGTTACAGTTGGATTGCATTATTTTTTTGTCGTTCAATCAATAGAACTGTCAATTTTGGCTACCTTGAAAATCTGTAGGCTTAATACACCCCCCTTACACTTGAAAAGGATATTCAATTTAGACACTCACGGATGTTATAAAAATAAATATTTCTAATCATATTCCTATTAATTACCTGAACACCTATAAGGTTTATTTTGATATTTTATCAAAAAATATTCAATATGATTACATACTTGTGTGCTTGTGTTCCTCTGCATATTTTTGCAAAATTTCCAAATAAAAATCATCAATAATCATGTTAGGTTAAAAGAAAAAATCAACAAAGTTAAAACTTGAATTACTAAAAAGTTCTATAAAATTTATATGGACTATAACACAAATTAGGCCAGCTAAGGAAGTTGAAAGGGATCCGGTCAACAGGAACAAAAGGGCCACAAAACCACCTGAGAAGTTACTAGTTTTTAGCTGGAAGTCTGGGTAACTAGGGATCTCGGGTAACTAGAGTGGGTTAGATTAACTATATACGGATAATATCTCAGATTACTTAATTATGAGGTTTTTTCATAGAAAGTTAATTTTAATTTTTAAACATAGTTACTTTATTTTGATTTTTAACTCAAAAGTCATTCAATTACAAGTGTTTTACTTACAAAGACACTTGATGAATTTTTTTTTCAAAATTAAAATTTTAAGAAATAAAAAAACATAATTTAAATAACTGATTCGTATATACAGATTATATCTAACCCGTTTTATACGTACTGTTGTAGTCATTGTTCTTGTTGAGGAAGATAATCTTCACAGGCATTCAAAGATGCCATTGAATTTGTTTCTTCAGTTTCAGTTTCATCTTTCTTCTGCTGCCTCTTCTTCGTATAATAAAAAAATACTTATGTTTCATATTGAGTTAAATGATTTTCTCACTTTTTTTTGTATGTTGTAATTTTAGGAGAAGTCTGGTAAGTAAGAATAATTTTGGGGAAAAAAGGGTAAAAAAATAACAAGGTCAGTATAATATTTTAAGCAGGTCAGATCAAGTGGAGCGAATAATTAAATAATTTAAATAATATCTTTTTATTTTTTAAAATTTTAGTTTTAAATAAAAATTACATGTCTACAAATTTTATTAAAAAAATTAATTAAATAAATTGAGTGACTTAGTTGAATGACTTTGTGTGAAAAGAGCTCATAATTGAGTGGCTTTATGTGGAAAAAAGTTCATAGTTGAGTGAATTTCTATGAAAAATGTCTAATAATTCATAGTTTTTGTGTTTTATTATGATCATTGGAAAACAATTAGAGTAATATTTTTATTTAGCTATTTATGCCTTTACTTGAAATCAAACTTAATAAATATTATAAAGATAATATTATTTTTGGATTTGATTAACAAGTAGTAACACTAACACCATGTAATATTATCTTATCTATATTTATGATAATATTTTTAAATTATAATTTAATTTAAAAAATTATAAAAATATACTTTTACGAAAAGAGGTTGGCTGACAGTTCTACATTTACATACTTGTGGGTTGGTGATCATTCTACCACACAAAAATTACTAATTTACCGAACCATCAAATTTCAAAGCATGTATGGTTAGCTCGGATGGGATGGGTCAGCCCATATTGACAATTCTACTCATGAACATGATGTAAGCTGTAGTATAGTAGTAGATCTCCTTTAAAGACTACCCTTGTGTCCAGGGTTTGAGTCCCATTTTGAACATTTTATTTTTTAGCTTCTCTTCCTTTAGTTTCACGAACAGTCTTTCACCTTTTTATTTATTTTTTTTTTTTTAAAAAAAGTGCTAAAAAAGTAGATTTAAACCCCAAAAAATCAAAACGTGCTAAAAGGTCCCCTGTAACAGAATTAACTTTTTGTATCTATAAACTATATACTACTACTTCTTTAAAAATGTGTTTTGTTGACTTATTTACACGTTTATATTTTTATTTTTCGAATCTCTAAATGAAAATTCTGAATCTGTCAATGGCTAATAGAGGTATTGTAGGCTGAATATTGTTAGAATTCTCTTTCTCTCCCCACTATCCGTTCTGCTCCTCCCTCTTTTCTCAGACTATGCCCTCTGTCTTATTTCTCTCTTTGCTTCTCTTGTGTAATCCCTTTGCTTGATTTCTATTTCTTTTCATTGTAATTGCAATTTCTAATTCAATCAAAAGTCCCTGTTCATTTGAGTGTTCAATTCGTTTGTAGAAAGTTCACTACATTACCCCTTTGAAAAATAGAAAATCTGAAGAATTCGAAGGGTTAACGTGTAAGTAATTAATTGCACTAAATTCAATATATGGATCATGGACCATATTCATCTATAAATGCCTCTAGCTACTTGGTGAAAAATAAACAGATACATGTTTGAGACATTGTATTCTACCTCTACGGATTTCCGAAGGACGTTCCTCGGCAAATTTTTATTTGAATGAGCACAAATCAGATCTGCCAATGGAGAGAAGCTTATAGAGGCCATCTTCAAGTCTCCATTTCAATAGGACCTTCCCTATTGGTCGATCCTTTACGAGACAAAAATAAGGATGGTTTCTTCACCAACTTGACGTTAAAAATGCATGTTTACATGGTGAGTTACAAGAAGAGGTATATATTGCTCAACCTACTAAATTTATTGATCCGCAGTTTCATGATCACATGTGTCGTTTACATAAGACGTTGTATGGTCTCAAACAAGCCCTTAGGTTTGGTTTGAAAAGCTCAGTTCAACATTACTTCGCCTTGGCTTCAGTAGCTCTAAGTCAAATACTTCACTATTTGTTTATTCATGTGGTTCCAACATTACTATTGTGTTGGTTTACGTGGATGACCTTATAGTGACAGGAAGTTCTACTGAATTCATAAATACTTTCATTCAGAAGTTGTCCTTTGACTATTTTGTAAAAGATCTAGGAGACTTGCATTATTTTTCAGGTGTGGAGGTTATTACTTCTTTTCCTGCTGGTTTAGTATTATCTCAAACCAAATAAATAAGAGACATTTTACAGAGAGCTTATATGAATGGCGCACGACCCATTTCAACTCCTATGGTCAGTGGGTTGCAATTATCCAAGTATGTAAGCATTTCCTTTGAAGATCCAACGCTATATTGAAGCCTTGCCGGGGCTCTTCAGTATATCAACATTGCTAGACCAGATGTATCCTACTTTGTTCACAAATTATGTCAATTTATGCGTTCTTCTATTGTTACTCATTTCAAGCAATAAACCGAGTGCTGCATTATTTGAAAGGGACTATGCATCTTGGTTTACAACTTCAACAATCTCTAACACTAGTTGTCAATGGTTTCTCTGATGCGGACTGGGCAAAGTGTCCTGGTGATCGGCAATCCACTCATGGTTATTGTATTTGTCTAGGAGTTGTTGCACTATTAGTACTGAATCTGAATATCGAGGTCTAGCTACTGCTACAGTTGAGATTGCATGATTACAACATCTTTTACAAGAATTACATGTTCCTTTGCCTAAACCTCCTAAGCTCTGGTGTGACAGCTTATCAACTACTTATCTTACCGCCAATTCAATCTTTCATGCTCGTACGAAGCATATTGAGTTGAATTTTCATTTTTTCAGTTGCCTCTAAGGATATGGACGTCTGTTACATAAGCTCAAGAGATCAAGTAGTTGATACTTTACCTAAAAGTCTACCGGCTCGGCGGTTTCTGTTCCTTCGAGACAAGTTCACTATTACAACATCACAGTTACTAATTCTAGATAAAGATGGATAGATTTTAAATATTTGTATATAGTTATTATAGATAGAGTTTAGTACTCTTTCAATTCCCTTAGGACTCGTAAGTCCTTCATAGCAAAGAAGGAACACATCAAAAAGAAGAAATCTTGCAAAGAACAACAAAAAGGAAGCAGACCAACACTTAATATCATATAGTAAAATTATTAACCACTAGCTAGACCGTGGAGTAGCCACCCCAAGCAAAGGTAATTTCCTACGAACACCGAGCCCATTGCATTCAGTCATGTCCAAATCTTCTTCTTTTGGTAGTGCTAAATTGAACTTGTGCACAATCCTTGTTACTGCTAGCTCATTTATGATAATAGCAAAAGTCATTCCTGGGCAGCCCATTCTGCCAGCTCCAAAAGGAATTAACTCAAAGTTTTGTCCTTTGACATCAATATCACTATTCAAGAACCTCTCTGGCCGGTACTCCTCTGGATCATCCCACAATAATGGGTCTCTGCCCATTGCCCAAGCATTAACAAGGCCTTGAGTTTTAGCAGGTATGTGATAATCAAGTAATTTTACTTCTTCCATTGATTCTCGAGGAACTCGAAGTGGAACCGGTGCATGAAGCCTTAGAGTCTCTTTGATTACTGCTTTAAGATAGTACATATTTCTTAAGTCATCCTCTGTTATCTCTGTTTTCCCTGGAGCTAATTCTCGCACTTCATCCTCTAATTTTTTCATAACTCTTGGATGCCTCAAAAGCTCTGTCATTGTCCACTCCAAAACTGTATACGTTGAATCTGTGCCAGCAACAAATACATCCTATGCATTATAAAGAAACACAAATTGGGACAGTCAAATGGTACCACACAAAATAATACTCATATTAGTATGAATTATATTCAAACTAAATGCTTAAAAGAAAAACATTAAACAAGAGAGGGAAAATTTACCAAAAGGATAGCTTTCAATGTATCTCTTTGAAGAGGAAAACCAGTCTCCTTTCCGTTCTGAATTTCCAGCAAAACGTCCACGAAATCTTTAGCTTCATCTCTACTGTGTTCTGTGTTCTTGTTCCTAATCACGCGTTCTTCAATGACCCTCTCCAGAAATGCATCCAAACCTTTAGCTACTTTCTTCACTCTGGTGTCCAGACCATTGACTTTATTGAGCCATTTAAGCCACGGAATATAATCCCCAATGTTAAAAACACCTGCAAGTAAAAGAATTTCTTCTAGGTAAGCCTTTAGAGCTATTCCACTTTCCCCTTCATTGTATGTCCTTCCTATATTCACTCTGCTGATTATGTTATTAGTCATACCACTTAAAACATCTCTCAAGTTCATCACAGAATCACAGTGTTGCCTAATTTTATCAATCATGTTTGATGTTTCTTCTTCTCTCACATGACGATAAGATTGGACTCTTTTGTTGCTGAGAAGATGAAGCACGTAACACTTCTAATTTGTCTCCAGTATTCACCATACGGACAAAAAAGACCACGTCTTTGGAGCCATAAAAGTGTCCATCAGCGAAGCTAGATTTAGGCCTATTTGACCAAACGAGATCGAGAGTTTTCATGATATCACGAGCAGCATCAACAGAGGAAGCAACAATCACTGGCTTACTGCCAAAGTGAAGTAGCATGACTGGACCATATTTTTTGGATAGTTTATGGAGAGAACGATGAGGAAGCGATCCAAGTTGATGGAGATTACCTATGATTGGAAGCTTTGTTGGAGATGGTGGTAATAACCTTGTTTGTGTGTTTGAAGGGCTAAAGAAGCACTTATGAAAGAAGAAAATGAAAACAAGCAGAGGAACAAGAAGAAAATACTCCATTTTTCTTTTAGAAATTAAGAAGTATTGAGTAGAAATCGAGAAAATTTGGACTCAAATATATACATATCTTATGTACCAACCTTAAGACTAACGTAGTTTAAGTATCTTGTTAAGGTTTTGTGCGCACGACACTAATTTTGTGGTTACAGTTCGATTGAGTTATCATTTTTGCATTGCAATTCATAGAATTTTGGTCCATACTATTAACAGTTGGGTATGCATGTAGGAACAAGAATTTTGCTTTAACTTGGACCAAAATAGTGTGCAAAAATATAGGCATTTAATTTGTATAAAATTGAATAAATAGACCCACATGTTCAATGTGATATAATACATGTAGGATTCCAAATAGGCTCACTAGTCCATGTAACAGCGTTTATATATCACACATATGACCTGCAATATTCGAGTGGTAAATTTAAAAGTCACAATTATCTATTAAAGTCAAATTAAGAATCATGTTTATGGATTATGTCTTTATTATTTATTACCAATTTTTATTTTATTATTAATATAAAAAAGAATGAGTACAATGTCATATTATCATTTAGGGAAAATAGAATGGGTTTCACAGCGGTGTTCATAGAACGATAGTGGAATTTTTAGTTTGATAATATATATAGTAATATTTTTTTAAATATTATATTATTATCATATAAATTTATTGAGCGTCACTAAATTTTGATAAAGTAGAGTATGATAAGTTGATAATATATTATGTTTGTTTTAATTGTTATTTAAATTTTATTATATTGTAACGTATCGTTTAAATTCATTCTTAGATAATAATGAAAAGACTCATTTTGTGTAACGATCGAATTAGTGTGATCGTCTCATTATTTTAATAATTTCTTCTTCTTCTTTACTAATTATTTAATAATTCTATTTAATTTTTTATCCTACTTTTTCCATAATAGCTCTATCCATACCATAATTTCCTTATAGGTTTATCATCAAATTATGAAAATGTGATATTATGTAATGTTAAATAAAAATACTACACCCTCCGTCTCATTTTATGTGGCAACATTTCATCGGGCACGGAGTTTAATAAATAAATGAAGACTTTGAAATGTTTACCAAATTGCCCCTTTAAAAAAGTCATATTAAAAAGTAAACTCACTTTTCTCTCTCCTCATAAATGTATTGGAGTACTATTTTTAAGATTAAGTGGACCAATAAGGGTAAAAGAGGAATTGTACCTTTAAATTCTTACTCCCTCCGTCCCATTTTATATGTCACCTTTTTATTTTGCACTTGCATTAAGAAATGATGTAACTTTACCCTTCTACCCTTATTTAATGTTTTCTTAAGTCAACTTTATAATAAATGATGAATACATTTTCAAGATTAATTAACTACTCTATCAAGGGTATAATAGACAAAATATGGAAATTTATGCATAAATTTTATAAAATGACAAGTATTGTGGTCCATCTATTTATAAAAAGGGATGATATATAATATGGGACGGAGGGAGTATCATATAAGGAAATGTGACATTTTTTTTAGACTGATAGAAAAAATGGTGCCACATAAAATGGAATGGAGGGAGTATTTATTTAAATATTATGCAGATTCTAAAGTCACTTTGAAGAGTTCAAAACCTATTTGAGTCATAAAGAGATAAAAATGACCAAAATAAGACATTATTTTAGAAAGTAATTAAAATAGGCTTGATGTAATTTTTTCTTCCATTTTACCTAAAGATATAAACGGTAGACGTTAGTATGTTAACTCCTGTATTTTAACACAAAACAAAAAAAAAATTTCCATTTTATAAAGTGTAACTTTTTTCAATAACTTTTTCTTACACTTTATAAGAAAAGTTAACTTTCCCAAAATCTTTGGAAAGTATCTTTAAACTTTCCTTTCACTTTCGTCTTCTCACAATCAATTTTATAACTCTTCAGTAGTCTTGACCCACAAACCAATCGCCCACAAAAATTGAAGCACAACCCGACATGCAACCCAACAATCTGACCCTACAACTATTTTAAGTTATTTATTTCTTTTCATCTTATATTCATTGATCCATGATTAATATATAAATTAGTGAAAGATTTGAAATGATGTGTTGTTCTAATTTATTTAAAATTTCATTTATATATAGTTAAAATCAAAAGCATGATTTTACTCTTAGAATAAGTGCTAATATTTTGTAAAGTAGTAATTTAGAATCAAGGAGAAAAGCCAAAATAAACTAATAAAATCTGCAATATTAAGGGTGTCAGATGGAGTTGATTAGAGTAGTACGGTAAATAGGAGATTTTGGAAAAGTTAACTTTTCTTATAAAGTGTAAGAAAAAATTACACTTTATAAAGTGGGAAAAAAATATGTTTTATGTTAAAATATAGACATTAACAGACTAACGTCTGGCGTTTATATTTTTGAATAAAACAGAAGAAAAAATTATACTAAACCTATTTTAGTTATTTTAAAAAATTATGACTTGTTTTGATCACTTTTCTTTCTTTATGGCTCAAATAGGTTCCGGACTCCCCTTTAAAGGATAACAAATCTATCTATTTGTCTACATTTTATATTAAAAGTATGAAAGTTATAGAATGGAATTTTTGTTCTTTTATTTTTTGTTAAAAAACTTTACAGATAATTTTTACTATTATTATTATTATTATTATAAGGGAAAAATTCTAAATTATAAGAAGATAATTAATTTCTTATTTTTAATATTAGGAGAATAATTATTTTTTTCTTTTTAGTGGAAAATTCATTAGAAGTGGAATTTATCTTACACAATACTCCCTCCATTTCATATTAATTAAATTTTTGAGGCATTTTTCATTTTTCAAATTAACTTAATTGTTCAGTTTTCAAGACTACTTTTAGAGTGTTCTTCCAATTTTACCCTTCATTTGGATTTTCAATGTGATGACTTCAATAAATTTGACAATAATTAATAAGGGTAAAAATGAAAAATTATGTTCAATTTATGTCTTAGTCTACTTTTCTTAAAGGATGTGAAACACCTCAAAAATTCAATTAATGTGGAATGGAGGGAGTAATATTTTATTGGAAAACCTAAAAACTACTTACAATTTAAATTCATTTTATATAGATTTTATTTATTCAGCTTTAGGAATCACTTTAGAATTAGGATTTCTTTAACGAATTACGGAATATTACATACGTATATCTCTCTTTATTTAGGTTTTAGACCATTCTTTTAAAAAAAAAATTATATATCAATACTTTGTTACTTAAATAATTACTAGTAATTTGTACAATTTTGGTTTTGAATAAAAATTTCATAACAGCAAATTTCAATGAAATAATCAATCAAATAGGTTAGGCGATACCAATAAAGATTGTGGTGTAATGATAAGTAGTATTCATTCTTAATAGAAGGGTTCAAGTTTGAACCTCATTAAATATGAAGTCGCCTTTTTTACTTTGATTTTAAAAATACTTAAGGGGTCATTTGGTACAAAGATTAATAATGTAGAGATTAGTAATGCTGGGATTAATAATGCAAGAATTAATAGTGCTTGAATTAGTAATGTAGAGATTATTTTTACCAAGTGTTTGGTTAATTTTTTCCTACCTCATCTTGTGTTTGGATTAAAACTTTATAAAAAACTTCTTTCTAACTATACCCTTGAATTATTATGCAATTGGGTTAAGGTAAATAATTGCCGGAATATATTATTTTTTTATGGCCTTCTAACTAGTTATGAGAAGAACAATTTTATTGTCACGTTTGCCTTTTTTCAATTAAATTATTTGAGGATAAATAATTGTCATCTTAGTAAATTGATCACTTACAAAATATCAATTTTCAATTAAAAAAAGGATAAACTATCAACTTTTAAAATTGAAAAGACGGTAAACAATAGTAAAATTGAATAAATCATATAAATTTACACACAAAATTGCAAGTTGTAATTTTAATATGCATTCAATTTTATAAATTGTTCAAAATATAAATAATTAGAAAACCGCACAAACATAGATAAACAAATTATACATTTAATTAAGATCACAAACGTCATATGGTGATATATTTGCCTTTTTAATTAGTTAATGTTAAACAACTCACACTTCAAATATTATATTAATTTGTATTGGATTTATTTAGTAAAAACAACTCTCTCTAAATAATTTGTAAGATAATTTATTTAAATAAATTTACTAGTACAAATATAAAACATTAAATCAAGAAAATAATTAAAATGATTTGAGGGATATTTTTGTCTTTACATAATTTTATCCCATGATATTATATCTCATGTATTACTAATACCTCCAAATGAAAGGTATTAATAATACATCCTATAATATCATGTAGGAGGTATAACTAATTCATGAATTAGTTATACATAGACCCAATTTTTTATCAATTATAATAATAAATAATATCATACATAATACATGAATTATTTGCTTTAATACGGCCTATCAAACGACTCCTTAAAAGTCCAAAATTTACCTCATTAATCTCAAATGTCACTACTCACTCTGTCCCATCATACTAGTCAACAACCTTTGTCAGTCAAGTATTTTTAGCACGTGGCTTTTCCCCTCCCTTATATCTCGACATTTTCTTTCACTCTTTCTTTTTTTCTTCGAATGGGATGGACACAAAATTTGCTCCTTGAATTCATCAATTGAAAATAGTTATTTCGACAGAATTTTACCTCTATGGCTATGTAATATTAGTCCCACACGTCAATTATATCACACTTGATATAAAAGGCTTCTTTGCAAATCAATTATATACCATCTAAATATAGAAAAACTTTAGTTGGATGGTGAAATATCAAACGTCAACAAGTAACACATCTTTTGGTCTTACAAGTGTAGATTATCTTTTGTTTTTGGCATATTAGTAGTTTATCTACAGAACATGTTGAAACAGGAAATTTTGAACACAAGAACATAAAAAAAATACCCAACAACTTTATAGACTAGTACACTTATTTATTTCATATTTGTGAAAATATTAACTAGACCATGAAGTAGCCACCACAAGCAAAGGTGATTTCCTACGAACAGCGAGCCCATTACATTCAGTCATATCCAAATCCTCCCCTTTTATCCCATTTGGTAATGCAAAATTGAATTTGTGTACGAGGTTTGCTAATGATAGCTCATTCACCATAATAGCAAAAGGAATTCCTGGGCAGCCCCTCCTCCCAGCTCCAAACGGAATTAACTCAAAGTTTAGTCCTTTCACATCAATATTACTAATCAAGAACCTTTCTGGCTTGTACTCCTCCGGGTCATCCCACGATAGTGGGTCTCTGCCGATTCCCCAAGCATTAATAAGGACTTCAGTTTTAGCAGGTATGTTATAGTCTAGTAATTTTACTTCTTCCATTGATTCTCGAGCAACTAGAAGTGGAGCCGGTGCATGAAGCCTGAGGGACTCTTTGATCACTGCTTTAAGGTAGTCCATATTTCCTAAGTCATCCTCTTTTATCTCTGTTTTCCCTTGGCCTAATTCTCGCACTTCATCCTCTAACTTTTTCATAACTCTTGGATGCCTCAAAAGCTCTGTCATTGTCCACTCCAAAACTGTATATGTTGAATCTGTGCCGGCAACAAATGCATCCTATGCATTATAAAGAAACACAAATTGGAACGATGGTCAAATGGTACCACACAAAATGATATATTCAAATTAAATGCTTAAAAGAAAAAATAAAACAAGACACACACTAAAGAGGGAAATTTTACCAAAAGGAGAGCTTTCAATGAATCTCTTTGAAGAGGAAAACCAGTCTCCTTTCCATTTTGAATTTCAAGCAAAACGTCCACGAAATCTTTAGCTTCACCCACACTGTATTCTGCTTTCTTGTTCCTAATCACGCGTTCTTCAATGACGCTCTCTAGAAATGCATCCAAATCTTTTGCTACTTTCTTTACTTTGGTGTCCAGACCTTTAATTTTATTGAGCCATTTAAGCCACGGGATATAATCCCCAACGTTAAAAGTACCTACAAGCATAAGAGTTTCTTCTAGGAGAGTCTTTAGATCTATTCCACTTTCCCCCTCATTGTATGTCCTTCCTATGGCCACTCTGCTGATTATGTTATTAGTCATACAACTTAAAACATCTCTCAAGTCTATCACAAAATCACACTGTTGCCTAATTTTATCAATCATGTTTGATGTTTCTTCTTCTCTCACATGACGATAAGATTGGACTCTTTTGTTACTGAGAAGGTGAAGCACCATGACACTTCTAATTTGTCTCCAGTATTCACCATACGGACTAAAGGCCATGTCTTTGGAGCCATAAAAGAGTCCATCAGCCATGCTAGATTTAGGTCTATTTGACCAAACGAGATCGTGTGTTTTCATGATATCACGAGCAGCATCGACAGAGGAAGCAATAAGCACAGGCTTACTGCCAAAGTGAAGTAGCATGACTGGACCATATTTTTTGGATAGTTTATGGAGAGAACGATGAGGAAGCGATCCAAGTTGATGGAGATTTCCTATGATTGGAAGCTTTGCTGGAGATGGTGGTGATAACTTATTTTTGGTGTTTGAAGGGCTAAAGAACCACTGATGAAGAAAGTAAATGAAGACAAGCAGAGGAACGAGAAGAAAATATTCCATTTTGTTCTACAAATTAAGTAGTATCGAGTATAAATCAAGAATATTTGGACTCAATTATTTCTTAGGTAAGACAGAAACTGTGTGGTTACAGTTCTATTGTCTTTATCTTTTTGTCATTATTCAACCAATAGAATTGTCAATTTTGGCAACCTTGACAATCTTCTCAAAATATTCAAATTAAATCACCTCTAATCCTGATAGAACGATATTCAATTTAGACATTCAAATTAAATTATGTTATAATTAAATATCTCAATTTCTAATAACGTGTTTTAATTAGATATTTTATCTCCAAATATTCAAAAATATGATTACATACTTGTGTTCCCTTGTATATTTTTGTAAAATTTCCAAATAAAAATCATCAATAATCATTTTTTATAAAAGTGAAAATCAACAAAGTTAAAAATTGAATACTAAAAAAATTCTATAAAATTTATATGGACTATAACACGGTGATCAAATTAGGCCAGCTAAGGAAGTTGAAAAGGATCCAGTAAAAAGGAGCAAAAGGGCCACATGCTCAGAAGTTATCAGATTATAGGTGGAAGTCTAGGTAACTAGAGTGGGTTAGGTTATTCAATTATGAGGTCTTTTATCACATAAATCATTCAATTTTGATTTTTAACTTAAAATTTATTCAATTATAAATGATTTTCACAAAAAGTCCCTCAACTTAGAATTTTTAATTCAAAATTCACTCAATTATGAACATATTTCACAGAAAGCATTCAACTATAAGTATTTTACTTTTAAAGTCACTCAATCTATTTAACTATTTTTTTAAATAAAATTTGTTGACATGAAATTTTTCTTTAAAATTAAAATTTTAAGAGATAAAAAAATATCATTTAAATGATTGATTCGTATAAACAGATCATAACTAACCCGTTTTTATTTTTCAAAATTTTTGTTTTAAATAAAAATTACATGTCAAAACTTTTATTGAAAAAATTAATTAAATAGATTGAGCAACTTTATAAGTAAATAAAATATCTATAATTGAATGACCATTTGAGATATTATTTCTAACTACATACAAGGACACGGATATTAAATAGTTGATAGAGATATTCTGTACGTAGGCTGAATATTGTTTGAATTCTCTTTCTCTCCCCACTATCTGTTTGTTGAAGAAGAAAAATAAAAAAGGCAAGCTTCTTTTGCAATCAGTTATATCCCAAGTAAATCTGGCAAAACTTGGGCATTATTTATTAGTGTAGCATGTTAGGATATCTACCAATCCTAATTAAGAATGGGCAGATTTTAAATATTTGTATATTCGTTACACTAGAAAAGCTTGAGGTTTATTGAATGAGCACAAATCAGATCTGCCAAGGAAGAGAAGCTTGTAGAGGTCATCTTCAAGTCTACCTTCCAATAGGACCTTCCTCGTTGCCCGATCCTTCACAAGACAAAAATAAGGATGGTCTCTACTCCAACTTGACGTAAAAAATGCATTTTTACATGGCGAGTTACAAGAAGAGGTGTATGACTCAACCTACTAGATTTATTAATCCGCAGTTTCCTAATCATGTGTGTCGTTTACATAAGGCAATGTATGGTCTCAAACAAGCCCCTAGGGCTTGGTTAGAGAAGCTCAGTTTAACATTACTTCGTCTTGGCTTCAGTAGCTCTAAGTCAAATACTTCGCTATTTATTCATTCATGTGGTTCCAACATTACTATTGTGTTGGTTTACGTGGATGACCTTATAGTGATAGGAAGTTCTACTGAAGTCTGAATTCATAAATGCTCTCATTCAAAAGTTGTCCTTTTGACTTTTCTGTGAAAGATCTAGGAGACTTGCTACTTCTTTTCCTACTGGTTTAGTATTATCTCAAACCAAATATATTAGAGAAATTTTACAGAGAGCTGATATGGATGGTGCATGACCCATTTTAACTCATATGGTCAATGGGTTGCAATTATCCAAGCATGGAAGCACTCCATTTGAAGATCTAGTGCTATATCGAAGCCTAGCCTGGGCTCTTCAGTATATCAACATTAATAGACCAGATGCATCCTATTTTGTTAACAAATTATGTCAATTATGCATTCTCCTACTGTTACTTATTTTCAAGTAATAAAGCGAGTTTTACATTAATTGAAAGCGACTATGTATCTTGGTTTACAACTTCAACAATCTCCAACACTAGCTGTCAACGGCTTCTCTGATGTGGACTGGGCAAGGTGTCCTGATGATCGACGATCCACTCATAGTTATTGTATTTTCCCAAGGCCTAATCTGGTATCGTGGTGTTCTAAGAAGCAAAAAGTTGTTGCACAATCTATAACTGAATTCGAAACGAGGTCTAGCTACTGCTAACATCTTACATAATTGCAACATCTTTTACAAGAATTATATGTTACTTTGCCTAAACCTCCCAATCTATGGTGTGACACCTTATTAGCTATTTATCTTATTGCCAATCTAATCTTTCATACTAGTACGAAGCATAATGAGTTGGATTTTCATTTTTTCAGAGAGAGAGAGAGTTGCCTCTAAGGATATGGATGTCTGTTACATAAGCTCAAGAGATCAAGTAGTTGATACCTTAACTAAAAGTCTACCGGCCCGGAGGTTTTTGTTTCTTTCACTGTTACAATATCACAGTTGTTATGCAATATGTATTCTAAATCAATACTACTGATAATAAAACTTTGCATAAACAGTAAAAGTTTAAATCACGCAGTGAAGAACATAAATTAATTAACAAAAGCTAATGACCGTAAAACGTATCAGAATCTATAACAATTGTATGAAACAGAAAGGAAAGAAAATTGAGCCCACTAAATGCACAGTGTCCCCTTAAGGAAATTATTCCCCTCTAGTATCCGAGGTTTGAATTGAAATATATCTTCTTAGGATAGAACGATTTTATTCACCAGTGTATTGATACCCAAAACAATGGTGTCAGCGAGTCACTCGATTGATTGCAGTAAAGTACACGAATAACGAATTTGTGCAGAAGAAGGAGAAGTAGTTCAGAAATTTCGTAAGTGAAAAGTCTGAGAATTCACAGGTATTTATAGCCAAGAAGCATTGGTTTTGAAAGGTTGCAACCTTCCAGAAACCACACGACCATTCATGAAAGTTTACAACCTTTCAAATGTGTCATGTATGTTCCTGAAAGTTGCAACCTTTCAGAACAATCATCTCCAACGATGAAAAATTCAAATAAAACGGAAAGATGTTTTAAAGCATGGGTTGTGCGGATCCGAATTGGGTCGGGTCGTTTCGGCAAATTATTTAAATAATTAAAACGTTTGGCCATTTAATTAATTTAATTAATTAAATAAATAATTAAAACAAGCTTTGTCCAAAAAATAATCTCTCGATCATTTGCCGAAGACGAGCAAGCAACGACGACGACGCGAGGGGGTCCCTCTTTCCAACCTTTTTAACAACTAGTAAAAGTGTTTCTCTATTTAAACACTTTGATTTTTCTTTCCACCACCCACTAATGAGAGAGAAATGTCTTTTACTAAAGCACAAGAGAACCTTTTCAAATTTCTCTCTTCATCTTCCCTCTATTTTCCAGTCTCTTGCTATATACCCAACAACAGTTTCGCTTGCGGGAGATGTTAGGATATCTACTAATCCTAGATAAGGATGGGTAGATTTTAAATATTTGTATATAGTTATTATAGATTGAGTTTAGTACTCTTTCAATTCCCTTAGGACTCTAAATCCTTCATAGCAAAGAAGGAACACATCTTTTAGTCCTTACGTGTAGAATAGCTTGATGTGATTGGCATACAAGAACATGTCAAAAGGAAGAAATCTTGCAAACAACAACAAAAAGGAAGCAGACCAACACTTAAATCATATAGTGAAATTATTAACCACTAGCTAGACCATGGAGTAGCCACCGCAAGCAAAGGTAATTTCCTACGAACACTGAGCCCATTGCATTCAGTCATGTCCAAATCTTCTTCTTTTGGTAATGCAAAATTGAACTTTTGCACAATCCTTGCTAATGCTAGCTCATTTATGATAATAGCAAAAGTCATTCCTGGGCAGCCCCTTCTGCCAGCTCCAAAAGGAATCAACTCAAAGTTTTGTCCTTTGACATCAATATCATTATTCAAGAACCTCTCTGGCCGGTACTCCTCTGGATCATCCCACAACAATGGGTCTCTGCCCATTGCCCAAGCATTAATAAGGCCTTGAGTTTTAGAAGGTATGTCATAGTCTAATAATTTTACGTCTTCCCTCGATTCACGAGGAAGTAGAAGTGGATTCGGTGGATGAAGCCTGAAGGACTCTTTGATCACTGCTTTAAGATACTGCATATTTCCTAAGTCATCCTCTGTTATCTCTGTTTTCCCTTGGCCTAATTCTCGCACTTCATCCTCTAACTTTTTCAGAACTCTTGGATGCATCAAAAGCTCCGTCATTGT
The DNA here is from genome assembly GCA_035578085.1 of Solanum pinnatisectum. Classification (NCBI taxonomy): domain Eukaryota; kingdom Viridiplantae; phylum Streptophyta; class Magnoliopsida; order Solanales; family Solanaceae; genus Solanum; species Solanum pinnatisectum. The sequence goes on along the minus strand of CM069078.1, from coordinate 45,669,104 downwards.
CCACTCCAGAGATGTATACACTGATTCTGTGCCACCAACAAACGCATCCTATGCATTATAAAGTAACACAAAGAATAATATGCAAATTAACAAAATAACATATACTATAAATGTTATAGAAATAATATTCTAATTGATAAGTTTTTAACTATTTCCCAGTACTTTTGTTAAGTGTTGAATCTTGATGATAGACAGAATGGATGTACTGTTGAGGATATTGAAACTAGGGGTTTTCATTGAATATCATGTTGATTGTGGATTAACTGAACTAATACAACCTATACATGGACAAATAACCATGTCTAGTAGAATTGATAGGACTATTGTCAATTATGCCTCTTTTACATAGAAATATCTAGAAGAATAACTTCACAAAATTCACTCAAATTTAAAAAAGAGGTTCACACACAAGTGATAACGTGTCTCCCAAATTCTCCCCCTAACAAACTCTTGAAGCGCTTAGGACTACATTGTGGATCTTCTTCATAGACAGATGCTTAAAAGAAAATTAAAACAAGAAACACACCAAGGAGGGAAAATTTACCAAAAGGAGAGCTTTCAATGAATCTCTTTGAAGAGTATAACCAGTCTCCTTTCCATTCTGAATTTCCAGCAAAATGCCCACGAAATCTATAGCCTCACCCACACTGCATTCTCCTTTCTTGTTCCTAATCAAGCGTTCTTCAATCACGCTCTCTAGAAATGCATCCAAATCTCTAGCTACTTTCTTCACTCTAGTGTCCAGACCATTGATTTTATTGAGCCATTTAAGCCACGGAATATAATCCCCAATGTTAAAAGTACCTGTTAGTACAAGAAGTTCTTCTAGGAGAGCCTTAACAGCTATTCCACTTTCCCCTTCATTATATGTCCTTCCTATGTTCACTCTGCTGATTATGTTATTAGTCATACTACTTAAAATATCTCTCAAGTCTATCACTGAATCACACTGTTGCCTAATTTTATCAATCATGTTTGATATTTCTTCTTCTCTCACACGACGATAAGATTGGACTCTTTTGTTGCTGAGAAGGTGAAACATGACAGTGCTTTTAATTTGTCTCCAGTCTTCACCATAGGAAGTAAAGGCCACGTCTTTAGAGCCATAAAAGAGTCCATCAGTGATGCTAGATTTAGGTCTATTTGACCAAACGAGATCGTGAGTTTTCATGATATCGCGAGCAGCATTGACAGAGGAAGCAACAAGAACTGGCTTACTGCCAAAGTGAAGTAGCATGACTGGACCATATCTTTTGGATAGTTTATGGAGAGAACGATGAGGAAGCGATCCAAGTTGATGGAGATTGCCTATGATTGGAAGCTTTCTTGGAGATGGTGGTAATAACCTTTTTTGTGTGTATGAAGGGCTAAAGAACCACTGATGAAGAAAGTACATGAAGGCAAGCAGAGGAACAAGAAGAAAATACTCCATTTTTGTTTTACAAATTAAGAAGTATCGAGTACAAATCGAGAGTATTTAGACTCAAATATATATCTCTTATTTGGTGTACAAATCCGAATCAAATCTCAAATTGAGTCAAATCATAAAAGAAACCCATCTAATGATTTGGTTTGACTTGGTATTGCGAAAATAATCCAACTATACTTAGGTTGGGTTGATTTTAACTATAAAAAAAAGTGAACTGGATATTATATATATAATTTTAAAATTTTATTTTATACATAAAAGTATTCACTTTGATATAATTTCTAAAATATTTCTTTTACTTTTTCATAATTTTTATCTTTTAACATAGTATTTCAAGTTTTTGAGATTTAGAATTTGAATTGTCTAATAAACGTTATAGTCCATAGATATTAGTATTTCTAATAAATCTCAAATCAAAATCAAATTAATATTAATGCTAACAAAAAAGAATTAATTCAACACTAAGAATGACGACAATGTCGAATATTTGTTCTTTAGTTTTACTTTGGTTTAAACATTTAAAATACTAAACCTAATTTTAATTTTTCTTTAATGTTTAATCATGTAACTACTAAGTATCTTGTTAAGGTTTTGTGCGCACACACAAATTTTATGGTTGTAGTTCGATTGAGTTATATTTTTGCATTGCAATTCATAGAATTGTGGTCCAAATTATTAATAGTAATGGTATTTTTGAACTCAACTATTAACGATAGTAATATTTTTTAATCAAACTATTGATTGAGGACATTTTTGTTTAATTCCACATTATCCAAAGCATTTTGACCCTTTTCTCTATTTTTAATGACCTCATCTAATGTTTTGAAAGTATACTTATATAGTATAAAAATATCATAGGACAAAAATGAAGGAAAAGAAAATGCAGTATTGTAAATAATACAATCGCAGTCGATCGTCTCTCCTACAACTTGTTTGGATTGTTGTTACCCATTAACTGGATTGTATTGTTAGTTAAGTATAATATTTGCTTTGATTATTACTTAAATTTTACTGTATCGTATCATTTAAATTTATCATTAGGTAATAATGAAAATATCCATTTTGTGTAATGACTAATTTGGTATGATCGCATCGTTATTTTAATATTTTCTTCTAATTTTGTCTTTTTACTTATTATTTAATAATTCTATTTAATCATGACCCTAGCTACCTTTCATAATAGTTCTACCTCGTATTGTAGTTGTTTTCTTGTAGATTTATCATCAAATTATAACTGTATGATATTATGTAATGATGGAGAACAATTCAATCTATTCAAACATTATGTTACATTATCTTGCAGCATGAAAGTCCTTAAAAATGTTAATGAAATTTTTTTCCCTTCGTTACAAAACTTTACAATAAATAAAATTGTCATTTATTATTTTCCTCAAATTATATTATTATTAAACGGGAAGAAGTTTAAATTATGGGAAGATAATTAATTGTATATTCTTAGTATTAGGAGAATAATCAATTACTACTTTTAGTACAGAACTCTTTTAAGTGGAAAATTCATTAGACGTAGAATTTGTTTAGGCAATAATCTTTTTATTGGAAAGCCTAACAACTAAAATTTAAATTCATTTTTTATATAGATTTAATTTATTTAACTTTAAGAATCACTTTAGAATTAGAATTCCTTTAACCAATTAAGGAATATTACTTACGTATGTCTCTCTTTATTTAGGTTTAAGATCGATCTTCCAAACTTGCCATAGGGATGGGGTGATATTTGGTTTAGGCTTAGAGTTTTTTACAAATTGAGATCTCGATGGTATTTATGATTGAAGGGATAAATTTGCTTGTGATTTGAGGTAAAAAAATTAGTTTGTTCTTGAAGTTTACAATACTAAATGATCCTATTCTTGATAGAATTAGGATTCCTTTAGCTAATTAAGGAATTTTACATACGCATGTCTCTTTATTTTGGTTTTGAATAAAATTTCATAACAATAAACTTTAATGAAAAAAATCAACCAAATAGGTTAGTGACTTTGTAGGTAAAATATTCATAGTTAATGATTTTGAGGTTATAAAAGAAAGTTGAACGATTTTATGTGAGAACAACTTTTAGTTGAGTGACTTTGATTTTATAAAAGAAAATTAAGTGACTTCAGAAGAACTTTTAGTTGACTAACTTAGAGGTTATAAAAGAAAGTTAAGTGACTTTGTAAGATAAAAAATCCTAATTGAATGACCATCGGAAAAATCATCTCATCTAACCAACTAGCAAATGAGCCTTCATAGATTAAACTTTAACAAGTCCAAAATTTACCTCGTTACTCACTCTGCCACTTATTTCTTGACTTTTTCTGCTTGTTTTTCTTCTTTTTTCTTCAAATGTGATGGACCCCAAATTTGCTCCATCGAGTGATCATAGCTATTTCCACAGAATTTTACCTCTATGGCGATGTAATATTAATCCCACACGTCAAATATATCACACTTTGTTGAGGGGAAAAACCCCACTGTCAAATCAAAATATCAAGTTTCTTTTTCCTCTTCTTTTCCAATCCATCTACTTGTGGAAAAGCTTTAGTTGGATGGTTCAATATCAAAAGAAGAAATAATACATCTTTCGGTCCGAATGAAAATATTTTATTTATAAATTCAAAAGTTTATTAATTTTGTTTCAATTTCTTTCTATATTGAAAAATAACTACCAACATCTTATTTTATAATAGTAAGAAACCAAATTAAAGTATAACTAGAAAATATTTTCTTATATGAACAAAGACAAACAAATCCTAACTAAACATTAATTAAATAACGAAAAAGGACCAAAAATACCCCTGAAGTACAGGAAAAGGTCTAAAAATACCCTCCATCCATTTTTTGGTCTAAAAATACCATTTTACTCATCTTTTTGGTCTAAAATTACCCTTCCATCTACCTTTTTGCTCACTTATACCCTTGCAACTAACAACCCTCTCGTCTTTTTTTTTTTTAAAATACTTATTATGTGTCATTTTCTTATTGAATAAAATAAAAATCCACCTCTATTAATTTTTTCCCATAATTTATCCAAATCAAAACAATATATCTTTTCAAGATCCAAAAATTATATTTTTTAAAATCTAGTAATTTCTATTTTCTATAGCTTTTTTCCAAAAAAAAAAATTGTTTTAGATAATTAAAATATTTTTAAAAATATTAGTCATGCCACAATTACAGGGACATAATATATTAATATAAATCCTAAAAAAAAGTTGTTCCAGTTGGTGCACCAGTCCAAGATTTGATCACTAATGACACGGAAGACAAGATTATTAGTCAAAAAAATTAAATGATCTTTTTTTTTAAAAAAAAAGAAGAAGATAGACATTTTTTTAGGATTTATATTAATTTATTTAATCGGAAAAGGGCCAAAAATAGACCTGAAGTACAGGAAAAGGCCTAGATTATTTCCTAAACATTTTAGGATTCCTACTCCAACTTTAAATTATTATTCCAACATCCTCCCGTAATTCAAAGTTGTATACTCTTGCCTTTTTCTTCTTGTCATTGTTGTTGTGGTGGAAAACACTTTTCTTCAATCTTCAATTTCATTCTTGTCATTATTGTTGTATTAGAGAACTTCTCTTTAATATTTAATTGACAATTATTGGAGTACTCTTTAATTCTCATTTATTTTTTTCTTGATTGTGTTGGAGCAACTTTTCTCCAATTTCCAAGTTGAAATCAAGGAGTATTGAATGGAAATCAAGAAATTTGGACGCAATTATCTCTTATCAATTGTGTGGTTATAGTTCGATTACGTTATCTTTTTTATCGTGCCATTTATAGAATTGTCGCTCATGTATAATGAAAATCTTTCTGGAAATATTTAGGCTTATTACACCCCCTTAAACTTAGAAGATATTTAATTTAGACACTTAAATTATATTATGTTCTAATTGAACACTTTAACTTCTAATAAAGCGCTCTAATACTTTCGACTCAAATTTCAGGAAAAATAATGCACTCATTTTTATCTAAATATTAGATAGTTAAGTTAACCAGATAAAATATATTATATTTTTTAATTATACGCATTTTCCTCGATAAGCCGTAAAACTCAAGCAAAACACCACACTTGACATTGATGCGCGTAACCAAAAGAGATGACATGACTGCGTATGAGAACAAAAGAAAAGGTATGTATTATATGGACATTTGTATTATCAGTATGCATTTGCCATATACGCACTTTCACTTCAGTAATGTGTCTGAATTTAATCTTAATTTTAATTTTCTTATTTTGATTTAATTTACTATCCCTCACAATATTTTTTTAATAATTCCATTTTAATTTATTTTTGAATTCACGGGTGCAAAATGTAGTGTTGTGTTTGGCTATAATTGAAAATATGATTATGTAGGTGTGATGTGTTGTGTACTTGTGTTCCACCGTATATTTTTGCAAAATTTTCAAATAAAAGTAGTAAATAATCAGATTATGCTAAAAATGAAAATCAACAAGATTAAATTACTAAAATAATCCTATAGAATTTATACGAACTATAACACCCTTCGAAAAAAAGAAAATTTGAAGAATTTGAAGGGTTACCTAGTAATTAAATGCACCAAATTCAATATGTGGATAATGAACCATATTCATCTATCAATGTCTCTAGCTACTTGGTGAAAAATAAAAAGATATGTTTGAGACATTTTATTTCCCCTCATTTACTTTCTTCCATTTAATTCTGTTTAAATTCTTACCTAAAATTTAAGATACAATTTTTCAATTTAATTAATTAATTTTCTCCTATTTAAGACTCATCTTTACAAGAAAACATACATAAATAATCTTCCTTACAAAAGAGAGGCTTCGTTAATTTACTTGGAAAGAAAAAATTAAGATAGTAGGGATATGAGTCTTTGTTGCATCTTATCTAATATCTCTTAAATTTGTGCAAGTTCTCTATGTATTTTTCTTAACCAATTATTGTAATTTATAATTATTTTTTGTTGATCTATTTTTGTTTTATCAGTAGATTAGTAAATTAAAATGTACAAAAAAAAATCAAACATTTTTTTTCTTTCATAATATTTATTGGTTTCTTTGTCTATAATATTATAGAGATCAATATCTCCAACAGGTTATAATTAGGATTTCTGTTTCAACCTGAATGTATATTTGATTGTGATTTATGGTATTGCAAGCTATTTCCATAATTTTGTTTAGAACTTTTTATTAGCCATTTTGTAAATATTTGATATGATTACTTGGTTTTTTCAATTTTTCCCTCATAAGTGCAGTTGTAGGGGTGTTCGTGGTTCGGTTTGAATCGTTATTGATTAAAACAAAAATCAAACCAATTTAGTTGGTTTTTTAAATTTCTAAAATCAAATCAAACCAAATGAAAATAATAACCGTCGGTTTGGTTATTGTCGGTTTGGTTTAGTTTTTCTGGTTTATCCGGTTTCAAAGTAATAGTAATTTTTTTGAGAACTTACGTCGATAGACACAAACATCTAGCACACGAACAATCCACAGAAAAGCATTATGATCATTTTACCAGATGTTAGTTTCGGGTATAGAAAAATACTATTTCACGGTCCATACCTCATTTGAACTTATAAATACCTATAATTACCCATTCGAACTAACACACATAATTTATTAAATCATCACAAACACTAACAAAATTTATCAATGTGTGCCTCTCTTGAAGGCAAACAATGTATACTACCATATCTTTTAGTACGTAATGAATTAGGTGAGCCATGACATATGAAAATTGTAGGTCAATAAGTTTTCTTTCAAATGCCAACAATTTTGTATCATTTAATGTTTAAAGCAAAGAATTATGACCATTTTACAAGAGACTAGTGTAGTTGTAAATAAGAAAAACTTCGAACGTTCATAATTTTGTCTTTAGATGTTAGTTTCGGGTATAGAAAAACTCTATTTCACGGTCCATACCTCATTTGAACTTATAAATACCTATAATTACCCATTCAAACTAACACACATAGTTTATTAAATCATCACAAACACCCACAAAAATATTTGGTCAAAAAACTACATGCAATCAATGTGTGCCTCTCTTGAAGGAAAACAATGTATACTACCATATCTTTTAGTACGTAATGAATTAGGTGAGACATGACATATGAAAATTGTAGGTCAATGAGTTTTCTTTCAAATGCCACAAATCTTGTATCATTTAATGTTTTAAGTAAAGCATTATGACCATTTTACCAGAGACTAGTGTAGTTGTAAATAACAGAAACTTCGAACATTCATAATTTTGGCTGTAGATGTTAGCTTTGGGTATAGAAAAACTCTATTTCATGTTCCATACATCATTTGAACTTATAAATACCTATAATTACCCATTCAAACTAACACACATAATTTATTAAATCATCACAAACACCCACAAAAAATTTTGGTCAAAAAACTACATGCAATCAATGTGTGCCTTTCTTGAAGGCAAAAAATGTATACTACAATTTTTTTTAGTACGTAATGAATTAGGTGAGCAATGACATATGAAAATTGTAGGTCAAATAGTTTTCTTTAAAATTCCACTAATTTTGTATGATTTAATCTTTAAAGTAAAGCATTATGACCATTTTACCAAGGACTAGTGTAGTTGTAAATAAGAGAAACTTCGAACGTTCATAATTTTGGCTTTAGATGTTAGCTTCGGGTATAGAAGAACTCTATTTCAAGTTTCCTACCTCATTTGAACTTATAAATACCTTTAATTACCCATTTGAACAAACACACATAATATATTAAATCATCACAAACACCCACAAAAATTTTTTGTCAAAAAATTGAAGGCAATCAATGTGTGCCTCTCTTGAAGACAAACAATGTATACTACCATATCGTTTAGTACGTAATGAATTAGATGAGCCATGACATATGAAAATTGTAGGTCAATAAGTTTTCTTTCAAATGCCAACAATTTTGTATCATTTAATGTTTAAAGTAAAGAATTATGACCATTTTACAAGAGACTAGTGTAGTTGTAAATAAGAAAAACTTCGAACGTTCATAATTTTGTCTTTAGATGTTAGTTTCGGGTATAGAAAAACTCTATTTCACGGTCCATACCTCATTTAAACTTATAAATACCTATAATTACCCATTCGAACTAACACACATAATTTATTAAATCATCACAAACACCCACAAAAAAATTTGGTCAAAAAACTACATGCAATCAATGTGTGTCTCTCCTGAAGGCAAACAATGTATACTACCATATCTTTTATTACGTAATGAATTAGGTGAGATATGACATATGAAAATTGTAGGTCAATGAATTTTCTTTCAAATGCCACAAATATTGTATCATTTAATGTTTTAAGTAAAGCATTATGACCATTTTACCAGAGACTAGTGTAGTTGTAAATAACAGAAACTTCAAACGTTCATAATTTTGGCTTTAGATGTTAGTTTCAGGTATAGAAAGACTCTATTTCACGATCAATACCTCATTTGAACTTATAAATACCTATAATTACCTATTCGAACTAATAGAAATAATTTATTAAACCATCACAAACACCCACAAAAAAATTTGATCAATAAACTACATGCAATCAATGTGTGCCTCTCTTGAAGGCAAACAATGTGTACTACCATATCTTTTAGTACGTAATGAAATTGGTGAGCCATGACATATGAAATTGTAGGTCAATGAGTTTTCTTTCAAATGCCACCAATTTTGTATCATTTAATGTTTGAAGTTAAGCATTATGACCATTTTACGAGAGACTAGTATAGTTGTAAATAAGAGAAACTTCAAACGTTCATAATTTTGGCTTTAGATGTTAGTTTCGGGTATAGAAAATCTCTATTTCATGTTCCATACCTCATTTGAACTTATAAATACCTATAATTACCCATTCGAACTAACACACATAATTTATTAAATCATCACAAACACCGGCAAAATATTTTGGTATAAAAACTATATGCAATCAATGTGTGCATCTCTTGAAGGCAAACAATGTATACTACCATATCTTTTAGTACGTAATGAATTAGGTGAGCCATGACATTTGAAAATTGTAGGTCAATGAATTTTCTTTCAAATGCCACCAATTTTGTATCATTTAATGTTTAAAGTAAAGCATTATGACCATTTTACCAGAGACTAGCGTAGTTGTAAATAAGAGAAACTTTGAACGTTCATATTTTTGACTTTAGATGTTAGTTTCGTGTATAGAAAAACTCTATTTCACAGTCCATACATCATTTTAACTTATAAATACCTATAATTACCCATTCGAACTAACACACATAATTTACTAAATCATCACAAAAACCCACAAAATTTTTTTGTCAAAAAACTATATGCAATCAATGTGTGCCTTTGTTGAAGCCTGAAGGCAAATAATATATACTACCATATCTTTTAGTACATAATGAATTAGGTGAGCTATGGCATATGAAAATTGTAGGTCAATAAGTTTTCTTTCAAATGCCACCACTTTTGTATCATTTAATTTTGAAAGTAAAGAATTATGACCATTTTATCAGAGACTATGTAGTTGTAAATAAGTGAAACTTTGAACGTTCATAATTTTGTCTTTAGATGTTAGATTCGAGTATAGAAAAACTCTATTTCACGTTCCATACCTCATTCTTATAAATATCTATAATTACTATTTGAACTAACACACATAATTTATTAAATCATCACAAACACCCACAAAAAATTTTGGTCAAAAAACTACATGCAATCAATGTGTTCCTCTCTTGAAGGGAAACAATGTATACTACCACATCTTTTAGTACGAAATAAATTAGGTGAGCCATGACATATAAAAATTGTAGGTCAAAGAGTTTTCTTTCAAATGCCACCAATTTTGTATCATTTAATATTTCAAGTAAAGCATTATGACCATTTTAACAGAGACTAGTGTAGTTGTAAATAAGAGAAACCTCGAACGTTCATAATTTTGGCTTTAGATGTTAGTTTTTGGTATAGAATAACTCTATTTTACGTTCCATATCTCATTTGAACTTATAAATAACTATAATTACCCATTCGAACTAACACACATAATTTATTAAATCATCACAAATACCCACAAAAAAATTTGGTAAACTACATGAAATCAATGTATGCCTCTCTTGAATGCAAACAATGTATACTACCATATCTTTTAATATGTAATGAATTAGGTGATCCATGACATATGAAAATTGTAGGTCAATGAGCTTTCTATCGAATACCAACAATTTTGTATCATTTAATGTTTAAAGTAAAGCATTATGATCATTTTATCAGAGACTAGTGTAGTTGTAAATAAGAGAAACTTTTGAACGTTCATAATTTTGTCTTAAGATGTTAGTTTCGAGTATAGAAAAACTCTATTTCACGTTCCATATCTCATTTGAACTTATAAATAACTATAATTACCCATTCGAACTAACACACATAATTTATTAAATCATCACAAACACCCACAAAAAAATTTGGTAAACTACATGAAATCAATGTATGCCTCTCTTGAATGCAAACAATGTATACTACCATATCTTTTAGTACGTAATGAATTAGGTGATCCATGACATATGAAAATTGTAGGTCAATGAGCTTTCTATCAAATGCCACCAATTTTGTATCATTTAATGTTTAAAGTAAAGCATTATGATCATTTTACCAGAGACTAGTTTAGTTGTAAATAAGAGAAACTTCGAACGTTCTCAATTTTGGCTTTAGATGTTAGTTTCGGGTATAGAAAAAATCTATTTCACGGTCCATACCTCATTTGAACTTTTAAATACCTATAATTACCCATTTGAACTAACACACATAATTTATTAAATAATCACAAACACCCACAAAAAATTTTGGTCAAAAAACTACATGCAATCAATGTGTCCCTCTCTTGAATGCAAACAATGTATACTACCATATCTTTTAGTATGCAATGAATTAGGTGAGCCATGACATATGAAAATTGTAGGTCAATGAGTTTTCTTTCAAATGCCACCAATTTTGTATCATTTAATGTTTAAAGTAAAGAATTATGACTATTTTACCATAGACTAGTGTAGTTGTAAACAAGAAAAACTTCGAACGTCATAATTTTGGCTTTAGATGTTAGTTTCGAGTATATAAAAACTCTATTTCACGGTCCATACCTCATTTAAACTTATAAATATCTATAATTACCCATTCGAACTAACACACATAATTTATTAAATCATCACAAACACCCACAAAAAATTTTGGTCAAAAAACTACATGCAATCAATGTGCGCCTCTCTTGAAGACAAACAATGTATACTACCTTATTTTTTAGTACGTAATGAATTAGGTGAGCCATGACATTTGAAAATTATAGGTAAATGAGTTTTATTTCAAATGCCACCAATTTTGTATCATTTAATGTTTAAAGTAAAGCATTATGACCATTTTACCAGAGACTAGTGTAGTTGTAAATAAAAGAAACTTCGAACGTTAATAATTTTTGATTTAGATGTTAGTTTCGGGTATAGAAAAACTCTATTTCACGTTCCATACATAATTTGAACTTATAAATACCTATAATTACCCATTTGAACTAACACACATAATTTATTAAATCATCACAAACACCTACAAAAAATTTTGGTCAAAAATCTACTTGCAATCAATGTGTGCTTCTCTTGAAGGCAAACAATGTATGCTACCATATCTTTTAGAACGTAATGAATTAGGTGAGCTATGACATATGAAAATTGTAGGTCAATGAGTTTTCTTTCAAATGCCACCAATTTTGTATCATTTAATGTTTAAAGTGAAGCATTATGACCATTTTACCAGAGACTAGTGTAGTTGTAAATAAGAGAAACTTCGAACGTCATAATTTTGGCTTACCTATTCGAACGTCATAATTTTGGCTTTAGATGTTAGTTTTGGGTATATAAAAACTCTATCTCACGGTCTATACCTCATTTAAACTTATAAATACCTATAATTACCTATTCGAACTAACAGACATAATTTATTAAATCATCACAAACAACTACAAAAAATTTTGGTCCAAAAACTACATGCAATCAATATGTGCCTCTCTTGAAGGCAAACAATGTATACTACCATATCTTTTAGTACGTAATGAATTTGCTGAGCTATGACATATGAAAATTGTAGGTCAATGAGTTTTCTTTCTAATGCCACCAATTTTGTATCATTTAATGTTTAAAGTAAAGCATTATGACCATATTATTAGAAACTAGTGTAGTTGTAAATAAGAGAAACTTCGAACGTTCATAATTGTGGCTTTAGATGCTAGTTTTGGATATTGAAAAACTCTATTTCATGGTTCATACCTCATTTGAACTTATAAATATCTATAATTACACATTTGAACTAACACACATAATTTATTAAATCATCACAAACACCCACAAAAAATTTTGGTCAAATAACTACATGCAATCAATGTGTGCCTCTCTTGAAGGCAAACAATGTATACTACTGTAACATCTCGCTAAGTGAAATAGCTAGAATTAGAAAGAGTCATTTTTGGAAAGAATAAAAAATCTGGAAAATTGGATAAGTTATGTTAAGTATGGGTTTTTGGTCAACTTCAAATGACTATGTATAAAGATGAATAAGTGTGCTACAAGATACAATAGGAAATATCTTTGAATTATCTTTCCAACGCTGTCGAGTTTGTGCGATTTTGAGTTCGTATGTGGGTGATATGTCTATTTGAAGTTGGGTTGTCTAGATAAGAAAAGTCAAAACTGAATTTTAGAGGGGTATTGTGGTCTTTTCCCTACCTAATTATTTAATTTCGTTTTTTGGTAATTAAGTTGATGTCTAAATTGATTTGGTTTAGTTTATGCTTTATCAAAAAGAGTTAGGGTTTTGAGATAAGAGAAAAGAAGAGGAGAAGAAGCAAGGATTCGTCGATTTCTTGAGGAATTGAGTGCGGATTTCGCCAAGGATTTAATCCTACGAGGTATGTGAGACTTTCATAGCATTGGGTTCATTCACCCACGTGCCAAACATGTTTATTTCAGCAAGAATTCGTCCTAAAAAGGGTTGAAAGTTTGATGTTCTTGATATGTGTTCTTGAATTTGCTTTCGTTCTTGAATTGGGCTGAATTGAGGAGTTCTTGAGATTATTGCGTCAAATTATAGAGTTGTTTTGAGTTAGGTTCTTGTGTACATTTACTGTGTATCTGAATCTAAAGATAATTTGGGAAAAAGAACCACATTTAGGCGAATTGTGGCTGGATAAAGAAGAAGAAAAAATTAGGTGAATGTGGGTACCAAGTCCGAGTCGCGGACCTGATCCTCAGGATGGAAAAATTCTTCTCTGCGTCTCAGAGGTCACGGACCGTTCTGCCTCAAAATTTATTTCACAACCAAATATTAGAATGCATCTCTGCATCGCGAACTTGCTTCTAGACAATGATTTCTTGATCGTTTCTTATGTTTAACTATCTAAAAACACTCCTAAACATCATAAGATCCTTCCTATCACAAATCACAATCCTTGAATCCATAAATTCAAATTCAAGGAAAGTTAAGAGCCACGTCTAGAGAGTTCTTAGAGTCATTTCAAAAGTCTTTTGCAAACGTTTTAACTTTGTTTTAAGACTTGAGTTTTGAGTTAAGTGAGAGTAACAAATGAAGTTAATTTCTTCAAAAAGAGTACATGGGAACTAAGTATTACCAAAGAGTAAATGTTTTCACATTTAAACAAGAGAGGAAACACCGATTTCCAAGAGAGCCTTTAAGCTAGTTTTTAAGTAATTATCTCAAACCACAGAAAGAGTTTTGTTTTTAAACATATAAGCTGAGTATATTTTGGGAGTAGTATTGAGCACCAATATAGGGACGAGTTTACAATAACTCTTCTCTATAAACCATGTAGCCATCGCAGGTAAAAAGGGTCATACTTTTTAGATGATTCCTTAGTGCTTTTTAGCATAGACTAGTGGATCCACTTAGTTGAGGTGTTCTATATCACGACAAGGTATAGGACAGTTCTGGCAGTGTGGGCGAGACACTGTATCATCTCTTTAGCTCATAGTGATGGTTGTCGGTTAGAGAAACTCCCACAGTATTATATTACTTTATATGTAAACAGAGTTGTTATTGTATTTCTTTAACACCTTGAGTTGTCATATACAGTTTTAAATACGTTGTATAAACTGCACCTTTATTGTTGCTTTACTTTGCATTTGAGTTGAGTATCCATGAATTGAGTAAAGTTAAGGTAAGTGTTCTTTTCAAGCTTATGTCTTGCTTTAGAATTCCCCTCGCATGCTCGTACATTCAATGTACTGATGTCAGTTGGTCTGAATCTTTTTATGATGTCTATACAGGTAACCAGGATCAGCATCGAGCTCCTCATTGATCCAATTGAGCACTCAGAGTCAATTGGTGAGCTTTCTTGCTTTCGGAGGACCCCTTTTTACTGCTTTATAGTTATTTCATTCGAATGTCGTGGGTTTTGTCCCGACGTCCATCTCAGTTGTTAGAGGCTTCATAGACAGCTAGTTTGTTCATTTTTCTTTACATTTTTATTCTATTGTGTTGAGACTTGAGTTTGCCTTATGGGCTAGTGAATGTTTCCTATACAACATTCTAAGTATTTTCATAAGTTTATCTTATTGAGTAAAGTCTTCCGCTGAGTAGTAAGACAGGCCAAGGGTTTGCTTGGGGCAGCAATGGTTCTTGAGTGTCAGTCCCGGCCAGGGTGTAGGCTCGGCGTGACAAACTTGGTATCAGAGCACAAAGTTCAAAAGTCCTAGGAAGTCTATAAAGTCGTGTCTGTAGAGTCCTAGTTATCGGTGTGAAGCACGCCACATCTATAATTAGGAGTCTGCAACATTTAGGAATTCCTTCACTTCTTTCATACTCATTTTGTGCGATAGGGTTCAATTAAGCAACTAAGCAATACTAGAGTTATCATTACACGGATAAAGTGCTTCAATTAAGAGAAAGTGTGGTTATTTTATGTGAAGTAGGGTAGGTAAAGACTAAAATGGATTTTAATGGACTTGGACTTAGGATTGTTTTAGTTGGGCTAAAGTGTTGGGCTTGAGAATATTGTAAAGTTAAAGACAAGTTAATTAAAATTTAATAAAATATTTATATTTTATTTATGAATAATATATAAATAATTATAAAATTTATATATATAATTTATCGGTTCGGTTTGGTTATTTTTGCGGTATTATGTTAGTAAAACCAAAACCAAACCAAATAATATTGATTTTCAAAATTTAAAACCAAATCCAACTAAATATCGATTTTTTTAATCGATTTGATTCAGATTACGATTCGATTTGATTGTTTAACCATAACCATGAACAACCCCGTGCAGACCATTGGCTAATGTTAAAATTGGTCTTGACGCTCTTCTAGGACAAATAAGGTAAACTTTACATACTTATAGTGGTACTCGCATAATATATTTTCTAGGAACGGGTTAATTTTAAGAAAATATTTAAATATTCAAGGGAAATAAAATGAATTAAGATTAATAGATCTTGACTTTCTGTCCACAATATTTAAGTAATTTTTTGATATTTTTGTAACTAATTTATCCTAAATTGAATTTCATGATTTTCGATCCCTACTTAAATTTAATTTTTTTAATTATACATTCATCATGAATTGGACAATATTGAATTGTCTACAAATAAAAGCTACTATTTTTTCTTATAGATTTAATTTGTTTGTGCATTTGCAATATATGCAACAATAATGATATTTATTCTTCGAATCGATAATGATAAACTCGCTTCGATAAAAGAAAATGTTCTATGACTTCAATATGTTCTCCATCTAATAGAGAGGCCCGGAGGATTATATATTCCTCAAAATATAATGCACAAATTGGAAAAAATATAGTTTTAGTCAATTCTCATTTTATCGAAATTATATTAATGCATCGAAGACAGATTGAAATTATATATGAAATTATGAGATGAAGTTGAAGTTTTGTTTGGATACGCATTTAGGACTTTTTATGTTGTATATTTTCCAATAAACATGAAAACCTCATAAGTTGTAAAACTAGGGGTGACAATTGGGCGGGTTGGGAGAAATTTGAATGAGTCATAATGGGTTAAGACAACAATCGGTTCAAGACTCAACCCAAAGACAATTTGCTTGGGTCAAAATGGGTTAGGTAATGGGTTACATTACGGGTCAAGACTATTCCCAACCTAACTTTTACTAAGCTTAATTGTAGTACCTAATAAAATTATTTTTTTCTTTATTATGGCAATAAAGAACATATCAAATTGCAAAAAAATAATTTTAAAAATATTTTGACAAGATTTTTCATGAGTCAATTCGGGTTACATATCAACCCAATTTTTAATGGGTTGAGCTAATGAATGAGCCCGCTCATTCTTAATGGGTTGAGCTGGTTGAGCGGGTTGAACGGGTTGAACGGGTTGCGTTTGATTTTGTCACCCCTATGTAAAACTATTAAAATTGTTTCAATTCTTTATACAATCTTACCAAATAAGCAAAAGTTTATAAAATCACATAATGCACTATCACTAAGTTATTCTAAAAAAATAAACATTTATTGATCAAACTTTAATTCAATAATAATAAAAAATTGAACATAAATTGTAGTGTACTAGTCTCTTTAATATAATCCTTCCGTATAGTACGGACAATCTTTTCATGTTAAACTTGCATTTCTCTATCATATGACCCAGGAGACGAACCTACATTGTTACTTTGAGTCATTTGTTGGTCAATTTGTTTGGTAAATAAATTTGATAAAAAATAATAAATTTAGTGAATATATATGGTAAAGTAGGAATGTATTTGAAGTAAAATAAATTTATATTGTTGAGAATAATCGTTATATGAGATATAAATGATTCAAAAAGTAATGATATGAATTATAAATTTTATTTACATATGAAATAAATGATTAGTAGACATAAATGTGGGGGTTATTTTTACAAATTATAAACTTGTGAGTCAATTTTTGTATTTGAAAAATCCCAAATCATGTTTTTTGGAGAATTTGGATCTACTTGAAATCGCGTATCCAAACGCTAATTTCATCTCATAATTTTATATTGCGCTATAAAACCAGATGTCCAAACACCTACTAAGTTAGCTAAAAAGGATTAACATTCTCATTTTCATATTATTGTAATTCAAACACATTATTGGGACAGACTAATAAAAATATATCTAACACAAATTTTGATTTTCTCAACAAAATTCTACCTTAATGGATTTCCGAAAAACGTTCACTGGCAACTTTCTCGTTGAAGTGAAAATAGTTATTTCAACAGAATTCTACCTCTATGGTTCTGTAATATTAATTCAACACTTCAATCATACCACTGTTTGTTGAAGAATAAAAATGAAAAAGGCAAGGCTTCTTTTGCAATCAATTATATCCCAACTTAACCTGGAAAACCTTTAGTTGGATAGTTAAATATCAAACGGCAAGATGATTTATTAGTGTAGCAATGAAGTGACACATCTTTTAGTTTGATAGTTAAATATCAAACGGCAAGACGTATAGAATAGCTTGATGTTTTTGGCATACAAGAACATGTCAAAAGAAGAAATCTTGCAAACAACAACATAACAGAGATGTGCAAAACACCCAAAAAGGAAACAGATCGTGAAATTATTAAGCACTAGCTAACCATGAAGTAGCCACCGCTAGCAAAGGTAACTTCCTACGAACAGCGAGCCCATGGCATTCAGTCATGTCCAAATCTTCTTCTTTTGGTAATGCTAAATTGAACTTGTGCACAATCCTTGCTAATGCAAGCTCATTTATGATAATAGCAAAAGTAATTCCTGGGCAACCCCTCCTGCCTGCTCCAAACGGAATCAACTCAAAGTTTAGTCCTTTGAAATCAATATCACTATTCAAGAACCTCTCTGGTCGGTACTCCTCTGGATCGTCCCACAATAATGGGTCTCTGCCGATTGCCCAAGCATTAATAAGGACTTCAGTTTTAGCAGGTATGTGATAGTCTAGTAATTTTACGTCTTCCATTGATTCACGAGGAACAAGAAGTGGATTCGGAGGATGAAGCCTGAGGGACTCTTTGATCACTGCTTTGAGATACTGCATACTTCCTAAGTCATCCTCTGTTATCTCTGTTTTCCCTTGGCCTAATTCTCGCACTTCATCCTCTAACTTTTTCAGAACTCTTGGATGCCTTAAAAGCTCTGTCATTGTCCACTCTAAAGCTGTATACGTTGATTCTGTGCCAGCAACAAACGCATCCTATGCATTATAAAGAAACACGGGCTAACTCATCGGTGGCCCCCTAAACTTGGCACCAACTTTCACTTAGACACCTCAACTAGGCTTTGTTCATTTTAGACACCTCATGTGATATCCCGCTGTGTCATTTGACACTTTTTGCTGACATGACATAGCGAGTGTGATACACTCCTTGCCAGCGCGTGGAGAGCTTATATTTAACCTATTTTTATTTTATTTTTTTCTTCTTCTTCCCTATTTTAGCCACCATTTTCAAAACTTAAACTCCTAAACTCCTTCCATGGAGAAATAGATCTAATAGTGCTACAACACCAAGAGATTTCAAGCTTAAACAACTTTTCTTATTTTGTTGCCATTCTTCCTCCTTGAAATGTTTTGAAAAAAATCGAAATATATTTTTTTAAAAGAAAATCTAGGACGATCTAATAGGGAACTCTTTGTTTAGATTTGAATAATTTGATTTTATTTGAAGTTACAAGTAAGACGAATCAGGGGTTGGGGGGGGTGGGAGGTGGTGGAGAAGATGCATTGAGTGTGGGAGGGGTAGGGGTTGTGGACTGTGGAGAAGACAATCTGGTGGGGGAGGGGTTGAGGATAAGGGGTGGGGGGTGGTGGAGAAGACAACATAGGATGGGCTTGTAAGTGATTAATTTTTTAAAAAATATTATTTGGATAAAAATAGCCACGTGTCATTGGCCTTTTTTTTAAAAAACTCAAACTTCATTATTTAAAAATTATTTTCAATATATATGCCACATGTCTTTGTTTAATTCGTCATTTTGACACGTCATCGACGAGTGTGTTACACACGCCTTACATATTTGGCTGATTATAAAAAAAGTGTCAAAATGACACAGCGGGATATCACATGAGGTGTCTAAAATGAACAAAGCCTAGTTGAGGTGTCTAAGTGAAAGTTGGTGCCAAGTTTAGGGGGTCACCGATGGGTTAGCCCAAGAAACACAAAGAACAAAATTTACTAGTTTTTAAAAATAAATATTACTATGAAAATTAACATGAAAATATATACTCCAATTGACAATGTTTTTAACTATTCCCAAGTACATATCTGGACTAGTCAGAATATATAATTTACAAATGGTGCTGTTGTTTATGGATTACATACCGTCCTAGATAGAAGGAGGTTATGAATAAAACTTAGAAATCTAATAAATCAAGTAAACCCCTTGGCTGACTGGCTATGAGTGACTATAGTAATTAGTAAAGCAAGACACGCACCAAGGAAGGAATAAAGAGGGAAAATTTTACCAAAAGGATAGCTTTCAATGAATCTCTCTGAAGAGTATCACCAGTCTCCTTTCCATTCTGAATTTCCAGCAAAACACCCACGAAATCTATAGCTTCACCCACATTGCATTCTCCTTTCTTGTTCCTAATCATGCCTTCTTCAATGACGCTCTCTAGAAATGCGTCCAAATCTTTAGCTACTTTCTTCACTCTGCTATTCAGACCATTGATTTTATTGACCCATTTAAGCCATGGAATATAATCCCCAATGTTTAAAGTACCTGTTAGTACAAGAAGTTCTTCTAGGAGAGCCTTAACAGCTATTCCACTTTCCCCTTCATTATATGTCCTTCCTATGTTCACTCTGCTGATTATGTTATTAGTCATACAACTTAAAACATCTCTCAAGTCTATCTCAGAATCACACTGTTGACTAATTTTATCAATCATGTTTGATATTTCTTCTTCTCTCACACGACGATAAGATTGGACTCTTTTGTTGTTGAGAAGGTGAAGCACCGTAATGCTTCTAATATGTCTCCAGTATTCACCATATGGAGTAAAGGCCACGTCTTTAGATCCATAAAAGAGTCCATCAGTCATGCTAGATTTAGGTCTACCTGACCAAACAAGATCGTGAGTTTTCATGATATCGCGAGCAGCATCGACAGAGGAAGCAATAAGCACTGGCTTACTGCCAAAGTGAAGTAGCATGAGTGGACCATATTTTTTGGATAGTTTATGGAGAGAACGATGAGGAAGCAATCCAAGTTGATGGAGATTGCCTATGATTGGAAGCTTTCTTGGAGATGGAGGTGATAACCTCTTTTGTGTGTTTGAAGGGCTAAAGAAGCACTGATGAAGAAAGAAAGTGAAGGCAAGCAGAGGAACAAGCAGAAAATACTCCATTTTTGTTTTACAACAATACTTTGTGTTTGGCCAATGTTCCAAAAGTGCTAATTGGGAAAAATTACTTTTTTAGCTGTTGAAAAACTATATTTTGTTTTTGCTAGTATTCAAAAACACTTAATTTTCTCTGTGGAAGCTTGGCTGAACACTTCAACGTTCTATTATAAGCACATCTTTAAAGAACGCTTTTGATTTCCAAAGCGACCAAATAAACTATAAACATGGAAATATTAGTTCAATAATGAAAATACTTAGATCTTAAAAATAAATTAGTATATCCTTTTTTAGTAAACAAAAGAGGCCAGATATATTCTTGGTGGCTCCATCTGATCTAGATTACAGTTTTATCATTATTAAAACTTTGTTCACTTGTTAACAATCTCATACAGTAATAATGTATATATTTTTTTTAAAAGGAACAGATCATGATCTACAAATATCCTATATTTTATTCTCTGGTCCTCAACACCCATGTGAATTTTTCAAGATATCAACATAGTATAATAATTAATAATACCTGCTTCATAACATCTGAGCAGACTTCCCATTATTCGGTGGTATTTTTGGTGATAAATCACAAATTATCACTCGATACTAATTAGGTAACGTTCAGGACCTCTTGGTTACAACAAATAATATGGTTGATACTTATATAAAGTTCGATTTTTCGTTATAAATACAAACAGTTTAATGATATTAGTGCAATAAATACCTGATCTTTATTGTAAGACATATTTGCCAGTGGAACAGATACGGTTGGGCTTTAAAATGTGTGAATGGATAAATAAAGAGTTGTGACTTTTATTAAGAGTTGTAATTTTTATGAAAATTTGAGATTTTTTCGTAAGGTTGTAATTTTTGCGAAGGGTTATGTTTTTGACTTTTCCAAAGGGTTGTGATAAACCATAAGACACATTAAACAAATGTTCACACTACCCTTTGTTGTCTATAAATAGAGGATTTTTTTTCTTATTTTTCAACAACGAATTTCTGGACTTCTTCTTCTACTACTAAATATAGTATTCTAAGTGTATTTTTCTGTCATTGAGTGGTTCGTTGACACTGTAGTTTTAGATACTGATACATCGGTGAGTAAGATCATTCTATCCTTACAAGATATATTTCATTAACCTCATGTACTTAAGGAGAATAATTTCCTTAAGGACACCTTGTGCATTAATCAAGGGGCTTGATTATTTTTTTTGTGAAAAAACATTTTATATAATTTCTTATCTGTTTCAGATTCTATTTTCTTTATTGGTATTAAGTTTCTAATTTTGAAAATACTCTTTAAAGTTTGTTGTCTCTTACCAAGTTTTTCAAAATTATTGTTCTAAGTATCTTAGTAATGATACAACTTACACTGTGTTGGAATAGGCCATGACAGAGCTTCTAAGGCACCCTGGAGCCATGAGCAAATTCCTAAACGAAGCGAGGGAAATAACTAAGGCCAAAAATGAAATAGTAGCTCCGATTAAGGAAACTTTGGCATTGCATCCTCCGATTCCTCTGTTAGTTCCACGTCAAGTAAACTTTTCATAGCAGTTTTATTTCGTACTCTAGTTGTCATGTAGATTTATCTTTTAAATTGTTGATCTATGATATTATGTACGTAACAATGTAAAATGATAGAGTCTATCTAAATATTGTATTTATCAAAACAAAAAAATACAATACAATATAATACAATAATACAACACAATGTGATATAATGCGATATATTTTGAAGCAATAGGTAACAATCATTCTAACAAAATGTCAGTGTTCAAAATTATCTTGTTTTGGTGTCTGAGTATGATATACCTCTTTGTATGATCGAAACTCCAGAAAAAGAAAAAAAAAAGTGCTAAGTTAGATACAAGAATGTAAATGTGAATGTGATGATTGAGAAATTTGTTTTTAGTCTATATCAATTTTAAGAGAGATGTATATTTTCATATAATATATTTGAAAAGGACCTTTTTTTTATTCAATTTATAAGAGGTCACAAGAAATTCAAGAAAGCATGTGTGATTTGCTCCTAAATGGATGTGTTTCAATTACATTATATATATATATATATATATATATATATAATTAGATGTATCTTCTTAGCATATATTTGAGATACTTGTATCTGGACGTGCGAAATTCATATATCTGAAAATCAAAATATGATAGGAGCGACAATATTGAAAATTCACAAAAAGTTAAATAATTAATCTCTAAACTAGTGAAATTTGTGTTTTTTCTCTATAATATACATACTTATACGCCACATATATAATCAAAATATATAGATAGTGTACTATGAGGATATTGGTAAACTAGATAGTCGAAGGATGCATTTACGGAAGTTGTCCATTTCTTAAAGATTGAGTAAACCGGCTTTAATTAGTCAAATTCCTTTCTTGGGTATTTCTCTGGGCCAGAGGCAGACGAAATAATGGGCTTGACAGTTTGCTTCAAGTGGCCCATAAGTCCGCTATATTATAATAAATTGGGCTTTAAGAAGGAATGAAATATCAAGGTAGCCCAAATATCTAAGGTGTCCTGTCAAGTTTAATGATTTGGTTATGAAAAATTTTATTATGTAAATATGAGGTGACCGACAATACTTGTATTGTGCCAAGTGGAAAGTTGGGTCCCAATTCAGAAAATGGCCCAAATTCCTTGTTCTCTCTCTTCTTTTTAACGATTTTTTTTCACTTTTTTACTTCTTTTTCTTTGGTTTTTCTTTTCCAATCATTGTTCTAAATTTTATACTTCCATACTTTAAAATTTTTATTCATGTAAAATATGAAATCCAAAAATCTTTACATGATTCATTCTATTTCTAACAGTTTGATATTATTTTTTCATCTCGAAATTAATTATTTATATTACTAAAAATAGTTAGATAAAATTATTTGTTAATTTACAAAGATATAATTAATTACAATTTTTCTATTTTATTATAAAAATTATTTCTTTTTGAAAGTGTAAATAAAATTATAAAGTTAAAAAAAATAATTAGGGGTAAATTAGTAATATTAACAAATTAAAATTCATTTGGTTGACTCTTTTATTCTATTAATTCTTGTAACACACAAGAGAAAAAAAGAAGTTATAAAAGTTTTGTTTCACATTTTGAAACGCTTAACATAAAGAAAATTTAAAAAGAAAATCTTGAACAAGAAACACAAAAAATTAATATTAGCAATAATTATTGGATACATGCCACGGAAGTAGAGAATTTTACAAATATGAAAAGACAAGATAATTGTATGCTTCAAATACATTAAGTGGTTATAGAATAAACAAAAATAAAACATATTTGATAATTAAGAATTGGGTGGTTAAAATTGAAAATCTCAAAAAATAAATTAATGACTAAAATTTAAATAATTAAAATTAAATTGTGAATTTAAATGTAATAAATAATACCGATTGAATTTTAGTAGCTCAATTGGTTAATTATATGAATTTTTACTTTTTTGTGAGAGTTCAATTTATTTATTTTAGTTTCACTATCTTCAATCTGTTCGAATTTATTTTAAAAAAATTAATTTAATTTCATCTGACATATTACTTTAATTTTTGTGGGTGAGTTCCAAAGTTTCGTTCTATTAAGATAAAATTACACTAAGAGTTGACAAGCAAAAAAAGAAAATGCAAATAAGAAAGGAAAAAAGTAAAAGAAAAGATTAAAATTGAAAGAGAAAAACTAAGGAAATGAAACAAGTACAATATGGGCCCCACAATATACAAATGGCAGCCCAAAAAGGCCTGACACTCTGTGTGCCTATGCGTGGCAACGGGACTGGTAACGGCACTACCGGACCGAGACGGACCGAAACTGGGCACCATGGGCTGAAACCGTACCTGAACCAGTAATTCCAGAAATAATTAAGTATACTCGTCCCGGACCGGTACCGCATCGGAAACCGGGTCCCAATGGCTAGAATTAAAAAAAAAATTATTAAAATTTAAAAAATTAGGAACATTACTCAAATAATATTAAAACTTTTATAATTTTAAAGTTAAAATTTTTTTAAAGTTTTAAATACAAACTTTCAAACTTTAAAACTATAAAAGTTTAAATTTCACCCTTTAACAGTTTAAACGTTTGAAAATTTAAATTCAAACTTTAAAACTATAAAAGTTTAAACTTCACCCTTTAAAAATTTGAAAATTTAAATTCAAACTTTAAAACTATAAAAGTTTAAACTTCACCCTTTAAAAGTTTGAAAATTTAAATTCAAACTTTAAAACTATAAAAGTTTAAATTTCACTCTTTAAAAGTTTGAAAATTTAAATTGAAGACAATAAAAAAAAAAAAATTAAGGCGAATAGCCTATACTTTCATTAATATTAATTAAATAGTACAAGTTGAGTTACAAAATATTAGTAGAGTATTAAAAAATCTAATTTACACAGCCACCTTCTAGAAAGGGTTCTGTTTGAATTAGACCTCGAATTATTATACTCATACTAATAGACATTTAAATTTAATAGTTCATGCTACCAAGTAAAATCTTTTTTTAAATCTTTTAACATTTCTCTAGTAACATGCTCTGAAATTGGTTGATTAGCTAGTTCCTCCATTGCATCAATGTCGTCGTCACTAAAATATTGCATTATTTCATCAATGTCATTTTCAAATTTGGTCGGTAAAGGTGGACAACCATAACTCCTTCTCTCGCCATTAATCCAATGTCTAAATAGTACCGATATCTCCAAGCTATCTGCTGCTAATGAATATCTATGCTCTCCAATTTGATATCTTGCTGCACTAAAAGCGCCTTCCAAAGCTACTAAAGGTGCTTGAATAGCTAACACATCTCGAGCAACCGGTTAAAGTTTTGGAAATCCCTGGTCGCGATTGCTCTACCATTCTAGAAGATCAACAGTAGTAGGTTCTGTATTTTGATTAATATATGCATTAAAATCATTTCTATCATTATGAGAAAGTTCAAGATAACAATCTATCATATAATCAATATCATCTTCATTATTATATCTACTCCTAGAACTTTGAGGCTCTTCATTACGTACTGCATTCATTATATTAGAATTACACAAATCATACAATTTTCTAGCTTTAATTTTTATATTATCTTTAACATCTTGACAACTAGGTGTTTCATCATCTTCACTATCAATACCCAAATTAAAATAAATTTTATCAACCATTCGTGATGCACCTTTATCTTTGTAATGTGGGTTTAACAAACAAGCGGTTAAATAAATTTGAGGAATAGGAATAGAATATTTTTTAAATTTTTCAATCATTTTGTTAACATATTCTTCAAATCTTGGTTTATTTTTGAATTTATAAAATTTACTAGAAATAGCACAAATATTAGATAAAACAGAGCAAATAGTTGGATAATAAAGTGCAGATATTTTTTTTTTAGTTAAATAAAAAACTTTTAAGAATTCTATAAGTTCTTTTATGTCATTCCAATCATTATCATCAAGTCTATATATCATATTTGAATTATGAGCATTCCAAATCATTTGTAAAGGTTTCCTATATTCATAAGCGACTTCAAGCATTTCATATAAATAATTTTATCTAATACACACTGATTTAGGAATTTTTCTAGGTGGAAGATTAAATTCACGACAACGATTTTTAAAATCTCTGCGTCTAGACTTAACTTGACATTTAAAAATAAAATAACATGCAATTTCAACTTTTATGCAACCATCATTATACATTGTTATACCATCTCTAACAATCAAATTATATATGTGTGCAACACACCTAATATGAAAACCATCAATATAAATAGGGCAAAGAGACGATTTTAGTATTTCAACAGCAGTTCTATTATTAGAAGCATAATCTAACGTGACACTACTTATTTTATCACAAATTTCATAGTTTTGTAAAACATCTATAATTGTTTGAGCTATATAACTACCGGTTTTATGCATTTCACAACATTTATAACCTAAAATTCTTTTTTGCAGTGTCCAATTTTCGTCAATCTAATGTGCAGTAATAGTGAAATAATCACTACCATTTGCACTACGGCCCATATCAGAAGTAATAGCTATTTACAATTATTATAATAAAATAAACGACGAAGATATTGAAAATGTTGAGCTTGATAATCAAAGATAGCCTTTTTAATTGTATTTATAGTAAAACCTTTAAAATGTGGATTATACACAATTTGAATATAATGAATAAAATCGGGATTTTCAGCAAAACTAAATGGCAAACCCATAACAACAATCATTTTAGCTAATTCTTCAAAATCTTTTTCTCTACTATATGACCGTTGTATACTAGAGCCAGAAACATTAGAAGGATTTAATTGTGTTTGGACCATATTAGAGCCCTCTACTCCTACATTTTCATGAAGGTTGGTACCATTCTTTTTAGCTTCGGCTACAGCTTTAACATGCAAAAATTCATTTTTACAATATGACATTAAATGATTACTCAAATGTCCCGTCCCACCCTGTTTTCCTACAGTTTTATGATTCATTCTATGTTTACATTTATTACAAATAACTTGTGTTTTATCTTCATTTTGAGTCATAAATTACCACACAACTGATTTTTTAGCGCATTCTACCTTAATACTAGGATGCACGAGGGGAAAGGGAGCAGGACAACAAAAGGGAGTGGGAGGGGAAGAGGGATTGTGAGTGGGAGTAGCCGTAGCTGACTGAGTTTCATCATTATCATATTCATCAACATTATTATCAAAACTATCAATATAATCATTAACATTATCATATTCATCATCTTCAGGTAATTCCTCATCAAAATTACCAAACCTTCTTTGTAAATGTTCATGATAAGGATCTAATCCACTATTACTATCAATATTAAAAACACTTTCATCAACATGCGTATAATCATCCGTATTTATTCTTAATTGAGAAGTTTTTTTAGTTGTAGATTTAGAAGTACTACCGGTCTTTTTTATTTTTCTTGGATTTTGAGCTCCATAAATTAGTGATCGAATCAACTATTGTTGTTTTACCCTTCTCAACATTGTTTTTACCGAAATCCATATTCAAATATAAAAAGTAGTAAATTATATATAATACGAAAATGTAATGCAAAGTTTTAAACAAATAAATAACTAAATAAGTAGAGACTAGAGACTAATTACTCACAAAATAAATAATTAAATGCAAACAAATAAATAACTAAATGAAAAGTGAGTTGGAACGAATGTACCAAACGTCTACTTAAAAAAGTAGACGTGTATGACCGAAAGCCGAAAATTGAAAGTTGAATTTTGAAGCTCCAATTTCCAAAGACCAAATTTGTAATTTTAACGAGAATAAGAGATTAGAGAGTAGAGAGAGTAGAAGATTATATTTTTGTGAGTGAAAAGAATGAAAGATTGGGAGTATTTATAGTTAAAAAAAAGGATGAAAATGTAGTTTTTAGAAGGTTGGGGTATTAAAAAAAGTTTGGGGGGTAAGGAGGTGTAAAGGAGAGTTATGGGGGTGAAAGAGCCGTTGGTGGGGCCCAAAACCTGTTGCCCAACGGCTCTCAACGGCTAGTAAGATTTTTAAAAAAAAAAACGAACCGGACCGGGACAAACCGGGACTAACCGGTTAATCTTGGTTTCCATCCCGTTATCCCTCCTGGACCCGCTCATTTGGTTATGTATTAAGTCAAATATTGAAAGAAAAGTATTTGTTATGATATAATTACAAAAAAAAAAAAAAAAAAAGGTTATTAAGAAGAAGTTTATTTTTCCTTTTTTTTTTTTGTTGTAATTAAAAAATTTATAAGAAGACAAACATAAAAATTAAATGAGATATTAACATACATACAATTCCCAACTAATATTGCATAGTTTCCAAAAAATATAGAGTAACTTTCACATATAGCAAACACAAAAATTATATTTGTATGTTATAGCTATAATTTGCATAATTGTGTTCCATAGCAAACATAAATATGTCTATTTTGCTATACATATACAAAAGAAAACAGTTGTATATAATCTGTTTCTATCTCGGTATACATATACAAAAGATCAATTGTATAATCTGTGTTTGTATAAAGCGAGAAACAGAGAAAGACAAAAGAGATCTGGGCAGGAAAACATTTGTATTGTATAATTATAAGTGTATAGGACAAATATTTATGTATTTGCATGTATATATACAATTTTCTCTCACTTTAGACAAACAGAAACACGATTTATACATTTCTGTTTGTATAAGCGAGAGAGGGACTGGCGAGCGAGATCTGGGAGATGGGAGAGATTGGAACGAAAATATATGTATATATATAATTTTCTCTCGTTTTATACAAACACAAATGCATTTTATACATTTGCGTTTGTATAAAAGCTAGAGAGGCGAGGGAGAGAACGAGAGAGACGAGCGAGATTCACCAGGAGAGAGGCGAAATAACAACAGTTTGCTATGGAGTACAATTAAATCAAACTGTGTTTATAACATTTAATTTGAATTAATGGTTTGCTATTATATATAATTTTCCCAAAAATATATTTAACAAACCCTAAAATTCTGACGTTGTATAGACATTCCAGCAAAAACTAACTAAATAATAAGATATATATTTTAAAGATTCTCTTCTTGATTTCACGCTTGATATTTGTTTAAAATCTTATACTACTTTACTATTTCTAAAATAAAAGAAGTTGTCAATGTCACTAATTTCTTCAAGAAAGTGGTCGATATCATTATAAAATTTCTTTATGAAACTTGTCGAAACCATGAAGATTTTCTTTAGATATTTTGAAGTTTTCTTTTTTTACAAATATTTTAAAGCTCTGAAACACTAAAAATGAGTGATGTGTTTTTTTTTAATCATAATCACGAAATATAGCATATGCGGTTATATAATCTGATTTGGGTTTTAGTTTGGCGGGTCGCAAGGTATTATGGATCATTTTGAAATTGGTATTTTGGTCTGAAGTCGGATAATTTTGGACAGATTAGGGGAAATCTTAGTGGAAAGGTATATTTGATAAGTTCAATTACTGCAAGTGTAAAATTGACCAAATAATATAAGTGAGGATAAAGTCAAACAATAAAATAAAGTAGAGGGTATATTCAATAACAGTCATAAATCATAATCCCATAATTAATGGATGGCTTTGGGCAAAAAACTCGTCCCTAAATAACATATGTTTGTCGCTAAACCAGTTTAATGATTGATTAGCAATGAATTTCCAAATAATTGTGTTCATTACGGGGCATTAACAAATTTCGTAGCTAATCATTCCTATATTTTTTTTGTAGTGTGTAATCTGAACTCTTGCCGTGTAGAATAGCTTGATGTTTTTGGCATACAAGAACATGTCAAAAATAAGAAATCTTGCAAGCAACAACATAACAGATATGTGCAAACAAACATTTATTTCATATCGTGAAATTATTGACAACTAAACATTTATTTCATATCGTGAAATTATTGACAACTAGGTAGAGCATGGAGTAGCCACAGCAAGCAAAGGTGATTTCCTACCAACAGTGATCCCAGGGCATTCAGTCATGTCCAAATCTTCTTCTTTTGGTACTGCAAAATTGAAATTGTGCACAATCTTTGCTAATGCTAGCTCAATTACCACAATAGCAAAAGCAGTTCCTGGGCAGCCCCTTCTCCCTGCTCCAAACGGAATCAACTCAAAGTTTAGCCCTTTCACATCAATATCACTATTTAAGAATCTCTCTGGCCTATACTCTTCTGGATCATCCCACGACAATGGGTCTCTTCCAATAGCCCAAGCATTAATAATGACTTGAGTTTTACCAGGTATGTGATAGTCTAGTAATTTTACGTCTTCCATTGATTCTCGAGGAATTAGTAGTGGAGACGGTGGATGAAGCCTGAGAGTCTCTTTGATCACTGCTTTAAGATAGTGCATATTTCCTAAGTCGTCCTCTGTTATCTCTGTTATCCCTTGGGCTAATTCTCGCACTTCGTCCTCTAAATTTTTCATAACTCTTGGATGCCTCAACAGCTCTGTCATTATCCACTCCAAAGCTGTATATGTTGATTCTGTAGCAGCAACAAACGTATCCTGTGCATTATAAAGAAACACAAAGAACAAAATTTACTAGTTCTTAAAAAATAAATAATATGAAAATTAACAAAAGAAAAATATATTACCGTAAATGTTATAGAAAAAATATTCTGATTGACGAAGTTTTTAAGTATTCCCCAGTACATATATGTACTAGTCAGAATATATAATTTACAAATGGTGCTGTTGTTTATGGATTACATACCCTCCTAGATAGAAGGAGGTTATGGAGAAACCTTAGAAATTTATATCATGACTATAATACAAAGTTGAATCTTGATGATAGACACAATGGATTTACTGTTAAGGATATTGAAACTAGGGACATTCATTGAATATCCCATGTTGATTGTGGATTAACTGAACTAGAACCTATTCATGGAGAAGTAATAATGTCTGTAGTAGAATTGGCAGGACTATTGTCAATTATGCCTCGATTACACAAAAATATCAAGAAGAATAACCTCAGAAAATTTACTCAGAATAAAAAGAGGTTCACACAAGTGATAACGTAACACTTGTGTCTCACAAATTCTCCCCCTAACAAAACTCATAGAATGATGTCATCTTGCTGTGTAAGACAGATACGTAAAAGAAAATTAAAACAAGACACACACCAAGTAGGGAAAAATTACCAAAAGGAGAGCTTTCAATGAATCTCTTTGAAGAGGAAAACCAGTCTCCTTTCCATCCTGAATTTTCAGCAAAACACCCAAGAAATCTGTAGCTTCACCCGCACTGCACTCTGCTTTCTTGTTCCTAATCATGCGTTCTTCAATCAGGCTCTCTATGAATGCATCCAAATCTTTAGCTACTTTCTTCACCCTACTGTCCAGACCATTGATTTTATTGAGCCATTTAAGCCATGGAATATACTCACCAATGTTAAAAGTACCTATAAGTATAAGAAGTTCTTCTATGAGAGCCTTAACAGCAATTCCACATTCCCCTTCATTGTATGTCCTTCCTATGTTCACTCTGCTGATTATGTTATGAGTTAGACAACTAAAAACGTCTCTCAAATCTATCACTGAATTCGAAGAATCACACTTTTGCCTAATTTTTTCAATCATGTTTGATATTTCTCCTTCTCTCACACGACGATAAGATTGGACTCTTTTGTTGCTGAGAAGGTGAAGTACGGTAATGCTTCTAATTTGTCTCCAGTATTCACCATAGGGACTAAAGGCCACGTCTTTAGAGCCATAAAAAAGTCCATCAGTCATGCTAGATTTAGGTCTATCTGCCCAAACGAGATCGTGGGTTTTCATGATATCGCGAGCAGCATCAACAGAGGAAGCAACAATCACTGGCTTACTGCCAAAGTGAAGTAGCATGACAGGACCATATTTTTTGGATAGTTTATGGAGAGAACGATGAGGAAGCGATCCGAGTTGATGGAGATTGCCTATGATTGGAAGCTTTGTTGGAGATGGTGGTGATAACCTCTGTTGGGTGTTTGAAGGGCTAAAGAACCACTGATGAAGAAAGTAAGTGAAGAGAAGCAGAGGAACGAGAAGAAAATACTCCATTTTTGTTTTACAAATTATGTACCAACCTTAAGACTAACGTAGTTTAAATAGAGCTTGTTAAGGGCTTTGAGAGAGAAGTAACTTAACCACAGTTAGATAAATCAAATCTTGGTCGTTAAAATAATAATGTAATACCTGTCAAAAATCTAAATGCATGACCCGACGAAACGGAGAGAACACTGCTAGGATATTGAGTAACAATTTGTGTTTGATCGATCAATTTGAAAAACTTTTTTCCAATAGTAGAACAGTGTTTTGTTAATTGGCCAATGTTTCAAAAGTGCTGAGAAAAGGTACAATTTTAGCTAAACTGTATTTTATTTCTGCTACTACTCAAAACACTTATTTTCTCGGCGGAAGCTTTTGCCGAACACCTCAATTTTCTATAATAAGCAAATGTTGAAAAAAAATAAATTGACTTCCTTTGACCAAACAAGCTTTAAACATGGACAGTTTACATTCATCACATTACACTTTTACCAAAGTTTATTTGTTCAATAATGAAAGATTCAAATCTCAAAATAAATCAGTATAACCTAGACTATTTAATACCATATTTAAACATATATATTTGCCCACGTGGACATAAAAAATAATGCAAAATTATAAATAGTAATGTGTCCACGTGGGCACATATATACCTTTAGAATACACTATTAAATAGTTCAGGGGGTAAAAAATACTCTATTAAATAGTCTAGGGAGGTAATAAGTCCTCGTGAAAGTTTAGTATCGCAATAGCAAATTCGATCAAAGTTGGAGTATTTTTCAGACCCTTATCCCTATAAATTATATTGAGAAACAAAGAGAGTAAAAGAAATAAGGGATCGTTTGGTAGAGTGTATTGGAGAAAATAATGTTTGCATTAGCTTGATGTATTATTAGTACCTTGTTTGATACACTTTTCTAACCTATGCATAACTAATGCTTGTATTAGTAATACACTCTATTGTGTATTGAAGAGTGTATTACTAATACCATCTATTAGTAATGCAATGGGTTCAAGAACATTATTAAAGACACAATTGCCCTAAAACTTTTGTTATATCCTTTCCACTATATTTGTGGAGGGTATTTTTGTAAACAAATATATTTTCTAAAAAAATTATGCAATGCATAATATTTTTGGTACATCAAACCAAACATTGCATAAAAAAATCTCATCATAACTAATGCAAGCCTAAGTAATACAAGCATTACTAATACATTATATTTTACATTATTCTTACACACTGTACCAAACGACTCCTAAGTTCATAGACCTATATATTTTGTAACTTTACTTGAATAAAATTTGAACGTCTCTGGAGAGTAAAAGATCAACAATGTTGTATTTTTATTTTGGAGCTTTTATTTTGCGTGGTTTAGATGTGATATGCAAAGATCCTAATTAAGGAGGGAAAATAATACTCTCTTTCCCTCCATTTTTATTGTACTATATAAAAGTTTATCTTTATTTTAATTTTGTTTCATTTGATTTCATTTGCAAAGTACACAGATTGGCCCACAATCCACGTGTTAAAAAATGAATGAAGCCTCACACAACTTTGATTGGTTGAGCCTCTACCATGATAAATTTTTCTAGAAGGATAAGGTGTGTTTCAAATAATTGTGTTGACTACGCTTCATTAGTAAGGATAGGGTGTGTGTGTCAAAAATGCTCTTAAACTATATGAAAGGAACAAAAATATTTTTCGTTTATAGTTTGGCTCAAAAATGCCCTTACCGTCAATACTTTGGTCCAGAAAAGCCCATATAGTTTCTAAATGGGTCAAAAATGTCCTTTCCTGAATAAATATATTATTTTTTTCCTTTTAAACACATCTTCTTCCTAATTAAAATATTATTAAAGAACCATGCTCTTGTTTTCTTTCTTTTAAAATCACTTTAACAAATAAAAATGTAGGAAATATTTGTTTTCTCTTAATCTCATTTTATCAATTAAAATAGAATAATTTCATGTAGCCTTTTGATATATAATATATGTCATATATAAAATATCATAATATATCCATCATTAATTTATATTTATATAACAATAAAAATAATTGTAAAAAAAATAAGAAATATTTTCATTTTTTATTTTTTTCTGAATTGAAGTAAGATAAACATTTCCTAATTTAAAAAAAAATATTATTAGAAAAAAGAATGTTTATTTATTTAGAAAATGAGCATTTTTGACCCATTAAATAACAATAAGGGCATTTTTGGACCAAAATATTGACGGCAAGGACATATTTGGACCAAACTACAAACGAAGGACATTTTTATTCTTTTCGCATAGTTTAAGGACATTTTGACCCTTTTCCCTTAAAAATAACACGCACTTCATAATTTCTAAAAATAAATATTTTTTACAAAATATTTTCCACAAATTAAATACGGGTGGAAGGTGTGGAAAAGATTATGCTTTAATCATGTTAATGCATACATTAAAAACTTTACATTGCCAATACGATGATTTGACATGTATTAGTTATACATGGCATAATATCAAATAGAATGTATAATGCTTGCATTAGTTATATATAAATTAAAATTATACACTATAAAATAAGATATTGATAATACATAAAGCTATGTGTATGCATAATTTATACTACCAACAACCCTAAGGATGCAAAGAGAACCCAAGGATATTATCATTATCTCCTCTAGTTAAATATATACGAAAAACTTATCAATTTACAACTAAAAGCATCATTATTAGTTTTGATAAACTCATCCCTTTCAACTTCTCAAATAATAATATCCTCAAGAAAGAGGTCGACACCACTATATATTTGTATCTTTTTCTCACCAAAAGATTTTTTCTTTAGGTATACTCTAAAGCTCTGATAGAATAAAGAATTGAATAATTTGTTTTTAATCGTATAAAGAAGAAAGTGGTCTCCATCACTATATAATTTCTTCAAGAAATTGGTCGATATCACAACGTGAATTCTTATTTTCATGCAAAAGATCTTTTCTTTAGGTATTATGAAGCTATGAAAGAATCAAGAAATGCGTGATTAGTTTGATCATGATCACGAAACATGATATAAACATCTCAATCCTTAGAACTCTCGTCATTTTAAAATAGATCTAGGCAAATTATAATTATATTAATTTTTAAAAAATAAAATATAAAAAAGATGTATTCATGGAGAAAACTTGCAAGCTATAGTCTTCGTTGATCATAATAAGACTAGTACTCCCTCTGTCCCTAATTATTTGTCTACATTTCTTTTTGAGTTGTTCCTAATTACTTGTTCATTTTGACAAATCAAGAAAGGATAAATTTTTTTATCTATTATATCCTCAATTAATTACTTTGAAAAAGGTAGAACTTCTTGAAAATCGTAAGTTTTTAATTCATCAACTTCATAATTAATAGAGGTAAAATGATAAACTCACTATGTCAATTATTGTTTTCTTAATAGTTGTATAGCTGTTATATTAACTTAAAGCCCCGAATTTAGATTTTTTGGTATCTCGGTACTCCTCGCTAGCTACAACAAAAACAAAATGGATCTCCCCTGCTATTTTCTTTTACTTCCTCTGTTTTTTTTCATTTTCTTTCTTCATAAATGGCTTTTTACTAATTTCAACATTTCAAAAAAGTTACCACCATTTCCGAGAAAGCTTCCCATTATAGGGAATTTGCATCAACTCGGTCTGCATCCTCACCGTTCTCTCCATAAGCTATCGATAAAATATGGTCCAGTCATGCTACTTCACTTGGGCAGTAAGCCAGTGCTTGTTGCTTCTTCTGCTGAAGCTGCTCGTGATATCATGAAAACTCACGATCTCATATGCTCAAGCAGACCTAAATCTAGAATGGCAGATTAACTCCTTTATGGCTCTAAGGATGTGGCTTTTAGTCCTTATGGTGAATATTGGAGACAAATTAGAAGTGTCACTGTGCTTCACCTTCTCAGCAACAAAAGAGTTCGATCTTATAGTGATATCAGAGAAGAAGAGACATCAAATATGATTGAAAAAATCAAGCAAGGATGTGATTCTTCGAGTTCAGTGATAGATTTGAGAGACGTTTTCAGTTGTATGACTAATAACATAATTAGCAGAGTGGCATTAGGGAGGAAATATGATGAAGTGAATAAAAGTGGGATGAATGCTAAGGCAATCATAGAAAAACTTCTTTCACTTTTAGGTACTTTTAACATTGGGGATTATATTCCATGGCTTGAATGGGTCAATAGAATCACTGGTCTTGACACTAAAGTGGACAAAGTGGCGAAAGAGTTGGATATATTTTTGGAGAGTGTGTTTGAAGAACACATTATTAGGAACACAAAAGGAGAATACCACGCGGGTGAAGCTAAAGACTTTGTGGACGTTTTGTTGGAAATTCAGAATGGAAAGGAAATTGGATTTATTCTTCAAAGGGATTCATTGAAGGCTGTCCTCGTGGTAAGCATCGTGGCAGTATGTGCAAAAGAGGTATACTTGCAAGCTCGGCTTAATCTTTTTCTTAATATTATTAATTGTGTTCCCTTTTAATACACAGGATTCATTTGCTGCTGGTACGGACACAACACATACAGCTCTAGAATGGACAATGACAGAGCTTTTGAGGCATCCAAGAGCCATGGAAACATTACAAAATGAAGTGAGGGGATTAGTCCAAGGGAAAGCGGAGATAAAAGAGGATGACTTGGGAAACATGCAGTATCTGAAAGCCGCAATCAAGGAGAGTCTTAGGCTTCATCCACCGATTCCACTATTAATTCCCCGAGAATCAATTAAAGATGCAAAATTACTAGGCTATCACATACCTGCTAAAACTCAAGTGATTATCAATGCTTGGTCAATTGGAAGAGACCCGTTGTTGTGGGAAAATCCAGAGGAATTCCGACCAGAGAGGTTCTTGAATAGTGATATTGATGTCAAAGGACTAAACTTTGAGTTGATTCCGTTTGGAGTTGGCAGGAGAGGCTGTCCAGGAAGTACTTTTGCTATTATGGTGAATGAGCTTGCATTAGCAAGGATTGTGCACAAGTTCAATTTTGCATTACCAAAAGAGGAGGAGTTGGATATGAGTGAAAACACTGGCATCACTATTCGTAGGAAATCACCTTTGCTAGCAATTGCCACTCCATGTTCTGATTAATTAGGATCAGTTTTCTTTCCATCTCCATTTCTTACAGTTGTATCCAAAGCCATAAATAAATGTCGAAACACTTTAGTTTTTCATTTACCGTTAATTGTTTCACTTAATTTCTTTTTAATTTTGTGCCATGTTAATCAGTACTATATTACATTAGCTATTAAATTTATCCGCATTTGATATTTTGCCCTTGTCCAATTGAAGTAGGACATTGACTATATCATGACTACTTTGTTATCAAAATTTGACCTTTTTTTATCATCCATTATACTGCGTGAGAATGCACCCCAAGTCCTCTGCCACAAAATTAAATAACATCAACATTTCACAAGTTAATTATGATAACATGACAAGAAAAGAAATACTAGCAAGAATCGCAAAATAGCTGCCTTATCTTCTGTTATCTCCTATATTCAGGTTAGTTAAAATACAGAAACAGAAAAAAAGATGAAATAGACAGAATGTTTTGAATCCGAGTCCACAGAAACCACTGTATTCTTTAAGAAATTTAATCCCCTCACTGTACCCGAGATTGCAGATTAATTCCTCCCAAGATAAAACGGATTAACCTGTTAGAGAAGTAGTGGTACCTCAAACTTCAACAACTTCAGCGAACGCAAGAACAGCAACAAGAGCACACACAGACTCAGTCGATCGACAATTTTGTTTATGTAAGAAAATGTATGCAGATAGGAAAAATTTTCAGCGTTTGAAAAACGAAAACGACCTCTTATTTATAGCCATTTGCAACAAGGAACATGTATGTTCAGACAAATCTGTTCAGACCCATTTTTTTCAGAATGTTGTGTCTTTTGGGAAAAGTAACAACTTTTCGGAAGGAACAAATCCTTTCAAACGGATTTACCGTTACGCGCGAATTTCAAATAATTCGTTGCGAAATTAATTATGTTATTTAACTAACATTCTGAATTAATTTATAAG
Organism: Solanum pinnatisectum; assembly: GCA_035578085.1. Classification (NCBI taxonomy): domain Eukaryota; kingdom Viridiplantae; phylum Streptophyta; class Magnoliopsida; order Solanales; family Solanaceae; genus Solanum; species Solanum pinnatisectum. Next base: position 45,630,729 of record CM069078.1, on the reverse strand, counting down.
AGAAAGGAAATCAATTAATGAGATTGATTAAATAAATTTTGTCCAAAAATATTATCAATCAAATCATTTGCCAAATCCAAATCCGAAGCCGAAGTTGAGGCCGAGCGAGCAACGACGACAGCGTGAGGGGGCACATTCTTCTTAACCCTTTAAGAACTAAAGGAAGTGTTTCCTAATATAAGGACAACAATTTCCTTTCTTCTACCAATATGGTAAAAATGACTTTTCATTTGCACTTTGCAATGACTTTTCATTTTTCCTCCAAAATTGGTTCCCCCACTTTCCATTTTCTCTTCTTATTTCCCATTCACACCTTGCTAAACCCAACAGTCCCCCAAATGAATGGGGAATGGCTATAGTTAAAACATATGCATGAAAAACTTGTGTGTCTTGTAAGTAAGAGTTAATCGCATCTGGATAAGTAGGTTTCCCTTTAAACTTTCCATAGTAAACATATATCGGATATACTCGGTCAATCGGTAGATTTGATATCTTTGAACTGTTGAGCTTTGGTGTATACCTAGACAACATAAGTCACACAATCAACCTTTGAACTATTTTTGGTTCTCATTGTTTTGTTCGTTTCAGCCATGAACACATCTCGATTAATAAGTGCTTAGAGAACTGGCCTTACCGGATTCTCCTTGAAGCGGCTTACACTTCATACTTACATAGGTGGTTTCTAATTGTGTTATCCCGTAGATACTCTATTTGATATACCCTGTATCAAACTTATAAACCATTAAAAAGTCCTTATGCCTTTATCCTGGTTACTGAACATTGTCTCATCATGAGAATGGACCATAAAATAAGTTTTGACAGTGTTGAACCGTCATCTATGACTTTGTTTGATCTCCTTGAACCTAGATCTTGGATCTCCAGTCTTCTAGGTAGAGTTACTGCCACGATGACTTGTTCTCGGCCATAGTCCCATTCCCGTCGATGATCTCTCAACTCCCTATCTAGTTAGGCCTTTTGTAAGTGGATCCAACACATTATTCTTTGACTTTACATAATCAATTATGATAATTCCACTAGAGAGTAGTTGTCTAACAGAGTTATGTCTTCGTCTTATGTGACGAGACTTCCCGTTATACATAACGCTTTTTGCCTTTCCTATGCTGCTTAACTATCACAGTGTATGCATATAGGGGCCATTGGTTTCGGCCAAAACGAAGTATCTTTTAAGAAATTCTGGAGTCATTCAGCTTCTTCACCTGCCTTGTCTAAGGAGATAAATTCAGACTCCATTGTAGAGCAAGCTATACATGTTTGTTTGGATGATTTCCAAGATATTGCTCATCTACCAATAGTGAAAATATATCCACTTGTGGATTTCGTTTTAGTTGACATAGTTATCCAATTTGCATCACTCTATCCTTCAAGAACTGCTAGATATTTGTTGTAATGCGAAGCATAGTTTTGAATGTCTTCTAAGTACCCCAAAACTCTCTTCATTGCCAACCAATGATTTTGATTGGGATTACTTGTGTATCAACTCAGTTTACTTATAGCGCAGGCTATGTCTGGTCGTGTACAATTCATGACATACATCAAACTTCTCAATACTCTGGCATAATCCAATTGGGACTGACTTTCACCTTTATTCTTAGCAAGATTAAAGTTCACATTAATTGGGGTCTTTTCCTTTTTGAAATTCAAATACTTGAACTTTTCAAGTACCTTTTGAATATAATGAGATTGAGACAGTGCTAGACCGTTGAGAGTTTTGTGAATCTTTATTCCTAATATCAAATCGGCTACTCATAGATCTTTCATATCAAACTTACTAGCAAGCATACGCTTAGTAGCTTTTACATTGGCAATGTCCTTGCTCATTATCAGCATGTCATTCACATATAGGAATATAACGACTTCCTGATTCGGAGTGTCTTTAATGTAAACACATTTATCACACTCATTGATCTTAAATCCATTTGACAACATGATTTGATCAAACTTTGCATGCCATTGTTTTGGTGCTTATTTTAGTCCATAGAGTGACTTAACAAGTTTGCATACTTTCTTTTCTTTACCGGGAACTATGAAGCCCTCAGGCTGTTCCATGTAGATCTCTTCCTCCAGCTCTCCATTGAAGAATGCGGTTTTAATATCTATTTGATGGATTTCAAGACCATATACTGCAGCTAGGAAATTAACATCCGAATTGATGTAATCCTAATCATTGGCGAGTATGTGTAAAAATAATCAAGACATTCTTTCTATCTAAAGCCTTTAACAACAAGTCTTGCTTTATATTTGTCAATAGTTCCATCATCTTTCATCTTCTTTTTGAAGATCCATTTTGAACCTAAGGATTTGTTCCCTGGAGGAAGATCAACCAACTCCCAGGTATGATTGCTTAAGATTGATTCAATCTCACTATTGACAGCCTCCTTCTAAGAGGTTGAGTCGCTAGACAATATCGCTTCCTTAAATGTTTGAGACTCACTTTCAAAAAGGAATGTTACAAAATCAGATCCAAATGAAGTAGTTGTCCATTGACGTTTATTGCGCCTTGGACTCTCTTTATTGGTTTCATTCTCTTTAGTTCTTCTCGAGGTTTTTTAGACCCCCCCCCCCCCCGCCCCCACTAGATTACTCAAGTCTAGTTTTATACGGATAGATATGTTCAAAAAATTCAACATTATATGATTCCATTACCGTATTATCATGAATATCCAGATGTTCGGACTTATAAACCAAAAATCGACATGCCTTACTATTTGTGGCATATCTAATGAATACACAATCCACAATCTTTGGCCCTATTTTTACTCTCTTAGGTATAGGAACCTGGACTTTGGCTAGACACCCCCACACTTTGAAATATTTCAAGTTGTGTTTTCTACCTTTCCATTTCTCATATGGAATAACATATGTCTTCGTATGAGACACTCTATTGAGTATTCGATTTGCTGTAAGGATAGCTTTTCCCTACAAGTTTTGTGGTAAACATGAACTTATAAGTAAGACATTCATCATTTCCTTTAAAGTTTGGTTTTTCCTTTCTGCAATTCCATTAGATTGGGGAGAGTAAGGAGCAGTAGTTTGATGGATTATTCCATTTTCCAAACATATTTCTACAAATGGAGATTCATATTCTCCACCTCTATCACTTCTGATCATTTTGATCTTTCTATCCAATTGATTTTCGACTTCAGTTTTATATTGCTTAAATTCGTCTATTGTTTCATCCTTACCATTTAGCAAATAGGCATAACAATATCTAGTGCAATCGTCAATAAAAGTTATGAAATACTTTTTCCCACCACGTGTTGGTGTTGATTTGATGTCACAAATGTCAGTGTGAATCAACTCTAAGGGATATGAATTCCTTTCAACAGATTTATAAGGATACTTAACATACTTAGATTCAACGCAAACATGACATTTTGATTTATTGCACTCAAATTTAGGCAAAGCATTTAAGTTAATTAGTTTTCGCAATGTATTGTTATTAACGTGTCTCAAACGTTCATTCCATAAACATTTAGACTCAAGCAAGTAAGAAGAAGCAGAATCTTTATTCATATCAACTGTAATTACATTGAGTTTAAAGAGTCCCTCAGTGAGGTAACCTTTTCCTACATATATCCCATTCTTACTCACTATAACTTTATCATAAACAAATACACATTTGAATCCGTTCTTAGTCAGAAGTGGTATAGAACTAAGTTCTTGCGCAATTCCAGAACGTACGAGACCCTGTTTAAAGTCACCACCTTGCCCAATGTCATCTTTAAGAGGACCTTGCTTGTTCCTTCCACCTTTACAACAACGGAGTTTGCCATAAACAACTTCTCGTCTGCTGGTGCTGAAGTATATGATGCAAATAATTATTTGTTGGCACAAACATGGCATGAGGCGCCAGAATGAATCCACCATTCTTTTGGATTTCCAACCAAGTTGCATTCTGAAAGCATTGCACAGAGATCGTTCATTTCTCCTTTGGATTCAGACAAATTTGATTGATCCTTCTTCTTGTCCTTCTTGGGACCTCGACATTCAGTAGTCTTATGACCACGTTTGCTCTGATTAGGCGAACATTGAATTTTTTCTTAGGAGGATTGCTTTTTGGACCAAATGCTTTCTTTCTTTTCTTTGATTTTGTGGGATCTTCTTCAACTATATTTACTCCAGATGAATTACCACGCGACCTCTTTTCTACGGCCTTGTTATCCTCTTTGATTATCAGCCTTACCATAAGATCTTCAACAGTCATCTCCTTGCGTTTATGTTTCAAGTAGTTTTTTAAGTCCTTCCACAATGGAGGTAACTTCTCAATAATGACAGCCACTTGAAAAGCATCATTCACAACCAATCCTACATTAAAGATTATGTGAGTATTAATAATAGATTTAATATTTTCAACATAGGTATTAAATAAATTTATACCCTCAGCAAGGAAATCATGGATTATGACCTGCAATTCTTGAACTTGGGTGACGATGGTCTTACTGTCTATCATCTTATAGTCCAGAAACTTTGCCACAATGAACTTCTTAATTTCGACATCCTCTGTTTTGTACTTCTTTTCTAAAGCATCCCAGAGTTCTTTTGAGGTTTTGACATTACTGTACACATTGTACAGATCATCTTGCAGGCCATTCATAATATAATTTTTACGCAAAAAAATTGAATGTGTCCATGCTTCTGTTACCAAGAATCGTTCTTCAGGCGCGTTTCATCCGACATAATATGAACGTTCTCATTAATGAACCTCTGCAGACTCAACGTAGTCAGATAAAAGAACATCTTATGCTGCCATCTCTTGAAGTCGACTCCAGAAAACTTTGCAGGTTTCTCAGCTAGTGCTAGGGCAGCAGTTGAACGATTGTGTGCAACCGATGTTGTTGCAGCACTTACTGTTCCAGCATTTACTTAACTTGAATTAGTCATTTTTTCTGTCACAAATAGCAGACAATTTTAATATGTGAAATACTAACAGTAAAGAATAAATCCTTACACAGACTATTTTTGATTTAACGATAAAGTTTTATGTTCTTTTAATCGTTAATCGAATGAATTTTAAAAATTCAAACAGATTTAGTGTTTGAAAAATGAAAACGACCTCTTATTTATAACCATTTGCTGCAAAGAACGAGTCTGTTCAGACAAATCTGTTCAGACCCCTTTTTCCCAGAATGTTGTATCTTTTGGGAAAAGTAACGACTTTTCGGAAGGAACAAATCCTTTCAAACGAATTTACCGTTACGCGCAAATTTCAAATAATTTGTTGCGAAATTAATTCTATTATTTAACTAACATTCTGAATTAATTTATAAGAGAAAGGAAATCAATTAATGAGATTGATTAAATAAATCTTGTTCAAAAATATTATCAATCAAATCATTTGCCAAATCCAAAGCCGAGCGAGCGACGACGACGGCGCGAGGGGGCACCTTCTTCTTAACCCTTTAAGAACTAAAGGAAGTGTTTCCTAATATAAGGACAACAATTTCCTTTCTTCTACCAATATGGTAAAAATGACTTTTCATTTGCACTTTGCAATGACTTTTCATTTTCCCTCCAAAATTGGTTCCCCCACTTTTCATTTTCTCTTTTTATTTCCCATTCACACCTTGCTAAACCCAACATCTTCTCCTCCTCCCGATATAAAGGAATGCCCATCCTTCGGGGCCTGGTATGTCCAACCCACGCTATATAGAGGCGGAAGAGTAGCAAGACTGAAGAAGTGAATGACTACTCGAAGAGGCAGAGGGCGAAGAGGGAAATGGAAATAAGGCGGAAGGAAATACGATGCACCTATAACTCTTGAATTAGAAGTAATTCAAGTACGCGGGACATGTAGAAGAGTTGAGTTAATCAGGCTTGACAATTAGGAGAAGCAAAACGAAATTAGGATTTGGATGAAAAAGAAGCAAAAAGCACTAAAGCGTAATTAGCTACAAGATTATCTGAAGAAATGGTCAAGGAGTACACCGCGTTAATCAAGAAAATACATGACAGATCTCAATTATATTACTTTTACTTAAAAAAGATAAATAAATGTTGATGGGGCAAACTTGCAAGTTAGCGTCTATAGACTACAGAGGGATCAATAATTCAACTAGCAGATGTTATGTCACAGTGTATATAACTTAAACTTGTTCTATAAGTTGGTCGGGATTCTAACAACACTAGAAGTTGCCCTATTGACAAAATTAAGTTTTAAAAAATGATATTCCTTCCTCAAAGTCAAATGTATCTCTAAACCTCTTAAAAACTTACCTCCTTCTCCATCGAAACTTCCAGTAATTGGAAATCTCCATCAACTAGGCAAGCACCCGCATCGCTCCCTCCAAATGCTGTCCAAAAAACATGGTCCCTTAATGCCTCTTCAACTAGGCAAAATTCCAGCGCTTGTTGTGTCCTCAGCTGATGCAGCCTACGAAATATTGAAAACTCATGACTTAATTTTCTCAAACAGGGCTAAAACAAGCATCCACGTAAGAGTGCATTTGAAAAACCCGAGTTTTATTAGTTTGGTTTGGCCGTTTGGTTAATAAATTTAAAAATTTGACACAAATAGTTTGGTTCGATATTTAAAAATCTGAATCGAGCTGTTCATGTACACCCCTAGTATATTATATACGATCTATGTAAGAGTGCACTTCAAAACAAAAGAAACACAAGATTACAAAAAATATCAAATAGCTAATTGTGTTAATTAACTCCAGAATTATCTGAAGAAATGGTCGACGAATACCCTACATTTCCTAACTGCTACTATTGATATTAATTTATTAGTTTGTCTACTAGGTTATTTTGTCTTGACATTTATGTACTGACATGAAATTTCTCTCTTTCTGTACATAAATTTTTTGTCCAAGAGTTTAAGACGACAACATAGTCACAAAGACTTCTTGCTAGAGGCCACAAAGTTGGTTTCTAATAATAATAATAAATAAAGATATAATAGTCAATAAATCTATATAATTTCTTGACCAATAACCCACGTTCTGTCTCATCCACAAAAATACTGCTTATAAAATTACGCATACAAACAAGGGATGAATATTAAAACGAAAAAATTTAGGATAGGTTGAGGGTAAAACAAAAGAATATATATTTGGTACGTATAGTTTTAGTGAGTCGGGTTAATAAAATGATTAAAATGGGCAGCTTTTTATTTCTTATAATTGGCTTGAAATAAAATTTTCATATCAAGCAAAATTAAATGGAAAAAACATTCAATTGATTTAGTTGCACGACTCTAATTAGCCACCAAACGACCACTAATCTCTTTTGAATGGAGTACTATGTGGAAGATTTTGATTTACTTAGTTAAACTCGTCAGTCATCATGCCCTCCAAAGAATACCTGCCAAACTAACCCTTAATTAATTATAATATGATTGAGAAATATTCACTCCTCTTAATTAACGTAAAGCTCGACGCAAAAAAGGCCAAAGGCAGCAAACAATCTAAAATGAGTTTCACTTTCGTAAAACTTGTAGTTTACCGCCTAATTTCAAGGACCAGCTTGTACAAATAACGTTTCTCTTTTTATCTATTTCTGATAAATCATCGACTCGACTTGGTAGACAATCTTAACAAAAGAAATTTTCTGAAGAAGCTTTAATTAGTTGTTTAACCTTGCAAACAAAGTTTCTCAATTATTATGTAATTCATGTCCATATTATTAAAGTCTCTCACTGCCAAGTGCTAACCACCCTTGTCGATATGCGTATTATCAATTTGAATTAGTCCGGTTCCTTCTTTCAGATATTAATTTATTTCAAAGTTGTTATGCAATACGTAATATGACCAGAAAAATCTTCTTGAAAACTATAGAATACTTGAATAATGTCTATATATCATTGAAAAACAAGAGTAGATCATTTTCTCCTTAAAACATCTGACGTTTTTAGCTACGTATCAACTAGGATAATAGAAGTTTAATCATTATTGTTGGACCCACGAAAGTTAAAACAAACATTGATTGGCAAATATTATTTCATTATTCACAATAACATTTCAAAAGCCTACATATAAAATCCCAGGGGAGGCTCTATTCATGTAAAAGTAAGCACTTGTTTTGTGCCTCAAAATTTGAGAGGCTTAATTTTTTTAGTAATATTAAAATATTATAAATATTTATAAAAATAAAATAAAAATTATATTGACCTTTTAGTTTAATACTACAATTTAAAATCTTTTTATTTTTTATTTTTTATTAAATTTTAAACTTTGTGTCAAGTCAAAGTAAATTAACAAATTGAAAAGGGGAAAGTCCATTTTTTTCATATAAAAACAAAGATTCAACTTTGCATCTCAAAATAATCTTTTAAGAACTATATTACAGTATCAACTTTTCATCTTAAAACCATTTAGAAGAATATACTTTAAAGTTTAAATAAAAAAATATTAATTATTATTCAAAAATTTAAGAACTTCAATTTATTTTTGACTTAAGGCCACCAAAATAAAACTATCATGTGCACTGAAGATGTGCTATGTCATATAAATTTGTTTGTATATGTTTTTAATTAATACAATCATATTAAAGAAATTAAGCTAACCAACCCACGATTAAGGTGGAAAGAGAGGAGGAAGGTGCAAACCGGAAAAAAAAAATTGAAAAATGAAACATAGGATGTTGTTTTAAAATGAAAAAACACAAAATCATGCACTTGACTGTGTCTACAAAAAAGTTAAAATTTCCAATTTAATATACACTATATAATAGTCTTCTTCAGAAATTCAAATTTGTGTTAAAACTTCAATCTCAATTCCCCTAACATCCTTTTGTTCTCCATTTTGAAACCAAACACAGACAATATGTTCACCTCCTTACAATGGCTAGAAAATTGTTCCAATTTGTCTTATGTTTTAGCCCTTTCACTACTCATTTCCTTTGTTGTTATGAGTCTCCTCACGACTAAATCTATAACCAAAAAAAATCTCCCCCCTTCCCCTCCAAAACTACCATTAATTGGTCATATGCACAAACTAGGTGTGTATCCTCACCACTCTTTACACAAATTAGCTCAACAATATGGACCTTTGATGTTCCTTAAACTCGGGAGCGTAAATACTCTTGTTGTTTCCTCAGCTGAGGCAGCTTCCGAGATCATGAAAACACATGACCTTGTTTTTTGCGACAGGCCTAAATCCAATGTCAACAAGAAACTTTTGTACGACTTTAAGGATGTGTCTGTCGCGCCTTATGGTGAGTACTGGAGACAAATGCGAAGTATATGTGTACTACAATTGCTTAGTACAAAAAGGGTTCAAGGTTTTCGCGTTGTGAGGGAAGAAGAGACTGCCTTGTTAGTCAAGAAAATTAAGGAGAGGTCACCAGAGGCAGTGGATTTGAGTGAATTTTTTATGACACTTACAAATGATATTGTGAGTAGAGCAGCTTTTGGGAGGAAATATAGTGGAGGGGAGAGTGGAGAGAAGTTTAGGAAATTGATGAAGGAATTTGTGGGAATATTAGGTGGATTTGATATTGGGACTTTTTTACCCTCACTTGCATGGATTGATAGAGTTAGTGGTTTAGAAGCAAAAGTGGATAGAGTTGCTAAGGAGATGGATGAGTTTCTTGAAGGAGTAGTGGTAGAACATTTAGATAGTCATAAAAGAGTGAAGGAATTGTTGGGGGACAAGGTGGAAAATGAAAATAGAGAGGATTTTGTTGATGTTTTGCTTGGGATTTACAAAAAAAACATGGTGGATGGCTTTTCTATTGACAGAGATGGCATCAAAGCTCTCATTGTGGTGAGTTCTCTCTCTCTTTGTGCGCGCTTTCTACCATGTCTGATATTGACTCTATTGAATTGTGTAATCAACTCATCTTAAAACTAATCAAACAGTTAGAAAATACACTTTTCTCTACTTAAATTATATCATCAACATGTCCAACATCCTTAGGTTACGTGGAAATTGATTTGAATGGTTGTTATATAGTGCACTTTCTATTTACTTAAATTATTTCACTAACATACTAGACTAAATGAAAGATGGATTAATGCTTTACAAAGATATAGCCTTATAATTTGCTTTGTAGCTAGTTAAATTATGTACCAATATCATAGCTAAAATAGAGTGCAAAGTAGGAACATAATTAAAGAAGTTGCACATGAGATATATATTTCATGGTTGCATCAGCTAGTTAGCATTTTGCTTTAGTTCTTTTCTCATACGAATAGCATCAGATCCAGACCCTACTCTTGAGATTGCACAGGTATGTTGTACGAATAACATTAGTTGTAACTCCTCCAACGTACTAAGGAATGATTAGGGGTAGGAAGATTAATAATTACAAATATATTATTGTTTTTATAGCAAATATAATATAATGTTGATGCTTAGATGACACTCATAATCTATTATTCTTTTTCTATATTATTACTCCAGGTAGCTGCTAACTAGCTAGCTGTAGATGTATATATATTAGTAATAGAGATACGATGACAGCAAACATCACCATTTTATAATAGAATGAGGAAAGAAACTTCTTCAATTCGGACCCTCTCTAACTATTATAAATATTTTTGACGAAACACATGGTAGCATATTCTTCAATGAATATTCCTCTGGTATCCACTACTCCTATATTTTAATTCTATGCTCCTTCACACCCACACGATTTTTTCAACAAATCAATATAGTATAATAATACTTAGTTTTCATAAGATCTGGGAAGACTTCCCATGATCATGATAGAAATGATGTCATTTATCACCAATAAGACAGTAATCCCAATATTTTTGGTGATAAATCACATCACTTATAGCTCGATTCGATGCTTAGGTAAAGTTCAGGACTTTTGTTTACAACAAATAATTTAGTGACTTTCATGATACTTATATAAATATATATATATATATATATATATATATATGTATCTGCTCTTTATTGTAGGACATATTTGCGGGTGGAACAGATACAACTTACACTGTGTTGGAATGGGCCATGACAGAGCTTCTAAGACATCCTGGAGCCATGAACAAACTCCAAAACGAAACCAGGGAAATAACTAAAGCGAAAAATGAACCTTTATCTGAGGATGACTTGGACAAAATGCATTATTTAAAAGCAGTAATTAAGGAAACATTGCGATTACATCCTCCAATTCCTCTGTTAGTTCCTCGACAAGCTAGACAAGATGTTAAGGTAATGGGGTACGATGTTAGTGCTGGTACAATGGTTATAACAAATGGATGGGCGATTGGAAGGGATCCTGAAATTTGGGATGATGCAGAGGAGTTTAAGCCAGAGAGATTCTTGAATTCTTCGATTGATTTTAAAGGACATGATTTTGGATTGATACCTTTTGGTGCAGGAAGAAGAGGATGTCCTGGAATTTCATTTGCAATGGCTACTAATGAGCTTGTACTAGCTAATGTTGTTAGGGAATTTGATTGGAAATTGCCACATGGAGCAAAGGGGGATGATTTAGATATGACAGAATGCACTGGTTTAACTATTCACAGGAAAGTTCCTCTGTTTGCTGTTGCAACTTCAAACACCTCCTAGTTTTTTTTTTTGGGGTTTTCACTCACACCTTGTTTGGATGCTTGTTACCGGTTGTACGTACTATATTGTATTGTGTTGTTAGTTTAAATATGATGTTTGTTTTGATTAATACTTATATCATATTGTATCGTATGGTTAAATCCACTGTTAGGTAATGACGAAAAGTCGCATTTTGTGTAATGACAGATTTGGTGTGATCATGTCGTTATCTTATATTTTTCATTATTTTGTCTTTACTTATCATTTACGATACATTTTTACAATAGTTCTACATCATACTCTACTTTTCATATAGGTTTATCCTTCAAATTGATGATGTATGACATTATATAACGACGGAAAACGACACAATCTATCAAAAATGTTATATTCATAAAAAAATATAGTATAATATATTACAATACAATACGATATAATGTGTGCATAATGTAGTATATATTTTATACTAAATATACATATAATATACATGTACTATACATGTAATATACATATCTATACACAACATATACAATCAAAGTATATAGAGAGTATATAATTCGACCATGTTGATAAACTAGATGATCAAAGAGTACATTTATGTAAATTTCCCATTTCTTAAAGTTTGGGAAAAAAAAGAGTTTTAATTAGCCTATTCCTTTCTTGGCATTTTTCTGGGCCAGAAGCAATGAGCTCGACAGTTGACATCAAGTAACCCTTTTATCCAAGTCCGTTTTAATATAATAAATTGGGCTTTCAGAAAAGAGAGTTTTCTGGGCTCAATCACATTGTGGATGGCACAAATATGAGAAAATTTCTAATTATGTATGGAATAGGACATTGGGAATAATCGTATAAATTTGCTATTAAAATAATTATGTGGCTTTATTAGGTAATTATTCTAAAGTAGGGTTTAAGGATTAAATATAAGGCTTATTAGATTTTCCAACAAAGATCTGCTTTTAAGGACACAGTTTAAAACCTAAGTTTAATAACTTTGTAATAAGTAAATGATATTTGGACAAAAATTCCTAACAGAGCTACTAACAGTGAACTTCAGACTTGTGGATTTGAATTTAACCAACGGCATTACATGATTGTACTTTTTTCAATATATTTATATGTGTAAGCTACGGTTGGTATGATATAATGGAGACGTTTTTGAAAAGCCTAATAGTTTCTAGTAAATTTAAAATATCGAACCATACCAAATTAATTTGATATGAAAATGATAAATACTTATATAGTATTTTTTAAAATCGAAAAATCAAAATTATCGAATCAAAACTTCAATATTGTACCATACTTTATCATGCCCTGCTCTTAATCACAAGCACCTATGCCATTTCTACCTTCCACTCTCTTTTTGAATGAATTTCACCTCCTTAGAGTGTACTCCTATAAGATGGTTGAGAAGAGCTGGGGGGGAAATAAGTTCACATTTCGATTTAAATTTGTTCGATAAAATAATAGGTCATATTTAAGAACTTGTTATCACGTTATAATTAAACAACCAGCTGCAAATAAAAACCTAGGGATATTTATGTGCATTGACTTTATAAATACTTTAAAAATTATAACTGTATTTCTTATGTATTTATAGATTTTGGAGAAGTAAAGGGGCCCTATTCTCATAGGGGTCGGTTGGTATGGAATATAGGGGATAATAATCTTGAGATAAAATATAGAATTATTTTATTCTTTATTTAGTAAGAAATATTAATTAGTCCCAATATTATTTAGTTTAGGATTTATATTATAATGATAGGATACGTTATTTTCTATATATATATATATATATATATATATATATATATATATATATAATAGAATAATTAATCTCATAAAATGTCTCAATTCAGAAGATAGATCTCATCTCTCCAACTAAATAATCCCTTAAAGTATTTGATCTTCTAAATTGTTAAACAAGAAAAAAAAGGATTCCCATAACATTTATATATATTGCTAAGTTGCCAAATAATTTCTTTTAATAGTAACAAAGGGGACAAAGTTCCTGTAGTTCAAAAGTTAGTGGATGGTGAATGATTAGGGAGTAAAGTAAGAAAAAGATACTAGTGGTTGATCGGACCAAGCAACTAAGAAAACTAAGTAGTATTATTACTAACGTCTTCAAAAATCCAAAAATTGAATAGGCAAAAACAAAACTAAGATTTAAAATTTATAAGTTTGGACATCTCAAATTAATATTATAATAAGGTAATAATTAAATTTACTTTAAAATATTTAATAGCTTTGTTAATATATAAAGTGCTGAGTAAAAGATGATTGAGGTGAATGAGTCACATTATTTTAGAAGAAGATTCCCTAGCCTTTTTGTTTTGCCAAAAAGTTGTCACTAATTGGATTATTTTTTATCCTCTCCGTTTATTTTTTATCTGTCTACTGTACTAAAATAAATATCTATATTTATTTATGTTAAAAAAAATCAACAGATGATTTATTACTGAGTTTTAATTTATTCATATTATTTAATAATTTTAATTATTTTCTAATGCATTTCCCAATGAATTGAATTTATCATATTCAAATGGTAATATAATAAAATAAAATAAAATTATCATTCTATTTATTTCTTCTTAAGAAATATGTCGAGTCAAATACTAAACAAATAAAAGAAGAAGATTTTACAAATAATTTTTCCGTAGATCATCAAAATGCACTAGTATACGTCTTACCCTCAAATATAGACTTGACACATAAATTTAACATGATATATGAATAATTAATTAATTTAGCAATTAATAATTTGTTAAAATCATAAATATTACAAGCAAAAATACTTTAAATGCATATTTTAATAAATTGAAGTCTGATATTTGACAGTTCGATAGTTAATCAAATATCACAAAAATCAAAATCGCATTTGTCAAAATGTTTTCAAGGTGATGAATATCAAAGTGACAAGTGCATAATCTGATATGGTTCAATATTGTCAATTGAAAGAAAAAGTCAATAATTGTCTAATTAAAAAAACTTTAAGAAAATGACACTTTTAAAATGCTAATTTATGCTCCGATAATAAATTGCCAGCTCAAAAATAAAATAAAAAGACCCCTAAACTCTAGTATGATTGGGAATTCTTTGGCGTATTGAAACATAATTCATATTCCTATACAATAAGTTCATAGTCACTATCACGTACTATAATATTTTGGTGAGTGTAATTTCTTTGTGTTTATATGATTGACATTTGACTGATCATACAATTTGTCCCTTTAAACTATCTGGAAAGTAGGAAAAGTATAAATAGACCAAATCAACAATTTTTCTACTAGTAAACATAGTTATCATGTTTCCACTATTTAGTTGACTAGTACGACTGTAAACTTCTTAGAAATAGCCCTATCACAAGTAAACTAAATAACATAAAAACAACGTTTTGTTTTACTTTTTAGAAACTTAAATTCAGGGTTAATGTTATTTCCATCTAATATGTATGATGGGTGTGAAATATTAGTCAAAATAATAATTTTATATTTTGTTGTGTTTGAGACTTGAGAGACGATGATATCTGATCAATTTGAATTGAAAAGAATCAAATTAAATAAGATATTAAAATTCACTTGCTTTTGCTTAGTATAGGTGCATGTACATATATACACATGATTAGGGGCAGAGTTAGATAGGATCGAGGGGGTTAATTAGAATCACCTTCAACAAAAAATTACACTATTTATACACGCTTAAAATTATTTTTTATTTATATAATATTGAACCCCTTCTCTTCTTGTATTTACTTCTTCATATTTAAACCTCCTTAATAAAAATGTTACGTACGTAATCTGTTTTAACTTGTTTTCTTATCATAGTGAATGGGATAATAATATAAAATTAAATAAAAAGAGTTTACCATTCATGTGTGAGATAAGATCATCACATAGTATAGCGGGCAAAATGTAAATAATATGAAGGAAAAAAAAAGTTAGTTGTGACTTGTGAGTACAAAAGAAAAGTCAAACGACAAATGATTTTTGGGATTTAATGTTTACACGGGAACTTTCAAAGATATAAATGTATAATATCTTATTCATGTATCTATAACTTTCACAATTTTTTAAATTAACTCTTTGAATTCATATACATGCATATTATACAGTAAAATTGATGATGGATTATCGATTTCATAAGAACACGTAGTAAGTTATTCACTAATATCATATGAGGAGAAAATTTCACTCAAATAATTTGCATCATTGGCTTGAGTCATTCAACAATACTCCTATGAATAATATGTATAATGACGATATAATTTTTTTTCTTGATTAACATTTTAAGGAACTTGTATTTTTTTCTTTGAACTTTATTTGATAACTTAAAATATTTTTTATTTGATTACTATAAAATTAAAGCATGAAATTTAAAACATAAAATATCTCCCTTTATTAATTATAATATCCTAATTCCCCATCATACCTCAATATAAATCAAGAAGATTAGACCAATATTAACTTATTGCATTAATTCACCATTTAGAAAACGAGGAGCCAAACAACTCTTATATAAAAGGGGCCATTATTGCACAATTTTTTTTATCTTAAACTTTTTAAGGAGTACTTATTAATTTTTTAAGCTTTCATACTGTTACAAAAGATAGCAAAATTAAGCAAACTACTGCCAAGGTATTCATGTTTCTTTTGATTAATATTATATACTTTTTTATTTTCACTTTATTATTATTCTTGAAAAATCTCAGTGTATCGTAATTATTTGTTTGCCTTTCAAGACGATATATGTTTTCAATCCAAATTATAATGTTCTTAGTCCAATGTTACATTGTTTTAATTTTATTATCAAATTGACATTATGCACATAGTTTAAGAAGTCTTCCATAAAGGAAATAAATTAACTCTTCATTAATCTTACTTTTTCTAGATTTGTTTAACTTAAAGTTTAACAAACGAGCTCCTCCTTCAAAAAGTTTTGCAAAAGATTAAGCTTCCTTCTTTCAAATTAGGATCTTCTTATTGTATTGCTTTGGATAACTATTCTAATTAGGATAAGAATTCTTATGGTTACAATTTGTTTTCGTCATGGAATGACGTTTAGTTATCGTTTTTTTTAAATAGTAGTATAACTTATCACTCTTTTCATAATCGAAGAGATCTAGGAAAGTTTGATAAATGAAAAGGTCAAAATATTGAGGTGGAGATGGTATTTTTTGTTCATGGAAAATGTGGCTGATATCAAGTTGAGGCGTGAAGGAGATTTTAAGAAAAATTAATAAATGAAAAGGTCAAATTATTGAAGTGGACTTGATATTTATTGTTGGTGAAATATGATTGATATCATGTGAAATTAGTTAAAGTGTCGAGAAGATCTACAAAAAAATTTGATAATTGAAAAAGTCAAATAATGTGGAAAATGGTGCTCAAAATGTCTAAACACCATTCTTTTTTAATATATAAATACCAAAATGGCCATGTTTACACTTTACAATATGAAATTGAGATATTTGTCGAGTTATTTCTTTTGTGTAATTGAGTAACATTACACACTATACTACAATTAGTCAATAACCCCACAAATAGGAGAATAAAATATATACATAGATCTTACACCTTCTTTATCTCAAGAAGGTACTTATTTTTTCAATAAATTATTGGTTAATTACTTAATTGCACATTTTAGAATGAAATTTTTTAATTGTAAAGATAATACACAATCAATTTGACAAGACATAGTTACTTGGATAGTTAACACGATCACTTGTAATTGTGAGTTCAAAGATGGAAGCCCATGCGGAAAGAGGGTTAAAAAAAATAAAAATACATAGTGAATTTAAAAATGACTTGGACGAAATATAAATAGAGGAAAATCATGTGTGGGAACAAGGAGACTTCCCAGAAATAAACAATCAAGAAACGTACGCTACAGAACAAGAGAAAAACAATCGGTTGGTCCACTTCCTAAAACATAAACAAGCAAAAAGCTTCTACTTTTTTTCATTTTCTGCTCTATCCCCTCTCCACTACCCCGCTCCTGAATCGCGCACACAGAAACTGAGAGAATCTCAAGTAATGCAGCAAAACCTGGGCGGCGCTTGAACAGGTGCTGGACACTTTCTTTTAATTCATTTCTCTTTCGGAGTTTGATTTCTTGATGAAATTGGGACGACCCCTTAATATGATTTGTATTCAGATTTGAGTATTTCAAGTTTTAATGTACTTTTGGGTCTTTAATTGTGGGGTGAGGGAGGAGTATATGCAAATTCTAATATGTCTCGGAATAGTTTGTTATTGGGTTTGTGTAGTTGTTCTGATTGTACACTGTTTTTGACTTTCTGGGTGTTGTCAAAAAGGTGTTTTAGATTACGTTGGATTCAAATTGAAGTCTTTGACAGATAATTGTGACTTGAAATTTAAGTATCTCTTGGCTTAATTTTGATAATATTGGATTCATATGAATGCTTTTGGCAATTTTGATTTTATTGTATTGTTGAACTTGGTTTGATCTTATAATCTTCAATTAACCAGTCTTCCCTTCCCTTTTTGGCGTTTTTACAATTTTTCTTGGGTTCTCTATTTTCTCTTCTGTTTTTTCTTCTTTTTTTTGGACGGGTAGAGTGTTGTGGGGTGGGTAATATATGAAGAAACCCGCTAGAATTGACCCACATTTGATTGTTCAAGATTTGACTGACCAAAAGAAACTTGATGTCAAAATGGACTTACTGATCAACTTTTGGAAGACATACACATAAGTAGTATGTTTTATTAAACTTATATTCACACATGTCTAGTCCTATGATAGTAACTGCAAAGTCAGATTTACGAGATTGATTGGTTGGTGAACATGCCTGGCTTGGCCAAGCTAGAAACGTATACTGATGCAATCACACAATAATGAGTCAGGCGGGCTTGGCAGACGAGCTTTGATGCGTACAACAGTCTAGTTTTGCACTATTTAATCTTAATATAATTCTTTGCATCTTTATTTTTTTTGATAACCGAGAAATCCGTCCATGACCCGCCCTTTGGACCAATCATAGCCTTCTAAACTCGGTGGATAATGGGCCCGCCCCTCTACCCTTCTCCACTTAAATACCGGGATTCGCTTTGCATGGTGTGTCTTTGCACCTTTATTTGACATCAGCTGATCCTCCTTTTACTTCTTCACTTGCAACATCAGCACATTCTTTTTTTGATCATTTTAGTAGATGTTACCTCTCATCATCCAGGTTGAACCCAGATACGGATTTGGTGATCTTTTTAACTTACTAGTGTTGGCTAAGATTTTACCGATCTCATCAAACTTTTTTCATGGTTTATGTGAACTACAACCTGTTGGGAGTGTGTTTGTGTACAAGCACCCTGTGTGTTGGTGTGTAACTGTGTCTGTTTTCACATGTAAGTTGGGCATCTTTCATGTTTAATTTCTTGTTGACTACAAATCTAATGAAAGTTTGTTGTTAGAATTGATTTGGTCTATAGATTTCATGGGTGGCAAGAGTTCAAAGAGGTCAACAACTGGTCGATATGCATCATATGGCTCCAGTTCAAATTCAGGTTATCCAGGCTATGCACAATCACCATATACTCAGCCAACCTACAATTGTCCACCGCCACCTTCTTATCAATCATATGGTGGTCCACCTCCTGAATCAAGGAAAAGGCTTGAGAGGAAATTTTCAAAGATAGATGATGACTACAACACCTTAGAACAGGTAAAGACGTAAAGTGAAACACTTTCAATCTACGAGTGGGTTAAAGGATAAAACTTCAGCAAGTTAATGATACTAGGGACTATTGACCATAATTGTCCTTCATGATTTCTGTCATACTGAAAGAAAGCATTTATTCTTCATGTTATCAACATAATCATATTGTCACATGTGGAAGTTGCAAATGCAAGAATGTATGGCATCAGTAATATCTTAAATTCATGCTGAAATATGCAATTGTTTGAAATACTATACTGATGTTTTTCTGCCACTTGCCATATTAAATTCTGGTGAACCTGCTTTGTAAGATTAGAAAAAAGAAGACGATAAGCCGACACAATATTTTGGTTGTACAACATCTTTCCATAGGCCTTTTCTTGATAGATGAATAGTCATTCCCTCACAATTTCTCAGAATCAACATCTGTGATATGTTTTGCATCTTGTTTGCGTATTCTTCATTCAGGGTTTAGGTTTGAGGAATGTCAGATTTGACTCGTTGAATCGAGTGATTTTCTATGTCAATATGTTCATACCTTGTGGTTATTGCCCAAAGAGTCTTAAGGCCTCATTTGTTTTTACAAAGATTAAGATGTTTGAGTTTGAATGTACATCTGGATATGAATGTTTAAGATGTTTTATCTAGATATGAACAGTGAATGATTAAGACTATGCATAATTTATGTGTTTTTTAAGAATAATAAATATACAATTCAAATAAAAAAGTAATTAAATATTATATTTTAAAAAATAAACTAAAATAATTATTTGATAAAAAAAAATTTAAACATTTGTGTTCCCTAGTGATGGTGGAGATGGTTTGTAGTGGTGGTGGTGGTAATGGTTAGTGCTATTAGCTAGTAATGATGGAGGTGATAGGTGTGGTATGTAGCAATTGATAGTAGTGATTGACAATGGTGGTCGTTGATGGTTGTGATGAAAGAGGTGGTAGGTGTAGTGTCTAGCAACAGAAGTGGTAGTGGTTGTGCCAATTATCCATGCATAAATACTCTTAATGATATTAAGACTTTCGTTCAAGATCTTAATGATTTTGACCTATTTAGATCAAATAATTGCTTAAGTCTTAATGTAAAAAAATTCACTTAATGACCTAAAATCTGAAGTTTTGAACCATACAGATTCAAACCTCCCAAACAAATGAGGTCTAAATGTTCCCCTGCATCCTACTTTTCTATATTTGGTGAAGCAACTGGTTCTGACTAATTTTGTGCGTATATTCATTTAATTTTGCACCTAAAAGTATCTTTTTGAGGATGCCAATTGTCTGTTGTAAACTATAAGCTGCTGGTAAAGCAACAAATTTTCTGGGAGGGTTGGTGAAGAGTTTGTCAATCCAACATGTGATGTGGAGCCACATTTAAGTTTATTGGCAAGTAAATGTGAAATTACTCCCTCAAGGCTGGACGTCTTGTGTCTATTTAGTTGGTACAATCTATCCCCTATAAATTTCCGTGATAATTTTTTGGAAGCTTCCC
Organism: Solanum pinnatisectum; assembly: GCA_035578085.1. Taxonomy (NCBI): domain Eukaryota; kingdom Viridiplantae; phylum Streptophyta; class Magnoliopsida; order Solanales; family Solanaceae; genus Solanum; species Solanum pinnatisectum. The sequence goes on along the minus strand of CM069078.1, from coordinate 45,610,091 downwards.
GATCTTAGCATAGATTGTCATGTATTGGAGCTACATACTCTATTTTGTTATTACATTTTGTACTCATTGCATCTGGTTGATGCCATCAATGAAACTATGTCAAAAGAAAAAAGGGAAACTAACTTTGTCACTAAACCTGAGCGTACTAGTATGCTTTTGAACCAAATCTTTTAGTCATGATGTATTGAATGCTGGACTTAGGAAGTGTGAATTGTTTTTCTTAAAGAAAATCTCTTTATCAGAATCTTTTAGAAGCTTTCTTCTTTGTTAATAATGTAACTTACTTTCTTTTCTAGGTTACTGATGCCCTTGCACGTGCTGGTTTGGAGTCATCTAACTTAATTGTTGGCATTGATTTTACCAAGAGCAATGAGTGGACTGGTAATACTTAAATTAGTTGTAGAATACCTATATTTGAGTTACAACACACTGTCCACCTAATCCACTCTTGAACTAGGTGCAAGGTCATTCCACCGGAAAAGTTTGCATCACATTGGGGATGGGCAAAATCCATATGAACAAGCAATATCTATCATTGGAAGAACACTGTCAAAATTTGATGAGGACAACCTAATTCCTTGTTATGGATTTGGAGATGGTACTTCTCTTAACACCTAACTTCTAATTGGATTTGTTTTAATCACAGAGGTCTTATTTGATTGTGTATTTGCAGCCTCAACACATGATCAAGAAGTCTTCAGCTTCTATCCCGATGAGAAATTTTGTAATGGATTCGAGGAAGTATTGGGTAGATATAGAGAATTAGTTCCCCAATTACGGCTTGCAGGTCCAACTTGAGTCTTCTCTCTCGTATTTGCCTATTTCTGATGGTCTGCAGTGGGTATAGTCCTGCATTTCTTCTTCTGTTCATGACACTTATTATCTTTACAGGCCCAACATCATTTGCTCCTGTTATTGAAATGGCAATCACTATTGTTGAGCAGAGTGGTGGTCAGTACCATGTTTTATTGATAATAGCAGATGGACAGGTAGATATATTGTTGCTATAATAACAATATTGAATATTCTATTTTGTCACCAAATGCATTTGATGTTCTTTTTTAGATAATTCCTAGTGCTTAGATTCTCATTATCTAAACTGAGATACTATTACAGGTTACAAGAAGTGTAGATACTGTGAATGGCCAATTAAGCCCTCAAGAGAAGAGAACAGTTGAAGCAATTGTTAAAGCTAGGTAACTTTTTCGCTGTACAAAAAAAATATTCTTTGATGGTGTTATTTCCAAATAATTCTTGAACTCTCTTGATCTTTGTTTGCAGTCAATACCCCTTGTCAATTGTTTTAGTTGGGGTTGGAGATGGGCCATGGGACATGATGAGGGAATTCGATGACAACATCCCTGCTCGAGCCTTTGACAATTTCCAGGCAAGTAACTACTGCTGTTTCTTTTCCTGTTCTTGATGGTATTGATTTGTTATCTCTTATTGCCTTAAGATTTGATTTCCAAGTGTTACTTGTTTTTTCTTTAGTTTGTTAATTTTACAGATATCATGTCAAAAAATATGGCTCTTTCCAGGAAAGAAGCAGAGTTTGCCTTGTCAGCATTGATGGAGATACCGGCTCAGTACAAAGCAACTCTGGAGCTGAACATTCTGGGGTACAAACTTAACTCTCATTGTTAGTCTGTTACTTGTAGATACTGAAATTTGTCTTCAGTTTTTTTTTTTCTACTTCACTCTTCAGTCGGTGCTCATTTTGTTTTCTCAACTGGTTTGTACTTTTTGAGCAGTGCTCATAGAGGGAATGAAATCGATAGGATTCCTCTCCATCCTCCTCAATATGGTGCAGCTTCTTTCGGCACATCAAAACCTTCACAAAACAGTAGTTACCGTCCAAGTGCACCTTCTTCTAGTGGACACAATTCAGCTGTTGGAAGTGGACACAATTCTGCTGTTGGGTCAAGTCATCCAGTAAGTTCTGCAGATAATCAGGTAAGCATTAATTTCTGTATGATTAAGGTTAGCTGGTTAGATACTTGTTTCTTTTTGTATTTATTTCAACTCGTGATAACTGCTCATAAACCATAAAGGGCTCATTCTGAACCGATTTTGTCACATGATTTCGATTCTGTTCTTATTCATCTCCATTTCCTTTTTCCTTTTCTGATATTTGGTTCCATATCTTGATGGTACCTTCAGAATCTTTATTTTAACTAATTAGTTTCACATTTCATGCTTTGACAGCTTTGCCCCATCTGCATAACCAATCCAAAGGACATGGCATTTGGTTGTGGACATCAGGTATAGTTGTACAGGTTTTCAATTTCCTTCTCAGGTTTGTACCAAAACTACATATATTGACTGGATCTCGTTTATTTGCAGACATGTTGTGAATGTGGTCAAGATCTGCAGTTGTGCCCCATCTGTCGGGACAGTATTCAAACTCGGATAAGACTTTACTGAGTGACTTATCTTGGCGGAAGAACAATTTGTTGCTTGTTTAGAAAGCCTCTGATTCTTATATTACTGGGGAGGGGTTTCATAAATTAGTATTTTCTGATGGATATTAATGTCAGCCGTATCAATTATCTTTTTAATTTAGAGATGCTACATTTCAGTATTTTGCTCTGTACATAGATTTTTTTCAAGGCAACTCATTGTTCATTGAATCTGGTGCTCAAGTAAATTTTTGCTTTCAAGCTGTGTTCATCGACAAACCCTTAATATGAATAGTTACACAAAAATGGAGAAGAAACGGAATAATGTCCGAGCAGGTTTATACTCTATCTAAATGCTTCTAAATAAGAATTAGTTTGATACCTTAAGATGCTTCAACAAATATTATTATGTCTGTCATTTTCTCTGTGATATTCAACATTCATCAAGTTTCTGAGGTTATCTTGGAGTCACAATTTTTAATTGAGTTGCATCCTTTCTGGCTGAATGGATGAGTTTTTTAGTGTGTAAAAAGAATGTTTGGTGCTCCCTCTCTTAGTCACACAAAAGGTTCATGTGGCAAGAACTACCAAACCATTTATTAGTTAGACCAATGAATGACCAAGATTAATTTAAAAAATTGATTGCCCATTTGCATGACTTTCTCTGTAAGTCCCTATATATCCTTTCAAATCAGAAGGTATTCGATGAAAATTTCTCCTGCACTTCTTTTTCTTCTCTCATGGAGAAGCTCTGGCAGACGAGAATCAACTGCATCATCATCAGTGCAGCTCTTTTACTGCACTGTCTTATTTCGTGCAGAGCAAAAGCTGTGTTGCACCATTCTGCAGAAAGAAAAGGAACATGGAAGCTACTGCTGAACAACACTGGAGTGGTGGGGGTGCAGATGGTTTTAACCCATTGGAACACTGTGATACTGCTTGATCGGAGTGGGTCTGGTCGATCAGGATACCAGCTACGTCATCGGTTAAATGGAACAAGATGCAAAGGCACTCGTGACGATTTGTCAGACCCAACTTGCTATGTTCATTCTGTTGAGTATAGCATTTCCAACAACACTATCAGGCGCTTGAATCTCATGTCTGACACTTTTTCGTCTTCTGGTTCCATCTTGAGTGATGGAAGGATCATTGAATCAGGTGGCTTTGGAGACGCTTCGACAAGGATTCACTACTTTGGGCCTTGTAAAAGTGGTGATAGTTGTGATTGGACCCTGGGCAAGAAACACTTATCTGCAAAACGTTGGTATGCTTCTAGCCAAATTCTCCCAGATGACAGGATCATCGTTGTTGGAGGACGAGGGTCCTTCACATATGAGTTTATACCGAAAATGTCAACCAATGGAAATGTTTTTCATCTTAGTTTCTTGCAGCAAACTAACGATGGAAATGAAGATGGAAACAATCTTTATCCTATTGTTCACCTTTCTGTTGATGGCAAATTGTTCATTTTTGCCAACAGGGATTCCATTCTTTTTAACTACAAGCAAAACAGGGTTGTAAAGAAATTCCCAAGAATCCCCGGAATAGGGTCAAGGAGTTATCCAAGCACAGGATCATCTGTTATTCTTCCACTGGATCAAAAAGATGGCTTCCGTAAAGTGGAGGTCATGATATGTGGAGGGGCAGATTCAGGGGCGAATGCAGCTGCTCGACAGGGCACATTCTTGACAGGTCTAAACAGTTGCGGGAGAATGGTGATCACTGGAAATAACCATAAATGGAAGATGGAAAACATGCCAGGGCCACGCCTGATGAACGATATGGTGCTTCTTCCAACTGGGCATGTGCTGATCATAAATGGCGCAAAGAGGGGTTGTGCTGGATGGAGAAATGCTGCCGGCCCTGCTTTTGAACCTTACCTATACAACCCCAAGAAAACTCTTGGCAGAAGGTTCACTGTTCTGAAATCCACTAAAATCACGAGAATGTTTCATTCATCAGCAATTCTTGTACCCGATGGAAGCGTACTAGTAGCAGGAAGCAATCCAAATAATCAATACACTTTCAGAAATGCAAGTCACCCTACTGAACTCCGGCTACAGGCATTCATCCCGGACTATATGGGCAAGGAATACAATCATCAAAGGCCTCATAACGTGTCGATTGACATCAATGGCAAGGAAGGAGTTGCATATGGTAACAAATTTTTGGTTCGGTTTTTGCTAGAGAGTAAACCTAGTAAATATCTGGCTTTTAGTGCATATGCTCCGCCATTTACAACACATTCCCTTTCGATGAATCAAAGGATGTTGAAACTCAGGAGCACACGGATAATAAGTGATGCAAAAGGTTGGTGGAATGCTACTGTTGAAGCTCCTCCATCAGCTAATGTTGCACCCAGTGGATTTTATTTGCTTAGTGTTGTTAATGAGGGAATTCCTAGCATTTCTGAGTGGATTAAGTTCATTCAGCCTGCTTCAACTTGAATTAATTATCTTGTACTAACTTATGAATTCTTGCTAATGTTCCATACATTATCGTTTTTGTTATGAATGATTTTTCATGCTAATTGATTAGATTGACTTCTCATTATTTATCGTGGTTTTATGATTTATCAATGAAATATGTTTGTCCACTATGTATGTGCAAGTATTTTTTTTTCCTTGTAATGGTAAGAGATGTCCAACAGCTCCAAATACACTTACCTTTTGAAATATTTAAATGAGTTAGACATTTGTTTGAGATGGTGAAATTGAAATGATTATATCATTTAGTCAACATATACATTTTTTTACCAAGGAGAAGTAGTGAACTTGACATTTTATTGGCTCTACTTGAACCACTATGTTTCAATCAAATTGAACTATAAGATGCAATTGAACAATCAAATTGTTGCTATAAAATTTTGAAATTCTAGTCTTTTAGACTTGCTATATAGTTGAAATAAATATAGAAATATACTATGGTTACAACTTATAAGATCGTGAAAATTCTTCCGCATGTGTGCCAAATTTTATGAACAAACTTGTCTGGATCATGATTCAACTACTTTAGTCCAAACATCGAGAAAAAAAAGGTTATGATTCACCTACCATTGCCCAAACAAGAAAGAAAATAAAAGAAAAGAAGGAAAAAAATACACCCAATTGGGTGTCTTAGATGGTACACAATGTCAAAATTTCTTTAATAACATACCATAAGTAATTGTAGGATGATTTTTTCCTCAAATTATAAGGAATTCTAAAATTTTAATCAGTTGACTACTTGAACTTTCACTTTATCGTGATAAATTTCATTCGCACCATGTATATTTTCGTTAGCAGTCAATAAAATAATACCTCATCCATCTCATTTTATGTGACATATTTTTCTTTTTTATCCCTAATGAAATAATTTTCAACCACATAAATATCTATTGTTTTATACTATAAGTTTCGAAGTCTTTTATTTTTAAGCATCATTCGGATTAAATAATGCCACATAAAATAGAAGAAAGGGAAATGATACCAAGTAAAATAGGACGGAGAGAGTAATAAAAAAGCTTCAGTGAGACCGTTGGACGTATGCGTCGCGGGGGGTTGGCGGCTACGGCTAAATCCCCAAAAGATCTAAATCTAATTTTGCAAGATATCCTATAGTTCTTCGATGGTTCAACATTACCCTTAAGAACACCCATTTACTTGCCATTTTTTTCTCTAATTGAATAATGGATTCTGTAATGCCATTGAGAACAACCACCGCCGCCACGGCAACGGCGGAAACTGCAGCGGCGACGGTAAGACCCCGGTTCTCATTTCAACTCCTTGCCAATCCCAGACCTAGGAAACCGGCATTCTCCTTGTCAGTTCCAACGACTATTTTCACGACCCACCGAGCTCGAATTTTGCCCCAATTTACACCGGTTCGAGCTCAAGAGGTAGCTGAAATTGTTGATTTAATTTTGCTTTATTAGGTTTTGGTTGTGATTTCAAGATGAATGATCTGTGTCATTTTTTTCCAGCATTTGAAATGAAGTTTTCTTTTTTGCTATATGTTGCGTGATTAATTTATTTATTTCTAGCTGCTTATGCATTCTAAGAAGCTGCGAGATTGTTTACTTCCTTTGCTGCAAAAAGGTGGATGCTTGATTAAGGAATGCATTTTGCTGTGTTAGTTGTGTTTTTAATCTGTTAAAGCATAACCATTTTTTAAGGTTTTCGTAATTTGTCTTCCATGCTCTGTAAGAAAATCCAACTGGTGGGTATTATTTCATTTCAATAGTTGATGTTCATATGGTTTGCATATCGAATTTTGGGCTTCTTAAATTTGTAACAAAGATGTCCTATTTCCATTACGCAATGATGTATATAGTGTAGATTTAGCTCAAATTCTCGGGTTCAGACATGCCTCTTTTATTTGCATTTTTTGATAGCATCACAAGATAGATGAGAAAAGCCTTTCTTATAGGAGATCGTTTCACTAAGATAAATCATAATTGATTTGACTTGAAGGATGGTTCAGCGGTGGTTTCTGAATCCACCATTCCTGAAGGAGATGCTCTCAAAATCAAGGAGTGGGAAGTAGAAAGATTCCAAGATGAAATTGCTGCAAGTCAGGGTATAAAAATTAGAAGGAGGCCGACAACAGGACCTCCTTTGCACTATGTTGGCCCTTTTGAATTTCGTATGCAGAATGAAGGCAATACTCCTACTAACATACTAGAAGAAATTATCTGGTACAAGGACAAGGAAGTCTCACAGGTATCTCTTGGACTAGAGTCTCAAATGCTGCCTGAGGGTATGCTATCATGTTCCTGTTTCATTACATTCGGGACGAACTAAAAGGCGATTTTTGTTTGCCAGATGAAAGAGAAGAAACCGCTTCTTCTACTGAAAAAACTGCTTAGCGGTGTTCCACCTACTAGGGATTTTCTAGGAGCTCTGAAAGAATCATATTCAAGAACTGGATTGCCTGCTCTTATTGCTGAAGTGAAGAAGGCTTCTCCAAGTAGAGGTGTTCTGCGTGAAGATTTTAATCCAGTATGTGTGTCATTTCCCTTCCATGTCAACTGAATGCTTAAGATCTTGTACTGTTTTAGTTTGACATTACTTAGTTTCTATCCTTCTACATTGAGCTGAGGAATATCTGTTAGGTAAAGGTCTGATTTTAAGTAAACTATGTTGAGACATGTCCAGATTTGTTATCGTTTCTTCTTTTCCTCTGAAGTAGTTTTTGACTGGTTTTATTTCTATTGAATTATATTAGGAATCTTATGTTTATAATTGTATTCAACAGAACTATATATAGTTCCTAAAAAATGTGTTTAAGTTCTTGAAGGCACTTGAAATGAGATTAGATTATAAACTAAATGAAGAGGAAAGACAATCTTCAATATTCTTGTCAAATAAAAGTAATAGTCCAATATAGGGAAATCTGCCTACAAGCATCCAAGCAAATGAAAGGAAGGTGACGTTGTGAGGCATGTATTCTAGAGCTACATTTAATTGGTATTTCCTTCTTTTTATGTATGAAAATCTAGAAAAAGAAATGAAAGTTAAACAGAAGTTATAATCAGATCTGTTACCATTTTAACATCATTGTGTTGTTTGCGTTTGCACTGAGTTATTTAATACCACAATAATTATTATTAGACTTAATCATGCACTTTCTAATGTACCAAAAAAAAACATCCATAAATCAAACCCATTAAAGAGAGTTCAAATGTTTCAGTTGCAACTTACCCTTGTTGAAATTATTGAAATGGGGGGACTAACCTTTCAATGTTTTTGCATCACAGGTTGAGATCGCCAAAGCTTATGAAAGAGGTGGAGCAGCATGCCTTAGTGTTTTGACTGATCAGAAATATTTTCAGGTAAAAGTTTGGATTCTTCAAATTGCTGATAAGGATTGTAGTTCTTTAAGTAATTAATGGCTTTAGGGGACAAGAGGGAGTTTTTACTTTCAAGTCTAAGGTTGTGAGTTCGAGTCACGAAGGGAGCAAAAAAGGTGGGAGCTCCTGGAGGGGAGGGGGGGTGAGGGATTTCACAAACACTAAGTACCCCATTGCATGAAAATGCAGAAGCAGACTTTTAGTTTAAAAAAAGAAGTAATTAACGGCTTTAGGGATAGCAACATGACTATCTAGGTACCACTATCAGAGACGGTTACTATCAGTAACTAAATTTCATAATGTAGATGCAATTTTCATGGTCATTCTTAAGATGAAAATATTGATGTTAGTTTCTCCCCTATGCTTTTCTAGCAGGAATCTTAAGTTGTAATTATAGTGTTTGACAAAGTTGCAAGCATTATTTTTCCTTTTGATGCAAAGGGAATCTAATCAGAAATGCTGAAAGATTTGTATCCTTTTCCACCAATCAAACAATAATAGTAATAATGATTTGTATCCTTTTCCTAGTAGGGCCTTGAATTGTAATTGAAGTGTTGAAAAACAGTAACCAGTATATGTTTATGTTACAGATTACCTTTTTGATAAGGAAAGGATAAACCATCCATTTAAGTGCATGACTAAATCTGCCTGTACATTCTTATTAGTCACCCAGGAATTGGGATGTATAATGGAGTTGTTAGGAAGTGACATACTGATTCTTTGTGTATTGTGAAAGTGCTTAGATGCAGATTGTCAAATGATTTTCCAAAATTGCTATCATGATTCTCTTTATTTTTGTCAATTAGGGAAGCTTTGAAAATCTAGAGGCCATAAGGAATGCTGGAGTAGAGGTATGCAGATTCCCCCAAAGTTTGTTGTGTACCACCTATAATATATCATAATTAAGTCCTTTACAGTTTTTCATTGAGCTCCAACTTTTGCAGTGCCCTTTGTTATGTAAAGAATTTGTTATAGAGGCTTGGCAAATCTACTATGCTCGGGTCAAAGGTGCTGATGCAATTCTGTTAATTGCTGCTGTCCTACCAAATCTTGACATCCAGTATATGATTAAGATCTGCAAATTACTTGGACTGACAGCACTAGTTGAGGTAAATTGTTACTTTCTCCACCCTACTTTTTGACCATTGCAAGAACTGAAAGGGAATTATTTTTTTTCAAAAATCTGTATCATATAATAGAAAAACCGTCTTTATTTTCATTGGCAAAAGTGAAGATGTCAATGTCCGTTTGTTCAAGGTAGTTAATATGTTTCATAGACAATGAAGTATATTCGTGTAAGTTCTTCTCTTTATGAAAGATTGTTGGGTTATTTTAACATCCTACCTATGTCTAGGCCTGGGTGATGGACATGTATGACCCTGCTTAGAGTCATGGTCGAATATGGTGCTTGCTTGATAGGATTAGTTAAGTAGTAAAGTTGCACCCGTATTATCAGCTATGACTTTTGGCATGATGGTGAACACTTGATTCTAACTAGTGGTGTCAGAGTCAATGTCATGGGTTTGATTCCCTGGATCATGTTGTGTGGTAGGTGTTTGCCTAGGGGAGGGGATTGTGGAGTAATGCCAATATCCTACCTACGGCAAGCCCAAGTGATGAGTCGGTAATTACCGGGGTTGAGTCATGGTCGAACATGTGTGTGGTTAAGAAATAAAATTGAGCAAAATGCTATCAGCTATAACTTTTGTATGATGGTCCTAGCTAAGATTCTTTTCAATCTGCATATATTGATATGGATTTCTATTGTATTCCCATTATAAACTAATAATTCCCTTATTGATGATATTTTTGTCATTGCAAGGATTCTCACTTTTCCAAGAGAAACAAATTTCTTTGACTGTTTAACTGTTCTGTTTCTTTTCCTTCCATAGCCATTTTAACTTCTTGTTTCTAGGTGCATGATGAGATGGAAATGGACCGTGTCCTCGGAATTGACGGGATTGAGCTGATTGGCATCAATAATAGAGACCTTGGTAATTTGCATAATTAATTCTACACCGCCAATCTACTCATTTCTTGATAGACTACATGTTGCCAACTGCTATAAGGAGACAAATTGAACAGCAAAGGTGTACGTGACCCACTTGGGTTTGGGTGGTGCAAGGGAGAGGGGGATGTAAGATGATAACCTAGCATATAAGGAAATCAAACAAAATGGAACTCCAAAGCATTGGATAAATTAATCAAGATTCCTTTTTTTAAATTTTAAATTAATCAAGATTCCTACCCTTGGGGTGGCCCAGTGGTTTGGGCTTGGGACTTTCATGTGGAGGTCTCAAGTTTGAAACCCCTTGCCAGGGAAAGCAAGGGGTTTTCCTTTTGGGTCGAGCTCGTCGCACCGGGTTTGCCTAGTGCGGGTACCTCTCCTATGTTGTTTGGAGCTATTGCATAGGAGCGGGGTTTTACCCTGTGCGCACCCAAATGGTAGCGGCAACGGGTTTCCCTTGTCATAAAAAAAAATAAAATAAAATAAAGATTCCTTCATTAAGACAGATTCTAAATCCCTGTTCACTTCCATAGAAAGTCATGATTTCTGGCTACATATAGGGTTCGGGGAAAATGTACAAACAGAATAATGAAGTTATGAGCAACATGCTTAATCAACTGAACTTCAATTGTTTAAGATTTGTCAACTAAATCAACTTTTGTGTTACCAGGAACTTTCAAGGTGGACATTAGCAATACCAAGAAACTTCTGGAAGGAGAGCGTGGGGAAAGAATTCGGGAGAAGGGCATTATTGTATGGACTTCTATACATCATGGAAGCTTTTGTTTTAGTAGTTTTGTTCTCTCAATAAGTTGTGACTTCACTGCCACTTTAATTCTTCAGGTTGTTGGGGAGTCTGGACTATTTACTCCAGCTGATATTGGTTATGTACAAGAAGCTGGTGTCAAAGCGGTAAGCTTCTTTTCTAATTTTGAAATTCACAATGACTGCGTATAATCAGTCCAAAACAGATGCTAGAGGACGATAGTTGCCAGTGGCTATTTTCTAAGTATGGTTTTGCCTAAATCTCTGGTCTTCATTTGACAATTATCTCATCACCATCTACCATGATACATGCATTCTGATCAATAGTGTAGTTTGATTTATACCCTTGTCCATATCATAATTTATATATGATGATAATGTTGTTGCATCTCCGTAGGTGCTAGTTGGTGAGTCGCTTGTCAAACAGGAGGATCCTGCTAAAGGAATAAGTGGACTTTTTGGTAAAGACATCTCCCGCTAAGATCTTGTTGAGATTCTTCCCCACAATTTTGTCATCTCTCACCATTGTATTGTTCGTCATCTGCTTGCGTCAGTATAAGATATAACGTATGGATAATATGCGCTATGAATAGAAATGACAATTTGATACTTATTACTTAATACATTTAGAATTGGGCGTATTTGAACAGCTGCATTGGTTTATTACGTAATACATTTAGAATTGGGCGTATTTGAACAGCTGCGTTGGTTCAAAGTTCAAACTATCAAATGTGGTGCTTTTTAGGTGTTTTATAGAACTTTACTCGCACGTACCTAAAGATATATGACACATGACTTTCACATACCACTCTTATAACTAAATTATAGTAGTTAATTAATACACATTTTACTTTAACTTATGGCAATTATAATAAATTAGTACGGTTTAATATAAACAGTGTGCGTATGTTTTTTTATTAGATGCCTTTGTATATATTCAGTGACAAATTTATCTTTAAGCTAACCATTTAACTCTTAATGGCATGATTTTTAGCCACATAAGTGGCATTTACTATTTTAAATCACAAGTTTAAAAAAATCTTTCATTTTTTCTCAAGACTTGTTGCTCAACAGCATTAAACATAAACGCTTATAACTGAAACATCCAAACAGCATTCAGGTATAGCATCCAAAAGCAAGCCCAAAACATCCAAACACAATTCAAGTGACATCTAAAAGCAAGTCTAGACATTCAGACACCATTCAGGTAGTATCCCAACGAAATCAAACAAGTAAATGTTTTAACATCACAAGCACAACAAACTAATTCTCCCCATCAGGACTCATCGTCAGACTCGTCATATCAGCATTCGTCTAAGAGATGACAAACTAGATTCTCCAATCCAGCATGCTTTTTGTTTTTTCAACAACTCATGTACTTGTAACCGCAATGAATGTATCTCTTCCTCATTCTGTTTCAATGGAGAACTTAAAGAAGCAGCAGAAAATCCGTACACGATACAGCCTACACAATGCTCTGACCCAAGGCCGCGTGCTTTACCTTTCTTTACTCCATCAATCTTCTTTGACAATATTGAAGCTTCATCATCGTCTGGCGATTGGTTTGAGCTATCATTCTCAGAAGTAGGTTGACTTTGACGCCATTCATCCAAGCTTTTTTTGTATCCAGTCTGAAAGATGAATGATAAGCTAGCAATATATAAACAAATTCATGTTAAGGAAAACATATTAGCTCTGAAGCTAAGATCTTACATTTGTCCTCTCAACATGTGGCTCGAACAAAGTACTATGACCATTCTTCTTATTTTTCTCAACATGTTGGATGCTCATCTTTTGAAATTTCTCAGCGGTCCACTTTTGATTAAGTCTAGCCCATAAACCTTCTAGAATCCAATCGGGCTTCTGGTTCTTTTTCCAAGCACTCCACAAGAAATTGTTGAGCATAAAAGCAGCGGCTATCTCAAAATTATAAAATATTTGATAATCATGTTGGGTATACCATACGCACTTCGTCTACAAATAATTTATAACATTAGATGAAAAAAGTAATTTGATAAATAATGTAACGAACTAATTATTTGTACCTTAAAGTGATTCCACATTTGTTCTCTGTCAAAGACAGGTATCTCTCCCCAGGAACTCCAAGCGTCACGATAAAATGATTTAATGGAATCCATAATTGCAGTTAAAGATTGGCTGAAGGGGGAAAACCTGCATTAAATTTAACATATGTAAAAATGTATATTCAATAACTAAAAACTAACAAAAGTACTATTGTGTACCCAATCTCAACAGGAGCGATAATCAGCCTCCACGAAGCATCCAGCGTTCCAATCTCTCCAACATTTCGACTCTGTGCACCTGTAAAGATCCATAATTTTTGATAATTAATTTGGGAAAAATTATGAGCTTAAGAGTATAATTTATTCTCGCCTCAAAGTATGTAAGGGTCCGTCCACCCAAGGACAAGAAAACCTTGGGATAGTTCAATGTGCCTAAGGGACAAGTTCATAATTCATAGCCCATAACTAATCCACCAGATTTACTTGTAACTAGCCAGATAACCCAAGAATAAATTGGAGAGGATTAATGTTTCAGAATTATGCAAGATCCAACACAAAATTCACAAAGTGGTTTCGAATTTGTAATGCCATGGCAGACTGCTTTCAGTGGATTATGCAACACACAAAGGGAAGACCAAAATAGCAAAAGCTCTGAGGGCAAATCTTGTGGATAGAAATAAATATCAGGATCTTTGAGGGCAAAGCTTGTGGATAGAAAGAAATATCAGGATCTTCGAGGGCAAAGCTCGAGCAGCATGAGCCTCACGTATAGGACGACTCCAAATCTCCTCTCCATACTTATAGTGTGACTCCGCACTTATAATTAGAGACAGACATTTACTTCATTCTTTTGAGTACTAGAGCCTGTCTTGGTTGACTATTTCACTAAGCGTAACAGAAGTTCCACAAACAATAGTTTTTCTTTTTTGTGTTGTAATTTGTGATTTGTGATTTCTCATATGACATGCATGAATAAAACATTTTCATTGGTAGAAAGGTGTTGATTTAAAGATTGTGTTCATGCATGATTTTAGCCATTTGCAAATGATTGTATTTCGAAAAGACTTCCAAATACATGTAAGAGGCATATAAGTAGAGTGTAGTTGTGACCTGCAAGTGGAGAGGTAGTGTAACCTGTAGTCTCCGAAACTTTTTTCTTTCCCTTAGATTTATCTTTCACTGCATTAGTACTTTGTGGACAATCGTTTTCCTGAGACGCCATCTGTATAATACAGGCATGATAAAATAATAATAATAATAATAATAATTTAAGAATACTAATAAAGTTGTTACTTCTACAATCTATTATATGATGACTAAAGAACATTAAAAAGACTAAAATATTAATTTTTCCCTTGCTTTTATTTGATCATTAAATTTTTTATATTGCTAGTTTCATTTTCATCAAGTAATTATTTCTCGCTTGTTTTGTGTTCATCAATTGAATCTCCATTCGTGTGTGGCATGGATGTATCTTCCTCATAATCTTGTTGATTTAGTCTACAAGTAATGACTGAAGGATAAGTTCTTCATAGATACATTTTATTATAAATAAGCCCGGAATTTTGAACATGCACTCAGTTACCCTTCCAAATATCTTCTGCTCAATCGCCCGAAAAAGTATACATAGATTGTTCTATCTTTTGTGTTAGATGAAATGAAGGAAGTTTCAAAATCATTACTAACTTCAATAAACAAAGTTCAGAAGTTAATTAGTCAAAGCAGAGACTCTAAGGATTCAAATTAATATTTTCATATGAGCAAACCCCAGAAAGAAGAAGAAAACTAAATCCAAGCTAAATTCTAGACGGACCTTTGAAGAAGATGGTGATATCTATCCAGATCTATTCAAAATCTAATACAAATAGTAAACCTTAAAAGTGAAAGAAAAACTGTAGAACAAGGAAAAAATACACTTATCTCAACTGCACGGTGGCGCGACTGGAGGGCTTACTTTTGCTGTCGTAAGAGGTGAATCGGAGTAGAGAAAAAGAGTGAGGCGAGGAAGTGAGAGTTGAGAAATGTTTGCTCCCAATATATATTTAAGTTTTTCGACGGCTTTACGTCGGACTGCGTCGGTAATGACTTATAAATATAGCCTCGATTTTCGCAATCTATCCGTCGGAATATCAAAAAGTTTTTGTTTTCTGTTCTTCTTCTTCTGAAATGGCTTCTTCCTCTGTTCCTAATGTCTTGCCTACAACAATTCCCAAAATTCCATTGTCGAAACTCACTTCATAACTTCATTATATCCATTTACATACGCTAATGCAGTGGAGAGAACACACTAAACTGTGCCAGTGCCAACCTACTGGAGTTATATATGAGCATTTTCTGTGATACAGTTGCAATAGGCCAACAGCTCTTTTGCAAGGCTGATGTGCTATTCTTCTCAGGTGGCAGCACATTTAGATTGGTTTGGATGGTGTACATGGGATGCATTCTACGAGGATGTCAATCCACAGGGGAATAAAGAAGGTCTTGAAAGGTACAAATATTTTTTGGTATTCCTCTTCTGAAATGGCTGATTTTCTAGTATTCTAGTTCCTAATTTCTTGCCCACAACATTTCCCAGTTCATTATATTCATAAACACTGTTTGTTGAAGGATCACAGTATATTCTCATGTATATCAGATAGTTGTTTATCGTAATATCGTTGCTGTTTTGTCAATTTTTAACCACTCGTTTTGTCAACCATGGTCACAGATTTGTATCTAGATTAATTGAGGACGGCAAATTTAGGAGCTTGAAACAAGACACTCCATGCTTTGACCTCCCGGAGTTCATAAATTTGATCAACTTGGATGGATGCTCAAAATGTAATGACCCAGTAGGTTATTTTTGGAATTTTCATGAAATTTACCGTTTTGTCCCTCCCGACTTTTGACAAGCCTTGAGTAAAAAGTTAATATTTTGGCAAGTTTTGAGTTTGAAAGGCTAAGTTATTTAAAAAGTGGTTTTTGATGTCATTAGAGGTTCGGGCTCGGATCGGAATTCCGGAGGTTCTGTTGGATTTGGAGGATAATTTTAGGTGTTGTGTCGTTTCTTGTCGTGTTTTGAAGGTTCTATTGAGTCCGGAATGTCGAGTATAGTTGATATGCATATATGATTTGTGTTTACGGGGTTCCCAACGAATCCAAGGGTTTTATCAATGTTTTTAGACTTGGATGTGTTTGGTGGTGTCTGCAGGCCTCGCTTTTGCGAAGGTCAATCGCTTTAGCGACCTTCACAGTAGCGAGAGCCTCTTCGCTTAAGCAAGCATCGCGAAAGCTAAGGGGACTTTGCTTTTGCGACATCAGAGGGGGGGGGGGTTTGACCTACAATTTTGAGATTTAAGCTTCATTTTTCATTTTTGAGCTTGGGAAACCCTTGGAGACAATTTTTGAAGAGTTTTCTTATGCTAAATCATTGGGTAAGCTCTTGTAACCCTAAAATCTCATTTCCCTTTGATTATTTATGAATTCTAACATCATAATTTGGGACTTTGATTTGGAAAATGACAAGATTTCGCAAGAACTTGAGTTTTAATCTAAAATGGGGATTTAAAAGTGATTTTAAATCCTTTTTCGAGTTTTTGGCCAAGAACATCCTTGTACTATACCTTTAACTTAAACTACATCCTTATTATATTTTTGTAAGCAAAAAACATCCTTTACATTTCTCAAAGTTAACAACTCTCATCCTTTCAATGCCCCACCGTTAAGAAACTAACGGGAGCTTCAAAATCATATGCAAAAAACGTGACTGTCACATGTCCAAAGAAGACACGAAAAGAATTTTTTTTAAAAAAAAAAGAAAGTTTAAGAAATGCAAGATATATGTGCTCCTCCCAAGTCCCAACCCAAAGATGAAGAGGATTCCACTTACTAAACAAAATTCAGATTTTTAATAAAACGTGCTATCAGCTATTGAAATAAATCATAAAAGTTTCATGCAATTTAAAAGAACGAAATTTAGATACCGTGAAATTGATAATCTTTGTAGTGATTTTTTGGTGGACATTCGTTTTGTTCGATTTTGAAAATTTTGGTTCAATATTTTCAATTTGAAAAAATCAAAACCAAATCAAAACTCATTCCGTTTGATTCATTTTTCTGAAATGTGATTCAATATTATTTCGTTTGAAATTTTTATGTTTGGTTCTTGAATATGTGATAATTATATTTTTTGAGAAGGATATGTGATAATTACATTTAGTTCCAATGTAATAAATATCTAAAGTCAAAAAGAAATTGGAAAAAGAATATTTTTAAATATAAAACAAAATAATATTTTTTCGTGAGACATCATTAATATCAAATTAATTATATGATGATTTGAAAAATAAACAAACAGCTATACATGCAAATAACTTTCTGCCATACTATATTTCTTTCACTTTGAGTTTTTTTTTTTTCTTTTTGATTATGTGGTTGTGAAATTACATGAGTTTGCTGTTAGATTTTAAGCTGTTATAACAGAAGGATGAAACCTGCCAATTTTGTGAAACTTTAAGGATGTTATTTGTTTACATGGATACTTTAAGGATGTACATTAGGTTTTGAGGATAGTATATGGATGTTTTTGGCCAAAAACTCTCCTTTTTCAAACTGGTTCTCACGAATGAGTTCCTAAACCCTTAAGTAACATTTTCAAGTGTTGATTTTCGGATTCAAACCCTATTTTTGGAATTGGATTTTGAGTTGATTGACCCATTTTTTCAAAGAAACTGATGTGGGTGTTGTTGTTTCCGGACAGTGATTGTGAATACTTGATTGTTATAGATTGTATGGCTTTGAAAATGATTCGGAGAAAAATGGTCAAATACCCCCCCCCCCCCAAATCTATATTCAGATTTTCAACTACACACTTATACTTCACGAGGGTCCTATTACCCCCTAAACTACTTTAAAATGGAATAAATAACCCCTTAAAATGTGATAACCGGTAATCTGCCTTGTGGTGAAACACACGTGCTTGACACGTGTGTTTCACCAATTAATTTTAAAAAAAAAGCTTTCTCTCCTTCTTCTTCAATCTTTTTACAGCCCTATTTTTTTTTTTTTTTTAAAAGCTTGATTTGGGGAAAATATTAGGGAATACATTGGGGTCTTCTTCTATTTATTTATTTTTATCTTCCTCACAAGCTTAATTCGTTGGGCCTCATCTTTTTCACCATTGCCGTATGAGAAATCGTTGTCACCACCTCCACCTCCATCTTTATCACCTCCCTATTTAACAGCAACAATTCAACACCCTAGCATATCTTTATCATCTTCATTTATAATATCTTCTAGTTGTTCAAGATTTCCAACCCCATTAGTTTCATCATCTCCACCATTCTTATGATTTTTTTTCCTCCTCTAATTCTTTTTATTTAAGATCTTTATCTGGATTTTTTTAAACTCATTACCTAGCTAATCTATCAATAGGGGATTCATATCTTTTCTCCCTAACTACACAACTTGTTGCAGATCTTGTTCCTTCAGTGATTTTTCTTCCAATTTTTGTCACTTTCATTTTACTTGATAAATCAATCATAGTAGATCAAAATTAAATAGTATAAACACTTGAAAAACATTCTTTAATTTGAACACTTTTGTTTTGATATTCCTATTTGATGATTGCTTTAATTTGTCGGAGAAAATTCGATGATGATGACAGTGATAGGTTAGGAATGAAAATAGTGGAAGAGTACCCTTGACTCTTGAAATAAACTCAGATCAATTTTTCTCAAATTTAATCCAAAATCTTTGGAAATGATATAAATATATGTAAATTTATCTACAGTTTATTGGAGTTGATTGATTTTGCAAGAGTACTATATGAGTTCTAAAATTTGTTTGGAATCAACAATAATGAATTCGGTAAAAATGGCGGTGGCAGCACCAATTTAGAGGTGGTGAATAATGGAGAGATTTGGTTTATACTGTTATGGAGAAAACAAATAAGAAGAATAAATAATTAAAAGTACATATATTTATTGAAAAGAAATATTAAAAATAAAACTTTAATAATAACTTTTGATGTGGAAAATTTTTATTATGTATGAGGCATATATATGACGTGGCATACATAAAAATAAAAAGAAAAAAAGGTGTGGGGGGACTTAAAGATAGCTGGCGGATGGGTCCTAGCCATGTACACTTGTCAATCAAATGATTTCTCATACAAGTATGACTTAGCATGCCTCATGGATGATACCCTCTATCTTTTTTACTATTCAAAAACCTTTTCCTTATTATTTCTTAGTTTAGTTAATGCTTTATAAATTTATACTCCATTTTTATTATTTCTATCAACTTTTAATGTCATAAAAATTTTTTTTAGATTTGTACTATAAAAAATTTAACTAGTATTTTATGATGTAGTTTTTTATTATATTTATATACAAAAAATTATAATTTACAGTACGTTCCGTATAGTTTTTTAATATCTAAAATTTTTATTTAAGATATAGAATTAATGTAATCTAATTTAACTTTGAAAATTAATTAAATTAACTTGCACAACAAGACAAATAAAAGTGGACGGAGGGAGTATTTACTTGTCAAGTTTTTTTATAATTTGATTTTTCTTTTTACTTATCATTTTTGGCAAATCAAGGAAGAACAATTTTTTTATTATATCCTTAATTTGTTAACATTCAGTTAATGTATTTGAAAAATGTAGTGAGTAAATCTATTTAAGACTATTAATTAATAGGTGTAAAATGTTAAACTCACTATATTAATTATTATTTTCTTAATAGGTGTGTCAAGTTAAAATCTGACAAGTACAAAAGGATGGAGCCATGGAGGGAGTATTTTTTATTTTTCTGTTCAGATATGACTTTTAATTATTTTTGAAAAAAAAAAAGAAGAAAAATTAGGGATAGGAGAAAGGAAAATGGGAAAGGGATTATATTACACTATGAAAAATCGAATAGAGAGTTTAGATAGTCAATCAATTACGTTAAATTTTACTATTTTCTTACTAAGCATTTTCATTTGTCAAAGCCTCAAATTTAATATTTTTATAGGTCTGTTTGTGAGTTGATTTGTATCAAATTTTTATTAAAATTTAAATTATAACGTTAAAATTTAAGCAAAAAATATACTGGAGAATGGCATGAGAAAACAGAAAAGGTAAAAGAAAAGATTACAGATGAATGACAAAAAGTGAGAAAGTGAAATGGGTAAATTATGGAATCCACGTGGACAAATGTCAATTAAAAAAAAAATGGTATATAATAGCAAACTATTAATTCAAATTAAATAATATAAACATAGTTTGATTTAATCGTACCTCATAGCAAACTGTTGTTGTTTCGCATCTCTCCTGGTGAATCTCGTTTTTTATACAAACGTATATGTATAAAATATGTTTGTATTTGTATAAAGTGAGAAAAAATTATATATATATATATATATTTTCGTTCCCCTCTCTCACCTCTCCCAGATCTCGCTCGCCAGTCTCTCTCTCGCTTATACAAACAGAAATGTATAAATTGCGTTTCTATTTGTATAAAGCGAAGAAAATTGTATATACACATGCAAATACATATATCTTTATTCTATACTCTTATAATTATACAATATAAATATTTTTCTGTCCAGTTCTCTTTTGTCTTTCTCTTTTTCTCGCTTTATACAAACACAGATTATACAATTGATTTTTTATATATGTATATCAAAATAAAAACAGATTATATACAACTGCTTTCTTTTGTATATATAAAACGAAATATACATATTTATGTTTGTTATAAAGTGCAATTATACAAACTATAATTATAACGTACAAATATAATTTTTATATTTGGTATATGTGAAAATTGTTCATTAAACAACCCCTTACACAACTGATGACACTAGTTGTGCCTGTTAAAATAAAAAAATTTCATTACCGACATAGAATTCCGACCTAAAGCCGTCGAAAAACTTGCATTTATAGGGAACAAAACCCTCATTTCTCAACTCATCCTTGCCGATTTACCTCTTGGGACAGCAAAAGAAAGCCGTTCACGGCGGCACCACCGCTCAGTTTTCCTCCTAATTTTGAGGTTTATTTCTATGAGATTTTTTTGAATAGATCTGGATAAATAACACCATTTTCTTCAAAGATCCGTGTAGAATTCAGCTGTGGTTCAGTTTTCTTCTTCTTTCTGGGTTTTGCTCATATGAAAATACTACTAACTTGAATCCTTATACTCTCTTGCTTTGACTGATTAACTTCTGAACTTTGTTTATTGTATTTACTAATGATTTTGGAACTTTGTTAGTTTTATGGGAAAAGACATAGATTCTTCTGAACTTGTTTTGAAAAGTCGGTTATACGCTTAAATTATTATGGTGATCTATTACACATCTTAACTATTCAAAAGTGAATTTATTACCACACTGACACCTTAACTACTCAAAAGTGATTTTTTTACCATCCTGAGACGTGTAACACCACTCTTACATTATGTGGTGTATTACCCTCGCTGCCACATCAATGCTACGTTAGCGTCATATCATAAATTATAATTTTTTGTTTTCTTTTCTTTATTAATTAACTTTTTTTTGTTAACTATATTTTACTCTAACTAATCCCTAATTAATTGTTTTAATTATCTAATAATTATATCTTTTTCGTCACTAATCCCACCCATTTTCAATTCTCATTTAATCGGAAAATCATATTCGGTTCCACCATCACTATTAATTTTGTTCTTCACCACCACTATATGACCTTCAATTTTTCTTTTTCTTTGTCACCCAACACCAAATATCACCACCACCATTATCAATATCGATTTTTTCTTCTTTACTACCTTTAATTACCTCTTTTAATGTTTGTCACCCGCCACCCATCATCACCAAACCCATAAAGCTGCTATTACCACCAAAACGAAAAATTGATTAACAACCAATTTTTTTTTAACAAAGTCAAAAAAAAAAATGATAAAGATAGAAACAATCAATCAAATTTTTCTAAATAAAATATAATTATCCACTAACAAATCTATGAGAATTAACCTAATTGCGAATCAAAAAAAAATATGCTTTAAGCTTGTGATAAAAAATAAAGATGTGTGATGAAAATAAAGAATGAAAAAAAAGAGTACAATGGGTGGGGTTTGAAGAAGAAGAAGTGTGGGGGGTGAGGGTGAAAAAGAAGATTCTAACTTTTTTTTTAAACTTTAATTTCAAACTGATGAATCTATTTTTTATTTTTGTTTTACTTTTTTGCCACGTTAGTTTTAGGGAGTAAGAAAATTCACTTTTAAATAATATGTGTGTAATAGGTCATTGTGATAGTTTAAGTGTGTACCTAACTTTTCGAGACAAATTCAATAGAAAATTTATGCTTTTTCCCTTAGTTTTATCTAACACAGAGAAAGAACCATCAATGTATAGTGAAGATGTTTCGTGAGTTGGTTACTAATATTATCTTTTTTGGTACCTCCGATATCGTATTAGAGCCCAACTAATCAAATATATCTATGAAGAACTTATCCTTCAAACTTAACTCGTAGCTCAAATCAACAAGGTTCTAAGGGCATCTCCAACCCTACCCTCTATTTTACTCTCCAAATATAGAGTTCTCTATTTTTTCAAACAACCAATTCTAACTCAATTCTCGATTTTACTCTCTAAAAAGGAATCTTTTTCTCCCTTCTCAATATTATATTATTATTTCTATTTCATTTTTATTTTCTTATTTCATAATATAAATCATTTCTGCTTTTTGCAAATAATTACCCTATAATCTATATAATTTTCGTGTGATATAAATTTTGTTCTTTTCAAAATTTTCATTAAATATAAAATTATATTTTATTCTATATTTCTAAATAAAATAAATTACAACAAATATTATGTATAATACATACTAACAAACAATTCAACTAAAAGTGAAATCATTGATGAAATACAATTACATAATAAATAATGCATTATTGTAAAATTTAATTCTAAATTTTACATACTCGACTTTCAAGACTATTATGTTGCTCCCATAATGCTCTATTAATGCATTTCGGAGTTCAAAATGAGTAATTTTTTGTCCAAATTTTTTTTATGTGTAGCTAAAAGTTGTTTAAATTAACAATTCATCTTGTATCCAATTATTTTGTGTACTAATTTACTTCCCCTATTCCATTTTGAACTATTGCAAAAAAGTATTTTCATGCTCATTAAAAAGTGTAGTTTAATAATTCATCACTATAACATAAAAGTAGATTGTTTGAATTATCATGTAGATTTTGTATATTCTTCATAGTGAAAAGTAATTATAATTTTAAATTAAATATTTAAAGTGACAATTTTTTTTTTAAAAAAATTGTTAATTCGGATGAAAATAGTATACTTATCAATAGTATTTTTTTTTAGATGTTATACTACATAAAAAATAATTTAACTATTAAAGACTTAATTAATAGTCTCATATAATATAAATAATATTAAAATAATTTGAAATTACATATTTCAAGTGATTTTTTAACAAATAAAATAGAAAATTATTAATTTGGATAAAAATAGTAACTAGTCAATAATATGGTTTTAGATGTTATATAGAAAATTAATTACAAATAATAAAGACTCAATTAATGATACAATAGAAATAATATTAAAATAATCAAAAAGTGAAATAGAGATGTGAATAGTTTTTCTCCAAATTTGGAGAACTATTATTCACCTCTCTATAAATGGAGGATAGAGAGTAAAATAGAGGTGAGTTAGAGATGGTCTGAGGAAGATACATCCTTGCCAGTCAAAAATGGAGATTCAATCGATGAACATAACAAGCGAGAAATAATTACTTGATGAAAATGAAACTAGCAAATATAAAAAATTTAATGATCAATTTAAAACAAGGGAAAAATTAATGTTTGTTTTTTTTTCTTATGTTGAACTAACAACTTTATTAATATTCTTAAATCATAAATTACAACACAAAAAGAAACAGTTGTTTATGGAACTTCTACAATGCTTCCAGTACTAAAAAAGAATGAAATAAATGTCTCTCTCTAATTATAAGTGTGGAGAGGAGGTGTGGAGTTATCCTATTCTGGAGAGGCTCATGCTGCTCGAGCTTTGCCCTCAAAGATTTTGATATCTCTTTCTATCCACAAGGTATGAATGGATTATGCATATACTATTTTTCAGAGCTTTTGCTATTTTGGTCTTTCCCTTTGTGTGTTGCATAATTCATTGAAAGCAGCTGGTCCGAGCAGTTGGCATAACATAGTATAACTATATTCGGTTGAGTAATTAAGTCCACAAACAACTCGTGTAATGACACTCAACAAATATATGATCCCTTATTTCATCTTCCAGCTGGCAAAATACACATTTAGTCACCAATCGATCAACTGTTAGCAGTCTACCATGGCATTGCAAATTTGCAACCACATTGTGAATTTTGCATTGGATCTTGCGTAATTCTGAAACATTAATACTCTCCAATTCATTCTTGGGTTATCTGGCAGTAGTTACAAGTAAATATGATGGATTAGACATTTGGGCTATGAATTGTGAACTTGTCCCTTAGGTACATTGAACTATCCTAAGGCCATCTCGTCCAAATGCCCCCTCAACGAATATTCGAATTTTTAATTACACACTTAATTAATTTTATGGGGTCTTATCACCCCTTACACTATTTAAAATTGAAATTATCACCTCCCTAAATGTTTAGTTGGCAATGTGAGTGTATTTCACTCTTTGAGAAGTTTTTTTTATCATGCATGAGATACGCCAAGTCATACTTGTATGAGACATCATTTGATTGACAAGTGGACATGGCTAGGACCCATCAGCCAGCTATCTTTAAGTCCCCCCACCTTTTTTTAAAAAAATTTTACGCCTGATGTATTTTTTGTTTCTATTTTTTAAAATAAATATTTTTTTATTCTTAGCTAATATAATTAGTTTATGTTGTTTCTTTTCTACGTAGTGAATAAATTTTTATGATTATTATATATATTTTTAGTTTATTCTGTTAATATATTTTTTTCTATTCGATGTTATTTATTTATATTGTAATAAATAGTTGTTTCTATTTAATTTTCAGTTTATAAAATTAAGATATAAGTAATTTTTTTAATCCTAACAATTAATTTTTTTTAAAAGTATAAATAAAATTTGTAAAGTCAAAATTATAGTTTTTATTTATGATTTCTTAAGAAACGTGTCAGGAAAGTAGACAAATAAAATATTTATTAAATTTCACCTAGCTTGAATTTTAAGAATAAAAAATATCATATAAATTGTCGGAAAGAATATGTAGGTGTTTATGGATGCTTTTTATTTTTGAATTTCAAGAAAATAGTATCAAAACTTATGTAATTGTTTGTCAAGATCATTGATGCTCTTTCCATTATATTTTTTGAAGAGTATTTGATGGATTTAAGTGCTTTTGAAAACATGAAATTGTTGAGAGAAGAATAAAAGAACAAATTAATTTTATACCTCTTTTTTCATATTAATAGTCTACAATTCTTTTACAAAATTCTTAAGAAATTATAAATAAAATATTAGTTTTACTAATTTGCACCTTTATTTTTTTTAATTTTACAAATTTTATTTACACTTCCAAAAAGAATTAATTATTATAATAAAATAAAAAATTGTAATTAATTATATCTTAATTCGTTAATTAACAAATAATTTTATATAACTATTTTTAGCAATTTAAATTGTTAATATCAAAATGGAAAAATAATGTCACAATATTAGAAGCAAAATGAAAAATTATTAAAGAATAGAAGTGCAAAATTGGGGTCTCCAGTGCGCTAACAAAACATGGATCACTCATCATCATCAATTGCCAAGTGAGGCAAGAGGAGAACTGATTTTGAATAGAATAAATGTTCCTTCTCTCAAAACGATTACCCAAAAAAACGCTTTCTCCCTAAATAGAGACTTGTATAGAATTTTCACTTTTGATGTTCCTTAAGGAACTGTTGTGCTGAGGTTTATACCTCATTACTTATTTTTTTGAGAGCTTACGTATAAATCCTACTTTGGTATATAAATTGGGGGTTGTCCCACTCTAAGTAAAAAAAAGTAAAAAGTAAGAGAGAGGTAAAAAACTTTATAAGGGAAGTTTTGTCTGCCACGTCATATACATAATAAAAATTTTTGATGGTCTTTAGTCTTTTTTACAAGTGGAACTTAAAGTACACTTGGCAAAGTATGAGAGGACCCACACAATACTTGTGCCTCTCATACAATAAAATTTTTCGTCGGTAATGACTTATAAACCCAGCCTCGATTTACGCAATATTTACGTCGGAATATCAAAAGATTATTTTTAGGTCAAAATTCTCGAAACTCAATCCATTAACATAGAGGAGCATTGGAGGGAACACACTAAAATGATGGCAGCAGCGAGTGCATGCATCCAGGATGGTTCGCTGTTGGTAAACGGTAAGACTCTGTTGACCGGAGTCCCCTTTAACGTCAAAGTTTCTCCGGTGGAATCTTCGGCTGCTTTCTTCTTTGGTGCAACTTCATCCATACCCAGCTCTAGACACGTCTT
This sequence comes from Solanum pinnatisectum, assembly GCA_035578085.1. Lineage (NCBI taxonomy): Eukaryota > Viridiplantae > Streptophyta > Magnoliopsida > Solanales > Solanaceae > Solanum > Solanum pinnatisectum. The sequence continues at coordinate 45,583,573 of CM069078.1, read as the reverse complement.
TTCTCTTGGGGTTCTTCAGTAAGTCCTCTGCTTTTTTTTTACGCCAATTCCCTCCCTATTTTCTAGTGGGAGAAAATTTAAGCCGAGGCAGGTTTTGAATTAGATTTGAATTATGGTTGATTCCAGGTGCAAAGTTCACTCTTTGTCTTGAATCTAGAATATGTTTCTACTTGATTGAGAAACTCCAATTAAAATAAGGATGGTGCTTAATAAATATCTCACTATTGACTTTTGATAGTGCTATCTCATTGGTTAAGTTCATGTTTGGCTAGTCTCATAGGTCAGTAGGGTCCTGATAATTTCCTTTGTGGAAATTGCAGGGAATTCCAGTTCTTGTGTCTCTTCAGACATAAAATTTGGTGGATGATACCACGTGTAGGGAAATTAGCCTGTGAAATCCCAATGGAAACGCAAATGCTTCTCTTGGAAGTGAAGGAAAAGAGTGCACTCTGCGACGGAGATTCTTTGCATTTATCTACTGAGAAAACCTTCTATGTTTTGCTATTGCCTGTCTTAGAAGGTTCATTTAGAGCTACATTGCAAGGGGCACGTTCAAATGAGCTTCAGATATGCGTTGAAAGTGGTAAACTGAGCCAACCTTTTTCATATGTCCTCATGATATAATATGAATTATTGATCAAATAACTATTTTTGTTTTAGGCGATGCAAATGTGCAAACCACCAATGTGTCTGAGGTTGTTTTCATGAATTCAGGAGACAACCCATTTAAGCTGATAAAGGATTCTATCAAGTAGGTCATATTCAGAAAGACTGATGATTGCCTCTTACAAGTCAATAGTAGCTTGAAGCTAAAGTAGAATATCTTCTATTTTATATTATTTTGCAGGATACTTGAGAATCATATGGGAACATTTAAGCATATTGACAACAAAAAGGTACTGGAGTTATAGATGAGCATTTTCTGTGATAGTTGCAATAGGCCAGTAGCTCTTTTGCATGGCTGACGTGCTATTCTTCTCAGGTGCCAGGACATTTAGATTGGTTTGGATGGTGTACGTGGGATGCTTTCTACAAGGATGTCAATCCACAGGGGATTAAAGAAGGTCTTGAAAGGTACAATATTGAAGTCAAATTTGTGAATGAATCAGATGATGTTTCCTGTGTCTGCCCCTTCTTTTACATAGCATCATTCTCTTCTACACTTAGGTTTATGGAAGGAGGCTGTCCACCGAGATTTTTGATTATTGATGATGGCTGGCAAGAGACGTATAACAATTTCCAAAAGGAAGGAGAACCATTTGTTGAAGGATCACAGTATGTTCTCTTATATATCAGATAGTTTTTTTTTGTCATAATATGGTTGCTATTTATTCAATTTTTAAGTTCCCTTTTTGTCAATGTGGTCACAGGTTTGCATCTAGATTAACTGACATCAAGGAGAATGGTAAATTTAGGGGATTGAAACAGGACATTCCATGCTATGACCTCCAGGAGTTCACAAATTTCATAAAAGAAAGTTATGGATTAAAGTGAGTCTAGGGTCCAACAAGTGTTTATTGTTCTTCTTGATGGAAACTGGGGAAACTCTGTGAATTCATACAGTTTGCAATTTTGAAGCACTTTCCTTTATGTAGATTTGTATATGTCTGGCATGCTTTGCTTGGTTACTGGGGAGGGCTGCATCCGTCCTCGGAAACTATGAGGAAATACAACCCAAAGATTGAGTATCCAATTCAATCACCTGGTAACACAGGAAATCTTCGAGATATAGCTATGGACAGCTTGGAAAAATTTGGAGTTGGTGTAATCGATCCCCAGAGGATTTTTGATTTTTACAATGATCTTCATAGTTATCTTGCAAGCAGTGGTGTAGATGGAGTAAAAGTAGATGTGCAGACTCTTTTAGAAACCTTAGGGTTTGGGCATGGGGGTCGTGTTGCACTTACTGGGCGATACCAAGAAGCTCTTGAGGAATCTATTGCGAGAAACTTTGGAGCAAACAACCTAATTTGTTGTATGAATCACAACTCTGACTCCTTCTACAGGTGAGTAATCTTCGGTTGAAATTGCTATGCAAGGTATGGATGAAGTTATTGTATTGATAATAGTTTCTGATTGAGAAGTGAACTGTCAGCTCAAAGAGGAGTGCAGTTGCAAGAGCGTCGGAGGATTTCATGCCCAGGGATCCTACTTGTCAAACGCTACATATTGCTTCTGTTGCATTTAACAGTCTTCTTATGGGGGAGATTGTGGTTCCAGATTGGGACATGTTCCAGGTATGGTATCATCAGTAGAATGTGAGTGAAAAGTGACGATGGTTTGGCGTATACTATCTTTAGTTGAGTACAGTCATGCTGCTAAATGACTTCAACTTTTGTCTATAAAATGTGGAAACAATTTATGCTTAAGCATTGCTGATGACTAGGTTGCTTTGATCAGATCTTATTGCTTCCGTGTTTGATCATAGAAAAAAACTTTAGCTTAGAAAACATACTCATTTGATCACAAAACAAAAGGCTTGAGCTTAGAAGAACTAACTGTTCTGTTTATGTAGAGCAAGCACTTCACAGCTAAATTCCACGGTGCTGCAAGAGCATTAAGTGGGTCTACAGTGTATGTTAGGTGAGAGGTCCTACTACACTATGCAGTACAACATTCTTTTCCATGACCAGAATTTCTGCATTACCATTTAAAAGAGATCTTATTGCAATTTGATATGTTGTGACAATCTCTTCAGTGATGAGCCGGATCACCACGATTTTGAACTACTTAAGAAGCCAGTTTTGCCTGATGGCTCAATCCTAAGAGCTAGATGTTCTGGGCGGCCAACACGAGATTGCTTATTTATAGACCCCATCATGGATGGCAAAAAGTAAGATGCATTTCCGTAGTTTTATCAGTAATTTCTAAGGGATGTTTCCCGCACACACTAGAAGGTCACAGGGACTTATTAGTGGCTTCGGAGAGAGGGAGCTCCTACAGCTGAAATATTGAAATGGCAATGTCTAATGACACTATTAACCTTGACCTGTTGCAGCTTCTTGAAAATTTGGAATTTAAATAAGTTATCCGGTGTAATTGGTGCATTTAATTGTCAAGGAGCTGGAAATTGGCCACTGAAGGAAGGATCTGAGAACATCCTTGCCTCGACTTCGAAGCCTCTAACCATCACTGGCCATATCAGCCCTCTTGATATTGACTATATTGGGGATATTGCTGGTGATGATTGGACTGGGGATTGTGCCATCTATGCATTTAACTCAGGTAGTCTTATGATAACTTAAGTATAACAGCTTTTGCGTCCCTACAAAATTTAATCTGTTTTGAAAAGCGAAAATTCTGTAACTGACCATTTAGCTTATCTCGTTGAGTTGTTGTTAGGTTCTCTTTCTAGATTGCCAAAAGAAGGGAAAATTCAAGTCTCGTTAAGTACACTTGAATGTGAAGTATTTACCATCTCTCCAGTGAAGGTATGTCAACTGTCTGCAATATATTTGAGGTTTTGGAACATTCTCTGCTAAGGGAAGCTCTTTAAATCAAATGAAATGTCATATGTACAGGTTTATAATAGGTATCATTTTGCTCCTATTGGATTGATTGACATGTACAACTCTGGTGGAGCTATAGAGGGTCTTCTTTGCAGCCAGCTTCCATCAGGATGCAAGATACAAATTAAAACACGAGGCTGTGGCCGATTTGGAGCCTATTCTAGCTCTAAACCAAGCTACTGTACAGTAAATAGTGAGGAAACCAAATTCAACTATAACACTGAAGATGGACTGCTAATTATTCAGCTTGAAGGTGATTGTGATGCTAGGGAAATTGATGTTGTCTATTAAGCCTCTTTGAAGTGGACATCAGATTATTTATTCTCTTTTTATTTTACTTTTCGAAGGAAATAAACTAGACTTTTGTACAGTTACGCCCATCTGACACTTCTAGTTTCTACTTATTACCTAGTTATTGTAAGAACAAATTCAATTCAACTCTACTATAAGGTCCCCTTCTCTCGCGCTCCCTGACATTGCCTTCGCATCGCATCGCAAGGAGGAAGAAGGGTCTAAAAAAGAGCCAAATGCACACAACTATTCAACCTAAGAGATAAACCTTTATTCCTTTACCCGAACAATCACTTGATTGTTATCAACCCCTTTAACTTAACTCGAACTTGAAGTAAGAAAGAGCTTAAATCTAAGCTCTTCTCACCTTCAAACTAACTCTACTTTGAAATAGTGTTTACTTTAGATTACAACCTCAACATTTACTTCTCAAAAGTGGATAAAGATTACTACTCGATAATCTAGTACATGAACTAGTGCTGGGCACAAAACTTGATATATATGATATGACCATGAAAACAGACTTCTTACTAACTGTACAGGCAAGAAAAAAAAATTTAAACAAAATCAGCCGTATGTATATAAATGTATCGTTATTATATAAATAGTATATAACCGTGTATATTATGTATAACTAAGAATCAAAGATGTATATACATCCATATAAGTTTTTTATATATTTTTTTCAATCCCGACCAACTCAAATCTCTTCTAAACAATCCTAAATTTTAGATATGAGTTTCTCTCGATGTTTCAAGTCTTTTCATATATTATTCACTTAAAACAAAATGAGCTTTGAAGAAACTTTAATAGCTAATGGAGCTTTTAATCTTTATCAACTCAAAATTTTCTTTAATAATCACAATTTGATATGAGCTCCTATGTTTCAAGTCTTTTGATATAATCGAATTTTAATTGAGCTTTGAGACAACTTTAATGGTTGAACATGAAAGAAGAAGAAAGGAGGAAGAAGGAAGAACGAGGAAGGGAGGAGTGGCTGATGATATGATATCACGCATTGCATTGGAGCGAGGTGGATGAAATGGAGGCTCACATCTAGTATCTCGTGTGATAAGAATGTGTCACCTAGACTTAAAAGGTAAATTTTATAAAGTTGTTCCTCAACCAACCATATATATTGTATGACGCAGATGTAAAGAAGATGATAATGTTGATATGAATGTGTAGCCATATCAGTAGGGATAAGTTAGAAACAAAGATATCTGTTACAAGGGGATGTGCCCTTCATTATGATTTATGAATAAGATTAAGGAATTGAGGCTGAGATAGTTTGAGCATGTGAGAAGGCAATGCATAGACCCCAATATCAAGGTGTGAGAGTTGGCTATGATGGGGATAAGAAGAGGAATATATAGGCCGAAAAGCATTAGAAAAAAGTGATTAGACATATCAGGACACCTCTTTCTTTTACTGAGATCATGATCCCATGGGAAAGAGCACGAAGATCGAGAATTAGGATATAAGGTTAGGAGACAGTTGACCATGTCTAAATTTTCATATAAGTATTAATATTGTAGTCTCCAATTATAAACTCTTTTAATTTGCTAAAATTAACAAATAGCATGAAATATCTATTTTTGATATTGGAACATCTTTCGAGTGCCCTAATCATGTGTTAGTTTCAACTTTTACCTTTTCAAACATAGTTCATATTGGTCATTATTTATTGGGAGAGAAAAGGGTAGAAATAGTGTGTACTAATCCCTTTTGACTTGTCATAGAATAAAATAAACATTATTTCTAAATTTCAAATTTTACAAAAGAACTTTATTCACTTGTGAAATTTGAAATTACAAAACAATGTCTATCTTGAATTATTTTTTTTATAAAAAAAGTTGAAATTTAAAATCCTAAGATAATAGAGTAGTAATGTATTAAAGAAAGGAGTGTTGCCTACATATTTGGGGCGTGAGGGAGAAAATCCCAAAGGAACTAGGACCATCCGCCGGCTTCATAACCTCTGCTCTCTCTACTCCCACCTTATCTTCTTCCTTTCACTACCCTAAAGATAATGTCTTCTCTTACCAAACCCTTAATCAAGAATTTATCCATGGCGACCAATTCTTGCCTTATCTCTCTTCCCACCTTCTTCACTACCACCAAATCCATGTCTTTTATCTCAAACCCATTAAAACCCATCTCCCTTTCTTCCTCATTCTCCTCTTCATCTTCTTTTTTATCTCTTAAAAAGACAACTACCCAATTCCCATCTATTGTTTCTGTAGTAGCTGCTCAGCAAGATGATGACAGCAGTGTTGGCCTTGAAGATAAAGAACAAGGTGGGGAATCGCTTAGCTTTGATTTTGCAACTGTTGGTGATGCAGGGGAGAGTGATGAGGCTGAGGCCGAGGCGGAGGAGTACGAAGAACCTCCGGAAGATGCGAAATTGTTTGTTGGGAATTTACCCTATGATATAGATAGTGAGGGGTTGGCTCAACTTTTTCAACAGGCTGGTGTTGTTGAGATTGCTGAGGTAACAATGCCCTAATTTCATTGACAAGTTTGAACCTTTTTTTCAAAATAGTGAAAAATTAGAGATTCAGGTATCGTGTTGTACTGAATTTTGGTTTTGCAGGTCATTTACAATAGGGAGACTGATAGGAGTCGTGGATTTGGGTTTGTGACAATGAGCACTGTGGAAGAAGCTGAGAAAGCTGTAGTACTGTACAACCGTTATGTGAGTTACAATGGTTCTTTTTCTTTGATGAATTTGTAACAGTTATGTTGAATTGTTGGATTTTGCTATCAAAAGTTGGACTTGAAGATGCTTTCTATTAGATATAAGACATTTATTCTTTTTGTTGCTGCAAATAAGAACCCCTCCCCATTTTTGGCTACTAAGAAACAATGTACGTTAACTCTATATTTGTAGATTCAATCGAGGCTCAAGAGTCCTTTTGCCTCTAAGTTGTTTTGATTCTCTAATATCATGTACAATGTGAGGAAATTCTCTTTTTCTCTATCAACTTGCTTATAAAATTTCAATGGAACTTAAATATCTAGAGTAAAGGTTCATGAAACAAGTATTTGCAGGTGAAGGTGAGTTTTTTGAAAGGAAGGATGATTTTGATATCCATCCATTAAGGTTGTGAAAAATTGTTGTGCGTGATTTTATGACATTATCTCCACAAGTAAAAAATTTCTTTATGATAGTTACCTTATACATGACAGAAGTAAAAGCATTCTGAGCTCACTACTGAAGGAAGGAAGCTGAGCTTGTTGGCTGAAATGCTTCCTTCCACTCTCCTGGTTTGCTTCTTATGTTGATAGCATGTGTAGAGAATATTCACTCTTGATTGGCAATCTATCCCTAGTAATGATTATAGAAGATTCATACAGTTTCAAAAAAAAGATTCATATTGTTGCACCAACTAATTTGGGTAGGCATAGTTGATTTATTAATAACTTATCCCAATCAAGAGGCTGTTCCCTCTGGAAACTTGGGAGAAGGTAAAGGGCTTCCATAGTAGCTCTGAAGCAAGAGAGTAGGAGTGTCTTCTGCGTTATTATCACCCCTCCATGGATGAGCATGAGCAAGAGAGGAAGTAGAGAGGGAAGGGTTGGTTTGTCGTTTTACCAACTTACTATTTAGTATGTGTGTTCGACTGAATGTGCTGGTCACTTCAGAGTGAATGTGAATAATAAAATCTGATGTTTTCCATGTGCTATGCCCTTGAGCTGTCCCATTAGAAAAGGCCTGTCACACAATTCTGATATTTCTTAGTTATGATGTGTGACATGTGGATACGTTGGCATGTTACCGAAACTCTTCCTAATTTTCTATTTTATTTGGCTAGGATCTCAATGGAAGGCTCTTGACAGTCAACAAAGCTGCTCGAAGAGGATCACAGCCAGAACGTCCACCTCGAACATTTCAGCCTACTTACAGAATCTATGTTGGCAACATCCCATGGGACATTGATGATGCACGCCTTGAGCAGGTCTTCAGTGAACATGGTAAAGTAGTAAGTGCCCGGGTGGTTTATGACAGAGAGTCTGGACGGTCACGAGGCTTTGGCTTTGTGACGATGTCAAGTGAAGCTGAGATGAGTGAAGCAATAGCCAACCTTGATGGACAGGTGATGTGCACACACATTATGACACTCACACACATGCATGATAGGAATTGATCATTGCATGAGTCCTTTAGTCCATCCATGAGTTTGATTCTAAATGCTTCAACACCTTTTAACCATTAATATGAAAAAGAAAAAAGTTAGATCTCTTTTCTAGATTTTTAATGATAGATCAACTTTTTTCTTAAGAATTTGGATTAGTTTTCTATGATAAATTGCAAAGTGACTGGTCTAGATGTTTAACTAACGTCAGGTTACTCTCTAATTTACTAGATATCTATCCTGATTCTGATATCCCTATAATCTGAATCTTATAAAAGAGCCAGAGAGGAAGAGAACTACCAACATGTGCTTCCATACTGGTGATGAAACCAAATTTACGCTTTATAAATTTCTAACTCTTTAATTTATTTGTAATGGCATGCAGTCTTTCTGCACTTATTTTATATAATTGGCATTGTACAGGAGTAGACTATACATGCTAACTTTTCAAATATGGTAATATATTTTATAAAACCTGTGTTTGTAAATTGGTATCTTATAGAAATCGTATTCTGTGGCTAGAGGCCAAGTTTAAATTGGTAGCCGGTGTCATCTTGAAGTACCAACGATGTCTAGATGAGTAGATTCACTATTATCCCACCCCCAGCGAAAAGAAAACAAAAAAGAAGAAGAAAATTAAGATGTTTAAGAGTCTAACAAATGAGATTAGTACACTCTGGTATCATTTGTTTACAGCATCTCTTGAAATAAACTGTAGTACTGTACTGATTTTGCTTTAGTGTCGAGTGTTTGGTTGTCATTTTTGGTATCCGTAACACAAATCCCACATTAGTTAGTTTGTACTTCCCCCACTATTTAATGCAAACTGCGTATGCCCCCACCTTCCCCAAACCCCATTTATGGGATCACATTGGGTATGTTGTTTATTTGTTAGTGGAACGTATGTAAGAGCATAAAATTACTAAAATGGTTGTTATAGTATTACTTGCTTAGTTAAGCTATTTCTTGTCATCTGATAGTAGTTTCTAATAATTCTTGTAATACACTGGTATTACTTTTAAAATTAGAAGAAAGCAATTCTTCGACTCTGGGTGAACTTTAATTATAGCTAACCTGGTGGGTTTTGCTTCAAGAGAATGCCGTACTTTACTTTGGGTTGGCATTCTTCTTTGGAAAGAGAAGTTGCTTGTCTTACCACACCAATCACCTTAGCGATGGAAGTTTTAGCAATGAAAGCTAGACAGAGAAATATTATATATCAGTTACATATTCATTAGATGAGAGATTGTGGATCTGTTTCGTAGTGACAACAACTGAGTTGGTATATTCAATTTTTGATATGATTAACTAATCTGATAAGAAATGCAAATATATGATGATGACTATCAAGTTCATTATAATTCAAGTATTATGATACCTGATGTGACTTGTTCACGGAACAAATGACCTCTCTTTGTATTGTCTGCTTAATACAGATGTTGAACAGTTACTTGGTTGATGGTTATTCTCATTGACGGATTCATGTTAGGCATATATTTTCTTTCGAGATCTTTGATCTTGAAGCTAATAGTTTCTCTTCATTGTTGTATTTCAGACTTTGGACGGGAGGACGATCAGGGTAAATGCTGCTGAAGAAAGACCTAGGCGCAACACATTTTGATTTTGATCATATGTTTTATTTGTTCGATTGGCGTAGCAGTGACAGTTCTGCAGCTATGAGCAGTTAGATTTTCATCAAACGTCTTTAATTTTAGCTCTCTACTTGTAAGTTTTTATTCGTTGATTACTTAAATAGGGCACGGTGACTTTTTTTTTTTTTGTTCTTTCTTCCGCTCTTGCCCTTTGGAAACTCTGAAGTAGAGGATTGAATGCTGTAAGATTTTGAATTCTATTTGTGGTACTCATTTGCTGTTAGCTTTACACCTTCATATTGCTAGAACTTGTTCAGAATGGATAGGAAGCTTTACTATGATCAAGAGATTTGGTATGACATCATATGCAAAATAGAAATGCATTGTAAATTGTTTTACTGGTGTTCTGATTCAGGATCTCACACCTTCACATTAATCCAATGATGCATACCATATGTATGAATATACATAATATATATTCACAACATTATATCACTTGACTACTTTAAGGAGCATCAGCTTACTCGGTGCAGGTAAAAGGATATAGGCTATATATATAGGTACTATAGGAGCTCTCTCTCTCTCTCTCTCTCTCTCTCTCTCTCTCTGTGGTCGTGTGTATTTACGGATCTAATGCATCGATGCTGGGATTAAATATAGCAATCTACTGTTGCATTCCTCAAATTAAAATTCAATGTCAGTATTATCTCCAGTAACACATGTTGTAACCAACCGATTCCTTTTGCTAGACCAGAAAAATATCACCGACAAGCCAGAGAGCACAAGGAAGAGAGGCAATAGCTTGTAGAGCAGGTTCTACAGGAGAGAATTCACATGGAATTAAATACAGAACCATTTAGATTGTTCATTCTTTACAGGCTAAGGTGTGAAACTGTACAAAACATCAAACTGGAGTGCCACTCAAGTGGGGAACCAACATCGCCAGAAACAACCAGCTTTATATGCCCTTTATGCTTTATCTGTGCTTTCTCAACTAGTTAGTGCCCTTTATCTGCGCTTCTCGACTAGTCAGTGGAACATACCGGACCTTAGTCTCACTTCGAACACTTATTGAACCATCCAACTTTTTGTCTATAACCTTGAGGTCCTGAAAAAAAGTACCCACTGGAATCACCATCCTTCCCCCAGGCTTTAACTGGTCAATGAGATCCTGTGGAACATCAGCTGCAGCTGCTCCAACGTGAATAGCATCATAAGGTGCGTGCTCTGGCCAACCCTTCCTCCCGTCTGCAATGATGCACAAGTTACCAAAAACACTCGTTTGTCAACAGGCTCAAGAAAAGTCCCATGGTGGGAGCATGTCAGACTGGAAAGAGAAATAATATTAACCAGCCACCTATGAACACTACTTTGATACGGCGAGCTGTCTCTTTTTTTATTTTTTTTTATTTTTTTAATTACAAGAAAAACCCGCAACGGCTACCCTTTGGGTGCGGGCAAAACTCCCGCTCCTATGCAATAGCTCGCAAACCACATAGGAGAGGTAACCCGCACTAGGCGAGCCCAGTGCAACAAGCTCGACCCAAAAGGCAAAACCCCTTGCTTTTGTTGGCAAGGGGTTTCGAACTTGAGACCTCCAACATAGAAGTCCCAAGCCCAAACCACTGAGTCACCCCGAAGGGTGATACGGCGAGCGTCTTCTGAACAAACTATATGAAAATGCTATAAAAACCATACCACCAACATGCAATGAGAGGGACCCTTCTTTTAATAAAGGAGCTGCTGCACTCTTTTCAACATTCTTGATTGACCACGCAACCAACTCTGGTATATGTTCCACACCAACAACTCGACCTTGTGGTCCAACCATCAGAGCAAAACATGCTGTGAGGTACCCCGTTCCTACATGAAACAAAAACCTATTAAGAAACTGACTGCTGCAACATAATTAGCTTTGACAAGAAAAGGTCATCCTTCATTCATTCAAACAATCAACTATACCTCAATTCAAATTGATAGGATTTAATTACTTACAACACAACAAGAATATATTCCAAAAGCTTATCAGTATCTCCTAAAATTTTCCATGTGAGAGAAAATAAATATCCATCAAGTAACAATGGCATGAAAGTCCCAAAACATGCAAACTTCACATTCGTTTAATTTATTCAGTTCTCTCTCCAAAACTCCAACTAAGAATTACGATTATGGAGGACATTTATACTAAGAAAGCTCCCTTGACCACAAACCTCCTCATTACATAAAAATAATTCTCAAAAGTTCACGACGAATGAAACTTCCTCTTTATAGCTAATACAGGAAAAACTTATACAAAAAAAAAGTACAGAAAGACCAACTCTTCATTCAAGACCAAAACAGAAACAAGCAAAGACAGTTCAACATTATCCTCTTCCTCTAACCAGACCCTAGATTTGATTCTTTCACTTCTATCTAAATTTGACCCATCAAATATCCAACGATTATTAAGATTTATACACCAAACTAACACAAACTATTAACTGTTCACCTGGAAAGGCCAATCATGTGGAACATTTTGATAAAGAACAATCATGAGAAACATTTAACATCCTTCTGGAAATATTATTTCCACATTGGATTAGAAGTTATTTTTAACAATAAGATTCATGGATCTCATAGCACAAGTGTAGAGTTGATACTACACCAAACTGTTATGCTTGCTGCTAGATGGCATCCGTTTGACATGCAACCACAAACAAGGAACTTGGAAAACGAGAGGAAAATGCTGTGCAGCAAAAATGGTTCACTTTCTCAATCCAATGATGGTGCTGATACATCTCACAAGATGGTGTTGATACATGCTCACAAGACAGAGGTTAATACCTCAGGAAAACAGAAACAACCTTGTCTAAAATATTGAGAACCAACAAGCTGCTATTTAATCAGTCACTGAGTGCGAGCACATTTGTCATTTCTGATTATCTACTGACATGAAAAACCAGGCAAGTTATGAGAATGACCCAATAAGAGAGCTCTATAAATAGCATCTCACTTATCCCTGTGAAAGCGCAATACAATCATAACTTGGACAGCGTTTTCTGAGTAGAATCAAAATTTATCCTAAGATGCCAAATTGGACAAATGGAATTTGAACTAATAAATATGTGATTCTGAATAAGTTCGCAGAAACGGGTGAGCTCAATATATAATTACCTGAACCAACATCTAGAGCATGCATGCCAGGCTGCAACCTGTCCTCCAATAATTCAAGACACATAGCATGCATATGAGGTGCTGAGATAGTGGCATTGTAACCTATACTCATGGGGCTATCAACGTAAGCAGGAGTACCCTCAGGTACAAACAAACCCCTATCTACAGTTTCCATTATTTCTGTTACTTTCTGTGATTTTATGACTCCATATCTTCGCAACTGCTCAGTCATTCCCCTGTTTCTGTTAACGGCACTTCCACTCCAAAATTGCTGTTGATAAACATAAAACAAGATTGAAATAAGAGATAACAAATATGCCCATCTGGTGACCTGCTCAAGGTTGACCGGAAAGCAGAAAAAGATGCACAGCTATTAAACCATTTGAGTTATGTGACAAACAAATAATAGATGATGTAAGATTTTATTCATAGAGGTAGATAGATAAAATAATGTATCAGCCTATCAGGAAAATTTACTTGCTAGGATGTCCAAGAGTATGACAAATAACTAGTTATCCAAGCACCTCAATCTACCCTTTCTACTCCCTTTCTCACTGATGTTTGAAAAAAAACTCAATTTAAAAAATTCACAGGTATCTCTCCCAGGACATTCTTTAGATTGTGACTCATTTAGGAACACTCTCACAATCCAGTACAATATAATAGCCAAAAGGATGTGAGCTTTAATGCATGGACGCCAAGCTGAGCTAGGGAGTTCAAAGATTGTCATCAACACACTACTTTAGAGGCTTAGAGGGTGCTTGGAATGAAGGTTTGAAGGCCAACAACATGCTCAAACACTTAAAAGAACTCACTTGCGACATGAGATGCGGAGCCCAAATGAGACCACAGGTAGTGTAATGCGGCCACATGTTAGTCTCATCTACCTTGAACTTTGAGGGCTCACTATTTTAGGGTTGCGGAGTACTTGTGTTCGCAAGTCAAGGGATGCGGCATGGCACGGCACGACATGTCCATCACAAAGTCCAGGAGCAGTCTGTTTGGGGCTGTTTTCTGCAAATTAATTTGAGTGCCACTTTTGGGAATTTATGTAATAGCTAGCCTAGACTATATAAATAAGTGAGTAACTCATTTAGACTCTGTCAAATTCGATATGATATGACTTTGAAGAGTGAAACTCTTTCTCAAGAGTAGGCTTTGTTGTTTGTTGCTAGACAATGTTGATGTGATTGCTTGCTTGAGGAAGCATTCCTCTTGAGGTTTATCTTAGTGATAGAATGTTTGTTATCTTATAGATTTGGTGCTTGTCTTTAAGTTCTTAATAAAAATTTTGGTTTTAATATAGTCATTATTATATATTAGTTCCTTGCTTGTGTGTTTCTTCTATCTTTCATTTCTTGTTCTTCGATTTAGGGTTTCCTCACATCAGGCTTGTCTAACTAATGATTTTGTGGAGCTTGACTATTCCACTTCACCATGTTTACTGCTACTAATTTTTCTTTCCATTCACTGTTGATAAATTCACAATCACAACAGAATAGCAGGAAATGAATCATTTGAAACCAGTAAACTAAAACAAAACAATTATAAATTATGAAATACAGATGAAATTACTTGTCCCTGTAAGCACGCGAGGTGCCAAAAACAACAAACAGATAGAAAGAGTACCTCCATTCGAGAGAAGAGAGAGTTTCCCGTGAAGAAACTGGGATTTAGGACACGGCAAAAGGATGAAGAGAAGAGAGGAGATTTTTGGCGATGAGAACTATGGAGTTGATGGGCGTATAATAAACAAGTGTGCTTTAAAGGCGCACGGTAGCGGAAACCATACGCTATAGCTGACACAGAATGTAAGGATATTGAAGACGGCATTATTCACTCTCGCTGCTTCTCGATCCTTTAATTTGGCATTCTCCTCTTTCTTAGTCACGCTTCTCTTCCCACGTGTCTTTTTTTTTTTTCGAATTGGGCCTTCAATTAGTATGGGCCTTAGCTAGCTTTGTGGGCTTTGTCTGGCCCAATTTTTGTCTACCCAAACTCCAAAGCCCATCGAAAGCTACATGGGTCAATGCTTGAGTAAATTACACTTTTGCCCTTAATTGATTGAACTAATGTTTAATGGGATAAAAGTTGTCTAAAATGTGAAGCATAATTTATGAAATATTATGGTGTAAAAGATATAATTTTATGCCTTGCAAAAAAGTTACCTAGTCCAGGTAAGTTTTCTAGAGAAAATAACCAAAATGATCATTAATAATATATGGGTAATGCTTTATTTTGATTCTTAATGTATTGCGCTCGATTAAAATAGTCTTTAAAAGTATAACAAATGTTTTCATTTTGGTCCTTAATATATTTTACTTTATTGAAATGGTCCTTAATGTATAACAAAAAGTGTTCATTTTGATCTTTTTACCCTAAACCTAACCGATTTATTTTTTTAAAAAAAAATATTAAATTTTACTATAGACCTATGGCTAACAAAATTTATCCTTGTTGTCTTTTTGTTAGTTTGAAAAGTACTCCATAAAATCTAATACCATTTTCTCTAGTTTCTCCAACAATATTTACTATTTTTCCTTTTCTAAAATATTGTTCTACTGACGTAATACCCATTTCTGATTTAAGCAAGAGAAAATAATAAATTTGTTAGAGAAAGTAAATAAAATAGTGTTAAATTTCATGAGATTTTTCTTTGGAGCTTACAAAAAAGACATCAACGTTGAATTTTGTTAGCCATGTGGGGTCCATGATTAAATTTAACATTCTTTTTTTATAAATCTGTTAAGTTTAAGATAAATGACCAAAATAAACACATTTGTTATACATTAATGATCATTTCAATCAAGTGAAATATATTAAGGACCAAAATAAACACTTTTATTATGTATATATTAAGGACCATTTCAATCAACTGAAATATATTAAGGATCAAAATAAATCATTACCTAAAACCGTTTTTGATCATTTTCTCAAGTCTTCTACATGAAACATGTTCTTTCTTCTCATCTCTTACTGTACTTTTATCTAACCATATAAAGGAAACGAGGGGGTTGAAAAGAGTCATATTCTCACTGCACATATTTTGATCATATTCTAAAATGAATTAGGCAACTTATAATTTTATAGCTATGTTAATTTTAATATTTAACATAGTTATTGCATAGCAAAGTTTTCATTTTGTTACACGAAATTCACTAAATTATTTTTTATAATTAAAAAAGTTTACCCAACTTACTTAAATATCACGAAAGTCGTTGGACTGCTTAATTTTTTATAGCTAAAAGCTACTTAATTTTGCATTATACATAAAGTCACTAGGAGAAAACAAATGAGACATTTTCTATGATGTTTAAACAAAATTGAATTACTCTTTAGTTACAAAAGATATTTTTTGTGATATACTTACATAAAATGGATGAGTTATTCATTATAAAAAGGTAGTTAGTGAATACAGTACAATTAAATAAAACTTAAGTGATCATTTGAAAATTGAACTATGCACCATAAGGTGAATATGTTAGATTTAAGTTACATTTTCCAATCTCTGATTTGAAATGATAACATGGTTGAACTCTTTTTAGAATTTAATTTAGAAAAAAAATAGTATACAAAAAAATCTCTTACTTTATCCAAATGTGACGTACCAGATCCATCCTCCTTACTCGTCATATTTATTACGTAAAAACTCACTAAAAAGAGCAAAAAATATATAATATTCTTTTATTAGACACACTAAAAAGCAAATGCAATAGATAACTCAGTTGAATTTTGGTGACACTTCACTATTTGCTCTCTTTTCTTCAAATGTGGAAAAAAATGCGATTAGATTTCTTATTGGACTGAAAAAATTATAGACTTATGTATTCCCTACAAAATAAAAGCAAGGTCTACAAATTAAAAGCAAGGTGTAGACAAAAACAATAATAATAAATACAATATAATTTCATAAGTAGGATCTGAAAATAATAAGTTATACACAATTTTATCTTTATCTTTATAAAATAGATTAAAAGTTATTTTCCATTGACCCTCGACAATCCACCTTCTTTATTTGGGCTTGACAAAATGTAAACGAGCCCACACATGCGAACTTTATAACAAGATACAGATGAAAACCTTAATTACTTCCAAGCTAGATGGAAACAAAAAGAATCTAGGAAAATATTGTTTGATATTCCTGTTATTCTAATGTATGCGCCTCTATTTAACTAGTCATGAATTTTAAAATAGAAATTAATACTTTAAAATTTATGATCTAAAATAAATTTTAGATTTATAAATGATTATAAAGGTAAAATGAGAATTAGAAAATTAAATTATTTTTAAATATTAAAAAGTGATATTATATAAATTGAAATAGTGGTATATTTATTCGTTCTTATCTTGTTATGTTTGTTGAGTAATTAACCTGGTATTCCAAAATTACTTTGGAACGTCACCACAAGTCCACAACACATTAAACATGCTCTTCAATATTTAAATTCTTCCCTAATTTTTTACTTAACTTTTAACCCCCAAAAAATTAATTAAAACAAAGAAAAAGAAAAAGGAAAAAGAAGAATTCCCTCATTGGAAATATTTTAAAATTCCAATAATGATCCGTTACTTGGAGTAGACAACCTAGTCCTAAATCGTAAAGAGTATATCATCTAATTATGACTCAAATTAAAGTTTCTAATTGTTTTGTGTTTTTATTTTTTATTTATTGGGATGTGCCCTAAAGGGGCAAGTGGTAGTCTAATTAAGAATACTCTTATCACTTTGTAAGTGGGACAACACGAACAAATATACTATATATATATATAATTAAAAAAAAAAAAAAGGAGTAAAGGTCATCCTCACATATATTCCTATCCAAAAAAAACATTTATTCCTATCTCTTCTCATCATATAAAGAAATAGATTTTATTTTTAATGAAATAGAAATAATATTTAAAAATTTGAGTTATATCTGATCATGAATATAAATTAAAGTTGATTTTGATTTTTATGAATAATTTGAAGTGAAAATAATTTTTTGGTGTATGGCGAAACATAATTTTTGAATTTCAATTCCAAGAAAAAAATAAAAGAATATTCACGGTCAGACGTTTGCTTGATGCTCCTAGTTAGTATTAACGAGTTTGGAGAGAACCAATTAAATTAATCAGAATACGTTTTCATCCAAATAGCTTAGTATGCTCTTATTCCTTTTCAATTCTAAATGCTCAGAAAATTATCAAGGTTTTTATAACGTACGAAAAAAGATTAATTTTTCTTACAATTCATGATGTTACCTAATTAGTACTACGACTAATTAGATTATTAATTACTCTCATTACTATATGTCAAGATAAATTTAAGATCAAGGAAATTATTTATTTGTTTGCTTCAATTGAAAAAGTATTAGGTACTCTTTTCCCCGGTGATTTTACATATACAATAGCGCAGTTTAATTGGTGATCCAAATCAATCACAATTATGAGTAGTTATATCAGAAAGTCACTCAACTATGTTTTGTTTTGTAAACCAAAAGTCAATCAACTAAGAATAGTTTCTCTTAGAAAAACACTCAACTTTGTTTTATTACCTGAAAATCATCCAACTTTGTTTTATAACTAAAAAGCCATTCAATTATTGTTATTTCATCTAAATAAACCACTCAATCAATTTAAATAATATTTTAAAAAAAGGTGCCCATTTTAACCATTTTATTATTGGTGGAGCCACACGTACTGTTTCTTCTTTGCTAAAATATTACACCATGTAAATGAATAAGTAATTTTCTTATTATGTACATATAAATTACACTATTTATAATTGAGTGATTAAATAATTTTTCAAGAAAATAATCCACATTTGAGTCACCAATGATCATCTAAGATATTATCTCTTTAAAAAATTACAGTGAATAAATTATGTTCTGCCACTAACTCTATTGTGCTAAACTCATAGATCAGTACTAACATTACATTATTTCTCAGCTAACAATCAAATCTAGGAGTTGTAGAGTTGTACCAATCAAAATTAAAAATAAAACTATTCTATACTTTAACGCTGTAAAGAGATTTGTAAGGGTCCACAATGCAGCAAGGCTAATAATTACTTATCCATTTTAGTATGTGCTTTTAGCATATTACACCCTCCTACAAGCAAGGTACTTGATTCAATTTGTCCCTACTCTCTTTATTCAATTTTTTCTCACTATATATACCTTGCATGCATGCTTCACTAAATATCATCATAAACAAAGCTTAGTAAATTAAACCAATCTTTTCTTTTTCTTCAATTAAAATCCCAAATTAGCAACAAAAAAAAAATGGCAAGTCATGCTTTGGTGCCTGCAGCAACAACTCGCGGTATGAAGCCTACTCAACAGGCAATGGCTAAGCGAGAACGCCCCGTTTTCTCCTTGTCTGATGATCATGCTATGTCTAAGAAAATCCTGGATACTCATAATCCTGATGGTCGTGAAGTTGATGTCAATGTCATTCTCCACATTGCTGAGGAGGTGTTTCAACATGCCTATCCTGTTGGCATGGATGGCGTGCTTCATGTAACATTTTTCGTATACGTTTAGTTTCTTGTCAATACAACAATTAAAATTTTGTTGGCTCTGTTTAGGTATGTAGCAGCAATAACTAACTTTTATGTTTCCAGGGCGCGGGAGCTCATCATCTTGAAGGTAATATTGAAGCATTGAAGTTAGAAGAAAAGGCCTCACTTGCCTTTGATGGCATACTCGAAGGGTTGGCTTATATCATACACAAAGTCTCTTGCGAGGTAGTACTTCATACGATCTCCTCCCAATTTATATGATATACTATATACTGGTTACAAATCACAAGTTTCAAAAGTCTTTCTAAAATTCCGTACAGAGTCAAACATTGATTGTACTACAATTGTGATTGCAGTTAACATGCAAGTGCTCAAGTGGAGGTCATGATACACATTCAACAACAATGTCAGTCTTAGGGATGCTCTCAGGCTACCAATGGGACGCGAAACTAGTCATATCTTTATCAGCATTTGCCGTTACCTATGGTGAATTCTGGCTGGTGGCTCAGATGTTTGCTACTCATCCCTTGGCCAAATCTGTGGCCATCTTAAAACAACTTCCAGACATCATGGAACATCATGGTAGCCTCAGGTCTCGATTCGATGCCATCAATGAACTCATCAAGGCCATTTTGGAAGTAACCAAAATCATAATCGAATTCAAGAAGCTTCCTTCTCAGTACATAACTGAAGATCAACCACCTTTGTCTGTCGCGATTACTCACATTCCTACTGCTGTTTATTGGACTATTAAAAGTATTGTTGCTTGTGCTTCCCAACTTACTACCCTTCTTGGAATGAGCTATGAGTAAGCCTCTTCTGTTTTAAACAAAACTAATCTTTTTTTCGTCTAATATTTTGGTCCAAATTGAAGTAATTAACAATTGATTGATGCTGCAGCATGATAGTAGCTACGACAGCAGACACATGGGAAATGTCAAGTTCCACACACAAGCTGAGAAATATAAGCGAACACCTCAGAGCTGAATTAAACCGTTGCTATCAGCATATTCGTAAGTAACAAAATCATGATTTATTAAGTACTAAAATTGGAATTTTGTGATGGGTTTGTATTTACATCAATGTTCTGTGCAGAGGACAAGATGCACGTCGAGTACTTCCAAATGCTGGTGCACCTCTTTGAGGCAACACAATTCGACAACATGAAGATAATGAGGGCGATGATTTATATCAAGGATGATTTACTTCCACTTGAAGTCGGAACCACTCACACGAGGGTACGTTCATAACTTGAAATTATGATCAATTTTTCGCCTTTATCTTACTTTTCCATGACTTGTATAATTCAATTTCAGGCTAGTGTTGAAGTGCTAAGAAGAAAGACT
This sequence comes from Solanum pinnatisectum, assembly GCA_035578085.1. Taxonomy (NCBI): domain Eukaryota; kingdom Viridiplantae; phylum Streptophyta; class Magnoliopsida; order Solanales; family Solanaceae; genus Solanum; species Solanum pinnatisectum. The sequence continues at coordinate 45,563,042 of CM069078.1, read as the reverse complement.
GTTCTACTGCTGCTGTCAGATCTTGAGGCTAGCCATGAGGAGATATTAGTACTGTCTCAAATTTACCTTGAGTCAAGGTCAAGGCCAGAATTTCAATACGAAATAGTGTGGCTTCCAATTGTGGATCGATCAAAGGGATGGAATGACGCGCAGGAAGAAAAATTCAAGGAGTTGCAAGCACTTATGCCGTGGTACACATTGCACCATCCATCCTTGTTAGAGCCAGCAATCGTCAAGTTCGTCAAAGAAAAGTGGCATTTCTCCAAGAAAATGATGCTTGTAACCTTGGATCCACAACAGGGCAAAGTTGCCTGTCCCAATGCTATTCACATGGCTTGGATTTGGGGAAATTTGGCCTATCCATTCACTCTTTCAAAAGAGGAATCTCTCTGGAATATGGAATCTTGGAGACTTGAGCTCGTTGTTGATGGCATTGATCCCAACTTAATCGATTGGGTAAAATCCTATACTAACATCCCCTCATATGCAAGCAATTTTTTTTTTTTTATTTTTACCTATATACTCAGTATAAAGAAAAATACTAATTCTTTAGAATTTTGATTTTAATCAGATGGCAAGTGGTAAGTTTATCTGTTTATATGGAGGAGAAGACATGGATTGGATCCGTAATTTCACAAAATCAGCACGAAGCGTGGCACAGAGAGCTGGGATCGACCTACAAATGTTATATGTAGGAAAAAGCAACAACAAGGAGAGAGTTAGAAGGATCAACAGCATGATAACCGCGGAAAATCTGAGTTACTGCTTGATGGACTTAACATCAGTTTGGTACTTCTGGACAAGAATTGAGAGCATGTTCTACTCAAAAATGCAGCTAGGGAAAACCATCCAAGAGGATAAAGTTATGCAAGAAGTGTTGACAATGCTGAGCTTCGATGGAAGTGATCAAGGATGGGCACTCATAAGCAGGGGATCATTCGAGATGGCTAGAGCTAAAAGTCAGATAATCACAAAGACATTGGAAGATTACACAATTTGGGAAGAAGACGCAAGATCTAAAGGATTTGTGCCAGCACTTATTGATTATTTCTTGCAATTGCACACTCCTCAGCATTGCAATCGCTTAATTCTTCCAGGACTTGATGGCGATATCCCTGAAATGATTGTGTGCGCTGAATGTGGAAGGGCAATGGAGAGGTTCTTCATGTACCGTTGCTGCACTGATTGAGCTGCTTTCTTCTATTGCTTACTTTGGTTTTCTATGTTTTTCTTGTCTAAAATAATTGGTTGGTCTTTTGTACCACTTTTGTTTTTACTATTATGTTGTAATGTCTGGCAATCAAAGAATTCCATGTCTTTGATTTGCTCTAGACTACTTACTATTTGAGTGTGTAATAATTTATAGGTAATGAAATTGAGGGCACCTTTTTTCTAGATATTTTCCTGTCTTCTTTTCAATATTAAATAATAAAAGTATATTCTCTCTAATAGCTAAAGCTTTTAAATGAGATATTCACACAAGTAAAAGTCTTTTAGATGAGATGATCACAATTTCCACAAGTTAATATCTCAAATGGATCACTCAACTTTGAGTTGTTCACTTAGAAAGTCACTCAACTTTGTTTTATAACTCAAAAGTCACTCAATTATTGGTGTTTCACTAGAAAGTCACTCAACTATTAATATTTCACTTAGAAAGTCACTCAATTAATTTAAATAATATTTTTATTAAATCTTGTAAAAATACAAAAAATAGTTAAACTATTTTTAAAAAAATAATAATAAGATGCTTATTTAAATTATTTTATTGGATTTTGTTGAAATATAGTTTTTGTTTTTACCTTTTTTTTTAAAAAAAAAAATTAGTAAAACATTGCTACTGTTCGTTTATTTTTTATTACTTCTTTATCAATTCCAACCGCTTTTTTTGATAATTTTTTAACATATTTAGTACTAGTCATACAATTACTAGAACAGAAAAGTTTTTTTTTGGGTCAATTGCTGTACATTTTTGTAGAAAATTATAATTAAATAATTGGAGCGGATCTATTAAGATAATTAAAAGAGATATCTTATTATTTCTTTAAAAAGTTCATTTAAAATAAAAGCTAATAAAAAATTATTTAAATTGATTGAATGACTTTCTAAGTGAAATATCAATAGTCAGGTGACTTTCTAAGTTATAAAACAAAGTTGAGTGACTTTGTAAATAAACAACTCAAAGTTGAGTAACTTTCTAAGTGAATTATTCAAAGTTAAGCGACCATATCAGATATTACTCCTTGGTAGAACGAAATACCATAAATTGAAAAGAATATTTAAACGTCGAATATGAACAACAATAAGTGTTAAAATGAGAAAAGCATACACTTATCTCTGTGTTGTCCCTCAAACCAATCAAAAGAGAGAGTTGTTTCTTTTGCCATATTTCTCTCATGTCTTTCCTTTTCCGTCCATATCATTCACTAAAAAAAAATGTTATTCTTTTATTAATTCATCCCATTTTAGCCTTGGTTAAGGCTTACTAGCCAACTCAAGATTTAAGTTTTATTTTTCGGTTTTTTCTCATTAAATATATTATTATATTTTTTATGTTATGTGTTTATATTTAATACTTTTAAAAAGCTATAAAAAATTTATACATAAATTTATGTTTTGTATCAAAAAGTATTCAAATTAATGAAACACGTTGGATTGGGTCAAGCCCGTGGCGTGTGTCACGGGGCATGGCTAGAAAAATGAAGAGGAAAAAAGAAAAAAGAGTCCCACTTTTCAGTCAAATAAACATAAATGAGCCAATGAACATGGTCACCAAGTTTGAACATACTTTAATGAACAAATAATAGGGAGTATAATTTTAATGTAAGTGGTTAGTGGGGTTTATGGGTCGGTTTGGCTAGGTTATTGGTCAAAATTAAAATCAAACTAACTTAATCGATTTTAAAATTATCAAAACCAAATCAAACCAAACATAATATATATATTTATTGGTTTCGGTCTGATTTGCTTTGGTTATTCAGTTATTAATCATATACAAAAACAAAAGAAACAATTCATTCAAACTTGAAAAAAGTGACAACAATCCATTCAAAACGAAAAAATAGTTAGAATGACTCACATTACATAACTTTGATTATTAAATTTACTACGAATAAAACTTCAAAATTCATTATTTTGGCCCAGAAGGAAGAGACAATGACATTTTCAATCCCACAAATAATTGTCATAGACACTCGAAAGTCGAATACATGAAATCAATAAGATAAATGTTCTCACTTTGGACATTTTTGCTTTCATAAGTAAATATAAATAAATTTTGATGAAAACGTATATAAGATATTTAAAAATGTTTATAAAAATAATATATTATGTATGCATAATAATAAAATATATGTATATAATTTATCGGTTTGGTTCAGTTATTTATTTAGTTTTTATTGAACAAAATCATAATCAACCCAAATACTACCAATTTTTAAAAATCTAAAACCAAACCAAATCCAAATAAAATCGGTTTTGTTAAATCGGTTTTTATCCAAACCGTAAACACCCCTATAAGTGGTATAGAGAAAATTTGTATATTATTTTATACGACAATTAATTACGATTTTTTTATTCATATGTTAGTTATTTTTTATTTTTTTTAATAATATATAAGATTCTATGCGACCAAACATTATAGCATGTTTGCAAACATAAAACAATATTACTTATCGAATTTAATATATGAATAATTTAATTTCTATAATAATCAACTATATATATATGACCCCTTGCTTCTTTATTTTGCTTTTTCATCTTTTGTTAAAGTTAATATTAAATTACATTACTACATAGACCGACCGTATAAAGTTTCTAATCACTTATCCTCTTCCATGTTAGGTACTCACGTCCACGATAAAAAGAAATATTTGTGATTAGTTAGTTAAAGGCAGAGACGGAATCATAATTTGAAGCTTATGAATTCTTAATTATAATCTTTTTAAAGTTACTAAATTCTAAGGGTTCGATCAAACCCACATTCTAGCTCCGCCTCTGATTAAGGGTTACTTTACATGTGTTACATGAACGAAAATTGTCCTCTTTCCATTATCAAGAAGCTTCTCAGTTCTTACAGGGCAAGCCACCCAATGAAAACACAAAGTTAATGACCAGATTCAGTTTTCACCTCTTTACCCTACATCGAACGTTTTCTTATTTAAAGCATTCATATTGTGCTGCTTCATTTCAACATAATAAAAGAAAAAAACATGCAATTCGATCACGTAATCTATACATGGTTACGTCCTTTCAATCGGAATTGGTATTACTGTTCTTACATTTATAAGATTGTGAAGATGCCAAGAAAATTTATTATATATGCTCACTGTTTTCCACTTTAAAGTTTGAATTGATTGCAGAAATTAATTGTAGATTTCATTCCAAAAATAAATGATCTCGACCTGATCAGGAAAAAAAAAAACCCAACCTATATAGCCACTCACTCAACTACTTAAAACTAAAAATAGTAGGTAATTGTGTAACATATATGTATAACCGTTTATATTCTAGTTAGAATAAGTAAATAGTGAATCCGACCAGCTATTTGCTTAGAGAAATCAAGGAATAAATCTGTTTGAAAAATAGGGTTTCCTGACAAATTCAGGGACCATATAGCTATTAATGAAGCAGACATGATTTTCCCAAAAGGTGATGTAACTCCCACCAATTGGGCAACAAAAATGACCTCAACAAGTCAATCCCATTATTTACTTCACCTTGTCACTCTCTGCCATTGTACATTCTCTTTTGAATCCAATGAATTCTCCAATTTGCTTCATATTCATCTTTATGACACAAACAAGTCAATCCCATTATTTACTTCACCTTGTCACTCTCTGCCATTGTACATTCTCTTTTGAATCCAATGAATTCTCCAATTTGCTTCATATTTATCTTTATATACTATTCAGCCAAAGTACTAAATGAGCCAATTGAAGCATATAAATTACCTGCATAAATAGTATATGAATGAATAATACATAAGGTTTAAGGTAATAGCAAACATAAACAAAAGAAATTAGGAAAATGAACTAAGCACTCTTGTCCCGAAATAATTGGGTAATGCAAATGGCAAATGAGGAATTTCACAGGTCAACTCATTAGAAGAAGAAATTATATCCATTGGGACCCTGGACGACTCAAATTTTCCACAAAGGTCCCAACTTGACTTATGAAGTCATTTTCCACTTCTTATTACCTTAAATATCAGCCTTCAGAACCACCAAGCAACTAAAAGAGACATCCTACTCCTCAAGCACCACCAGTGTGGTGCCTCATCCAACTCCCAATTCCACCACAATACTGCCGGAAACCACCAATCCGATGGTCTTTACAGCCTCACATATACACCTTTCTTTTTTGTCTTTTTTTACCGTCATCCTTCTTGTTCAAGCAAAACTCAACGTTTACTCACCTGATCACAGTGCTCTTTTGCTTGTCCAAAAAGGCTTAGGCATCCCTGCTCACCACAATGCTCTTGAGAACCCATGCAACTCTGTTGGAATATCATGCGAAAAAAGACTCAGAAACAATTCATACGTGCTAAGAGTCACAAGGGTTGTCTTCAAATCCTACGGGTTGAAGGGTACTCTGTCTCCTGCCATTGGGAGGCTTTCTGAGCTCAAAGAATTGTCCCTCCAAAACAACAAACTCTTTGACAGAATACCAACTGAAATCGTTGACTCCAGGAAATTGGAAATCTTGAACCTTCAAAACAACCAATTTTCTGGCAAAGTCCCACCTGAATTATCATCTCTAGTCCGCCTTCGTACCCTTGACCTTGGCTCTAATGAGTTATCTGGGAACCTGAACTTCTTGAAATACTTTCCTAACCTTGAAAAACTCTCCCTTGCTGATAACATGTTTACTGGCAGAATACCTCAATCCTTGAAATCTTTCAGAAATCTCCGGCTCCTCAACATTTCAGGCAATAGTTTCCTTGAAGGTACGGTGCCTGTCGTGAGTCAAGTTGAGCACTTATCAGCAGACTTAAATCGAAAAGATTATGTTCCTAAGCGTTACATTCTTGCTGAGAACGAAAGAAGGCCAAGGCACAGCCCTGCAATGGCACCAGAGTCCAAATCAGGATATGCCCAAGCTCCAGGACCTAGTACAGTTGTAGTACCAGTAAAAAAAGACAAACATAACAAGATCAGAAGGAAGGTAGGCGCCTGGATTCTTGGATTCTTTGCTGGAGTTTTCGCTGGGGGCTTATCAGCGTTGGTCTTCTCCGTCCTCTTCAAGTTGCTTATGTTTTTAATCAGAGGGATCAGAAATGATTCAGGTTTAACAATTTTCAGTCCATTGATTAAGAAAGCCGAGCACTTGGCCTTTCTGGAGAACGAAGATGGATTGGAATCACTAGAACTCATTGGGCAAGGTGGATGTGGAAAAGTTTATAAAGCTGCATTACCTGGAAGTGACGGAAAGATTATAGCCGTAAAGAAGATCATACAACCACCAAGGGATGCTGCAGAACTCACTGAGGAAGATAGCAAGGCTATGAATAAGAAAATGCGCCAGATTAAATCAGAAATCAAAATTGTAGGTCAAATCAGACACCGGAATTTGCTTCCCCTACTGGCACATATGCCAAGACCAGACTGCCATTACTTGGTCTATGAGTACATGAAAAATGGGAGCTTACAGGATACCCTCCAGCAAGTCAGAGAGGGGACACGGGAACTAGATTGGCCGGCACGTCACCGAATTGCAATGGGAATAGCTGCTGGACTCGAGTATCTCCATATAAATCATACTCAGCGTATAATTCACAGAGATCTAAAGCCAGGCAATGTCCTCCTTGATGATGACATGGAAGCTCGAATTGCGGATTTTGGCCTTGCAAAGGCTGTCCCAGATGCTCATACACATATTACAACTTCAAATGTGGCAGGAACTATAGGATACATCGCTCCAGAATATCATCAGACACTGAAGTTCACTGATAAGTGTGATATATACAGCTTTGGGGTGCTGCTAGGCGTGCTAGTTATGGGAAAGCTTCCATCTGATGAGTTCTTCCAGAACACTTCTGAGATGAGTTTAGTGAAATGGATGAGAAATGTCATGGCTTCTGAGGATCCAAACAGAGCAATTGATCCAAAGCTGATGGGTAATGGAAATGAGGACCAAATGCTTTTGGTTCTCAAGATTGCCTGCTTTTGTACCCTGGAGAATCCTAAGGAGAGGCCTAATAGTAAGGATGTTAGGTGCATGTTGATGCAGATCAAGCATTAAGTATGTAGTGGATAACTTACAGTAAATAAAAGTTTGTCATGAAACTAAGATAGTATTTCTTGTGTATGACGGTCCTTGTGTATTCTGTTACATCTCCAATATGAGAGACTGTCCTTGTGTGTTTTGTTTCCTCTCCAAAATGAGAAGTTTATATTTAGCTGTATGAAAGTTCTTTGCAGAAGTTTCCTCTGCTATATTATGATACCTTAAAGCATGGTACAAAATGTGAATCGAATTCTTTCCACTAGATGCAGAAACTACTAATTCTCCGGACGCTGTTGTCTGTACTCTGTAGTTGGAGATGTGAATGGAATTCTTTCCACTCAGTCCAGAAACTACTAATTCTCCGATATACTAATATAATCAATATAGAAACATTTGTATTCACAAGCAAGAGAGTAGCTAGTGAATTGGTCTATAAAACTCTAAGTACCCCTAGATCATGGAAGATTTTAAACATGAAACAGAAAGCATATCCTTATTCGGTTCATTAGTATGATACAGCAAGCATTCAGAATCATTCGAAGAGGAAACAGCGTTCTAACCACTAATAGAGTAACAACCAATGAACTTATTTAGGATATCTTGCAAAAAATCCTGATCATCTTGCACGCAGAAGACACCAATAACATGATTGCTTGTCCAGGTAATAGCTTTCTTATAACTAAAGGTGTAGAACCAGAATCCTCCATGCCGTGAGCAATAGCTAAATGCCAGAAGTACCAATCATGAATTCAAATTTCCTATATGTTTTACTTCATTCAATGGTCTTAGCAAATTATTGAAATAAGAAAGGCATCCTAGAACCAGAAATTGCAAAAATTAGTGCTTCCATTTTCATTTGAATGTTCTTGAATATCCTACAGTGTTGTGTCCTAACTTATCAATAACATTGAATGGATTCAGACCTCATTTTGTTTTATTCCTTTCGGTTTTACATAAGCACTAAATGGTGTATCACCTCATTCCTCTGCAATAAAAATCTGCAATTGTTAATCTTAGAGCAGATTATGCATGCAATTGCAAATATGAAACATTGCCAGACAGGATAATATACCATTAAGTTTCGTCTTCAAAACATTGATAAAATACATGGTATAAGATTTACCTTACTTGCTTTTGATCTAGCAATTTCGCAAATTTGCAGTCATCCTGGCCAAATTGCACTTTGTGAAGGAAAGTTAAGTGATTCAATCACAATGCATGACAATAATTTCTAGCACTAAAAACGTCTTCAATGAATAAGATTGAATAGAAAACTAATATAAAAAATTGTGATTATCTTAAGAAAACATGTTAGAATATGAATAGGTTTATACAATCCTATTAGAATAGGAATTGGTTTACACAATCCTATTAGAATAGGAATAGGTTTATACAATCCTATTTAGAATAAGAATATGAATATAATAAGGAATATAGATAGTAAAATAGTATTCCTTTTTTGTAAAATATTTGTATGTCTATGTCTATAAAGTCTCAATATAATAAATATAACACACACAACAAATTCAATATAATCTTCTATTATATTTCTCATACATCAGAGCCTTTTTTTCTTCTCGTAAACAATCAAAGAGCATCACGGCGGCCTACGGCTATTATCCATATATATCGTCCCGTCCGGTCAATGATTATGTTAGCAAAGTGTGGTCACACGTATCTTTATCTCTGATTTTTTTTTCATATCTAATTTGTGTAGCAATCCAGTGCCATCGTGACTACTTTCTTTCTTATATCTAATTTGACGTACCGCATTGCCATCATCTCTTTACTACTTTTTCTTTAATTTAGCACGTGCATCTTTCATCTTTTTTTCCTTTTTTTTTTTTGTTTTAATTGTGTAGCACCCATGCCATCTTTTTTTTTTTTTTTTTTTTTTTTTTTTATTTCTCTATCCGGACTATCTCTATCCATCTATTTTCATTTTTAGTTTTTTTTTTTCTGTGAATTTTCCGACTACTTTTTCTTCTACTTTCTACTTTGCCTTGTGTCTTTATTTGACCGCTTTTTCTTTCGTCTTTTTCGTTTCATTTTGCGAGTTTCATTGACTTCTCGTTTCCTCACCTAGGGTTGTGGTATAGGTTCATCACCCATACCTATTTCATAATTTACCTTTTTCCAGATCGTTCAATCATTATCGCTCCATTATTTTATCTCTTTTCAATTTTTTCTCCTTCAATCATTTTTTCTTCTTTTCATTTTTTTCTTTTTCATTTCTACTGTATCTACCTATATTATATATATTTTTTTTTTTTATATTTTTTACCACTTTTTTTCCATTCAATACTAACATTGTTCCATATGTTTTATGCATTCTTTTTTTGATTTTTTTCTTTATTGATGATTGATATCTATTCATTCCCATATTCCAATTTATCACCATTTACTTTTCTTTAGATTTGCTTTTTGTTAGTTGCGTATAGTTTGTTGCCGATGATGAAGACATGAATGATCATGATCTTTTTTTGAGTTCGATGTTTGGAAGTTTTCACACTGTTGTTTTTTACCTTATTTTTTTTTATCGGCATTATCAGAAGATTATTTTTCAATTGATGTTTTTGAATATTGAAATTAAATTCGATTAAATGCATCAAAAAGATTTAATGAATGAGAAAGCACATTTCGATTCATCGATTGATAATTTGTCATCGATCGATCATCGGCAGATTATCTCACATCCTCCCGATCCCCTCGTATTTGTAACATTTTAGCCGTAAGGTATAAGACATGAAATAGTTAGGAAGGAGTACACTAGATATAATAATTTAGAATATGAATATTATTAGAGAAATCTATTAGATTAGAATACATTTTACTATATTAAATAGAATAGTCTGATACAATATGAAATAATATAAAATAATGTATAAATATAAATATAGTATATATAAAGTATTGTATATTAATTTAAAAAAAGAATATACACTAAAGTAACAAAATCAAAAATAAAATATATAATAAACAACAAAGACAAAAATTTCTTCAGGAGCATTTTCTAAAAGAACTAACATGTGCTACATATGGAGTATCGTAAATTCTAAAAGCACACGTCTTATCAATATTTTCAAGTTAGTCCAACAGCTACAAAAGAAATCATCCAACATCTTGCATGTTTAGAGGAGAAAAGTGGCATTCCTATTTTTAAAAAGCTAAACCCCATTTTTGCACTCTACAGACATAACTTTATAAATTTCGTATCTCGTTCAAGTACCTTAAAAATCTAAAAGTAACTGAGGAAGTATCCTCTCTAGATGAGTTGCTTCGATTTTGACACTGCCCTCAGCTTCAGCAATAGTAGCAGCACGTTGTATAGCTTCTACATCAAGGAAACAGAACTCAAAATAAAAAGAATGCAGGGGAAAGTTTAGCTAAGTAAATAACATAATTTTTCTTCATTGATGGTCAAACCTGCTACAAAGACTCGGAGGAGTTCAGAGCTCAGCTTCAGTGCATTTGCATTGGCTTTTATCATCAACACAGAAACACACATGTAAGAAGGATAACTCATTGTCCGAGGAACGTATTCCACTTTCAGCTAATATATAACAAACCAGAGGAACACATATAAGAAAAAGTAAAAATACCAGTATAAGAAGCAGTTACTAAAGGTGGGCTAAATGTAGTTCTTGTTAAAGGTTAGATATGTCATTGTTATCAAGAAGGTAATACTCAGAAAAGCTTGCTTGCCACAACCCACATTTCTAGTACATCTAAAGCTATTACAAGAAATGAGAAATGGCAAAACAAGACAGAAATTAAACCTTCTTCATTGTCTTCCCTTTTCTTTCGAGTTATGCTACCTTACTTTTCATGAAGAGACTAACAATGGTAAAATAAAATAGAGAAAAAGGGATAAGTATATTAGTTTACTTTTCTGATTGATAAAAGCACAAAGAAATATCTTGCTCAGAAATCCTTGCGACTTGCCATGAGTGACATTTAAACTGAATCTTCCTCTAGTAAAAATTTTGGGAATATCCTAACTGGATCCTATAACAAATGTACTAATTCTTTTCACTAATGTTTAAGTTCGTCTACACCAGATTACAAGTAAGAGAAATCGAATTTTAGACTGAGAATGTCTCTGTGATACATAAAATAAAGCAAACACAACCTTCACAGAAAGCGATAATGCAAGCTTTCTCTTTTCCCTTTTGTTAGGGTAAAAGAACTAAGAGAGTACATTTGGTCTGCAAAACTATCTTCAGCGATGACCTGGGTTGTAGAATTGGAATTAATCTTGTTATAACTTTATTCGTGTGCCCTCTATTTACCATTGCACATCCATTAAGCACCTGCCCTATATTTATCATGGCTTACCCCTTTCTTAAGATGTGTAATTAACTTCTGTAATTCCATTATGGCTACCTTGAAGGGATGTTCCTAAATAAGCTAATTGAATTCTTTTACTTTCTAATTTGTTTAGTTCCAAAATATTTACATAGATCATGCCATAATCCATATTTTAAAAATCCAAAAATAAACCTAAAAGCAATCTCACTTAAAAAGTCTAAAACCTCTTAGAGTGTATTTAACCAATTGAATCAATATCCAAGTTCGAAACCATGATTCTAAAAGTCATCAGAAAGACATGCTAATGTTCCACACAGTAGCATACTTGAGCTGAAAACAAATGTATTAGCCAAGTTCTTACCAAAAGTAGGCCGAATTCTCTTTGATGAGCTAGCCCCTACCTACAAACACATTTAACAAAATGCTTTCAAGCTCAACAACACACACTTGAACCACACACAATAATTCCAACAAAATTCGCAAAACTCAAGCAAAATAATTGAAAAAGTATCAAAAACAACAAATAAATAATGTTAAAATGAAAGGATTGATGAATTCTGCTTACCTCGTTCTCTATATTCTCAGATAATTCATTTTTCCCACGCTCTGCGACAATAATCAATTACGTAAAGATAAATAAAACCAATAAAAGCAATTGCAGAAGAAAAAGTGAACTTGAACCTGCAGCTTTTCTTTTCCAAACAAGCTTGAAAATTTCGTGAACCAAATCCTGTTTAAAGCCAAACAAAGTAGTTCTAGATTTTCAGATCAAATACTTTCGTCAGGGAACAAATTCATGGAAACTGAATAGCTAAGAAGAAGGAATGATTACAGGATCGAAGGTGTTCTCCTTCTCCATTGAATTGCTCGCTCATTCAAATCAACAATGAATCGCACCAACACTAAAAATAGGGCAAAAACAAAAAAAAAAATTAAGTGGACAAATTATTTGTAAGCAGCCATATAGCACCAGGAAGCCCTTATAGCTCAGTGGTAGAGCGTCAGTCTTGTAAACTGAAGGTCCGCTGTTCGATCCTGCGTGAGGGCAATTACTTTTGTTTTTATGAATAAATCTTTTTTATTTATTCAAATAAGACCCATAGAGATTATTACATTTCTTTTGGGCTGGGGCAAGTGCGCGGATAGCGAATTTAGGGGCATCATTTAAGTAATAGCCAATTATAGAGGCACCATTTATAAATTTAGCCAGTTCAGAATCAAACCTAAATCTACTTATTAAACATACATCCATATCATATATACTAATTTTATTTTAAGTAATAGCCAATTATAGAGGCACCATTTATAAATTTAGCCAGTTCAGAATCAAACCTAAATACGGAGTAACAAGCAACAAAGACATACACAAGTTTGAGCTACTTATTAAACATACATCCATATCATATATACTAATTTTATATTTTTAAATAATTATGTATCTTACCACTAATTAAAAGCTTACTATCGTATAAGATACACCTAGATACATTTATTTTTTATACCAACGACACTAAAATAGGGAGAGAGGCGAATGAGATAGAAATGTATCTCAAATACATGCAAATCATATCAAATACATACATATGCACGACAAGATGGGGAGGAAGGTCAACGAGATAGTCACATATTCAAATACATGCAAATCACACTAGATACAGTGTGATTCGCATGTATCTGAGATAGTAGATACATAGGAGAGTGGCAAGCAAGATGGGTGGAGAGGCAAGCGAGATGGGTGGAGGCAAGCGAGATTTCTATATATATTTCGAATACACGCAAATCCATTTGGATATACAATGTATCTAGAACAAGTTACATCTAATTTTGATTTCATGTATTCCAAGATACATGTATTTGGACGTATCCAGACGCACCAAAATCTAGTAAGATTCATAATATTACAAACTAGAGTGTGCGTATCTAACTAATTAGCTCCTAATTAAACTAGTGGAATTTTATAAGTTCCCCTCATTTTTAACGTTTTAATTTGTTGCCTCCTTTCTGTGAATACCAACAATGACACTAACTTGTTCAATGAATTATGAAGTCTAGCTAATCCATTAGACTAACATCAAAGTTCAAAAGCAATAATTAAAGATGGTGTATTCTTCAGAAAACAACCTTAATATATACCCTCATCTCTTAACGCTAAAAACTGTAAAATCCAATTGAGAGCATTTTATTGTTGTTGTGATGACTACACAAATTTTGTATTAAAAAAATAGGCAACAAAATGTTAGAATTAACGGGGATCCATTTTTTAGTCCATTACAGATCATTTTCTTTTAACTATATGGCTATTGGCGTTTGACCACGAAAATCAAAAGAAATATTCATTTTATTTTGAATTTTCAAAGTTGAAATTAGAGTTGGAGTTTTGTTTACCATAATTTTTAGAAAGAATATTTGAAATTTGAATGTATTCTTTTGGATATGATTTATACCTCACAATATATAAAAACTAACAAAAATCACCTAACTCAACTGATTTAATTCAAACATATAATCAAATTTGTTTTAAAAGAGTAATTATCTCAAAATAGATAGTCACATAGTGTCATAGATTAGATCCCATATATATATATTCACACCATGATTAAATTCACCTGCATAGTTTAAACATTTCAGAAATTTTTGTAATTCCTATTTAGTTGTTAATTTATCAGGAAATTCTATTATCTTTCTTGAGATGTGGGATTGTAATTCTATTCCATTTTTTGAAACAATCATTCCTAAGAATTCTATTTTGTTTTGATTTATTTCCGCCTTTTTCTGGCTTAGAATTATTCCATTTTCTAAACATATGTCCGAAAATTCTTTTAAATGTTTTAAATGTTTTAAATGTTCCTGGTATGTTTTAGAACATATTAATATGTCATCAATATAGACTATTAAATATTCCTTTTTGGAAAATATTTTGTCCATTTTTCTTTGAAAAATTTGTGGAGCATTTTTTAATACAAATGGCATAACTAAACATTCGTAATGTCCATTAGGCTTACTAAAAGCCGTTAATGGAATTGAATCTTCAATTAATTTTATTTGCCAAAATCCACTTTTACAGTCAAATTTTGAAAAATAAGTTTTTCCTTTTGCAAGGTTTATTAAATTGTTTTTATTTGGAATGAAGTATCCATCAAATATACAATTTTTGTTTAGCTCCTTATAGTTTATTACCATATGAGCTTTTCCTCTTTTTATCTCAGCATGGTTTCTTACCATAAATGCTGGACTACTGTGAGGGCTTCTACTCATCCTAATAAGTTTTAGGTTGATTAATTCTTTGAGTTGAATTTTAAACTCAATTTTATCATCTTCATTATAGGGCATAGGTGTTACTCTAATGATGATACTTGGATCCTTAAGTATTAAAATGGCTTTTTCTTGGTTTCTGTCCCATTTTTCTAAAGGATTTTCTCCATAAGATTTCAGTAAATTTTCTTTAATTTGTTCTAGATTAAGACATTTACAAGAGATTTTTCTTAGTTTTTCCAAATATTTTCTTTTGTAGTTTCCATTTTCTTTTTCAAGATAATATGGATTTTGTTTTCTTGGGACTTTGATAAAATGTCCGCAAGGAGTTTTAAGGCTTATCATATATATTGTTTGGTGATAATCCTGAAATTGTTGTAGAAAATCATTACCTAATAATAAATCGATTTTTATTTTATCATAGGCAAATATTCTATTTATAGGAACAATTTTTTATCCTAAATTTATTTCTACTTTTTCTTTTGACTTAGTAAGTTTTTCTTTTACTCCTGTAATTCCTATCATGGAGATATTATTTTTATTAGTATCCCAATCTCTTATTAAAAATGATTTTGCTAAACTTGCTTCTGATCCATTATCTATCTGACAACATGTTGTTATTTTAGTGTCATAGAATGTTAGTTCTATGAAAACTGATACTCAGAAAGATATTTCTTTGGGCATTTTTAATTTTTTGGAATAAAACAAGTCTCATTTTATAGCTCATTTCTATTCCATTTTTTTCCTATACTATAGTCATTAAGACTATTTAGGAACATATTTCCTAAAATTAAGTTATAATCACTTTCATGATTTGTAATATAACAGGGGGACTGTTATTCTTATATTATCTAGTTGTATAGGTAAATCTATCATGTTTATACAACTATAATTATTTCCTTCAAAGGTTTTACAAAGTAAGGAATAACTTCAATAGGGGGGCTGTGATGTATTTAGACATATTTTATATGTAATAAATACATGGTGTGCGGAATTGTAATTATGTTGTATATAGGGCATACTATTTTAAAATCCTTTTAGCATTTTTATATTCAAAATACTCTTGTATTCTGATAATTTTTATCTCATGGATATGTACTATTAATCTTATAGATCTATTGCTTACTGTTAAATAAGCTTTTTCTAAATCCTGTATGGATTTATCCAAGTTGTATAGAGCTATGCGATGTCTCCAAGCTCTTTTTCTTACTTGATGCAAGTGGTATTGTATATTTTTCATTTTTGAAACTTATGATAATTTGTAATTTGTTTTGATCATTATTTTTTGTATTCCCTGTAGGGAAAAGTATTTCCTTTTTTAGTTTATAAAAATATATAAATATGAATATAATTTGTGTTTAAAGATAAAGATTATGAAATACAAAGTTTTAACGTATATACCTTTCTCTCTTTCTTTCACGGAACAGTTCCTATCATCACTGCAGCAGTTCTCCTTTCCGGCTATGAACAGTTTTTTGCCTCCACGACCGCAGTCTAATCAGCTACTTTTCTACTGTTCCTCCGTTAGGCGGAAGATCGCAACCTTCACTTAGAACTTATTCTGGAAATATAGAGAAGATATATATATACATATATACGAGCTACTACGCACACATCATTACAAACATTTTTTCACTTTATAATTTGAAATTTTTGAAGATTGAAGTGTTGTGTTTGATTATTGTTTTTGTAAATAATAATTGATTGTTTGAATATACTTTCCATAAAAAGAATTATGAAATGTGATTCAAACATAAAGCATAATTTAATGTGTTTATTTTTATAAGAATAAAATATTTAGGATAAATTTGAAAAAGAAAATTATAATAAAAGTGAAAACAAATTTTTGAGTGTTTTCCACATTTGAAATGCAACTTCTAGTTATATTTGACATGAAAAATTCTCATGAAAAAAGTAACACAAGGAATGAAATAATTGAGATATTAACATTGTGTTTGGATCATTGTTACCCATTGTATTGTATTGTATCATTACTTTATCTACAATGTTTGTTTTGACTGTTACTTAAAATGTGTTGTATTGTGTTGTTAAATTTCGTTGTTACGTAATAATGAAAAAATATATTTTATGAAACAACCGATTTGGTGTGTTCCCATTGTTACTTAATTTCTTTTTCCAATTATATCCTTACATAATATTTCATAATGCTTTTTTACCCTTTACCCTATATTATTTAATTCTAGTCAAACCTCCTACCCTTGAATAATTAAGGATATTTTAGTAAATTTATAAATTACAATACAGTACGATACAGTCAAACCAAACAATAAAAATGTTATTAAACAACAACAAACAATACAATCTAGCCAAACATTGTATCTACCATACATTACAGTATAATATAGTACAATACGATACATTGTATTAATTATGAAATAATGGATAACAATGATCCAAACAGAGTGTAAAAAAGCCATTTTTTTCCTCTATAAATTATAATTGATTATAGGAGATCATTTCATCGAAGTAACGAAACTTGCCCTTATCGATCTCTGGGAAGCACAATAAGATTGGAACTCATTTAAACAATTAAGAAAAAAGATGTTACTATTATTATATATATATATATCAGTTCACCAAACAAGTATTTTGGACAATTCATATATACTCCAATCTTGGTCCTTATATTTCTGACATATATTTACTAAGAGATGCAAACGATTTGGTTATATTATGCTAAAATTAATGCTAGCTGTATCAACTATCAAGCAGTGGATAAGTTATTATAGTGATAAACAGTAAAAATGTCATCAATTAATCCAAAAGGAATTTTTCCGTATAGATACATAAATAATTAGAAAATGTGATGATCCAACATTTCTAGTGTGCTCAAGTCTTCTCACATTAAAAACGACAACAAATAAGTACAAAAGGAAAGAAACAAAAAAAAAATATATACTATACTAACGTGAGGGCCACTTAATCCTAAAAAGATCTCAGAGGGATCCTTCGATTGATGGTTAGGAAGTGAATTAATGAGATATTTGGTAACATTTAGTTGTTATGTGTGAAATTCAAAAATTATGATCAAGTATATATGGTAGATAACCAGTTTACAATCCTCACATAACTAACATGCAAAAGTTATATATGAAAGAATCTATATAAAAAATTTATAGGCAATAAAAGATGAAATAACTAATTTTTGCATCACTAATAACCAATAACGAAAGGACGTTTTAATTCCCACTGTGAGACGACCATACGTAAGCACTTACGCAAATATGATTATTACGAATAGGGACACAAATAAAGCTTGATGATTAACGTAAACCAAACCACTTTTTAATGGAATTAATTAAGTTAATTAAGGCCTTGATGTTATTCCTTGTTATACTGGATTATTAAATATGTATATGTAGTTATAATCAGAGGTGAAGCCAGGATTAAAAGTTTCGGAGTTCTAAATTTCGTTAATAACAGTCAATCAATTTTGTTAGGGGTTCACAAATTAATATATATATATATAATTAATTTTCTAGTACAAATATAGGGTCTACGAAAAAGCTACTGAATTCATCCGAACCCATGAACCCCACCTAGCTCCGCCTCTGATTATAATTAATAAAATTTCACAATTTCTCCCACTTAATTGGAATTTGTGTTGTGAAAAAATTGGGTGGCTGACATGTGCTCACCTTTCCAAACAGCTCTTTTCCATTATTTACACTCTAATATATTTCTTAATTAGAGTAATAATTAAGAGCGGAAAAAAGTAGGAAACTCCAACATTACCTTCACGGGTAGCTCTAGGGTTTGTCGGTTAATTATAAGCCTCCTCTAAATAATTATCATGGTTAACTAGCTAGAGATCTAGATTTATAATTATAATTAATCTTGATAAATAGATCAACATCAATTTTTTTCTCTTATCCTCCCTCAATGCCCAGCATGTGATTTTAATTCCTTAATAATGATATAAACTAGATGTACAGATGTTGATCTATAGATAATTTGTTTTAATTAGAAAATCTCATGAGCTAGCTAGGCATGAATATTAACACACTAGCATACGCAAATTTGGTCATTAAGAGCCAAATAGCTCCATCTTTTTTTGTTTTATTATATAGTATGTTTTGGTTTAATTGGGATGCACTATATAAGTTTTAAGAGTAAAAAGATTTTTTAATCTGGTAATTTTAAACTAAAAATATATATAGTAAATTAAAAGTACTTCTTGTGTTTTTTATTTTAAATATGTCATGACAATATTCAGATAAGAGTCATCTCACGAAAGGTAAGATGAGGATATTTTTCATAAGAATACAACAGAAATATTATAGTGTTACGTTAAAAATAAAAAAATGATATTCTCTGTTAATTAAAGATACTAAAATGAAAAGATATTTATATACATCAAAATACGGAGGAAGTACCATTTTTAAAATATTTTTTATCTGGCTAGATACAGAATTTTTTTTTGGCATTTTTAAAATGTACAAAACAGAAAAAAAATAATTGTCTGTATCGTGATGGAGTGAGAATGGGATTTCTTTTAAGCAGAAGAAAGAAGTTATAACAGAAAAATTAAAGAAAAGGGAAAGAGCAGACATTCGTTGCGTGTGTGTGAGATTCGACATAGAAGAGTGTGTATATATATATATATATATATATATATATATATTAAATAAATTGTATACATTTTCTGCGCCAAACATGTTATTAATGATCATGTTAAAGTGTAAAATTAACCTTGTTTTAGCCTGTCAAATGGTAAAATTGTTTATGTGTGTCCGGTAGGTTGTGGTCTTATATGAAAATAATTACTATTAAGATAGAGTACGGTTTACCATTCACTCGACTTTGCATGAATACGAGGATGATTTGTACATCAACTTTCCTTTTTTCTAATAGAAATAACATTATTGCGGAAAATGACCATTTTTGCATGTTTCACGCTGCATCTATATTAGGGGTGGGGTGGGGTGTTAACGGGTCGGTTTGGATCGGTTATTGGTTAAAATCAAAATCAAATCAACTTAATCAGTTTAAAAATTATCAAAATCAAACCAAATCAAATATAATATATATTTATCAGTTTGGTTGTTATCGATTTCGGTTAAGTTTGGTTCGATTATTTGGTTATTAATCATGGATAAAATAAACGAAACAATTCATTCAAAACGTGAAAAAAGTGACAACAATCAATTCAAAACGAAAATAGTTAGAATGATCACTAACATTACATTACTATCAATCATTGAATTTACCATGAATAAAACTTCAAAATTTATTATTTTGGCCTAGAAGGAAGAAACAGTGACATTTTCAATCTCATAAAGAATTGTCAGACACTCATATACATGAGACCAATATGATAAATATTTTCACCTTAGACATTTTTGCTTTCACAAGTAAATTATAAATAAATTTTTATGAAAACACATATAAGATCTTTAAAATTGGTTATAAAAATAATATATTATGTATGTATATTAATAAAATATATGTATATAATTTGTCAGTTCAGTTCGGTTATTTCTTCGAATTTTTTCAAATAAACCCATAACCAACCCAAATACTATCGATTTTTAAAAATCTAAAACCAAACCACACCTAACCCAAATAAAATCGATTTATTTAATCGGTTTGATTCGATTTTCCTGGTTTGGATCGATTTTTTATCCAAACCGTGAACACCCCTAATCTATATATTAAACAATTCTTCCCTTTTCCTTTTATTGCATTTTATATATAAGTACTAATATTGGTCACTAATTTTCCATTAACAATAAAATATGGTTTCTTGAAAAATCATTAGTTAGAACTTTTTTTCTTTTTGGTTGACGTACTTCAAGAAGAATGATCATATATATAAATATAACACTAATTTAAAGGACATCAGTAGTTTGAAAACAAATATATATTATATATTCAAAATCATATGAATTCATATTTAAAATTAGGCACAAACCACATCGTATGAACACTTTTTGGTGAGGGAATGGTGATCGCCTTTTGAAGATATTGTAATAGTTTCTTTTGCTTTTCTTGCTACCAAATCAAAGTATAGTTCCAAAAGACATAAAGAAATGTTTAAGAAATTAAAAAGGATCCATCTCCAATTTAAATGTTCAAATGTATAACTTATAAGTAGAAAACTATGCTTTTCAAAAATAAAACATACGTAAGCTTTCATGATTCAATTAGAATCAAAAGGTTCGGTTGTTTTACTAGTAAAATAACTAGACTCTCGTTCTATTTTATGTGAATTTATTTGACTGAACAAAAAAATTAATAAAATACTAAAGAAACTTCTAATCTTAAACATATTAAAATTAAAGATATGTTGTATTATTTTCAAAATTTAAAGAAGATCACGCATTTTATTTTAATATACTAGAAAAGAAATAAAATCATGTCAATTTAACACGAAATATGTATTTTCTCATTATACGAAAAGTTCTCGAGCATTACCCACAATGACAATATTTCGTCTGAAAACATATTTTATTAGTATATATTAATTAACCGTCACAAAAATATATATTCCGTTACTCTCTTTTTTTCAATACCTCATAATCATATAGTATATACAAATGAAGGCAGTGAAATAAAACGTAGCAGGACAGTAGTAGGAAATAGCAATGACAGTATATATACTCCCTCGTTCACTTTTAATTGTCATGTTGCTCTTTTCGAAAATTAATTTGACTAATTTTCAAAGTTAAATTAGATTACATTAATTTGATATTTTAAACAAAAAATTTAGATACTTAAAAGTTATACGAAAAGTACTATAAATTACAATTTTTGCATATCAATACGATGAAAAAATACGTCATAATATGTTAGTCAAAGATCTTAGAGTTTGAATCTAAAAAAGAAATTTATGACAAATAAAAATGGACAGAGGGAGTGTAATTGATCATAATTCATAAACAACAATCAACGTAGTGATGAGAACACTAATACAAAATCATATATCCACGATTCAGTGAACATGTAAAAGTTGCTTTCAAATTTCAATATTCTAATTAGCTGAATATAATTAAAATAAGTACTATAATTAATGTGACGTTGAAACAATATTAACGTGCCAAACTCTAATTTCCCCATCTAAGCTTCCACTAAACACAGAAAGAATCCCATTATTATTATTATTATTATTATTATTATTATTATTTCCATTTTCATCTTCATCCCATGCTGCTGTAATCGACTTCACTGGTTTACAATGCCCTTCAAGAACTATAGAACAAAAATATCCACATTCATTATTATTACTATTAATACTATTCTTTTCCCAAATCCTCACGCTTCTATCAGACGATCCACTTATTAAAACGCCATCGAAATAATTCAAACACAAAATCGCACCGTTATGCCCTTTTAATAAACACGTAGACAACATATAATAATCAACACAATGTTCCTCTTTTTCCCATACTACAATTTTTTCATCGCATCCTCCTGAAAATAAAATTGTTCCGTCGTTATTCAAAGACAACGCGTTCACTGATGACTTATGTTTTCTCAACGTTGTAACCAAACTATGCTTATTTTTTTCTCTACGCCAAACTTTTATTTCCCCGTCCGCTGAAGCGGTATAAACGATGCCGTTTTGAGAAACAACAACAGCGTTAATAGCATCAACGTGACCTAAAACGGATTCCAAGCAAGAAAAATCAGACATTTTCCAAATTTTGAGGGTTTTATCCCATGAAACTGAATACATTAATCCATCATTAACAGCTAATCCTGAAACAGTATCTGCATGTTGGATCCATAATTTTTGCTTGTGACGTCTAATTTGGACGTAATTTTTTGGCAAAATGCCACGTAGGATACGATCTTTTAACTTCGGAAGCGTTGAGAGTAGATGATGATGATGATGCTTTTTTGAGGAGGGTTTGAATTGCCAAATCCTAATTTTGCAATCTTGATGAGCTGTGAGGATTTTTGTTTTGGTAAAGGCAATTGATTTCACTAAACCAAAAGATGAACTAGTGAACGTGTCGATAAGTTCATAAGTTTTTAAATCGATCGCTACGATTTCGTTGAGAGATGCAGCGTATAAAATATTGTTGTGAATGGCTAGATTTGAAATTTGTGGGGTTAAGGTTTTGAAAGTGGCTATGCAATAAGAATTTGGAGAAATATTAAAGGTGTCAATACTGCAATTAGAGCTAGTATTTTCTTCATATATTGTTGAAGTAGTGCTTTGTTTTTCTGAATTTGAATCTTCATAATAATGGCTATTATTGCAAAACCATGTTGACACCTCCATTTTTTTTCTCTCTCAATTAAATGAATGGAGAAGTGTTTGGTTTAATGGGGGTATTTGAAGGATGAAGAAAACAGTAAGGTGGAATAAAAAATGCACGCAAAAGGACAAAGGGAATTAAAATTGACGTTTGGCTTTTAATTTGGTGTTTAATAATATGTTATGTCAGAAATCAAATCGTGACTTTATAGTGGAGCAATATTAATCATGTTAAAGTCAGTTGGTTGGTCCAAGTGTTGTTCAATGAAAATTTTCACATTTTTTTAATTTACTAAGAAAACCCTAGTCTAATATAGGCTATAGCTAGGGGGTCCCGCTCTGTTGTCAGTTTGATTATTGGTTTGAATATGTTTAAATTATTAACTTTTTGTATTAACAGTATAGTATAGTAAATTTAAGATCAAGGTGACATTCAATAACACACACACACACACACACACATATATATATATATATATATATATATATATATATATATATATATATGCACTAATAATTATGTAGAGTAAGTCTAGAGTAAACTATGTATAGATACAATCATATATTATTGAATTGCACTAACTATAAAATTGTTCAATTCAAATTAAATCAAACGAATTTAGCCAAATAGTTAATTATCGGATATCCGCGTGTTAGCGGATATTTCGGGTGCTTTCAAACCCTTCCCGAAATGCTAATAAGAATCCTGAACCCAGTTTAAATATTCTTCAATTGATTTCCTTTTTTAATCTTTTGAAGAATCAGTTTTCTTAATTTTACCTTAAAAATTAAGTGGCTACTCTAAACCAGTCTAATTATATTTTCTTGAAAAAACAAGCAAAATTATTATCTTTTTTAAAAAGAGTGAAAGAGCTAGGAAGGGAGCCTTGAGTGAGAGTCAAGAGTCAAGATAGGGATACTTCATAGACAATAGAAAGAAAAATAAATAAATCATGAAATGCCTGTTATTAATTAAATAAACTATATAGTATAGTATTAATTAATGTATGAAAAAAGAACAAAGATCGTCTTAAAGAGGCATCCGGCAGTGATATGCTGCAGAATTAAAAATTAAAATAATTAATAAGGAATAGCTTTTCTGTAGCGCACGTGCTGTGTTTAGTGGAAACAATGGAATTTGTCTCATAATGCTCACCAATTATTGAGCGCTTACACTTTATCGAAAATAATTTTGCTAATCAATTATACTAAATATATTATTGTTCAGTAATATAGTAGTACTAAGAATTTGATGAGATTTGTTCAAAAAGATACTGCACGTCTTTGGTCGGCAGATTTTTTTTCTGTTGACACTAAACTGTAAATTAAAGTCAAATCAGAGATTAATTTTTCTTCCGTAAGGTGACTGTATGTCAAACACGTTTTGAACTTTGAAGCTAATAGAAGGAGAACATGCGCCCTTACATCATTTGATAAACAAAAAGAAAACCATTAACAACTTTCGGTTCTACAAACATAATTAGGGGCGTACAAAATCGAACCAAAAATTGAACCAAGCTGTAAATCGAGTCAAATTAAAAAAAAATCGACTAGTAGTTTGGTTTGACTTGGTTTGATATTGGAAAAAAAAAACCAACTATATTTGGGTTGGTTTGGTTTTAACTAAAAAAAAACAACCCGAGACTAAATCAACCCGACATTATATATGTAATTTTAAAATTTTATTTTATACATAAAAATATTTACTTTGATATAATTTTAAAATATTTCTTATACTATTTCATAGTTTTTATCTTTTAATATATTATTTCAAGTTTAAAACATAAAATTTGGAATGGTCCAATAAAGATTATAGTTCATAGATGTTGATAATTATAATAAAACTTAAATCAAAATTAAATCAATACTAATGCAAAAAGAAAGTCAATTCAACACTAAGAATGACAATAATATTGAATATTTGTTCTTTAGTTTTACATTGGTTTAGACAATTAAAATACATAATCTAATTTTAATTTTCCTTAAATATTTAGTAATTTAACTAATACTTATTGAACTTATAATTTTAGCATGATTTAGTACTTTTAAATTACGATCATTTTCATTATGACTTTGCAATATTTATTTTATATGATGATTTCATTATTATTTTTTATTGAATATTTTTGTTCATCAGTACTCATCTCATATTTTGTGTTATTTTTTTAAGAAATACCTTAGATAATTGTATTTTGGTTGAACTAAAGAAATATTTGGAGCACAAGTTAATTATATGATTGTATGCAAACTTTACCGAAAAAATCCAAAAATCTGAAAAAATCCGAGGTTTATTAGTTTGGTTTGATTTATAAATTTAAAAATTCGACACAATGGTTTGGTTTGGTATTTGAAAAACCCAAAAAAATCCGAATTTTATTAGTTTGGTTTGGTTTATAAATTTAAAATTTTTACACAAATGATTTGATTTGATATTTAAAAAACCCGAATCAACCCGATCATATACACCCCTAAACATAATCATTTGTTAAGAATTTAAACTAGTACAACTTTGACTTAAACAATGTGTTTTAGTTGAAAATTCTTATTAAGTGAATCTTTTTTCTTGTGTTTACAAGACACCTGAAAATGGTGTTTTAATCTCATCTTGGTCTCAAATTTACGTCTCAAAAACATGAAAAGAGATCAAATAATAACAATGGAGAAATATTTTTTAAAATTGCACTAAAGGAGGTCTACTAACCACAACTTGTGGTGTGATCAATAGGTCATAACTACACCTTCCTTTTCATATTACTTGACTCATATTGATCTGATTTACCTCTTAAAAAAATTTTAATTAGAGGTATATTTTACTAAACTAACCTTATTTTCAAACTCTTAATGCTATTTTTATATAGTACTAAGGGTACGTAGTATGGGAGAAAAGTAATAAAATTCTCTTGATTAGATAAAATAGGCAACTAAAATAAAACACATCTATTTTTAGTATAAGAGCCAAATAAAATGAAATAGAGAGAGTACATATTTAAGTATCAATAAACATTGATACTCATTAGATATCATTTTACTAGGTATAGAGTATAAGAAAATAAATAGGGTTTAATGATTTTAGGAAAAATTACTTAACTACACACCATTTATTATCATATTTTCTTATTTTCCCTATCATTTAAAAAAATATCAAAAATCCCTTATTTTCCTTCCATCATCTCCTTTTCTGGATACATTAATTTGAAATCTCATGCCCATGATTTTCCTTCCTTTTTTCACGTCACAAATCTTTCCATAATTACATCATTAATCTATTTTTGAATTTCAAATTTTTCTATTTCTAATTAATAATTTCAAATTATTCAAGAGGTAGATTTCTTTCCATCACTTCAATTTCCGATTTCTTTTATTATTATTTTTTAATTTTTTCATCTTAAAAAATAAAAATAAAATTACCTCTGCCCCCTGCCCCCATTGAAATCTTATTGAACCTTTGCAATTTTAGTTAATCATATCGTCATTGAAAAATTTTCTTAAAAAATATTTATTTTCTTTTAATGTATCTACTATTGAAAAACGTCCAAAAAGATAGAAGAAAAAAGTTGGATCTACATTGCACGATATCACTATCAAAGATACAAATTTTTAATGTATCTCATTTATTTTGAGTCTTAAATTACTTTGTTAGTGTTATCATTGATCTGATACATCACTGCTACAATAACCTTCGTTTTATACAATGTATAATGTTCATATTTAAGGTGTTGATACATAACTCTAATGTAGTTGAATCTTCGATTAATGTTTATCATGTTCAATATAAATGTACTTGATACATAAATTTTGTGTTATGTATCACACACAAAAAAGAAGCAATTTTGGAACAATTACATGTATAATGTATTTTTTAAAATTTTAAAATATAGTATTTCTCAAACAAAATAAGATACATAAATAATAATGTATCATGCTGTAATGACCCTCCTGGTCATTTCTGTATCTTGCCTTCTGTGTGTCATTTAGAGCATTTCTGTAGCGACCCCAAGTCATTTATGACTTGCTGGGACTAACAGTTAGGTCACCTGGTCGTTCGTTTGGTTTTGGTGCGAGTTTTAGTATTTTGGAGCTTATGAACCTTGAACGATCATTTTCAAGCAAAAGTTTAAGAAGAACACCTCAGAAAAGAATTCTGACGGTTCCATCAGCTCCGAAAGGGTCGTTTTAGGCTAGTAGCATGGTTGGCATGACTCCCGAGGTTTTCAGTGTGAGTCGGTGTGATTAGGCGTTTTAGCCTTTGAAATTTGACCTAAGGTTGACTTTGGTCAACATTCTTGGAAAACGAGCTCGGATGAAAACTTCATCAGCGCGGTTAGCTTTGGAATGTTGAGTTTGGTCTAGAACAACCTTTTGTTCGACTTCCGAGGCCTCCGGACTCATTTCAAGCCCCTCGGTGGATTATGGTTAAAATGGCTATTGGAAATGAGACCCACTTTTTATCGAGATGACCTCTGATGGAAATTTCGACTGTGCCGTTGAGTCTGGAATATCGATTTTAGTAGGGTAGCATATCTGTTTTATTTTTATCGGGTCCCGAACGAATTCCGAGCACCCCATCAGAGACTTTAAATATTTAGCAAAGCTGGTGCAGCCCATTTCAGCTCTTTTTGCCAACTTTAAACCCTCATAACTCTCTCATTTCTAATCCAAATTTAGTGATCCAAAGGTTCATCTTGTGGGGTTTTTCGCAAGGAACGCGTTGGTGTGGTTAGATTTCGTATTCAAAGCTTCGTTGGAGGTAAAAAGTTGTGTTTTAGCTGCTGTCATAGCCATTTTCGGGCTCAATTTTTGGGAAATTTTAGAAGCTAATTTCTTGGTCATTTTAGGTCCGATTTCAGTGATTCTTGAGGCTATCTTGAGTGGTTTTTCGAGGAGAACATTGTGGTGTTGTCGGATTTCGCTGTAGACCTCTCGTTTCTGGTAAATCGACTGATTCAACTGCTGTCCCATTTCTAGTTCTTGAGAAAATTTGGATTTTGGTTGATTGTTGATATTGTGATGTTCCCGAGCCCCGAATTGTGGCCCATTTTGGGACATGAGCTTGGGGAACTGTTTGGGACATACTTTTGGGATTAATTCCGGAATTTCCGGCGCGGGTCCCACTTTCCCCGTTTTGATCCCGAAATTGGTCCGTCCCCGTTTCTTGCAATTTTAGTGTCTAAATGACCGTAATAACGTTGTGACTCTATTTTTGATAGTGTGTCAGCGTTTCGAGGCTGCTCGGAAGGGGAAAACTCCAGAGAAGTGACTTTTGGAGCGCGCGTGGTCGGCCTACAGGTAGGCTACGGTTTCCCTCTCTTAGATTGAGCTTGAGAGTGTGAATGCATATTGATTAGTTGGGATTTGAGTTGGTAGTTATTGAATAGTGCATAGGTATTTAGAATTCCTGTTTCGGTCTCTTTCGGGATTTTATCGGGTAACTGTGAGCATGCTTAGTGTTACTAATTAACCCTCCTTGCTATGTAGAGGGCTTGTATACTTGATTACTATTTATCTGAAGCATGTTGGGCCTTAGTTTAGGTTTGACTAGTGCTTGCCTTAGAAATTCATGATTAGAAACCGATAGGCCTTAGTTTTGCCCCGACGTCGCGCGACCAGCTTAGATCCCGGTAGACTGGTGTAGCAGACTAGAGTCTGATATTTTGGACCTTAGCTAGGCGATACGCTTACTCCGACGATAATTATCCTTATTTTCCCAATGTTACGGCTTCACGAGTTACGTCAGCGACACTAGTTCTGCTTCGCGATTTGAAGTTGGCTTTTGATTCAGTTCCAAGGACTTACGTTGATTGGCTAAGTGTGAACGGTGTTCCACGGACATTTTTGAGCATGGTCGATGGGACTTTTTCAGCAGCTACATTGGCACCTTTGTCGGGCATCGGGATTCGAGCTCCGATCTCGACCTCATTGATATTTTCGTAGAGCATCCGGTTCGAGGTCCGGCCTTAGTTACTTATATAGAGCATCCGGTTCGAGGTCCGACCTCTATTGTCCAGATACTTATATAGAGCATCCGGTTCGAGGTCCGGTCTCTATTGTCCAGATACTTATATAGAGCATCCAGTTTGAGGTCCGGCCTCTATTATCCAGATACTTATATAGAGCATCCGGTTCGAGGTCCAGCCTCTATTGCCCAGATACTTATACAGAGCAACCGATTTGAGGTCCTGCCTCCGTACTGTCAAATTCTACTATTTGGGGTTAAAGTTCTGGTTCGATGTTCTTTGTTCTTGGGTTCTCATATGCAATTCTCTTTAGCTATAGTTTTTCTGTGTACTCGTTGGACTTATGGGGGTCCGTTCGGGTTTTTAATTTAACTTGCGCATGAGTGTACCTTCTGGGCTTATGGGGCTCCAGTTAGGTGTAGTTAGCTTATAGATTACTTTAGTTAGTTCTTTCTACACTCGTGTGCATTCAATTGTTACTTAGTTTTCCGTTCTTGACCTCTGTTTGTGTTATTCCTTCTTTTCATATTGCCTTTACTTTTCAAGTTCGGCTATGATGCCATCGAAGTACTCTACGCTCTGCATCTGTTTCGTGATGCAGGTCCGAGCACCAGTGCCCAGCGTTGATCCAGCTTGGAGTAGTCTGATCCGGAGACGGGGGTAAGCACACGGCGTTCTGTACTATTTCAGTCTCCATCTGTATATATAGACCTGTCTTTTGCCTATCGAGACAGTCGAGTCTCTGTGGTCCACTTTTGGGACTTGTACTCTTTTTGTTAGTAGGTCTGTACTAGTGACTTCCAGATTTTGGGAGGGATCTTTATTTGTATATATGTTTTGGTTTGCGCCCGCCTGTTTTATTGTTAAATTAAATTTTGCCTACTCTTGTTTAGTTTCTGCCCTCAGACCCATTATCTGTTGTTCCGGGTTTCGGGTTGGCTTACCTACTGGTGGGTTATAGTAGGTGTCATCATGACTCAAAAAATAGGGCCGTGACACATGCACTAATTTTTTTAGTTATGATACATAAATTCGAATTTATACTAAATTTATCTGATGCATAACAATTACCAAACAATAATGTATCAATCTCAAACCTAAAATCTTATGAGCAACTCTTTCTTATTTAATGTATCTAGTAGAAATACAACACTTATCAATTTAAATTGAAAGGATCTTCGTGATGTATCTTCTCAAAATTTTCGATAATTTTGAATCAAAATTGAAAGGATCTTCAATGAACTAGGAGAATAATTTTGAAACTCAAAATTTTCAACAATTTTGAATCAAAACTGAAAGAATCTTCAATGACCTAGGAGAAGAATTTTGAACCTCAAAATTTTCGACAATTTTGAATCAAATCAAAAGGTTATTCGATGAACTTGAAGATTCATAAAAGAAATTGTTTGTCTAACAACAATTTCATTACTTTTGTATCCTTCATAACTCACCTCGCTTATCCAAAATTTCGACAATTTTTTTTTATGAAACAGAGAGAACGATGAACAAGAAGAAGATATTGAAATTTTGAATTTTTTGGTTTGTTACACTATATGATTGAATTCTTGACAATAATTTGGAATGGAATAGCGCAATTTATGGGATCTTAATTTGATATTCAGTTTTTTTTTTCTCCCTTAATTAGTGCAACAGATGGATATATGAGATCTTAATTTGATTTTTCAGTTTTTTTCCCCTTAATAAGTGCAACAGATTGATACATAATGTATCAACAATAATGTATCCGAATTCTTAATTATGTTTCCGAAATGCCTAAAAAACATGGGATTTTATGTAATTAGAAAAATAATAGAGATAGAAGGTAATTTAGGTTTTACACTATGGAATTTATGTAAGTTATACATGATTTTATGATCTTAAATGAAACTACGTATATTGTATCAAAATATCTTCAAATTATGTGGTCTTAATATATCCCGTAAGATATTAGAATTATGGAACTACTAATTATAAGAAGTGCTCATTCTTTTTACAATAGACAAGTAAAAGTAACACGCATAAATTGAAACAGAAGAAATATAAAATTTGAGGAGTCGTCTATGTATTTATCAAAAAATAAAACATCGATTATGCATTGATATGCAGAAAAATGAAAATGAAAAATACATGTCATTCTTTAGTGTAATTGGGCCTTCTTTATGTTTTGGGCTAAACTCATCGGGAGTTATAAACTAGTCCAATGGAACGCGGCCCATGAGTGTCTTAGCCCACAAGTTGGGATTTGTGTCATTTTGTTCATCAACAAAAATGAAGAAATGGGTAAATTGTTGTACAAATGAATTATATGAGATATAGGACTGTAGTTAAGATTAATTTAGGTGGTTGTTTTATTGGTTGATGTTAGTGATTGTCAAACTAGAATAATGGATTGGTAGCTCATATGGTGGTAATTGGCGGCGACAATTGATAACTAAATGTTCATATATATATGTAAATAATAGTGATAGTTAATGATGGTAATGACGACTGGTGACTGATTGTGATGATTGGGAATATATAGTGATTGTCGATAATAACTGGCAAATGTGTGATAATAATAGTTGGTTTTGATGGATGATAACTGTAAATGGTATTATGTTGTGTGGAGGCTTGGCGATATTGGTTGAATATGGTGGTGAAGGGTGGTGAGTAGAGGTAATTACTAATAGCGGACGATATCAGCACAGTTAACAGTGAAAGTAAATGGAGTAATGATAAAATTTTCTTTTTCTAGAATTTTTTGAATATTACATTATCTTACTAACTGAGATCTAAATGATCGATTAAGATGGAGAACTTCATTAAAATGTTGGGTATTAGGAAAGGGGTCGTTTGTTTTGTAATATTAGGGGTGGTTAAATTTTGTCCTCTATTAATAAATTAGTCCCGTCCCTCTCATATGATATCTCACCCCTTATTCCTCTACACGCCTAGTTTATTTAAACAATTTCATATTGCTTTATTTTGAACTTCACAGCCAACCTTTTGTCTCATATATAGTCTTATTAAATTTGAGATACCTACTCCTTAATTTAATTTGATATATATATATATATATATATATATATATATATATATATATATAAAAGATGTGCTTTATTCAATTATAACATGTTAATTCATTAATCATACAAAGCATTATCACAAGAGGCTGATTCCATAGTTAGTCTAATATTAATTATTAATATTAGAAAACTCTTTATTCAATTCTACTCATATTGGTGACTTTCAACTAGTTGTGATGAGCTTGTTATGGACTAGCTAGCTCTGAGGCATGAATAGACACAAACATCTTAATATTGTATTATTTAAGTATTTGCATATTATGTGTAATATCATCATAGATTATATTATAAATTAACTTTATGATGGTTATAGAATATTTAGTTCTTTACAATTCTGATTTTTTTTCATGGTTATTAGTTAGTAAAGATTCGTTACCCCTATAGAATAAATAAGGTATAAGATAGCTCCCCTTGTTTTGTCACTTGTCCCAATTGAGAATTTTTGATATTTTTTTAATTATTAATAAAAGACCTTTAAACATACTGTCTAGTGTCTAGTGGTATAAATTTGCCCCAAAAAAAAGGAAAAGAAAAGAAGAAGACTTCTCATCTTGAGATGTAGTCATGTAGAATATAATTTCGATTCTCGATAGAGTCATTTCACTCGATTTAGAAATTATTTAAGTTGGTAATTGTTACTTCAAAATGTTGAGTTTTTTTTGTTCACCCTGCTTCCCTCCTATTGGCTTTCCATCTCCTTATTTTGATGGAATATGTACTCAATATTGGAACTTAAAGTGAGAACTAAAAATAAAAAAATAAAAATAGTACTCATAAAAATAAGCTTAGGATAGTGTAGACATTAAAATTTTGTGGGACTCTACAAAACGTGTTTAATTCGAATTAGGACTCTAGAAGTGTTCAGTTTCAATTAGAATTCTTGGAGACTACTCAACCCTAAACCCTAGTTTATGCAAATTCCCTTAAAGGCATCTCAAATATCCCATAAACTCTTGGGTATTTTTAAAGATCAAGATCTCGAATATTCCGCAAATTGATGGAATATTCATATAGAGGTCAAATCTAAATCATCCTAGTTCGAGAAATAGGCCACTAACGGCTTTCGAATCATGGATAAATATTAGGAGAGTAGAATCAAGGGAGAAACAGAATTGTACCCGCAATCTTTATAAATAAAGTTATGTTTCTTCTTATTTTATTGTAATTACAATTTATTTTCTGTCACTTTAAAATTTGTTGCAAACATATAGTTTCCTTATGGATTAACAATGTAGGCTAATTAATCATATATTGTATTATTTGTATCAGTTTAAACCATAGTGACAAATAAATGAGCCAAAAAAATTATAGTTATTCGAGCATTTCAAAAACTAAAAAGCTATGCGAGAAATTCCTTATATCATTCATTCGACTTCATATATGACAAATATAGAACACGCGAAAATTGAAAAAGACAATTCTCAATATATGGGTAGACATGTGTGGACTAGATGGAGTCATAGTTCATCAACATCGAAGAAAGTGTCCAAAAATTGGGCAACATATATACTACATTCTTATAACATATCAACATTGATCGTGGTAAAATGATTGAGATTTCTTTTATCCTTAATCAGAGATTTCGAATTCAAATTATGAATATAAAAGAAAAAAAGTTGTTGAAAGCGCATCCCTCAAATAATGAACCATAAATGCACAAATTTTGAAGTAGCCATACTCTAATATAGATATCAGTTACCGAATGATAAACGAAACAAAATAAACAAAAACATTCTTATAAGATGGTATATATGGTCCTCATGTGGGTAGGGTTGAGATTTGTGTCCTAATTTAGTTTTAGGGTTGTTTGAAGGGAGGGCAATGTAGGGACCAAGGATAGTGTAGATGTGATTTGATTTTGGACCATAGGAGAGAGAGACTTATCAGAAATTTAAGATGTGTAACATGTAAATTACATGGCAAAGTCACAATGAACAAATGCATAGAATGGGGTGACCTTCTGCCCCCTCAAGGCCCCCAACTTTTTATGTCAATCCCCACTTCCGAGCTGGATACCTGGAAATACCACCTAATCCTTTGATTCATCCAACCATTTCTTTATTTCTCAACTCGGGTTTGATATTCATTTAGAGTTGTCCGACTTATAATCTAGTTTCACATCGCGTAAAGTCTAACTTTTAGAATAAAGTGGTCTATATAAAGTCGAGTTTGTTCATAGAGCTTGAACATGTATGGATGTCAAATAGATGACGAGTCAAGCTGAATTAGGGTGAATCTTCCGAATGTTATATGGGTTGTGATGAATTTGGTTAAAATAGACTAAATTATGGATTAATCCAACCCGTCCAATTTCTTATCAATTTTAATTATTTCATTTCTTATAATTTAATTATGAAATAAAACTTTTTTTTCTTTATTAAATATATAAAAACAAAACAAAAAATAAAGATAATTTGTTCAAATTAGTCAAGCTTTTAGACGAATTGAATTGGACGGATCAAATTAGGTTGAACTAAGACGTAACTCACCCAACTTTAATTATTTATGCTGAGTTATGCAAAAATTTAAGTGAGTCATATTTTTCTGAGCTAATTTTATCACTCGTGAAGTCGTGATATATAGAAATACTTATTATTATTATATCATAATCTTTAACGGTGATTCTCCCAATAATTGACTATTGGCTTCTCGCCGATATTCTTGGTAGTGTAGATCTCTAGGATTAACATTTGAAAACTCCCACATTAGCTTAATATAACTACTATTATTTTTTGGTTTTGTTATATATCTTAATGAAAGTACTGGCTATAATTAAGTTCAATTTCTATTATGAATATGATTGCATTTTATATAGGAAGAGCTTCAAAATGTGTACGCACACAAATATTTGAATTAACCTAACTATATTTGATATTACATCCATGCATACTCAAAACCTTGCAGAATCAAAGGGAACTCTTGTCATATTGCAAATGGACTATGAATTATTATAATAGTCATTATCAAATAAGCAAATAATAATTCTTCTTTTAAAAGAGGAAAATTGAAATATTTGTAGATAAGTTTGAAACGATGTGGAAGTGAGGATTGAAGGAAAAGATATGATTAAAATTTGACAACCCCATTCTGCTCGTGAAACAACCTAATGATTTATAATTATTTTTCATTTATATATTATTTCCTTTGGAAAGAGAAGAATTGCATTAAGCATCTATGTTGTTTGATTTCCGGAGTAAATTATTTTGGGATTGTAATTTTTAGATTGACTTAATCTACATGAAGGATGCCGAGTGGAATAAACTATTATCAAGTTGAATAAGATAAGATTGATATCTCAAAATTAAATTTGAAATAAATTTTATATTTTCGTTATCCTTGAAAATGCTTGAAAAATGACCAATTAAACAAGTTGCATGCTCAACATAAGTGACATTTTAAGTATATTATCACCTCCCCACACACCCAACCCCACCAATTCTCACCTCTTGACCATTCTACCCCGCCACTCTTGAAACCCCACTCTTTATCCCTATCTGCTTTCATAACATTTTACTAAAATAACATATAAATATTTTTAAAATAATATTTTTTATTTATCAAATATTAAAAATAAATAAATAATTCAATTATTTTTGGCAAAAAATATTTTTCTCCTAACCAAACACACACGTGAAAAAAAGAGTAACGAATTGTTGGTCTCCAACAAGAAGTAAAAGAGGAAAAAACGTAGGTGTGCAAATTGCAGCAACGCAAGAGTTCTTAAAGTGAAGCGACTGGACAATATGCCGACACGTGTACAGCACTAAACCCCAACGTCCGGTGTTTCGTCTTCATCAATCTATTTTTGGCAAATTTTGCACTTTTAATCCTTCAAATATTCACAAACTCAAATACTATCTTTATTGTGATAATTAAATTATCACCTTTGATTCATCTGTTCATAAAAATAATTTAAATATAACATATTTTATATAAAGGCATGAAATGTATATATATATATATATATTTTTTTTTTAACTAATAAAAAATTAAATGTACAATCTGTAATAATAAGGAGACCAAAAACGTAAATTTTTTCATAAATTTTGATTTGTTTTTAATATAATACAATTTTTGACGATTAGGCAGTATAAGTAATTACATTAAAGTCAAGAAAAGGGGGAAGGTTGAAAGTGAAGACATGTGTTTAAGCATCATTACTAATCCACTGTAAGAATCCAAGGAATGTAATTATTATAAAGTTTATTTCAAATAGTCTCTCCCTTTTTTAGTTTTCCACTTTTTAATAGCATTGAAAAATAGGCTACTATATCAAGTTTTATTCATAATATAGTTATTCTAAACTATTTACTCAGAAATTTCCTTTTTATTATAAATAAATATAGTTACATAAAAACATTGCAATGTCTTCTTTTATTAGTTAAAAAAATAATTAAAAAAAAGAAGAAGAGAATCTTCATTTTTGAACAAGAAAAGTGAGTTTCCTTATTACTTTTTGCTTTAATATTTTCTTTTTGGTGGCTCTTTGAAAAGTCCATTGGAAACTTTGGAGCCAAAATTGAGAACACAAAGCCGCAATTCATTCTGCAAGAATTCAAAAAAACGAAGTGAGAGCATTGTCTATTTTTATATTTTTTTTTGGTTGAGTTTGATTAATTTGAATATGTTGGAAAGTCTTATATTGAAAGATGAAGTATTATTAAAGATAATTCAAAATCAAACTTTAAATTTAAGATATCTAACTAAAGATGAAAGAGTAAGTATCACAACACAATAAATCTCGATGCATTTTTTAAACTATCGAATCAATCAAGAATATTTCTAGGTAAAAGGTTTTTGGAAGGTGAGATTCATAATCCCAAAAGTAAGATATGTAACTTACATGCTATTACATATATAAAAATATTATTGATGTAAAAATTATTTAATGTGATATGTAACTCAAACTTCGAGTCTCATCATCCATTTTTTTAATTCACTACATAAATAAATAATTCATCAGTTTATATTTATTTTACTTTTTTTTGTAATTAAGTATAATATTATTTTCAATTCATTTTTTCAACAATTGAGATGACTTATAGTAATAATTAAGAGTAGTATAGCAAAATTACTTCCTCCATTATTTCTACATTTCCATTATATTAAAATTACATATTGACTTTTATTTTTTAATTTAAAAAATCAAGAAATAATGTACTATTTTATCATTACTATTAAGTACTAGTTATTTTTAATTCACTTTTCATCGATGCAATATAACTGTAAAATCACTATTTTATTTATTGCTTCTTATATGATGTAGGAAGTTAATAAATATGGACGAATGAATCATTATTTTATTTATTGCTTTTTAAAGAATGTCTCAAATCAAACATAAACAGAGTGAATAGTAAGGATAAAAGTTCATTTCCCACACAACGTTCTGTATCTTTATTGAAGTCTGATTAATTCAGGTTTTCATTACAAGGTTAGTTTCTGGGTGTGGCCTCTCAACAAGCTCAATTCTTAATCCTGTAATTAAAGGTGGAACATATTCAAATACTTGCAAGTTGTCAGCTATTCTTTCCCAGTGATGATGAGCCATTATTATAAATGAAAAACAGTAAGCAGAAAACCATAGTAATAGCTCAAAATTAGTACTACTAAAAAGTAAGCATGCACATGTGGCCATTGTGTAATGAATAGTTTACATCACAGCTGGGTCACTCCTTTCACTTTTCTTCATAATAATTTTATCTCTTCTTCCCCTTCCCTGCAAACAAAGGCCCCCCACACCCCCACTCTTCTCACAGACACACATCAAACACATTGCCATCTTCTACAGCAAACAGATGTCCTATTCCTCTTTCATTCCAATTAACACACTCTAACTAACTTCTTCTACCATTTGCAAAATATGGGTGGGGTAACCTCGTCCATGGCGGCGAAGTTGGCTTTCTTCCCACCTAATCCGCCTTCTTACAGGGTTGTTACTGATCAACTTACTGGTTTGTTGCTGCTTGATACTTTTCCTCACCGTGAAAACGTTGACGTTTTGAAGCTCCCTACTCGACGGGGAACGGAGATCCTCGCCATTTATATTCGTTACCCTATGGCTACTACCACTTTACTTTACTCTCACGGAAACGCTGCTGATATTGGACAGATGTATGAGCTTTTCATTCAGCTTAGCATCCATCTTAAAGTCAATCTCATGGGGTATTTATTCTCTTTTTTTCTATTCTCTCTATTTGGATTTTGGGCAGTTTCAGTTGCCAAATATTTGCAGAAAATTAAGTTAACTTAGAATGCTACAGCAATCCCCCTTAAAGTTGGGTCTACTATCTGATAATTGCTCCTCTGGAGGGGCCATACCAAGATTGAACCTTTTCTCTTAGGCTGGTGACGCTAATTGTTACTGCTAATGGATGTTTTCAGATTTGATTCAGCAATTAAACCAGTGTTTATCCAAAACTTTTTTGTCATTTGAGTTATGTGAATTTTTGGCTGTTGGGAGTGGTCAAATTTCGAAGACTTGATCTTTAATTGAATCTTTTCCTATGTGATCTCATGCTTTAATTTCATGATGCATATTAATTAACCCTATATGGTTCTTTTGAGTTTTTTTTCCTTATTTATTTAACCATCATTTGGCCAAGGCCTTTTCTTTTCCCCTTTCCCCTTTCCAACTCATCTATGTAAAATTCAAATATCTTAAAGTGATCTGTTTGTTTCTTCTGAATTTTATGCTTGTGATAGTCTTAGATCTAGGACTTATGGGTCCAGGACGGTAACCAAGCTGGTGTTTGCGAAGATGACTTTTAACGACTTTGAAAAAGCAAAGTGTTGGAGCTAAACTTCTAACTGAATAACCTAGTGAAATACGGTAGAAATCGACATCAATTCCCTCATTTGAAGGATTTGAAAAAGGAAAGATGCGAGAAATATCAACTTCCATAAATGTAAAGGTGGCGTAAAGAACAACAAGGCTGATGTCTCATGTAATGGATTTACGGTAATTCCAATATACCAGTACAATATATGCGAATAAGTAGCTAAATGTGGTGAAATCACTACCTTTGGTACTAAGAAGCTATATGACCTTCAACTACATTTTGATTAAAGGTTGATGTTTATATGTGGAGTTCCATTTCATTCTCTGAACAATTCCAGTGTTGGATATGGGGGCAGTGTACTTTGCAAAACAATGAAATTTAGAATGCGGATATACAGCCAAAATTTCCTTGGCGAGTGATAAACATATAATGCTTAGTGGTAAAGAATGTTTTCTTATGAATTTGATGTGTAGTTTCCAGGGGTCCCTTTTTGCCAATACCTTAGTTTTGACTTTTGAGATATGTATGTTGAATCTTCATGAACTTGAAAGATTAATAACTTAAAAGGAGCCCTATGTACTACTTTGGGAAGATAAATGTCCTTTTCTTCCTATGCGTACTATGAGAAAAAAGAAATAAAAGAAGGAAATATATGGAATATCCACTTTAATCTCAAATAGAGTTCTCTTGGACAACAACAGGGTTTCCTTGACTAGGATATCTGATGGAATGTTGGTATTGATTAACTTTAGAAGAAGAAACATAAATTCAGAATAATGAGTTTCCTTGGTGGTTTTTGTTTTCTAATTATGTGTTCTGTAGAGGTCCAGAACCTCTCGAGATTGCTATAATCATTTTTATTTTTCATAGCTTAGGAAAGGGGTTTATGATGCAACATGCCTTAAATAGGCATATATGACTGGGAGAGAAGCAAGAATTGATTATGTTTGATGATAAGCTTTTCCTTTCAGCATTGGTCTTGCTGTAGTAAATAATGGATTCTGTGTGCCTTGGTTTTACTACTTCAATTGAGAGATACTGAGGGTTTAGTGTAGATTGATTGCTCTCCCTTGGAACCTACCCCTATTAGAGGTCATCTAGAAAGTTTGGTCACAAATGTATGAAAGCAAGCTTCTATTGAAGCAATCAAACTTCCCTCTTTTTGTTCTGCTCATAATACCTTTACAGAACTCGTGAAAAATCAATTCTGTTCTAGGATATTTCATTTGACAGAATGGGGTATGTTGACCTACATGTCTTTTAAAGATAGGCCCTCTCACGACCACCACAGGATTTTTGGTGAATCCTGGTATGTGCCCCTTACAAGCATGTCCCATTGGGTATAATTTCCCAACATTTTCACATTATTTTGGGTTCTGTAAAGTTTACTTTGTTAATCTTGTGTCATCTTTTTAAAAAGAAAAAATATTTATTAGTAGTGAGTATGCTGATGTTAGTTCAAGTTTCTACCAACAGATAACAATTTCAGTAAGTAAAACTTAGAGGTATCCGAGATGCTTGATCCATTTGCTAGTTCATGATTTTGAACTCAAACAAGTTTCATCTTTTCTGTTCAAACATTTCCCAGTTAAGGAATCTGGCATGTATTCTGTCTGAGTTCCTCATAGGATCTAGCCAATTAAATAAGATTAATTGTTCTCTTCATTGAGCTAATGAATTAATCGGAAGATAGCTTAGGTATATATCCCCTTATGAATTCTTTGTTTCGTGTTTTTAATGATGTAGGTATGACTACTCTGGCTATGGACAGTCATCTGGCAAGGTAATTGGCAATAGAATTTTCCTGGAATACTTAAGGTAGTCTCTGCATTAAGTGCTCAAGCGCATGAATTGAACTTGATCTCCAAATGCTTTATGCAGCCAAGTGAGCAGAACACTTACGCAGATATTGAAGCTGCATACAAGTGTCTTGAAGAGAGTTATGGCGCAAAGCAGGAAGATATAATTCTTTATGGACAATCTGTTGGAAGTGGTCCCACCGCGGACCTTGCTGCTCGTTTGCCTCGACTTAGAGCAGTTATTTTGCATAGTCCAATCCTGTCAGGCTTAAGGGTCATGTATCCTGTCAAACGCACATATTGGTTTGACATCTATAAGGTAAAATAACTGTCAATTGATCTAGTCAACTCTTTCATATTTTAGCTGTAAGATTCACCTTCCTGTGCCTGGTAAAATATTTTGTGTTTGTTATAAAATAGTACGCATTAAAAATCCGTCGCTGAACTTGAATTATTTTTTGTGCTGTGCAGAACATTGACAAGATCCCATTGGTTAAATGTCCTGTCCTGATCATTCATGTAAGTATAAACTTCGTCATGTATCATCAGTTTTCTATAGTTAATTGTGGTGGCCTCCTGTGGCAATAAATGAGCTTCTTGAATTAATTAACTGGCAAAATACTGATAGATAATGCAAAACATGCATGGTGAGGCTCTGTGTGATGGGACATTATGGTAGTTTACTAGGAAGAAACTGTGCCTGAAGGACCGTGTTTAACACATTCAAGAGGGAAACAAGAGGTTTTAACAAGAAATAATAAATGGACAGTCAGGCCAGTACATTACTGGAGTTATATGAAATGGTTTTTATACTTCAACCCCTCCAAAGCCCTCCACTGGGATGGGAAAAAAGATACTAGTTAACAGGCCACATTTCTTAAGAAGTGAAACATGTTTATAGTTGAGCAGTTCAATCGATTAATTAACTAGGTGTTAGTCCCCT
Organism: Solanum pinnatisectum; assembly: GCA_035578085.1. NCBI lineage: Eukaryota > Viridiplantae > Streptophyta > Magnoliopsida > Solanales > Solanaceae > Solanum > Solanum pinnatisectum. The sequence goes on along the minus strand of CM069078.1, from coordinate 45,521,485 downwards.
ACTATTTGGGATTAGCCGTATGAATCCTCCATATCCATTCTACTCTATTTAAGCTTTATATCATCAGATTTGCCTAGTCTCATTTATTTATTTTTCCCTTCTTTGCATGTGTGTTGCTCAATAGCTTTATTTGTATGGTGATCTAAAGTAATTAACTTCTGCAGTCTTTACATGAGTCTCTTCATGTTGTACAGGGCACTTCTGATGAAGTTGTTGACTGCTCCCATGGGAAACAGCTATGGGAGCTATGCCAGGAAAAATATGAACCATTATGGCTCAAAGGGGGAACACATTGCGACTTAGAACTATACCCCGAATACATTAGACATCTGAAGAAGTTTGTATCTACAGTTGAAAAACCACCTTCTCAGAGAAACTTATCAAGAAAAAGTGTTGACAGGCCTGAACAATCACGGAAGAGTACAGACTGTTATGAAGGTCCAAGAAAAAGCACTGATCGGAGAGAGAAACCAAGAAAAAGCACTGATAAGCCGGAAAAGTTGAAAAACTATGAGTACAAGTATGCCAATGATGATAAGCTTTCGAAGTTAAGGATGTCTTTTGACCAAGTAGAGAGGTCTAGGAGGAGCGTGGAATTCTTTGAGAAGCCTCGAAGAAGCATCGACCAACAAATGGAAAAAGCACGAAAAAGTGTGGACTGGCTAGATAGAATAAGAGCTGGTTGATATATTGTAAATTTCATGTTCAAGTCAATTGTGGGGGAGTATAATAGTGCAACAACTTAACAATTAATTTATGGTTATCGAGTGTGATTTAGTTAATGTTCAACGGAGCATATCTGTTTTTTTTTCTTTGTGCGGCTTCTTTCTGTTATGAAAAGAACAAATGAGAAATATAGTTTGGCATCTCATTACAGTTTTGAGTTTGATCAAGCCTCATTGCGGAATTTATTAGCAGTATATTTTCATGTTTAGGGGTTTTAAAGTTTTTGTCCCTAAATAGTAGTAGAAACAAGAAATTCTCAATTGTGTAGGCCTTTGCTTAATTTTGTGGTTTTAACTTGCAACTAGCTAGTTGGGTAACTTAAGGAACTAATTTCTTTGTGTTGATGGAAGGACATCTACTCAAAGGAAAAACATAATTATCGTCTTTGCCTGTGTAGAAGTTGGGGGTAAAGTGATTTCTTCTCATCTGTTTAAGCTTTGGTAGGACGAGTTACCCAGTATTTGTGTTATTGGAAAGAATCTGGTACCTTGATGAAGAAGCCGAAAGAAATTGGGAGTGAAAGATGTGTGTGATTTGGAGAGGAGGGTATTGCAGCCTTGCAGACACCATGCATCCCTTTACTGTCTTTTGGAATATTGCACTACTGATATCTGCAGAAATAAGTACTATACTTTGCACATGAATGTCTCAAATGATATGTTAACCTTCTGGAAGTACATCAAACATGTGAAACTGCCCAGAATTTCTATGGTACGTCTTTCGCTAGAAAAGGAGCAAGAACATCAATAATCATTGGATAAAGATGAATCTCTGTACCTTCTATCCTTTTGTACTAGCAGCTCTTCCTCAGTAAGTGTATGTTAAGAGCACTATACATGAAGAAAACATTCACCAAACAGTTTTAAGTGTTTAAAACTTCATTTGCTTGTTGTTCTCATCTTATAAAGGTGGTTCATCTCAAGGTAATTTTCTTTTCTTTTCAATATGATACAAGAGCATATTGTTGTCGTCATAGCTAATACGAGAAGTAAATGAATATATTAAGCTTGTTTGGTTCTCGTAATCTTCTTTCGAGTATTTCCATTTGATTATCTGATGAAACATGATTATGCTTCTACATGGTCTAATTCGTCATATAGTTTGTTCATTTCTTTTATGCTTTCATAAGATGATATAGCTGTATTCTGTACAATTTAGGAAGCACTCAATGGCGTCTAAGGAGTTATTCCCGTATTTGCCACCACCTCCCAAAGAAATTCCCTCAGGCGTGGTTCCTATGAAAGCTGAACCAGGGAAAGGTTGCGGATCAGTTAGTGAGAGATTGATGCCAAACTTTAACCAGATGAACAGACCTCGTCCGGGGGTCAAGGGAAAGAAGATACGTCTGCTGACAAATTATTTTAGAGTATGCTTTCAAGGTGGCATAAGCCAACTATATTCATACAATGTAAGTTCATTTTTTCTTGATTTGATTACTACGTGCAAGTTAAATTCACGGAGCTAAATATGACTCTTTTTAACTCGTGAAAGGTTAATGTCCTATATGAAAATGGGGACCCTGTAACTGGAAGCAACTTAATTAGAAAAGTGATTCATAAACTCTGGGAGATATACAGCTCCGAGTTAGGAGAGCAAGCATTTGCTTCTGATGGGCAACAGAGCTTGTTCACAACTAGTCTTTTACCACAGAAGAAGCTAGATTTCACAGTTGTACTTGATGCTGCAACATCAAAAAGGTATATGAAGTCTTTAAGCATTTCATTCGATCATAGAACGGGTAATATTTCATCTAGCATCATTTCTTTCTCTAATATTCTTTCTCTTTTTGCTTTTTGGGATGATTGGCTTCAACTTTAGGCGCAAGACGGATGGCAACCTTAGTGGCAATGGAGACTTAAGTGAGGGTGATCAAAAGAGGCAGAAGATCATATCCCGATTCAAAACTTTCAGAGTACAGATAAACTTTGTTTCCATCATCCCCTTTAAGACAATGCCTGATGGAAAGCATGGAGTAAAATCAGGAAATAATGAAGTTCTGATAGCATTAGACACCATTTTGCAACACTCTAATGCAAAAAGGTGCATACTGATCAAAAGCTATTTCTAGCCATCAAAACACTCTTGACTTTCTTTCCCTCTTTTGGTCCTCGACAGGAACTGCCTTCTGCTCCGCCAATCGTACTTCCCCAATGAGATGAAGAACTTCATGGACTTGACTGGTGGTATCCTTGGATGCCGAGGTTTTCATTCGAGTTTCCAATCTGTTCAAGGTGGATTATTATTCAACCTTGGTAAGTTGATGCACTTTCCTTTGGGTCCTTGTATTCCTTCCGAAACATTTGGAACAGTTTTAGTGATGCTTTCTACCTAACTTGGACAGATACATCTACTACAACACTTATACAGCCAGGTCCACTAGTCAACTTTTTAATGGCCAACCAAAATGTGGAAACTCCCTTCAAAATCGACTGGACTAAGGTCGCCTCAGCTTTAAACACTCTCTTGGATTTGCTGTAACTGTGTGTAATTTTCTAGTTTCTACCTGCTGCAGGCAAAAATCTTGAAAAATCTCAGAATTAAGCTATTACACTCCAATAGAGAACACAAAATCACTGGACTTAGCAACAGGACATGTAAAGAGGAGAAGTAAGCTCTCAGCTTCTAAATTGTTAGATTTATTTGTTCTAGTCTTTAATATCCTATAATTTGTTTCTCTTACCATTATGCTGTTTATTGAACAGGTTTCTTCTGCAGCTGAGGGGATCCAATAATCAAAATGACAATGTCCCGACTGTTGAGATAACTGTTTATGAATATTTTGTTAGGAGACGTGGAATAGAACTCGGTTATTCATCAAACTTGCCATGCATCAATGTGGGGAGCCAGCGCAAAGCCCAGTTCATTCCTGTTGAGGTGTGATAGCTTTTATTTGCTTCTGTTTTTCTTGTTATCCCAGATTTTGAAAGACACTTGTTCTTGGAAAAATCATGTAATTTCTTGAATATTTCATTAGCTCTGTTCATTGGTTCCCTTACAACGATTCAAAAAGGAATTATCCTTACATCAAAGATCCTTATTAGTGAACAAGTCGAGCCAAAAGCCGATAGAACTCATGAAGCATTTAAATGAGGTAGCTACATACTTTTTTTGACTGACCATATTTTCAGAATTTGGTTACACAATGCTGAAACATTTTTCTTGCCTTGATAGGAACTTAAAGCCAACGACTATTACACAGACCCCACGCTGCGCGCTTGTGGAATCTCAATTAATAAATCTTATACTGAAGTAGAGGGAAGAGTTCTATCTCCTCCACAGGTAGTATATAGTGTGACATCTAACCTCCTTTTTCAAAGTTATTACTATTATATTTATATTGACATCAGATAGTTCATAATGGCCTCACTTTTTAGTTGAGGGTGGGAAACAAGGAAAATCTTGCTTCAAGATTTTCGCGCTGGAGCTTTAACGGCAAGGTGATGCACCGCATTTTATCTAATAAGTTCATGTTCTGATTGAGGAGGACATCATTAACCTCTCCTGCAGAAGTTTGCAGATCCAAAAAGCATTGAATTTTGGGCTGTGGTGAACTTCTCTACTGGTCATGACATACGTGCTTTCTGCATTGAAATGGCGAAATTGGGTGCAATGAGGGGAATGGTGATATGACTGACTTCTTACAGATATTTGACACACATGCAAACCTTTCTACTTATTCACTGAATAGCGTATATATTCGTCTTTGTTGCAGCACATTCATCCACCATCATTTGTTTTCGAAGAGAACGCTAAGCATAAAAAGAAACCGGGATCTATTCGAGTGGACAAGATGTTTGAACAAATAATTCCAAAATTTCACAAGGATCCTCGATTCCTTCTTTGCTTTCTTCCTGCAAAGTTTTCTAATTTATATGGTTGTAGAAATATATCCAGTCAGATACGCTATTTTCACTTTATTGGTATTTGTATGACTCAAATATGGTTTTGACTGTCTTAGGCCCATGGAAGAAAAAGTGTCTTATGACCTTCGGAATTCGTAACCAGTGCATTGCAAAGAACAAAGTTGATGAAACTTATCTTGCTAATGTTATGTTAAAAATTAATGCAAAAGTATGGGACACTAATCACTTCTTTACATATATGTTGATCACTTGTAAAAATTCTAAAAAGTTTGGTTGTCCTGCAGCTTGGTGGTCTGAATTCTATGTTATCAGCTGAAGTTTCACAGACTATTCCCTTAGTTTCTAAAGTTCCCACAATGATCTTAGCAATGGGCGTTACACATGCCCCATCTTCACGGTCAGATTTACCCTCCGTTGCTGCAGTAAGTCCTATTATTGTAATAGTCTGGTTTGGCAAGGCTATTGCACAGTCAAGTTTGCTGTAATTTGATAGTAATCTCTATATTTTGTGCATTAGGTGGTCGGTTCTAGACAGTGGCCGATGATTTCTTACTATAGAGCTTCTACCTGTATCCAACCATCAAAGACCGAAACTATACATTCTCTCTTTAGACCAGTTTCAGATAGGGAGGACTCGGGCATGATCAGGTAGGGATTCTTCCCTGCACCTTAAAAAATCCTTCATTTTCTGTTTGGTTTGCTTGGACTAATAAGCATAAAGGATGAAGAAGTTGGGATTCCTATCAGAAGATTGATTTAGGTCGTATAACACTTCTTAGGCTACATATTTTTGTTTGTGCTAGGGAGCTCCTAATGGAGTTTCATGCAAGTTCGGGGAAGAGGAAGCCTGAACAGATTATTATATTCAGGTGCAAAATCTTTTAATATCATTGTTTGTTCATTGTCGTGATATTACTTCTTGTTTACATAGATATAGTCCTCGAAATACTTGAGGAAACCTCGGGGAAGCTAATTAGATTTGGCTCATAACATATCTGAACCTCAAAGACTTGTAAAAGGTTTTGCTAATGTAAAGTTTTTCAGACAAGGTTTAGGTGAATCTCAATTCAAGCATGTCTTCAGCGAAATGGAGGAAATTATTAAGGTCTGTTCTGTAAACTCATTTGATCAAGGCGTATATAGATTCTGCCTTGTTTCTCGAGGTTCTTAATCTGCTTTATGGACCATTATAGGCCTGTAAGTTCCTGGATGAGACTTGGTCTCCTAAGTTCACTCTTATTGTTGCACAAAGAAGACATCACACAAAGTTGTTCCAAGCTAATTCCAGTGACAATATTCCTCCTGGTGAGCCTTCAAATGCCTACAACTATACTAGTACTAGTAAAACCACCAGCACAGCATCAAACAAATACATTTTACAACTCTACTTATCTAATGACAGGCACAGTCGTTGATACTAAAATTTGTCATCCGCTGTATAATAACTTCTACATATGTGCACATGCGGCAAGAGTTGTAAGTATTTCACTAAAAAAAACAGTTTTTGGATGAAAAACATGAAGCAACAATTTGTCGTATGCATAGTCCTATCAGGCATTTTTTTGCTTTAGCTTCTGTCTTTATTCACTATATAATGTAGAAAACATAATGCAGGGGACTAGCAGGCCAATTCACTACTTTGTTTTGTTGGATGAAATCGGCTTCTCATCTGATAGTGTGCAGGAACTAGTCCATTGTTTATGTTACGTGTAAGTTCCCCGTGGTTATGCTTGGATTTTACTCAATTCTTTGAACTTCTCTGATCGTTTCGAATTTGGAAAACATATTAGGTCTCAGAGATGCACCAGTGCTATATATGAAGGTAAGAACTATAGTCAGTGGCCTGTGTAAAACAGTTTGCTGCTTCTCTTGCATTTCTCCCCCCCCGTTGATTCTGAATGACTAAGATGTTTTGCAGTGGCTCCGATTCGTTATGCTCGTTTGGTTTCAGCTCAGATGTTAGAAATTATGAGGACTGAGGGGCCTGAACAGCCAATGTTGCACAAAAATGTGCGCGATACAATGTTTTTCTGCTGAAATTCTGTACCATCATCTGCTAAAAAGTGCAGTTTTCTTTGTGTTAAATGTACTGTTAACAATTAGGCAAGTCTAAAAGGCATTGGTTACATACAAGACTTTCAGATTTTGTGAACAAATTAAACCTCAGGATGCTACATCAGTATACAAGGAGGATCACTATGTATTTACTGCAAGTCTTCTTTGAAGAAAACCTTATGTTGTTATATTCTTAAATTTTGTGCTCAGTTAAATTCAGACACATAAATAAGAAAAAAAAGAAAACTAACTATGATTAATTGATGCAAATATATGTGAATAGCATATATAATGTAATCATTGATTTGACGTGGAGATGAAGTAAAAATAATTTACCTCATGTCCAGGACTTTTCAACGTAGTTGAATATAAATTATCATGTTAAATATGAATGATCTCAATAAGATCTTTTTTATGATAAGATAGTAGTCCCAAAAACTCAAATATTTTGAAAGTGAGTTATAAGATAGAAAATGTTGAAATAACAATATTAATTTTACCATTTAGATTTTATTCATTAAGAAAAATCATAAATAAGAATAGTGTATTTTCCATCAAACAAAAAATATGTGAAACTAGTTAAGATAATATAATCTCTAATGGTATGAATATGTCGATGAATTCCTGATTGATAAATAATAATAAAGGCATATAATGCCTTTAATGAAATACACAAGACACCAGACAAATTTATCAAAAATATAAATCTCAATTACATATTCTGCATACTACAACAAAAAAATCCTAAAATTTGTATCAAACAAATGACTGTATTTTTCTTTAAAGCACCTAAACATCAAAGTTGAACGATAATACGATAAGATTGCCTTGAGAATGCAATGACTTGTAATAAGACCACCGGTTTACATATGAGTATATTTTATTGTATTTATAAAATATAGCACTATCCCTGTTAGCTATTGATGAAACATAGCTATTAGTGATATGATGTTTCAGTATTCATGAAAAATTCAACACTCTATTCGAACAGTAAAAATAAATTAATATCTTTTAGTTTCCAAATTCAATAAACAGAAGATAAATTAACAAAAAAAAAAAAAAAGACAGATCGATAATAACATTATAAACATGTTTGTGATGAGTAATGCATAATTTGAAGGAAATGTGAATTTATTTTTCAGGTAAATATATATATATATATATATATATATATATATATATATAATGTTATATGAATTTAAATAATGTTCAAGTGAAGGGCAAATTGACAATCCAACTTTAAGCTAAGGGGCCTCCCACTTTTAATATAATATAATATAATATATATATATATATATATATATATATATATATATATATATATGATGATATGCAAATTACACGGTATATATAAGGTAAATTTTCTGTAATTTTGTAGATATATATATTTTGAACCCTCTCAATAACAAGGAGAGACTGATTGCGCAGCAGCAAGTCCCCCTGAAATTAACCTTCACATCACCATTTCGAATCCTTGTGATAGCTTTTATTTTTTAATTTCAGTTTTTTTAAAAAAAAATTCGGTTCTGTTTTTCAAGTGTTTTTTTTAGTTTTTATTTTTATTTTAAAAAACGTGCTAAAAGTGTGGTTTTAAACCCAAAAAAATTCAAGGGTCCCATTTCTAAAGGCTTATTTACATGTTTATACTTTTATTTTTCGAACCCACTGAACGAAAATTTTAGGTCCGCCACTGATGATATGATATATGATATGATGATGATTAGCATGTCTTATTTCTATAGAAAATTTTAATACATTTTAAATAGTACATAGTAGTTTTATACCTTAGAAAAAAAATGATCTCATTACCATTATCTAATTCAAAAGGTTTGTAAGAAAAAGAAAGTAAAAGAAGGCGGCAAACCTACGAGGGAGAAAGACTTTTTACGATTTAATTTCACGCAGCAGAATATAATCAGACATCGTGCATTATATAGGCTTACAACTTAACAAATAAAGTTAAAAAATAGAAACTAAAGAATAGTGGTAAAAAACGGGTACAACATTGAAAATATGACACACTAATATAGCTAAAATAGTAAACATGAAATACATAAATTGACTAAGGGGTTCTTTGGTAGAGTGAATTGCTATAGTAAAAATAATGCAAACATTAGCTCTGTGTATTAGTAGTTCCTTATTTGATACTTTTTTTTATACTATGTATAACTAATACTTGTATTAGTTATATATTCTATTATGTATTGAGGAGTGTATTACTAATACCATGAATTTCTATATATTAGTAATGGAAAGAGATTTAATACATGCATTAACATGGTTAAAAACTCAGTTACCCCTCAATAGCAATTTTACATCTTTTCCACTATAATTGTGGATGATATTTTTGTAAACAAATATTTTTGTAAATAAATATTTTTATACGATGCATGTTATTTTTAATACACCAAACCAAACGATACATAAGAAATGATATATGCATAACTATTACAAATATTACTAATAACTTTATTGAACATTATTTTTATACATTCTATTTAACGATATCTAAGTAGAACTTAATTCGACTAAGAGATAAATGTCAAAAACACACCTAAGCTATCCCCTCTTATTGAGTTTCATACCTAAACTATCACTTATTAGTTTAAGAAACACACATCAGTGGTGTGTAATGCACTCTCTCTTTTATTTGAAAAATATTGACACATGACATTCCACATGAATAAAATATTCCACCTTGACAAAAATTAAATAATAAACTCTTAATATTTAAAGTATTAGTATCCCCCCAAAAATATTTTTTTTAAAATAAAATTTTAATTATTTTTCTTACCCCACTCCACCACCTCCTCCCCGTGCCCCCTCTTCTACCCCACCCCGTCAATCCCCCATCCTTTTAATTTTTAAATTTATTTTATAATATATTTTAAAAAAAATTCACACTTCACACCACCCCCCTTAAACCACCCACTCATCCCCCCCCCCCCAAAAAAAAAAAAATGATATTATTTTACTTTAAAGAAAATGAAAATTCTACCCCATCCTATTTAACCTCCCGCTCCTAATTTATTTATTTATTTTTACATTTTTCTCATTTTGTGTTAGATATGTACATATATTTTTAGGATTTTTTTCGTGTACCTAATATAACATAAATGAAAATTTTATTTAGAAAAAAGTCTTGTGGTGGCATGTAAAATATATTTTCGATATGTATTATATTTAACACAAAACGAGAGAAAAATTGGAAGCAGACGGTTATGTGGAGTGGGTAGATTTTTTTTTAAAGTAAAATAATATCTAAATTAGTATTTGAAGGGGAGGGGGGCGTTACGGTGAGAGGAAGTGATGGAGTGGGGTAAGAAAAAATTTACATTTTACTTTATAAAAAGATATTATTTTTTTGGGATAATAATTTTTTAATCTTTAATTTTAATTAATATTTGATTTATTTAATTGTTGTCAAAGTGAAATATTTTGTTCATATGAAGTGTGATGTGACAATTTTTTTCTAAGTAAAAAAGAGATGTGTGTTTCTTAAACTAATAAATGATAGTTTATAAAAGAAACTCACAACTATCATAGTTCATGTATGAAACAGAAAAAAAAAGTACATACTCTTTCCCTTTAAAAAAAAATGATTTAGTTTTCTTTTTAGTTTGTTTAAAAAAGAATGACTCATTTTTATTTTTGGCAACACTTTAATTTCAACTTTTCACGTGACATATTTAAGGCCACAAGATTAAATGACATTTTGATACATTTGACATAATTTTAATTTAAAATTGCAAGATTTAAAAGTTTTTTTTCTTAAACTCTATTTTAAGTTAAACTAAACCTTTTTTTTTTTAAACGGAGGGAGTATTAAGTGTGTTTTCACAAGTCTAGCAAGTGGTTGATTTTGTTGACTAACAAGGTTTTGAAACAAAAGAAAATAATTCAAATAGACGTGGCATGGTTTTGTTGGCGGCATGATTCGGGAGTCAAAAAGATCAAGTTCAGCTATTGACCCTGACGAACTTGAGTGTGTGATTCGGCTATTGATCAAATATGTAAGCTATAAACATATTAATCTTGAGTTTTTTCCAATATCCAGAACTGATTTTGTTCGATTTCAGTTGAATTTTAAGATCTTTTTTTTGTTTTTTGTGTTAGGGCATATGAAGAAATTGCAATAGAAGCAATAAAACATGCTCTAAAGGCCCTAAGAAAACGGCATTTAGTGGAAGAAGGGGCTCATGCCCCTGCTTTGGCTGCTCTCAATAGGTCTCCCGTTTTGCAAGTGCCATTCTGTTATCCATAGTTGCTCTTTTTTTTTTTTTTTACTTTTCGAGTTCGTAATGGTTGATTTCGTTTTTTCTATGCGTTGAAAGTAGAAGGTTCAGATGAACCTGGTGACCGTACGACCCACACATACGCCTATGATTGTGTTGGTAGAATTTTTTTTGGTTCACAGTCGTTCATAATTGGGCTTGCACCACCTCCTTGTTGGCAATAAAACAAGAAAAAAAAAATGAGAAATTAAAAAATAGAAAAATGAACATTTGGGGTGTGTTTGGTATGAAAGGAAAATATTTTCCATCAAAAATGTTTTTTTTTTGGAAAATAAGTTGGTTACTAACTTATTTTCTTATGTTTGGTCGATGAGAGAAAAATATTTTCCGGAAAATATATTCTTGTGTATGAAAAACATTCTTTAGAAAATATCTTTTATTTTAGACTAGAGAGTAAAAAATACTTTTTAGGAAAATAAGTTCTGATGTGAAAACCAACCCAATAATCGATCCGGCACCTAATCCTGACCATGACCCGATCGAGACACGGTCCCAAGATCCAACCCAGGACCTAAACCCGTCTCCTGACCCGAATCCGACATTCGGACTGAAATATGATCCTGAGACTCGACCAAAGACCCAACCTTGACTCCCGACCCCAACATCCAACTCAAGATACAACTTTTGAATCGAAATCCAACCCCAAGACCCGACTTGAGACCTAACCCCGACTTCCAACCCAAACATCATATTCAGGATCCAACTTATGAATTGGGATCCAACCCTGGGACCCGACCCCGACCCAAAATTCGACCTCCAATCCTAACTCGAGATCCGACCTTGACTCAATCTAAAACTCGGGAGCTAGGTTTCAAATCGAGGTCGAGAGTTGCATTACGAATTGAGAATCAAGAGTTCGGATCCACGATTAGTATCGGGAATCGATAGGTGAGACTTAAGTTAGGATGGAAAGTTGAGGAGTGAGGTTCAAAATGATTTTGGAAAATGCTTTCCTAGTTTTTTTGTTTTTTTAAGAGAAGTCATTTTTTCATGAGGAAAATAAGTTGATTTGAAAAACATTTTCCAAAACATTTAAGCCAACCAAACCTGAGAAAATTGGAAAACCTTTTCTAGAAAACATTTTCCTTCGTACCAAACACACCCTTAGTGACCATTGATATTTATGTAAAGAGAGAAAAGAAGATAGAGAAACTCTTGTTGAGTTGAGTGATTAACGACATACATGAGAGTTCTTTGTGTATGAGTTGGAGCAAATAAATAAGACAGCTTCCCTAGTTCTTCTGATTCTTAATAATTGTAAGATAACGAAAAATCTCTATGTAATGTTGTTAATGGTTTTCTTGACTTTTAATATGTTCCCTCAAAGAATCTAATCCAGTCATGAGACAAACTGATTTTGCACTGCATGAGACTGACTTGGCGATGGCACAATTGCACATACATCGGAAATGACTGGATTTGTGGTGCATGCTACCAGGTTGATGACAAAGATAATCATGCTGTCAGCATAACCAGATCATGTTCAATTCGTAGTGTTGACTAAATGATATGATGTTGATTGGGCAAATGTGAGCCATTAATTTGACAGCATAAACTGCTAGCTTGAAACCTCAGCAACATGAACGGAGGACTTCAGGGCCACGGTTTCACCTTTTCATTCATCTTAACTAGATTAAGCTCCGGAAGATAAAACTTGATACCAAGTGAAACAAGAAAAAGAAAAAACTGTTGTTAATTAGAGTGTTACAACATATAAGAGGATTCTATATGTAGGAGCTTTGAGCTAATCAAATAAGGAAAGTTTTCTAAATCTTTGTGTTCCGTTTGTTAGGACATGATAGTGGAAAATGTTTTACCGAGTATTCTTGTCAACTCTCTTGACTTTCAACAAAAACTTGTAAGAATGTTTTGTGATATATTTAATATTTCTCTTGGCTTTTAAGCAGTTCATATTTTGTAGTTTTTTCCAGGTAGTGAGTCACTTGGCATGCATGATGTAGAGTTTACTTATTGCCAGTAATATCGTGCTTAAGGAATGAGATGCAGGTTAAACTGACCAACTGCAGCTTTCTGCATAGAAATTTTAATTACCGGTGAATGTGGAATTGTATGCACTCAGTCACTTCTCTTCTAACTATGCATTGCTGAGAAAGTTATCCGTGTGCTTATGTAGTTCCTGTGATTTTAGGGTTCAGAGTGGAAAGAGAAAGCTGAAAATCTTGAAGTGGAACTTCAACAGTGTTACAAAGCTCGAGCACGACTGTCAAAGCTGCTTGTGGTCAAAATAACTGAATCCAGAGCATCAAAATCTTTAGTTCCAGAGAAGGAAACTCTCATTACTGACCTTCAGAATGAGCTAAATTCAGCAAGGTGCTATTCTCATCCTCCTAAAACATTTGCTGTCCTAAATTACACTCTTTCATTTGCGAAAAAAAGGAAGCACATGAAAAGTAATAGAAGGACAGAAATAAAGGAACACACTAGGGATTGCTTAGAATTATGATCCTTACCAAAAGGTGATTCTGTTTCATGCTTCTGAATGAACTATCATGTTTAAGATTATAAAATAGTATCTTTGTTTCCCTATTTAACAAATAAAGTTTACTTTTGATGTCCTAAGATGAGCTCAACTGTTTTACTTTGGTTGCCAGGATGGAGTTTAACTGCTCAATTCTTTCATTGATGAGTGTGCTGCTGGGATGAATGTTCACGTTTAACTGAACTTCTTGAGGAAAAGAGTAAAGCTTTGGAAGTGATTATGTCCGAGCATCAGGACCTTAAGGCACAACGTGAAGCAGTTACTCGGAGAGCAGAAATTAAAATATTGGTTGACCGATGGAGGCTGCAGAAGATGCAGGATGCTGAGCGCCTTAACGAGGTATTGAGTAATTCTTGCTGTTTATCTTTTTGAGTGCTTTGCTATTTGTGGTTCTTTAATATTTTAAACCTCTGACTTCTCATACAAATTGAGTGTTCATCACGCTTCGTTACTGTTAGAGAGCTAAGATGCATATTTCTGTTGCAGTAATAAACTGTACTTTAATTAATAATGTATCACCAATTCAAGAAGCCTGCATTTATTTAGGCTTGTCGTCATGAAGATTTCTCTACGCTTAATATAATCCTCAACGGTTAAGTTCTTATATCCTTCAACTACTGTCCCTGTTACCCATCCATGTGGCACATTCTTTCTTTTATGATGGTGGTGTTTGTGCCAGCTTGTGCATACCTCGACTACTCCACTAGTATCTGGTACCTCCCACCAGCATAAGTACTGAATAACTCTATCCATCAAGGCTTAGGTAGATGGGAGAAATAATCTAGAGTGTTTGTCACTACTGGGATTTGAAACTCCATGCGGTTTTCAATCACTTCATTGACCACTAGGTGACACTTTTGGATGCTATCCATGTGACATACTCTATCCATTTTAAGACTTCAATGATGAAGAACTACTACTACCGAAGAAGGGGAAAAATGAAAAATAAAATGATAAAGAACTATGCTAATATTTTAAGTATAATCTAGCCTTTAGGTTGTGGACAGATGAATGACATAAAGCCAGGGTCGACTCAACAATATTGGGGGCATAAAGCGAAACTTAAGAGAGAGAGACCCTAATATTTTTTTTTTCATCATATATACTTCCTAATATTTTTTTTTTCATCATATATACTTTTATTTAAAATCTACTATACTAGTTATTTTAGATGCGAAGTCATTAGGTACTGTTTTATAATCAATTTGTTTTAATAATTCATTTTCAAATGATAATATTGCCAAGTCATTCAATCTCTCTTGAGACATTGTTGATTTTAAAGAAGATATAATCAATTTTAATTTCAGAAAAACTTCTTTCGGCTGAGACAATGGTTACAAGAACTGTTAACATTACTCTATAAGAAATATGTGAATTTGGAAAAGAATCAAGTTTTTTTATTTGATTGAGTATTTTCATTAGATTATTATCTTCTACTTATACTATTTTCTTAGCACTTTTAATTCAAAAAATAAATCTAAACCATAACTATTACGTGTTAAAGAAAGTTCAAGGTTAAGACAATATTAAATTCTCATCATCTAGTGATCTCTATATTTTACCGCTAAATAAGAAATTAAAAATATTTTCATATGCTTCAATTGGTTCAAATCTATTTTGAAGTGAAAAAATAGTTTGATCTACTTTACATATATAAAGCAATCAACTCTAAAAGATTCTTCAAGGGATTTTGTGATTTCACTATCCATATTTTCATCAAATTGTTTCTTACTCAGGTTTATTTTCATCTCATATGCATTTTCCTTGGAAGAAATCACAATACTCATAGTACATATAATTTTTTTTTAAAAAAATAACATATATAAGTAATTGTTTTTTTAAAAATGGGGGTTCCAAAATATATGGGGCCCCAAGCATGGCTTTAGTGGCATAGGGGTTAAGACGGCCCCGCATAAAGTCACCATAAGATAAAGGAGTATCATATCTTATGAGTGCTCAAATATTAACAACTTGTAGTTCTCTAAATATTTGGGTAAGAAAGCGCACATACTGAAACTCCAGATGCTTTACTTTCCGTCATGCTGGAGTGGTTGGTGGTGATCGGTGTAGGATTTTATTACTGGGGTATCTCCAATATCTTCGTCTCATAATAACTATTTCATGTCAGTATAATGCAAAGTTTCTGAGATCTGGAAATGAACTGTTAGTGAGGGTTATTATTGGTTTGTCGACATGTATTTATTCAATGAATGGTAGATGGCATCTTTTGCCTTTTTATTAACAGGACTTGGTGACTGTTTGGTAGTAGTTCTCCATGCTAAAACTTCTAATCATGTTGTTCTGCCACCAAAACGAGGAGGCGAGCTCCATCTCTTAGCAAGTTATTCTACAGCAAATCTACCTGAGAAGACTCTAAAGCTTTTTCCTTTTTTAGAGAGTCAGTCTGTTTTTCGATAAAGTGAATGCTCGAATTCTTGTTCTCACACTCGCTAACTTGGCTAAGTTTGTGCACTTACAGCACTCCACAACGATTACGTGATTAACCAAGTCTGCACTGCGCCTTCCCTCCCTGAGCCATTGCTTCCCCCCATCAGTCACTCGCACAAGGGTAGGTCTCGAGCAGTAGTCGCTTGACGAAGAAGAAGATAATGAAGAAAATTGGAATCCGTAAAGAAAATTACAACACTATTATGAAAAGAATAATGCATTTTTTTAGTGCGGTCGAAAGAACACTAAAATTCTCTTGGCGGGGTCTGTTCGCAAATCTACCCTGTAATCTGAACAAAATTCTAATCTTTGACAAGTTTGGCTAATCCAAAGGAACTGCCAATGATCATTTATTCAATTCTCCTAATAGAATAATAGGGTTAGGGGAACTATATTTTCAGTCAGTATTTTTTATATGTTTAACAATGATTTACCCATGATAGGTTCTCTTGCATTTTCTTATTTGTCATTTTTTGTGTTGCTAGTCTAATGCTCTCTATGAAAATATGCTTGATAAGTTCAAAGACAGCCAGTATACAGAAACTTCCTCGTCCGCAAGTGAACGGTGTGGTCCCCCAAAGTGAAGATGCTGCAGAACCTTACTTTGAGTCTTCCATTCCTAGTACATGCTGGCAAAGGATCCCCGCCCATGATGGTGGATGTGCCTCGATTCTTTTTGAGTGTAAGTCCAGTAAATTGATAAGCGGTGGGCAGGATCGGGAAATTAAAATTTGGGATACTAGAAGTGGATCATTAAGTAACATTCTTTATGGTTGTCTGGGTTCGGTCCTTGATCTTTCCATTACACATGATAACAAATTCATCATAACAGCAAGTAGTTCAAATGACTTGAATGTGTGGGATGCAAATTCAGGCAGGATACGCCATATTCTTACTGGGCACATCAACAAGGTTTGTGCAGTTGATGTGAGCAGATCTTCAAGTCGCTATGTGGTGAGTGCTGCATATGATCGCACAATAAAAGTTTGGGATCTCCAGAAGGGTTACTGTAACAACACTATCATATTTCACAGTAACTGTAACAGCCTTTCGTTAAGCACGGATGGACTGACTCTCTGTTCCGGTCATGTTGATGGTAGTCTTAGATTATGGGATGTTCAAACAGGCAAGCTTCTGCGTGAAGTTGCTGCACATTCACAGGCTGTTACATCAGTTTCACTCTCTCAATATGGAAACATGATATTAACCAGTGGGAGAGACAATTTGCACAATCTATTCGATATTCGCACCTTTGAAATTTGTGGCACTTTCAGATCAAATGCAAACCGAGTTGCATCTAATTGGACCCGATCCCGTATCAGTCCAGACGAAAGTTATGTTAGTGCGGGTTCTGTTGATGGATCTGTTCATATTTGGTCAGTATCAAACAATAAAATGGTAAGCACATTGAAGAACACACATCCTCAGTACTTTGTTGTTCATGGAGTGGCGTTGGTAATTCTCTGGCTACCTCAGATAAGAGTGGAACCATATGTATTTGGTCATGATAATCAGTTCAAAGATTGCTCAACAATTCAGATTTCAGTCAGGATCATGAGTGTCATTGTTGATTTTAGTTTGATTAAAAAGCACAAAGTTGGTCATCATAGTGAATGTGAAGCCAGCCACAAATGGGCATTGTCCATATATAAAAATCATGCCAAAAGGGGCCTAAATTGTAAATACTACATTAAGCTTTTAAGCTGATATTTTTAGTTGATATTGATTAGATTATGGATATGCATTATGAACGGTTAATTATTTGTGGAAAAATAAAGTGGTCTTTCGTGGTGATAAGTTTCATGTGTATGTATTGACAGACTAGTCGTGCTCAGAAGTTTGGGTCTTGAATAATCAAATATTCTCTGTATCTCAAAATAAGCGTGTTTTTTTTTTAATTTCACAATGAGTGTGGCATTAAGAAATCAAGACTAAAAGTGGTTGTTTGGCTAGGAACAAATTATTTCAGGGTTAATTATTTTGGAATAAGTTATCCGATCATATATATGAAATAACTTGTTTCATTATTATGATATAAATGATGGAATATTTTTAAATAGTACTCTCGTCCATTTTATTTGTCCAATTTAGAAAATCAAGAAATAATTTATCATTTTATATCTATTTATCCTTAATATTAAATATTATTCAAAATTTAATTATTAAATTTAATAGGTAATATAGTAATATTATCTTATTATTTAATTACTTTCTTAAGATGTCTACCAAATCGATGTTGGACAAAGTTTTAAATACCTCAAACGGGGCACCCGACCCGGCCCGACCAAAAGCCAAGGTCAGCTGCTACAGAAAAAATGAATTCATAATTAGCTCCTTACGAATCTGAATTACGCAAATTGTGTGTGTGATTCGGCAAATTGATCAAATATGTAAGTCGTAAACATATTAATCTTAAGGTTTTTTCAATATCCAAAACTGATTTTGTTTGATTTCATTTGAATTTTGAATTTTGAATTTTGAAGATTGTTTTTTGTTTTTGTGTTAGGGCATACGAAGAAGTTGCTATAGAAGCAATCAAGCATGCTTTAAAGGCCCTAAGAAAGCGGCATTTAGTGGAAGAAGGGGCTCATGCCCCTGCTTTGGCTGCCCTCAATAGGCCTTTCGTTTTGCAGGTGCCCTTCTATTCTCCCTTGTTGCTTTTTTTCTTTTTTTTTGTTCTTTTTCGAGTTCGTAATTTGGTTGATTTTGTTTTTTCTATTATGTTTTGTGACTTTATTGAGTAATGATTACTTTAAAAAAAAAAGCAATTATTGAGTTGTGCGGAAAGGATCTGCAAGAAGTTACCCAACATTAATGAACGTTTTGTATCCAATTTGGCATTTTCATCTGTGTTTTGTTTGTTTGACATGAAAATTACAAGTGCATATCATGTATAGAGGTGGTTCCGGGATTTAAGTTTAAGTGTTCAAAATTTAAGATTCTGAGGATTGAACCTTATTATATCGTTGTAAGTTATAGGTTCGTATCTACTATTTGTCACAATTTTCATGGAAAGTCATATATAAATTTATTCAATGCGTTGAAAGGACCATATGCTACATACATCCGCCTCTGACCATGTCGGTAGAATTTCATTAAGTTTTTTTTTTTTATCACAGTCGTTCATAGTTAGGCTTGCACATTAGTTGATTTCCCTGGTTTTATGTCTGAGTGGGATCATGGCAGACTTCCAAAATTTTCAGCTTTGATGTATCTTTCATCTGTTGTTTTATGTGATCTTGTATCGATCTTACTGATTGAACGAACATGAGTTCATTTACCCGAAACTTCCCAAGTTTGAGCTTTAAATAATCATGTATTCTGCTTACACTGGCGCTGGAAAACAACTTGCTTTTGGTAGTGTTTAAAGACCAAGTTACATGTGGATGGACCTTGTTCCCCAATCAGTTATCGGCGCCAGCTCCTTGTTGGCAATAAAACAAAAATAAATGAGAAGTTAAAAAATTGAAAAATGAACATATAGTGACCATTAATGTTTATGTAAAGAGAGCAAAGAAGATAGAGAAGCTCTTGTGTGTTGAGTGATTAATGACATACATGAGAGCTCTTTGTATATGAGTTTGAGCTAATAATTAATGCAACTTCCCTAGGTCTTCTGATTCTTAATTATTGTAAGATAACAAAAGATCTCTATGTAATGTTCTTTATGATTTTCTTAACTATGTTCTCTCGAAGAAACTAATCCAGTCATGAGACAAACTGATTTTGCACTGCATGAGACTGGCTTGGCGATGGCACAAATTGTGTATACATCAGAATTTACTGGATTTGTGGTGATGCATGCTACCAGCTTGACGACAAAGACTATCATGCTGTCAGTGTAACAGATCATTGTTCAATTCATAGTGTGGTAATATGATGTTGAATGGGAAATGTGAACCATTAATTTGACAGCATAAACTGCTAACTTGAAACCTCAACACCATGAGCGGAGAACTTCAGGGCCATGGTTTCACCTTTTCATTCATCTTAACGAGATTAATCTCTGGAAGACAGAATTTGATACCAAGTGAAACAAGAAAAGAGAAAAATCTTGTTAAATAGAGTGTTAACAACATATAAGAGGATTCTATATATAGGAGCTTGAGCTAATCAAATAAGGGAAGTTTTCTAATTCTTTGTGTTCCTTCTGTAGTGGAAAATGTTTTACGGAGTATTCTTGTCAACTCTCTTGACTTTCAAGATCACTTGGTATGCATGATGTAGAATTTACTTATCGCCCTTAAATCGTGCTTAAGGAATGAGATGCAAGTTGAACTGACCAACTGCAGCTTTCTGCATAGAAATTTTAACTACAACCTGTGAATGTGGAATTTTTTACACTCAGTCACTTCTCTTCTAGCTATACGTTGCTGATAAGGTTGTCCGCGTGCTTATGTTGTTCCTATGGTTTTAGGGTTCAGAGTGGAAAGAGAAAGCTGAAAAACTTGAAGTGGAACTTCAACAATGTTACAAAGCTCAAGCACGACTGTCAGAGCAGCTTGTGGTGGAAGTAGCTGAATCCAGAGCATCAAAATCTTTACTTCAGGAGAAGGAAACTCTCATTACTGACCTTCAAAATGAGCTAAATCAAGCAAGGTGTTATTCTCATCCTCCTAAAACATTTGATGTCCTAAATTACACTCTTCCCTTTGCGACAAAAAAGAAGCACTTGAAAAGTAATAAAAGGACAGAAATAAAGGAATACACTAGGGATTGCTTAGAATTAGCTGGACAAAAACTTCAGTAATATGATCCTTACCAAAAGGTTATTCGGTTTCAAGCTTCTGAATGAACTTTCATAATCATAAAATAGGAGTCCGGAGCCCAAAGGGCAAAAAGATTTGTCAAAAATTCCAAAGGGGGGGTACATCAATTTTTTTTTAACCAAAAGGGCAAAAACGCTCCTCACGTAGCGATTTTCTTCGGACGCCGTTACTCCGTTAGAATCAAAATCGCTGACCTACCAGTGATTTTGTCCAAAAAAAAATTTCCTTCTTTTTGTAAGGACATCGCTGCCCGAGCAGCGTTTTTCGCAAATTTTTTTTTAAAAAAAATAAAGTCGCTGCTATGGCAGCGTTGTTACAAAAAAAAAAAATTAAAATTAGTAGCGATTTTCTATCCAAAAAAAAAAAAATTAATAATCGCTGCCTTGGCAGCGATTTCAGTAATTTTTTTTAAAAAAAAAATCATGTGAATGTTTGAACAATTAAAAGAAAAAAAAAAATTGGAAGGGAAGCAGCGATTATTAATTTTTTTTTACTGATTCCATTTTTTTAAAAATTTCTGATAGAAAATCGCTGCTAATTTTAAAATTAAAAATATTTTTTTTTACAACAACGCTGCCATAGCAGCAACTTTATTTAAAAAAAAAAAATAATTCACGAAAAACGCTGCTCGTGCGGCGATGTTCTTAAAAGAAAGGAAAATTTTATTTGGACAAAATCACTAGTAGGTCAGCGATTTTGATTCTAATGGAGTAACGGCGATAGAAGAAAATCGCTATGTGTGGAGCATTTTTGCCCTTTTGGTTAAAAAAAATTGATGTACCCCTTTGGAATTTTTGGCAAATTTTTTTGCCCTTTAGGCTTCGGACTCTATAAATTAGTATCTTAATTTCCCAATTTAACAAATTAAGTTTACTTTGGATTTCCTAAGATGAGCTCAACTGTTTTACTTTGGTTGCCAGCATGGAGTTTAACTGCTCAATTACTTTCATTGATGAGTGTGCTGCAGGGATGAATGTTCACATTTAACTGAACTTCTTGGGGAAAAGACTAAAGCTTTGGAATTGCTTATGGCTGAGCACCAGGACCTTAAAGCACAAATTGAAGCAATAACTTTGAGAGCAAACAATGCTGAGGCAGAAAATAAAACGTTGGTTGACCGATGGATGCTGCAGAAGATGCAGGATGCTGAGCGCCTTAACGAGGTATTGAGTAATTCTCGCTGTTTATCCTTTGTGTGCTTTGCTATTTGTGGTTCTTTAATATTTTGAACCTCTGATTGTTCATACTTCATACAAATTGAGTGTTCGTCACGCCTCGATACTGTTAGAGAGCGAAGATGCATATTCTGTTGCAGTAATAAATTGTACTTTAATTACTAATGTATCCCAAATTCAAGAAGTCTGCATTTATTTAGGCTTGTCGTCATGAAGATTTCTCTACACTTAATATAATCCTCAACCGGTTAAGTTCTTATATCCTTCAAACTACTGTCCCTGTTACCCATCCATGTGGCACATTCTTTCTTTTATGATGGTGGTGTTTGTGCCAGCTTTTGCATACCTCGACTACTCCACTAGTATCTGGTACCTCCCACCATCACCGGTACCGAATAACTCTATCCATCAAGGCTAAAGTAGATGGGAGAAATAATCTAGAGTGTTTATCACTACTGGGATTTGAAACTTGTCATGTGGTTTTTACTCACTTCATTGACCACTAGGCCACACTCTTGGATGCTATCCATGTGGCACACTCTATCTTTTTAAGACTTAAATGATAAAGAACTACTACCGAAGAAGGAGGAAAAAATGATAAAGAACTACGCTAACTTTAGAAGCTTATACTTCAGTATAATCTACTGCCTTTGGATGTGGACGGATGAATGATATAAAGCCACCCTAAGATAAAGGAGTATCATATTTTATGATTGCTCAAATATTAACAACTTGTGGTTCTCTAAATATTTGGGAAAGAAAGCACCCAAACCGAAACTACAGATTCTCGATATTTTACTTCCCTCATGCTGGAGTGGCTGGTGGTCATCGGTGTAGGACTTCATTACTTGGGTATCTCCAGTATCTTCGTCTGATAATACTAATTTCATGTTGGTATAATGCAAAGTTTCTGAGATCTGGAAATGAACTGTTAATGAGGGTTGTTATTTGTTTGTCGACATGTATCTTTTGCCTTTTAATTAACAGAACTTAGTGACTGTTTGGCAGTAGTCCTCCATGCTAAAACTTTTAGCAAGTTATTCTACAGCAAATCTACCCTGTAATCTGAACAAAATTCAAATCTTTGACAAGTTTGGCTAATCCATTGGAACTGCCAATGATCATATCTTCAATTCTCCTAACAGAATAGTAGGGTTAGGGGAACTATATTTTCAGTCAGCGTTTTTTATATGTTTTACAATGATTTACCCATGATAGGTTCTCTTGCATTTTCTTATTTGTTATTTTTTGTGTTGCTAGGCTAATGCTCTCTATGGCGATATGCTTGATAAGGTCAAGGCCGCCAGTATAGAAAAACTTGCTCGTCAACAAGTGGATGGGGTGGTCCGCCAAAGTGAAGAAGGTGCAGAATTTTACGTAGAATCTTCCATCCCTAGTACATGCAAGCAAAGGATCCCCGCCCATGATGGTGGATGTGCCTCGATTCTTTTTGAGTATAACTCGAGTAAATTGATAAGCGGAGGGCAGGATCGGGCAATTAAAATGTGGGATACCACAAGTGGATCATTAACCAACAGTTTTTATGGTTGTCTGGGTTCTGTTCTTGATCTTTCCATCACACATGATAACAAATTCATCATAGCAGCAAGTAGTTCAAATAATTTGTATGTGTGGGATGCAAATTCAGGCAGGATACGGCATACTCTTACTGGGCACATTGACAAGGTTTGTGCAGTTGATGTGAGCAAATTTTCAAGTCGCTATGTGGTGAGTGCTGCATATGATCGCACAATAAAAGTTTGGGATCTCCAGAAGGGTTACTGTAACAACACTATCATATTTCACAGCAACTGTAACAGCCTTGCGTTTAGCATGGATGCACTGACCATCTGTTCCGGTCATGTTGATGGTAATCTTAGATTATGGGATGTTCAAACAGGCAAGCTTCTGAGTGAAGTTGTTGCACATTCACAGGCTGTTACATCAGTTTCACTCTCTCGGAATGGAAACATGATATTAACCAGTGGGAGAGACAACTTGCACAATCTATTCGATATACGCACCCTTGAAATTTGTGGCACTTTCAGATCAAATGCAAATCGAGTTGCATCTAATTGGAGCCGATCTTGTATTAGTGCCGATGATGGTTATGTTACTGCAGGTTCTGTTGATGGGTCTGTTCATATTTGGTCAGTATCAAACGGTAAAAAGGTAAGCACATTGAAAGAACACACATCCTCTGTACTTTGTTGTTCATGGAGTGGTCTTGGTAATCCTTTGGCCACCTCAGATAAGAGTGGAACCATATGTATTTGGTCATGATATCAGTTCAAAGATTGCTCGGTAATTGAGATTTCAGTGAGGATCACGAGTGTCATTGTTGATTTTAGTTTGCTTAAAGCACAAAGTTGGTCATCATATTGATTGTGAAACCACAAATGGGGCTGACATTGTAAATACCACATTAAGCTTTTAAGCTGAAAAGAATTAGATATCTTTAGTTGGTATTGATTGCATTCTAGATATGCATCATGTACTGTTCATTATTTGTGGAAAAATAAAGTGGTCTTTCGTGGTAATAATTTTCATATGTGTGTATAGTCGTGCTCAGAAGTTTGGGTTTTGAATAATCAAATATTCTCTCCGTCCCAAAATAAGTGTCGTTTTGATATTAAAAAATTATGCTAAAATAAGTGTCGCATTAGGAATTCAAGACAATAATGGTAATTGTTTTGAACTATACCCTAAAAAACTACTTAATAGAGTTTAATTCTCAAGATATACCTATTAAGTAGGTACGAAATGAGCTAAGATGATCCTTATTTTGAGATGAGGAAATAATTAATTTCGAAGAACTTAATAACTGATTAGAAAGAAAGATTAGAGTCCTAATCACTTAAAGAGTAGCTAATGTTTGTTGATGACTTGCTGTGCTGTGATTGCACATAGGTAAAACCATGGAAGACTAATTACATTTGAAAACTTAGAACAGAGGCAATTGATTTGGAGTTTAAGTTTTACACACTAATTATATAAACGATATTTATACAATCAGGTCAATTATAACTTATAAGGTAATTACAGATGATTTATTCTAATAAGTATCAATTAATAACTTGAAAAAATGGTCATTAACCTATTATATTAAGTTATTAATAGTGTAAAAAATGCTTACCATAACAATGTATATAAATTAAATCTATTACGTAACTAACAATAAAATAATCACGAGATACTCTACTTAGAGGCAGATCTATAATATTACCTATGGATTAATGTGAACTCAATAGCTTCTGCAAGTTATTTCATATATTTACTAAGAAATTAACTAAATATTTTACCGTGAATTTAATTATTATATATTAGTTTAAAATCGTTATAGAAACTCACAAACTTCAAATTCTAAATCCGAACCTGAATCGGGTAACACACAGCATGCATAAAATACAATAGATGACATGTAATACGTTGCTTCATAATTTTGTTTAAATTGTCAATGAAGCCAAGGCATTATGTTTATTAAGCAAACTAAAACTAAAACAATGACAAGCCGCGTTATTAAAAGCAACAGAGTGTGTAATCTTTTCCTCTTATTTTTCCTTTTTGAAATGTGAAAAGTTAATGGATTAGAAACGGTTCAAACCCTCTATCTACACCTTAACAGAAAACATCACTTGCATGTTCTAGTTAATCACTTATAAAATAATCTCATAATGCATAAACGTGCACGTTTAACTTGATCTATATCTAAGTTCTTCAATTTCGAGTGTGTATAGGTGAACATATGTGTCCTACATAACATAATATATGTAGGGTGCGAATAGCCACATCGGACATGTAGGACGTATAAAATATATGCATAATATGTAAACGTGACCGTTTAACTTGGCTATGTCCTCCAATTTTGAGTGTATACAAGTAGATGCATGTGTCCTGCATATCATAATTAACTTGACTTAGGGATGGTAATTGGGTGGGTGGGGGGGGGGTGTTGAAGTGGGTTTTTTAAAAACTAATGTGGGGCGGGTTGCGGGTATATATGTGATTTTATGTGGGTTTACATTTAATTTTAATTTTTTATATGTTATAAGAGTGATAGAACATTATTTATTAAGATAATTTCTTTAAAGTTACTAAAATATTCAAGATAATAAATGAAATATAGTTCAATAAAAAAATAATTCAATTTCTTACTTTGTTTCCCAATTGACCTCTAAAAAAATAAAATTTTAAGTCACTATCTTTTTATATTAATACAACTTAATGAAAAAATGAATTTATTTTTAGTGTCAAACCTAACTAGAAAAAGAAAATATTAAAAAAATATGTGGGGCGGGTTCATGCGGAACGGGTCTATGCGGGGCGGGATGGGGCGGGTTGAAAATGAAAAAAAAATGTTATGCGGGATGGGTTAAAAATTTTGCGGGTTAAGGTCAACCCGCCCCCGCCCCATTGCCATCCCTAACTTGACTTCAGTTGACATCTAAGTCCTCTAATTTTGTGTGTGTACAAATAGACACACATATCCTAGCATAATATAAGTTTTAGTGTTTATTAGGCATAATGCCAACGAAGGCAAGTTAAAAGAATACGTTTATCTATTATGCCTAAAATATACTTCTATATGAAATTATGGTAAATGCAAAGAACTAGACTAACAAATAAGAGCGCAAAACATTAAAGATCTACCAGAAAAAATTTTAAATTGAAAGAAAAAATTGATATTTTCTTGATTTCATTTAGTTTTAATTTTTAAATTTAAAAGGCGACCAACAAGGAATATTAATTTGGTTTTGGTTTTAAATAAAAAAATATTTGAAAAAATTAAACCAAACCAATTACATATATAAATACCTATTGAAAAATTAAAATTATTTACACACACACATATATATATATATATATATATATTGATTTTTTTATTTTCAGTGAAAACCCTTGAGTGGGACCTTTTTCTTGGAAATTAATGGCTTTTATTACCTACTATAAGAGATAAGAGATATGTATAACTTTTTTTTCTTTTTCTTTTTTCAGCTCAAGTTAACAAAACAAAAATAACATAGTTGGACAACAACAACAACCAAAAATAGAAAAGAGAAAAATCTTTAAAATGCCTATGATTGCCATAATAGAGTTACACTTCGTCTGACCTATTGTATTTAACTAAATTGAATTTAAGTCTTTATAATAAGTAATATTTTCTTCCTTTAATTTATATAGAACCACATTAACATTTTAAACATAGTGTTTTAATTAAATGTTGTTAAATTAATCAAAGAGGAAAATATTATTAATTAGTTGAATGGGCTAATGATAAACATTTCTTCCCGCAACAAACTACTATCTTTTTTCGCCGACCCTTCAACAAGAATTCATTTGTTTTTTTTTTCAAAAAAGAAATCTCCAATTCAGTTATCACAAAAAAGGTCATACATCAAGGTCGTGATGGAATGATTTGGATTTCCCTATCCTTAGTAACAAGTTTCCAGTTCGAGCTCCTCGGAATGAAAAAAAATTATGTTGCGAGTGTTGTCCCAAAAAATAGTCTTGCAATGCGCAAATCCAAATTTAATGGGACTCCAATACACAAACTTTCTACCTACAAAATACATCCACATAGGTCGTAATGGGATGGTTCAGATTTCTCCATCCTTAGTGACAAGTTTCGGGTTCGAGCTCCTCAAATGAAAAGAAAATAATGTTGGAAGCATTATCCCAAAAAATGAGTCCTGCAATGCGCGAACTCGAATTTAATGAGACCCCAATACACAAACTTTCTACATATAAAATACATCAACATAGGTCGTTATGAGATGGTTTAGATTTCTCCATCCTTAGTGACAAGTTTCGGGTTCGAGGTACTTAGAATGAAAATAATCATGTTGGAAGAGTTGTCCCAAATAATAAGCCCTCCAATGCGCGAATCCATATTTAATGAGAACCCAATACACAACTTTCTACATACAACTCATGACATATTATTACAAAGTCTCTTAACAATATAACTAACGTTCGTCATTCTCTTTTAATACCAACAAATTAACGTGTTCAACTTGCAAACTCTTTTTCACCTTTTATTGCATATAATATTGCATAAAACCATTCCTTATAACTGCTCATTGCCTTACTAAAAAAGTTACCTTTATTTCCTTCTTTATCTGTTAAAAAGTTTTCTTCTGATCAATTTGTAAAAACCAAAAAACCCCACACTTCTAAATTGCATTTGCTTGTGTAAGTAAAATGTATAGAAGACCCATTGCTTCATAACATCATAATTTTATTTCCATATTTTCACTTCTTCTTTTATTATTGTTGAGTGTTATTTCTTCCCATAATCAATCACTTATTTCATTTATCTATAAAAGACCTCTTCATAGTCATCTAAAATAATCACATCTTGAGTCTCTCTTATCTTTCAAAATGAACAAGTTGTTTCTAGTTCTTTTCTCTTTAGCTTTGGTACTTAGACTCGGGGAGAGTTTCGATTTCCACGAGAAAGAATTAGAGACTGAGGAAAAATTCTGGGAGTTGTATGAGAGATGGAGAAGCCATCATACTGTGTCGAGGAGCCTTGACGAGAAACACAAGAGGTTTAATGTGTTTAAGGCTAATGTTTACTATGTTCACAACTTCAACAAGAAGGATAAGCCTTATAAGTTGAAACTGAACAAGTTTGCAGACATGACTAACCATGAATTCAGACAGCATTATGCTGGTTCCAAGATTAAGCATCATCGTACTTTGCTTGGAGCTTCACGAACAAATGGAACTTTCATGTACGCCAATGAGGATAATGTCCCTCCTTCTATTGACTGGAGGAAGAAAGGTGCTGTCACTCCTGTCAAAGATCAAGGCCAGTGTGGTAAGAAATTAGTAACAAGTCATTGATCATTTTCTTTTATAATGATAGCGTACGTTCAGGTCAGTTTGTATGCATCTCAACTATTCCACTTAGTATCTGCTATCTCCCACCACACAAAAGCCCCTACATCATCTACTATAATGACATATAAAAGGGTAAACAAATATAATATTACTTTCTGTAATATGATAGCTAGCTGATGGAAGATCTTTTTGTGTGTTATAGGAAGTTGCTGGGCATTTTCAACAGTGGTCGCGGTAGAGGGGATAAACCAAATCAAAACAAAGAAATTAGTATCTTTGTCGGAGCAAGAACTTGTTGACTGTGACACTACAGAAAACCAAGGATGCAATGGAGGATTGATGGACCTGGCATTTGACTTCATTAAGAAGAGGGGAGGCATCACAACAGAGGAGAAGTATCCTTATAAGGCTGAAGATGGCAAGTGTGACATTCAAAAGGTAAGACTACATTGCATCAGTAGGATGTCTAAATCGGACCAGTCTTGTTTCTAATACATGGGCATGGATTTTATCGAATTAACAGAGGAATACTCCGGTGGTTTCAATTGACGGACACGAGGATGTTCCTCCTAATGATGAGGATGCACTGCTTAAAGCAGTAGCCAACCAGCCTATTTCTGTAGCTATAGAAGCTTCAGGTTCTCAATTCCAGTTCTACTCTGAGGTAAAATGATACACCATTGTCTCTTATGTTCAAAGGTGTTTACTAGCTATAAACATTTCTGAAACTGTAAATATGGCAGGGCGTATTCACCGGAGAATGTGGTACTGAGTTGGACCATGGTGTGGCGATAGTGGGGTATGGCACAACCGTCGATGGAACCAAATACTGGATTGTGAAGAACTCATGGGGAGCTGAATGGGGAGAAAAAGGATACATTAGGATGCAGCGCAAGGTTGACACTGAAGAGGGGTTGTGTGGTATAGCAATGCAACCATCCTACCCCATCAAGACTTCAAGCAACCCTACAGGATCTCCTGCAGCCACACCTAAGGATGAACTCTAAGTTAAATGCACTCAGCCTCATCTGTGCTAATTTTAGTCTTTATGCAAGTATTAGGCATCTACTCAGAAAGATGTCAATTTACATAAGATACACTTAATTCCATGATGTCAATTTGTAGTGTTCTACAGACAGCATTGGAATTTGATTTGATGAAGTTCATCTAAATATAATGTTTGGCCTGTAGACAATTGGGCATATACTTGTTTAATCCTACAAGAGGACCAAAGGATGAAAAATCATTGGTATTACTATGCTTGATATTGCTTTCAAGCACAAACCACCTCATTTAAGACTTGAAACAAATTAAGATATACACTTCACGTCCATTATTCTGTAACTAAAGCAACAAATTGCAGGTACTAGATAAAGAGAGATAATGACCAAGAGGAGAATACTTTACGACAACTAGTTATTCCATCCAAGAGAGCAAGTACTTATAAGAAATATCAAGAATCATTAACATGTTTATTCAAGTTTAAAAACAAGCAAGACAAATGTCTAACAAGTTCTTTTGTAGTTGCTTTTGACATACAAAGATTTGCTGTCAACCGTAGCACCTTATTGGGTCATTGCATCCCTTTGCAGCCGACTGCTTGCAACCTCTGCCCCCACCCTTCTCTAGATATTGCTGGTGATACTCTTCAGCTCTATAAAATCTCTTAGCAGGAAGAATTTCCGTGACAATATTCTTATCCGTAAATTCATTCTGCTTAGCGTCCAATGATTCCCTTGCCAGTTGAACCTGAGTATCATTATAGTAATATATTCCTGAGCGGTATTGCTTTCCCACATCATTACCCTAGCAACAACCATCATCATGAGATCTATATATTGCTCTTTGTGAATATTAGACTCTAGGTAGAGGCAAAAACTCACACTCGACAAATACAACAAATATATCAAGTGAAGGCAAAAGATACAACCTGCAGTAACACCCCTGTGATAGATTCTAAGATGCTCATGAGAATTCGGTAAATCTGCACTATGAGGAAGTACTTTCTATTTCTATTCCCAAAAGGAAATAAAAAACAGGGGAAGAAGATTGAAGAAACTTAATATATATTTTAGTTCCATGTGATGGATGACTGCCTGTTTTGGTTAATCTCCCAGGCAGCAAAAAACTTCCTTTCCTCATTAATACGCCAAATGGAACAGAATGTAAAAGTTTTAAGTATAATGATTTTCACTTTTTTTGATTTACAGAAGGAATGATAATGATGCATTGACTTCTTATCTGAGTTAGCAATATGAATGCATTATGTCGAACGGCACATAGTGTTATCAGATTCAGAGCTGCAGCTATGACTTACAACTAAAGTTAGGATCATGCAAACTTAACTGAATAGTACTAACTGTATCGATGGAAATTAAAAAACACATAAAAATAGTTTATGCTTGTTTTTTTTTTTATAATCATGGTGTCCAAGCCACCTCGACTAATTTCTCAGGATACTAATTACCTCCAACCAGCATAATTCCAGGATAACTCTATCCACCAAAGGTTGGACAGATGGGAAGAAACAACTAGTGCTTTCAAAAACAAATACTCCCTCCGTCTCAATTTGTTTGACCTATTTTCCTTTTAAACCTGATTAAAAATCATTTTTTAGCAACTATAATTTCAACTTTAAACTTGACATGTTTAAAATCACGGACATTTTGGAACATTTAACATATCTTTAATTTTAGACCACAAAATTCAAAAGTATTTTTTAATTTGTTAAACTTCATGTAAATAGAGGAGTGGTATTTGTTCTCAGGGAGGAAAATTAAGTGACTATCAAAACTCCATAACTGTGAACTATTGGAATATTACTATAAGTTTTTGAATACCCAAATAGTAACACATTCACATAAAATGAAAACAAAAGAGAGTAAATAAAATAAAATAAAATGTTAAGATGAAGGAATTTGATACCTGGCGATTTAGAGTGGTCGGGTCATGGCGACTCCAAAATAGAGAAAGAAGATTGGAATAGGGGCAGATATTCGGGTCAAACTGGATCCGAATGACCTCGGCATGTTCGGTTTCTCCGGAGCAAATAAGCTTGTAATTCGGGTCATGGACATTCCCCTGAGAGTACCCAACCTCCGTCTTCACTACTCCTCCAACCCTCTGGAAGGCCAATTCGACTCCCCAAAAGCAGCCGGCAGCAAATTGGGCAAACTCCAGACCCGACTGATCCGGGTTGTCGAGATCCGGATCTAGCGCTGGATTGGTGGTTGACTTGCTGCTGCTGTTACCCTCCATTGCTCAATCTCTAATAATATCAAGTTTGTGTATGTGTTTATATAGAATTGGATTGCATTATACATTAATCTGAATCTGGTCATATAATTAGCTAATATCCATTATACATTTGCCATTTGAATTTTCTTCTCTTGTTGGTAATAAAAACAAAAACAACTTGCTTACATCTTATATGTGTTGACCAAGACTATATATTTAAATTAAGGAAATAGGAATCATAGATTATTACCAATAGGCAATAAGTTATGAGTTCCAACTGCCATTTTTGTAAATTCTTTTTTCACACCACCTGTATGTCTAATACTCTTATTGGAATGCAACTAAATTTGAATATGCATTGCAAAAGCCTCACATTGGCTAAAGAGCTTCCTAACAAACGCAAGAAACTTCTAATTAGAAGTAAAGAAATATTTTGTCCTTCCACCACAATCTTTGCTGATATATGACTTCATTTTCAAGTTTCAAATAATGACGTCACTATTTACAAGTGGGAAAAACTACACAACAAAACAAACATGTAATGTGTATTTATGATAAAGCTTTAGTTTAAAATATTACAATTTGTAGTTATACGTAGGGTTTTATAGCAAATTTCTCTCTCTCTCAAATAGTTGCAGCCCAAAATATGTTCCACATAAATTTGATAATTGTATTATGTATCAAATGTATTTGTATTCCATATCAACTATAATTTGTACTACCTCCGTTCACTTTTATTTGTCATGTTGCGCTTTTCGAAAGTCAATTTGATTCATTTTCAAAATTAAATTAGATTACATTAATTCATAATTTTAAACAAAAAATTTACATATTCAAAAAATATACGAAACATGTTATAAATTGCAACTTTTTGCATATCAATATGATGATGAAAAAATACATTATAAAATGTTAGTCAAAGTTTTTATAGTTTGACTCTAAAAAATGAAACTATGACAATTAAAAGTAGACAGAGGTAGTATTTTGTATCAATTGTAGTATGACAATTTTTATTCTATCAATTGTGTTTGTCGACACAAATTGTGTTCGTTAATACAATTAACACAATTATAATCGATACATGATACAAAGCAATTGTATTCAGACAATTATATTTGTATTTATATCATTTGTATTTGTATATTGTATCATTTATATTTGTGATACAACAAATACAACATATATTCATCCTCTCTCTCCTCCCTCTCTCAATCTCACTCGCTTCTCTTCTCAATTGTATTCGTGATACAATTCAATACAACAAATACAGCAAGTAGTCGGTCAACCTCTTTCCCCGATCTCGCTCGCCTCTCTCCTCCCTCTCCTAGTCTCACTCACCTCTCTCCTCCTCCTTCCCCAAACATGTAGCTATAATTTATAATTAAGCAAACTATAATTATAGATCTCTAATTAAATTCAAACTATAATCATTTTTAAAAGTTTCCTTTAAAAGTTAAAGTCCATTTGCTTTCTCTGTTGGGCTTTTATAAGTTCCAACTCTTGGGCTCAGCGTAAAAATAGTTCTCTCTCTATGGGATTAGTAATCCCCTTTTTACCTGGATAACTAATTTCACGATTTAAATACAAAATATATCTCGAGACACATAAATATCCATAGCTAAATATTGGCTAAAATAATCTTATAATTTATCTCGAAATTCTTGGCCTTGGTCCCACTGACCAAACCAACGCTAAATATTTTGAATACTCATAGTAATAATTAAGGGAAAGAGGAGAAGTCAACATATATATAGCACTCTAGAAGCTCTTTCTTAATTCGGCATATATTGTAATACATTTAGAAGTAAAAGGTTTCAACTTTCAAGGAAGAAAAATGAGAAGTCCTTTAATTGAATCTAATTTATATAATATCAAGTACTTTTTCACATTTTAACTATAATAATAATAACCAAGTAATGATAGTTTTAGCATGGTTGAGGAACAAAAGAGACCTTTCAACCACACTAAATGTACGAAAATGACCTATATATAAAACATCACGAAATTATTAAGTGACCCTTTAGTATGCAAATTAAATAGAAACAACGTGTACTGATCACTTTTTTTGTTTTGTTTTTTTTTTTTTAAGAAAGAAAAAACGATGGTCACCTAAAATTTTACTCGTGGAAGTTTTGTTATGAAATTTAAAATTTTATAATAATGACTACGTATTTTTTTTTCCTATTATAATAGTTAAAAAGTGATTATTTTTGTGAATTTTATTAAGCATGCAAGTGGACAATATTTAAAAGAAGAATCATTTTTGTCTCCACAAAACCTCAAGAATAATGATGTTGAGTCCCTTTGTGTTCCAACTTGACATAGTCTTTGGGAACAATAGCAATATTAATGAGCACTTAGACAAAAAATCACACATCAATCTAAGGTGGGGAGGGTCATATAATTATAGAAGATTCCTTGTTTTAAGGAAAAGAAACAAAGTAGTCTTTTTCTTTTAGGCCTTTCTGTGAATTGTCGTATTGCTTTAAATCATGGCATCCACTTCTTAACTGACCACTTCTCAATTGTAATAAGGATTGGCAAATATAATATCTCTGGATAAAACTTTTCCAAAATATTGTGAGAGTAGTTTAGTCACTCACTTGTATCATATTTTATATTTTTTTATTTTCCAACTTGGTATTTGATACTAGGACTTGACTAGCTCCATGATAAAGAAGATTTTAAACTCAACGAGACTAGAACACGATATCTTTGGTTAAGTGGAACAATACTTATAATATCTTATTTTATTTAGGATTTCTTAATACAGCGAGACTATAAGTATATTTAATCAGATGGAGATATTTGTGGATAAGAATGAGATTTAAATAACTACAAAGTTGCAAAACCAAATAGCTACTAGGAGTGAATATATGTATATAAAGAGAGATTATACGTATGACCTTTTCAACCAAATATTTTCTTAGAGCAATTTCAATTTGGAATATAGTATTGAGTTTTTTAATACCAACCACAAACTAATTGAACGAAAAAGTGTCATTCTTTTATTGTTACTAATAGTATTAAACTATATAAATAAGGTCTGGGACCATATAGAACCTCTCGTGCAAATCGAAAGCTAGACCATACAGTCTCACTTCTTTAATCATCAAAATAACGCTTTAGTGACTTCAGCAGCGTTAGAAAATAGAATCCAAGACGCTTCAAAGAATTATAAGTTTATTTCGCTAATTTTCACATGACACTTGCTGATAAAAGAAACAAAACTTCAACAGATTGAAGCCAATAACAATAAATTACCTCACAAGTTTACTAGATCATTGAGCAAATTGGAGGAACATAAAAATTGACAACCATCCACTTCATGTACAAAATTCGATATTCCTAACAATTCTACTGCTGAAATACCCCAAATTTATGAGGATTTCTCCAACTCAAGACTGGCACACAAAGGAAAGCCACTACTGTAGAACATACATATATAATACTAACGTTCTACCTTCAATTCCTTCTCAAATTATATAGTAGCAGTACTAAACTTTTAGTGACACTGAGTTGTCAAGAAGCTTCTCACTTGATGATGGTGTAAGTTCATTTTCGGTTCCTCTTCTCTCTTCCTTTTGGGCAGAGACAAAGAGGACAAAGCTCTGGCCGACACGACCTTCTCAACAAGTGATTTCCATAGCCCATCATCTCCCTTTCGTTGCACCTTCTCTTTGAATTGTCTGTAATGTAAAATTGGACATAATTAGAGACTCGGCCCTACTGATGAACAGGGAAAACTACATTATTTAAAGCTGATATTTATGTAACACAGTTCGAACCTATCCATTATTTCAACGTGTTCTAAGGTTACTCAAACATCTTGCAGAAGATATTTACATATACAGACAATTCTTTTGTAGGGATGAAATCAGAAAGAGACATTTCGACTATGAAGAAACTAAAAAGGAATTGTCACTAAAAGGCTGGCCCTGTTTGTAAGAGTTAAGTACTGCCTGTGTAAGGACTTAAAATAAAGCCACGATGGAGTTGATAAACTCTTTATAGCTGTTTCATAAAGGTTGTTACCAATGGCTGCTATTAGCCAATTGGAAATAGTAAGTGGATCAAAATTAAAGAGGAAACAGACAAGAACATGCCCGCTTGTTCTTTAATTTTTCTATAAAGACAAATCACTTAGTTAACATCTTAGTCCTGAAAATTCATTTGAGAACGATCCAAGGTCGAACATAAATGACTATAAGGATAGGTAGTTGGAACCGACTCCTCTTTCTTTCAAGCCAATGGACAGATTCATCTTATCATGTAGATGCAAAAAAATGAAAATCAAATTAGCAACTCAATATGTTTTATACCTGCACAGTGGAACTCGACATTCATCAGGTTGATCACAGATAGACGAATGTAATCTAAGTAACTGCCACATCCTTTTGCATCGCAGACAACCTCCATTCACCCTTCGTTTACATGTAGCAAAGTGTCGAATAAGTAGCTGGACGCCTTGACATGTTTTGAATTTGCTACATGGAAGCTTCTTTGTGCAGGGCTCCTCACCACATGGCCCTACACTGGTGCATCCTTCAGTGCATATGTGCTCTATACAATCCATTGCTTCGCTTAGCTGTAAATACAAGTTCTGCTCCCTTCTATGTCTTCTTGTCCTCTTCTTCCTCTATAAGAACAAAATTCCAAATTTGATTGAGTAAACATTCACTGAATGATAAAGGAGGTACAAACAAATGCATCAATAATTATACAACTACTTCTTTCAATCCTATCAACGTACCGAATCAGCCTCATCCATGAACTGCAGAATTTCGAGTTCGAGTTGAGGATCATGATCTAGGAGGAACTTCCAACCCTCAGTCTTCTCAGTTTTCTTGAAATTAGTTGATATCAATTTCAAGCACTTCAGATATAGATCAGGTGCATCACAGAGCCTAGCCAATTGAAGCATATCCACAGCATTTTCAATAGTCAATTGCTCAGCTAACCCCTTTGTGCATCTCTGCTTTAGCTGTGGTACCAAGTACACATGAGAAAGTGCTAGAAGATGAATTCCATGTTTCTTCATCTGCTCTTCGGTACACCTGATCACAAAGGACAATTTGGTCATTACAGGAACCAATATTTTCCAAGAAAAAAAGAAGATATTCTCTCCTCCAATAATAGTGGAAAACTTAGAACCGCCAACGCTTAAGTCTTTGACAAGATATTAATAATGAGAGGCAGGGATTGGTTTAGGTGCCAACTACCAAACTTTTAATCAAATTAAAAATTATCAATGGCTAATGATCACTTTCAACTACAGTAAATTTTGATCTAGAATAATTCAAGCCGCTCAGATTGAACGAGACTCATCAAATAACGTGCAAATACAAAAAAAAACACGAGTGAAAATGAAATGAATTTGGTAGGAACAAATCAACTGCTAATGATCACTTTCAGCTCCAGTAAAAATTCAGATCTAACCTATTCAAAAGTTGAACGAGACGACTACTCATGAGAATAACATGAAAATATGAAACAGGATGAAATGGATCAGAAAACTCACTTGAAAGAAGAGAGAAACTGAACAAATACGGAAACGGCATCGCAGGGAACACCGAGAATCCGGATAGTTTTCTCCGAGCTCCGCTTCTTCTGCGGCCGAACTAGTATGCTCTCCAGAACTGATGAAGCCGAAGCCTACAAATAATGTATCGCAAAACGAAAACTAATCAGTACTTTAACAATTCAAATAGAATTTCCAACAATCGGATCAAAATTTTAGTTTCTATTCACATTTTCGAACTGAAACTTGACAATTCTCCTAAAGGAGGCGAACAATTCTCCCGTTTGAGAAAGTAAAATTGAACTTCCTTAAATTCCGTACCAGAACAGTAGAATGTGCCGGAATGCGGTGGCCACCGGATGTGATGATTTGAATGTCGAATTCCGGCATTTCGCCGGCGTTAAAGTTATTCGGCGACATAAGATAAAGTTTTAGAAGAGTAATAATATCTATTCAATGGACTTCTCTTTCTTTTCTCCTCAGGGTTTTAACAATTGGTTCGCATGTCTCCGTATATATAGCCAACTGACTCACCAACAGAAAAGCAAAAGGCCGGGACAGCGTGGATAATTCCAATTCATAAAAACTTCCACTCGCGTCTCTCAGTACGTGAGCACCAATCTCTCTTACTAAAACAAAAAAGAGTAAATCGTGAAGTTTAAATGCTTTAAGAGAGCGTGGGTATTTGAGTTTTAGATGAAATTTCCATTTTTATCCTTGAAGTTTTTATGGATATTTTAGAAAAAGATATGGATAAAGCACCTCGTCAATGACAGGCAAGGTCGAGAATTGTTAATAAATGGCCTTTAGAAAGTTTCAAAAGCCAGAAATTAAATAAATGGCCACTTTCTATTTACTCAGGGAATGACGTGTCATCCTAATCCTCTATTTACTATTCCATCTGGACATTTTTCTCAATTATTAAAATTCAAAAATAGTAGCCATGCTGGCTTTCTTTGCCACCTCACAACCAATTTTGTTGTTAAATGACTATATTTAATGCCGCCTCAATCTTTGGTAGCGTTGTGCCATACCATACATATGCATATTGGCAGTGGCGGATTCAGAATTTTTGTTGAGAGGGTTTGAATATTTAAGATATATATTGTCTCTTAAGAATATGTTAATTAATAAACATATGTTCTTAACTAATATTATAAAAAATAATTGATTTATATTTTTCATCTTAGTATACTTTAATCAAATTAATCATAAAAATTAAAAGTACAAAATTTCTATGAATATTAAGAAATGTATGTTTGACAAAAAGATTAATATCAAGTCTAACTTTATAAAAAATAGCTTGCAATGTAAAATATTGAGTCAATACTCCTAAAACAAATGAAATTGAAAATACAACATAAGTTATAAATTCAAAACAAAAAAAACTAACATAATACTCTTATGTCAAATTTCAAAATAACATACGTAAATATGATTTAAAAGAAAAGAAAAATATAAGTCCATAAATATATATAATTTATTCTACAATGAATTCTACTATCATTTAAAAATTAGAATACTAGTAAAATTATACTAATTAATTTTTTTAGATACTATGAAAAATTGCATGGAATCACATGAAGTAGAGGTTGAGAATGAGAAGGAAATAAATTATAAATAATATTAAATAAAAATAGAATATTTTTAGAAAACGTTAGAATAATAAAAAATACATTAAAATGAAAAAAATAGAAACAAAATGAAGAAATTAAAAAGCAACCAGCTTGTAATTACACCATGTAATTACCAGCAATTCACAATCTCCCACTGTGAATTGGAAAATGTAATGACACACTCAATTGTCTGCTGACCAGGTAATTACATGGCCATCCCAACAGGACAGACATTATAATTACACCCAGTTACACCAAATCCTAGGGTGTCTCTAAAAGAAAATTCATCAGGTGAAATAGATAGTTAAATACAAAACTTTTTAAGTTTCAACTTCAAAATCTATGATCCAACGAAAAATTCCATATGACAAATGTTTATTGTCTAATGCTCAAAAGTCTTATTTTTTTCCATAAATAAACTTTGTGTCCAATCACAGTTCTACTTAAATTGGGATGGATAGAGTATACAATGCACTTTGCTTTCCAAAATTTAATTTCATAAGGTTTGCTTATTAAAGGCCAACAAAGCTACGTGTTTCAGGTCAAATTTTTGTGAATATATGCATATGACAAACCTTTAAAAATTTAAAGACGTCGGCATTGATGGTGAACAGTACATGCATTAAAACCATAAAAAATTACATTGCACTACTAATTTGGATAACTCTTGATATTGTTGAAACAATGAACAATATGAGTACTATAAAAGTCACTAAAAAGAGTTGTTAGTGAATATAGAGGCAAAAAGAGCAGAGATGACAATGATAGGCTAAAAGTGAAGATTAAGTTGCCATAGTTTATTATGTTATAGTTAAGAAAGCAAAGTTGCAGTATTCAAATGTTGTTTATGTTTGGATTTTGGCCAAAGGATTTAATGAGAGGGCAGTTAGCTGCTAACAAATGAAGACAAACATAGAGAAGAATTTGGTAGAACAACTTCACGCAACAACCAAAATATGTCAAAATTAAGCAATCTGTCATTCTTAAATCTTAATCAGAGATCAGAAGTCTCGGATTTGAGTCTTTTTGGGTACAGAATCATCTTTGGTTGCTGGTAGGGAATGTTTTATCCCCCAATATGGGACTTCTAGCACAAATCCAAATTTTGTAAGGCTCCAATGTGGATGCCAACAGTGGAAAAACAAAATAATAATAATATGCCAGAAATTTTATAATTTGGATTAAATGAGCATCTTCTTGAATGCCTCCTAGGCTCCTACACTCATCAGAAATTTTTATATATAATATTTGTCGTTACATATGCTTCTCAACTAAACAGGAAAAAATAATTGATTTTTTACATAGCAATCACAAAAAAAAATAAAAAAATATGTACTAGTGAATCCTTAAAAGCAAAAGAAACGCCTCAAGACCAACTATGGGTGAAGCATTGAAGAACTATTCACAATATCTAACGCATTTGATGATTACTTCACTGATAGTGACGATCTTGTTAATTAAAAAGTGAAAACTTAAAAAAATTTATTAATGATTTTAACGAACACAAATTTGATTTATGCCAGAAAAGAACATAACATTACTCAATAATAAATTTGATTAGAGTATAACTAGGACTCTAATGATGTCACGAATTTGATACACTGACAATGCACAAAATTTAAACTCTAAATTATTTCACTAAGAGAAATTAAAATTAAACAAATTTTAATTATAAAAATAATTTTAAAAAATAAATAAATGTGTGACATAGATTATAAAATAGCACTAAATTACATTCATGGCATGTAGCACTAGATAATTGATATGTGCATCCCATAATTTGGAAAATTCTCATACTACAAATTTAAAATGCACCATTACACTATGATTCACGTGGCTCCAATATTGGTGAGAAAAAAGTCATGGTCAAGTTGCCATTATATGCTAGTCCAATAAATTCAACATTTTCGCCATGCGCAATGATTCTAATTTTATAAATTAATTCTCCCTTTTATTAACTTTTATAATACCTTCTAGATCAATAAGAGGAAATTCAAGTGACAAAAATCACAAACACGAAGTAAGATAAATGAACCCACCCCCCCCCCCCCAAAAAAAATACTCTAGTAATATTACAAATTCTAGTGTAGGAAGAATATTTTTTTATACACCTAGGGCATGAATTCTATATGAACCAATGAATCGTGACAAGTCTGAATATATTTTCTTGTGCGATTACATTGGACATGTTATTGTTATACTATGATTTTTTAATTATGTTAAAAAAAAAAACATATGAGGTCGGATTAAAGATTGGTATAATTAGAGACGTAATATTTTTTAAGAATATTATGAAAGTTTGTCAAAGGTTGAAATCCACACGTTTTAAATGTGGGACCCACTTAAATAAGAATTTCTCGTCTTCCGCTAGGATATTACAGAGTATTAATCATTAGTAATACCGATCACGAGGTAATATTATACTAATATTTTTTGACGATTAACAAGGACCATTCTATATTGTATTAATGTAAGTTAATTTAGGTAAGACTTTCGAAAAATATGATTTAAAATAAATTATAGAAGTTTGTGTGATTATAAATTATTTTATTTAGAATAAAATGAATATTTTAAATTTAAATTGTTACTAAATATAGAAATATTTTGTTTTTGAAGATTTACTAAAAAGAAAAATAAGTTATATAAATTAGGATAAACTATCTTTGTAAAGCCACAAACATGAGATGCTTTGCGTGGCCAAATTCTGTAAGTTTTTATTTTTTAAAACTGTACTTAGGTTATTGACCTAGTATATTAATAATGAAAAATTCTTTTGCCTAGTATTTTATCTATGTTATTTTATATTTTTGAATATTTTTATTTTTTTAACTTTAATACCTTTTAATTAAAAAATGAAAAAAAAAAATAGTTTATTTAAAATTAAAAAAATATTATACACTTTTTTAATTTCTGGTCAAATTCTGGCCAAATTTTCTGACCATTTAGCATTAATAAGTTTAACATATTTTTGTTCGTTTCCAAAATATGAACGGAAGATTGGAATTGAGACCTATCTTATCATTGCTTCAAAGTCACACAATCTCAATCTTTAATGGTGTATTTTATCATGAGAATAAAAAAATTGTAGTTTTCCCTCTTTATTTTTTGAAGCAATATAATGTTATCATCAATTATATTCCCATATTATTATTGGTTCATTTACACTCCGTGTGTGAAAAATAAATTGGGAGGGAAAGAAGTCATGATAATTTACTTCGATAAAAATGAGACGATTTGTTAATGGTAGAAAAACAAACGGATTCAAAGTATAACAAAAGCTAAATATAGAATGTTGTAGAAGAGGAGGACCAAAATCATTATGTAAAAAAGAAATAGGACCCGATAAGTCGCATGTACGAAAAAAAATAATTCTGAATAATAGGTATATACTCTCTCTGTCCTTATTTATGGTTCTGAATAATTATTTTAAAGTGTAGATATTTTAATTATTATGTTAAGAATTGTGACTAATTTACTAATTTTCCCCATATATATCAAAAAGAATAACTTGTTTTAACTTTTAAGGGAAGGTTCTTTGTTTCAGCATTTTATTGCGGGGTATATATTGTCTCCTTCGTTGAAAAGAAATAAGTGACTTCCCCTATAGTCAAGTAATATAAAATGAACAGAATAATTCATAAGGTGAATAGGTGATAAGAATTTTTTAAGATAATATAAAAAAAATTGTTTCATTTATCCTTAATTACTTATCCACTTTTAAATTGGCACGCTTATAAAAGAATGATTGATATAGTAAATTTATCATTTTATCCCTATTAATTATGAAATTGATGAATTAAAAATTTAAGATTTTCAAGAAATTCTATCTTTTTCAAAATAATTAATTGAGGGTATAATATATTAAAAAATTATCCTGTCTTAATTTGTGAAAATAAATAAGTAAAAAAGGAAAATTTGATTAGTAATTAGGGACAGAAATATTAATTATCACATCCATGCAACATCGAATAAACTGAATTGAGATAGATTTACTTTTGATATTAATGATAAGAAATGAATATAAAATTTAACTTGACTTTAAAAATTAGCTTATAAAAGTGAAAACTGTCCAAATAAAAATATACAAATGGTCACATCTACAATCGTCCACTTTACCACCTATATGGATACTAACATTTAATATTCTTTACGTTTATATTTTAAGAATATTTAATAGAAAAAATATATGCTGCAAGGAGAAACGAGTCCATAACTATAATCTGAACAACAGGAGAGATTTATGGATAAGAATTGTAATTAATTAGTATAAGACCTAATATATTAATCCAACTGATGTCGTGTTAATTTAATCACTTTAAGCAATACAAATACTATGACCCATTCAAAAAGTTTTCAATTAATTCCTTAAAACAATTTCAAATTGCAAATATATATAGAGA
The DNA here is from genome assembly GCA_035578085.1 of Solanum pinnatisectum. Taxonomy (NCBI): domain Eukaryota; kingdom Viridiplantae; phylum Streptophyta; class Magnoliopsida; order Solanales; family Solanaceae; genus Solanum; species Solanum pinnatisectum. The sequence continues at coordinate 45,478,034 of CM069078.1, read as the reverse complement.
GAGTTAATTAACTCCAGCCACAACTTGCATGGAAACTTTTAAATTCTACATATTATCCTCATACCTCATGGTATTATTTATTTAAATATATAAGCAACTCGTTTTCAAATCGTGTCTCATACAAGGAAATAGATTTACATGAAGGTCTCATAATTCACTAGGAATAAATAATCATGCTTTCTCCGTTTCATACTAGTTGATCATTTTTATTTTTTACGCATATTTAAATATCATAAATAAAAAGATTAATTTACTAAATTACCTCTTAAAAAGACTCTTTGAAAATTTTATAAACAAATGTGAATATTTTAATAATGTTTTCTTAATTTAGTAAGATGGACAACTAATATAGAATATCTTTAATAAAATGATCAACTAATATTGAACCGAACGAATATGATTCTAGCTCCAAAGGCGAAACAACCAGTCAGAGGGAGCAAAAAAAAAAACACATTTACTGCTATTAACGGTTATTTTCAGTACCAGTAAATTCAGCTCAAACAAGTTGGTTTTAAAGGTTGAATGGGACTGTTAATCATGAAAATAACGTTAATAAATGGATTTGGCGTGTATCATTATATTCACTTGAAAGAAGAGAGAAACAGCGTCACAGCCAGCACCGAGCCATCGACATTCCAAATATTACGATAACAATATAATCAATCCGAATAATTTCACAATATCTTAAAAATACGTTTTTGTTTGACTAACTAAACTTACGTACTCTTTTGATTTTTCACATGACATAGCAGATAGTCTCAAACTCTTAGGAGCATGAGACTCTTAATAAAAAGCCAGAAAATTCTTTAAAATGCCCCTAAATTAAACAAGGGATGTATTTCTCTCGTGTTGCAAAATCATGAGTGTATTTTAGTTCAATTAGTTAAGCAAAATAGTGTTTTATAAAATTGTCAATATTTTAAGGATGAAACTAACCATTTATGCCAAATTTTTGAATATTTAAAATATTTCTCTCTTTCCATTTTAATTCTTGAATATCTCGTAGAATTATTTCTAGGTTCCCTTTCTCATCAACGACAAGTAAGGCCGTGACACTGCGATAAAACCTTCATTCCTTTTATATTTATTCGTTTTAAATTTATGCGATTTAAAAATAATAATAATAATAATAATAATAATAATAATAAATAAAAATATTTTATCATATATATATATTTTTAAAAAAAAGTTATCACATGCTCCTGAAGTAATAATATGTATATTTATCATAATATAACATGAAAAACTATTTTTTTTTTTCAAAAAATGTTAAAAGAAGTAAATAAAAGCGTCTATTTTTCTATTTCCTCCGAGAGTAACGTGTTATCTTAATACTCTATTAACAATTCAATTTTGACGCTTTAATTCCTCAGTAAATTAAAAAAAGCAATGGCTATGTTGGAAAAGGTTTGCCACGTTACAGAAGTCCCTATATACACTTGTTTCTATTCAATTTAGCCTATGTGATTGAAAGCTCTATTTTTAAAAAATGGGAAAATTATGCAAAATAATAAATATTTAGTCTATATTAGGTACTATAGTTACCGTGTAAGAAAAATGTAATTTATGGTTACAGTTTCTCCCATTCTTGTTATTCGCCTAATTTGTATGATTCATTTGATTTGTATAAATTCAGAATTTGTATAATTCACTTCCTAATTGTATAAATCGAGAATTTTGTATATGCTTACCATAGCTATTTGTATACGATTTATGCAAAAAGAATCATAATAAATTACCTCATTTGTGTATTGGCAAACGAAATATACAAACAGAGTTATGAAAATTTCTAAATCTATAAATACAGAATTTGTATATACTTACCCTATTTGTATATTCGCAAACGAAATATACAAACGAGCAGAAATATACAATTCGCAGCCTCCATATCAAACAAAACTATAGTTATGAAGCGTAATTATCGAAACTATAGCTATAAACCCCTATTATATATATTATGTTTGTTATTTCTAAAATTTTCTCTTCAAAAATCCTAAAACGGGGCAAATTTTGTAGTATGCAACAAGTGGAGAGGGAGAAGAGAATTGTGGGTTCACGTGAATTTTCTTTCCCTCTACTTCTTCTTCTCTTTTCTTTTCTTTTTTAATTTCTCAATTTCAACTTGTTATATCTTCCTTAAATAATTTGTTATATTATGAAAGTTTTTCAAGTTGAAATCCATACGTTTTAAGTTTGGGCCCACTTAAATTAGGTCTTCCCCGAGAATATATTACGATATTAACTATTATTAATACCGATCACGAGGTAATATTATACTCTAAATATTTATTGACAATTAACAAGGCTAGTAGAATTCAATTAATTGGAGCTGTTTTTTTAAAAAAAAAAAAAATCTTTGACAACTGTACTTGGGTTATTGACATGAACAACTTAACTTATTTTTGTTGGTTTCCAATATGAACGGAAGGTTGAAATTGAGACCTATCTTATCATTGCTTTAAAGTCACACACAATCTCAATCTTTAATGGTGTATTTTATCATGAGAAAAACTTGTAGAATAGGAGCATATACTTTTGATTCATTTACACACCGATCATTAGCAAAACTTTCTTGTATTTATATATGTCGTCATTGAGATAGGTCAAATATATTGAGTATATATATAGACTAGATGAACTCTACTTGTAAAAATACATTGGGAGGTAAATAAGTCATAATTTACTTCTTTACTTTTGATTGAATAATTGGAAGTAACGAAACAAAGATAAAAATAAGACGATTTAATTTGTTAATGATAGAAAATTAAACAGATTCAAAATAGGGAAAATTGTATGAAATAACAAACTATTTATTCAAATTAAATGCTATAGCCATAGTTTATTTTATTTGTAATTCACAGCAAACATCCCCTTTTTTTGTCATCTGGTTCGGTATACAATTAGCCATTTTCGATATACAATTACGCATTCGGTATACAAATGTATAAAATGCGTTTGTGTTTGTATAAAGAGAGAGAAAAGTGTATATACAAATACAAATACATATATTTTTGTCCTATACATTTATAACTATACAAATACAGATCTTATTAAACAAATTACAATGTATAAATGGATTTATATAAAACTGAACAATTTGTATAAAATTGAATGTATCTAGCGAATTATACAAATCAAAAGCTCTATAGCAAACATAAAATTTACTATGGAGCGCAATTATGCACACTATAGCTATAACATACAAATATGATTTTTATGTTTGTTATATATGAAAGCTATACTTCAAAATATAAGGAAGGCTAAAATAGAACAATATAGAATATTGTAAATGGGTGTTTTTACAGTTTTTTCTTCTTGAGCTATTATTAGGTCTAATTTATTCTAGGTACAATGTTAATGTTGAATGGATGGGGAAGAAGAGGAGGACCAAAATCCATAAGTAAATTAAAAAGAGAAATAGGGCCCGACAAGTCGAATGCACAAAAAATATAAAATAGAACTAAATAATGGAAAATAAAAAGTCTACATACAGCACTTAACAAATCAATGAAATATTTTTATCGATTCCATCGCACTAAATATTTTTATTTAAAAAGTCATTTCGAATATTCCAGAGTTTTTAGGAGCATGAATTGATAGACCAAGTACATTTTATATATATATATCAAAGGCAATATAACTTTTTTTAAATATTTGAAGAAAAATAGATGTTGCAACAATGCAAGGACAAAACGAGTCCATAACTAATTGATATCGTGTTAATTTAATCAGTCTAAGCAAATACTTATGACCCATTCAACACAGTGTTTAATTCCTTAAAACAATTTCAAATTGCAAATATATAGGGTTGATTAGTTCCAGCAACAACTTGCATGAAATTTTTTCAATTGCTACGTATTGTCCTCATGTTATTATTTAAATATATAAGCTTCGTTAGCAAACCGTGTCTGATTCAAGAAAATAGATTTTCATGAAGTTAAGGTCTCATAATATTCACACGAAGACTTAGACCATAAAGTCACTAGGAATATATAAATCTTTATTGATATATAATTATAGATGCAAGACAAATTACACATCTTTTAGAAAAATTTAATAAATCATCGATACAATTTATTATTGAGATGTCACTTATAAAAATAAGTTGATATAATATTACAGTCATCGAAAATATTAAATTGCCAACTTAGCTTGAGAGTCAGTAAAAAAAATGTAAGAGGCAATGAATGTGCCACGTGGACATGAGGCAGATATTTGCCACTTTCATACATTTTTTGTTCCTAATTGCTTGTCTATTTTTGAATGGACACATTTATTAATAAAATAATTATTGACATGGTGAGTTTATCATTTTACCTCTATTAATTATGAAGTGGATGAATTAAAAACTTGAGATTTTCAAAAAGTTTTACATTTTTTAAAGTAATTAATTGAGGATATAATACGTAAAAAAAAAATTATTTTTTTTATTAATCAAAATAGACAAATAATTAGGAATAATTAAAAAAAATGAACAAGTAATTAGAAATGAAAAGCGAAAGAGACTGTTTAACCTAAGCAAAAAACAGTATTGCTATTAATGGTCATTTTCAGTAGCAGTGAATTCAACTTTTAACTTGATTTCAAAGGTTGAATGAGACTGCTTCTCATAAAAATAACGTGAATAAAACGGATTTGGCGTGTATTACAACAATGTCGCACCAACATTATATTACAACAATAATAATATAATCAATGTATGCGGACCTAATTTATACCTTGAAAACTGAACGTCTGTTTCGATAGGCCCACACAACTAAAAGATTAATTTACCGCAGAGTTAATGATATTGTTTTGATCAAATTTAATATAGATTTTAACAGTTCTTTTCCAGAGTCGTATGCAGGAGGGGTTCACGTGAACCCATGCTCTCCTCCCAAAATCATATACAGTGGTGTTATATTTTTTAACTTTTGTTAAATATAAATATATGAACCCACAATCGAAATATCATATAATGTGACGATGATTAGGTACACCTCTCAGTGAGGTTAAAAATTTGACTTTGTATCTATCTTGTTTTGTTTTTCATTCTATAATTTGGTAACATCTCTCTAAGTAATTATTGATAGCACTTTTGGTATTTAATTAATTAAGCATTTCAATTTTGGAACTATAATTTAAAATGTTATCTGTTTTCAATGATAAGAACCTAAATGTCAAATCAATTAGATCCACCTTTCATAATAGTGCACATATTATTTCGAAATCATAGATATGCCTCTATTCTTTTCTATTGCAATAATAATAATAAAAAAAATAATAATAACAACAACAACAACGATAATAATAATAATAACGATAACGAAAACAATAATGATAACGATAACAATAGCAATAACAATAGCAATAGCAATAGCAATAGCAATAATAATTATTATGACCCATTTTGTCATGTTCTGTTTTAAGCTACCAAACGAAAATAGCGCAAATTTTGTAGTAGTAGTATGCAGCAAGTGGAGAGGGAGAAAAGAATCGTGGGTTTCACGTGAAAATACTTGTATTCATTTTTATTTACATTAAATCATATGTTATAAGAAATTTACTAATTAAATGCACAGTTTCTTTAATTTACATGTCGCCTTAGACCCATTTCTTTTTCTTAGTTCCAATTTGATCTAATGATGATGAATGATATTTATTTATTCTTTTAATAAACGTATATAATTTAGTATGACTATAATTATTATTAAAAATAATTATTTTTTCACTAAAAAATATTTAGTAATTATTTTCACGGATATTTTAATTGAATTTTAGGAGAAAAGAAAAATCAGTACTACTGTTTTCATGTGAAAAAATTGGAAAGTTTCTCATTGTTTTAAGTATAAATCTATTTTTATCATGCATTTTTCTAATGAGATGGTTCAATAAAAAATAAATGGAGGAATCATATTTTATATCACAAATTTCTCATTAATTTGAAGTAGATTTTTTTTTTTTTAATTTAATAGAGTATGGACGTATGTAGAGATTCATAATTAGGTGAGTTAATGCATAAAATGAAGAAACACTTAATCAGCATTATTAAGATTCGTTGTCTCTTCAAACAATATTAAATCATTAATCATGAGTTAATTGCATTTTTATGGTCATTGTCAAGTTGTTCAATAAATTCTAAAACTGACCTGTGCAATGTCTCAATGATTTTCTTCTTGCTAGACATTTCTATTACTTTTCTTATACATATAAATCTACATAATATTGTTAAATAAAAATAGTTTGGTGGCTAAAATTTTCACCACAATAATAATAATAATAATAATAATAATAATAATAATAATAATAATAATAATAATAATAATAATAATAATAATAAATATAATAATAATAATAATAATATTTATTATTATTATTATTATTATTATTATTATTATTATTATTATTATTATTATTATTATTATTATTACTATTATTATTATTCATTCATGTTTATTTTTGTGGAATATGATAACCCCGCCTCTTTGGTTATACTTTTACTTAAATTGTAAAACTACTACTTGTAACATGGGTTGTGGTGGAGTCATAATTACTCATTCATCCTTGATCAGAGATTTTAGATTATAGTCTTCTTAAGTATGAAGTTGCATTTGTTAGAGAGCACTTTACCCCAATATGAAACTTTTCAGCACAATTACCGAATGAACCAAAAAAAATAAAATTGGATTCATGCTTATTATTCATGTGATTATAATATTATCAAGATTCTGCCTTATATTTCCAACAAATATATGACTATATATATATATATAACAAAAATATAATTATAATTTAATATTCTTAGTTGGATTTGGCCTTGTTTGGTGGTTGCTTCGACGCGGTGGGCAGATCACGATTCACATACACCTATTTTATTTTTAATTCACTATATATACCTAATTTATTGCAGCATTTGTGAGGAGAAAAGTGTTCTTGTCATATCCCCATAGGCCATATTTCAAACTTTTAAACATAAATAATATAACCACAAGTAGGAGTGCCTCGTGTCTCACTTAGGTTCTCAAATTAATCATAATTTTTTTTAATTATGCTAATTAATTCTTATTTTAAGTACTTTAATATGAGTATCATAGTATATTAGGTCTAATATTAAAAAGGGTCAATAGGCGTTTTTCGGTGAAGAAGGACCAGGTCTAGGCTTAACTGTTATTGACGAAAACGAGTCACCTAAATTAATGTTTGGTCGTGAACTCTGAATTTTTAATTATTATTTTTCACTTTAAAAATAACAACTATATTTTTCACTTTAAAAATAACAACTATTGACATAACCTGATTAATTGAACCAAACCAAAAAAAGAGAAAAACCAAACCAAACCAAATTTATTTTGGTTCGGATTGGGTTACATTTCTTCAAAACCAAAAACTGAAAAATCCAAACCAAAAAATCGAATGCACACCCCCTAATGGTAGCCAGGAATATTTATCTAATTAGGTAGTTTTTCAATTATTATTTTTTTGGGCAAGTGTCAAATTTGGTTTAAAATATTGGAAAAATTACTTTGATTGGTGTCTTTTAATAAATAATTATTAATTTTAGTGATACTTTTTATTTGTTATCATTAATAGCAATACATAGCATACTATGATAAATCTATAATATGTATTAAAAGTGAATTATGTATGCAATATATATGTACTATAATTGTTTTAAAATATATTATGCTTGTTTGGTAAGACATTAACACATTGTATTAAAATGTGTGATAAATGTATTATCCATCAATAAAACTTGTATTATATGTGTTTTATAAACTATTCTCTGTAATATGTATTAAACTGTATTATAAATCTATTAAAAGTGATCAAGTGAAAAAAAATTTGTTGTTGCTATAAATGATAAATATTTTCTTAATATGGTATATTTATGTAAGTTTCCCAAAAATATATTAGACTTGTTGGCCCAAAATAGTCCAAGAGCTATCAATTTTTTCAAAAAGAAAAAAATCTCCAACTCCAGTGAAATCTCCAGTCGAAAGCTACCCTATCACACCATAAATTATACTCCCCCTTTCTTATCTTTAATAAATAAATAAATAAAAAATCATTGGCCCAATCTATAAAAAGACACGAAATTGCATAAGCATAAATACCCATTATATAAGAAGTTGTTGCATAGGTTTCACGCATACCAAACATAACTGTTTAGTGTATATATGCACTTTTTAAACAATGTATAACACCATATACAAACCGGATATACAAAAACGCTCGAGATACACTAATGATACATTAGGTATACACTTGCAAACACAATATAATTGTATTTATAAATTACATATATTGTATAATATAGTTGTATATGCAATTTCATGATCGACATAATTATATATATATATATATATATAAGTTTTATATATATATATAAGTTTTATGCACTATATAACAATATATATCTAATTTTTAAAAAGCATGTTTTTATACATGATACAATTGTATATCTAAATTTTATACACTCATATATAACTTTTATACACTAAATATACAGTTTTATGTGAAATGACACTTGCATCGTTCAGCCACCATTAATACCTTAACTCACTTCCAATAAGAATAAAAAGAACAGCCAATTTTTTTTATGCTAAATATTATTAACCAGACAATTATCAAAAGTTCGGCTAAATTTTACTTTTATTTATTTTCCAGAAGTTATACCTATGTTAACCCCAAATATATTTTGGGCCATTCAAAAAGTTGCCATTTAACACACGTAGGGCTTGAGAAAAGCCCCCAACCTAATACTACTCCCTTTGTTTTTAACAGTTTGTCCCATTTGATTTAACGCGGAGTTTTAAGAAAGAAAAACTTTTTGAATCTTGTGGTCTTATACTAAGATTAATCCAAAATTTCCTTGTGGTCTTTAACATGTTACGTGGGAAGTTGAAATTAAAGAATTGTCAAAACATGAAAAATAAAATTCCTTTTAGACTAATTTAAGAAAAAAAATAGGACAAAGAAATTGAAACGGAGAGAGTAACTCGTTTTCACATTGGACGGAGAAAATCTAGGAAGAAATGTAAAATTACTAAAGAGCTAGTTTCTCTTGAAACTTTGCATTTTTATGAAATGGGCTTCCATTCTAATTTAAGTGAAGTCTTGGCAGCCCAAATGGTAAGCTTTTGATCCATCATCTGAAATTTTCTCAATAATAAATACATAATATAAGTTATAAGTTAGTTACATCATAAAAAAATTCATACTTATTAATAAGCATCACTACAAAAGAATGAAGTAGTAGCAACATTATGTTAATTAAAATATAACTATTAGTAGTAGCCAGTGGGTCTAGCAAAAGAAATTCTTAAAATTCCTTTTGTCAAGGTAACAACATTAGCCTATAAAAATATGACTCGCCAATCCATTAAGTTTTGATGGGTCATTAGTCAGCTTATTTTAGTTTAATTTATTTTCGTTTATCTAACAATTGGGTTGATATATAGCCAAATTAACTTCATAGAGACCTTGTCAAAAGAATTCTATTTTTTTTAAATGATATGTAATTTATAGTCATAATACAATAACATACTCAGTGAAATCCATTACATGAGGTCTGGCGGAGAGTAAAGTGTAAGCAAACATTACCTCTAGTCTCTAGATTATGACATTAGTCCAAGTAATTTTTGCACGGTTCAAAATCTGTTTAGCACAATCTATTTTAACTTCCACAAATTCAGTTCAACATGTCAATTTGACAACCCTAGATTTGATAGCCACGAAGCAACATAGAGAGACCTCAAATGAGCAAACATGTTTTGGTTAAAGTTGGCATTAATCCAAAAATATATACTCTTTGCATCTCAATTTATGTAATATTGTTTGATTTGGCATGAAAATTAAGAAAAAAAAACATTTAAAATTTATGTTAAACAAATCATATATATTTGTGTATCTATAAATAATCTCATTAAAGATCAAATGAACATTTCAAAAGTTAAATTGTTAATTGAATATAAAAACGTCTCTTTTTTTTAATTGATTAAAAAAAAGACATGTCACATAATTTGAGACGGGGGAAATTGTATTTATGACAACTCCAATGTTTTACTTTTATGCTTTTCGAAATTTTATGCAATTGTTGTATTTGACATATTCTAATATATTCTCTGATTAAAAGCATGTTTGGCATTGCTGTTGAGAGGCTAAAAGTGTTTTATTTTTAGAAAAAAAAATACTTTTTTGATAAATCAAGTGTTTGGCAAATCCTCAAAAGTGCTTTTAAATAGAAACAAAAGCAAATTTTATGTGGTTGGAAAGAAGCTAAAAATTTATGCTTCTTAAAAAAGGCAGAAGCAGAAATTATTTTTTTGAAGACTTAAATATCCCTTACATATTTATCAATATGTCTCTTATCAATTAATTAACATATTTAATAAGTTTTGTTAAGTTTCATTCAAGAATTTTATTTTTTATTTTTATATGATAAAATTTTTATTTTATTTATGTTTATATATTATTATTTATATTTTATATATTATTTTACATATTATTAGAAATAGGTAATAATAATATTTTGCAGGATTAAAAAAAGAGAAAAAAGTAACAATTAAAGATTCCTGCCCTTCCATAAAAAGTAACAAATAAGAAAATAGTTTATCTCTAGAAAATAATCTTAAAATCATATTGATACTTGCTCTTTCGTAGTTTGACTTTCAAAAGCACTTTTTAAAAAATGGTAGTCAAACACAAATTGTTTATCAAAAGCAATTTGCAAATGAATTTGCCATACACAAATTATTATTTTGAAAAGCACTTTTCAGAAAAACTATTTTAAAAAGCACTTCTAGAAATAAGCAACTTTTAACAGTAATGTCAAACAGGCTCTAAATAACTCCAGTTTTAAGCGAATCGAATCAATATAATTTCTTTTATTTTAGGGAGACAAGTTTTCCCCGTCAAAATTTTCTGTAAAAGGAAAACGTAAAAGGAGTAGTTTTTCAAAACAATAGACACTTTAATAATTTATTTTATTAAATTTCTCAATAGGGTTGGTGGGAGTAGGATGCTATTTTAGTCTAACTTACACCACACAACTTAACTACCGTTTGGAAAATTTGATCATTTTGTTTCCAATGGAGCTAGCAAATTAGCGGTTCTAGAATTAATTGACACGTTAAAGAATATAAAATAAATAAGAATATATTAATTAAATTATTTTTCTTATTATATACATAGAGTAATATTTTCTTAAAAGAAAATGTATAAACTAAATGGCATGGGAACATAGGGAGTACTTGCGTATATATAGCAGAATTTTGCGATAATTATTTAGCGATAATAATATAAGTCTTACTATATCAAAATGCAATGTTATTGATTCAATTGCCGCTAGAAGTTTTTGCGACAATAAATATGTTGTTTTATTAAATGTATCTTTTATTGTAGCGTAGAAGCTAATGTCAAATTTCTTAATTGTATTCTAATCAATGACTTCTTCTCTTTATCATAATTGTAATTGTGTAATCTATATATTGTTCTATAAATACAAAATTACACTAGATCTAAGCGTACGTTACTATGGAATTTTTTTCACATAACAAATAAATTTACCATCTTTCCAAATTAGAATATGGTTAGAGAGAATAATATAGAACTCTTTGAGACACTGTTTAATATAATGAACTATGGAATAACATGACCTGTCTAATGCAACAAATTTCAAACACCTACTAAGTAGCTAGACTAGTTATTAATGTATCCCATCCTATAGATTACGAACCGTAAAAACTTATTTACACCTACGTACCGCGATATATATAAGATATACGTCATGTATATACGTATTTTAAAACTTAATCATAGTTATATAATACACATTTTAGATTTACTTTATTAATTGTTAACGTTAATTGTTTAATTAGATGATGTGCATACCTTCTACGAGTTACCTAAGTATTTACCAAAATTATTATGTGTCTCATAAAGCAGGCAATATAATGGCTATATAATCATCAATATGTCATGTTATTATCCTTAGTTAGTTGTTTCCCAGTTGGTTGATTTTTTTTGCTTTTTTGTCTTCCACATGGTTAAATCATATAGAGAATGACTTTTTAAGGCAATTGAACCAAATCAATGGCTTATTAATGTTGACCTTTGTTAATTGTTGCTTTAATTAAGGAAGGTAGATGAAAAATAACAACCAAAAAAAAAAAAAAAGTGGAAAAGAGACAGTAGACTTTGATTTAGTACTGCTTCAAAAAAAGTGGTTCAAACTTACTTTCTCAACCATGTTTTTTGACACAGTGGCGTAGTCACATGTAGTGATAACGATTGGTCATTCAAATATTCTGTATCTAAAAAATTGTAGTATTGTGTAATAATACGAAATATACAGATCAAAAATATCTTTTTAGATGCATATATTAAATTTTGAATATGCTTAGTAAAATTCTTAACTTTGTTACTATCTCGATACCTTGGTGGTCGAAATAGAGTTTATTCCAATAGGTGGTGGGAAAATTGAACAACCCCATTTGTACTTATCTTTTCCTTTACATTTTACCTTTTTCTTTTTCTACTTTCTTTTTGTGCTCTAATTACCTAAGTTGCAAATATAATGCATAAGTTATAAATTCATTCAAATTTAAATTGAATTGAATTAAATGGACAATTCGATTCATTAAGATTTTATTGTGTGTGATTTTTTGTAAGAATCGGACTTTAAAGGTTTAATATATCTAGTCTCACCTGCATGTAAGAGATTGTTTTCACCGTTCAAATATCAATTAATATGCTGACTACGACAAGACTTTATAAATTATTGCGAGAAAAATCAAATTTTGAAATAATAATAATCAAATCTGGATAGCCCTTGCTTTGCCCTAGTACTAATCTTGACTGTTACTATAATAATATATCTCTTTGTCAGTTTTCTCGTTATTACACAAAACTGTATTTCTTGGAACAATCAAGCTTTTGGCCATGTCTATTTGAAAGATCATTATGTTTTGCTAAGGTGTCACTAGGAGGGAATTTTTTTTTTTTCTATACGCTGCTCCCGGACTTAAATTATTTATCATAATTTTTAATAATGGTTACATCAAATTATTTATCCTTAATAATAATTGTCAAAAATGATGATAAATAATTTGAAACGGATAAAATATTAAACTATATATTAGTAAGACGAGGCGTGCAAAAACATGTGACAATGAACTTTTTTTTGTGTGTTGGGAAAGTAACCTATTAACCATAACGTAACATGATTGTCGTATTTGATACTGAGCCTACATAGTAATAGAATATGCTTCAAACATTTTATGTTTCTCTTGTCTCCATAAAATTTGAACTTCCTTTTTGGTCAAAGTTAATTTCCAATTTTTATTCATTCTTCCTTTTGCTTTTCTTTTTTCATCCAATCTTTATTTTTTTTTATTTACTCCCTAATATTTCTCCATTTTGTGTCTTGGAAATTGGAAGTTGTTATGACCTTAACAGTAAAAAGATTCCTATTCTATTTGAACAGAATTTAGTTAGAATTGTATTTTATCTATGTTATTTTATCTTTTTAAATATTTTTACTCTTTTAACTTTAATGTCTTTTAACTAAAAAATAAAAAAAAGATCAATTTATTTTAAAATAAAAAATATATTATGATTTTTTAAAATTTCTGGCCAAATTCTAGTTAAATTTTCTGGCCATATAGCATTACTCATACTCCAATTTGTATCTAAGGGTGTGTTTGGTATGAAGGAAAACATTTTTCGGAAAATATTTTTCAATTTTCTCATATTTGGTTGGGTAAAATGTTTTCCAAATCAACTCATTTTCCTCAAATTCAAGGAAAATTACTTCCCTTCAAAACTTAAGGAAAACATTTTCCAAAACTTTCCTCCAACTTCAAATTACAATTTTTTTGTTGAAAAAATCAATTTTTTTTGTTGAAAAAATAAATTTAAAGCTTATTTTTAAAAAAAAATTTTCAACTTCAATTTTTTTTTTTACCCACCCTCACCCAGACCCCCCTCCCGCCAGCCCCCACCCCCACCCCCCAAAAAAATTTAGTTTGTTTTTAAAAAATATTTTTAATTTCAAATATTTATTTTTTTACCCCATCTCACCCCTACCCTCTGGTCCCACCCCCAAAAAAAATTTAAGTTTATTTTTAAAAAATATTTTCAATTTCAATTCAAAAATTATTTTTTACTCTCTAGTAAAAAAAAGATATATTTTTCAAAAATAATTTTCATTCATAAATCAAATACTAAAAATTCTTTTTCGGAAAATATTTTCTACTCACCAACCAAAATGAGAAAATAAGTCAAAAATCTACTTATTTTTCAGGTAAACATTTTCCATGGAAAACATTTTCCTTTATACCCAACACACCCTAAGTTTAAATATTTTCACACATCTAGCAAATTTCAAAAGAATTTCAAACGTTGTCTCGAGCTAGGATTCTAAACTAATTTTACATACTGTATACCTAAAGTTATTTCAAACATTTTCCTTTTGATTAAATTAATATATACAACAATTAAAATTCAACCACTTATGTTTTCCGGGTTTAAAATTCAACCACTCAATGCTGAAGAATTAAACTTAAGCAACTACAAAAGTAAATTCGATGCACGGCAGTTTTCACATGCCTTAAATAGAATTTAAGAGTAGGAATTCAATTGTTTCACCCCTTCATTCGGTCAATTAATAATTATCATTTTAGAAAGCTATTCTTTTGTGTCTGGTTAGCAGACGCCATTGAGAATTATACATTTTTCACCCACCAACCAAACGTCGAAAAGCATTTTCTACGACTTTTTTTTTACATAAGAAAAATAACTTTCTTAATACCTAACACATCCAAGGATTTATTCTATTGGTTGGCCAGGTCAACATTGGAATATTAAAAACAGTAAGTACTTTAATTTGATGTTGCATGCATGGTGGTCCACTAATTTACAATAACTAGCCTTACTGACAAGTCAGTTTGCTACATTGCTTGGCATAATTCAAAGGGCTCCCTTTTGTATGGAGTTGAAATGAAATAATGCACATAATACTTGATAATGGCCTCTTGTGCCTCCTCAGATTTGCACCCTTTTATAGAATTCAATTTTTGTAGTTGAACTTGTCCCAACATTTCCTTACAACAATTTATTATAGAAATCATCTATAGTTATTTAAAATTTATTTTACACTGTCAGCATATATAAGTTGATTAATCATCTTTTTTATTTAACAAAAAGATTGTGATTAGTTTATCGATCTAGGCTGCCTAATATAACAATAACATTGTGTGAGATAGACAAATAGAGACACAAAATTCAAAAATAAGTACATATATTGATGTATTATATATCAACACTTCTTAGCTTGCCTCTCTCTAGAACCAACAATAACTGAAAGCCCAACGGCTGAGAATAACAGGCCGAGGTTGTATTTGACAATCAAGTCAAAAAAACTTAAAAAGTAAAAATAAAAATAAAGGGAGTGAAAAAGATATTAAAAGCCCAACCCTAAACTTCTTGTCCCTTACTTTTTCACCCTCACTACATGGTTTTTTCTTCAAATTACATCCTTTTTCTTTTTCAAAACCAAATTTTAGTAGAATAAAACCAAGTTAAATAATTAATTCCTTTTTTTTTTCGTGTAATAATAATAATAATCAGCAACGAGAACCCTTTTTACAGTTGAGCGCGCCAGAACTAGACACAAGGTTGCCTACTAATGAAGACGGCCTTGCACTCAAACTCGAAGCTTTAGCATAACTTGATGAACTAGCTCCGGCTCCTGACCGCGTAAAAAATGCACCATTCAACATTAGGTCCCCGTCAGTCCTCCAATTCCAATTCTTCCATTCACTCTCCGGTGCATCCTCGTGCTTTGTAACCTATACATATATATAATAAAATTACTCGTTAAGTACTTATTGTCAGACTAAATAGAAAAATGTACCACGTAAATTAGAAAGAAGTGAAACGACTAACTAACCTCTTTGCTGAACCTGATATCAGGGGCAAGAAATCTGTTCCCTTGACTATTGATAGTGGGATCAGCACTTCCACCAATAGCATACATTTCCCAATGTGTGTAGTCATTGTTCACCACATGGAAGTAACCATGTCTACATCTGCATTTATTCCAAACAATTCATTATATTCTTTAACTACTGAAATTAAAATTATCAGTATACAAAAGTTAAACTTGGGATTTATTTCCTCATACCTTGGCATTCTTTGGACAAGGCCTTCACCAAAATGATTAAAAGCAATAGTGACTTGCATGTTTTTATCTTGAGTATATGAATCACTATGTCCCAAGAGCATAACTTTATCATGATGTGTCATGTAATTATTTGAAATAGTAATTGCTGTAGACCCCATAATTGCATCAATCAGGCCGTCCATACAGTTAGACAAAGAACAATGATCTACCCAAACATGGCTCCCACCAAATATCGACACTCCATCACCATCAGAAATAGTTCTCCACCCGTAATGCGATGGACTGCTCCGCACCATAGCATTTCCACCTTGTTTACAATCATGTATATGAATTCCGTGTATAATAATATTCGTTACGTACTGTATTGTTATACACGGACCACCAGCTATGTGTACGCTAGCGCCCCTTCCGTCAATAGTTTTGAACGAATTCATAATTAACTCCTCTTTTAATTGTATAACCATGTCCCTTGCGAAAATAATCCACAAGGGCTCAGTCTGAATGACTGCGTGCCGGAGAGTCCCCGGCTTTGGCGTGACGGCATTGTCGTCACCCGAATCGGTCACCACGTAGATTTTACCGTCTCTACCACCAATAGCGTTTTTCCCAAATCCAATTGCGCAGTCAGCTAGCCGCTGGCGGTTTTTCTCCCAATTTGGATCACAACGCCAGCAATCGTCGATTGGATTTCCGGTACCACACGATAAATAACCTAAATTCCTCCTCGAGCCATTTATGCTCCTGCATTATAATAATGTACCACATGAATACTATAGGCAAAAAGTGCGCTAGCAAGTTTTTTTTGTTTTCATATGAACTCTTTGCCCCTACCTGACTATGTCCCTGTTCAACATATGGAATTAATGTGAAAGAAACAAAATGTACGTACCTATGTACTTCATCGACAACTTGTTGAGGATTAGAGGAGGCAAGGAGGGACGGAAGAAGGAGAAGAAAAGAAGTGAGGAATAGTAGAGAAACAGAGGAAGTGCCCATTTTGTCTGTTGTTTGTCTTATTAATGAAGCTTAAAAACAGAGGAAAAACAGAGGATTTGGGTTGAGAAGAAAATAGAGGGAAAGAGAGGAGTTTATAAAGAGGGAAAAAGGGGAGAAATTAGCGTAATTAAACAAAAGGGATGGGTCCCTTGTTCCTTCGTGATTACATGTTTTACGGAGATTCCTCTCTTACCTAGACTATGGTAGTTTTTGTCTGTTAAAGTAACAATATCTACCTCTTGTTAGCATATGATTACTACTCTAGTATATGTCCAATAATTAAACGTATTAAGTTATTTACATCATCAACCAAATAAACGTATTTAGATAAGAATTACTCTCTTCGTATCATTTTATGTGAGGTAGTTTGACTCGGAATAAAGTTTAAGAAATAAATGAAGACTTTTAAAACTTGTAGTCTAAAATCAATGATAGAAATTTGTGTTGCTATAAATCACTTCATTAAGGGTAAAATAGATATTTTAAAATTAAATTATTATTTTAATATAGAAATATGTCATTCTTTTTTTAACTGTCGAAAAAAAAGTTACTCACATACCTAGAGGCAATACCACATGTTGTTGGTATATGATTGGTAGTCTAGTAAATGTCAATTAAACGTATTTGAATTATATCCATCGTCAACCAAATATGTTTTAAGTTATATACGTTGTTGATTTAAATTTTTTCTACTATTAAATCACCCAAGAAATATCTACGACAAAAGACTCGTAATTTTAGAAATTAGATACTTATCCTATACTTACTATAATAGATAAATATAACATATATATTATAATCTATGAGACTTGTAATTTTGGAAAGATATTTATTTGATGCTACAATAAAATAGATAAATATAACTCATATTTGTGAATATATATAGATTAAGATAATTTATTTGTTATAAGTTATAACCTATAATTAATGATGTGAATATTTATAATATACTACGGGTATGTAGCTTAAAAATCTCAAAAGAAAAGTATTTTTTCTTTACATGTCATGTTCAAATTACTTCTAATTTTTTCTAAATCTTGACGTTCATTCCTTAATAATTTTCAAATTATTTATACAAAATTAGTCCACGTTAGAAGTACAATGAGAATTTTTAAAATATATAAATATTCTTTTAATAAAACCTCTATAAATTAGTACTCGATAAATTAATAATCTCTCTAAAGTAATATTTTCCTTCGGTCCCAACTTGGGCCAATGGAAAAAATCACCAATTTCGATAAGATAATAAGATAATATATTTTCAGAAGACCCCTGTATAAATATATGGTCCCATTAATATCATAAATTAATATTTCTTTAAAAGTACAAATATATCTAAGACAATTTAGTGAAATATGATTCTATTGTATTCTGTTATTTCTTAAAATTTAAATCTAGTTGAAACTCATCTCTAACTTTTCTTATTGCATCCAAGAGCTCCGATGTTGTCTTTTCGAACTATACCATAAAATTGTGAAGAGTTCTAGATGCGATAAGTGTTTCCTTACTCGTAACTGGTTCCAAAGGTATAATATCATCTTCAACTTCATCATCAACATTGTTGTTTCCGATGGTATCCACAATTTTTTCTAAACTCTGGACCTCTGAACATGTATTACTTTCACCCGGATAATCCAACAGGTTATTAACATCCATTTTATTGTGGTAATTGAGATCATTAAGCATGACCTCAAGTTTATGAATGACGTTTTCACAAGTGGGTTCATTCAAATTCTATGAGATTGCATCCCCCGAAAGAAATTTACCGTATCGAAAATAATTTGCTATTGTCTCTTGCTGAACATTTGTTGTCCAAGTAGGGATTGCAAAATTGATAGCATCCAAAACATTAATCTTCGTTGGATCAGTTTGTCCCATTTCATAGCCTTCTAATAGCTTACGATAAAATCTATTACAATAATACATCTTGAAAGCTCTTATTATCCAAGCATCACAAGGTTGAATTTTGGATGTCATGTTGGGTGGCAAGAAAAACAATTCAATATTTTGTAGTCCTTCAATATTTCTATTATGGGCTGGACAATTATTTACCATAAGCAAAACTCGTTTACCATGCATTTTGAGGTCAAACTAACAAATATATTCATCAAAAAGCACACTTGTCATCCATGCTCTTTTGTTTGCACGATAGTAACAATTTAATAAATATGATACATAAATTAGTAAGATACAATGATTTTAATGTATTCGTTGTACTTTATGTATAATATTCGTTTATGTGAAATCAATAAATATGGTACATCAATTAGTAGATACAATGATTTTGATATAATCAAAATTAACCTTCATTAAATCTCAAACCATTATTTAAATTAATAAATAATAATTTATCGATTAAACAATATCTCTATAAAATAATAAAATTTCATAATCCCACCTATATTAATTTATAGAGGTTTTACTGCATATAGCGTTGAACTAAAAATTTATTAATATCGGCTATTGCAATAATATCATTTCCTTATAACAAAAAACAAATTTAAAAGAAAGAAAATTAGTTCACCATAACCCATAATATAAGCTCATTACCCGCATGCAAGATACTATATATTATAAATATCAAAAAAATAAAAATGATTTGTAATTTCTATGTCATGGAATAATGTGTAGAAATAATTAAGGGCTGCATGCATAATCTAAGAGATAACTGTCCATTATTATAATATAATATTCCAACAGCTGCATTTTATAAGATAACTATATGTCGATACATGCGTACTCAACTTTTGTTAATGATAGATTGTATCGTATTCCTCAAGGTAAGAATTAAGAAAAATAAAGTTAAATCAAATATAACCATCTCAATTTATGTGACACATTTTAATTTTCGAGAGTCAAACAATTTAAGTTTTATTGGGATTTTGCGCATGAATTTATATTTGCAAACTATGTAAAAAGTATTATAAGTCATAATAATTGACAATCCAAAATATTTAAAAAGTGTGTGAAAAATTTACTATAAAAAATAGATTAGTTTGAACTCAAAATTTGAAATGTATCATATAAATTAAAACGGAGGAAGTATTTATTACCAGACAATAACATAGTCATTTATATTCCTTTTTATAAATTGTCTAAATTTGTAATTAAGAAAAAGTTGATTTCTATGGACCAAATAAAAATGTATTGCACATTCTTTTGGCTTGTTTTTTTAATTACTACTTTTTGGAAAAAATGGACCAGCACTGGATAGCAAAATGTCACCGACCCTAATAATGTCACTCTGTGATTAGTTGCATAAATTGCGTTTTCCATTTAATTTTGGATGGGAACCCCTTCTTTCCGGGAGGATCTAAGTGGGAGAGAGGGTGTTCACTAGAACTCCCTCAAAAAAATTACATTATACATTTAGTGTATATCTTTTTTTTCATGTGTATATTTAAATTTTGAATGCCTTAAATATAAAATTAGAGACAAACTCAGTTATTTAGTAGTTCAAAATTCACATTGACGTTTCAAGTTCATATCCTAAGAACTATATTTTTATTTTTTAAACTCCTTAATGAAAATTCTGCATCCGTCATTATTTGCCTTATTAATTTTCTTTGGTTATGATCTATTTAATTCGTTCAAACTTCAAAGTTTGAAATTAATTTTTTATTGAGATGTTATTGTCCGTTATTAAAACATTAAGATAGGTGGTTGAATCCTTTAATATTGAAAAAAGGAGAAATGATTAGTGAATGGCATGTTATGCGTCCACGCACATATGAAAGTATTATAATGATTATTTTCCCAAAGGTAATTAAACCAGGCCAACTTAGTCTAGCAATATTTATTTATAAAAAATGATTTGGCATCACGCATATAAAGTTACTAGATTTGCATGGGACCCTATTCATTTGTCTTCATTTACCCTTTATTTACAAGCAATCCAATGCATTATTTTGCTTTTCACTTTTCTGTCTCCATTTTTTCTTTACTCCTATTGTTGTAGTGGGGTAACTGTATTTAAACTTCCAAATAAAAGACTATAACTGTCAAAAATACTTTTTTTTTTTTTATATATATATATGTATATTTAATTTCTTATATTATATTAGGAGATATTATAGTGAAAAAAAAAAAAACAAGGGATGAATTGACGAATTGCTCCTCCGTTTTTATTGGTTAGAAAAAATTTACTCCTAGTCAATGTTTACATGCATTAAAATGATTAATTGTGTTTGATCCATTCTTTAAGGGTTAATAAGTATTATATGACAAAAAATTTTTGGTGGTCAGAGTTACCTGATATCTATTGTTGGTAGGTATCTCGTAAGATAGGTCGAGGTGTGCAAAAGCTGGCCCAGACGTATTATATGACCATTGTGAAATTTTAATTTCTCTTCTTTACGCTACAAAGTTTTTATGACTTTGAGTTAGGTTAGTAAGTATTAAAATCTACCTACTCAATTTTGTGGATATTAAAAATTCCATTGGCAAGTTTGAATTTTGAAAATCCACAACATATCCTATTCATTTCCATTTATTATTTAATTTAGTTCAAACTTTTATGAAATAAATCCCCACCTCATTCGTGTAAAAGAGGAAAAAGAAAAAAGACCCCCTACACCCCCCCCCCCAAACACCTCATTTAAAAGAGACTTTTTATGTCTCATCACGACAAAGTGCGAGCTAGCTTAGTTATTGTTAGTGAAAAAATTATAATTAAACTCACTTAAAAGTCTTATCCATTCTCACTATTCATTAAATCATATAGAAAAAGACATGTTATAAGATCATACATATAGCAAACACTATAGCACATGCTTTTGGTCTATAAATCAAAGTTGAATGGTCCCAACAATATATAGTAAGCTACACAACAAATGAAATTTTCTTCCTCAATTCCCTCAAATATTTCTTGGCCGCAAACTTCGCCGTGACTTCACAAACCAATAATATTATGATAAAACATTTATTCAAAAGGGAAATATGTGAAAAATCCACTAACGCTGACACCGTAAATCGAAAGCCGCCACTCGTCAACATGACAAACACTACACATGGCCATGGACCTCTAAATGAATGGCTAAATGAAAATGAAACAAAGTGATAGTAACATATACATTCACTCAAGCGGTATAGGGATATTGTTTTGTCTAAAAATTTTATTTATAGTCTGTTCGGTCAAGTTTCTAAAAAGATATAATCTTTATTGTAGAAAAGTGAGGTATTTGATCAAGCTTTTATTATGAAAAGGAAAAAGATAAAAAATGCCCTTAAATTATGTGAAAGAAACAAATATGTCCTCCGTTTATAGTTTGCCTCAAAAATGCTTTTACCGTCAATACTTTGGTTCAAAAATGCCCTTAAACTATGCGAAAGGAACAACAATATCCTCTGTTTGTAGTTTGGTCCAAAAATGACCTTTCCGTCAATACTTTGATCCAAAAATGCCCTTGTGAACCAAAATATTGACGATAAAGATATTTTTGAACCAAACTCTAAACGGAGAATATTTTTATTACTCACATTGTTTAAGGGCATTTTTTGACCCTTTTCCCTTAAAAAGGACGTTTTTAAGTAGTAGTTGCAGGTGATTACTCACTTCGTGTAATAATAAAATGAAATGGTCTTGGAATATAACTTTTTAGTATCCTCTATCTCTTGTTTGGGACAACTTAATTCATGATTAATAATTAGTACTGGATTACGTTATTTTTACTTTTGAATGGAATAATAATCCTGGGATAACCTAGGATAAAACAGGTAAGATAATAAAAACAGCCCCTTCAAACCTTCTTTATATATTACTTTTCACACGTTTTACACTTATGGAGGGTATTTTTGTAAGCAAATATTTTTTTTTAGAAATGATGCAATAAATATTAATTTTAATACAACAAACCAAGCATTCACTAAGAAATACTATCAGAATAGCTAATCTCATTATAACTAATCCTAACATAACTAACTAATTTGTCTTCAAACCAAATGACCCCTAATTGTATAAAAGTGTTTTTTCCCAAAGTACAATGAGAATTTTGACCAAACATAAATCATTGTTCTATTATTAACAAAACTGATTTTTTTTAAAAAAATATTAACTAGTCAACCACAAATTGTTTTTCTCATAAAAAACAGTTCAAAAATTACTTTTCAAAATAAAGAATTTTTTGGTATATGACCAAATAGGCTAATAAACATATATATATAAAGCAAAATGAAAATATTTTGTATAAAAATAACTTTATTTGTTATTATATTAATTCATTTACTTTTTTAAATATTGACATTCTTTTAAAAAAAAAAAATCTACGTACGACACTAATCCTCACATGTGAGCTATCATACTTTTGATTCCTCAAAAAGCACCGGATTCTGATTCTTCTTCTTTGGCTGGATTGGGACGAATATCAGCCTTAGATTAAAGGATATAAAAGGGATACAGTACTATCATCAAATGGATTGTGAGTACCATAGAAGGATATGATGCAGTGGATGAAGTTGTTTCTTTCTTAATTAAAGGTTTCGAGTTCGAGTCATGAGTATAAACAATTCTTGATAGAGAGCGCTTCGCCCAAATAGGGTCCTATCCGATGCGAATCCAAATTAGTCGATTCCAATGCAGGTACTAACATCGAATGAAAAAAAATATGGATTGTGAGTGAAAATGTGGATTCTACTTTAGGGGAATCCTTTGGGACAAAACTAACGTGAAGGTCATTTTTATTCTGTTTGGTAGGGTTTCAAATGAATGGCATAGCCATGTTAGTCTTTTAGGTCTATAAGTTGCCTTGTTGGGTTGGTGTGATAGATAGGGTAGTGACATTTGTTGATTGTTACTTCATAACTTCCTCTTTTTCTCCTTTGAATTCTTTGATGTAATACTTATCTTGGTTAGATGCCACAAATTTGCACATGCGAGTGGGCACGCTATTCGTATTACAAACTGATCGAAAATCTAACTCAATCTCAAAAATTAATTTATGAAAATAGTATGAGACAATTGATCAACACCATCGTGCCCACCTCCAAACATTAACAATTGAAGCATATTATATAACATAATATGAGGTTCAACATTGTATAACATAGTAATGGGGATGGATTTGACTTAAGTTTGAAATAGTAATTCAGTCACTCATTTATTAACTTAGTAAGTATATTTTGACTTATTTATTCAGTTCATCAAAAAGTTGGGTGATATTCTTTTAAAGAATTTTCGAACGATTTTTTTCTATATAATTATAACATGAAAGTATCAAATAATTAAATAAATTATAAGAAAACAAATAAAAATAATAAAACTTGAAAGAGTTGGGTCGGTTGGGTTGTGGCTCATTGATTAGACCATCACTCATCAGAATACTATTTTTCTCAATTAGTTTTTGTTTCTTGTACTTTTATTATTTTTTTCGTTGGATTTTTTTTGTTGATAGTGTTATAGTGACTCGCCGCTTATTTATTTAGCTCAACTCATATTGACCTATAAAAATTTAGTTCGACCAGTTGTTTAACGGTCGTAATCTGGCCTAACTCGTACACTTATTTTTCAATATGCATTTTGTCTTGTGATAGTAATTCAACAAAAAATCACAGCCCCCTGATTTCCTCCACTTTTACGGGAGAAAAAGTCAGAATCTTTCACCTCAAGTTATTAGATGTAATTAATTGTCTTTTTCCACGATTAATTCCACAAAATTGTGCACATTAAAAATTATTATATCTATTAGAGAGAAAAAAAGAATTATATAGACTGAACATGATGTTGCATGTCACGGACAAAAAGAAAGAGAATATATATATGCATTTTATCAAAGACAAATTAAGAAACCAAATGAAAAATGAACAAGTGGTTAATTATACATTGCCTTCTTCTTCTTCTTCTTCTTTTTGTCATTTTTTTGCTAATTTTAACAATGAAGGTATGAAAAATAGATGCCTAAAAATTAAAATATAAAGATAGATGTTGTCTATATATACTTGCTTATAATGGGAATGAGGATGTGTTAGTAGTCACACATCATGGATAAGATGGAAATTTGTCTTTCTTGTATTTTGTTTGGCAATTCTCATAGAAGATTTATTTTCTTTATTATGATATTAAGGTTAAGCCCGAGATAGAAATTTGTCTTCTTGTATTTTATTTGGCAATTCTCATTCAAAATTAAATTTCTTTATTATGATATCAAAGTTAAGTCTGAGATGGAAATTTGTCTTTTTGTATTTTATTTGACAGCTCTCATTCAAGATTTATTTATTTTATTATGATATTAAGGTTAAGCCCATATAGATTTTTGTTTCACCGATATTACTTATCTAGTTTCTAATTTAGGAATCAAATTAGGCCTAGAGTTTATTTTATAAATCTTGATATCAAAGTCAAGCTCAATCAATTATGATTTCACATTGAGCCCTCCTTTTTATTTGTGTAGCTACTAGCTAGAGTTTTCAGGCAAGAGCGTTTTGGGAGTGTTAGTAGTCTACACCGGTGGGAGAAATGATAAGTTGTCTCCTTGTATGATTTTGAATAGTTCTCATTTTCAATTTTGAACTAGGTTTTGAGGTTGCAATTATGTCTAGTTTGTTTATCATGAAATAAGGGTTAAGACCATTTGATTCCTATTTTACTCGATGTTGGCCCCATATTGTCTTGTCCAACTAATTTTTTGTGTGGGGTTAATTTTAAAGTTTTTTTTCTTTTCATATTGTTCTGTCAAAATCAGGGTTAACCAATTCTTGTTTCACACAGGCCCCATATTATCTTTATCTAGTTCTAGTTATCAAGCCTAGATGTGTCGAGAGCGTTAGTAGTTCTACATCGAATTGTCTTTTTTTGAGTAAGTTTTTGAGATTGAGTTACGCTCAAATTCAGTTTTTATCAATTGGTTGTAGTCCTAGTGTGTCATGAAGGTAGACTAAATTTTCCAAATCTAATTTCCAAGAAGTAATGATTCATTGCTGGAAATATATTTGGTGGAATCATGGGATGCTTTTCAAAAATCTTAATGGAATGTATTTAATTCCTCTAAGCCCATGTGCTTGACACAGTTAGCTTAAAATTAATTAAATGTGCAAGTGGAGAAACTTGGTCTAGAGATTATAGCTCCATTATTTGATATAGCCTTTTCTTGTTATTATATAGTATTTCATAACCAAAAGCCAAAGTCCTACTAATAGATTTTTAATTCATTTGCCTTTTTCCTCTATATCTTGTTTCTGTTTATGGACCCATAATAGTAATACAAATTAAATAATGAAAATGAAAAGATTGTTTCTATCATTTTGTGATAGCTAGCTACATGTTTTAAAAATTAATCTGACGGCCGATTCACAAAATCTAATTAAAATTTGTTAATTTTTGTTTGGACATACAGTATTGTTTTGCTAGTTATATGTCGTTAAATGATTGGGTGAAACGTTTTTTTTTACGAGACAGTTTACTTTGATGTTCCTCTACTCACACTACAGTAAAGTAGAGCAACAACGACATTTATTTAGTGACATTTGAAATAAATATCAGAAAATAAAAAATAATTCAAAGAGTCTCTTAACTTATATCCAATTCGTTTTTATGAAATAAAAAGACATGCTCCATGGAAAAGAAGAAGTATTTTCTTTATTTTTAGTCCTAGTCGTTAATTAATGCGGAAAATTTCCGTTCATTCAACATTCATAATAGTGTATTTTTATAATATAGGCTATAGTTTATATAGGAGAAATATCAGTTAATGCGCTAACGAACTAATTAACATCCTTTATAGGTGTAATCCACCCGATAGATACATATTTTCAAGAGGTAAGGAGAAAGATGTACATAAAATTAATTTTACCCTAACTATATTACTCAACTATGAAAGGACAAAATTAAATCATTTTGGGCCTTTTTGGAAGGACTCCCTGGTAATTATATTTGGTGTAATTGGGTGTAATTACATTGTCTGTCCTGTTTGGTTGGACATGTAATTACTTGGTCAACAGATAATTGGTGTAGTTGGCAGGGGGTAATTACACTCTCCAATTCTGGCTGTGAATTGCTGGTAATTACATGGTGTAATTACCAGCTGATTACTTTTTTTTTAATTTCTATTTTTTATTGTTTTGTGTTTTAAATTTTTTACTTCTATTATTTTAAGTTCTTTTTTTTATTATTATTCTAAAAATTTCTAAAAGTTTATTTTATATTTTATATTATTATATTTCATTTTCTTCTCGTTCTCGACCTTACTTAATGTGATTCTATGCAATTTTTTCATATTATCTATTTCTTTATGCCATGCTTATTTTCTCATTAGCATAATTCTATTAGTATTTTAATTTTTAAATTAAAATAGAATTTATTGTTAAGTAAGGTTATAGACTTATGTTTTCTTTTAAAAAAAAAATAATAATCATATTTATGTATGCTATGTTGAAATTTGCGATCAGAGTTTTATATTAAATTTTTTGTTTTGAATTTATAACTTATATTATATTTTTAGTTTTATTTGCTTTAGTAATATTGAACTCACACTGCAAATCATTTTTTAATCAGACTTGACAGATTATCAAACATGCATTTCACGATGTTAGTAGAAACTTAATACTTTTAGTTTTTATGATCAATTCAATTGAAATATATTAATTTGAAAAAATATAAATCAATTATTTTTTCATAAAATTAGTTAAGAACATATGTTTATTAATGAATATATTTTCAAAAATAATATATATCTTAAGTATTTAATTTAAGATCATTTATATAGTTTTTTATTTGTCTAGTATAAATTTTAAATAATTAATTCTTATTTTTAAAATTTAATATAATATTATAATTACAATCGTGCATCCAAACAAAACATGTATAATTATACTGTGATATCCAAACAGGACATGTGTAATTACAGTGTAATTACACAAGTGACAACCAAACAAATCAGTGTAATTACTAGATTGTGTAATTACTAGGCTGGTAATTACTACCCTAGTAATTACACCAATTTTCATTACCAAGTGGCTTTCCAAACAGACCTTGTATATTTGAAGGATAAATTTGGACATTTTCACTCTTATCAATAAAAAATCAAGTGATATCAAACAATGGCCAGCATTCTTCTTTTTAACCCTTGAAGTATATGAGTAAGAGAAATTATGTATCAATAAGGATTTTAATGAAATGGTATATTTTTTTATATTTAATTTTTGAATAAGAAATCGCCTTTATTATAAAGTATTTTACTTCAAATATGAGATTTTTTGGGATAAAATTAGACTAAACCAAACTTTAGCGTGGATAATCGGTTTGAAGAAAAGAGAAAGAGAATTTATAGGGCATACTAGCCCCTAATTGGATGCATGTCTCATTGTACTTTGAGTTACTTTTCTAGAGTAATTAAGGGGTAGACGACAGTAATATAATGACATGATTTCAAAATCTTTTTTCCACTAAGAGCAAAAAAAAAAAAAAAACAGTGCTGTTAAGAGAGCTCAAAAGTCAAATTTGTTGTGCTGTAAAAGAGCTCAGTGTTAGAAGATAGCCTAAGCACCATTAACCATGGTTGAAAAGATTTTTTCATCGTGAATCAGTAAGAAAATTATGAGAAATGCATTATGGAAAATAGATTTTCACTGAATAGTGAAATTTTTTCTATTTTTTTCCATATGATAAATAAACTATTTTTCTTTGTTGCACCAATTCAAGAAATAACCATTGAATATTTTTCAGTGAAAAGATAGTATTAATTTTTTAGTAGTGTTTTGTAATATTTTTGCTTTTTGATGTAAGATGATGAGCCTAGGCCAGACCACTCTTTCCACTACTTAGCCAAGCTTCGCGCGGTTACGTAAAGAATTAAAATAAAGTTTTATACTGATACAATTAATTTACTTTAATAAATTATAAAAGATAAGCTATGAAAAATCAATTAAATATATCTATATTTTGTACCAATTGTCATTCCAAGTTATCTATAAGGTACATACTCTTTAATTGAAATTATTAATTTTTTACATTAATATTTTTTTAATTCTGACTTCTTTCTCCTCTTTCATCACTATTTACTTTCCAGTATGCTCCTGTTCACCAACCTAAAGAATTATCATATCAAAATCACTAAAAAATAAAATTAAATTAAAATTAGAAAACAAAATAAGGTAAGAAAGAAAATACATTTAAAAATACACAAAAAAAAAAAAAAAGAACAAAAAAGAGGATTAGCTATGCAGGAAAAATTGAAAAAAATGGCATACACAAATTCCTAATTCTTCTAGTTTTGCTTAGCTTATATGCAAAAATATTAAAGATTATATTTCATATTCAAATAAATACTACTACATTCAATATATAAATTTCTAAGAAAGAAGAGTCATTGTAATTAAGAGGATTAAGAATGTGATTTTGATATTTTTGACATTTGTTCATTATGACACAAAATAATGAATATTAATCATAAAAAATGATAAGACAATCAGAAATAAAGTTATTGAGACATTTATTTTTATAATAAGTTCAATAATAAGTAGGATGAAAAAGAAAAAAAAAATTACCAAAGTAAAGAGAGAAAATACCACACTATTCTAGTCCAACAATTATTATATAGATAGATAGACTTTTAAGATTCACCATTTTTTCCCAGAAAAATCTACACATTATTTTAGAAGAAGAAGAAGTTAACATTTACTCTATATAAAAAAGAATTATATATGTAACACTCCATACTTTATCAGACAATATTGTTCTTGGAGAATACATACCTTATATTTCAAAAATAACTAATTGAAATTGTTAAAAATAAGCAACAATTAGTGTATCTTTATATATTCTAATCATTCAAACTAATCTGATCATCTCTCTTGATGAAACTTCCACCGCCACTAAATTTCTTCTTCATTTTGCCAAACTTGTACAAAACTAATCTGACACTGTCATAAAAAAATGTCTTCACCTTGATGGCCTCGTGCTTGGCTACTATGACACAAAAAGAACTTATGTAAAACATATCTATGATCTTCATGAACATGGTGGCCATGCATATTTCCACATCACCTTTTCCATGTTCTCTCTTTTAGTAGTTATTAAATACATGATCAATGAAGAAAAAGCAAACAAAAGAGAAAAAATATATATTAATAAAAAAGAAGGAAATCATGAAAATGAATATCAAACAACTCCATAGATAATTGTTATTTATAGATTATTTGAGTCATAAGAATTAGATAGAAGGAAATTGAGAAGACATGTTATTTAAGTGGAGAATGCAAAAAGATGGAGGTTTTTTGTAACCCATGAATTATAATTGAATATAACAAATATAATAAATTTTAAAATTATTAAACAAATAATTAATGCAAAAAATGAAAGAAGAAAATTCAAAAAATAAATAAATAGTTTTCTAGTCCATAGAGAGGTGTCATATCACTTTTTTTTATCTAGCTTTATATATATATATGATATGATTTTCCAAAAAATATTTTCATTTTAAATGGTGTTGAAAATTGGGTTTGATGCACTTGAGCAGTTAAGCTCAGGGTCTCCCGTAAAAAACTTCTCTATCTCCATGGATAGTGGTAAATTCTGCGTATATTCTACCCTTTCCAAATTCTACTTAGTAAAATTTCACTGAATATATTATTGTCATTGTACTTGCTTTTCTTGATGAGGCTAAAAGTTAAGTACCAGTCCTCAAGGAGGACACTAATCACTAATGTGACTAGACTATTTTGATTATTGGTCTCCCATACTCTTATGCATTAAGCCCTCATCAAGAACTGGCCCATTTAAACTTGGGCTTTGAACTGCAGTTCATACTGAGCCTGTAACAAAGGAAGGCGTTTGTAAAAGAATTATTGGGCTTGAACTTTGGGCTAATGCTTTTGAAATCGACCCGACCCATAATTATATTTACTCAGTGAGTCATGTATTAATTATATATATATATATATATGTTAAACAAAATCTGAAAAAATATAAAAACATTGTTCAAATCTAAGCTATTGAATTTTGCTTAGCTCATAGACTGTAATTACAATGATGGTGTCGAACCTACCAACGACTAATTGTTTGTTGATAGACAATACATCAGAGAAAGCAAAGAAGGAGGCAGAATGGAGACGATACATCGTCAATGTAAATTTGAAGCTAAAATTAAAAGGCAAAACTTTGCCTTTTATGTTCAACGGTTATGCCATTGTCTTTTTTCACTTTTGTTTTCCTAGTACATATATAGTTGGTACTATAGTTAAAAACTATAATAAAATTATGTTGGACTACATAGATGCATCATGCATGTTTGTTTTGATGAGTAGTGTACAATTGGTTCATACTTAACGTTTTCTTCATTATTGGTAATCATAATAGTACTCATTCACCACCAACCATAGTACATACCATAATAAAAGAGCACTTACACATTTTAATAGATTGTCATGATAGGAATGAATAAAAAACTTTATTTTTTTTAATTAAAGATATCGGATTTGATCTTTGGAAATAAACATGTTTGATATGAAGTGATTTGAAATCAGGTTGATTTGATATTGAAATTTTATTGAAAAATACGATTTGAATTTCTCAAATTGTTTTTTTTTTTTCGGTTACATGCTTCTTTTATAAATGATTTGAAGTTCGCTGAATTAATAGATTACATATTTTAATATTTTATTTAATGAATAAATATTTATGATTATATGTTATTATTAATTTTTAAATATGCATAATTTTACAAATATTCACTAGTCCAATAAATCTACAATAATAATACTAACTATTCTTAGATAAAATGCACAGCACAAGGTTTTACGTAGTTTTTCTTAAAGAAAAAAATCTAAATTTATGAGTCAAGTTTTATATTTAAAAACATTTGAAATCCTACATTTTAGAAAATTTGAGATTTAATATTATGATTTGAAATTGAAGTTGAAATTTTGTGTAGAACTCATAAACAAAACACAGATTTGAAATCAAACGCTCAAATTCCTCATAAGGAATGTTTTTCTCTCTAATAAATTATACGACTAATCAACAACATACATGTGAAATTACACAAGTGAGGTAAGAAGATAGTAGAACGTACAAAAATAGTATTGTTACCTCATAAAAGTAGAAAGACTGTTAAATAGAATATAACTCACATTTATATAAAAATCAACATTAACGAATATCGAACACTGATGATGAAAAGACATCAAAGGGTGAGCTAGATAAATACAGCGCAATGAAAGCACCTTTGTCATTAAAATCTCATCAACCGCTGAATTAGTGTAATTCGAATTGTCACACTCCACAGGCCGCCCAAAATTAATTTCATCTACATTAATGTTATTAGTATATGGTATACTCTATGAGTCTATGTTGTAATGTCTTTTTCATTCTATTTTTCAGTTGGCATTTACAGTACGTTCAAACTCCACTGTAAATATGTTGAGTCACGTTATGTAAAATCAATTGATTCATTTTGTATTAAATGCTATACTTGTTATTTTCTACTTATAATTACTTCATCCGTCCTACGATAATTATTTACTATATTATTTTGATATATCCAATAATATTTGTTCGCTTTATAAAATTAAGGAATAATTTTACATTTAATTCCTAATTTATTCTTATCATTAATTATAGTAATTTTCATATTATATTTTTTAAAATATTATATTTATTATATTCAAAGGTTATATAGTAAAATTATTCTTTTGTTTATAATTTTTTAAGAAGGGTGCAAGTGGACAACTATTGGACACTAGAGGGAGTAATACTTCTAACATCATGTACGGCTAATACTTATTTTAAACTGATAGATTCTATTCAATTAATGTAGAGAAAATGGTCTAAAACCCCCCAATCTTTACCCGAAATTCCAACCACACACTCTAATTTTACGGGTGCCTTATCACCCCCCTAAACTGTTTAAAACTAAATTATTTTAATAAAATTTCCACCTGTCAAATGCGTGCATTTCACTTATCAACATAAAATGTGGTTGTGACTTTTTAGGTGTGTAGTTATTTCAATTTTTAATAGTTTAGGGGGTGATAATTTAGTTTTAAACAGTTTAAGGGGGTGATAGGACACCCGTGAAGTTAGAGTATGTAGTTGGGATTTCGGGTATAGATTGGGGGGGTTTTAGACCATTTTCTCATTAATGTAATTTAATTTTAGGCACAAATTACTTTTAATAATTTCTAAAATATCCTATTAGATTAGGTATGTCACATCTTTTGCAAGTGATTTTCAAACCAGAAAAATTTTCGAGTATAATATTGACAGTTAGTATTCTAACCTAATTGATAAATTGATAATCAATTAATCAATATTTTAGGAGTAACATATTTAAACATTAATAATGAATACGGTTGAATCAAATCTATATATACCCAACTAATAAAATTTGAATCGAATGGATCTATACGCAGCAATATCCATCTCCTACTTGACATCTTTGTGAATAAGAAAACCAAAAAAAAAAAAAAATGGAAAAAGCAGGACGATTCCCGAGGCTACTCTAGGAGGGTTAAGACTTTAAATCTCAAGTCAGAAATACTTTGAAAAAATAACATCATGGACAGAGAAACCAACAAAAAGGCATTAAAAAAATATAGTCAAAAAATATCTATACTTAAATTTTAAAAATATAGTAGAGTGGGGTGATAAAAATATTTTAAATTTTACTTTTTTACAGAAATAATTATTTTTTCAAAAAACAAAATTGGATAGTAGTACTTTAATCTTTAGTTTTTAACTAATATTAATAGTTTATTTAATTTTTATCAAGGTGAAATATTTTATTCGTGTGTAATGATTGTGGCAAAGTTTTTGCAAATAAAAGAGTGTATTATACACCACTGATGTATGTTTTCTCAACTAATAAGTGACATTTTATGTATGAAACAAAAAAAATGAATAGCTTAGGTGTGTGATTGACACTTATCTATTTAATTAAAATGAATAGCTTAGGTGTCTCTTGCACTTTCGCTTTTTTGTTCCTTTAATTAGAGGGATTCGAAATATATATATTTATTTATTTATTTATTTATTTTTTTCATAAGATACAAAATCATGACTTCAATCGTGAAAACTTATTTATAAAAAAAAATAGTGCAACACCTTCAAAAATTGAAATTGCATATTCAAATAGAATTCTAATTTCATTTATAATTTTAAATTACAATTTCATATTATATGTCCAAACGTTCTCTTAAACTTCCATCTTCTTCGTGTCTCAACTTATTTTTGTAAAATTGATTTATTGTCATATTACTATAATCTTTTACAACCCGTTTGGTTATAGATTGCCCAAGTAAAATTTGGGAAAAGTTTTGGTAAATAGTCTTTGTTTGTGCAACTTGTCACTATTTGACAAATATTTTTGGCAAATAACCCAAACTCTCAATACTAGGAAAAAATAATATTTGGGCGAAATCTCATTATTTTGGGAGCTTTTAAAATTCAAATTCTACCAAACTTTTATCTTTTACAAAACATCTTTTATAGTAGTTGGTTGCATTATATTACATAATTTTTTACATGAACACCAAAACAATGATGAAATAGTCGATGAATATGAAAGTGATGATAATATGATTGTTGATGAAAATGATGAATAATCGATTTTTGAAAACAAAGTCGTCTGCTTCGTCAATTTCACAATATATGGAATGATGCTTGTTGCACTCACTCCAAACTACCGCATTACACCAGTGTCATAAATACTACTTATTATTTGTTGCAACGAAAATCTAATAGACTTGTTGTGGAAGTAATGATAGTTTATAAAACTTATGGATATAAATCATATTTTTTTTTAAATGAAATATATTTCCCAAATACTATGACCAAACACATGGTAAAGTTCATTCAAATTTTTACCCTAATAATATTTAGAAATCTATGACCTAACACTAGCTTAATAACATATTTAGAAATCTATGACCTAATGCTAGCTTAATAACATACTCTCTAGACCAATATAAATGAATTATTAAAAGTGTGATACATTTTTTAAAAAGATACTAATCAAAGGATATTTTGTCAATATTATTCTTTTGATCCTTTTCAAAATAAATATAGACATTATTTGAGACTAAAAGTAGTTAAAAATCTTATTATAAAAAAAGATAGTTTAGTGTTAAAATAACATCATTGTTCTAAAAAAAAAAAAAAAAAAGTGGAAACAACAAAAGTAAAACATCAATTCATTAAAATATGATATCCTGCAAATAAATATTTACTACAAAAGTGAATCCTATCTAGCTAGCCCTATATATATACTAAGCATTCAAAAATTATTTTGTTTTAGGCTGGGTAAGCTTTTGGCAGTAAAGCAAGTCTACAGTATATATATCATTACAGTAAGGTTATAGGTTCAATTTCATGGTTCAATTTTTTTAAATCTAAAATCAGAATCCAACTAATTGTATCTATTTGTGAAATCAAGAAATCAAAAAGTGCACTTAAATCTTTAATTAGGATGTAAATGTAAACTACTGCAGGCAAATTTATGTTGATATTTTTTAAAAGGGTAATGCTAAATGACCAAAAAATTTGGTCAGAAAATTTAAAAATCTGTAATATCTTTTTTATTTTAAAATAAACTATTTTTTTTTCATTTTTAGTTAAAAGGTACTAAAGTTAAAAATGTAAAATGTTCAAAAAGGTAAAAATACCATTCTGGCCAAATTTTGCCCAAAGATTTTTTTCCTTATTTAAATTTATAATTGATTTTAAAAAGAATAACATCTTTTTTTTTTTTTAATTTTAGTAACATTATTTTTACTCTCTCCATTTACTTCTACTTGTCACTTATTCTTAAAATAAAATTTCATTTTCACCTGTCACTTTTAATATATCAAGAAAAAATAATAATTTTTTTCATATTTTACCCTCAACATTAAATACTTATTTTCAAAATCATTTTTCAAAATATCATTTAATAGGAGATAGTTTGATAAGATATTAATTTCATTAATTATTTTGTTAATGGACGTACCAAGTCAAATGTAACACATAAAAATAAACGGAAAGACTACTTTATTTTTTCCCCATAATAAATCATTAATTTACAAAACAATCATTTAATTTTGAACTCTATTTTCAATCAAACTATGCATAAACCAAGAGGAAGGGATTAACCAATAACACACCTAACAAAGTGCACTTTAATTTGGATATAAATTATCCCATTATTGACGTTTTAAATATTGAGTACTTCTAGTTCCAAAGAGTTAAAGACGAATAATCTCAAATTATTTGTCGTACTAGTATTTGTGTTTTACATAACCCTATAAAATACTATCTTCGTTTACTTTTAATTGTCATAGTTTTCTATTTTAAAGTCAAACTAAAAATTTTTGACTAACATTATACAATGTATTTTTTCATCATATTGATATGCAGAAAGTTGTAATTTATAGTATTTATAGTTTTTGAATATCTAAATTTTTTGTTTAAAATATCAAATTAATGTAATATAATTTAACTTTAAAAATTAGTTGAATTGTCTTCCGAAAAGAAACATAACAAATAAAAGTAGACGAAAGAAGTATTTGTTAGGTGAGTTTTTTAAAACTATCTTTACTCTTATACATGTATTAAGATATATTCCCTTTCATTATTGTTGACTTGTCACAATTTTCTCTTCAAGAATCTAATGCCGTAGGTTTTGTCAAATATTTTAAAATGTATTTATTTATCATATTAATGGAAAAATTATAATTTATAGTACTTTTTGCATAGTTTGTAAATAGTTAATTTTTTAATTTAAAATTTAAAATAAATATAATATAACTTAGATTTAAAAGTCAATCAAACAAACTCTCGAAAACATAATATGACAACTAAAATCACCCCGAAGGAGTATTTATCTTTATTAATTAAGTTGTTTGTAATCTTCAAAAACAATAATTACAACTATTAATAATGATACAAATAATTAATTTCCCATAAATTATAATTTACAATTCATAAATAAAATTTAAATAGTACAATGCCCTTTTTAATTAATATTTTTAAATAGACAAATAAAATTAAACGATTAAGTTGGAGAGATGAGTAAAACAAAAAAACGTTGCCCCACGCAGCATCTACAGAAATACTAGCAACAGCTTTCAGCCACCATGCCCCAAACTAACTGAAACCGTCAGAAAGTAAAATTCCCAAAGTACCCTTTCAGCACCTTCTTTCTCTGCAAAAACTCAAAACACACACTGCACTGCAAGTAACAGTAGAATTTCTGAAAAATTATTTGACATGCCACTCTACACTCTTTCCTCTGCTCTATTCAATGTGATGGCGTGTTTTATCATCTTCACCCCTATACATTAACTACATTTACTACTTTGCCACTCACCTCCTTATTCCTACAACAAGTAGTTATAGTAAGTTGTTTTTCTGGGCTTCAATGAGTCAAATCTCGTGAACTTCGATGTGCATTTTGCTAAGTATTTTTTTTTTGCTTCTTCTTTAATCTACATGTTTTCTGTGTTTTCATGTGTCTGTTTTCTTTCAAATTTTGTCCTTTTTTGGGTTTTTCTAATGTGAAAAAAGTATTTTACTAATTTAATTTGAACTGAAAGATTCGTGAGTATTAAAAAGTAGTATTGTTTTGGGCTGAGCGATAGAGGGTTATACTTTTCAAAGGCTATATGAGTATTTCGATGTATATGTATGGGAATGTGCTCATGTTGACTGTTGCTTCATTTTTCTGTATATAAAAAGGTAAGTTTTCTCATTTTTTTTTGTTGTTTTAGTGTTTTTAGGTGAAAATGGGAAATGGGGTTTTGAGTTTTTTTTTTTTTTTTTGAGCTCTTTGTTATAGTTGAAGGGTACTACATTTTGTGAATGTAGTTGCTGGGGTTGAGATCATACGAAAAATAATTTTTTTTGGGTATTGGAATGCATCTTTTCCCCTTTTTCGTTCTGTGTAGATGTTTGAAAGATGCGGTTTCTATCAATTTTGAATATCCTTTTAGGACTTTACACTATTGCTTACGGGAAAGTTTGATTCTTTAGTTCATTGTGAAGCAAATAGAA
Source organism: Solanum pinnatisectum (assembly GCA_035578085.1). NCBI lineage: Eukaryota > Viridiplantae > Streptophyta > Magnoliopsida > Solanales > Solanaceae > Solanum > Solanum pinnatisectum. Next base: position 45,439,920 of record CM069078.1, on the reverse strand, counting down.
AAGACTGAAGTTTTATTTTTACTTTTTTTGTTCTTGTTGAATTCTAGGTAGAAACTGCAGCATTGTTTTCTGGGCTATTTGAAAATCTTCAGTTGTATTGATAGTTTTTGAGCGATGGATGGGAGACGGCATTCAGTTGATGTTCCCATATCGAAAACGCTGGTTGCACTAAGAAGAGTGAAGTCACTTAGGGATCCAACTACGAATTCGATTAGCAAGTTCTCTGCAATTGTTGATAAGTTGAATTGGGAAACACATTCAGGTAACGCTATTACTTTAGGATTTGAGAATAGGCAAGAAGTAGGCTACAATGAGGATAGCAGTGCCCTGGGGGGAAATGTCTTTATTTTGAATGCCAACCGGGAGGAATATGCAGGGGATCAGGAACTTAACTGCAATAAGGGGAATGACAAATCGCAGTTGGGTTCGACTAGAATGGATCAGTGGAATGGGAATTTCGAAATGTCTAAACCAAATGAGAAAGAAAGAGGAAATAAATTATCAAGTAAAAGATTAGGCCATTCTTACAGGGATCAAGGAATGTCAATGACTGGTATGACACCTTCCAATGCCTGGGAGGAGGGCAATGGTTCCAGTAAAGAATCAAATGAAGGTGCAGTGCCGGCAAAAGATGTAGTTTATTATGTAACCAAAAAGAATAGCAAACATAAAAAACATAATAGATCATCTAGATCTGCAGCTGGTGATATCTTGAGTCGTGTAGGTAGTCCCTACTTTTCTGTAAGTGATGCTCCAATCGAAAGCTCAAACCATATCATTTCATTGTATGGTAATGAAGATGTTGACAATGTGGAATCTGATAATGGTGGATGTGGAATTAGCTCCTGCTGGTTAGGCACCCCCAAGTTTAGGGGATCAAGCCCTCTTACACATATGGAAGAGCGACCACTTTTGTCTGCAGGAATAGGTGAGACACTCTTACCCCTACAGAGACGAAGTTTGACACGAGACAACAATGGATTTGCTTCACATTCAGAAAGTCCTAGAAATCTAAGTCAAAAGTGCAGGCCAAAATCATTCAGTGAAATGGTTGGACAGAATGTGGTATCAAGGTCTCTGTTGAATGCCATCTCTAGTGGGCGGATAAATCCATTCTACCTGTTTCATGGTCCTCGTGGTACGGGAAAAACATGTGCATCAAGAATATTTGCAGCTGCATTAAATTGTCTTTCTCCTGATGCCGAGAAACCATGTGGCCTCTGCAGGGATTGTGTTCTCTATTTTTCAGGAAGAAGCATGGATGTTAAAGAAGTAGATTCCTTGAAAATCAATAAAATGGAGAGAGTTAGATTACTTGTCCAGAATGCAGTGACACCTCCAGTTTCATCCAAATTTAAGATTTTTATAATTGATGAGTGCCACTTGTTGCGAGAGGAAACTTGGACAAGCATTTTAAATCACTTGGATGAGCTGTCTCGGCATGTGATCTTCATAATGATCACCCCTGACCTTGATAAGCTGCCTCGTAGTGCAGTATCACGGTCCCAGAAGTATCATTTTTCCAAAATAAAAGAAGTCGATATTTCGAACAGGTTACATGAAATTTGTGAGGATGAAGGAATCGATTTTAGTCAAGATGCTTTGGATTTCATTGCTTGTAAATCAAATGGTTCACTTCGAGATGGAGAGATAATGCTTGAACAACTAAGTTTGCTTGGTAAAAGAATAACAATGCCATTAGTTTATGAGCTAGTAAGTGTTCCTTTGTGACTTCCCCGTGTTTCGTTTTCTTTATCCCCGTTTCAAAAAGTAACTAGAATTAATGTTGTCTATTCATCTTCTCTGCAGATTGGCGCCGTCTCTGATGATGAATTGCTGGAGTTGCTGCATCTGGCATTGTCTTCTGACACTTCAAATACAGTTAAAAGAGCCAGAGAGCTGATGAGATCGAGAATAGATCCTATGCAATTGGTGTCACAGTTGGCAAATCTAATAATGGACATTCTTGCTGGAAAATGTCAGAGAAGTGCTTGTGAAGTCAAAGACAGGCTATTCAGCGGACACATTTGTAAGTATAAGGTTCTATTGTTATTCGTCCTTTTGTATGTTGCTAAGTATATTTTGTGCAAATCAAATTTCTTTTTTGGATGATAACTGATTACTCCAGTGGTATCAGCTGGGATCATTGGCCACTGATGGGGTGTACTAGCTCCAAATCATCTTTAAGGTTGCGTGTGGCTTGATTAATTTAGCTTTCAGTACCTACTAAAATGGACTTTTATCTTGCAAGTGCCATATTCATTCAGTGTTAAATTAGTGTTTCCTTCCAAAATCATCCGGCAAATTGTGTGGTCATATAGACTGTTGGTGAGAAATATTTTCAAGGCGTGCTCAGGCATACATTCTATCCCAGTCTGCAAATTATAATAGTGACCGGAGTGACCAGAGTATGTACTTCTTGACTAATATCCTTTTTGGTGTACCGCGTGTGATGTAATTCTCACAAGAAGAATAACAATAACAGCGGACAACAAGAAAGATAAGAAACAATTGGCAACTAAAGGATGTATTAAATCCAATAACCTCCAATCTAGATCCTAACAAGCACCTAATTCGGATAAATAGATTGACACAAGAAAAGGAAATCAAAAGCAACCTAAAGGTATACTAAACCTAAAGACCTCAATCGATTAATCCACAATCAAGCATCGAATCTCTTACGAAGACCTCAAGGAAATTGAATCTCCAAGCTACCCCGTTTCTAAACAAAGTTCAACAAAAGCTTTACCAAGCTCTCAAGTCTCTCAAAGGAGATCCAATTCATCATTCATCAATATTCAAAATAGTCTCTCTAAAATGAATCCCTAAATGCCTATTTATAGTTTTAGGCATTATTACATAGATGGGCCCAAAAGTGACCCGAAATGGCCAATGGGCGAACTAAGTTGGGCTCGCCCAATCCTCTTGGCGACTCGCCAACTGGTCGGCGATATGCATGCTCACTTGGCTCCTCCTTGGATGGCTTGCAGTAACTTTCGGCGGTCAAGGGGTCAATGGGCGATGCGCCGAATGACTTCCATGCTCGCCGAATGGGCAGCCTTCTCTTGCAACTCATTGGGCCATTGGGCAATCCTGGAACCCTCACCAAAGGGCTTTGGCGATTCGCCGAAGTGTCCTTCAGCTCGCCGAATGGAGCACATTCTTCACTTGTTCCTCCTCGCTTTGTTAGGCCTCCCACGCTCCAAGCTATGAGCCAAGCATGGTGTTGCCCAACTGGGAGCTCCTTCAAGGTGCATATGTTCCCATGCAAGGCATGGAACTCCCTCCTCGTCATCCGTACATGCTCAACAACCTCCATCCTTGTGAACGATCCATCAATACGTTGAAGTTTGTGAATGGATAGCCTTGAGGTAATCTGTATTACATCAGCGTGCTACCTTAATACTACTCTAGGCAATTTAGCAGATGAAGTTATTGAATAAGTGTGAACGAGACAAATATCTGTTTAGTTCTATCCTTTTCCAGTATAATTCAGAATTGTAATCTTTATTTTGCTGCTTGATTCATCTTTATTTTTCCCTATAGTCTGATCATTCTTTGCTCTTTCTCATCTATACTTTATGTGATGGTGTTCTTTAATGATTTTTGTCTTGGAAGACTGTTATATCTAAAAGATTGCATTTTTATTACTCTATATCATAGCTGAAGATGAGAAACAGCAACTTAGTCATGCACTTAAAGTACTCTCTGAGACTGAAAAACAATTGAGGATGTCAAAAAATCAAACAACATGGCTGACTGCTGCGCTTCTACAATTAAGCTCAGTGGGTTCTTCAGTCGATGCCAAAGACGGAAGTTCGTGCTTGAGAACGGTATACGAACAAGGTGGGGATGACTTGCGTGACACTCTCCTAAACTTCTTGTTGTTTGCGACAAGGCTAATTTTTATGTTCATCAAGTTCATTGCAGTGGAATTTTGTTTCTGTTGTGTCAGATCCTGATGGTCATCTTTGTAGTACATCATCAACAAGTGAGAGTTTGAAGCACCGTACAAGTTGCACTTGTGAAAGCATGGAGTCTTGCAAAAGGGGAATGCAGGATGATAAAGAAACTCTGGCTTCTATATGGTATAGAGCTACTGAAATGTGCATATCCAATTCCCTTGCAAATTTTTTGAGAAGAGGGAGGTTGTCATCAATTTGTCTTAAGCAAGGTAGCAGTCCCTTGCTTTACATGCTTATTGCATCATATATATCTTTAGCTTTGCCATCTCTGAGAATACATAGCTCTCTCTTTACCTGATTACATTCTTTTCTTCAGTCTGGTGTATAACTTTAGCCACACATGTGTCCTATTTTTTTTGAATGTTGATACTTCAAATACTAAGCTTTGCAAACCACCTTTAATCTAAAGAAATTGTAATATGGGACAACTTTTGAGTTGGAACTCCATGATGATTTCCTGTTATAAAATTAAGCTAGAATTTTGTATCTAGAGATGGATCAAGTTTGTCCTTCTATCCTCCTCGTTACTCCCACTGGATACACTCTTTAAGGCACCAAATGTGCTTTCCATGGGTAATGATCCATATTACTTTCTGTTTCCATTTGTCCTTTAACAGTATATTCAAGCTTTTGACACCTTTAAACCTCACCTCCATAATCATATATTTATGTGAATCCGTTTAACCATAGATCTTGAGTCCAAGGAAAGGACAATAGAAATGTATTGAGACTAAAACATAGTATGAGTCCAACTTTTTGTTCCTCTTTGATTGTTTCTCCAACTTCATGATGTCAAAATACTTGTTACAAGCAAACAATGTCTTCTTAATCTATCGAATGTTGCCTTACACAGTTTAACTTTTCTTTCTGTCATGAATTTCTGTCATGAATATGTTCCAATCCATGGTCCAGGTTTGGCGATTGCTGAGCTGGAGTTCTACTGCCCCAAAGACATATCGAAGGCTGAGAAATTATGGAAACCCATTGCAAATGCACTTCAGCAAACACTATGTTGCAATGTGGAGATCAGAATCAATCTTGTACCCGTCTGGTTCCCCAAAAAGTATTCTAGAATGAAAAGGCTTTCTTATAGACTTTTTAATTGTTCACTTGGTAAAGCACATTCCAAGATGGAACGTATAAGTAATGCATCGGAAATCTCCGATTCTGCTTCTAAAAGAGTCATAATGGTGGATAAAGTTGTTGAAACATGTTCCTCTGAGTGTTTATCACAAAACTCTCAGATATGTTGTCATGGTAGAGAAATTATGACCATAAGAAACAGTGATGGTAATGCACTAAGCATTGGATCAGATACACCCCAGATATTATTGACAGATGGTTCCCTGCAAACACATCAGTTAGAATCTGATAGTTTGAAAGAGAGAAGTACTTGCAGATGCCAGGATTTATTTACCATAGAGTCAGAGAAAAAAACAAGCTGTTTTCCTAGAACAGTAGGACTTCTAAAGAGATCTAGGTCATCAAATGCTTCTCATATGACTTTTTCGATTACCCAGCCACAAAGCAATTTGGTTCCATCTATTCCCAGCAAGACACCTTGTCAAAGCCAAATTCCTTGCAGCAGTTTAAATAATCACTCTTCTGGGAATCTAGATATGTAAGTATCTTATATCTCAGAATAATTTTTCCCAAGATTTCTTCTTAATACAAGTTCTGTGCTATAAGCCTATTTGTGATCTTCCTTAAGAAATATATCCAGTTGTGATCTCAATTTTTGTTTAGCTTTTACATGTGTGCAACCCACAAAAAATGTTACCAAATTCATATAGTATTATAACCTAAATCTCAATATGCAATTGGTAATGGACCGGAAAAATAATGGACACCACAAGATATGGCTGGATCTTGAACTGCTAGGTGCCTTGTTGGGCAATTTGTTTTCCGAAATACTGAAGTGAAACGTCTGATTTAGTTCATGGTTGCAGAGTTCCTGTAGCAATGCCTGATTTACAAACCATTTCCGACTACCTAATCATTACATGAATTTTTCTATAACTTGAACTGCTTGTTTTTCAAGATAGCTATTTTTCACCAGTATTATGTTCTTGTTTCCCAACATTAAATATAAATATAGAATGTCTTTCTTTTGTTCAACAGCTCCAAGGAGTCAAGGTCGCGTTATTGGAGAACTGCTCTGTTACCCTTTAGGAAGGTAACTGCAGTACCTTATTATTTATCCTTCTATAGATGCAAGCTTGCACCTAATTGTGCCTTCTGAAAGGAACATATTCCCTCCCACGTACATTTTGGCTTAATCATTTTGATTCCTTTGCTATTTACATTGCTGATTGAAATCATAATTTAGTAGTATCTGTAAAATCATCATCTCCATACATCCAAAAGTTCATACTACTAACCAATAATGTTCGATAATGCAGGCTTTGCAGCTGAGACATCAGCATGAAAATCCACCTCAAGAATGGATTCTACCTTATTCTGCTGCAAATTAGCCATTGGAAATATAACATAAACAGTGAAAACAACTGATGGTGCAACATAACTTTCATCCATTTTCATGATTTAAGTAAGCATTTTTTGTTACAGTTAGCACTAACAGAAGTCCTAATCCAGAATAACTGTTTAATTAACTTTGTGTATATACAACCTGAGGATATCTTGGTCTCCTCCACTATATATGTATCAAATTTAAGCTGTGGTTTCTGTGGCCTATAAGCTAATGTCTATTTGTTTTTTCGGCTCATTTCAAGTCTTTTCTTCTATTGGGCCAAATAATTGTGGATTGAAATCCATTAGAAATATCAAATGAGTGGTCTATTTATCTTTGTTATAAATCCTTTTTTCTGTGTTATTTTTGGTTTTTCAACTAGTTACAAACTACAAGTACAACTAATTCACGTGAAGACAATATGATACCCACTTTTTAGTTGTATTATTCTTTTGGTTGAATTGTGTCACCCTTAATTAGTGGTGTTGGATTTAAGTCATGGGTATGAAAAAATCTGGTTGGAAGCGCCACACTCAAATTAGTTTGCAGTGTGCAATTTAAATTTAATTGGGGCTCCGAACACCAGATGGAAAGCCCAAAAAAAGAGAGTGCGATTTAAATTTAGTTGGGGCTCCAAACACCAGATGGAAAGCCCAAAAAAAGAGAGTATGTTTTACGTCAATTTTAAAGAGTTTCCAAATATCTAAGGGCGGCAAGCTTTTTATTTATTTATTTAATGAAATAAAAAGCATGAAGTAAAATAAAAAAATTGATATAGTGATTACATATATAGGGACCAGGTTTATACCTTGTTAGACACGGTACAACATAAGCCATTTTGTAAAAAGTTATACTCTATTATTTGTCAACTTTACTTAAAGTATTTTGTGCGAGTAATATGAGACGGAAGGAGTAAAATTATGTTGATTCAAATTAAAACTAAAGACTTTTTCATACATGGAAAGTATGATTACGTTAAATACACAAATATTAATATTTTGGATTGAATGCTTCCCATGAGATTCTCTTACTTTTTTCATTATATATTCTTCTTCTAATAAGGAAAAAACATTCCTGCCAAATGGCTTTAATGTTTAATACTAAGTTTTTTTATAATATGTATGAACTAGAGGCTAATCACATTGAACTGATAAGGAATATTATAGTTTAAAAAATATCGTCTTAGAATATAGTTTGATTATTATTTTAATAATATGTAATAAAAAAAAAAAAATTCACCTTGAAGGAATCTAGTGGCTTTTTTGATGACACCTTGGTCCCCACATTCCACACTCACTCTCTCCTTCCCCTTTAAACAGTCATGCATTTACATAAAGACAGTGACTGTTTTTCTCTCTCTAAAATTTCATCTTCTTTCATGGCTTCTTGTCGGAAAATCAAGAATTGCCGCCGGAAACCACATTCTTGATTCACATTCTTCTTTTAAAGGGACGGAACAAGTAAACAAAGGGTGTTTATAAATGGCGGTGTTTTTAAGGTTTGTTTTTTGTGTTTTATTCTTTGCTTTACTCGGATTGAGTCGTTACCGGGTTTTTTCAGAGCCTACACAGGATAAGCAAGCTCTCCTTGCTTTTTTCTCTCAGATCCGACATGCGAATCGGGTCCAATGGAATTCTTCTGCTTCTGTTTGTACTTGGTTCGGAGTTGAATGTGACCCGAATAACTCTTTTGTTTATTCACTGAGACTTCCGGCTGTTGGTCTCGTCGGAAAAATTCCTTCTAACAGTTTGGGCCGGCTGAGTCAACTTCGAGTTCTTAGTCTTCACGCCAATCGTCTATCTGGTTCAATTCCTTCGGATTTTTCTAACCTTAAGGTTCTTCGTAGTCTCTATCTTCAAAAAAATGAGTTTTCCGGCGAGTTTCCGGATAGTATTCCCGGGTTGACCCGGTTAAACAGGCTGGATCTTTCGTCGAATAACTTCACTGGTACTATCCCTTTCTCTATCAATAATCTGACCCATTTGACTGGACTTTTATTGCAGAACAATAGCTTTACTGGTACTCTTCCTAGCATTAATCCACCTGGTTTAGTGGATTTCAGTGTTTCGAATAATCAGCTAAATGGGTCAATTCCTACTGCACTTTCCAAATTTCCAGCTTCCTCTTTTGCTGGTAACATTGATTTATGTGGCGGCCCATTGCCCCCATGTACCCCATTTTTTCCTTCTCCTTCACCTTCCCCTGAAACAGAACCAAAAACCCCTCCGTCAATTAAGAAATCCAAGAAGCTTTCAACAGCTGCCATTGTTGGAATAATTATAGGTTCAATAATTGGGGTTCTCCTACTCTTGTTACTCCTTTTCTTCTGTTTAAAACGAAGAAAAAACGACACATCAAAGGTACAAAAACCTCCGGTACCATCAAGAGCTATCGGGGCAGTAACAGGGGCACCGGCTGAAGCAGGGACATCGTCGTCTAAGGACGATTTAACCGGTGGTTCAGGTGAAGGGGAAAGGAATAAACTTGTCTTCTTTGATGGGGGTGGGTATAGTTTTGATCTTGAAGATTTGTTAAGAGCTTCTGCTGAGGTTCTTGGAAAAGGGAGTGTTGGAACAAGTTATAAAGCTGTTCTTGAAGAAGGTACTACAGTTGTTGTTAAAAGGCTTAAAGATGTCGTTGTGCCCAGAAAAGAATTCGAGCAACAATTGGAAGTAATGGGGAAGATGAAACATGAAAATGTGCTACCTTTGAGAGCATTTTACTATTCAAAAGATGAAAAATTGTTGGTATCTGATTATATGCCTGCTGGAAGTTTATCGGCTCTTCTTCATGGTACGCTGCTCTTATTATTTTTAGTTAAAAGTAACTCAAACTTGTTCGTTTTAGTGTATAATTTGCTATATTACATGTTACTGCAATTCCCTGTCTGTTGTATCTAAAATTTGCTCTGAACACTTGAGTTCCATTTTTTCACCCAAGTTTTATAACTTTAATGGCAATAAAGATTGTAGCATTCAATCCTTGCTAGATTTTAGTGACCTTGTTCTGATTCTTGAAGAGTCTTTAGGGGTTAGGTGGGTTATAGGTATGAAAAAGATTGAATTTTTATTTTGTTTCTTTTTTTGGAAGAATAGATGGGGCTTCAATCTATACACGTGCAGATCATGTACACATTGTAGCCATAGTTTTACAGCCCTTCTGAACTGGCATTGCATTATTGTGTCACTCAATTATTGAAGTTTGGTACCACTTAATTTACTTCTTTAGTACATCTATTGTCAATTCAACCGCAAATTGCGCATTTTGTTTCTATAATTCCTTAAGCTACAGAACATTCTTTTTTGAGAGAAATAGAACAATGACTTTTTTAATTATGATTTACTTGAATCGAGAGCATATCGGAAACAATCTCTATCTTAATGGACACACTTGTTAGAACGTTACAATGCAACAGACCACCATGATTCCCTGCCAACATACCTTCCTTTATAAATGATGAAATGAGTTTAAAAAGGTGGAAAAAGAAGGTTTCTTTCTTGTTCAAAGATTTACATTTTATTTTGCAACATTGCTTGTGTCTATTTATCAACAAATAACCTGTATTATTGTAGTTATATATATTTTAAAATATTTATTATACATAGGGGAAATGGGGGAGGGAATAACAAAGTGTTGTGGAGTTTGGTGATATCAAATATATTAATTAAATATTAATCTTTGGTTTTCTAACCCCACAATTTTCAAATCATGATTTAATTAGTAGTAATTGCTGTAAGCCTATACAATACTTGTATACTTAAAAAGCTTATATTACTTTGGCTTTAAGCTATTTGGTGGTTATAACTGTCTGATTATTATTCATCTAATCTTGATTCTTTTGCTTTGCTTTATTCATCATTGTTTCTTGCTGTCACCCATTTTTCTTCTTTTGTTGAAATAACGTGCTGCTTTACTCTATTGTCCATTGATTCTTGCTGTCACCCATTTTCTTCTTTTTTTGGTGAAGTAAAGTGCAAAAGAAAAGCTAATAATACAATGTGTGTGTCCTCTTGAGTCTTGAGTAGTTCAACTGCTTTGAATTTGAATCCAACTTATTAATTTGCATTGACATTAGTTTGTTAACAACATAACCAGTGTAATCCTACGAGTGAGGTCTGACTTTTGAGTAGGGTAGGATGTACACAGACCTTATCCTTACCTTTGATTGTCATTGGTTTGGTTGTCTAATTAAAATGTTTACTTTTGGTTAATTCTTGTAGGTAGTAGAGGATCAGGGCGTACGCCACTTGACTGGGATAGCCGAATGAGAATAGTGTTAGGTGCAGCAAGAGGCATTGCGTACCTCCATATTTCAGGAAAAGTTGTCCATGGAAACATCAAGGCTTCGAATGTTCTCCTTAAACAAGATAACCAAGATGCATGTGTATCTGACTACGGATTGAACCCTCTTTTCTCTACCTCAGCACCAGTTAACCACCGTGTTGCAGGATATCGTGCACCTGAGGTTCTTGAAACTCGAAAAGTCACATATAAATCCGATGTGTATAGCTTTGGAGTGTTAATGTTGGAGCTCTTAACGGGGAAAGCTCCAAACCAAGCTTCACTAGGTGAAGAAGGCATTGATTTGCCTAGATGGGTCCAAAGTGTTGTAAGAGAAGAATGGACCGCGGAGGTGTTTGATGTTGAGCTAATGCGTTACCATAATGTGGAAGAAGAGATGGTACAACTACTTCAGATAGGTATGGCATGTGTTGCTACCATGCCAGACCAACGACCTGCCATGACCGAGGTGGTTAGGATGATCGAAGAAATGAATCGTGGTGATACAGATGATGGTCTTAGACAATCCTCTGACGATCCCTCTAAAGGTTCCGAAGGCCAAACACCTCAGGAGTCTAGAGGTTCACCTCATGGTGTAACACCATAAAATGAAATTAATCATAAAAATGGATGGCTTGATTTGTCAAAAATTCTCAGAAAAGCCTAAAGGAAATTGTATTAGATTCTTAGGGGGGAGCCTTTTATGTGTTTTTATTTATTTCTTTTTTTTTTTTTCTTCTTGAAATTATTATTTTGAGAAAATTTGTGGAATGATTTTTACAGATGGTTAGTTGAGAATTTGAATATTTCAGTGAAGTGATTGGGAAATTGAAATTTGACCTTGTGAGTTGTTTAAAAAAATCATGTGATTCTTTTGGTATAAAAAGCTGTTGATTTACACATCCATTATTAGTTTAATATTTGCCAACTAGCAATTCAAAAGGTTACATCTTGGAATTCTAAGAATGTTTGAGAGGTAGTACTAATAATATTTTAATATTAGATTAGGTGGATTTGGTCCGACTGCAAGGTGTTAAATCACATGGACTTTATATGACTTTTTTTAATTCTTCGATTAATTTAAATTCGTGGGGGCTTAGGGCCCTCCTAATTGAAGGTTTTATGTTACAAAAAAAGGCTAGACGCTAGTTGACAGCAGCAATTTCAAATTTGTTAGCGCACACATTTTTTAATAAGAAAATTCTAGAAATAACAAACATAATAGACATAATAAGACTTAAGCTATAATTTTGATAATTGCGCTTCGTAGTTATAATTTTGTTTGTTATTGTTAAAGAATGACAAAAGTCCCACATTGGTGGTTAATGAGATGGGTGGACTCCTTATAAGGCTTGAACAATCCTCCTCTCCCTGAGTTAGCTTTTGGGGTGAGAGTTAGGCCCAAGACCTAATTTAACAGTTATGGCGGTTGCGGTTTGTATATTTCGGCCCGTTTATATATTTCGCTTGCGAATATACAAATGGGATATTTATATATAAATTTTGTATTTATACATTTAAGAATATTTCAGAACTTTGTTTGTATATTTCAATTGCCGATATACAAATAAGGTAATTCATATGATTTTTTCATAAATCGTATACAAATAGTTAGGGTAAACATATACAAAATTCTGGATGTATACAATCAGGAATTTTCGTTTAGTTAGGGTAAGCAGGTTTAGTTAGGGTAAGCATATACAAAATTCTGGATGTATACAATCAGAATCGAATTATACAAATTTTGGTTTTATATAAATTAGGCGAATAGTAAAAAATGGGAAAATTGTAGCCGTAAATTATAATCTTCTTAAACTGTAACTATAATACCTAATATAGGCTAAATATTTGTTGTTCAGCATAATTTTCCCTTTGAGGAATTTTGATTTGACATAAAAATAAAAATGAATAAACATAAACAAAAGGTACCAAAATATTTATATAGTAAAATAAAACTATTCTTTTTTAATCTCTAAAAAGAAGAAGCTGACTGACTGGTGAATGATTGCTTCTATTTTCTTTTGGTAGATACAAGGATGACGCAAGCTTTAGCAATTAATATCGTCATCTAAGTGTAGAAATTTAGACAAAATACAAAGACGACTTTTTAAATATATACTATAGTATTCCTTTGATTCAATAAAATATTTATATTAATTATTTTATTTTTAAAAAACCGTAAAATCTAAAGTGCACAAAATAAAATTGAATGAGGGATTAACTTAGATATGTGAATGTGAACTCACTTGTAACTGTTGGACACTTTGAACAAAAGTGCTTTGTTATCGACACACAATGTTCATGACGCAATTCACGTGTTATCGACACACAATGTTCTTCTTCCCACCATTAACCCTTGTTCCTTTTATAAAAAAAATCATGATTTTCTCTCAAAAATAAGTAGGGTTTAGTTGTTTATGTTCATTTCTACTTCAAATCTTGAATTTAGGGTTTGCAATTTGTTCTAATTTCTTATTTAGGTCTCTAATTTGAATTTTGAATTTTCTCGAAATTCATCAAAAATGGCAAATGAAAATTTGAATAAGCTTTGTATGGATGACTTAGACCCAATGTTCAACGCTGTAGTGAGATACAAACATGAAATTTTGCTGAATTTGCAAACTTCTTGGTCGAAATTAAATCTAGGAAGAAGATTTTGGTCTTGTCCATGCTATGGTGTATGCATTTTTCCTTGTATTCTTGCTACATAGCAAAATCCTTCAATCATCACCAGAAATGCATATGCAAATGGAGAAGAAGATGAAAAGGAGAAAGGATGATTTTTGGGTCTTTTACGTTTTAGGAGGAAAATGGGGGAAAAATAGGAATTGGGAGTTGAAGAGGTGGGGGACCTGGCTCGTGCAATCACGTTGGACTATGTATTTGGTTTATGTGTTGAGGTCAGCGTTTAAGTGTGTAGAAAATAGAGAAATATGAAGTTCAGGGGATAATAGGACACCCATGAAGTTGGAGTGTGTAGTTGAGATTTCGGGTATAGGTTGGTGGGGGGTTTTAGACCATTTTTTCTAAAGTAAAATATATAGAATGTCTCAAAATGTTATTTATTTTTAAGATCGTAAATATGTCAGGTCAAATATTAGAAATAAAAATTACTAAAATTTGTTTTTTATAGTATTTTAAACTAATTAAAAAGAAAAGTGACAGAAAGAAATGAGGGAGAATATATTTTCTTTCCTGCCCTTGCCTTTTCTTTTCTCCAGTGTTTTCTCCTGTTTTTTTTTTTTTTTTTTTTTTAATTACTCCAAAATACTGTAGATACCCATCTTTAAGTTTGAAGCATTGTCAAAAGAGATAATGTATTTTATTTGAAGTTGAGACAAACAATATTTTCAAACTTTTCTAATTTTTAAAGAGTTTGAATACTTAAGAAGCAAGCATAAAATAAAACATTCACTTTGTTTTGCTTTTTTTCATCTTATACTTTCTCCTATTATAGCATCTCAAAGCAGAAATTGCACTCAAAACAAAAAAGATAAATTCAATTTTCCTACTTCCCATTTTCTTTCACTTGAATTTAAATTGACTGTTTGTCCAAAAAATATAGTCCCGTCCCGTCAATTCATTCTGAAGTGATGCCTTGAAATGGCATACAGCACTCTCTTTCAAACTTGAACATTGCACCAATTTCGACATTAGCTCACAGTACAACAGTTGACAATAAAAGCAGTCCTGCATTTAGTGAACCCAGTCAAATGTTTACTTGGATCCCACCACAAACCTACAACAGGACAAAATTTGTGCTTTAAATTATATCAAGGAAAAGTTTTCAAATGGCAACGCGATCTGTCGAAGTTGTGGGATGTCAAAATACATTGGTGGGGGATATTTTAATTCCTTGTCTACTCTTTCCAGTTAAAAACATAAAGCTCAAAATTGGAACTTCTCATTTAAGGTCAACAAAATAAAGACAGGTTGATAAATTAAGTCCAGCCAACCGCCAACACACTTGCACAGAGAGATTGGCTGTGTCTGTTTGTCTACCTGAACATGGTCTTTTTGTATATTTAAGATTAACTAGACCATATTAGGTCGTTGAGGGAGCAGAAGATTATAGAACTTATCATGCAAGAAAAAGTGCTTTCCTTTGCTATCAACAGCTTTCTTCCACCCACACCATCCACCATTTACTATTTTCTTGATATCATCACTGCCCGTATAATGAGGATCTAGTATAAGGAAAGCACAATCTCCGCTTGCATCATTGTAATCCACGCCCAGGAGAGTGTAGGCAAGAACACCACCACCTGCAGGCATGCTAAAATGCTAAGTTTTCTGATTTTGTTTAACCAAAAAAAATCAAGACAGAAGTAGGTCTCACAAAAACCACTTCATGTCCAAGTCAAAACCATATTACAGTAACTGTATGACCTACCAATCATGATAGGAGTTCCTTGATTCTCAAAATGCAATGCCAACTCTCGACACTTTTCAGGAAGCTCGGCTCCAGATCTGACATTTATGATTTTGCAACTAGCCTATCCACAATAGTTATTTAAAGGGTTAATACATAGTTAGCTCCCTGACCTTGTAGCTAAATCACTTTAATACACCCCAGTTCCATGGGGAACCTTTTACACACCAAACATTTCACCAAGTGTGTCTATAGGCCCGTGAAATTGAGGTGTATAAAAGGTTAAAGAAGTTTTGTAAAGCAATGAAATTGAGAAGTTTAAAGGGGAGTACAATTAACAGCTAAAGAATGAAAAAAGATAGTCAAAAGCATAAAATTTATCTAAAAAAAACTCAAAGGTATTTTATTAACACTTCAAGATAGGTTCAAACTTACTCCAATTAGTTTATCCAACACAAAACTCAGTTCAATGGCTCCAATCCATTCACGTGACCCTATAAATGAAGGATCTTTGTCACCAATCTCTACAAGTGCCTGTTGTATTTCCCTGAAAGAATGTGCAATTCACTTTCAGAACAACAAATTTTTACTGAAGATATTGATGTTCATTTATGACTACATAAGCACATATTGCAGTGTGATTACTATAGATTAGTTGGCGCTTTTAGTAAAAATTGGTGCTCTGTTTATTTCATTGCAAAGTAGTCAGTATGTCTTTGCTAAGTTGTGAAGGTGGACCAGTGATGTCAAAGGGGCGCTTAAGCCCTAAACCGAGGATCAAAACGTGTTGAGCGCTTCGCCTCGCTTTATGTGCGCTTAAGTATCGTCATCAAAGTTCTAAGACAGACTTTTCCTAGCCAATGAGCCTCTTCAAAAGAGGTTACACTAAACAATTGATATTTCACTTTATCATAAAAATATTCAATTTCTTGGTCATATATTTGTCATTCATGTTTATAATTATTAGTCATGGACTAAACATATGTATTTTTTTTTCTCCCTTTGCGCCTTTTTTCATTAAAGCCCATGCTTTATTTGCACTTTGAGCTTAAAGCCCCAACAGACCTTAGAGCTTTTTTACGCTTTTCGCCTTTGATAACACTGAGGTGGACCTGCATGTTTAATATGTATACTCTCCTTTTCATTTTCCGTCTTGGTTTGACTAGGCATGGAGTTTAAGAAAGTAGAGAAGATTTTTGAATCTTGTTCTCAAACTAAGGATATGTATAATGTACAAAAAGTGCTCTTTGAAATTTGTGGTTTTAAACAAGTCATATGGGATGGAATTAAAGACTATCTTTTTAATCCGTCCCAAAAAGAATGACATCTTTCTATATTTAGTAACAATTTAACTTTAAGCTACTCATTTACCCTTTAATAAGATGATTTATAGCCACAATTTTTCTGTGGATTGATTTAGACCACAAGTTCCAAACGTCTTTTTTTTTTCTCTTAACTCAATGCTTAGCCAAACACCTTCACATGAATTGGGACAGATGGGGCAGTAAATAGAAAGTGACATTCTTTATAAACAGACTAAGAAAGGAAAAAACAGACACATAGATTGAAACAGAGGGACTACTATTTATGAAGATAGAAATTTGCTGCCTTTGTCGGAACAGCGATGCTATCTGCAAGATAGTAAGTCACATTGTACTCGCTTGTACAGTGGAAACTGGAAAGAGGCTATACCCTGTAAAATGGATTTTGTTGGACTCCTCCTTTAACTCTCTTTTGAATCACCCTAATTACAATTTTCATCACACCAACAAGGCCGTATTTCAGTGCTCTAGTTTAGTTATTTTGAAGCGAATGCAAATGGAGTGTGTTAACATCTATATCTAGCAGTTTCTTGTTATGAAAACAGAGCTGTGAGCCAAGGAAAAAAACACTGAGCAAGCATGTATAATTAGTACTGACCTAAGGCATCAAACGAAAATATGTTCAGGCAAACTAATCACCTACAGAAAGGCACTTTAATCACTGTAGCTGAAGGATCTACACGATACCTGTGTGATGGGACATCAATTGAAGTGTAATTTTGCAACTTGAACCATGAAATGATCGTCTGCAGAGAGCGGTAAGCACAACCCCAACCCTGTGAGGTATATAATGTTAGTGTAAATATAATGGTGACTATTAAATAAGCTACCCAGCTAAGTATTACTGTGATCCAACAGTAGCAATGTGGCATTTCTCATCCATCAAGCAATAACATACAATTAGATTTTAAAAAATCCAAAACAAGAAAGTGAAAGTGAAAGAAAAGCTTCAGAACCAAGGAAAACAAAATACAAATTAAAACTAAGAAGTACATACATATGTAAGTTTGCATACAATGAACAGAAAGGAGATTTCTTGAACCAACAAGTACAGCAAGCAAATTGTATAACAATGTTCAACATATGAGGGTGCACAGTAAAATATTTCACCTACGGAGCCTTCAAAAAAGAAATTATTACCGAGTCATCAAGTCCCTCATGGAGGTAATGGTAGTACTGATAAGAACCTTGAACCAGAGAAGCCACACCTCCAGAAACTGCAGAGGGTGTGACAGTGTTAGCACAAATAAAAATTACAATTCCGTAGTGGGTAGGCAAAAGAGGAACAGAAAACTACTCACCACCACTACTTGGTATCGTCAAATGTACATCCTTGAGAAAAGAAGAACCTGATAAGGCCATGACATGATGGAGAGCGTTCTAAGCATGAGTAAACAGACATGTTAAACATATGTATATATAATTCTGACACCTCACCTTTCTGGACTAAGCTGCTACTATGTTTCTTCCCTACTATATCAATGGCATTTGAAATTCTTAGAAGAGGGCGATCAAAAGGTAAACCAAGTCTCAAATGAAGGGATCTTCTTGTTTCAACTGCCATAAAACAAGCCTTGTCAGACCACATTTTTAGCTGAATGATAATTAAACATTTACAGTTATTCCAAGCTTCAAGTGGTTTCACCTTGCTTCAGTTCCGTTTCACCATAACTAAGTTCATATAAGGCTGTAATCGGATGTAAAATTCCTGGAGGAAGGAAGTGATATGGATGCAACTGCAAAAGAATTAAGAGCAGCACCAGTTAACTTCTGGGAAATTCAAGAGCGTTGCTAGTTTAACAATGTAACAGGAAAAGTTGTTTGAAGGTAAAAGTAAATTCGTAAGTTCAAATGAATAACAAATTATTTTTCAATAAGAAGAGTTATTACTTGAAGTCACAAGAAACATTAAGTGAAGGACTCCGAAGAGCCAAGGAAGATGCATAATATTATAACAAGAATAAAACCAGATGAAGTAAAACAAAAAGTAAGTGCTGCTATTGATAAATCATTTCCATTTCCCCTATTTGTTATTTATGTTCTCCCTTTGACCAGTTTATGTTGAAATTAATGGAATTAGCGCCCCCAGTAAACTGTATATGTTCCTCTATACTCGACACTATCATATTTTTCCAACCTACTCTTTTGAACTACTCTTTTCCTATTTCAGAAATTTCAAATCACACATACACAACTAAAATTCCAGAGTGCCACCAGAAAAACTTTATCCAAAATCCAACTCAACATAAAATTTCTAAAACACTGTCACTTCTTACTGAACAAATATTTGAACGATGGTAAAATGATTAGACAACAGAAATTTCTATGAAGAAAACCAGACAGTATAGCTTTGAGTCAGGGTCTGATGTTACAGGAATTCATTTATTTACCAACTCTAAAGAAAGTCCAAGTTTACAAGACATCTCCTTTGGTTGCATACTTTGTAGCTCTGTACACACGACCTTCCCTAGTTAAATGCTAGTATGTTACTACTAACACTGAACATAATATGTGATGAATCAAGCCGGCCCACATCCCAAGCAACCTTAACACCAAATTAATAAAAAGAAGATACTTTAAAGCCGGAGCACCCAGCAAATTGGAGAAATGACATAGTGTGCTCACCTCTGGATGCCTTTTTAAAAGGTCAGGAATATTAACTTTCCTCATGGAGTGTAACTGGTCAACTAGTGCAGGGATGACCAACTTTGAAATGCCATAAGCCAGCGACAGATCTTTTGACGCATAACAAAGCACTTCTAGTTTATGACCTATGACCAGAAGTTGAGTTTCTTGGGTGGCTGAAAGAAAACAATTCACCAACTGATTAGGGGACCACAAACTAGACCGAGTTATTCTCATCTATATATCCCCACAAAAGCAGAATAAATAAAAGAAAGACAAGCCAAATTATCTGTTAAAGTATCATTACCTGGATAATATTCAGCAATAGGTGCAGAAGGTTTCACAGAATTCATTGATTTGTTAAGCAGAAAGCTTACTTGGATTTTATCTGCACTCTAAACAGCAAATATTTTAAAACAGTTGTATACATGCCCACAACGAATTGAAGGAAATTAAATATAACTTCCAGTTTTTAAAAACTCAATTTTGGTAGGTTGTTGTTTGGATTGAAGAAATCACATTTGCACTTTGACTATAATAGTATTTGAATTTTGAGGTGAAATATACCTCCTCTATTGAAGAAAATGAGGTAATATCTTTGCTCCTTGAAGAGAAGTGTGAACATAACAAAGCTTTTGTATCAGAATCTTTAGGTTTAGAGGAAGAACTTGAACTATCTGTGCTCAGTTCTGAACCACGAAGAACAATAGCACCAGAAGTTTCATTTAAAGCTTCTATTACGCAAGTAACTTGTGGGTCTCTGAATTTACTAGCAACAGCATCAGCTGCACGCATATATATCTCATGTACATCTGTTAAATAAAACAAGCTATAGTCAACAACTAAGAATTGCAAGGCTGTGGTCTGTGGATGCACATCTTACACACTACTACCTCTGATATGTAGAAAAGCAAAGCCTAAAAAGATTATTTCATTTTGATGCATAAAAATCTATTTTAGGTACCTAGAAGAGTTGTAATCACTAATCAATACAAAGAAACACATAAAGATAATAGAGATCTCTTCATTTAGATAATGTTCATTCATAAATTCTTCAGTTGGGAACTTGAAGCAATGGAACTAAAAAGTTGCAAAAATGATGATAGAGGAATTACATGTCTTGGTTGCCTAATCTTTCTAGATATTTCTCAGCTAGAAACAACATACTATCTTTTTTTCCTCCCTTGGAGTTACCCACCTTGCTCAATTGGTGACTTGAATCAACACTCACAAATGGCATTCTAGTACTTGATCCAAAAAAAAAAAAAAAAGAGAACTCAAAGATGGTATTCCTGGACAATTCTTTCTTGATTTGATTACTACAATTGGTCTTCAACACGCTTCTCGTTCGCCCTCATTAAAAGTACCACTGAAGGATCAAATTTGAATTGTTAACAGATTAAGACTTAAAAGAGAATCTTGCAATTTCCCTTTTTTTTCTAAAATCTACTAGCACTAGTATCCAGCTCTATATACATCTACTGTTAATTTAACACAATCAACTTTCACGACCATAAACAGCCAATTCAGGAGACATTCAACACTGGTATACTACCAATACTCACGCCGGACTTCTGAATTTGAGAAAAAAGAAAAAGCACATAGAAAACATACTACAATTATCCAGGAAGAGGCTAGAATAAAAAGTTGAATTTAATAGTGTCTCGTAAAATCATGGATGAGTTAACAAATAGAGATATGAACGGACTATGAATTTATGCAGAGGGGAAAATTAAGGAAGCACTCACCGTTAGGTTTTCTTGGCTGATAATATAAAGGCAATTTTACTTGCAGAGCACAATGGAGCAAACAACCTCTTTCCCAAACAAACTTTTCAGGATTGTCTTCATACACAATTGAACTAACACTCTCAAGACTATCCATTTTTCCATCCTTGGACACGAAAAACCGAACATCCTTAGCATTATTCAAATCCACCACAGCCCCGATCAGCTCCAGATTCCCCAAACTTGCATCAGTGGACAAACTTTTCCTCAAATTACAAGCTGCATTAATCGCCTCCCCCGCGGTTTTGTCAAAATTACAGTCTTTTCCGACAATTAAAGCTCCAATAACTTCAAAACCCTTGGGGAGCAATGTTCTTATATCATCTTTCGATGAAATAAAATTAATGAATAGTTAGAATTTTACACAGAAAAAAATGAAAGTAGAAGGAGTTGAACTAGCTGAAAGTAGACTCCGTTAACTACCTGATTCTTTAGAGAAATCCAGCGATTGAGGATTGGAGGAGGTAGTGTGGATACATCTGAAGGTAGAGATAACGGTGTGGCGAGGGAAGAAAGGAGAACCGATGAGCCATTGAAGACCCGATTCGCTCTTGATAATCTGGAGCCTCCGGCAGAGGATCCGAATAGCCGGGTCCTGGTTTTCGCTAGCCATTGACTGAAAGAGTTTGTTTACCGGCGCTCAACTGGGCGGCGGTCGAAACTTACGAGTTCCAGGTGACTTAATTTTCTATTTTATTGATCGTTTTGAAAGGGAAATTTTATATTTGCAATTAACAGAAATTCTAAAATAATCTATTATTCGGAAAGAAAATAAAACCTTGTAAAATTGGGTCAACCTTGAAAAATGTTGATTTGAGCATTTATGATCAAATTAGTAGTAACAAATTGAATGGGTATGTTATATGTTCAAATTATGCCTAAATAAAAAAAATTAAAAAACTAAACACTTTCAATCTCAAAGTTCAATTTCGATAGACATATATGGTACTCCAACCTACTCCCTTCCGTTAACTTTTATTTGTCCAATTTGAAATAATAATATTTAAAATGAGTATTTCATCAAATACTCATTAATTGATATTTTGTGAGAAATTATTTGAGAAATAAGTAATTAATATTGAGGGTATGCTTTAGGTGAGACAGTAGAACATGAAGGAAAAAAATAATATTGTTCTCTCTTTATATGTTGAAGTGAAACATAAAAGCCCCCAAGGCCTAGCTCAAGTGGCAAAAGGTGGAGGATTTGTGGCTTAGGTCGCAGGTTCAAGCCCCACACCATGCAAAGCGAAGCCTGGTATTTAAGTGGAGAAGGGTAGAGGGGCGGGCCCATTATCCACCGAGTTTAGAAGGCTGTGATTGGTTCAAATGGCGGGTCACAAGTATATGATAGCAGATAATGTTGCATTTCTCATTCTAATATAAGACCAAGGAGATGAATAACTTAACTGATGGTGTAGGTTCATTTGTATTGTAGGGAGAAGCAAATAGTTATGGCTCTAATTATATTTAGGAGTTTTCACAATCATAGTCATCAGTCCGACTTCCATGTCTTCCCCAACACTTGAAACACAATCACCCTACAAAAGCTGAAAAGAACAACGAAATTTAGACATGGGCTAATATTATCTACAGCTGACAAGATCAATTGAACCATGACGACAATCTTCAAGTAACAATGCTCATGTGATAAATGTTTTACTTGTGCAAGAAGAGAGAATCGGTTCATTCCATATGTAAACTCTTCATTTCACCAGGCCATGTTATCCTCAACCAAATGAGCAAAGAAGTATAGGCAGTAAACTAGGAAGTATACAGTCTCCAGCATATAACAACACTAACAATGACTACTTGTGCTCTGCACGGGCTCAACACTTTGTCTAAGGTTCTAAGCAATAACTGAGTGCCACCAAATTAATGGTATGAACTAAGATATTTTATATCAATGGATCAAATCAGTACAAAGAAGAGACAACTGAAACACAATTCCTATAACCAGACATCAGAGAAACAAAGTTGGCACAAGAAATGGATAAATCTATTACAGGCAGGAATCAATCGTAAAAGCATCTGATTAGGAGTCTCTCTGACTGCATATGAGAATCATTACCTTCGAGCAGAACAGACTTTATTAGTAATTCAACTCTCTAGCTGATGTAGAGTTCCACAAGTCTTAAAGCAATTAACTTAAATGATCGACTAGCTGGTGTAGAGTTTCATGTCTTAAAGCAGTCAAGTCAATGTCTCCTCTTTTATGCTAAAAGGTAGAATACAACTGTACAAAAGAGCATCTCAATCACGCTGGATTGAAGATAACCACCAAAAGAAAAAGGAAAATTCTAAGCTAACTCACTGAAACAACATTAAGTAATGACAAGACAAAAAATATTGCTATTACTGTCCTCCTTGAAATCTTGATCCTTTTTTTCTATTTTTCCAGAACTCATCCTTCTTTCCCTTTTTCTTTTCTTTCAATAAGCCCATACTGCTTCTAACTATTCCCATTAAAGCACTCTTATCCTTCCTGTTCTTTATGGCAGCTTTTACATCCAGAATTGCCCGGAGCTTCTCATATGATTCAGCATCAGGCACTTGCCGGTTTTTTACCATCTGCTTGTGAAAATAAAATGCTCTCTTATAATCCCGCACACGGATGAAGGCATATATCATTGTGGAATATGTAATAGAATCAGGTTTTAGATTAAGTGCTGAC
This sequence comes from Solanum pinnatisectum, assembly GCA_035578085.1. Lineage (NCBI taxonomy): Eukaryota > Viridiplantae > Streptophyta > Magnoliopsida > Solanales > Solanaceae > Solanum > Solanum pinnatisectum. Next base: position 45,416,427 of record CM069078.1, on the reverse strand, counting down.
ATCTCTTTCAAAAGCTGTGGCAACCTTGATTCTTGCCCTCCCCTCGCATATGCATTGATCAACATGTTGTATGTCATTACTGTTGGTTGTAACCCAAGCTTCCCAAACTCACAAATTACATCTCTTGCTTCGACATAGCAACCCTGTTTAGCAAATCCATCCAGTAGAATGTTAAATGTCACCCTTGTCCCTTCAATTTTCTCTCTGATCATCATTTTCCAAATTTTCATGAGTGTTTGGGTATCACCAGCACGTCTAAATGCATCAAGAAGAGCAGTATAAGTTTCTATGGAGGGTTTTATTCCCTCCCTTTGCATATTCTCAAAAGCTGTGTAAGCTTTATCATGCCACCCACTGACTGAATAGGCATGAATAAGAGCTGTATACGAGTAAGAATTTGGTTTTATACCAACCTTTGTCATCCTCAAGAATGCATTTGCAGCCAAGTCACTCATTTTCTTCAATCTTCCATAGGCACTGATCAGGCATGTATATGATTTCACATTTGGCTCCAAACCAGCATCTTCCATTTCCTGTAGCAGCTTCTCAACAACATCAGGCTGGAGTCTCCTACTGTATGCATCCATCAAAGTATTATAAGTAGCCGAGGTAGGTGCAATTCTTTTCTTCTTCATCTCAGCAAAGAGACCTTCAGCTTCTTCAATTTGGTTAGATTTACAGTAAGCATGCATCAGAGTATTATAGACAATGGCATTAGAAGATAAACCCCTTTTCTCCATTTCCAACTGGATAATTAAAGCTTCCTTCTTCAGGCCTTCATCACAAAAGGATTTAATTAGAGCACCTGCTACTTCCAAGCTCCACTTCACACCTTCTTTATTCATCTTTTCGAATAACTCCCAAGCTTCTTTGGCACTATTGCCCCGTTTCCTCATTATTGTAATCATAATGGAACTCGTCACATGGTCTGGTTGGACAAAATTTGTTTCCATGGACTGATAAATTTCCCAAGCATCATCATACCTTTAACAAATTAAGCCGGTAAAAGGAGCATAAGTTATAACGAAAAGCTTACACAAAACTGAACTACTGTCAGGATGTAAACACACCAAATGAACACCAAAATTGCAAGACTTTCTTATATATCAAGTATTTTAAATGAAATGTGTGAAAAGACAACATATACTAGGAGGCAGGAGCATTTTCTGTTGCCAGCTCCTTTGCACAACCAATATGAAACTCAAATGAGGTACACCAAAAATGACCTCCAAATAGTTGACAGTTACCACCAAACATACACTAAAACATGGCACTACACATATCAAACCATCTGATCTGAGTAATATAAACATCAAAACCAACGACATTCGCAATCAAACAAGTGTAAAAAGCTTTCAGTCATACCTTCTACAGCATAAAAGCCCGGAAATAGCTGCATTATAAACATGGACATCCCTGAACCCCTTTCGATTAGGCAAGTTCTTAAACAAAACTAGCAACTCTTTGCTCATACCAGCCCTCCCAAGTATCAGGAACAGAACCTTATATGCACGAGGTGTAACCAATGACGGCTCATTAAGCCCCATCCATTCGAAAAAATACAAGCAATCAATCGCCAAACCTTCATTTCCCAGCAAACCCAACACTTCCTCACAGTCTTCCTGTCCAACCCTCCCTTCAAATTCACCTAATACTTCACCTAAGGTCACATTTTCCGGTAAGCTCTTCGCCTTCTCCACTATTTGACTGACAATCCCCTCAACTCTAGGACTTGGGTGGAGTGTATCGAGTAGCGATTTCTGAATATCTTCGACTTCGTCGTCATCGTCTTCAGTTGAAGCAGTGATAGAAGCAAGGTGCCAAGATGTTTTACGGTTCTCTTGAAGAGATAATTTGCCTAGACTACCTGGGTCTGGGTCGGATTCTTGGTCTGCTGTCCGGGTCTGGAAGAACCGGCGAATTGGGTCATTGTCTGGTTGATTTAACTCCTGGGTTTCTGAAAGAATAAGTCTTTCTTCTTCCTCGTCTACTACTTCTTCTTCTTCGTCTTCTTCAAGAAAAGAAAGGAAAAGGGAGGAAGGTGTAGACCGAGGAATGGAAGAGTTAGAGAAAACAGGGGAGGATGATTGAGAGAAGGGTCTTAAGTATATGGGATTTCTTCCAATTCTCAAAGGATAAAGGGCATAGTAGTAGTGATTTGCCTGTAATGTACAGGAAGTAGAAGACGGGATAAAGGAGTGTTTGAGCGCCATTAAAAATGGCTTCTGAGCTTCACTGGAATTTGGATTGACTTTTTAAGAAGAAGGTTGAAGAGCTTCATCCCATAACCTCAAATCCTTTAATCATTCAAATAGAGTCATTAAATAAATTTGAATTACTAAAATCTTAAACAAAAAAAAAAATTAATATTGTTAAATATTTATTCAAATAATTCTACAAATATAACAATTTATCACTATGGTATATTCACTAGTAATCGGTATTGTCCCCATCATTACATCTACCACCACCTGCCCCCACAATTATCGTTCTCAATCAATTATCAATTACCATAATTTATCTTTATTATTATTAATTACTATTATTTAAATTGTTGTAGCTGCTATAACCACCAAACACTTGTCAATCACTATCATCAATCGTATCTATATATTACAATTGTTATCATCATTTACTAACACTATCAATTATCATCTATCACAATTATTAAATATCATCAAGGCTTAAATCATCAATAGTTTCTTAAAATTATCCACATAATCCACTTAGATATCTTAAACTAAGACTAGTACCTATTGAACACTTTTACCTATTCAAAAATTATTCCTATTACACACTTTTTGATAACCAACAAAAAATATGAAGATTATGTGATACACTTGCGCTGACATGACAAAAATGGCTAATTAAAAAATAACATGTGGCAGTGGCCCCCCAAAATTATAAAAAAAAAAAATTGTTTAAAATTATTCCAAACACATTTTATATCTAATTTTTTTATAAAAAAAATGAAAATGAAAATGTCAAGTGTCAACCTACCTACCCAGCCCCACCCCTACCAAACCCTTTTCATCTTTATCTTCATCTTCATCTTCTTCCCAAAACACATTATTACAAAACATAATTTCTTTTTCAAATAACTTGAAAATTAACTTTTTTTAAAAAATATATATTTTCATACTAAGAGTGAAGAAAAAGAAAATTTTGCCGGCGGTTATTCATTTCTACATCAATGACAAAAGAAATTGATAGCTCAAAAATTAACTCTATCAAATTTTCGAATATCATTTTTGATAAATTTAATGGGTTTATATTTGAATTTGAGTAAAAATATTTGTTCGAAAATTGTGATAAATAAATATCAGCTTACTTTTTTATACGTAAAATCCATTAATCTTCTTTCTTCTTTCTTCATATTATTTTATGAGATTTAAAATAAATCATAGGAAAGTCTTTCTTTCAAATCTGAATTGTGTGGTTTCTTCATAATTGATTTTCATTTATCTTCAGATTTGAAAGAAATAATATTTTTTTTTATAAAAAAAGAAAGAAAAACAATATTGAAGCTAAAATGGAGAAAGTTTTGCAAACTAAATTATGAAGAAGATGACTACTAGGGGGTGGGGTGCTTTTCTTTTTTGAAAAAAGTGTAAATAAAAAAAAAAATTCTTATAAGTTAATTACAGTGCCAAGTGTACATAAAAGAAGAAAAATGTAAAAAAATAATTCAAAAAAACACTATTTTGAATATTTTTTCACGCGCTTTAGAGAAGTGCAAAACACAATTTTTATCATATTAGCATTTTATGTTTAATAGATACATGTTTTGAACAATTTAGGTGTTCGATAGGTACACGTTCTAGTTAAAGTATCTAAGTAAATTATGTGAACAACTTTAAGGGGCAATTGATAACTTAAGCCTATCATCAACTACCATGATTTATAGCTATTGTTAATCACTATTTATAATTACCACTATTACTAGCGACTACTTGTAACTGTCATCATCAACCTACATAATCTCAATCGTCACATATAACCACCACCAATTGCTACATAATTTTCTAAAACATATCTATTGATGTAATGTATTACGTTATTTTAGTAATTTATTTGATTTTTATGTTTTTTAACTTTTAAATAAAATCATTTTTATATATTCAAATATTAAAGAAAAAGGTGTTCTTGTTTATTTAGTATTTCCATCTTAATACAATCTCCTATCTTTATAAATAAAAGGTGGGGGGATAATGTATAAAATGACGCCTACGTTTAAATTATATAACTTATTGGATATGTTTTTGAAATACTTTTTTGACATTTATGGAATGCGTAGGGCAAGAAATTGAACACATGTACACAAAGCGAAATGGACCGATTACGACAATATCGTTTTGACTTTTTATTCAATGGCGTGTGCAAACAAAATAAAAAGATTTCATATGTTATTTTCTCACCCGATAAATACCAAAATAAAAAATAATGTACTTTAGATAAAATAAAAATTACCATTATTTTTCTTTCATGTGACTAAATCATACTGGTTATTGGTTGACCAGAGTTTTAACTAATACTATATGTGCTACATGCGTTTAATTTCTTACCCTATTCACTCGATAAATATGAAAAGAATGCTTTAAAATATATCTAAAATTAATAGATTTTTCGTAAATTATAAATATGTTACTATAAATTCAATCTATTTTAACCATTTCTCCAATTAAATGGTGTGAATTTAATTACAAATAGTCATGAAAAAGTGGGGGGCGGGGGGGCGTTCTTAATTATTTAGTATCTCCATCTTAAGACAATGTATCTATGGAAAAATTACTTAAATACACAATTTAATTTATAATATTTTCTAAAATTTCTTACCATTTAAAAAAATTACAAAAATTCTTATTTCCCTCACTCTCTCTCCTAATTAATCTCCGATACATACCTCAAACTCTCCACCCATATCGTTTAATTTCTCAAAAATCATGCTTAACTTCATCAATTTCAAATTCTAATTAAAGAGAGTTAAAGGAATCTGTATTCAAACCTATCAGTATTCTTCACAAACACGTCTTTACCAGTGGAGATGGACAAAGATTCAGTGGTGGTTCTGCCTTCATGGATAACCAGGAATTCAAATCAATATTCAAAGCCGGTATGGACGCAATTTATTTCACATTCGAAGTCAGGAACAACTAGAGTTTGATAATTTTACTGAACCCAGAGAGAAAATATAGTTCTTGAGATGAACTAATTCTATCAATTGCTGGGAAGGAAGTAAAGACATTGAATAAGAACACATGTGACTAGTATAACACTAATGGGCCTTATGGAGTTTGTAATGAGGAGATCTTCCCTGCGTGCGGGTGTCCAATATATTTATTGTCTTAATACAAGAAGGATTAAAGTCTTTTTTTTCTTCAAATAACTCGTTTGAGCTTGTGAATCAAAGGAGGGTGGTGCAAGAGTGTCTAAAATAACGTTTAAATTCAAATTCTATAACCAATTGAATGTTTTTTTAAAATATTTTGTTGACATTTATAAAGTAGCTAGGATAAGAAATTTAGTACATGTGTACAGATCGAGCACGTAAAGGATTAATTGGAATTGTGTTGACAATGTATTTTAGTCACCTAAAAGAGAAATAATTGCAACTTTCCATTATTATTTTTTTTAAGTACATCGTCTCTAATTTGTAGATCCATTTCCTTTTCGAGATTAAAGCTAAAAAAATACTCTCTTCTCTGGGTTTAGAAGTTATTTTGAAGAGGTAAGCTCCAACGAAATTATTCAAATCTTTAAAAAAATTGAACCAAAATCTTACGAAACACGCTTCAAAACTCGTTTACGAAAGAATATAATGATTCATGAGATTAAATTTAAAAAGATTCAACTAAATTATTCATGAAAAAGTTGAAGAATGAATGATAGGGTTTCAATTTTTAGTTTGGTTCAAGAGCGCGAAGGATAGGGTTTCAATTTTTAGTTTACTTCAAGAGTGCGAAGGATAGAGTTTCAATTTTTAGGTTGTTTCAAGAGCATGAAGGATAGTGTTTTAATTTTTAGTTCGTTTCAAAGCGAAATGACATGGATTGATAACGACAATATTTTTTTGACTTTTCATTTAGTGTATGTGTGCAAACAAAATTACAAGATCTGATTTGTTATTTTCTCATTCGATAAATACCAGGTCAGGAATGATGTATTTCAGACAAAATGAAAAATTACCATTATTTTCCCCCCACGTGGATAAATTATATTGATGGACCAAATTTCAATTAATGTTATACGCGCGTTATGAACGCGTGTTTAGTTTCTTACCCTAATCACCCGATAAATATCAAAATAATGCTTTAAAATATATCTAAGATTAATAGAATATCCTTAAAATATAAATATGTTACTATAAATTCTATCTATTTAAACTATTTTTCCAATTAAATGGTGAGATTTAACAACGGATAATCATGATAGAGTAGAGGTGAAACTATAGTACAAACAAAATCGTCATGTAACTAATTTCTATACATATATACTCACTCCGTTTTAAAAAGAGTGGTCTGATTTGACTTGACAGGAAATTTAAGAAATTAAAGAAGACTTTTGAATCTTGTGGTCCTAAATTAAAGTTATATCAAATGTACAAAATTGCCCTTAATCTTGTGGTCTTAAACATGCCACGTGGAAAACTAAAAGTAAAATGTTACCAAAAAAGGAAAGAGGTCATTCTTTTTGAAACTGACTAAAAAAAAAAGAGGTCATTATTTGTAAAATGGATGGAGTAAATTTTATCAAATAACATTAAAACGCTTAAATTGATCCGAACATTATCTTTATTCTTTATTACTTATTAGTTCAGAAATACCCCTGATAATAAAAAAGAATTTGGCTAGCCATATGATTTTTTTGTCACGTTTTGGCAACAGTAGTATGCAAGTGAGGGGTATTATTGTAACTTCGAAAATAAGAAAAACCCTAATCGGGGGCACTCTGAATGGAGCCCCACGACTAGAGTCGCAGCTTAAACATGAAGGACACGTGGATAGACTCATGTTGTTCGCTGACGTGTAAATGTAACCGTAGCCTCCCTATTTATGCTCTTCGTTCTAATCCATTTCCACTCACTCTCTTCACGCTTTTTTCAAGCAAATCTCAATCTATAAATCCATAAAACCTATACATACAAATTCACATATATATATACACTCATCGTCTTCCATTGATCTAGGGTTTCACTGGAGTTTGTATCGATTGCAACTATTTGAGGATCCGATTCTCGATTTTTCCAATCCTCTCTTGGCTCAAGATCCGAGCCAAGGACGGAGGAGTTCTTTTGCTAGGCGGAGATTTTCAAGCGTTTCGAACTGGTATCTCTCTCTTCACTGTTGCCACTCGGTGCGGAGAGGTAATCACAACTTGATTTATTTTGTGATTTTTTTTTTGTAACCGTTTCGTGTTGTTACTGATTGTTTCGATATGTGTAGGTTCTGTGGAATGGCGTCGAATGAGGGATTTTTGACTGAAGGACAGAGGGAGATGCTGAAATTTGCACCGCCGAATGAGGATGCTTTGTCATCTTCTCCGAAGTCACCGATTCTGAAGTCTCCAGGTGCTGCTGCTAAGTCTGCGTCTGTGCTCTTGACGGAACATCTCGTCAAGGCACCAGGCGGTGGAAAGGCATCCACAGCTGGGATTGCTGGGAGACATGTACGACGGACGCACTCAGGGAAGCATATCCGTGTTAAGAAGGGTGAGTGTTCTATGCTGAATCGTGATGACATTGTAGTTCTTCTTAAGGTTCAATTTGGTGTTTGAGGTTCTGAATTATGACCTACTTTTATTGTAATTAAATAGTTGAAGTGATTCTAATCTAGTGTGAGTAGTTGAACCGCTAATGGCATTGTAAATCCCTTTATGAAGGGGGGCAGTGGTCTAATATTTACTTACTTCATACTTTGAATGTGGATTGATGTACTTTCTAGATGAACTTAGTTTCAAAACAATCGTGTCATGGATAGGGTTTAATAGTGACCGAAAAAGTTTAAAAAAAAGAAAGAAAAGAAATGTTGTAGCTGGGGCAGATTCACCTTGGACCAAGCTGTGTCACGAGACATTGCTTCATTGATTTTTTTCCCGATTATGTCTATAATTATAGACAGAACAAAAATAGAGGGTACAATATGTAAAATAACACTCCTTGTCACAAGGAGCCACACAAGTCATATGGTTAGGTGCCTAAGTTTTAAGTGTCGCGAGTTCTAATTGTGGTGGCCACATTTATCATTGTTTTGAAGTTTTTGTGCTTCAATCTACAAAATGATACACCATCCAGGTTCGAACTGCTGACCTCTTGGTAGTTAATGCTTAACAAAATGTTGAACCAATTACTCCAAAATCATATCAGTAATTTTGGCGACAAAGGGATAGGCTTTAATAGTGACCATAAAAGATGTTGTAGCCAGGGGCGGCTTTACCTTAAGGCAAGCGGTGTTATGTTGCACTGTTTCGACGGAATTTTTTACTGACTATGTATATATATTTAAGAGAGAAAAATAGAGGGTATATTGACATTGGTGGATCCAGAAATATTGTATCACGGGTGCTCAACTATTTTTAATTTGGAAATTGCTACATAGAGTGGGTGCTTAGTTAATTTATTTCAATGAATAACTATATTTTGCACATAAATAATAGTGTTTGTCACAAAAGTCAATGGGTGCTTAAGCATCCATAATACATAGCATAGGTCCGCCACTGTATATTGAGTAAAATGACACTCCCTGACACAAGGAGCGACACAGCTCATATGGTCTGACGCCGTAGATTTCAATATAGATGTCGTGAGTTCTAATCATGGTGGCCACATTTATTATTGTTTTGAAGTTTTTGCGCTTCAATCTACACAATGATACACCATTTAGGTTCGAACTGCTGGCCTCTTGGTAGTTAATGCTTAACAAAATGTTGAACCAATTACTCCAACGTCGTATCAGTAATTTTGGTGACAAAGGGATAAGCTTTAAAAGTGACTAAAAAAGAAAAGAAAAGAAATGTCCTAGCCAGGGGCAGCTTTACCTTAAGGCAAGCAGTGTCACGTTGCACTGCTTCGACGGAATATTTTACTGAATATGTATATAATTAAGAGAGAAAAACATAGAGGGTATATCGAGTAAAATGACACTCCTTGACACAAGGAGCTACACAGCTCATGCGGTCTGGTGTCGTAGTCAAGGAGCTACACAGCTCATGCGGTCTGGTGTCGTAGTCAAGGAGCTACACAGCTCATGCGGTCTGGTGTCGTAGTTTTCGATACAGATGTCGCGAGTTCTAATCGTGGTGTGGTGGCCACATTTATTATTGTTTTAAAGTTTTTGTGGTTCAATCTACAAAATGATACACCATCCAGGTTTGAACCGCTGACCTCTTGGTGGTCAACACTTAACAAAATGTTGAAACAATTACTGCAAAATCGTATCAGTAAAATTTTGCGACAAAATCTATTTGGATGTATTGAGAAGGATGTGGCTTTTCCCTAATTAGTTGTTGTGCTATGTTTGTTTTTTTATCCTTTCATCTTCTTACTCTTCAATGAATTTTTTTTTGTGAGAAAGTTAACATTACTCTTCAATGAAATTGATTAAGAACGATTTGCAAACTCTAATGAATAATGACTTGTTTAGTAATCATTTGGTACCCTTTATAAGAAAAATTGTTTCCTATCACTTTTAATGAGGTTATTTAATTTTGAATACATTTTAAGAAACAAAAACTCATCAGAAGAGTTAGTATGATATATACACGATTTGTGTTTTATTTGCATTTTGTTGCTTTATCATATGATGTTACATAATTTATTTATTTGTTCTCATTTAATTGCGACACTGCATACAAAAATCTTGCCTACGCCACTGGTAGCACTGAGGACTATGTATAAAACAATGCTTCTTTCTCATCTTAATTTGATGCTCCGAGAGTTCAAGAAGTAGGTTAGGTCTTTTCTTTTGTACTTTGTTAGAAAAGGAGAATATTAATCAAACATTAATCCTTATTTGCGAATATATTATTGCTTTCATTTATTTGTCAGTACTTCTCTTCAAGTCGGTGTTTTGTCATAAAACTGGATGATAAGTGAAATATGTCTAGAGCAACTCTTCCAACTTTAGTCCTAGTCATATTTACTGCAGGAGTTCTCCATTTACAACATTCTTTCAAAATGTTTCAATGTATCCTTTACTGCTGCGCAGTTGTTACTTTTTTATCATTTTTAATTAGAAATGTCTTTATATCCTTGTGAATCTGGTGGCTCTATACTTTGATGTCAATACCACTGCTCTTGGGCTACATACAATTTTTGTGACTCTGTCTGTGCAAATTATTCAAACACATTTAAGAGGATATAACTTGTTATAGTGTGCCTTGAACACCTGAGTGTTTTCAGGAAGAAGTATTCGGTATATCTCTTTTCATTTTTATAAGTTGTAAAGATTAGTCTGACAAGTATATCAACATTTGAGCCGTGGAAATCCAATGGTTGTTGGTAGATAGAAGCCAACAAGTAAGTATCCAATTTTGTTTTAACTAATTATAAGTTGAAGTGTCAAAGCTCATTGTGAAGCATCAAATGATAACCTAAACCAGTGCTTATATACAGGGAATGCAAAAACTTGAGTTTATTTGTCAGGTGCAACTGTAGTGTTAATTTGGTTTTGCCTGTTAGGATCGTGGGTATGATTTGTTTATTTCCCCTTTCTATTAAAGCCTGAAGTTACGTTTATTAGAGCTAGTTGCATCTGTATCATGTTTTTTGTTTTTTTATTTGTAGTTCAAGGTTGCATCCCTAGTATAATTTTGCTTTCTTCCTTCCTTCTGATATAGCCTCCAGCGTTCTCAATTGCAAGTATCATGCAGCTTGTAAATGTTTTCTCCTTTTCATTTCTTTCTCTGCACATATACTGAAGGCTTTCCTGCATTTGATGGTCTAAAACAGATGGAGCCGGCGGTAAAGGCACCTGGGGAAGATGGCTAGATACTGATGGTGAATCTCAGATCGATAAGAATGATCCCAACTATGATAGTGGTGAGGTGAGTCCTACAGAAACTAGACTGGCCTTGGTGATAAAATAGCTTTAGATTTGATTATATACTTATGCTGCACGTTACATTATTCTTTATTGGAGTACTATCATCCATCATATATCTCTTTTGGAATATTTGATCAAATAAATTCATTTTTTGGCAATGTACCATTGTATGATACACCAGAATGCTCCCATAGTGCCTGCATTACACAATTGTGGGTTATAACGGAGAAAAAGGCAATTTACAAGAATGATTAAGGGAATCATTGGTGAGAAAGAAACAGTGCGAAGGAAGATTAAAGTTCAATCTAAATATCATGATTGTATAGGGAAGAGCCAATGTGAAGGTTCATAACAATCCTATATTTCTGCAGAAAGCAATGCAAAGTTATTTTCCCTAGTTGTCTATTTTTTACACCATGGTTAGTTTATTTGCTTTCTTTTTCCTGTCAGCTTACATCTGCCTCCTCAGCAAATAGTTTGTTATGACTTCTTTTTCTTCTTCTTCTTTTTTTAGTAATTTAACAAAGAAGTTGTACTAAGACTCGAACACATGAACCTTTCCACTAAGGAACCTACTGGAGTGCGCCCACAATTGTCTCATTGTCGTAGTCCACATTTATATTCATATTATATGTAATCAAATTTAATGGTTAAGCAGTGGTTGTTAACAAAATTAATGTTTTGAGGAGTATTTTGACTTCAAAATCTTAGGTATCGGAGGAAGGGATGTCACAAAATACATACTCCCCTGATTTTCCATATGCTAACTCCATTTTTCCTGAACTAATTGATTCATTTTATGGCTGTTTGATTTATCGTGGAAACTGACTCAATAATTCTCATGAAAGTTGTTATATTATTGTTGTCTTCCTCCTCCTTGACTGAACAGGAGCCATATGAGCTTGTTGGCACTGCTGTCTCTGATCCATTAGATGACTACAAGAAATCTGTAGCATCAATTATCGAGGAATACTTCAGCACTGGTGATGTGGAAGTGGCTACGTCTGATCTCAGGGAATTAGGTTCAACTGAGTATCACCCATATTTTATTAAGAGGCTTGTTTCTATGTCAATGGATAGGCATGACAAGGAGAAGGAAATGGCTTCTGTTCTTCTTTCTGCACTTTATGCTGATGTTATCAACCCTACCCAGATTAGTCAGGGATTTTTCATGCTTGTGGAGTCTGCTGATGACTTGGCAGTGGACATACCAGATACTGTTGATATCATCGCTTTGTTCATCGCACGGGCTGTTGTCGATGACATTCTTCCACCTGCTTTTATCGCAAGAGCCAGAAAAATGCTCCCAGAATCTTCCAAGGGGATACAGGTGCTGCAAACTGCCGAGAAGAGCTATCTATCAGCTCCTCATCATGCAGAACTCGTTGAGAGGCGCTGGGGTGGCAGCACCCATTTCACTGTTGAGGAAGTCAAGAAAAGAATTGCTGATCTATTGAGGGAGTATGTGGAGAGTGGAGACACTGCTGAGGCCTGTAGATGCATAAGAAATTTGGAAGTTTCTTTTTTCTATCATGAAGTTGTCAAGAGAGCTTTAGTTTTAGCCATGGAGATTCAGTCTGCTGAACCGCTTATTCTGAAACTTTTAAAGGAGGCCGCAGAAGAGGGTCTTGTAAGTTCCAGTCAAATGGTGAAGGGCTTTTCTAGGATGGCTGAGAGTATTGATGATCTTTCTCTGGATATTCCTTCTGCAAAAACGTCATTCCAGTCAATTGTTCCTCGGGCAATCTCTGAGGGATGGCTTGATGCATCTTCCCTGAAAGCCTCAGGTGAAGGTGGGCCAGCAAATGGTCCAGATGATGAAAAAGTGAAGCAGTACAAAAAACAGATCGTTAATGTAATCCATGAATATTTCCTCTCAGATGACATTCCGGAGCTAATCCGGAGTTTGGAAGATTTGGGGGCACCAGAGTATAATCCCATTTTCCTGAAGAAGCTAATCACCCTTGCTATGGACAGGAAAAACAAGGAAAAGGAAATGGCATCTGTTTTGCTTTCTGCACTTCATATTGAGATTTTTTCTACCGAAGACATAGTGAATGGATTTGTGATGCTACTGGAATCTGCAGAAGATACAGCACTTGACATTTTGGATGCTTCCAATGAACTAGCTCTTTTCGTTGCTAGGGCTGTAATAGATGATATCCTTGCTCCACTGAATTTGGAGGAGATAACGAACAGGTTGCCACCAAATTGCAGCAGTGGTGCTGAGACTGTCTGCATGGCTCAATCACTTCTATCCGCACGCCATGCTGGTGAGAGGATCCTTAGGTGTTGGGGTGGTGGGACTGGCTGGGCTGTGGAGGATGCAAAGGATAAAATTCAAAAGCTTCTTGAGGAATTTGAAAGTGGTGGTGTTATCAGTGAAGCTTGCCAATGCATACGAGATATGGGGATGCCATTCTTCAATCATGAGGTAGTGAAGAAAGCTTTGGTTATGGCAATGGAGAAGAAGAATGATAGGATGCTGGATTTGCTGCAAGAGTGCTTCAATGAGGGGCTTATCACCATTAACCAGATGACAAAAGGCTTTGGGAGGATCAAGGATGGGCTTGATGATCTGGCTCTTGACATTCCGAATGCAAAGGATAAGTTTACCTTCTATGTGGAGCACGCCAAAGGGAATGGCTGGCTGTTACCTTCCTTTGGGTCATCAGATGCATCTTGAGGAGTAGAATCATATACATCTGTATGTTGTTCGTGTTGTCTTCTGCTAGTGTAGCTCGTACCCTTTTACTTGGGAGTAGATGGACCCAATCCTTTCAGAGTTCTCTTTCATTAGAAGTTTTAAAACGATGGATGTTGGTGCTCTCGTGTTCCGTGAACACAAACCGCATTATCATAATCTTTACTGTTTTCTAGAATGATGTTTGTACATATCATTTACATAATTCTAGCTTAATTTTTTTGTTGTTGAGTCATTACGTAATTAAGATGTATGATGTCATTTGCTTCTTGAGTAAATGGTAGAATGCGAAAAACGAAGTGAGTGACAACAGTTTTTTAATCGATTTATTTTGTTAAACATAAATGCTTATGGAAGAATAAGTGTTGCGTTTTTGCGAAAATGTGTGATTGCATCAAGAGCGTGCTAATATGAGTTCATATGTTCATGTGCTTTACTGTTGAATAAAGAAATAAAAGTGAATTGCTTTAGTAAACTGATGAAAGAAACACTCAGGATTTGGATTTAATAGGTTTAGATTTTAATGATGACGCTAGATTAGAGAGTTCGAATCTAGAAGACTGTTGACATTGTGATAAAATATACATAGAATTGAGTTCAGTTGCCACAGCAAGGAATGAGAGAAAAAATGGAACATGGACAATGACTGAGACTTGTCAAACTACGAAGAAGAACATTGCCTCAGGAGAAAGCTGTTGTAAGATACCATATAGCACACGTAAATCTTACCCTCCCTCCCTCTTTAACTCATCCATTTGGTTTTTTACCGAAAAATTTATACACCCTTTTTATTTGTTCATATAATTTGACTTAACATACTTTTCTAAAAATAATTAATAAAACAGTAAGTATACTATATCATCTCTTAAAATGTAACTATAATTAATAGTAAAGACAAATTAGGAATTAAGTAATTAATTATTTCTTAATTTTTCAAAATGGACAAATAATAGTGGATATTTATTTTTAGTATAGTGGAGAAGTAAAAAACGAACGGAGAACCATATATAAGTATTGACACTAGTCCAGTGTTGTAAGGTCAAGAAATTGGTGAATTGATAATAAAAAAGTTAGTGATCGAAGCTTCAATGAACGGCTAAATCGCATGTTCAAAATCTAAATGCCTACTAAATACTTTACAAAAGTCTTACCGTCTAGCCGTTGGTCGCCCACATCTTTATAGAGAATTCCATTTCACCAGGTCCATGTTGGAGACAGCGGAGCAGTCATTGCACCATTTGTGCAAGTCATTAATTATGCGACATGAAATTTCGCTATCTTAGGACAGTTAGGGTTACTATCGCCTTTTACCGAGATTTTCATTCAAAGATTATAACACTTCTATTTTCGATCTTCCAACATCGGACATGTGTCAAACTCTATGCATCGTATTACCACTTAGCAGAGTCTTATATTATTAATAAACCCTTAATATGTGCCGCTTTCTTAATCAAAAGACAAGAGAACAACTGGAAAGTATTTTTCTAAAGCAACTCTTCTAAAAGTGGTTATAGTGCAAATCAAATCCAAAAACAATTAGCCACTTAAACACGTAAACTTTTGTCCGCAAGTAATTAGGGCAATTAACGTAACTTTCTAATAACCAGACCCTAACCCGAACCACGCTGAAATGGAGCTCCACAAATAGAAACGACACAAGACTAATGCCACGTGGATAGCGACATTTGTTGCTGACGTGTACCTTTAATCTTAGACTATTGCCTTCCTATTTATATACTACTCTTTATTTACATTCTCATCCATTCCAACTCACTTTCTCAATCTGTAAATCCACAAAATCTATTAATACTAGCTGAAAAAGGCCCGTGGCAAGCATGGGATTGTAATTTCATATTAAAGGAAAAATTATTGAAATACACGTCTTATATTTTCCTTATTTCTAATATTTTCTTCTATCTAAAATCTCTTATTTCTCCCCTAATTCTAAATTATTTTATAATATATCCGAGCTAGTTTTTAATGTATCCGAGCTACATATTATGTATCCGGTTTGTTTTATTTTTTCAGGGATTAATGTAATTACAAATTAAATAAGGATAGATTGTAATTTCATATTAAAACTATGTGATTCCTAAAATTTATACGATTAATATTATCGGAATTTGTTCAGTGAAGCAGCTATACACTTATTATGCTTCTAAAAATATTAATATTAGTGACGCAAGGGTCATGACTTCAACAAAAGATGGTTAATATCATATACTATTAGAAATATCTAGAATATGTACAACAGACGTCAGTTTGGTGTCTACTTGAATGATCTGCAAGTACTAACTAATGTTATACACACAAAAAAATATAGCAGATGCTTCAATTTTGACATATAAGATGACTATTTCA
The DNA here is from genome assembly GCA_035578085.1 of Solanum pinnatisectum. Classification (NCBI taxonomy): domain Eukaryota; kingdom Viridiplantae; phylum Streptophyta; class Magnoliopsida; order Solanales; family Solanaceae; genus Solanum; species Solanum pinnatisectum. The sequence goes on along the minus strand of CM069078.1, from coordinate 45,400,323 downwards.
TTATTTATCATACGTAAGGATGTTGGAGTTCGCTAGCGACTAATAGGTCTATAGGTGGTTATAATTATAGAAAACTTTATATTCATTTTTCAGTTTGAAAGTATAATCCTGAGATAATTTGCAAATATACTTTAAAATGGTGCCTTATGATGTTTCATGATCAAATTATCTTAAAACTTGCTGATTTTGATTGATAATGACAATGTTCCGTTAACTTAAACGTACATCGACTATTTTACTGGAGGTGTCGGGTAACTCTTACTACAAAACTTAGGCAGCTAGAATTTCTTGATTTCTTCAATACATTTAAACACCTAAGCTAATGTCGCTCCTTATCTCATTTGCAAATTCTGTTTGACCTCAAATAATGTTAGGATTTTTGTTGCTCAAGACTTCTATTGCCGTATTTGATTGTCAGAAGAAGAAATTGCGATTAATTTCTATCTACTTGCACGATGCTACCTTTTATTGTGTTTCACGTTCCAAATTTACAGCCCACTTTATCTATTCCAAGTACTCATCGGTTCACATTTACTTGTGCTCCATTATTCCATCTTTTAAAATTAGTTTCAATTGGTCATTTAACACTTCAACTTATTCTTGCTTTATCGGATGATATTTGATGCTGATGTGACACATAAAATTTGAAGGTGTTTAAATGATCATTTGTGAGTTAAAGTGTTCAACTGACACAATAAATATAACTTGAGATGTCTAGATGTGTATTATTTAAAGTTGGAGTGTTTACTTGTGTGGTCAAATTTAAGTGTCACGGGCCCAATATTTATTTATTTTATTATGACGAACTTTAATTTGTGAGTGAATAATGACATACTTGTCTTTGCAAACAGAGGTAATCCCATTTGATTAGTTTAGATTATGTTCCCGGTGGGGGCGGTTTTTGTCCATACCGCAAACCCTAAATTCAAAATCAAAATTTTAACACAGCGAAGTGATTCATTTCCATCAAAATACAAATATCTTCGTGGAATAGCTTTATTCCCAGTTCAATAAACTGTAATCCCCAATAATTCACCTAAAACAAATCCAAAATGGTACCTCCTGCTTAAATGGACAAGGTGAAGTTACCCACTTCAACTTCCAATTTATTCTGCAGCAAATTGGGTTAAAAAAAAGATTCAGCCTAATCGGTTTGGAAAATTGAACTTCACAAATACAACGAAGTAAATTGGGTTACCTTAATAAGCTCCCTTAAACTGATTCAAACTTCAGATCTCACTCTTATTTGTTCATTGAAGCCCATATAGTTCCCTCTTCTATTGCTCTACAACATGGTTCCGCATTTGGATTTTCCCTTACCTCACTTCTTCTATTGCTCTACAACATGGTTCCGCATATGGCCTACACATGAGAGGTGACATTTAACACCCATTAAATTTTCGAACAAACTCATCTCAAATATAGCTAATTTAATAAAAGAGTAATCTTTAACAAAAAATTATCTTGTAATATAGTATAAATTAAAAATACTTGTATTTAGAAGGTAAAACCTGAGATTAACTTGAAGGGCTCTTGAATTCTTAGCCAATTAAAGGAAGATGATATCCAATACATGCGATAGCATCTGAGAAGGGGTGGGTGACAACTCATAAAATCTTGTTGTGCCCTCGAATATGAAGATAATTAAGCGATAAACCTAAAATAAAACAAAAAAAAAAAGATAATCAAAGAAGAAGAGTTGCAGCCTGTGCTTGGTTTTTTTGTTTTTTTTTAAAAAGTAAACAGAGAAAAAGAGATAGAGACAGAGAAGAAGAGCCACTACGTGAATATTCAACAGCAAAAAATGTAAGACACGTATCTAAATGCATATCAGCTTGCTAGTGAAATGACCAAAATGCCCTTGTTTTGAAATTTAATGACAAACAAGCTGCCATGTTGAAATGTTGAAAACTGTCTCTTCTATATAAGAGAAAAATACATATATAATTTATATACATTTTTGATTCTTCTGCTTCACTGATCTAGGGTTTCAGCAGTATACTTGAAGCTTGTTTTGACGATCTGATTCTCGATATTGTATCCTCCTCTGACCTCTCTTGGCTCACCGATCAGGAGCCAAGAACAGAGGAATTGAGAGGTGAAAAAAACAGGAATCAAAATAGTTGTATTGATTTTGTTAAGTGGAGAGTTGATGGTGTTGATGTGTGCAGGTTTTGGTGAAATGGAGTCAAGTGAGAGATTTTTGACTGAACAACAGAGGGAGATGCTGGATATAGCACCGGTGAATGTGGAGGTTTTGTCATCTTCTCCAAAGTCTCCGACGTTGAAATCTCCAGGTGCTAAATCCTCTTCCGTTCTCTTGTCGGATCATCATGTGAAGGCACCAGGCGGTGGGGCTGGGATTGCTGTACGACATGTACGGCGTACGCACTCAGGGAAGCATATACGGGTTAAGAAGGGTGAGTAGTATTACTTTTTGGATGAATCAATCATGACTATGTTTTAGTGTTTCTTAAGTTTTTGTATTGACTCCCTGGCTATGAATTTTTAATACCCAGTCAATAGACTACATCCTGGTGCTTCTTATTGAGCTTAAGAGGAAAGAAGTTATAGTGTCTAACGGATTAAAATTTATCCTTTGTAATCGAATTATCGAAATAGAAATGCCTTTTTGAAGGCAGGCGTACCGCAAATATGAACTTTTCTCACATTATTTATGGATTAATGTACTTTGTAAATGGACTTAATTTGCTCTTAGGTGTAAACCAGTCACGCCTTGGTTAGGCTTTTATAGTTCAAAAAGAGGCCACAGTGCAGTGAATTGCACATAACGCACCACTTCTTTTTCATGTCACTTGAATACTCCAAGAGTTCCCTGTAAGAGGTTGATTAAGGATTTAAATTTGATGAGTTCAACCTGTAAGGTTTTACCACTTAGCCCGTTGAATCTAATAGTTGTTGAAATGTTGGTACTTTTCAGTTTTCACTTGGTGTACATTTTCATTGCATGTCAAAAATGCTGAGTTTAGTTGAACTCGTGCTCCATTCTGCCCTCTCCTGTAAGTTCTATTGTATGACTTCAGTTGAACTCATGTTCCATTCTGCCTTTGTTCTCGGTGAACACCTATATTTGTACTCCAAAGTCCACAATTTCCAATAAATCAAGAGAGTACTCATTTGCTCAAGACTGTGGCCCAAGGATCAATGAAGTGGAAAATTACTTGGAGATCAAGGCTCAAATTCAAGCCGAGCTTTAAAATTACTGAGTAATTTTTTCTTATTTGTTTAAGTTCAAAACATCTCCCATCTATTTTGACACCATTGCCCTAGCAATAATGTTCACATAAGATTTTTCACGAGTTTCAAGGATTTTAATTCATTTGACAAGTCATTTTTAGAACTTGAGGTGATGTTTTCCTTATCTTGTCATGTTTTCAGTTAGTCCTTCAATAACAACAACAATATATCCAGTGTAATCCCACAAAGTGGAGTTTGAGCCTCTAGGGAGGGGTGGGTGTACATAGACCTTACCCCTACCTTGGGGGTAGATAGGTTGTTTCTGATAAACCCTTGGCTCAGTTAGTCATTCAACATTCACTTCTTTTATTACTAATATAATACACATCAAGTTAATTACTTGTAAGTGGGTGGAATACCCAGAACATGAGGGAGGGAGGTTGTTTCTATAAACCCTCGGCTCAGTTAGTCGTTCAACATTCACTTCTTTTATTACTAATATAATACACATCAAGTTAATTACTTGTAAGTGGGTGGAATACCCAGAACATGAGGGAGGGAGAAGGAAGTAGAGCTCTATCACGGTATCACCTTTGCTGAGTTAAATGGCATTGAAATGGAGTAGGGCAGATGGAGTAGTGTATATACTTTTGGGTGAGGGGGTGGGAGACACCACTTATGAATTTTCATTGATATGTGAGCAGTGTGTTCTGTTGATGCCAAAAAACTGTTTATGTTCATCACGCAAAGATCTAACTAATAAGAGCTGAAGTTTGTTAGTACATCCTTGCCCAAGGGCACATGAGAGATAGTACAAGCATTTTCTGACATTAGTTTTTCAGGTGCATGAGTTTTTCTTTGTGGTTCTCTCCATGTTCCCCAATCTCTCTCCCTCTCTCTCTCATGTTTGTTGACAGGTGTGCCGTGTGCAGCTCTCGCTGAGAGACTTGTGAGGTACTAGCCTAGGCTTTGGTAATCCCTCTTGTCTTGCCTCATCCTCCGGACTCCTTACTAATTTTACAATAATGAAAGCCTGGAAACTGACTAATGTCTTCAATTTCTCTTGCATACTTAATCAGTGTTCTTGAATGCGGAAGCATGCAGCTTGTATGCTCTTTTTTTCTTCGTCCGTATACTGAAGGCTTCTCCTTATTTGATGGTGGAAACAGATGGTGCCGGTGGTAAAGGCACTTGGGGAAAATTGCTCGATACTGATGTTGAATCTCATCTTGATAGAAATGATCCCAACTATGATAGTGGTGAGGTGAGTCTTGCCACTTATTCAAATATACTTCTTAGGTAATGAAAATTACTTGGGTTAAATTGCACGTGACATCCTTCTTTATTGGAGTACTTAAATAATTTTTTGGTAATATTACATTGTACAATAGAACACAACCACCCCTCGAGTTCTAAAACCATTCAGAATATATACACTATGCACTTGTGGATTAGAATTTTAAAAAGGAATTTAAAAGGAGGGAAGGGAATTGGCGATGAGAAAGATAATGCAAAGGAAAAACAATTTTAGTCTTAATATCATGATCGCAGAGTTATTTTTCCAAGTGCTACATAATGTATACCCAATGCACCATTATTAATTTGTTTTTGCTTTCTTCCCTGTTTATTTACATCCGTCTCCCCAACTACTGATTTTTGTGGCTCTCAAATGTGCTTTTTACTGATAAGTAAAATACCAAAATATTGTGAATCCTAAAGACTCTAAACACATTTTCCACTAAGGAACCTACTTGACCGCTAGGCCAAGGCTCCAATATTTCCTTTGAAGTATGTAATCAACATTTTTCTTTGTCAGTTTAAATTAAATTTTAATGGTAGTGAGCAGTGGACAACATCAACAATGTATCACGTGTAATTCCACAAGTAGAGTCTGAGAAGCGTGGTGTGTATGCAAACTTTACCCCCCTACCTTATGAAAGTAGTGAGGTTGTTTTCGATAAATTCCCGGCTCAAGTGAAGCATTTCAAAGCAAATATGGAAAGGGAATACAATAGTGAATAAACCATGATGCAAATAATGGAGAAAAAAATAGTAGCAACAACAAATAATATGATAACCAAAACAAAGGAAACAACATGTAATAATTACTATCGAAGAATAAGACAATAGGAGAGTAATGTAATAATACTTGTAAGGAAACTAGACAACGCTCGACTACCTACTAACCTTCTACCCTAATTCTCGGCCTTAAGCTGTAGGTCTGCCATGTCTAATCACCTCTCCCTAATATTTATTCCGCCTACCTCTGCCTCTCCTTAGACCCACCCACCATGGTCAACCTCTCACGCCTCTTCACCGGGCATCTGTGAATCTCCTCTTCACATGTCCAAATCATCTCAACCTTGCTTTCCTCTTCTTGTCCACCACAGAGGCCACTCCCACCTTGTGTTGAATATCTTTGTTCTTAAGTTTATATCTCCTAGTACCTCCCCTTGTATATGCCACGTCAGTTCATCCATCACTGAGACAAGTAAAATGGGCTAAGAATATTACTGGTTATGAACAGCATTTTGACTTTAAATCCTTGGAGTTACAATGCCATATGAAGGGAAGAGGACACAAAATACATATCTTTTTTAAAGAATTTTTTACTTTTCTATCTGCCTATTCCATTTTTCCTGAACCGATTGATTCCCGATCTAGTTTGTTTTACCTGTAATTGCTAGATTAATCAGTGTAGTAGGATACTGGCTCAGTAATTTTTTATCAGGGTTTAATATTAATGCTGTCTCCACGTTACTCTAAATGAACAGGAGCCATATGAGCTTGTAGGAACTGCTGTCTCTGATCCATTAGATGATTACACGAAATCTGTAGTATCAATTATAGAGGAATACTTCAGCACTGCTGACATCGAACTGGCTGCATCTGATCTCAAGGAATTAGGTTCGACTGAGTATCATCCATATATTATTAAGAGGCTTGTTTCTATGGCCATGGACAGGCATGACAAGGAGAAGGAAATGACTTCAGTTCTTCTTTCTGCTCTTTATGCTGATGTCATCAACCCTACCCAGATCAGGCAGGGGTTTAACATGCTTGTGGAGTCTGCTGATGACTTGGCAGTGGACATACTAGATACTGTTGATATCCTTGCTTTATTCATCGCACGTGCTGTGGTTGATGACATTCTTCCACCAGCTTTTATCGCTAGAGTCGGAAAAATGGTACCAGAATCCTCTAAGGGGTTTCAGGTGTTGCAAACTGCTGAGAAGCGCTATCTCTCAGTTCCACACCATGCAGAACTTGTCAAGAGGCGCTGGGGGGGAAGCACCCAATTCACTGTTGAGGAGGTCAAGAAAAGGATTGCTGATCTATTGAGGGAATATGTTGAGAGTGGAGATACTGTTGAGGCATGCAGATGCATAAGACAGTTGGAAGTTCCTTTTTTCTATCATGAAGTTGTCAAGAGAGCTTTAGTTTTAGCCATGGAGATGCAGTCTGCTGAACCACTTATTCTGAAACTCTTAAAGGAGGCCGCAGAAGAGGGTCTTATAAGTTCCAGTCAAATGGGGAAGGGCTTTTCTAGGATGGCTGAGAGTATAGATGATCTTTCTCTGGATATTCCTTCTGCAAAAATGTCATTCCAGTCAATTGTTCCTCAGGCAATCTCTGAGGGATGGCTTGATGCATCTTCTCTGAAAGCCACATGGGAAAATGGGCAAGCAAATGGTCCAGATGATGAAAAATTGAAGCAATACAAGAAACAAATTGTAAGCATAATCCACGAATATTTTCTCTCGGATGACATTCCAGAACTAATCCAAAGTTTGGAAGATTTGGGGCAACCTGAGTTTAACCCTGTTTTTCTGAAGAAGCTAATCACCCTTGCCATGGACAGGAAAAACAAGGAAAAGGAAATGGCATCTGTTTTGCTCTCTGCACTTCATATTGAGATTTTTTCAACTGAAGACATAGTGAATGGATTTGTGATGCTACTGGAATCTTCAGAAGATACAGCACTTGACATTTTAGATGCTTCCAATGAACTTGCTCTTTTCCTTGCTAGGGCTGTAATAGATGATGTCCTCGCTCCTCTGAATTTGGTGGAAATATCGAACAAGCTACCACCAAACTGCAGCAGTGGAGCGGAGACCATCTGTACGGCTCAATCACTTCGATCTGCACGGCATGCTGGAGAAAGGATCCTGAGGTGTTGGGGTGGTGGGACTGGCTGGGCTGTGGAGGATGCAAAGGATAAGATACAAAAGCTCCTGGAGGAATTTGAAAGTAGTGGTGTTCTCAGTGAAGCTTGCCGGTGCATACGAGAGCTCGGAATGCCATTCTTCAATCATGAGGTGGTGAAGAAAGCTTTGGTTATGGCAATGGAGAAGAAGAATGACAGGATGCTGGATTTGCTGCAAGCATGCTTTAGCGAGGGGCTTATCACCATAAACCAGATGACTAAAGGCTTTGGGAGGATCAATGATGGGCTTGAAGATCTGGCTCTTGACATTCCGAATGCAAAGGATAAATTCACGTTTTATTTGGAGCATGCCAAAGAAAGAGGCTGGCTGTTACCATCTTTTGGGTTACCTGATGCATCTTAATGACAAGAATCAGATACATCTTGTTGCATCTCTGCATGTTGTTCGTTGTTGCCTTCTGCAAGTCCGTTTTATTTTGGAGTGGTAGATGGACACGGACTACCCAGTCCTTCCTAGTTCCTCTTTTCTTTTGAGTTTCTTGTATGATGGATATTTCTTGATGTAAAAATTAGGCCTCTCGTGTTCATCTAATGTAGTGGGTAAATGCATATCACATTACCCTTGCTACCTTCCATATGGATGTTAATACAGATCATTATCAATCATTTTGGTCAAGACAACGTTGTTAACTTGCTTTGTGCCATTTGCTTGTTGAGTCCTTTTTGAGATATGGAAGTCGATTGTATTGTCTTTTACAGGTCAAAATACATTTTGAAGGTCTTATACGGTAGGAACTGCTCCTCTAATAGAAAAGGAAGCAGCGCCAATTGAGGAACGATCAGCTGCCCAAAAGGTGTGTTGGATTTAGAGTTTCGTCGGGGTAATCACCAAAAGGTGTGTTGGATTTAGAGTTTCGTCGGGGTAAATGATTTCGGTGCCCCAAGTTGTGTAGTTTGCAGAATTGTTTGGCATCTAGATATACCGGCAGGGGGAGAGAGGTAAAGTTTATTTATATGAACGATTGCGAATTTGTCTTCATCTTTATTTGCTTTTGTGATTATATATGGAATTTTATTTCTTGTTTAGTGGACGGACTTGTTGTCCTTGATCAAACTGGGGGCATAATACTTCATTACCAGGCGATTGAATAAGAGTGAACTGTGAAGTGCAATATTGGCACAATTTAAGGTATGATCAGTTTCAGAAATTAAATATTGCACTTTTTTTTTTTTTTTAATGTTTCTTATTTTGTTTTGAGTAGGATGTGGTATTTCTTTTGTATTAGTAACTTCAAAATCTTAGTGCAATTGGGTAATTAGAGTCGATTGTTTCTTAACAACTGCCCACCAATAGACAAGTTAATTCACTGGATAGAATTTTATTGAATGGTATCTTTTGGCTACCGGATTACTTTTTTGGAATATGACACTAGCTTTTTCACTGACGAAGATATATCTAAAAAGTTAGCAAATATATACCGTACAATTTCTTATATTGAAAAACTTTGTTGAAACAAAATTGAACACCAACAGTTAATAAGCATAGATAAAAAATAAAAATAAAAAAGGGAAAAGGTTGATATATTTCTTAATTTTGCGCTTTATAGTTGATATATCCTTATTATAAAAGCGGTTTACATATATCCTTATGTTACGCAAATAGCTCAAACATATTTTTACAGTTGCACAAATGAAACAGATATATCCAGAAGTGAAAGATAATTTTAAGTTCATTTTTTTTAAAAAAATAATCACATTGAGGTATATTAGATCTTTCTAGCAAAGTTTAGGGTATGCTTGATCCTTTTTCTGTGTAAAAGGGATATATTTGAGGCATTTAAATAATGATATATATGTGAATTATTTTTTTAACAAAATGTATATCAATTCTGGATTGTAAAATTAAAAGGTATATTAAATCATTTTCCCCACAAATATATGGAAAAAGTTCAAACTTATCCTTGAGGTATTCGGTTTGGGTTTACATTTGCCCTTTGTGTACCTTTCGGTCCCTCTCTCTAATGGATGTCCAACTTGGTTGTGAGTTGTGTCATCTGCCAAGTTGGAGCCATGTATACAAACAAAATATTCAAATTTATTCCTAAAGCATCGATTTGTTTAGATAATTGTAAAGGTCCAAATTCCAAATATACATCTAAATAAGTTTAAAATCTTATAATATATTCCAACGTAACTTGATCATTTTTCCCTGGTGCAAACAGTATTGAGATGAACATTATTTCTTCAATTTAAAGAGATTACTAGCGTAAGAATTATAAAATTTCTTTATCCCATATTGATAATATTTCCAAATATGTATAATTTTATAAAAATTCATTAGTTAACGATAGTACTATTTACTAACTTATTATTATGTGATATAAGTTTTTCACATTATCCAAACAATTTTCATGCTAAATGAGTATTTTTTTGGTTGCAAAATTTAAGATGATACTTTATTTTTTACAATATATAAGTTTTTCACATTATCCAAACAATTTCTTCATGCTAAATGAGTATTTTTTTGGTTGCAAAATTTAAGATGATACTTTAATTTTTACAATATATAAACTTACGAGTCAAGTTTTATATTTCAAAAACTTGAAATCACGAGTTGGAATTCCAAATCATAATTTAATCTGTTATTTAAAATGAAAAATAATAATGAGAAGGGAAAAGATAAATCTAATTACATTATATATAAGCCAACAACAAAAGGACCAACAATGCAGTACTTAATTGTACAATATGTTATGTGAGTTGTACTATTTATATTTTATCCACATTTACTTTTATTTTACCTTATCAATATTTAGGAATCAGTTCTTATAGTGTTAGGAGAACCATATTTGTAGAAAAGGGATTTAACTATCATCTTATTTCCCCAAATTATTTCTTGAATGAGTGTAAACTATCACATGTCTACTATTGATATCAATGAATTAGGTTTAATTAATTGAGGGCTATAACAATAACTAATATAGAGTGGGAAAATAGGCAATTAATTCAGGGCCATAATAATAATCAATGGTGGCTATTTTTCAAAGAAATTGGCTACAATTACAATTCAAAATTAGGCAAAAAAAAAAAAAACTAACAATTCAAGTCTCCCAAAAACAACTAATCTGTGCGTGCAACAGAGGAAAGCATATGGATTGTGCTTATATATATATATATATATATATATGGCACTTTTGAGGCCAAATGGACTTATATGACGTAATTTGAAAATGCGTTAATTTGTTTGGTTGAAATTTGTCATGACCCCTGATTCTCTGTTATGCCTTCCTTTCTAGGTGGATGACTTTCTAACAATAACACACAATGCTTAAGTCAGGGACCAAGTACAAATGGAGAAAACAATTTGAAATATAAATGGAGAAAGCAAATTGAAAAGGCTAGAGTGGTATTTAATTGTTTCATCAGAGTCACTTTCTTTTTATGGGTTTAGACGAAAACTTTACTCCTGAAACCTATTTTATTTTACTTTTTCTATACGGTACAAATGTACCGTTGCTGAACAAGCACCAACATCCATGTGGAATAAAAATATGCTTGAAAAAATGAAAGCTAGATTACTGTCCACAATTGCAAGATCAAGAGAAACTTTTGAGGATCTATCATTAATATTCTTAGCATTGTTAGATGTTAGTAGTAGTGTAATTCTCAACTAAAATTGTGTGAAATTCTAATTTTCGTCTGATGACAAAGATTTTTTTTTTCTTTGGTTAATTCTCAAAATTACAATTGTTGATGATTCTTTTCCATGTAGTGATTTTTTATGAAATCAATGTGTTATAAAGTTAATATCTCAAGAGGTCACTCAACTTTGAAAATATATCTAGCAAAGTCATTAAACTTTGTTTTATATCAATAAAGTCATTCAACCAAACTTTTCTTTAATTTTGTTTTAATATGACAAAATATTTTTTTCTTATGTCATGTAAACATGAACTCCACAAATAAATAAATTTTTTTCAAGAAACTCATTAAGGATTTATAATGGTAAATTTAGAACCTTTTAAATAGAAAATTTAAAATGCCTAAAGCATTACATCAAGAAAAATAATTTCATTTTTGATGTGGTTAACTTAAGTAGAATTTATAAATATAAATTTAATACTTCTTAGTAGAAAATATAAAATCATAAAACACCAATAAAATACGTACAGATCTGTTTGCAATAGGACTGTTTTCTTTCGCTGGTATACTTACCGATCTATAGACAAATCAAGAACAGAAATGAATCAAAGTGAGTATATAACTAGTTGATGTGCTGTTTTAATTCTTAGCAATAATTTAATTATTCATTTATTAGTATATATATATTTATGGTGGAAAAGGGAGATTTTCAGTTAATTAATTATTTTTATAATAAATTTGATTGAGTGATTTTATTGATATAAAGGGTTAAGTTGAATGATTTTAGTAATATAAAACAAAGTTTAATTACTTTTCTAGATAAATTTACAAAGTTGAGTGACATTTTGAGATATTAACTCATGTGTTATATCAATGGTTGAAACATTTAGGCTCAGTTATTTTGGTTGTCAGACAAACCTAACTATGCACCAACTATATCTTTTTGATGGTACTAATGCATTATTAACTTGATGCTAATATAATTTGTAATGACGAAAAATTTAAGGTAAAATATATTTTCAGTCCATTTTTTCTTAAAAATAAATATTACATATTTAAACACATTACAAATCAAATTGTTGGACTTAGTCCCGATGCTCGGGCATTACTTTCTAGTTCATATATAAAAATAAAACCAAATCCTAAAGTAATATGGAGTGCGACGAAACTCTACTTAAAGCATCACAACTGTATGCTTTCTTCTTCTTATTTCACGCTTCTTCCCTCTCACCCATTCCCAAAACCAGAGAATTCACACATTTTGTAAAAACAAAATCTCCATTAACAAACCTTCTACGTGTGTGTATATATATATATATCATGATTCATGCAGGCATGAAGATAGATCTCCAGAAACTACCCTTCGCTCTCAAGCCTTTTCTCCTTTCCCTTTTTCTTTCTCTTTCCTTCTTAGCATTCCTTTCCTTTCAAACTCCACCTCACTCTCTTCACAAACCCGCTCTACTTCCACCAGACCTCCGAATCCGACCCGGTTATTCATCCTACGGTGCATACATCAATCGTCAGCTCAACAAAACGCTCAACCCGAAACTCCGAAAAATCTGGACTACCCGAGATTGGGACCGAAAGGTTCGGGTCTTCTCCGAATTCTTCGACAATTTGAAGCTTCGAGGTTTCTTATCGAACGATTCAAAAGCGCTTTGCGTCGGGGCACGGGTCGGGCAGGAAGTAGCGGCATTGAAACGGGTTGGGGTTAACGATTCAATCGGTATTGATCTGGTGCCGTATCCCCCGTTAGTAATCAAAGGTGATTTTCATCATCAGTCGTTTGATGATCAGAGTTTTGACTTGGAATTCTCTAATGTATTTGATCATGCACTTTATCCATGGAAGTTCGTCGGAGAAATTGAACGGACGTTGAAGCCCGGCGGAATTTGTGTGTTACACGTGTCGTTATCTAGACGGGCTGATAAATATTCAGCTAATGATTTGTACAGTGTGGACCCACTTAAGGAATTGTTCAAAGTGTCTGAGCTGGTTGAGGTGAGACGCATTGATGGATTTGGGTTGGATACGGAAGTCGTTTTTAGGAAGAAGATGAAGAAGTAGGAAATGGAAAGAAATTTAGTTATTGTGATCCTATTTTCATTAGGTTTTTAATTTACTTTTTTTTTTTTTTTACACTACATGTTAAATAATTCTTTGTTTATTTCGACAGAAATTATACACGTTCAAGTAAAACTCTTTTCTTTTTAGTCTGTTCCAACCTCTTTGGATATGACTTATATAACTCTCGTCATCTCTTTCACTTGAATTTAACTCCTCTCTATTTCTTTGATTATGCATTTGGATGAATGCCATTTGTGCTAACCTAACTTTTAACAAGTACATAGTAAAAATCACGGTCATTAAGAAATCAATGAATACAATATGTAGTTTGCTAAATTATATTTAATAATTGTCTCTTGAAAATTGAACCCTATTAAGAAAATGGAGTATAAGGGTATAATTGAAAGAATATATTCCATTTGTCTATTTTTATTTGTCCACTATACTATTTTAGAATATTCAACAATACTTATCCAGTTTATAAAATCAATGAATAATTACCATGTTGTGTCTATTTTACCATTGCAATTAAATACTATTCAGTTCTCAACATGTTTAGATGACTTATATTTAATAAGAGTGATTTGGTAAAATTATCCCTATCATTTACTGTTTCTTAATTCATGTGTCAAGTCAATAGTGGACAACTATTTGTTAGATAGATGAAGTACTTCTAAAGTAACACTTATTTTGGAACCGATAGGAATACATATTTACCATTAGGTGAAGTTCAAAACAAAGGTTGAAAAAGTACATTCTTGAATGAAAGCAATAGTTGTAAAGAAAACGGGAAGGTGCAATTTGGTTGTCTTTTTTAATATGGTGAAGAGACATAACTAATTAAGGAACTCCTCTTTTATTTAGTGTAGAAAAAGTTAAATCATGTTAGGTCACGGATAGGGAATGAATAAAGTACAAATGGACCACTTACATATATGTGAACACAAGTTGGATTCCGTAAGGGTAAATCCTTTTTTCTAACTTAAAAGCATAGTGAAACTAGTCATGTGGATGGCATCCCCACTTCCAACCTAGGGTGAGTGAACGAGACAGGATCGGGAATAAATCGATAGACTTTGGGAAGCTTTGTTCCTATATACTGCTTTTGTTATTAAACTTATAAATGATTTGATTGTGTAAGAAATTTGACCGCAGTGTGCAATTGAAACTTGGATTCATAAAAAAAAAAAAAGAGTTACTTGGATTCATCAACTTCCTTTATAAAAGTTGAATGCACCAAAAATGTCAATATGTATCCAATTAATGGGGTGGCTAGATAGCTCTATGCAACTTGCAATTGACAGCTTCTAATATATGCTTTAGAAGGAGGACCACGTAAATCACAACAGCACCTAAATTGGGTAATGATTCTATGTTTTTGGGCTTTTAATTCGTCATCGCAATTATTATTATTTTTTGCATTTTTTTTCTTTAAATAAGGTGGGAGAAGGGGAAGTGGGTGAGGAAATTACAAGGCGGGAGGTCAAATCCTCACCAATAAGATAAAAGTTCAAATAGTCAATTAATCGAGTTACTGAGATTTTCTGCTATCACAATTTTGCTCTTACTTTTTTTAAAAATTTATTTTGCTTGATTGATCCTTAGTTCCTTACAAAGAAACAACAAGCAGAAACTACATCATTTGGTGAAACGTTTATAGGAAGAACATTATGTAAAGTATATTATAAAGTATCATGTATATGTATATGTATATATACTAGTCTTCTGAAAAATATCAATAAGTAATCAAAAACATCACAAAAAATTACCTTATACCTCGAACTATAAAACTAATAAAGATTCGAAATAAATTTTCAGAGCTCATATCAAACGATTCAAATAACTCCAATATTATTATCAAACTAGTATACTCCATTTCGTAGGAAGATTGAAATATTTGGGCCTTAAAACACTACCCATTACATACTTAGCCCAATTAAAGATCTAAATACATTTAATTTGTTAAATGGCTTACAAGATTGGTCCCATGGTCTAGTGGTCAGGACATTGGACTCTGAATCCAGTAACCCGAGTTCAAGTCTCGGTGGGACCTAAAAATCAAATTTTCAGTTTTGGGTGTTTTTTCGGTTCGGTATTTGGTGTAATTTTATTAATTATATACTTGGTAACTTGTGTTTGTGAGTTGTGACGTATTGTTTTTTATTTGAAGTGGAATATTAAGGCATTTGTGACTTTGTATGGTTTTAACTTTTAAGTTTCAAGTGTTGGATTCTTGTTAATTGTTGGCTGCTATTACAAAGAGCGTTTGTTGGAAACAAAAAATCGAAAAGAGAAAAAAACTTTTTTAGATCTTTGTTGGAAACTTTAATTATTAAATATGTTTAATGATTATTTCGAGTTTTCAACTTTTATGTTTAGTTAAATGTTTTGATGATTTTTTTCTCATTTTATTTTTTATTTGCTTGCACCGAAAAACTGTTTCAACAACATCGAATTAAATTGAATTGAAATTACAAAAATTGAACCAAATCGAAATATTTTAATTTGATATTTGGTGCACACTTTTGTAAAATCGAACACCGAATTAAAATATAATAAAATCGAACCGAACCCGCAATACTGTGAGTTCTTTCTTTCACTTTCTTAAAAGTTTTTTTTGGTAATAACTGTGAACTACTACCATTACTCCGACATGATAACCAACTGAAGCTTCATTCCAATTTCTGCACCCTTTTAACATTTAGTCCTCCAAATTTCTTTGGGAGGCACACCTTGTCCCAGGCAACCAAAGGTGCCTTTCTCTGATCTGAACTACTTCCCCATATAAAATCTTTTCATTTTCTATCCACGGCCTTGAGCACACTTTGAGTTAAGATAAAGACTCCACCCCAAAAATTAAATATCGAATTTACAAGTTATTCTTATAATTTACAAAATAATATTCCACATCTTCTTAACTAAAAATGAATGTTATAAAAATTACTTTTATTATCCAGAAAATAATATTGTATACTTTCTAAATTTAAAATGAATGTTATTAAAAAATAAAATTTATCTTGATCATAATTAATAATTTTTTAACAAAATTTAGTCAATTAGTTCAATTAAAAATTCTTATTCTAGTTGCAACATGTCACTCTTTTCAGAAAAGTTTAGTAATTCAATTAATTGATTATAAGCTTTCATATTAATGATGTGCTGATTATTGTCTTCTCGAAAACTTTTGAATTGTAGAAGCATTCAAAATGGGATCAACCTTCATTTCATGTGCAGAACCGACCCATTTCATTCGGGGCTTCAGGAATCCAAAAATTTGATTTGAGAATCAAGAATAGATAGACAAGAAATAAATATTTTTAAATCTAAATTAGTCCCGTTATTAAATTAAAGAGAAAAACCAAACCAGATCAACCTGCTGGGAGAGGTGGGGTCATTGGGGGGATAACGCATGGTTGGAAAACCGTTATTTTCCAACCAAATGAAAGCTGAAACAATTTGAGTGGTACCTAACGATTCCAATGGCGTTGAGAGTCTCTTCTTCTCCAGCCATTTTTTCATCACAAAGAAGAGCTGCTTCGATTCTACCATCAACACTCACATTACCCAATAACAACAGCTCGCTGTTATCGTCATCATCAGCCATTTCTTCAAATGACAGAACAAAATCAGTTACTCTCCGTAGCAAGACGAGTAGGCGTAATGGAGTAGTGACATGTTCTGCTTCTTCGGTCCTCCCAAAGGCACTGCTATTCGACTGCGATGGTGTACTTGTCGATACTGAAAAAGATGGTCACCGTATCTCTTTCAATGATACCTTTACTGAGGTACACTTTTTAAATCTCACTTTAGTGTGTTGTATTGTTTGCAGAGATGAAAACTATAGGTTCGGAATTAGAGTCTGAGTTCTAAATTAATAATTAGTACCTATTCAATAAATTTTATAAGAGAAATACAAAGTTTGGATCAAAGTTATGTGCGGCCGAACCCGTAACCTACTCATTAGCTCTACTTCTGATTGTATGCTTATATTATTGAACGGTTGAATTCATGCGGGATTTCTAATTTAATGATCAATTGGTGTTTTGCAGAACGGGATTGCTCAATAGAATGAGTTCCCCTCTTTTTTTAAAACCTAAATAATAGCGGTCTACTACTGATTAAAGTAAAAATAGCCTATAGAAGTATAATATATGTATAATATTGGTATGGTCGTGCAGTAAATCTGTCAGGTTATTTGTGTAAAGATCTTTCTCTTTTTCCCTATTTGATGACTTCTCATAGAATCCATTATTTTCAATGGTATACAGAAGGAATTGGGTGTAACTTGGGATGTTGATTTGTATGGAGAATTGCTCAAAATTGGAGGTGGAAAAGAAAGGTAAAGGTATTTCTTCCAGATATATACTTAGGAGCAACAGCAATTCATATAGGTTAGACTTGAATTGAATTGATTTTGTTTGTGGTTGACTTGGGTATCAGGATGACAGCCTACTTTAACAAAGTAGGTTGGCCAGAAAATGCACCAAAAACTGAAGAAGAAAGAAAGGAGTTTATTGCAGGACTTCACAAGCGAAAGACCGAATTGTTCATGGTTCTCATTGAGAAGAAATTGCTACCACTTCGGCCAGGTGTTGAAAAGTAAGCTCTTTTTATTTCATATTTTATTTATGTCACTTCTATATGTATAAGGTTCTTAGAAGATTCCGCCATATAAATTATTCCACCAGAGGCATTGATGTTGGAACTAAGTGTGGACACTATTAACCGCAGAAGAAACCAATGAGGAAATTGGTCCGCTTTAACGATGCATTCTGGAGCTTCAGTAATCCATAATTAATCATGAAGAGTTTCATTTACCTCTGAGATGTAGACATTTTTCTATTCTTTGAGCAAATGCCGTCCTGACTCCTGACCCTTGACTACATGCTTTATTTCTGTTTTATTGTACATAATGCAACTATTCAAGGGTAAAGTTCTTTGTAGGCACCAAAATTTTCAGGGTTGAAGACTCTTCTATCTGTTGTATTTGATTTTGATATTGTTATAGAATAATTATCAAATTCTGTCCCGACCTTCAATAGAATCTCAATATGAAAAACTCACTATCATATGACCTATGGGACAGTGTATATATTCAAAAATTGCAAGAGTCGGGATAAATTTTTCTTTAGATTATTCTTCTCCTAATTGTAAGAGTTTCAAACTAAATGTTACAGGTTGATTGATCAGGCTCTGGGTAATGGAGTTAAAGTTGCAGTATGCAGCACTTCCAATGAAAAGGCGGTATGAGTAATCAGGTTCTCAAGTGTCAGTATTATGTGCCAATGTCGAGTCTTTTGACAATAATCTGCTATATAAGTTTGCGGCTATGCTTGGAACTTCTTTTAGCCTGTATGGAACTTACTAGTTTATCCTAATAATACTCATGACTAAATCATCAGGCTTTTATTATGACCAATTTACCTTTTCATGTCTATTTAGTCTTAGTTTGCCTCTTGATTGACAATGTAGTTTCTTGGACCTAGAAAATGATATGGGAAGTCATCGACACTAAAAAGTTGGAAAAGATCAACTCCTAGAAAAATTCATCTGATATTAGAATTTAGAATTGTTAAATTTTCCCTTTGCTCCTATTGAATTGGTTACTGCACAAGATGATAACCTCTGGTTTTCTATCTGGAGTTGCTCGTTTGCTGGGAGAAATAAGAAAATTTAAAGAAAATAAAGCACTGGCATGATTATTTGTTGTCACCATACTAAGATAATGTTTGTGATCATAAGTTGAATTAAATCTGCTGATATTAGGTCTCAGCCATAGTCTCGTGCTTGTTGGGACCAGAGCGAGCAGAACAGATCCAGATATTTGCAGGTGATGTGGTTCCTCGCAAGAAGCCTGATCCGGTAATTATCTGTCTTTCAAATGTCTGTTCAATGCATTTGTAGTGAAGACAAATTCATTTGCTTAGAAATTAAGAAGCAAAAATAAACTTCATTAGGAGATAAGCCTCATATCTGCATGATCTGAAATTTGGAATCTGTTCCAATAGCCTTCTCTATACTTCTTTTACTCTCTGATATCCATTAAATGTACAAGGATAATCTGTGAACTTCAGTGTATAGCTATTTTAAACATATGAACTGTGCTTTCTCTTCATTTAACAAGTTTCAGAAAAACTTCAACTTGAGGAGACATGTGTCTCTAGTACTGTCATAGCTGTAAGATAAGTCTTAAATGTTTAATACCATATACTTTCTTCCTGGCAGGCCATTTATCTGTTAGCAGCCGACACCCTTGGGGTTGATCCTTCAAGGTACTGTACATAGATAACTTGCAGTTATATGATTTTAAGCTGAAGAAAGTACATAATTTTGTTATAATTTTACATTTTCATTCTGAATGCTAAACTCTGCCCTTTATGGTCTGCAGTTGTGTTGTCGTAGAAGATAGTGGCATAGGTCTTGCAGCTGCCAAAGCAGCTGGAATGACATGCATTGTGACCAAGAGTGGGTAAGTTGCTTTTTATTTGAACCAACTGCCAACGTCTCTCTCCCTGGTGCATTTTTCGGTTCTCTATTGCTAACAGAACTTCTTTTACTTGGATTCTGAAATTCTGTCTTGGTGCAACATCTTGTTAAAGCATAACCCGAAAAACTTCATAATCAATTGAGAGCTTTTCAGAAGAACTTCTTGCGTCCTTGAAGTTCAAAATAAAATAAAAAGTGAAAGATGTATGATCAGGAAGCCAATGATGTCCAATGCTTAACGTCACAAACCCGATTCATTCTCCCTAGGATATTTCCTTCAATGAAAATGAAATTATTGATTAGAGGATTCTACGCACTCAGGTGAACATGGTGGAGGTGGAAAGTTTCCAAACTTTCTGTAAGGCCTGAAAAAGGGTTTACAGACAACATTTCTTCATGTCTAGTTATATCTAAAGGCTGATTTTTAACTCTGACGGTGAGGCTCCATCCTAGATACTTGCTAGTTGTTAGATGCACGAGAGTGTTTGCTGTAGTTGCTTTCTGTTTATGCTAGATCAGTTAAATAGTCTAATCTAGTACAATGGAGAGGAGATAGAAAGGAAGGACATGCCTAATCAATACCGGGAAGATAACAAGGATGATCTAAGTCAGTAGTTTCTTTTCATTAAGAAACATTTCAGGGTCTGAGTTAGGCATCTCATTAAGTTATAAGAAGGTACGATTGTTTTATTGATTATTTTTGAAGGAGCTCCCATAGTGTATTAGAAGACAGATGCAATGCTTTTACAGCCTTGGTGGTTTCCTTCTGAACAAGTAGCTGATTGCATCTTTTGTCTATGCAACTTGCTCTTTCACCTATGCTAGATCTCTTGATCTTTTACCAATTCTTGCAGACCATCTAGCCTGTTGTGAATATCATTTGGTTATTTTAGTATAATATATCTTGTTATTGTTAATTTGGTATTGCAAACGAACTACTATACTGCCTCAGGTACACAGCAGACGAAAATTTCTCAAATGCAGATGCAGTTTTTGATTGCATTGGAGATCCTCCCGAGGAACGGTTTGACTTGGCATTTTGCGGAAGCCTTCTTGAGAAACAATATGTCAGTTAGTGCATAATGGCGCTTGTTTGTGGCATGTTTTGCTCACCACATATCAGTTCATGTACTGTATCTCCCCAATGACTCTTTAATAAAAAGTCTAATGTCATTTCGTCTGTTGATGCCTTCTCTGTTAGTCTCCAAACACAATATATGAACTTCCAGTTTTCCTTTTCTTTTGTGGAGTGTGGAGAGGAGGTGGATAGAAATGATAAAATTACTATTTGCATGGGTTAAAGACACAACTTACAGTAAGGATATATATAGTAATCAAAACATAATTTGAGGACATTAGTACTATGTTGGATGTTTTCCCCATAGGGAGATTTGGTTTTGTAGTCCTTTATAAATAAGTTTTAAGTTACTTTTTACATGAGATCTTCATTTTCCCACATACGAAATGTGAAAATTTCATTTTCTTCTATTCAATTTGTAAATAGTCATATAAGAGATCATTTCCACTCTCTATTTTTATTGCATCAAAACTAACTTGCATTAAGGTTAGATAATAAGAAATTTGGAGCAGCATATCGAGAAAATAAAATATATCAAAAATTATAGAAAATAAGTAATAGTAGAGGTAAATCATTAGAGAGAATTAAAATTTGATGCAAAGGAACAGATGGATACACTATATAGTTTGAAAATGAGATTGAAATTCGCAATTAAATAAGAAAAACTTTTCAAAGCAAGTGTTACATCGCAATTAAATAAGACAAAACTCTTCAAAATAAGTTTTTTTTTTTCAAAGATAAGTCCTATTAATTTTTTAAAAAAATTGGCCAAATATGTAATATTATTTTTTCAATATATATAATATTGTCATCTCCTGATTTATGTGTCATATTTTCAATTTAATTTGTTCAAAAATCAATTTTTTATATTTAAAAATATTTTTTAAAAATTCTCATTTTAGTCTTAATCATATAGCAATTTATAATCACATCAATGTCTAAGAGTTATTTTGGATCGAAATCTCATTTTCTATTTAAAATTGTATATCTAATCAAACATTGCCATATAAATTGAGACGAAGACAATAATATATTTGAAAAATTAGGCTTCAATTTAAAGCAACTTGCACAATGCTTAATTAAATGTACAAAGCACGAAAAAAAATTTGAGAGCTAATTACATCATATTTCGAAAGTTTTCCAAATTATAATAATTTCGAATTTTTCAGAACTCGAGGATACATTGCTCCTTCGCCTGATACATAAGTTATGTATCAGATATATGAGTTATATCTAAGATACATAACTAGAGATGTTCACGGATCGATTATCAGTCAAAATCAAAACCAAACCAACTTAATCAGTTTTAAAATTATCAAAACCAAATCAAACCAAATATAATATATATTTATCAATTTGGTTGTTATCGGTTTCAATTTTGTCTGGTTCGGTTATTAACCATAGACAAAATAAAAGAAACAATTCATTCAAAACGTGAAAAAAGTGATAACAATCTATTCAAAACGAAAAAATAGTTAGAATGACTGACATTACATAACTTACGATCATTTATGTCATCCGTTATAAATTTGGTTCATTTATGTCATTTTCGTTAAAAGTTTGGTCCAAATATGCCATCGAACTTTAAGAGGCCACGTGGAAAAATGGTATTGCAAAACCATTTATATTTTCTGTTTAAAAATAATGGCATGAATGAGTCTTTTCTCAAACGAAAATGACATAAATGACCCAAATTTTTAACGGATGACATAAGTGAGCCTTTTCTTAAAGTTCGATGGCATATTTGAGCCTTTTCCCAATTTATCATGAATAAAGGTTCAAAATTCATTATTTTTCTAGAAAGAGATAGTGACATTTTCAATCTCACAAAGAATTGTCATAGACACTCATATACATTAAACAAATAAGATAAATGTTTTCACCTGACATTTTTGCTTTCACAAGTAAATTATATATAAATTTCGATGAAAACATATATAAGATCTTTAAATTTGTTTATAAAAATAATATATATATATATATATATATATATATATATATATATATTATTTGTTGGTTCAATTTAGTTATTTCTTCGGGTTTTTGTGAACAAAATCATAACCAACTCAAATACTATCGGTTTTAAAGATCTAAAATCAAACTCAAATAAAATTAGTTTGGTTCGATTTTTCGGTCTGGATCAATTTTATCCGAACCGTGAACACGCATATATATAACTATAAACCAGATTCATACTGATTTAGATTTGAAATAATTGAGGTTATATATCAACAATAATATTTGTACCAAATACATTATATAGAAACAAAATTATAATGTATGTAATAGAGATGAAGTGATATATTCAAATGTTGAGAGAGAAGAAGAAAAAAAAAGGGAAATTTTTATAATTAATTCAAATAAAAAAAATATTTAAAATTTATGTTATTTTAAGTCGTGTAATTAGTAATTTTCTCTTAATTCATTCGTACTCCCCGCAGACGTTTTTAGCCCAAAAGGGTAGTATTGTCATTCTCCAGTGCGAGCTCTAACCACTCGTTCCTCTGCAAGGGACAGTGGACACCAAGAATCAGAGTTCACTAGTGAAGAAGAAGAACACAAAAGATGAAAAGATTTTTTCAACCAATTGAAAAAGATGGATCTTTCAAGAAACCCACTATTTCTTCTGTATCTTCATCGGAGAAAGATGGAGAACAAACAACAGAAACGATTTCTGAGAGTGATGGTAACAACAAGAAAGAGCCAACAAAGTTCTTGACATGGAATGCTAATAGCTTTCTTCTTCGAATCAAGAACAACTGGACAGAGTTCACCAAGTTCATTGAGAATCTTGACCCTGATGTCATTGCCATACAGGTTCTTCAATTATGCCTTTCTTTTTTTCTAGTAGCTTTGCTATTGTCATTCTGAATGTTGCCCTTGTCAATAAATCTTGATTTTAGGAAAAAATGGGTGTTCTATTTTTGGAAACTTTGATTGTTGATACTTCAAGAAATTTAGGAGTTAGGATTTTCAGCAAGAAGTTAAAGGGGTTTCAACATATACTGTGTATACATAAAAAATAAAAAAAATAAAAACTTTTAACAATGTTTAAACATTGTAATTTTCTGCGGAGGGGGTTTGGTCCTACTTGGCTCCGCCCATGTTTAAAAGGGGTGCTAATTCTCTTATGATCATAGTCTATAGTCTCTAGGTTTTTTTTTTTTTTTGAAACTGAAATCTATAGTCTCGAGGCTTGCTTTGTCTGACTTTTCATTGTCAGTTCCTTCTCAATCCTTATGTCACTCTTGCTAATTTCTGCAACGCAGTGAATGTTGAGGAGAGAGGTTGAACTTAAGTTGAAGTGTTTCTGATTTTGATCACATGAAATAAAAAAGCTTTGGAAGCAAAGCGATAACACCATGGGAAGGAGTAAGTATCACAGGTCACAGATTTTAACAAGTTGGTAAATGCCAGTTGCTGAAGTTGCTTCCTCAAAAATTCTCTATCAATTAAAACCTTAGCCTCACTGACTTTATGAGGAGGGGGAAGGGGGGCATGGAAGATTGGTCCGGTCCGAAAAGCTGAGCTTCTCTCACCTTCCCCCTCTTCCAGGGATATTTTATATAACAACAATGTAACATAGTAATATGTAGTGGATAAGATCCATTATAGCTTAAAAAGTGTAAGATTGAGCATAAGATGAAAGGAAATATCTGTTTTATAATGAGTTTTTTCAATGCCAAAATGATGTATTGTAATGAGTTCTTTTCAATGCCTAATTAGCAATAAAATGGAGTAATCCCTTTATAAAAAAGCAGTCCAACAGTGAACAAAGGATAGGATGATCTTTGAGTAAGTGTTGCAAACTGGAAACAAGAGCTTGATGATACAAAGTTTGAAAACACAGAATACATAGAAGGACTATGCAAGAAGAAGCAAAAGCTAGAGTAAAGAAATTGAGCATAGATATTTGAAGAGAATAGAGATCAGTAAAAGATGGGCTGCAAATTCATCTCCCAAGAGTGTCAATTGCATATTATCTTTCTACTGTCTACACTCTACATAACATAAAATAGTTGCCACGGTATGGTGCTGATCTCTTCTAGATGTTGTAACCGATGCAATCAGCTAGAGTTTTGATGCTTTACTTAGATGTATTCCTTTTCCCAGAAGAGCTTTTGTTCTTGACTTTTACTTTCATTTTCACTGATAAACCTTACAGTCTAGTTGATGCATTTTCTTCTCAACCCTTGTTGAAAGGGGTAATGAAGAAAATAAATGAATCATTGAGGGCTAGCCAACCTGACTATGGTTACACATTGATGAACATTCCTATTTTCTTATTCATATTGAGTAATGCTTGTATTTCAGTTTGATGTAAATTTTTGAAATCCATTCAGTTGAGGCAATCTACCAGTTGATATAGTTGACTTGTTTCTTGTACCTACTTTTTTTCATCTCCATTTTAGTACATCTCTCCTGTGCCCTGCCCAAGACACCTTTTCATCAACATTCATGCGACCTTCATACTAGCTGCTGCTTGATTTTGCTTTAGCAAGAGGAAATATGACTGCTATAATTTCTGGATTACTCCTTTATTTTCTAACTAATTTGTGATTAAGCCGTAGTTTTTATGGATGTTCTTATAATCGTTTATATCTGAATCCGAGGAACCGTCATGCTGGTCCTAGTCTTTTGGGGATGATCTTGTAACTTGTGTTTTCATGGTTGTACCCTATATTATTGTTTAGTGGTGATATGGCTAGAAGAATAACTTATATTATCTCTGTTAGAATAGAAATAAGTATTTCCTACTTAGAATAGGAATAGGAATAGGAATAAGAATAGGAATCCTAGTTGGAAAAGGATTCCAATGTAGTGTCTATAAATAGGGTCTCAATGTAACAATTTAGAACAACAATTCAATAATATTCTTTTCCTATATTTCTCACATGGTATCAGAGCATTGGTGAGAACAAACAAGTCACCTTATGTCTATGTCAATTTCTGGATCGTTGGATCCGATTTTATTATTCTTTTTCTTTCGTGGGTGTTGTGCGAAAATTAACACCACCACGAGGCTCGGAAAGCCCCCGCGACCAAACCCGGCTAGAACCACCGAAAACATCACCCCACGCGCCTCACGCGCGATCGGAGTGGTGGTTTCCGGCGAGATCGCTCACGCGCCGCGTGATGCATTTTTCGATCATATTTTTGAGAGTTTTTTGATTGGGTCGCCCACCATTCCGACTGTGCCCATACTTTTTGACAGATTCGATCACCGGAATTAGGGTTCCGCTATTTCAGTATTTCCGACTACTTGGCTATTTCGTGCTATTTCTAGGTTTCGACAATCGATCTCAATAATCAAGTTTTTTTATTTTTGTTGTTTCAAGATAAATTTAGCATAATGTCTTTTGGGTGTGATGTTTTTGGTTCTAAAAATATAGGGATTGGAAGTTCTAGCCCTATAATCACTTGAACTTTTATTGGGAAGTTCAAACTATTTATCTTGGGCTTCCTCATTGAGCTGGTGCAAGGGTCAAGGTGTCCAAGATCACTTAACGAACAAGACTTACGTGGTAGATGTAAAGGCAAAGACTAGTGAGGAAGATACAAAAGCCAAAGCACAATGGGAGAAAGTAGATGCTTAATTATGTAGTCTCCATGGCGTTCTATTGATTCCAAATTGATGCCCTTGTTTCCCCATTCCGGGCGTGTTATACGGTTTGGGAAAAGGCGTGTGCTTTATACACTAATGACATATCTCGATTCTATGATGTGATATCTCGATTGACCAACTTAAAGAAACAAGAATTCGATATGTCTACTTACTTGGGGCCAGTGCAGCAAATATGGAGGAATTCGACACGTTGATGCCAATTACTACGAATGTGGAACAACAAGAACACAGACAAACATTGTTTCTAGTTCTTACTCTTGCTGGACTTCCTCCTAATCATGATTCTGTGCGTGATCAGATTTTAGTTAGCCCTACTGTTCCTACAATCGATGAATTATTCTCTCGTCTCCTTCGTCTTGCGGCACCTCCCAGTCATAAAGTAGTTTCATCACCCACTGTTGACTCCTCTATTCTCGCATCTCAAACCTTTGAAAAGCGTACATATCAGTCTATGGAGAATCGGCGAGGGGGAGGGCGTTTTGGGAAACCTCGATCCAAGTGTAGTCATTGTCATAAGCCTGGACACACTCGTGACATATGTTATATTTTGCATGGTCCACCACCCAGTTATGATCCTATTGTTCTAAAGGAATATAATGAGTTCCTTCGAAATCGCGCAAATGTGACATCTCCACCAGTAGCATATGGTGTTCAACCTAATCAACCATCCAATAATGCTCATATTGCTCAGACAGAATATGATGAGTTCCTTCAGTATCGAGCAAATAAGCAAACGTCTCCACAAGTAGTTTCGGTTGCACAACCTGATGTGTCTGTTGCGGGTAATTCTTTTGCTTGTGTGTCGCAATCTAGTACTCTTGGAACATGGGTCATGGACTCTGGGGCTTCTGATCATATCTCTGGTAATAAATCACTTTTATCCGATATTGTTTATTCACAATCTCTTCCATGTATTACTTTAGCCAATGGGATCCAAACAAAACCAAAATGGGTTGGAAAAGCCAAACCCCTATCTTCTGTCACTCTAGACTCTGTTCTTTATGTCCCTGGTTCTCCTTTTAATCTAGCATTTGTTAGTCGTTTAACGAAAGCCCTACATTGTAGCATAACTTTTTTCGATGATTTTTTTCTCATGCAGGACCGCAGTACGGGACAGATGATTGGAACAGGAAATGAATCACAAGGCCTTTACTATCTTACCTCTTTAAATTCCTTAACAGCATGCTCCGTTACAGATTCCCCAGATCTAATTCACAAACGTTTGGGACATCCGAGTCTATCCAAACTGCAAAAGATGGTACCTAGTTTGTCTAGTTTATCCACATTAGATTGTGAGTCGTGTCAACTTGGGAAACACACTCGTGCTACGTTTTTGCGTAGTACTGAGGGTCGTTTAGAGTCTATTTTTTCATTAGTTCATTATGATATTTGGGGTCCTAGTAGAGTCAGTTCCACCTTAGGATTTCGTTATTTTGTTACTTGCATTGATGATTATTCAAGATGTACTTGGGTTTTCTTAATGAAAGATCGTTCTGAGTTATTTTCTATTTTCAAAAGTTTCTTTGCTGAAATACAAAATCAATTTGGTGTTTCTATTCGTACTTTTCGTAGTGATAATGCCTTAGAATACTTATCCTCCCAATTTTAGGAGTTTATGACTCACCAAGGCATTATTCACGGACTATTTGTCCATACACCCTCAACAAAATGGTGTAGCCGAAAGAAAAATCGGCGTCTTATTGAGACCACTGCACTCTTCTCCTTGAATCCAATATTCCAGGCGTTTTGGGGAGACGCAGCTCGACATCTTGTTATTTGATAAATAATGCCCTCTTCTTCTATTCGTAATCAGTTCCACATTCTATACTGTTTCCTCGACATCTTTATCCTATCCCCTCGTGTCTTTGGGAGCACATGTTTTGCTCATAACTTGGCCCTGTGAAAAGATAAATTAGCTCCTCGTGCCCTCAAACGTGTCTTTCTTGGTTACTCTGAGTCCAAAAAGTGGTATCGTTGTTATTCACATGATTTTCATCGATATCTTATGTCTCACGATGTTACATTTTTGAGTCTCACTTACTATACATCTTCCGATCATCCCGATGTATCTATGGTTTTACCCATACCTCGTGTTTTACTGTGCCAACCTTTGAGGAATCTACGCTACTTCTACATCTCCAACAGAGTGCCACCATTACTAACTTATCATCGCCGCCCACGTCCAACCCTAGTTCCGGATGATTCATGTCATGCGCCGATCCTCGCTCCTATCATGGACTTGCCTCCTCCTAGCCAACCGACAGACTTCAAAAAGGTATACGATCCACTCAAATACTAACCCACATTATACCTTCTAAGTTATCATCGCCCATCATCACCCCATTTATGCCTTCAGGTCGTCTTTGTCCTCTATTTCCATTCCTAAGACTACGGTGAAGCACTTTCTCATTCGGATGGAGGCGAGCTATGGTTAATGAGATGTCCGCTTTACATAAGAGTGGTACTGGAACTTGTCTCCTTCCCGCAGTAAATCTACATCGTTGGTTGTCGTTGGGTTTATGCATCAAAATTGGTCCAGACAGTCGAGTTGATCGACTTAAGGCTCGCCTTGTTGCCAAAGGGTATACTCGGATATTTGGGCTAGATTATAGTGACACTTTGCTCCCGTGGCTAAAATAGCATCTGCTCGTCTTTTCTATCTATGGTCGCCGTCATTGGCCTCTTCATCACTGGACATTAAGAATGCTTTTTGCATGGTGATCTTGCGTAAGAAGTCTATACGAGCAACCACCGGTTTTGTTGCTCGCGGAGTCTAGTAGCCTTGTATGTTGATTGCGTAGGTCACTTTATGGTCCAAACAATCTCTCGAGCTTGGTTTGGGAAGTTCAAAGATTATTCAAGAGTTTGGCATGACTCGTAGTGGGTGATCACTGCGTGTTTTATCCGCATTCTGCACCAAGTCGATGTATCTATTTGGTTGTTTACGTTGATGATATTGTTATCACCGGTAATGATCAAGATGGTATCACCGATTTGAAGCAACATCTCTTTAAGCACTTCCAGACTAAAGACCTTGGCAGATTGAAGTATTTTCTAGGTATTGAGGTTGCTCAGTCTAAATCAGGTATTGTTATTTCTCAACGCAAGTATGCCTTAGACATTCTTGAGGAGACAGGAATGATGGGATGTAGACCTATTGACACTCCTATGGATCCGAATGTTAAACTCCTTCCAGGACAGGGGGAGCCGCTTAGTAATCCTGAAAGGTATAGACGGCTTGTTGGAAAGTTGAATTATCTCACAGTGACTAGACCTGACATATCTTTTCCTGTGAGGGTTGTTAGTCAGTTTATGACTTCCCCTTGTGATAGTCATTGGGAAGCAGTTGTTCGTATTCTGCGATATATAAAGTCAGCTCCCGGTAAAGGACTACTCTTTGAGGATCAAGGCCATGAGCATATCATTGGATATACAGACGCTGATTGGGCAGGATCACCCTCTGACAGACGTTCGACATCCGGATATTGTGTTTTAGTAGGAGGTAATTTGGTGTCGTGGAAGAGTAAGAAACAGAATGTGGTTGCTCGATCTAGTGCAGAATCAGAATATCGAGCAATGGCGACAGCAACTTGTGAACTAGTTTGGATCAAACAGTTGCTGGGAGAACTAAAATTTGGCAAAATTGATCAGATGGAACTTGTGTGTGATAACCAAGCGGCTCTTCATATCGCATCAAATCCAGTGTTTCATGAAAGGACTAAGCACATTGAGATTGACTGTCACTTTGTCAGAGAAAAGATACTCTCGGGAGATATTGTTACGAAATTTGTGAAGTCAAATGATCAGCTTGCAGATATCTTCACCAAGTCCCTCACATGTCCTCGTATTAATTACATCTGTAACAAGCTAGGTACATATGATTTATATGCACCAGCTTGAGGGGGAGTGTTAGAATAGAAATAAGTATTTCCTACTTAGAATAGGAATAGGAATAGGAATAAGAATAGGAATCCTAGTTGGAAAAGGATTCCAATGTAGTGTCTATAAATAGGGTCTCAATGTAACAATTTAGAACAACAATTCAATAATATTCTTTTCCTATATTTCTCACAATCTCAAACTGTGGGTATCTTTTTACAGATTAAATAAAGTGGAATGAGTAGATTATGTTACACTGGAAATTGATTGTACACACTACACACTATTAAATAGATTTGTGAAGTTTCTAGTTGTCCTCTTATTTTGATTATATTACATCCTTATTTCATGTTATAATACATATTTGTGGTTTAAGTTAGCTGGTGACTTCTTCTTTTTTTCACTCACTTCGTTTATTTTTTCCATCTTTTATTTTTTGAGATATACTTGTGAACCATTGTTCTGAAATTCATTTGATTCTTGGAGGAAGTTATTTTGTATCATATATAATTGGTATGAATTCCAATCTAACCGCACGTTGGTGGTAGGAAGTAAGAATGCCAGCTGCTGGTTCCAAAGGCGCACCTAAGAACCCAAGAGAGTTAAAAGATGATACCAGTGCTTCACGTGAAGAAAAACTGGTAATACATTGCTGGTCATGTTACTAAAGTAATTTGGATGCAGCATCATCTATATCTTGCACTATTGCTTATAGTCCTAAAATCAATGCTTAATTGTTGGTTTCCTTAGAAAATTTCCTTTCAACTTGTTTGCAGCAACTTTAAGTGCCAGACAGGATTCCATTAGTTGATATTGAGAAAAATATTTCTCCACTTGTTGTGTAATAACGAGGTAGTGATACTTCTTAATTGGGTTTACTTTTCCCATTATGCAGGTGGTGACACGAGCCTTATCAAGTCCACCATTCAAAAATTATGATGTTTGGTGGTCTCTTTCCGACTCAAAATATGCTGGAACTGCATTATTCATCAAAAAGTGTTTTCAACCAAAGAAGGTCTCCTTTTCACTTGATGCAACAGGTGGCCCATAAGTAGATAATTATTTTTTTAAGTGATTTCATTTCCAAAGGGAAAATCATGATGAAGATGAGCAGCATTTATGTTTAGTACATTAAATACAAATATATAATAAAACCAGCTCTTGGTGCCCTAGGAGATTCACACAATGATGAAGCTTTTTTCCTTTAGGAGAAGCAATCTTTGTACTCTCCCGCCCGACTGACACCGGTGGAGGAGAAAAACAATTTATATCAATCAATTGCTACTTCAATTTGATCGGTGAATTTTTGGTTAATGGGATATTCTATCATTTTCTGTGGATGGCCAATCGTGATGTTAGGTCTGGTTTAGAGGAAGAAGCAAAAGAAACTTGGAAGCAGTTGCTGTTTGTTTCTCTAGTTGCAGAGGAATTTCAACTAGGCAATTTTCAAGTTCACCCTTTTTCCTTGCTAAAATTTATCAGCCCAATGAGGATTACCTTCTACTCTTGTTAGTTTTTTTTTTAAAAAAACAAACTGAAAATTATAGAGATTGACAGGTCTTTGGTCGTCTTCTGCTAAAGTTTGACACCGTATTATGCAGCTGCTTGATAAGAATTTTTCCATTTAGCTAATAAAAATATGTATACTTATTCGGTTTAGGTCTCATTGGAGTTTGCTTTAGAAGTATGTTCCTAGTCGCCATACACATTGTGAATTTGGCATCTTAAATAGACCTTCAAAGAAATGAAAGGCATTAATATTATGTACTTCAAGGACGTCATGTTCAACTTGATGTAATACTCTATATGTGATGATAGCTCTCCTTCTCCTTACCCTTATCAGAAAAGAAAAAAAAAAACACTCTTTCACCTTATCAATATAAGTTTTTTTTTCCAATATAGGATCTTTATCATGTTTGTGTTTGGAACTACTTGAAGGCAAAGTAGATTTATATTGGTGTTTGTGTTAACTTCTAACAAGCTCCAGTCTTGAAAATGTGTCACCAATAGGAGTCATGCAGCTATATGCTAACTATTTCAGTTATTTTCAAAACAGACACTGACACTGACAACAATCTGACTTGTAGTTTGTCTCTCTCTGTCTCTCTTTCCCCTATTTGTCTTAATAAAAATGCTTGATTCAACTGGCTAAAGTCGATAATAAACTTGAGAAGTGTTTGTATTCTTAGGTTCTAAGCATGAACCAGATGGTCGAGTTATTTTGGCTGAATTTGAGACATTCCGAATATTAAACACATACGTGCCAAACAATGGGTGGAAAGAAGAGGAATCTTCATTTCCGAGGAGAAGAAAATGGGATAAAAGAATGCTAGAGTTTGTTCTCGCAACTTCAGATAAACCCCTTATTTGGTGTGGTGATCTTAATGTAAGGTATAGCTCTGTTTGATTTTTATGTTTCACTTTAGTTTGTGTTTTTATGTACTTGACTACATAATTATTTTTCTGTTACTTTTTTTCCTTTTCTCATTCTTTTTTGTCTCCCTTTATGTTATCTTTGAAAAAGTGAGGATTGTTGCATTGCTAACAAATTTATCATGAATACTTTTTGAATCTTGTTCAAAGGATGAGTTGTTTCTTGTTGTTATAAAACTACACAGCTGTAGAGTCATAATGTGTCTGATCTCTTGCAGTTTCATTACTACTGAATTTTGACAGTAAAAAATGACTGCACATCATACATTTGAAACTTGTTCAGGAAATTTCTATGATACTCATCCTTTTTCTTAAATGTCTTCCCTGCAGTCATGAGGATATTGATGTAAGTCATCCAGAATTTTTCAGTGCAGCCAAGCTCAATGGTTACACTCCACCGAACAAAGAGGTAATATGCTATCATGACAACAATATTTCTCTATTTTCAATCAGCATGCATATACTAAATACTACAAAGACTTCATCATTGTGGTGCATCTATATCCCCTTTCCTCCTGAAGACTGTCCGGTGTCTTCAACCATGTGACTGGGATTCTTTTTCTTTTCCCCCATTGGGCTTGTAAATCCTTGCTCTGAATTGCTAAGCTATTTTCTTAATCTAGTGTTATTGGTGGGGACCCATGTCTGTTTGCATGGTTGAAGGAATAGAAGTGAATATCGTTAAGCTGACGATATTCACTTCAATTCCTTCAATCATGCCACACAGATATGGTTTTCTTTATAAAAAAGTGAATATCGTTAAAGCTCAATTGTGATTATGCCCACTACCTTTGCAGTATATATGTGTTTGCTAATGTTTATGGAGGCAGAATAAAAGTGTTTTTGGGGATTGGAGGGCCACAGTAATTTGATTGGAAGTGAGAGAGCAGAGTGTATAGCCCTAACATATCAAGAGTTTGTTTATAGTTGTGTCTCTTGTCACAGTCAACAAGCTTGAGACTTCCAGCAAAGGCAATGCTCCAGGTGAACTGACCAGTGGCAAACAGGTTTAATATACTAAGGCACTTTAGAGAACCACATCGAAGGAACTTGGAAAAATGACCCTGTAACCTGGAGAGAGGGGATTTTCTCACTAATAACCCGATAACTCCAATAATCACAATTGAATCAAAAAGGGCCTGTAGTATCTCTGGAAGAAAAAAAAAGGTTCTTGTAAAACATTTTTTTTTTTTAATTCTCAAAAAAAAAACATTTTTACTCGAGAAAAATGCTCGTGAAGAACCATTGCTCTTATAAAAAAAAAGCTTTCTATTTCTTTTCTGAAAATGTAATCACCAGAAATACCACTAAAAGATAATCTCTTGTGTGTCTAATATTTGTTACTTTTCAGTTGCTTGTATAAACAATATTACCACGAGGTGGTAGTGAAAAAAGCAATACAACCACTACTCCACTAGTAATTTCAGCTGTGACCTTCGGTATGAGTAGCCCATGATTATTATTTTTTTGATTGTTAAACAATATCATATATAAACAAGATGACTACACAAGTTGTATTATAACTGATAGGAAGACCTAAAAAGCGTTCTCAATTTTGATTTAAAACATCGAAGATAACTCTTCTTCTTCTATGTATTCTTGTTCACACCAAAAATAATAAAGGACTAAGCATGTCATCTTTAACTTCTGTATAGAGTTCCCTTTATCTTCTAAGCATCTCTGATTCCTTCTATGAAGTCCACCAAATACATGCTGGGGCAATCCTCCATCTCGCTTTCTAACTGTATAGTCCTCCTTTTCTGTTCCAACTTATAAGAACATCAATTATGCTCTACTTGATGCCTCTCAGATTATTGAAAATTCTCCATAGCTGGTCTGCGTATTTACAGTGTAAAAAGAGATGGTTGATTGTCACTGTTTGCTCTCCACGTAAATACATCTGGAGCATAGTTGAGATCCTCTCCTTACTAGGTTATCCTGTGTTAGGACAGCCCCGTTTGCCATTAACCATACAAAGAAGTTTACTTTGTAGGGCATCTTTACATTCCATATCAACTCCATGGCCAGCAGTCCACCTGGTTGTTTGATCTGTTAAAATCTCTATAAGCTGATTTTACTGAAAATCTTCCTTGGCTGTCCCCTTTCCACACCATGCAGTCTTCACTATCAATCAATCCCTCTAAGGTATTTAGGAACTCTGTCGTTCTACCGATCTCCGAATCATTTAGGAGCCTTCTAAAGCTGAAATTCCACCCATTGTGTGACCACATTTCTTCCACAGTAGCTTCTTGATTCTGGCATAGATTGTAACTATCAGGATAACTTAGCTTCATTGGACATTGGCCTATCCAACTATTTTCCCAGGAGGATTCTTTTCTTCCAATTCCTACCTTTAAACTGGATCTGTTGAGAATAATTGGCCATAAATTCCTGATGGTTCTCCATGCACAAAACTCATATGGATTATTCACTGGTTTCGTAGTCCGCTTGTTTTCCTCCCATGTTTGTCTTTGATTACATCCACCCATAGAGAGATCTCTTCTGTGGCAAATCTCCAGTTCCACTTGCTTAGTAGGCTCTGATTTTGGGCTTTGAGGTTGCATATACCCAGCGTCCTTCCTTCTTACTGTCAATTAAAATTCCTATTTCACCAGGTGTATCTTCTTCTTCTCTAAGTTTCCCTCCCAGATGAAATTTCCTCTCATGGCATTGATCCTCTTGGCTACACTTACAGGCATAGGAAATAAGGAAATCATGTATGTGGAAATAGCCCATGATTTTAGATGGATAGAATGTTTGCGAGACAGAAGTCTTACTGAAAAATCAGCATACCTGCCAGTCTGAAAGGGTTTTACTCCTATTGTTCTTTCGTGGTGCTGTGCTAATATTCTGTATTGTGGAAAATTGGAAGTTTTCAACTTTTCATGCAACATCTGCTTATGTTTCCTGAATTTGCTTTCGTACTTGGCTGTTTCTCCTGCTATGTTGGATAAAAGTTTATAGGGTATATTCCAATAGTCCTGGGTGAGATCGAAGCAGGACCTAGAATAATTTAAATTGCAATCATCTTGTGGTTATGTCTTAACATCCTGACTTTAAGTTGTCATGCAGGATTGTGGTCAACCTGGATTTACCCTGGCTGAAAGGAGGAGGTTTGGTGCCATATTAAAAGAGTATGTAATTCTATTCATACTATTGAATTGCTTAAATATGTCATATATGATTGTGCAACATGAAGATAATGATTTGTTGTCACACTATGTGAATTGACTAATAGCTTCTACCAATCCACTTTTTCGTTAATGGAAAGTGGTTATCACTTCTTAGGGATTGTATATTCACTTTTTCTGTTGGTATATTTGTAACATTGTGACAATAAATCTGCAATTCTTTTTCTCCTTTCGTTCTTTGCTGATGCTCTAGACATAACTAGTGTTTCTTTTAGTACTACCAGTGTATCAAATGTTACAAATCTTTCAAGAAATGTTTTAAAAATTTCATCTCAACTGAAACTAGAGTCAAGGGCATTAGAGAAGACTCAAGAAAACTGAGTACTTTTTCTTTGGCAGGGAACTAGATCTGGCTCTCTGATCTATGTTCAGTGTTCAGCTTTCATTTTAGAAGCAAGTCAATTGAGTACCCTGTTTTGATAAGGAGTTTGCTCTAGCTCTCTGATCACCCTTTCATTTCCCCTTTTTTCTTTAAAAAAGATTGTTTTTTTCTTTGGGGCTCACTAGCATCTATCACCTCCTTCTGTCTATTGCAGATGTTGAACTATTGGCGTTTATGAATTTATAATCTAACCACCGATCTAAATTAAATGTAAATGATGGATTGATGGTTAGTGTTAGAAGCTAAGTTGCTCCGACTTTCGGTGTTGTACCCGTTTCGACACGACGTGGTGTGGATGTGGGATCCATACCGGATTTGGTCAACCAATTTTGGGTACTTTGAGCAAAATAGAGAAGATAAAAACAAAATCTAGGGTGAAACTGATGAAAACAGAATCGCTTGTATGTAGAAATTTCTATGTCAGTCCTTTTCTTTTTATCTCCTTTTGGAATTCTCCTCTTGATTAACATTTTCTCCTCGGAATACCTTATAAGTTTTCCACATAACATCTCATAATTTAGACATATAACTCTATTTCTATACGAATCCCCTCACCCGTATCCGTACCCCCAAATCTTAAAATTTAGATCATGACGGATCCGGCCTCCAAATCCATACCCTTATCGGACACCCAGCTTAGAAGCATGTATGAAGCTCACATGATTGCATAATATTGTTCAAAATCTTGTGTGGTTATGTGGTGTAAGGCTGTAAGCTGATGGAAGATTAATTTGAGAAGAAATGAAATTTTCCATTGGATAAAACCTGTGTAATTTCATTCCATTGTCTGGTTAAGTACTGTTATGTGATATTCCTATTTCTCAGAGGAAAGCTAGTGGATGCATATAGATTTCTTCACAAGGACACGGACATGGAATGTGGCTTCTCGTGGTCAGGAAATCCTGTTGGGAAGTAAGTGATTTACTGTACTGTATTCGTAAGTGCTTCCATGGGAACATGTTCTAGTTAAAGAAGTACTTTGTTTTACCACCACCATGTTATTCGTTCTTATTCTTAGGTCCTCTATACGAACTGATGGTTCCGATGATAACATTACTTGCAGGTATCGCGGGAAAAGGATGAGAATAGATTACTTTATTGTATCTGAGAAAATGAAAGACAGGATTGTTT
Organism: Solanum pinnatisectum; assembly: GCA_035578085.1. Taxonomy (NCBI): domain Eukaryota; kingdom Viridiplantae; phylum Streptophyta; class Magnoliopsida; order Solanales; family Solanaceae; genus Solanum; species Solanum pinnatisectum. Next base: position 45,363,039 of record CM069078.1, on the reverse strand, counting down.
CATGCGAGATGCATGGACGAGGGATCGAATTGGATGGTGAGTTAATCTCAAAATGAAACAATACATGAACCTAATGGCTGCCAAGAAATTGTCAAAAAGAAGTAAATTTGTGACCTCAAAACGTTTACTAATATTCTATGATCGTCATAATTGTTACACTAGCAGATTTCACTTCATTTTTCATTTTTAGGATCTCATCCTTCCTACTATAAACCAGTAGCATTTGTTTGTGTGTGATATGAAGTCTCACTAACGTTAGCATCTTTCACGTATGCAGCTGGTGTTATTGTCGTTAACTGTGTGTTTTTCTTTTTCATGCCTGTTATTTTGCCGCGTATCTAAAGCTTACTATGTTGTATGAATGGTAGGTTTCTATGGGAGTGACCATTGTCCAGTATCCCTTGAACTCTCTGTGAAGGATGATGCAGATACCAAACAAGGATGAAATGATTATGTTTAGACCCTAGTGCTTCGTACAATATATTTCATGCTAAAACACTACTTGCTGATTATTATTTTTTGGAATTCCTGGATAACCCGCGACCACTACAACCTCTGCGGGGTAAACCCCACTTGTGTAACTTGCTGATCTTATTAGGGGTAATTTTCTAGTCCCAACTCCTAATCCCCTAGTTTAAGCCTAATTATTTCAGTTCTTGGTTTCTTGTCAATATGGACACATTTTGCTATTAATTTAATGACAAGATTTGGAACACTGATACTGATGGTTTTGTCTTTTTTAGTGTGAAAATTTCTTGTTTTTCTTCCTTCCAAATTTACAGACTAGAAGCGTTACAAAAAATACTCAAGTTACAATTTTTATAATTAAAAAACATTTTTTCATAGGGACAAGCAAAAGCCAAAGAAGTTTTGTCACTGTATGTCAGCTTAGAACATTTCCTATTCTTAGTTCTTTTTTTTTTTGTTAATTTGTTCATTTGTTTTTATTTTTATTCTAAGTGGAGGTCCAGGTTATGATTAATTAATTAAGGTTAGGACATCACTGATGGTTAGAAACAATATATTAAACCTAAAGATGATGATTAGACAAACCGCAATATTGCCATTTTTAAACTCTTCCAATAAACTCTATTTTTTCTCCCGCGGGAGCTTAGTTTAGGGTAATGTCGTAACAAGTTTATAATGTTTTTAGTCACAAGAGAAAAAAAAGAAGAAGCTTTTTAGATTTTCTGGCAAGTCTAACTTGAATATCCAAAAGAAATCAAGAGAAAAAAAACAGAAGTGGAAACTTAATAGATTTTTGCCACAATTTCAGGTGATCTACTGTTTTTGACATTCATGAATCATGATTAATATTTTAGTCATTAATTTGACTTCAAATCTCATTTTACTATAATTATAATTAATTACAGAAACCTAAACGTATTTGGTTATAATTTCTTCTTAAGGGGAATATATTCATTGATTTAAAGAACCAATTACTTTGCTCTTTTGGCCACCAAAATAAGCATATTAGCTTGATACCTACTTCCCCAATTAATTGATTAATACCAAATCAATGAATTATAAGATATGTGTCATTTATATACGTATTTACCGCTTAATTATGAGCAAGTAATATGCATTCTCATTATTAAAGTTAAATTTTGTAATTGGATATAAACACTAACTATGAATATTTACAACAATAAACAAATGGTTTTAAATGTATACGTAATACAAATTTTATGTTATTATGCAATTTGCACGCACTATTCATTAGCTACGTCAACATTTTTTTTGGTTAAATAGATGCTTATATATATAAAAAAAAAAAAATTAAGATTAAAAACAATATTCATTATTCAAGGTTAAAAATTTAAAGATCGTATTCAATTTCAGTACTTGCGTGTTTGACCTTTCTTAAGTTCCGTAAAAAATTTATTTATGCCGTTTGCCTACCAAAAAAACAATTTTTTTTATAATAATGTTATTTGCTTCAATATTCTTTTAATTACTATAGTTACATATTTTGTTTTAAAAAACATAAAATATTACACAACAATAAAAGATCGATTCCGTGTTAATGAAATATTATTATAAATAATAATTGTTATAAAAAAGGTTTGATTATCTAACAATATTATCTAGTTTTTTATTTTTATTTTTTATTATTATAGAGATAACGCAACTAAATATCACATTCTAAAATAATATTTTCAAATTTTTTAATTCAGTGAAAAATATCCTATTAAACCAATTGTCTTTTTATTCAGAAAGTATGTATAATAAACAAGCGGCCAGTAAAAAGCAGTATGCCAGTATTGCCACACTTAGAGAGATGATTTATGTTAAAGTAAAATAATAAAAACACATTACTTAATAATTACTAGAATATCTTCAAACTCAATGAGGCAACAAGCCAGTAATTATTGGTCTCCTTAAATTGGGAAGATGGTCAAATTTATTTATGTATTTTTAATTAGGGGTAGAGGAAAAGAAAAATGAAGATTAGAAAGGTGAACAATTGAATAAGGTGAAAGTTCAGATATTTAATTAATTAAATTATTAATATTTTTAAAGATGATTAAATTTTGTTTCTTAAAGTTGAGCGTTTATATTGTTTGTTATATATTAGGTCTAATTTTAACTCACAATTAGAAAAAATACTCCATTTTTTTCAACTTGTAAAGAAGCTCCAATTTAAAGTATATAGAGAGTAATTTTTAATAAAGATATATTATGACACGTGGAATTTATTTATTTTACGTGAGAGCTCAATTTATTAAAAGGACAAATAAATTGGTCAACTAGTCTCGAAAGTGAGGTCTTTTTTATGGTTCTGAAATCCCTTTGATTAAATGGCAAGTCGATAGTTTCATAAGTCAAACAGGCGCGTGAGACGAGAGTGGATGTGAATTCGATGAAAAGTCTAACAATTTTAATGAAAAGTAATTTTTAACGGTAACTAAATATTTTGTAACGTAGGAACTTATTCATTTTACTAGGGAGCTCAATTAATAAAAAAAAGCAAATAAATTTGCTAACCAGTCTCGAAAGATAGATCTTTCTTTATGATTCTGAAATTTCTTTGATTAAAAAGCAAGTCTATCATCTATCACAAGTCAAATAGGCGCGTGAGTCGAGAGTAGATGTGAACTCAGTGGAAAGTCTAACGATTTTAATGAAAAGTGATTTCCAACGGTAACTAAATATTTTGACATGTGGAAATTTATTCATTTTACGTTGAAGCTCAAATAATGAAAAGGGCAAATCGATAAGTGAACCTGAACTAAAAATAAAATAAAAAAGCAATTTCGAATAGTAAAGCTATAATTTTAGGCAAGATATATATTTAGTTGATCGATCTAAAATTATATTTGCTGACTATTATTTTGATAGAAGTCGGATAGTATAAGAGTGTTATTAGATTGGCAAAAGAGTGAATATAGTGAAACCACAGTGTCATTTTCAAGAGTTAGCTGTAGAAACACAAATAAAAAACCCCCACTCACAATTTATTTGTTTTACTTCTCTCCCCTGCTCTGCCCCTTTTTTCTATCCTCTGTTTTTTTCTTTTTAGGCAAAAAGAACAGAGGAGAAATAGCTCTAACTGCTAGTATAAAAATTACTTCTCTCTGCTATAAATACCAAAGAGAAAAATGGGAGAATAGAGAATCTCAACACCTATTTCTCTCTCTTCTTTCTCTCTCTGTGTCTTTATCCTTCTTCCACAATGTTTTTTCTCTTGTAGATCTTACTGATATATGTGCTTTGGGTATACCAAAAAATAAATTACTAATTATTTGATTAATGGCAGAGGCAAGTGGTAACATTGAGGTATTTTCATGGTTGAAAACCCTACCAGTGGCACCAGAGTATCATCCAACCCTAGAAGAATTCCAAGATCCCATTGCTTACATTTTCAAGATCGAAAAGGAAGCTTCTAAGTATGGAATTTGCAAAATTGTACCTCCAGTACCTGCACCACCGAAGAAGACTGCTCTTGCTAACCTAAACCGGTCACTGTCAGCTCGGGCCGGTTCTAATGGCCCAACATTTACTACTAGGCAGCAGCAGATCGGGTTTTGCCCAAGGAAGCACCGACCCGTTAAGAAACCGGTTTGGCAAAGCGGAGAAACCTATACGGTTCAGCAATTTCAGGCGAAAGCTAAAGCCTTTGAGAAGAATTACTTGAGAAAGAATTCCAAGAGAGCATTGACACCTCTTGAAGTTGAAACCCTTTATTGGAAAGCCACTGTGGATAAACCCTTTTCGGTGGAGTATGCAAATGACATGCCAGGTTCTGCATTTGCGCCAAAGAAGGCTTCTTTGGCAGCAGGGGGTATTGGGGAAGTGAGTACTCTGGCGGATACAGAGTGGAATATGAGAGGAGTGTCAAGGTCAAAAGGGTCTTTACTGAAGTTCATGAAAGAGGAGATCCCAGGGGTAACTTCCCCTATGGTGTATCTTGCCATGATGTTTAGTTGGTTTGCTTGGCATGTTGAGGATCATGACTTGCATAGCTTGAATTACCTGCATATGGGTTCTGGGAAGACTTGGTATGGTGTGCCCAGGGATGCAGCTGTGGCATTTGAAGAGGTGATCAGGGTCCAAGGTTATGCCGGAGAAACTAATCCGCTTGGTGAGTCTAATTGGCACTCCTAGTAAGTGAAAGTATTGATATTTGCTCAAGTGTTTGTCCTGTTTTCTGTCATCTGTACCTTTAATTATGAGAAGCAGTGTAAGTCATTACCCTTCTTTTGTTTAGTTGTTTGCCAGCAGTGGATTATGCAAAATTGAACTAAATATGGGGGGGCTTCTTCTACTCTTGGCCAGTCTATGAACCAACAGATTTCCCCAACTGTCTCTTTTTGCAGTTCACTGCAAAAGAATACAAAGCTCTGTTTACCAATGTCCAGGGATATAATTCTCTGTTTAGTTGTACATGGTTATTCTTAAACAAGTACTTTGTTCTGCAACAAGTTTGATCCCTTTGTTGCTTTTTGATGATTGACCTCAGTTAGTGTTTAGATTAATTCTAGTTATATATTCATCACATTACAGCTTTAACCAGTATACACAGTGAGCTTGAACTATATAGTTTTGAATTTTCTTTCAGTTACCTTTGCTACACTTGGGGAGAAGACCACAGTCATGTCACCTGAAGTACTGCTTAGTGCTGGTATTCCTTGCTGCAGGTGAAATACTGGTGTTGCAATTTCCGTTTTTGTGTTATTGGTGATCTACAAATTAATATTGTTGGAATTGTGATGGCCTCTGGGTTTTAATTGCTTCTTGTTTTGTGTACATAGAGGATATTTTTTATAAGCTTTTAAGCTGAATGGGTATAGGTTTCATGACAGAGAACTAAAGTGGAATAAGAGCGAGCCAGATAATGTATTTTCTGGTGGAGAAGACATTTATATGGAAACCATTAGTTGCTGGTTTTGGGGGAAAACTGTCAATAGCATTTCAACTATAGAGTGGCTAATAGCTTTGTCATATCTGACATATTAAGGATTGCTTTTCAAGCCTTCTAATTGTTTTCCCAATAAACACTATTAGATGAATGTAGATACATCATCTTTGTGGATGCATGATATATTATTATATTTCTCTGGTGACAAAAAAATATTTCTCTGGTGACAAGACACCATTTCAAGTCCTGACTGTCCTATTTGAATTCAGGCTGGTGCAAAATGCTGGAGAGTTTGTTGTTACCTTTCCACGAGCCTATCACTCAGGGTTTAGTCATGGTAAGACAGTTTTGTTAAATGTAATTCTATATTGGATCTATTTGTTCCTCTGTAGTTGTTGTGAAGGAAGATGATGACAATTTTTGGGCTTTGTACAATTTTAAAATGTAGGATTTAATTGCGGGGAGGCTTCTAATATTGCTACTCCTGAGTGGTTGAGAGTCGCAAAAGATGCTGCAATCCGTAGAGCATCAACTAATTGTCCTCCAATGGTGTCACATTTCCAGTTGCTTTATGATCTAGCACTTTCACTGTGTTCAAGGTTTGTTTTCTTGCCATAGATAAATTGATTATGCTATTGTTCCTGAATTATTGGAACCTTAAGGTAAATTATAATAGACTTCCTATAGACCTTTCGCAGGCTTCGCTTCGTAACACTAATTCTCTTGTGGTTTTTGATATTATGCTTACCTTCTTTATTTTGCTATATTGCTTTGTTTGTGATGATTCTTTTACCCATTTATTATTGATGTAAAGATTAACAATTTGACTAATTAATATATTCCTTTGTTTAATGAATTCGATTAACATCTTTTTATAAAGAAATCATTTAAAAAAAATTGGTGGTTTGAATTGCTGGAATTATTTTAATAAACAGGTTATAACAACTTCTGAATTACACAAAAAAAGGAGGTAAACAAGGAATGAAAGAAATAATAGAATGTACCTAAAATGAAGAAGGCTTCCTATGGAATATGAAAGGAAACACACTACAGAATACCCCAATTTCCATTACCTAAAATGAAGAAGGCTTCCTATGGAATAAGAAACGAAACACACTACAGAATACCCCAATTTCATTTCAAACATAAAGTAATAGGTTTTGGAAAGAGACTTGATGAGGAAGGAAGAAGAACGAAGAATTAGCGTTCGAACTTCCGAATTCCTATGACCAGAACTTGTGTTTTAGTAAATGAAATATATGAAAATAATAGATGTTGGAAATTGAAGAAGAGAATAGTGCATAGCGAAAAGTACAACAACGGCCTTGCTCTTGAGTCTAATGAGGGTTTGGTTAAATCCTCATGGGACAAATACACTTTTCCTCTCCTACGTTTCCAAGAGAGAGACATAGAGAGCAAAAGGATGGGTGATTATGACAGTCATTTTCCCTGTTCTTTTTTTTTACAGCAAAAACAACTTACTTTTCTCCGGTTCAGTTGCCTTGGTTCGACTAAAATAAAGATGGTGGTTTGGATTTGCCAAATTTTAAAAAGAAGATGCTTATAAAATTAATTAAACAAAAGAGTATATTAGTAAGGGCAAATTAGGCAAACAATAGAATTTTCACATTAATGCTAAATGAATTAAAACAAAAACTACTACGCCTCAGTCCCAAAAAATTGTTACAAAGAAATACAAACAAGGAAGGTACATGTAGTATTGTAAACCGCAAGAAAAGTTAGTGTTACGAAGTGAAACCTGAGGGGAGGTCTCTGAAGTTTTCTCAAAGAAAAAATAGATTACTAGTATAAATACATTCTATTTGTCAAGCCTTTTGGAAGGAGATATAAGGAAGATGACTGACATAGAAATTTGTCTATACACGCTATTCCATTTTCTTCAATTTCACCTTAGTTTTTTTTTTTTAATTACATAAATTATAGGTATCTGTTTTTGAATTTCTCTGTTGATTTTGGTCAAAGTACCCAAAATTAATTGACCAAATCAGGTATAAATCCCATACCCACGTTGTGGTGACACGGGTGCGGCACCGAAATTGAAGAGTCCGAGCAACTTAGATATTTTGAAGTAATGGATCTCCCATTCTTTTGAAGTAGTTACCCTATGCCCATGTCCGACAATATTTTTAAAAATGTTTGACCTTCTAATGCTTATTAGATCACCTTAGTCCTTAAAAGATTAGGAATTTATTGCAGTAAGTTTGCTTTTTTGACCTTTTATTTATTTAGTTTTTTAACAGTGACATTGTATTGTGATGGTTATTTTATGAGACCACATGTTTAATGTTCCTACCAATCTATGCATGGAAATTAGACCCTTTTAAGGAAGCTGATCAATGCAGTTCTGTTCATATGCCGATCCTTCTTTTCTGCTTTAGCGTATTATAAAGAGGTTTGGGAGTGTGGATGGAGTATGATTAATGATAGTTTCAGGTATTGTGCGGAGTGACTGTGTCTTACTCTCAGTTTTTTTCTGAGATTACCAGATTTAAGGGTGTTCTCCCACTCCTACTGCATTACATTTCTTCTTGCCATTGCTGCTGTTTTTTTCTGTAGCATAATCTCCTATAGTATAAGGAAACCATCAAAAGACTGGATCCTTCCAGATAATTTTATCTTTGTACATACAGTTGCAAAGAATGTTAAATTGAACTTGATAAATAGTAAGTTTTGTATTCCTGCATCTAGAGGGTCACACAGACTGATTATATATCTTTTTGATTAAATCGCTGCTTCACTTGATTTATGGTGGTTTAAACCTATTGAATATGTTTGACAATCTCTTTAGAACATCATGTATGTTAGGTAAGGGTGTCTGTGTTGGTTTCTTTAGCATCTTTAATCTTCTACTGCAGAGTACCAAAGAACATTAGAATAGAACCAAGGAGTTCTCGCCTGAAGGACAAGAAAAAGAGTGAAGGAGATATGTTGGTCAAAGAACTATTTGTTGAGGATTTGAACTGTAACAATTATCTTCTTCACATTCTTGGAGAAGGATCACCTGTTGTACTTCTCCCTCAAAACTCTACAGGGATTTCTATTTGCTCCAATTTAGTAGCTGGATCCCAGTCAAAGGTAAATTCCAGGTTGTTCCCCAGTTCATCCAGTTCAGATCATGAGGTGAAGAGTAAAAAAGGTTCCGCATATGATGATCTCAAACTAGGCAGGAAACAGGGGAAGGAACAATTTGCAGGCATCTCTTTAGAGAAGGGAAAGTACTCTTCTTGGCACACTGGTAACAGACTGCCAGACTCTGGCAGAAAGGATGATGCCCAATCTTCTCCAGACACCGAAAGGGTGAACCTGGACACTGCAAAAGGAATGACTTACAAATGCGATACACTGTCGGAGCAAGGACTTTTTTCTTGTGCAACTTGTGGGATCCTATGTTATACGTGTGTGGCCATAATTCGACCAACAGAAATAGCTGCTCATCATTTGATGTCATCTGATTATAGTAATTTCAATGACTGGACAGGACGTGTAAGTGGCGTAACTGCTACTGGTAGGGACCCAAATGCTGCAGAATCAGATTCCAGTTCTGGTATCTTCTTTATGAAATGATCTGTCGCAAATTATGCAATTCCTAATGTTTTATATCCTGTCTTTTTTTTTTTACTCACATATCTGGTTGGCAGGACAAGTTATGGTTAAGCTTTATGTGTTGATTGCAGGACGGTTTGTTAAAAGGGCTCCTGCCTTGCTTGATGTCCCAGTAGAGTCATCTGATCGAATTCAGAAATTGAATAATGGAAGTGTAGAAGGGTTTTCAAGGACCAAAGCACGCAAAGAAACTTCTTCCCTCGGCCTGTTGGCTTTAGCTTATGCCAATTTGTCAGATTCTGATGAAGACGAGGTTGAAGCAGATATTCCTGTTGAAGCTTGTGAAAGCAGACATACAGATTCTGAGGATGAGGTTTTTCTCCGAGTTATTGATCCTTACGGAAACCACAGACAAAAAAGAGCTGTATCTCAAGGTAGAAACTGTCAAAAAATTGACAATTCCGTTCAGTTGGAGAATGAAAGTTACTCATCAGGGGAATCAAATACTTTGTTAGGTAGGTCAAGCCATCAACCAAGATCCCATCAAGTCGCTGCAAAGTGTATTTCCAATATAGGAGAAATAGCACAAAACAATGCTGTTGCTCCATTTGATCATGCACGTATGCAATTTACTTCAACATCTGATGAAGACTCTTTCAGAATACATGTATTCTGTCTCCAGCATGCTGTACAAGTAGAAGAACAGCTCCGTCGAATTGGTGGAGCACGTATTTCTCTTCTTTGTCATCCAGGTGAGCTCTAATTTGGTTTCTGACTAAACAGCTTACTCTTGCTGCAACAAGCCTTTCGTAAGGCAAGGCTATCCAATGTTTGTCTAGGGAGAAAAACAGAGTTTTGGTCCCAGTTGCACCTGAGTATTTATTAATAATTATCTGTTAAATGAGATAACTGATTTGTTTTCATATTTTTCAATCATGATTTTAATGATGATGTGTAACTGCTACTATTCTCTAGGAAAGAAAAGGTTACTGATAGACTTCATTAGGTAGTTTTGAGAAATATACAAGACTGTGTGACTGAAAACATCCAAGTGGTTTATAATTGTACACTGGCACCATGAAAGGTAAGATTGGGAGAAAAACTTCTTATTTTATGTACTCATGTAGCGATAGTATTGGTATCACCCAATTATTCTGATCTTGTGGTTCAATCACTTGGTATGATTCTTTTGCATATCCTTGACACATCTTGAGGTATTGGCAGACTATCCCAAGCTAGAGGCTCAAGCTAAACAAGTGGCTGAAGAGTTGGGGAGTTCTCATTTCTGGAGAGAGATTTCATTCCGCGAGGCCACTAAAGAAGATGAGGAAATGATACAATCAGCTTTGGAAATTGAAGAAGCTATACATGGTAATGGAGACTGGACTGTGAAATTAGACATCAACCTCTTCTACAGTGCCAATCTAAGCCGTTCTCCTCTCTATAGTAAACAGATGCCTTATAACTTCATTATATACAATGCATTTGGTCGTAATTCTCCAGATAATACCCCAGAAAAATCAGAGTATACTGGGAGAGGGTCAGGGAAGCAGAGGAGAGCAATTGTTGCTGGGAAATGGTGTGGTAAAGTCTGGATGTCTAGTCAGGTTCATCCTCTGCTTGCTGAGAGGACTATTGATGAAGAACAAGAACAGAACAAAAGCATCTCAGCCCAGATTAAGATTGAGGTGAAGTCTGAGAGACCACGTGAAAGGACTCCGACTGGTAAAACTATCGCTACAGCTTGCAAGACTGGGAAAAAGAGGAGTAGTACAGCAGTAAGTAGGAATGCTTCGAATGCTCAATTAATAATAGCAGATGATCATGATGATTCTTTACTTAGTAGTATCCTTCAGCAGCACCGGAAAACTAATCTTAGGAGTAAGAGGATTAAATATGAGACTCCTGAACCTCAAAAGGATGTTGATAAGAAGAAGATATTTGGCTCATTCATTGATGACGATCCAGATGGTGGGCCTAGCACCCGTCTAAGGAAAAGGATTCCAAAACCGAGCAACGAGTCGCCTGCCAAGTTGGTGAAGGCCAAACCAGCTCCAACTAAGCAGCAGGAAAGCAAGAAAGGTCCCAAGGTCAAACTTCCTTCTGCAAATAGCACTGCAAAGAAAGAACCAGTAATGAAGGGTCCTAGAAGTAATATAAGTAAAAGGATGAGGGAGGAAGGAGAATATCATTGTGACTTGGAAGGGTGCAGTATGAGTTTTAGCTCAAAGCAGGAGCTTACATTGCATAAAAAGAATGTCTGTCCTGTGGAAGGGTGCAAGAAGAAGTTCTTCTCACACAAGTATTTGGTACAGCATCGACGGGTTCATATGGACGACCGTCCTCTGAAATGCCCTTGGAAGGGCTGCAAGATGACTTTTAAGTGGGCATGGGCTCGAACTGAACACATAAGAGTTCATACAGGTGAACGTCCTTATGTTTGCACTGAGACTGGCTGTGGCCAGACATTTCGTTTTGTGTCAGATTTCAGTCGTCACAAGAGGAAGACAGGTCACGTTTCGAAGAAGGGAAGAAGTTGACTACGGAAGCAAATTGTAATTTGACATGACTGATGGAACTGTCCAGTTAACAGACATAGGGGTAGGTGTAGGTTCAAGTTTCGTTTTGTAAGTCTCTCTTGGTACCAGATAACTCTCCTCAGTCAAGGTACCTCATTGGCCCCATTCATTGATTTGAAGTAGTTCAATTGCTTCAATCCTGTAAGAATTATTTCCAAAATCAAGGAATTTAACATTTGAAATTGAAATGTGGAAGTGGATTCTTCTATTTTTTTCATTCTCTCTTGTTCAGTTGCTACAGGATTGGACTCTTGGTTATGCTCTTTTATTTTATGTGTTTACTACTTTACTTTTGTGTTACAGATAGAGGGACTAAAAGTTCAATCTTATTTAGTGAAGTCCTAGCAACATCATCATACAATATTTACTTGAGGAACAGATCTAAACATGCTCATCTTCACCTTGAGTCTTAGACTAGATCAAAGAATTCAGTCATTAATTTTCTACATTTATATCCTTTTTTTCAGAATGCTCTGTCATGTTTTCTTAGTATTTTGTCATGATTTCTTCACTTCCGTTATTATTTTTTTGATTGTTTTTTCCTTGAGTCGAGTGTCTATCGAAAACATCTCTACCTCCCAAGGGGGGTAAGATGTGTTACTCTCTACCTTCCTCATATTCCACTTGTGGGATTATATTGAATGTATTGTGCACTAGATTAGCCGGTTTACACTGAATATATCTACACCAGCTATTGATAATTTGCTAAACATCATTGAGTTTGATTTTTGGGATATTTAGTATCGTAATCCATTAAAAATGTTATTTTATGATATTTTCAACCAGAGATTTTATAAAAGGAACACCAAAAGATCTATAAAATAACACGAGATCTTCATAGATTTTTTTTAATTCAGATTGTAAGTGTGTACAAGAGACCATATCCTCGATTTTCTAGCAACTCATTGTGTAAATGTGATTTTTCATCCACTACAGTGCTACACATAACAAATACTAACAACATGCTGTGCGATATGTGCAAAAAATGCCTTTCTTACCAATTGCCTCTCTGTAAAGTAGTTGAAGAATCTTTTTCATGTTTTAGGCCCAGAAACTCATTAGTTGCAGTATGACAATTTTAAATGTAATAAATATACCAAGTCATATACTACTATTTTTAAGAAATTTAAATGCCTTACTAAATGCTTAACATCTTAATGGATTCCATATTTATATCTGTATTTAAAGTAAAAAACCTCGGTGATTGCACTTTTCATCAAAATGTGCTTCTATTGATCTCTCAATTAAATTTATAAACTTAGAAGATAATAAAAGCGCTTAAAAATTATTTTGACTCAAAAACATTTAAAATAAGTCAATTCAAACAAATTCTTTAATAAGTACTCCCTCCAATTTGTCCACATTATTAAAAATATTTATTTCAAATTACTTATTAATTTATAAAATTAAGGTACAATTAATTAAAAAAGTTCTGTTTTGTAGTCAATTTTTTTTTAACATATAAATAGTATTGGTTACCTGCACAAATATTACTCATAAAGTTTCAAAAAAAAATCTTTCATTATTAATCTTAATATTGATGGATAACACACATAAGTAAAATATATTAGAATGTAAATTGTAAAAATGCTCTTCTTGTTTATATATTTTTAAGGAAGGTATGAAGAAAAAATTTACATGTAATATAAAATAGAGGAATTATTTCATAAAAGGTTATATTAAATTTTATGAAACATAAAACATTCTTATATTTTTTGCCAAACAAAAACATGGATAAGTGTAATAAATATATTATCCCTTAACAAACATTTTGTACAAAATTCATGCGAGTCCAATAAATACTCAGTTTGCTTTGACAATTTTTGTACACAATAACTGTTACTTAAGAGTACTTTTCTTTATTAATGTAAGAGATTGATGAAGTTCACATTAAATGAACACCTTCTTAGTTCATTTTTATTTATTTATAATTTGATTTGACATAGTTTTTAAAAAGTACTACTAATAAATAAAAGAATAATTTTACTAAAAAATAATTAATTTAAAAGAATAAAAGAGGAAACCAGAAAAATTAAAGCAAAGACAGAGAAAAAACAAGTACAAATAACGTGATGTACTACTTATTTTGACTCATTAGCTACTGTCCCATTCAAACACGCTCACTTTACTGAATTCCTCAATTAGGGTTTTTACTGATTGAAATGCAGAGCAACAACAATGGAAGCAATTGAACAACACCAAAATCAAAATCAAAATCACAATCAATCATCAGATCAAACTGAAGAATTAGGGATTGAGTCTCAGAATTCCGAAACATTGTTGTTACCGTCCGATCTCAATTTCCAAAACCCTAATCAAAATCAGCCAAAAGCTGATGAGAGTGACGATGATGATGAAATGGCGATGCAAGCCATCTGCGAAGAGCTTAAAAATCTGGTCTTGAGCCAGGTTCTGCATGAGGATGGAGGAAACCAAGATCTTCACCACCTTGATCGTGAAGAAAGTGGAAAACTCAAGGAAAAATTGGAAGATGAGCTTGAAAATGTTGAAGGGAATGATGATGGATGGGGATATGTCGGTGAATATGGTTATGATCAGTATGATGAGGATGGTGATGAACACAGGAGTGGAAGTCGGAACGGCAATGAGATTGATGGGGAAAATGAAAATGGTTATGAAGGGGGTTCTAAGGAAGCAGGGTTTAATGCTAATAGGATTAATAAGAGGAAGATTAATTATCCTTTAAGACCTGATGCTCAGGATTGTCCTTATTATATGAAAACAGGGATGTGTAAATTTGGATCGAATTGCAAGTTTAATCACCCTTCCAGAAAAAGAATCCAGGTACGATTGGCAGTCGGAATTGATGCTACTTTGTTAGCAAAGTTCATTTTTTTGGTCGATCTAGTAAAATTTGACTGCAGGGGTTATGTCTAGATGAATCTTATTTCCAGAGGATAATGGTGTGATTTACTTTCTTTTTTATCTGCTGCAATGCTCATTGAAGTAATGCTTTTAGTTGACGTTTTTTCCTAATCAATGAGTAGGATTGCAATTTATTGGTTTTAGAGGGAGGTCACTTTATCTTTGGTGTGGTCTTCATTGCATTTGTTGTCTTAATATTGGTTCTATTTTGAAGCTTAACCGATGTCATCTTCTTCTGTCAATTATTCAGCAGGGGACAAAGGAGAAGGGGAAGCAAAGGGAAGACAGCCAGGAGAGGCCGGGGCAGATTGAATGCAAGGTTGGTGGAATTTATCATTGTTGCCTATCAGGGCAGAAAATGCAAATCTTTGGATATACTGTTCTTGTTCTTTTATGAGTAATTACTTTGATTGAGGATAAAGATATCATAACATGGTGCTGTTAGATCTTTTCTGAAATTAGAAACTTAGATTCATTGGCAAATTTGATCTCTAGTGTTCAGAATTAATGCTAAGTGCTAACACATTACTTTTGCTGATAGCTGGTCCATAATTATAGATCCCCCTCTTAACAGTACATAAAATGGATTGTCAAAAGCTGTCTCTCTCCCCTCTCTATTTCTCTCACTGATTTATTTGGGTAGTCATCATTGAGATTGTGAAGGCTATGATCAGGGTGTTCTATAAATGATTGATGTAGTGGTTTTACTTCATATATCCCATTTTATGTGGCGGTTTTTCCTTGCACCTGTGGTTCAAGAAAACATAAGAGGTTTTTGACACCTATGCTAAATATCAACAACTAAATTAGAGGTAGTGAGAGTTCTACATGATCTTTCAAATTTCTCCCTCGTGGAAGGTGAACTTTTTTTTAAAGGTAAACTGGGGATGATGAGTCTAAGTAGTTATGTGACATTTTCTTGAGACAAACTATAAAAGAAAGTATGCCACATAAACTGGTACAAAGAGAGTGCTTAAGATCATGTTGCAGCCCTAGTATATGGGAGGGAAACCAAGAGAAAGCTAATGTCTAGATTAATTTGGTAAACATTGATGTTTTGAACATGTAAACATTATCACAACGGTTGAATACTTGCCATTTGTCTTTTATTCAATTAATAAGAGCAAAAAAATCTAGGCGCGAATGTTCACTCTGTGAAGATTAAGGTTGGGACTTAACATATTTCTTATGTCAACTGCTTGGAAGTTGTTGCTACCCAAGTTCCAATTCCTTTTCTCTGTATTCTATATTGATAGTCCCAGCATAATAATGAGTTTAAAAACATGTAGTCACAAGCGACTTTGGGGAGATAGTTGGAATTGGAGAAACCAAAATTCCATGTCCAAGGGATTCCTTTCTGTTTTAAAGCTATTTGAGAACAGTTTAAGAATCAGGTTTAGGAAGGCGTTTGAAAGAGTTAGAAATAAAGTTGAGGGAGTTGATGAATGGAATTATAGAGTTTAGTAGAAAAGGAAGGGTTTGTAGGATGAGAAAAAGAGAAAGACGAGGGAAAAGAAAAACCAGCTAACATGATAAACACTCAGTAGGGGGGATGGGGATAAGAAATTTAAAAATCCAGAACCAGTGCTTTATGATGAAGTGGTTGTGGAGATTTGCCTCTAGTGAGCAAGCTCCTCCGTGGAAAGATGTAATACAGGCCAAATATGAAATGGAGGATCACTGGATAAATAAATGGTCACCGGCACTTACGGATCAAGACTTTGGAGAGCCATAAGAAACCATTGGCCAAAGCTCAGAGGAAACTGCAATATTAAATTGGGTAATGGTAGGAAAACCTCTTTCGGGGAAGATAGATGGCTAGAACATGGATCTTTAAAAATTTGTTCCCGGATATTTTCAGGCTAAACCAGCAGCAAAGGGCCACTGTGGCAGAGATATGGTCAAGCCAAGGGTGGAATCCGAGTTTTTGAAGATATCTAAATGACTGGGAGATCCATAGGTTGGTGGAGTTTTACAAGGTCGTGGGGCAGTTCAAAGGAACTACTGATGCACAGGATAGTTTGGGATGGCAGGATCACAATCAAGACAATTTCAGTGTCAAAAGAGCCTACAAGAAGTTTAATCCTTGTAAACAGTCAGAGGAATGGGTGGCCATGGAAGCTGATATGAAGAGAAATATTCATCTGAGTCCTAGGTGCTTCCTATGTGGTGAAGAAGTAGAGACTGTCACCCATCTCTTCCTTCACTGTAGGATAACCGACATTTTGTGGTATGTTGGGCATGAAATGGATTATGCCTAGGAGAGTTACCCATACTTTGAGGATTTGGAGCAGTTATGCAAGCATTATTGGGCGTAAAGAGAGATGGAAAATCATTCCGGCTTGCATTTGGTGGTTTGTGTGGAAAGAAAGAAATCTCAGATGCTTCCAAAACAAGAGTAATTCCATCCGGAAGATTAAGATGAACTGCGTAGTTTTGTTTCTTTTTTGGTGTAAACAGGAGTACATGGAAGATCTAGAATCAGTTACAATGTTTTAGGTTCCTTGTAAATTTTGCTATAGGATTGAAGATCTTCCTGCTACTCTCCGCAATTGTAATTAGGAACCTGTACTTTGTTGTGGCAGGTTCTTATTTTTTTTGGAATAGAATACAAGTTGTTACCTTCTGGAAAAAATGATAAACACTCGAGTGATTAGTTGTAAACAATAATCAAGGGTGCTATGGTTGAAAAATTAGATCATAACAGAATTCTTTCATCAGTTAAGCTATTGGTGATAGAATGAGTAAATTTGTGAATACAATAGGGTTGATGAATCAGGGGGTAAGGGTTAAAGGAGAGGAATGAGGGGCTATTAAGGGATTCTTTACATGATTGCATACATATGACGTAGGTTGGACAACAAGATTGGAGGGAATTGATTTTAGTAACCTAGGGGAGAGGTGGCTGATATTGGATGTTTTGGATGAGGGGATAGGGAGGCAGACAGGCAGTCATAAGTTGTGTGGGGAGATAAAGCTCCGAGTCAGGATGGATTCACAACAACATTCTTTTCTCTATGTTGAACAAAATGGAGGAGAGCTTTGTCAATGGGCTAAGCTAAATTATATTCACTCTACGAATTCAGGAGGAGTCTCACTTAATCCATTGTTATGATTAGTCGAAGAAGAATGCGGGCTGAATGTCAAGTGAATTTAGGCCTACAAGTCCAACAGAAGACTTTAAACTTTTTCAAAGAAGTACCTTCTTTAAACCTAAGGAAGTGCTAGAGGTCACAATACCTCATCTAAAACTGCTTGTTGAAGGAAGATAGACGTTTGATATGACTCTGATTGCTAGCGAGTGAATCAATTACTTGATAAAAGTGAGGAGGTAGAACTACTCTGTGAGCAGAAGTAAAAAAGACGCACTACAATGACAATTAATTCTTTCCGCACTGGGATGGAGAAACATTATTAGAGAAAGATGAATAGAATGGTTTCAAATGAGATTGGAGAATATCAGTTGTATTCTTAATTTGGTCATTTTTTGGAAGCTACAAACTTTGTCAGAAGACCAGTAGGCATGTGTCAAGGGGACCTTTTATACCTTATGGTGTGGTGTTGTTCATAATGGACATGAGATACATTTATTAGGATGACATATACATTGGTGATGAGGACTATATTAGATGCTGTACATCTAGAACGGTGGGAAAGATTGATATGTGAGTCGCTATTTGCAGATAATCTATTGGTTTTATGTTACAGAATACAGAGAGGTGCATTCGTTCACCCACCTAAGAATGGAATACTATGGTTCCAGACAATATCAAGGTTGAGGATAAATATGTAAAAGTATGAGATTATTTAGGGTGTGAGGCATTCAACATTAAGAAGTTAGCGGATGCCTTCAACTGTAATATCACTCTCTTTGAAGATGTATCTATGCCTAGCATTATGTGCGACACATAAGGATTGTTGTATAGTGTGAAAACCAATCATCAGAAAAGCTGAGAAGAGGTACTGATCTAAAAAGGGAAAGGAGATCTTGCTCACGAGTACTTTGTTAAGCAGTCCAACTTATTATATTCCATACCTATCTATATCTATAACGATACCTCTTCTCAGATCCTATGCCTAAATTTTAAATGCATCAGAGAAGGAGTCATTGCTGATAAATATGAAGTTTATCCCCAGATGAGGATTTTAATTAGATCCTGTTGCCATATGGAGAACTTGATGAATCAGTGGAAGTATAAAGCAGGTCATAAAATTGGAACATGTTCTTGGAAATAAAATGGTGTTGATATTTAGAAGTAACTTCACATTTTCGAATATGTTCAACATCTCTAGCCTGGACATGACCCTTGATAGGAGGGTGTGAAGGTTGAGGATTTGGGTAGAAGGCTATTAGTAAATAGTTTCGTGTCTGGTCTCTCTGATTAGTAGTATTAGTATTATTTTCTGTATTTTCATTATTGTACTATTTCTATATTTCTCACTCAGTTTTCTTTTTTTGAGAAGGTTAACTGGTATTATAAATAAAAGGAGTACACCAATAGTGTGCTCCTACATAATTACATCAAAAGTATGAAGGAACAGCCCAAAACAAAATCTATCACCTATATCCCTTATAAACTGTCTAAAAATAGGGTAATGTCCCCTATATCCTTAGGTACAGAATGGATACACCAAAAGTAAAAGGTTGCTAAACAGTTCATCTTTATACTTTGGAAGGGAATGCTCTTGTTCCCCTATAATTTCTCACTCAGTTTTCTACTACTACTTGTTCTCTCATATGCCTTTATTTTCTTACTATCCTGCTATTATCATTGCTCCTGTCTTCATAAATGTTATGTTTTTGCTTTCTTTGAGCCGAGGGTCTATCAGAAACAATCAGTCTCTTTACCTGACAAGGTAGGGACCAGTTATGCACACACTGTACCGTCCCTAGACCCCACTTATGGGACTATGCTGGGTATGATGTTGTTCTTGTTTGTGTGCATGTTTTGAGCACATATAATATCCCAACCAGCAGATGATTGGATGCTCTTGGTAAAGAACGATATATTTTGTAGAAGATTTTGTGTGCAAATTTTTATACAAAGATTTCTTTTGATACATCAAAGTTATCTTCTATGGTGTAGAATTTTCTGATATAAAATCTTGTGTAGATTTTACATGGTTACTAATTTTTCTGGATTGAAGAACGAAGGAGATACATTCATACCCTGCTCTGATTTCTATGAGATAAATTCGTAGTCCCTCTTAAGATTTCTAATGTATCTCTCTGAAACTAGTTTTTTAGACTAGACTTTGTTTCAAATTTGATAAATATTGGTTGATATAAAGGAAAATAAGAGAGGCCCTAAAACAAGTAGGAACTAGGAACAAAAGGATGGAAAACTTATTCGGAAAGAAGCAGTAAGAATTTGCATTCCAGTAAGGTCCTGAACTATTTAAGATCTAAAATAAATTACTCGCTATATCATAAATTTGAAAAGCAGCATGTTTAATTCTACTTTTTTGCATCTGTATCTGTGCCTTTAAGTTGAAACGCTTAGGAGAAGATTCCCACCTTTTGTCCTTATGTTGGAGAGGTTTGTTATCCCTTCTCTCTGTTAGGGGGGAGTTGTTGATATCCCTTGTACTAGAACCTTACCTATTTCTCACTGCTAGTAGATTTATGGCCAGGGCAGTGAGTTGATTATGATGTTCCCTCTGCTTTTGCTCCATTCTGGAAGTAATTTTCTTATAGAAGTTTGTCAGAGTAGTGATTTTCGATTGCATAAGTAGGTAAATTTTAAGGATCTCCAATTAAAGGTTCTGTATGGTGGAGAAAATGCTTCTTTTGCGAGGAACTATGTAAATTTCCTTGTCAAACTATGTAAATTCCCACATCCAAATTGTAGTATTTTTGTTGAGCAATAATTTGATACACATAAAATTCAAAACAACACTGCTCAATTATACATATGCTGCAATTTTTTTACATACAGAAAATCAATATTTCGTTTATGCAGTGTTCTTAAATATCTTCATGGATATATTTTGAGATGGGACTGAAACATGGCCGAATGTGTTTTTGGGATAAGGAAACATGATCGTATGTCATGTAGAAGCTATCAGTAAAACCTTGACTAACTTGATGTGTCTACTTAGGATCCTTTGCCTTATGCAGTGATTGAAATTGATTTTTGTTAATGATGCGGACATGCGTTGTTTGCTTTAAATGATTCATGGGTTGACAATTACGAAAAAGCTTAATAAAAAATAATGACGAGAACAGTAGCTGTTAGAATATTTAGTTGTTGGTACAACTGTTTTTCTTTGTTATTTTCTGAATTTTGTACTCTTTTTAAATGCTTTTGTGCTTTTTAACCCCTGGTCCTACTGCTTTTAAAATGTGTGTTCATTTCTTTTTGTTGACGGAACTTAATATCTTTTTTATGCAGTAAGTAATTTGGATACAATACCCAAGAACTTTCTTGATTTTGGTAATTACTTGTGTCTTGATTTCCATTTTTTTCCTTTGTAGTATTACCTGACATCAGGGGGTTGCAAGTATGGAAAAGCTTGTAAATTTAATCATAGTAGGGAAAAGGGTGCCATCTCACCAATTGTGGAGTTCAACTTTCTTGGCCTGCCCATTCGACCGGTATTACTTCTTTCTGTTGTTTCAGAAGTTTGTAACTCTGAGCATTTTCTCCCAAGGGGTCATATTTGTTAATCTTCATTTCAGGACGAAAGGGAGTGCCCTTACTATATGCGTACTGGCTCTTGCAAGTATGGGTCTAACTGTAGGTTTCATCATCCTGATCCTACCACTGTGGCTGGAGCTGATCTATCTTCTGGACATAACAACACTGGAGCTGTTCCTGTACAAGGTGCCTCCCATTCATCTGCATCTTCTTGGTCTCCACCAAGAGCATCGAATGACACAGCTCCTTATGTACCAATGATGTACCCACCAACCCAAGGCACTGCTTCTCCAAATACTGAATGGAATGGCTATCAGGTAGTCCATAACTTTGCTTATTATCTGTTGTATGTTGTTTATGATGTGTGCTCTGTATTGTAATGTTCTACCTTCTGGTATGCTGGAATGGTATCAGCCTATCAGGTAGTCCATAACTTAGCTTATTATCTGTTGTATGTTGTTTAAGATGTGTTTTCTGAAGATTGCATTATCATATCTCTAGTGCTTAGCTTGGTCCTTCTGACCTCTCTCTGGAATTATCTGAAGCAGGTACTTCCATCCAGGCAAGTGATATTATATGGTTTTAACGTCTATTTCTGTAGATAGAGATGGTAACTTTACTGGTATATTATAGATTTACCTTGAGGACTATACTTGGTCCATTAAATGTCAAGGCACTCATTCTTGGGCCAGAAAGGAACTTGCTGGTTATTGGGCAATATGATAAATGCTAAACAAAATAGATTAGTTTATATTACATTATTCTTAATCAAAAAGTTTATGTTACATTCTCATTTGCTGTGAAATTTCTCTGAGTGAGGTTCTTTTTTTACTTTGCCTGTTTTCTTTTTTTTTGAAACTGGTAACTTTACTTTGCCTGTTTTCTTTCTTTATTATTCTGAACAGTCAGGTTTTGCATTTTGTTCATAAGGTCTCTGACTTAGTTGCTAGACAACTTTGCTTCCTGAGCTTACTTGTTTCTTCGTTTTTTCTGTTTGAGGCCCCGGCCTATCCAACATCAGAGAAAAGACTACCTACTCCTCCAGCATTTGCTATGAACAACCCGGCGAAGACCAATTTCTATCCACGGTCTCAACAGCCAGAGCAGGTTGAAGAATATCCTGAACGTCCTGGTCAACCTGAATGCAGTTACTTCATTAAATTTGGAGACTGTAAATACAGATCTAACTGCAAATTTCATCATCCAAAGTCTAGAATATCAAAAGCAAACTCAAGTACTCTTAATGACAAGGGCCTGCCGCTAAGACCTGTACGTTTTTCTTCTTTCTGGATCTTAAACTTGTTTGATTTTTCTCCCAAGAATTTTTAGTTTTTGAAATATAGGTCAAATATGGTATAGGTGATTAAATTATCTCCAAGTTGAGCCAGTACCCTTGCACCAACATAAATTACTTTTCTAGAAAGTATCTTAGTTCTCTATTTGCATTACTCATTTTTTCAAGTTGCTTACTTTTGTTCCACCAACGCTCCGCTTTTTTTTTTTTTTTCAATTTTTTGTAAATGCAGGATCAAACTGTCTGCTCATTCTACAGCCGCTATGGAATTTGCAAGTATGGCCCTGCTTGTAAGTTTGATCATCCAGAAAATTATGTTGGATCTGCATCACCTGCCGAGTCTGGCTTTGATCAGCGCCAGCAATCACAGATGTCTCTAGGATGGCATGGACAGCACCTGGAAGTGGATCACTGATACAGCAGTCTGTATGAGTAATTTTTGGACCAGTTCCATCTAGAGTTTAGTTTAAAACCACAAGCCAATGGTTAATCTTCTGAGACTTAAAACTCCACCGACGTGAGTATAAGTTCTCAGATCTATTTAGAGGATGGTACATTAATCTCTCTATGTTTCATGTTGTTAAAAGCGCAAGCAAAATAGGAAACTGTAAATTATTGATAGAGCATTTCTTTTAGATAAAATGAAGATATTGGGATACCGATCTCGGGTGTTTTGTGATATCAGCACAGGGGGTTGATCTGGGTTATTTAGCATGTTTTCTGAAATACAGTTTCAAATCTTTATTTATGTCATTCATGTCAAGACTTTTTCTGTTTTACTAAAACAATTTTCAGAAATCTTTTTCCTGTGTTCATAGCTTCCATGGGAAGTTACTGCCTCGAGATAGGTAAATCTTTTTCGTGTTCACAGCTTTCCTCTTCTTTTACCTGTGAAATATTTGAGGATCGTTCGGAGTATATTTGACTGATATTTTGCTTTTCAATATTATTTGCCGTCAATTTACTAGAAAGACAGTCTGTCAGGTGAATTAATCAGTTATTATTCACTTCGTCTTCAATTATATGTTGTCTTTCTTCTTTACATGTCTTTAAATTTTTTCATCTTAAAGGAGTTTGACTATTTTATTCTTATTTATTTTATTTAATCTCTTTTTATGTGTCATTTTTAAGTATGTTTCATGAACAATTACTATTTAGGTAAAAATAATTTTATTTTAAACTTTTGAAATGATACATAATTAGATATTAAAGGAGTAATGCTTTTGTGCATATAATTACTTGCTTCATCAGATTAACAAGTAAATGACAGTTGTTGTTCCCTCTGTTTCCTCTTTTGCATTACCTTGAAAAAACTTTAGTTTAAAGGATAATTTCATTAAATTATTCTTATTTATTTTTCTCAATTTTTATATATGGTAATATTAAAATTTAAATTATAAAATTGTTTTCTTGAAACAAGTATCTTGAAATAATTGTTTTAATGAACATGATAAGTGGAGCAAATTGAACGAACCCTTATTTACGTACTGAACATTTGCGCTGATATGAGTACGTATTACGTAAAGTTAACTAGTAAATTTATCCGTGCTTCGTGCGAAAATTTAATATCACGAAATTTATAAAATAATACTTAAAATCTATCAGTCATTAAAACTAAAACATTATATTATCTTACATATAAGATTACGTAGTAACAAACATTAATAATGTAAAGAAAAATGAAAATTATTACATCTTATCATTTATCCTTGATAGCATAAGCATAAATTAATGACTGCAAAAATACATATCAGGATCTGTAACATAAGCAATGGTGTCAGTGAGCCACTCAACATGAGCAAAGTACACAAATATTTAATTGTGAAAAAGAAGAAGAAGAGGAGGTTCAGAATTTTCATTGTTTTAAAATGAGAAAAAACAAAGGGTAGTGTGAACAAATGTTTATTGTGCCTTATCGGAAAGGTTACAACTATTTGGAAAAATTGCAACCCTTCGTAAAGGACAAAACCTTTCATAAAAGTCACCACTAATCATAAAAGTCGTAACTCTTCATTAAAGTCACAACTCTTCGTTAAAGTCGTAACTTTTCGTAAAAGTCACAACTTTTCATGGAAAGGGAAGGCTAGTTTTGGAAATAAATAAATTGAAAGGAAATTCTTGTTTGTGGTGGCGCCACGTAGCGGACCAAGGTTCTCTTTTATATATATATATATGTCACGACCCGATTTCCTCGAGCCATGATGGCACCACCTACCGTAACCCACCAAAGAGGTACCAACCCTAAACTAACACAAACAGTGTAATAAATGAACTACATAAGATAATAAAATTTATAATAACAATATAACAAATAAAAAAAGCAAACAAAAAATAAAATAAAAGATAATAAAAACACAGAAGTCACTAGTCAAGCTACTAACAAAGCTACTAACAAAAGAGTAAGTGTCTAAAGAGGAACTCGGACTCCTCGAAGGGCAAAAAAAGACAAAGACATATATCTGAGAATGAAGATAGATGCGATGAACGCCCTGTGCTCACCCACGTCTCTCGGACTTTGGCCTCGACTTCGGATCAACGGACTGCGCGGTGCTTCTGGACTCATCGTGGCAAAGCGATGTGGCGCTGCATACGTACGAGAATCGCAACATAGGCAGGCCAGGCATCAAACGGCGAAGATGAAGAAAAGGTAAAAGCACATGAAAAAAGAAATGGAATGACAAACAGAAGTCAAAAAAAATTAAACTAACTAACAAATGGAAATAACACAATTATAGAAAGAATTAACTGAAGCTAAACAAGCCAATTTAAGTTTAATGCGGAAAAAAATTATTAAAAAATGAATCCCCAGTTTAAAAAAAAAAATTAATGCCCCCCTATAAAAAAAAATTAAAATTAAAAGCAAAAATAGAAAAAAAAAGAACTGCTCATAATAACAGAAAAAGAACCGAAAACAGAACTAGAAATAATAATAATGGAGATAAGAACTAGAGGCAACAACCGATAGAGTCCTGATGCTCAGAGATATATAAGTAGATATAGACTGATAGCTAGATGAAGTATAATATATATAAGTAAGCCTGGATATATAGACTCCACTAACGATATATATATATAGATATAGATGTAGATGGGGAGGACGACCGGAATATCTCTATAATATAATAATAGATATAAACAGGACCCGATATGAAATGCTCTATATAATAAGTCCAATACGAAGTCCTATATATCTATCCTGTAAAAAATGTGCACGGTGTTGAGAGTCCCTCTAAAAACGAGCCACAGTCTGTCGAACAAAAACCACGGAATACCAGTCAAACAAAGTCATCCGCCTCAAACCCTGAAAAAGCCACAAATCAAATCAAAAAAAATAATTCAATGAAAACCAATCGAACCAAATAATATCGTAAAAAAAATAAAAATAACTATCATCGCTTCAGATAATCCTAGCTACTATTCAAATCACTATCTATCAGGTTCAAGCTTAACGCCTATCTGATCTCTAAAACCATGAGGATCTGCACTAAAAAATAACCTAACTATCAATTCTACGACATAATTTCTTAATCCAAGCACTATAAAAAAAGCTAACCCTAAGCAACTACAAGCAAAAAAAAAAAAAACCAAAACTAAAAAAAACAGCAACACAGCAGCCAATAATAGAAAAAAAATGAAAAAAAAATAATCTAAAGCAAAACTGAAAGCAAAACAAAATGAAAAATGAAAACAACCAAGATAGCCACAAGAATCACTAAAATCGGACCTAAAAAAATCAAGAAAAAAAAATTCAAAAAAAAACTAAAAAAAATCCGAAAAACTCTAAAAAAAAAACAAATTTAAAATTTTAACAACAACTGAAATCTTTGAATATGACTTTGAACTCTCACCGAAAAAAACCATATAAGATGCACCAATGGATCATATAATGCACTCTAATCACAAGAGTTTTAGAGAAGAGTGAAGTTGGCTGGGAGAGTTTGTTGTAAATAAAAGGCTTGGGCATATCATAAAATATCTATATTTTAAGTCTCCGGGCTTTGGGGAAATGGGACGGGATTAAAATAAAAAAAATAAAATATCATCTCTATCTATTCGGAAAACAAAATAAACAAAAAATTTTCATGAAAATTTTAATCGTAGGGTTATCTCAAAAGTTTCCTTAGGCAAATTACTCAAAATTTAGAGACAAAATTCAAATGAGGGCTCCTGGAGAAGTCGGCCCAGAATTTCTACCAAAAAACTCAACATTACCAAACTCTCAACATTTAGCTAACCGCACAGCGGGTTCTAGACCAATGTCGTGTTGACCAAAGTCAACCTAAAAACCAATTTCAAAGCCTATCATGCCCCTTAAAACGCTGATGGAGTCGCTCAAGTTGACCAGATCCACGACCTATAACTAGCCTAAAAACTGCGATGGGAGCTGATGGAATCATCGACACACCATCTCATGTTCAAAAACTTTACCTTTTTAAGGTCGACGAACGACCGTGGTTCAAAGCAAAAAAAGCTCTAAACACATAAATCAAAGCCAGCAAGGAAGGCCGTAGAATCAAACTACAATAAGTCATTCTCATATATATATATGATATATGATTTGACTAGAAAAATTGGAATGTGTAACAATAATCATATTACGTAAAGCTTTTCTGTAATAATTTGACTAGAAAAATTGGAATGTGTAACAATAACACTAGAGATGGAGAAACTTCGAAGCGCCATTCCCGAATGGGCCATGCACTATCCAAATTTAATAGGGTTCCAAACACAGGATAGGAAATTAAAAAAGAAAAACAACAAAATAGAGATGATGTTGATTCTCACAAGTTCTATAGGACGCAGTTTTTATAACCACCTACAATTTGAATAGAAGAAACACTTTTTTCAAATCTTGTGAAAAAATCAAAGATTTCTTGTAGAAAGCCATAAAGCTAAAATACAATTAGTAAGGGATTACAAAATTAATTCACCTTTCCTGAATCGGCAGTGTGACAAAAATGCAATGTTAACTATCATTACAGCTGTGAAGAAACGACAGATACAAAAATAGGAGCAAAATTGCCATGATCCTAAATACAACCAAAATAAATTTTGTCACCCCATCTTCATGTATACCACTTTATAGGGCTAAATAGTCAAAATGTCACATCGAAACTACAGATGGAACTTGAGATGCCAAAATGATGTCTACAATAGGTGATGTACTTGCAATCTCAGAGTACCCTAACTACGAAATAATTAGACAACAGGCATATGATACAATCTACCAATTTGCAAACTATACAAATTCTACATGGCTATAGGCCTTTTTATAAGCACTAAAATGTCGAGGGTTCAACATTTGCTTTGTTCCCAGCAAGAATGAGAGAGATCTCCAGACCACGACTGAATGCTTGGTTAAAGAGTATCCGCGACTGGAAGGTAGAGACAAATGGGAACCATGATAATATTGCCACTGGAGCAAAAATAATGATACCCATCCCAGCATCATACATTCTAGCAAATTCCTTCACAGATTCCCACAGACCCAAACTCCACACAACCCTCTTCCATGTGATTGCCAGCTGCAAGGAAAATTACAATGTGCAACTTTAAGAACAAAACAGATCTGTAAACATAAAACATATTCATGTATTATCCTACAAAACAGTCGCATAAAACTTATCTTTAGTTACTTCCTCATTAGGATATAAATGTTTTAGCAAATAGAAAGATGTCCACACTTAGATAAAAGAGTAAGTGAGGGGGGATCCAGGTCGTGCAATGACTACAGTATGAACTCACAAATGGTGCAACTGCCAAAAACTGAAATTAATATCTCCATGAGATGTGCAAATATATACACTGGGGAAACACTTAAAAAGACCATCACGAGACTTAGTTTTACATTCCAACAGGATGATAGTGAGAATTCGCAATTGCAGAAATGAGTTCAAGCATGCTATAACAAATTTGACTAACTATTCCAACATGCCAACAGTAACTAAAGAAGATAATTTTTAACATCATACAGAAGCAAATAAAGACAACAAGGAATCCTCTATGCAGTAAATTGTGCAAACAGTTGTCAGAAAGTAGAAGAAAAAAAAATGTAAGAAAGCAGCCCAGGAGCTAGCTAAACTTACGCAAAGGACAGCCCAACCAGTTGCAATAAAGGCGAGGACACTAGCAAACAAATCGGCAACAGACAGTTCGGTAAGAGCCACAACAAGACAAAGAGCTGCAACAAGTCCCAAAGCTGCAACTCCTTGAATAAATCGCAGCATGAGCTGGAAGTTGGTGGATTTTTTAGGACTAAAGGTAAAGATCTGCAATTTGATAGTTTCCAAGATTATTGAAAAGTTTGGGGCATTGCAGTAACATAAGACTCAATAAAGTAAGCTAATAACATCACAGACAGATGAATACCTTGAAAATCATAACAACTCCCACCAGTACAATCCAAGAAAAGCCATATATCTAGTTGTACAAAGAGTTTCGGTTAGTGTTGTCTTCAGAAGACAACATAATCAATACAACACAGAAATATACAGTAGCACTCAACATCAAAACATAAAGTAACACTAACATCACTAAATCTGAGAACATTATTAAAAATTCAAAAATTTGCAAAACCAGAGGGGATGCTGCATTATTCTGTATTAAAGTTTTCTCGCATCATATACAATCAAAAGCAGTGTCCCTGCTGGAAACATTTTTGCAGACATAGTTTCACTGGAAAGTTCTTACGCCTTCTTTCACTAATATCAAACTCTCCTAATTATTTATTAAATCTGTTAAAGCAAAATCTGCTTAAATGATTCCTATCTATCTGCAAACTGAATAAAGAATTAGTAGAATATGTTCTAGTCATCACTATCTTTCATGAAATGTACGTTATAGATGAAGAGAAAATTAAATTTAAAAGAACAATTCCAACCAGAGTAGCTCCCATTATCTACAAATCAATAGTCATATAACCCAATAATTTTTTTTTCTATGCCCCAAAGGTGAAAAAAAAAAGAGAGGAAGCATCAGCACAAGTAATCCAGGAAGCTTTAATTGCATGCCCAAGAACACACAAGCTTTAGATCTGTCACACTGAGAAAATGTATAAGTTCATAGTAGCATAAATTTTGCATTAGAAAAATTGTATACTATGTATGTGTTTTTTATTCCAAGGCTATCCACTCAATTTATTAACATGAAAAACTACCATGTACGCCCATTTGGTTCATTCCACAGAGAACTAAATGTTCGTCATAGTATGCAACTAATGCAAAAACATACCGCAAGGGAAGTGTCCGTTCCCGTCAACTGAAGTTTATAGACAATGCCGTACTGGAAAAGAAAAAATCTGAGACTCAATATTGTCTCTAGTATCCGTCCTCTCAAAGTCTGGATATGAATCTGCAATATAAAAAACTTGGTGTTAGAAAGAGCAATTTCCAGAACTTCGTTTTTTCCTTTTCTTTTCATTTTCAGTTTCTTTTGGAGGGGAGAGGGAGATCCTTTTAGAGAAGATCCTTTTTCTCTTCTCATAGGAATGATCTGGTAGCCTAAAACTTCCTCATATTTTATTTTTAGGCAGAGGGAGTACAGAGAAAGGAGACGGAAAGGAATATCACAATTTAAAAATGTCTCAACTGTTTGCATCAAAAAGAGGAGACAGGTGGGTGATACAGTACAAGCCAGAATGCAATTGACAAGGAAAAGAGAGCTAATGAAGGTATAATTTATGTTACAAAATTTACAACTAAAAGGATACATAAGTCGACCTGTTCTTCATCCCACCAGGACTCCCAGCTGTCGTCTCCCTTGACACCTACTCCACCCTTGTACATAAGCCAGTTGGTCCAATCATCAAAGTCCTCAACAGTCCTGTAAAATCATGACAAGTATTGAGAGAATCACGGAATTATCAGCAGCTCTAACAGCATCACAAACCACAGTCGGAGGATGACATGTGAACAAAAGAATAAGGAAAAAATGATGACAACTATGATTTATAAGGATAATTAGTGTAATTACATATTGGTCACAACTGCCTCATCTCATTTTCTTTGATTACTTGCTATTATAGTCCATCCTAGAAAATTAACTATTTCCTTAAGTGAAACTTTTAACAATCCTAAAGAATCAAATTACAATACTAGATGATGTAACTACTTTATCTTATTTTTAATATATGACGTGACTAATCTTATTTTGATTTACCATCTCTTTACCAAACTCAAATCAAATACATCATTTAAGAATTTCTTCACCAAAATGTGAAAAGAGTTAAATGGGTCAATCAAAATGGTAGGAAGGGAGTATAACTATAATGGTACCAAATCTCATCAAAGTTCTCAACTCTGCTCTTTTGGCAGAAAGCAGTTTGAAAATTACATGGTACAGTAAAATGCATGCAGTGGAGAGCAATGCCAATCACACAGAAGAAATTTC
Organism: Solanum pinnatisectum; assembly: GCA_035578085.1. Classification (NCBI taxonomy): domain Eukaryota; kingdom Viridiplantae; phylum Streptophyta; class Magnoliopsida; order Solanales; family Solanaceae; genus Solanum; species Solanum pinnatisectum. Next base: position 45,332,325 of record CM069078.1, on the reverse strand, counting down.
CATAAAGAACAGTAAATACGAGAAATAACATACTTTTGCCATTCAAATCCAGAGGGATTGAAGATGTAAGGAGCAAATAGCCAGGAAATGACAAGGAACCAACTGCTGAGAGTTAGTAAGATAAAAGAAGTGGTGCTTCCATTCGTGTAACCATAAGCCAAGTATACTATAAGAAGTAAAGCCACTTCCAACCTGTGGATTAAAGAGTATCAATGACAGTTCTAGGAACAGAAGAAAATTCACAAATCAAATTAATGGGATCTAGGACTCACGCTTTAACAAAATGACTTCTGGAATAAAGCCTATAGTTCTCCGCAAACTTGATGTGACGAACAACGAAACCTCGTCCAGTCGCCCGGTACTGTTTTATAAGTAACATGTCGGGTTATTCTGGTGCCTATTATAAGTTCCTTCAGAGTGAAATTCATATGACCCACATACCTTTGCACCACCGTGGAGGATAGTGCGCCCAAAATAGTGAGTCCTGGTCCCAAGAGAAAAAGTAAAGAAGACAGAACAAAACTGAAGCTGCATCGTAATAAAGCTGAAGACGGCCTGCAAAATTAGTGCATGTGAATGCAAAGCAACATAACTAGAAACACCAATTTAAGCAAACACAAAATGACAAAATCCATTATTATCTATATGATAACATGAGATACAATGCATACCTTTAGCAAACCAAGTTCAAGAATGAAACCCATTATCATGGGAACTGCAGTGAAAATTCCTATCTGAACAAAAAATTGAGCATTCAAAGCGGCATTTAGTGCAGTGTTACCCAAAAATCTAGCTCTCCTCGATATTCCTTCATCAAGTCCAGAGAAAGCCTGCTTGAAATAAGAGGACTGATGAGACTTATATAATGGCAGGCAGGAGCAATCAAGAACTGTCAGCAACCGTCTAATAACTGTAGACAAATACCATCTCATTTGAAGGATCAAAACATGTTGTATAATTGGATGAACTGTGAAACTTAACAATGCTGCAGTTATGGTTTAAAAGCTAAACATGTGTATAAAGTTCCTCATCCTTCCATAGAATACAATTGAATACTGCCGTTTTATCCATCCTTTTTTCTCAATGATATCTTTGCAAGGTTTATGAGCTCCTAGAAATATATTTAACTGTGTCAGACAGTGACGCCAGAGAAAGATAAATGTTCTCAAACATCCCAAACCAAACTATGTTTGTGAAGATTTTTATCCTTCAAAATATAAAGAAGAAAAGCTGAAGATCTCACCAACGTTGCACTTTTCTCACTTTTTTTGTGATAAGTAGTTGGTAAGTTCATCTATTTTCTCTAAATGGCCCTTACCATTATTTATGTTAATAGACCCAACAGATCAAGTTAGAAGCATCAGTGGACAGTGCAACAAGAGGCAAGATTAATCTAGTTTGACATCTGAAGAAAGTGCATGTACATCACTCCACACACACACACCAGTGACAAACAATAGAGACTATTACAATAATAGAAAAAGAGACATGTTGGAAACATTTTACCAGATATGCTCTTCCATATAAGAAAATATACACAGTAAGGACTGTCATCTGCAATAAAGAAAAATTATTATGAGAAAAAGTCAGTCGACAAAGAGGAAAAAGAAACATAAATATAAAACTAGCCTGGAAGGTAGGACTATATAGTTTAGACTGATCATTTATAGGAGTTCAGAAGAGAAATGTGCCTAAAGCAATTGTGGGAATGTGTGAAGATGTTAGAATGAAACAGAGCACTTAAGAAGCACTAATTTTATTTCAAATATCATATTATGACCTGACGTTGCGCTATCTTTTATAGAAAAAACTGACACACAATAGTTCATTAGACTGACATCTAAAATAAATATTAAATTAAGTTACTGACCGGAAAAGAAAGCTGTAATGTTTTTATAACGACCCTCCTAGTCACTTGATGAATTTTACTTGTTTTCCCCATTTTAACCCTCCCGTAGCTTTTATGTGTGATTATTGATTTGCAGGGATGGGTGACACGAATCCCAAGGTGATCAGCTGGGTTTCGGAGAAGATAATTCATTTTGGGAGTACAAGTGGGACGTGCATAGTGAACTGTTTATATCTTGACACTTCAAAAAGTTTTGGCCACGTTCCAGAAGAACGTTATGTTATGTGGGGGAGAATGTAGTAACCAATAATTTAAGGGTCATTTGATAATGAAATAGAAGGAAAAAAAAGAAAAGAGAAAAGGCAAATGACCAATTTAATAATACAGAAAAAGAAATCAACGTGCTGGTCTGCTAAACAAAAGCAGAACGCAGCAAACAAAAAAAAAAAAAAAAAAAGAAGAAGAAACACTGATAAAGAAAAGGAAGGGAGCAAAAGAGAAGAAAAAGGGAGAGAGAAATTGGAATTTTTTATCCAAAGCATCAAGGTAATGATCCTAAACTTCTTATTACACGATTATAAGTGTTCTAAATCCTCCCATCGAGGAGAATCTTTCGGTGGTCGTGGTTAAGGAACTCTGCCTGTTGAGCAGAGTTCACTTTTTCACTCAAACCTTTGACTGCAAATGTAACTTTTGACTCAATTTTCAAACAGAAAATAAATATAGCAATATGAGTGTCATTCACTTCGTATTCTTATGGGGAATCTATATTTGAACAGATTTTGACCGTTCGGAACCATTATGAAGGGCCACAGTAGCACCAGTTTTATATGTCTGTTGCTTTACCCTAGTTTGCAATTTGACGTTTGGGCTTCAATTTGAGGCAAGTAGAGATTTCCTAATACTTTCAAGTGTTCGTTTTGATGTATTAAATTAATTCAAGGGTAATGGGTAATACCCGGGAGGGGGGGGGGGGAGGGGGTCCTGCATAAATTAGATTTCGAGAAGTTATGCAGGTACTTCTATGATATGGAAAAATTTACATCAAATAAAATATAGGTTAATAGTATTCCATGACTTGTGGTTTGATTGAATTGCTTGATTATCCTTGGTTATAGGTTCAATTGATGAACTCGTGTTATTTATATTTGCTCATACATATTTGTAGCATTCTTATTGTTGCATGATAATTATTGAATGATATTGCCCATCGTATTAATTGTGAAATTCATATTGTTGTCATGCCGATGGAAAATGGTTCCAACGAGTATATGGACCTAATGAGTCTCTCATGGGTCCCGACTATTCGACGGAAAAAGCAGGTGTATACCGATTTTTGGTCAATGCATTGCATTGCACTTCATATTGATTTGGTCTTGAGATGACTGTTATATTGATTTGACTTGATACATCTAAGGCATACTATGATTATCATCTGTGGTGTATCTGGTTGCAGACAATATATGCTTTAATTGCTTTATTATGTTGACCTTGATTCTATAAAAATTGTGTAATAATTTACTTTATGGTAATTTTTTTTTGAGATTGGTAACTGTTTCTATTTCTTTAAATCAATAAATGGGTTGTACTGAAAGCCATATTTACATAATGAACTCTAAAGGCACTGTCTCAGCAACCCTTTTCCAACTTAAAACCCTCATAACTCTCTCATCTCTCAACCGAATTAGGCGATTCGAAGTGCGGGAGCTTCGTATTTTCGGTGGCTTCGCTGTAGAGTATTCGGAAGTTGTCGGGTGCGCGTAGTTCGAGATAATTTCACGATAAACCTGACTGCTGTACCCTTTTTCGAGCTTTTGTTTTTGACATTCTTGTTTTGGTCATATCTCATTCATCTTAGCTCGGTTTTGGGTGATTCGAGTCCCACATGTTGGAAATTGTCGTGGCTTCGTCGTGGAGTGTTCAAGAAGTGCTGGGCACCATTAGATCCTTGTAAATTTCGAGTTTAGACTGCTGCATTTTTTCTTTTAAGTTGATTAAAGTGTGGTTTTCTTGCATGTTGGTTTTTGCTGCGTTTTGAGCCTCGAATTGTGTTCCATTTTGGAACACAAGTTCGGGGTACTGTTTTGGGTCTCTTGACGGAGTCAAATTCGAACAGTTCGGTGCGGGTCACACGATTCCCGTTTTGACTCCAAAATTGATCCGTCTCCGTTTGTTGTGATTTTGGTGTCTAAACGATTGTACTAATGTTGTGATCCTATATTTGATAGAGTAACAGTGTTCAAAGGTCGTTTGGAAAGGAAAAGCACTGGCAAAGTGATTTGGAGCGCGCGCGATCGGCCTTAAGGTAGACTACGACTTCCTTTCTATTAGATTGAGCTTAATTGTGTAAAAACATGTCGATTGGAGTGAATTGGGGGTGGGTATCAGTTTCCTACTTTATTTTGATTAGATACCTCATGTTAGGATCGATTGGCCATATTTCGAGTGTAGTATCATGTTAACCGGTTTAGTAGAGTTGCATGTTTATGTGCTAAATGCTATTGTATGCTTGTATGCTATGTGTTGTATGTTTGTTCGTCCTTAACTGTAAGCATGATGTCCTTAGTCTAGGTTAGGCTAGCATTGCCTTAGACTTATGACCCGTGTGGGTTGGATAGCCTTGACTTTCTGCCGACGTCATTCGGATGACTTAGTTCCTCGTAGATTGGAGTAGCAGACTTAAGTCTAATAGTTGAGCCTTAGATTAGGCGTTATCGCTGCTTGCTGCACTTCTATATCTTCTCCCTCTAATTTTGCGGTTTCAACACGTTCTTGAAGGTTCGGTGCATCACTAGAGGTATGGGATTGAGATAGTGTAGGCTTGGAGCCTTTTCTGTGATTTCTTAGAGTGGACGGTGTTCCATGGAGGTTGTTGTTGGATTGGATCCTATTGAAGATACCATCACCCCCGGGATCGTTCTTTCTACCTGGGCTGGGAGCGTATCGCTGGCTGGGTAGACTCGGTGATTTCGGCGATCGCCCCCGGGCCTTGTGCTGCTGGCTGGGTGTCCCCAGTCACTCTTTCTAGCTGGGGTGGGAGCTGACTACATGGTAGGACGACTCGCGATATCAACCTCACCATCGAGTCCCTCTTTCTAGTTAGGCTGGGAGATGACTAGGGTGCCCCCTGGGGTCACTCTTTCTAGCTGGACTAGGAGTGCACTGCTAGCTCGGTGGAGTCTGATGGGTTATCTTGGTTACTTTGGGCTGGGAGCCTGGTTTTCTTCTTTCACAGTAAACTTAGCTTTTCTGTGTACCTGTCGGGCTTCTGGGGTCCGTTCAGGTTTTATTTAAACTTGCGCACGAGTGTACCTTCTGGCTTATGGGGGTCCAATTAGGTTTAGTTTAGTTGTACTTAGTTTATTTTTGGTATGCTCGTGTACTTTCTTTTCTTATCCGCTTTGATCTCTCTGTGTCTAGATTCTATCCTTTCTTATTGTTTTTTTTACCCTTTTTGCTCAGTCGGCCTTTGATGCCTATTGAGTACCTGTTGTTTTGGTACTCATGCTACGCTCTGCATCTATTTCGTGATGCAGGTCCCAGTACTAGTTACCAGCGGTGAGTAGTTCCAGCCTTCTTTTGCAACTGTGATTCGGAGACGAGGGCGAGCACTTGGCGTTTTGGGTTTGTCTTGTCTCCTTCTTTTGTTTTAGCTAGTCTTGTTGCCTTTGAGACACGCTTTGTTGGGACTTGTACTCTTTATTAGATAGCTCTGTACTAGTGACTTCAAGGTTCTGGGAGGGATTCTGTATATATTTATTTTGGTTTGCTTCCGCCTTGCTATCCTTGTTTAGATTATTGTTTTCGCTAGTTTCTGACCTTACGCTCCTTGCTTGATGTTCTAGGTTACGGGTTGGCTTATAGTAGGTGACATCATGACTCAAGAAATCAGGTCGTGACGGGATGCCCCCATAATTGGGTGGTTCAACTTCCTATATGCTACACTTACTTCAAAAGTCCCTGTATAGTTCCCAAACCACTGCAATTTGTCCTTCCTTGTCTCCAAGCCACTAAGTTGTTCAATGACGTTGAAGAATTCTATAACTCTTGGAATTTCCCAATCATTGAGGTGCCTTCTAAATATAATATTTCACCCATGAAGTGTCCATAGTTCAGCTATTATATTTTGTTGCTCAAGAACCAGAGTATGTATGTCTGGGGAAAGTGTCTCCAGATTTCCTGCTTCATGCCAATCCTCCTTCCAAAATCTAGTTTTAGCACCATCTACCACTTTAATCTTAGTGTTTGGTTTGAATTCATCCCATAGTGATTGGATGGATTTCCATAAACTAACACCATAGGGAGTGGTAACTTCCTTTGTCCACCAATTGTCAGTTTCTTCATATTTTGCTTTTATGACTGAGCCTCATAAATTCTGATCATCGTTGGAATACCTCCAAAGCCACTTCATTCTCAAAGCATTGCTTTAATTCTTAAGGTTCTTGATCCCTAAGCCTTTACTCTCTTATCATTGATCACTTTTTTATGGTAATTTATATTTGTGGAAAAAGGAATTGTTAAGATTGTATCTCGTTATCGCTTCTAGGAAGGTTCAGACGTTTAGTAATCAAAACTTATTGAATACACATGTTTCATGTACTCACTCAACACTTGCTAGTTGCTACACCTTTTTGTATGAACAAACTAATCCATGTACTCGCAATACTCGAGTGTACTTGCGTTCAAGGTTGTTGTTAGAGTTGAAAGTGAGTTGCTTACTCTTTAGCAGCATTGGATACTGGATAGAGACTCTTTATATTTTCTTGTCTTATTTCCTTTTAAACAGTTGTTTTTGATTTTTCAGGCTTGAGTAGTATTCGTAGATGCTCTTGTACCAGTACCAAGTCTTGGGGGTTGATTTAGGTTTCGACTCTTTTGTTCCGCACTTATAAAAGTTAATTATTTATTTCATATTACTTCAACATTTTTTTATATGGTTAATAAAGGAACGAGGTTCACCTACGTGGATGGTGGATACCCTCACGGTCTAATGGAATTTTGGGTCGTGACAATTTTTCCTTGAGTCAATCAGAAACAGTTCCAAATGAACATCCCATGGGGCAGCCATAGCTGGAACCTTCCTTCTCCCAGTCAGCCATATAACTTTGGCAGCAAAGGTTTGAGCAGCCTGCCAGCCTCTCTACCTCCCAAGGTAGGGGGTAAGGCTGGTGCACATACTAACCCCCTCAGACCCCACTTGTGGGATTACACCGAGGCTAAGTATGTTGTTCATAGAGAAAACAAAAAAATAGTTTAGACTAGCATGATCAGAAGTGAGGTGATGGCCTAGTTTTTTTTTTTTTTATGCATTTAGAGGCTACGGTGCCCGGGGGGGGGGGGGTGTATTTATATTAATCTGAAAATTGCCACTTCTGGGAACAGGACAGAATCTGAGACATCAAAAGGACAGATCAAGTAATTTCGGAAACAGGGAATAATAGAAGAAGGAACAAGAGAGATGATACCATTGTACAAACATAATAACCAACTGTGGTGAAGAAGAACGAGAGCATCCTAAAGAAATCAAAAAGTTGGCCAATTCTGTACACATCCCTGCTCAGAACCTGCTCTCCGTTTCCACCAGCCACCTTGCCTTCAAATAAAGCTATTTGATTTAAACCAACATCTCTTCCCTTTCCAACCTACATTCAGCAACACAGCCTTCAGGATAGTAAAAAAGAAATCTAATAAAATGCAAGCAAGTGAAACTAAACCAACCTGAATATACTCATGGTGGGTAATATTACCCTGCCTTAAAGTGGAATTAAAACCTGCAAAGAACGGTGGAAACCACAGATACAAAGCTAGAAAATCATATACTTCAGAAAAAAGAAAAAAAAAACACCATAAAAGTTGAAGGCATAGAAGTAGAACTGTCAGCTTAAAGAAAAAAACTGCCATTCGAAGAGACTATTGGCTGAACATCAAGGAAAGTCATCCTCTATCCAAATAACAAATAGGAACTATCATGTGAACTAGCTCTATTTGTTTTCATGATCTGAAGAATATCAGTCGATCACTATGTGTCGTCCAGATTATAGATACACAAAACAATGGGAACTAGCCAGGAAGCAATTAAGAGAAAGGTGGAAAATAGGAGATACTATGAGTACACCAAGTCTCTCAAACTTACCGGCATAGATGTCTTCACTTATGTTGATAACACGTGATGCTTTACTAATGCCACCCCGTGTGATATGAAAGATCCGATCGAAGATATCAGGATGTCCATAGTGCATGCGAACCCTGCAAGCCACTTTTAAAATGAAAAACTTTTCTGACCCATTTTTTCACCTAAACAACTCTATTTAAGCGAAGGTCACTCATGGAGAGCAAAGTGATTGACTTTTAGCAATAAGTTTATACTTTATACAACAACATACCAGTGTAGTCCCACAAGTGCGGTTTCGGGGTGAGGGGTGTGGGGAGTAGGATGTACACAGACTAGGGATTAAACCGAATAACCAAACCAAATCAAACTGAATTTTTATTTAGATTGGTTTTTTGGTTTTTCGGATTGGTTTGGGATTAATAAATTACTTTGTTTGGTTTTTTGGTTTGGTTTCAGGTTTTAAAAAATAAAAACCAAAATACCGAAAGCACCCGAATTATTTATATATAAATATATATATAATGTTTAGGTTTAGAATTAAGTTGGAGTTAACCACTTATGTCCCTTTTTGGTTATTGCCCTTTCATAATGATTACATTTATATTTTATGTTTGAATTACATCTACAATAGGTATATTTATAAGTATTGGGTTTTAAGTTTTACTTGTGATTTATATTAGAAAGTATATTTAAGGGATTAAATATTATTACTTTGGTTATGTTATTAATTATTGACATAACCGAATAACCAAACCGAAAAAAACCGAACTGAATAGGGAAAAACCAAACCAAACCCAATTTATTTTGGATCGGATTAGGTTACACTTTTACAAAACCAAAAACCGAAAAATCCAAACCGAATAGTGCAAAACCAAACCAAAAACCGAATGCACACCCCTAACGCAGACCTTACCCCTACCTTTGTGAGGTAGAGAGATCGTTTCCTATAGACAATAAATTTATATTTTGATAATTATTGACTCAAAACAGTTTATTACTAGTAAGAGAATGGCATACACAGGAAATGGGAACAGACCAGAGATTATTGCCACATGCTTCTTAATGTATTTAGGCAGTTCAAATAATTGTAAAACCAGTGCATGATTTTCACCTTGCAACAGCTGCACAACTGGTACATGAGTTTTTGGTCTTTTCCCAATTTTATTTCACATACATAATTTTTTTTAAAATGGAGAAGGAAGAGAGAAAGAAAAGATGCTCAAACACTAATTCTTATTTGAAGAGAAAGGATAGCAAACGGTAAACCGTGCCAATCCTACAGCCACCAACTCCCAAAAAAAAAAAAAAAAAGATCACAGAGGCCACACTGATATATACATATTATATGTGTGAGAGTCTGTTTATTTATCAAGAAAAAGTGTATACAAGGAGGAGATAAAAAGAATGACTTCACAGAAACAAGGTTTAGTCCCTGAATTCCCATGTACCAACCCCATCCACGCACATATGATTGTGATAGGTAGCCAATGAACTGTCACTATTTCATTGCAGATTTTGATAAAGAAAGAGTAAAAACCAAAGAGACCAAAAAGAGCATGAGAAAGACTGGTTTCCTGCTGCCAACATTGAAAGAAGGATAAAAATCATTCAAACATCCAACGTGCCGGGTTCCCTAAAGGGAACACCCAGATTTCTAAAAAAATAAATAGGAAATGCTCTTTATGTTTTAAAAGACGATGGAGTTTCTCTAGTGCCAGTGTGCCACATACCACAACAGACGAGACATACTACTAGCCTTAATGGGGAAAAAGGAAATAAAAGTTGGGACAGGGGTGGCAGCCAAGACGCAAAACTACTTCTACAAAAACAAAAGTTTATGATCCTAAAATTAGCCACGTCAGCTTACTACATTGGTAACTGGTACAAAAAGACAGTGTCAAGGAATCTGTTAAGACCCAAAATTGTAATCTAGGTAGATAACATCATAGGAACATATACTATACTTGATCTTAGCCCAAATGCTGAGAAACGTTAGAGTGCTCTTAATAAGACAGATACATATAAAATCTGAAAGAAAAACATAAAAGTAGAGAAGCAATGGGTGCCACTATTTCCTAAAGCTTTCTATTTGTATTAGTAAATTAGTACCATCTCACCATGTATTAACAACTCAAGGTAATCTGAATTGATATTAGATAATGAAATGCGAGGAAAAGACGAAAAAACTAGAAATGACCAAAACCGATTCTGAATCAACCAACAATAAACATGTTTGATGCTAGTGAAAGAATTTCTATTAAAGTAATCCCATTTTAGACAACAAGATCAACCTAGGTCAAAAGATACTAACTTGAGAGGCTTTGCTAAAACACGTTGGCCCAAGGTGACAAAACTGGTTTCCTGGTTGGACATAAACCAAGCGAGCGAAGAGACACTGCACAGTTGAAATGAGTATAAAGTAGATTAACAATATTATCGGAGGAAGGATAGTTCATCCCAGATTCAACAGAAACTCACCTTCCAGTAAAAACATGCTCCCTAACACCAAGGATAGTGGGTGGTCGGAGCCCATGTTTACCATGGAATTCCTCCAGAAGATTTCTGACTTTCATTGCTTCCTCAAGGTAGTTATCCTGCATTAGAGAGAGACAAAGAAATTTATGCTGAGAAGAAAAGGAAATGAAAAAGAAACTCTACTTATTTTTTTTGAACCTCTATTTATATTTACACTTCACAGTTAAATGTCACGACAATACATACCAGGAGAAAAAGAAGCAAAAAATTTACAGAATTAAGTAAAGACTTCGAATAAACCATGAAAGATATCATCTAAAATGAGTCTCTGGCAAGACAAGACTAGAACTACAAAAATATACAAATTTACCGCCAAATAAAGAATACCATAACTTGCATTATATTAATCACAATTCACATAAATACACAGACACGCAAATCTTCAAGGACAAAGATGTCGTGAAAGCAATAATTTAAGAGAAATGCACTTTTTATTGAAAAAGCATGAAGAACTCCTGATTGCACGCTCAGGATGAGCAAGCTAATCATATACATTCTGGACAAAAGAAACAACATTTACCTAATAAGACAAGCATTAAGAGGGAAAATTACTTACCTGATTCATATCAATGGTTTGAACTGCTTCTCCACGGGTAAATATTATAGAATGGTTCTGATTTTCTGGTTTGCCTTCTCCAAGTTTTGGATCTCCAGGAAGCTTAACTGAATATATTTCCTGCATGTAAACAATCTTTTAGAAAAGAACGACAGAAAGCCAATTCCATCCAAGTGGTTCATCAAATACAATTATTGCAAAATACATCCTATATCCAGAATAAGTGTTTGCCCAGTCCCAATTCCCAAATCAGCATGGCTGATCAGGATTTAGAAAACATTGCATTATCAGGCCAAAGAAGGGGTGGCAATTTCAGCCTGTATGAGGGAAATGGATACATTTAGCCCATATTAAATTAAATGGATCACTCATATTTTCTTAAATGGGTAAATATGGACTTCAAAATATTTAAGCTCATACAAATATGGACAAAATGGGTAAACATGAGAATTCCATATATACCCATATATCACCCACTTATAATAAAAATCCCTAATTGCACTTTTGTTTTTGAAAAAATAAAAAATTGAGGGGTGGGGGGGTAGGGTGGGTGGGGGCGAATTTTGGGTGTGGGATTGGGGGGGGGGGGGTACAGGGTAAATAATAATAATAATATAAGGGTGGGGTGGCAGGGGTATTAATAATTTAGCTTTGATTTAATATTGTTTTGGCTTAGGAGATTAAAGTGGGTTACAACCATATTTGACCAAATCCATATTTATCCATATCTTATACGGGTGGATTGTGATCCAATCCATTTTAATTCAAACCATATTTGATCCATCAAATCCGATCTAATCCACCTATTTGCCACCCCTAGGCCCAAGGCATGAACCTCCATAGTTTTCGTTCACAGATCTTATGTGTTAAAAAGATAATAAAGAATTGAATACCAAATAGGAGAGTTTTTATTGAGACATGCACTCAAATAAACAAAATTAATACATCCGTGTTCTACTTCTCTATCACCTCTTCAATACTAGTCAAAAATCACTAAAAGCGTTTGCAGGATGTATGAATAACACACCCTAAATGTGGAATACCCAAAAAGTAATTATTTCAAACTCTCAGCACAAAATATGTGTCATTCCACTCCAATCCTAAGTTCCTAACAATTGATGAAGTTTCCGCATAAAATCCTTTCCAACTGGTTAGTCATCTGTGCTCTACTTGAAGTACTTCTATCAAAATTCACTGCACATACAACATGCCTCCACTGTTGTAGCTCTTCACTAATTATCTCTTCTGTTTCAAATTTCTCTCCACGTCACTTTGCCTGTTTCAACTTGCATCTTGCATATGCTTATAGTTTTAGTTGAGGGAATGAGTTGTTGTATCATCATATGGTCTTGGGAATCTCTCATATCATGAGTTAGCTTTACAAAATGTTAGATACAGTGTCCATTCTTCTTACCGTATAAACATATTAGAGTCTTCTTGAGCCGAGGGTCTATCGGAAACTACTTCTTTCCTCATCTCTGAGGTAGCAATACACTCTACCATGCCCAGACCCCACATTGTGGGACTACACTGGGTATGTTGTTGTATAAACATATTAGAGCCAGATTCTTCTCAATTCTTAGTTTACCTAATGCCCCAATAGAATGTTGTCTGCAATTCAGATGTCTACTCTTGAGTGCATTGGAGGGTGTCAAAGTTTCTCATATCAGTTGAGGGTACGGGTTGTTTAGTCCTAATATGGTCTTGGCAAATGCTCAATCATGAGGTTAAGTTTTTATGGGTTGAGGTAGGTCAAAGATTCATTTTCCTGACTGCATGGTAATTTCTATCAGAGAAGGTAGATGATCACACACTTCAACATGGTATCAGAGAAGGCAAATGGTCACACACTTCAATAAAGTTATTCAACAATAGACCATACCTGATCTTTCCCATGTGCATCAGCTTTAACAAGCTTTGAATAGAATTCCTTTGAAACTTTCCCATCATCCCCTGCGATCTCCTCAACATGTATGAAAGCAACACGAAGTGCTTCATTCCTTGCATACAACATAAGATACGTATATTAAGGCATCCTCAAAATTATAAATGTGGACAAAAACAATCACGATTTGCGCCATCCAATGAACTACTATTTATAACATCCTCGCAACAAAGCACATAAGAAGCAAAGAGACATGGAAAAAGAATCATAACAGTTTTGCTCAACTACCATGCACATGATTAATGGTTAAGGGTATTCACATGCAAAATCAAGGAAAGAAAGACTTCCGGTTGTTAGGACAAGGAAACATGGGAAAATACCAGAAGACTCAAACTTGAAATCATAGCAAGGTATTAGGTCCTCCCTTGCAATGTGCCAAAAGAAAATAATCTAGAGTCCACAACAATTACTACGCCTCAATGTCAAGTTAGTTGACGATATTTTGCAATATTATATAAGAACAAAAAACCGTGACTGATAAAAATATCATCAATGTAATGGTGCATAAAAAGAAACAAACTATTGATTCAAACCTTCGCAATAAAAGACCAATATCCGTAGCCTCTGGAGCCTTTCGCTGTTTCTGCTGCCCATAAATTTGGCATGAAATTACATAAGTAAACTTCAAATCAGCTTGAGCCCGTGCTTCTCGTGATAATTCAAACCCTTGACTTGTGAGAGAGTTTGTGTGAGAATGACCATCCACTCCTTACAAATTACAAAAGGAAAAACTACATCAGTAAATTCAGGCTTTCCGTTTGATATAACAACAAATACTAAATATTACCAACCTCCTAGAGATCTCCTTTCCAAGTAACTTTGTAGCATTAATGCCCTTCTGTAATACATCATACCACGCACTATATACAAAACCACATTAAAATAAAACATGCATTGTTAAATAAACAGAAGATACTAGACCACCAAATATAGAAACATAATTACCATGAGAACAATCGAACCTGTCCTAGCTAGAGTTTGGCCCCGGTAAGATGCCCAAAATCGAAGGTCCAAGGCATCACTGGAGCCTTCCTGAATGTCATTATCACCACTATCACCTCGACCAATCCGCTCCAAAAAATTCTCCCACTCATCTAATATGGGTCATACGCGGTGACAAAGATTAAGACAGTACAATAGTAAGGGAAGACAAATACATAGGACAGCAATTGATCATAGAGGCATTATCTTATCCAATTAGGTGAGCAACACGATAAAAATTTATAATACTCCCGTAAACGGTAAACTAACATTATACCAAATATTTAAATAAGAACAAGATGTTATTATGAAAATATACGAAGTCTTTTTCCCTCTATTCAAAAGCTCTGCAATTCCACTTTCCAAGAAGAAGCCACATGACTGATGGTGTCTTCTACTAATGGTTTCTTCCACTTCTTCCTTTTTTCCTTTCAAACAAATGACTCTTTCCTTTCCTCTAGTATTCAGACCTCATTCTTTTACTACATTTGAGTTGGTGCTTCTCTTTCACTTTACTCATCCTTTGCACTGTTTAAGTCAATTACTATGTAATCAAATAAGAAACTGAATGCCACAATTTTAACTCTTCCTTGTGGTTAATTGGAAATGAAAAATAAAAAATTGTGCTTTGTGTTATCTTTCAATGGCCTCGTTATTTTTTGATAAAGTAAATAGTTTGGTTGATGACATGAGAAAACAAACACATGTGTTCAAGTAGTATACTAAAAACTAGAAAATCTACACCAAAATATGGTTCTCTACAACAATCACCCACGTCTATACAAGTAAGAACCTCGTGGGTGCACTAAAAACATGAGAGTACTCCTCAGCATTACATTGGCATTCTTAACACCTTCAAATGCTCTCTATTCCTCCATTCCAAATATCCGATATAAGGGTTAGAGGAGCAACATCCCATGCCCTTGAGCTTCTCTTCCTTTTTCTAATAATCCAACTTCTACAATATTCACTTTAATTTACTTGGAAGCAACCACTATACTTCGACCCATCTCAAAACCTTCCACCACAAAGTCACTGCTCATGACAATGCAATATGAGGTGATTTACATATTCTCCAGAACATCTGGCACATAAAACATCAGCTAACAAGTGAATCCTCCTCTTCCTCAGGTTATCGGCTGGGCTTCCTAGCTACTAGCCATACTAAAGAACACACTTAATAGGCACCTTAAGAGTCTTTATTAAAAAAAAAAAAGGTTTACTAGAGAACATCTTGTCTCTCCTTATAGCCCTATCGTCAGGAATTTTGCAAAATGTGTGACATGCTCTGCTTATAAACCTTGTATCTTCTGTATATGTTGCACTGTCATCTCTATCTAGCTCGAAACTATATTGCAAAAAGTATGCCACATTACACCTTCCCAACCCTATTGATGGCCCTAAAAACTAATCCTACTATCATCACCTATCCAGAAAGATATTTTAGCCCCTAAAATCTTCAGAAACTTTCATGATGTTTCTCCAGGAACCAAACTCGAGCGGAAGTGTGACATTACTTGTCCTTCATTACCCATCCTTTATGTCGTACTTTTCTGCTATAATCATCTCCATAATGGTGATTGCTCCGTCATTCCATATCTCCTAAATCATTTTCAGATAGAATTTTGTTGAAAATCCCTAGATCTTTCACTTTATGTCCTTGTTTTTTCTATTACATCATCCCCCATATTTCAATGACCTTGTTATTATATTGTTTAGTTATGTTTATGCTGATAACTTTTCTTTTTGATAAAGTAAAGTATTTCATTACAAGGCCGAGATGGCCATATACAAAAGATATACCCAAAACAGAAAACCTACAAAACGCTGTCCTTTATACAAAAAGGAACTACATGGGTGGACCAAAAGAAAATAAGGGAGTGGAGGCTACTCCTCAGATAAGCAAAGCTCATCTCCGTTCCTTCAAAAACCTTCCTACTTCTCTTTCCAAATAACCCACATTAACGTGGGAGGAGTAACATACCAAAACCTTTTGCCTTCTTCACCTTATACCAGACCACTAACCTTCCAACTGAGCATAGACTCCATCAAGGATCCAGACATTTCCCATGAGGCCATGAATGCCAAACCAACTAAAGCTATTCCACCATAATCTCGTAGCTAAGTTGCAATGTAACAGAATATGATCCACATCCTCAATTGTCTCCTTTCAGAGAAAGCAACAACTAACGCAGATAACCTTTCGTTTCCTCAGTATCTCCACCATCAAAATCAGCCCCACATCCTCTCGCCTGCCTCCTTGCATAGGAAGCACCAACTAACGCAACCAATCTTTCGTGTCCTCAAATTCTCCCCCGTCAAAATCACCCCTGTTTGAATAGGAATAGGTTTATACAATCCTATTAGAATAGAAATAGGAATAAAAATAGAAATAGGAATACTAAATAGTATCCTACTTGGTAAAGGATTGTATTGTAGTATCTATAAATAGGGTCTCAATGTAATAATATAAAAACAACACAATTCAATAGTATTTTTCTCATATATTTCTCACAACCCCTTTAGCAGCTAACCAAGTGAAGAAGCATTACTTACTTGGCTTAATAACTCAAACTCTTCACTTCCAGTGTCACACCGTATAGACACGATATAGGTGTGGGTGTGTGATCCTTACCGAATTTGGTTAACTGATTTCAGATACTTCGACCAAAACACACAAAAAATTCAGGACAGATACAGTGATTTCTGTAATAAAAAATGTTAAAGAATGACAAAAGTCCCACATTGGTGGTCAATGAGATGGGTGGACTCCTTATAAGGCTTGGACAATCCTCTTTCCTTTGAGCTAGCTTTTGGGGTGTGATTTAGGTATAAGACTTAATTTAACATGGTATCAAATCAGGGCCCATCTCACCCAATGTTAGAGCCCCCCAAATTCAAAATTGCCCACGCACCAGATGCTAAGCACTGGGTGTGATGGGGGTGTTAAAGAATGACAAAAGTCCCACATTAGTGGTTAATGAGATGGGTGGACTCCTTATAAAACTTGGACAATCCTCCTCAAAAGCTAAGGTGAAATTAAAGAAAATGTAATAGCTTGTATATAGAAATTTCTGTATCAATCTTTTTCCTTTATTTTCTCCTCAAAATACCTTGTATAATGTTTCATAATTTAGACATATAACCCTATAGTTAAATATTTTATTTTTTAAGGCGAATTCCCGCACTTGTATCCGAACCTAGATCTGTACCCCGAAATTTCAAATTTAGATCATGAATGATCCGACCTATAGATCCGCACCCGAGTCCGAGCAACATAGGTTTAAATAAAAAAAAATATCATGAATGTCCAATATACATTAATAACGACCAGTATCATCATTATTTCAAATTTAGATCATGAATGATCCGACCTATAGATCCACACCCGAGTCCGAGCAACATAGGTTTAAATTAAAAAAAATATCATGAATGTCCGATATACATTAATAACGACCACTTGTATGGAGCCTGTATTACCTGGACTCATAATGGGTGCATACTGGATACAGGTGTATACAAGTACACAGATGAGGTACGTGTCGATTTCAGTGAACTCTTAGTGTAATTTAATGAATATGCACAAAATAACCACACCCATCTGACACAAGTACATCAACGAGATGAAGGATCAATGTGACATATCAAGCAGCAACACAGTTAATCTAAATTGTTGATTCAAACAAGAATGGTCAACTAAAAGCTTAATCAAAATTGAAGAGAACTAGGAAAATCACTTTTCTGAACTTCTCTAATGTAAAAATAGGATACAAAGAGGATGAAATTGAAAATTTTCCATTTTCCTTACTGATGGTTAAAGCCAAGATGTAACAGATCTACCAAGAAGAAAGTCTCAACAGCTATGCACAAGAGATAAGTATAGTAACTGACCAAATGAAAAAGATACCTGGAAATATTTTCTGAAGATAGAAAAGGGTAGATATGCCATCTTCATTTTCTTCTCGCAGATCAGAGGAACTATATAGAACTGTCTCACTATAGTAAGGGGTGAAGACACTGTTTCCAATATAACCATGTTAGGAAACATCCGGATTTTGTTCTCATGTCAAAAATTTAACCAAAAAAAAGGTGACTGCATCAAAATACCAGAATGGCATCATCTCACTAACTGGCTTTGCTGGTGGCATGTCCATAAACAAAGAATTTGTAAAGAACTCCAATCTTCTTCTTGCTTCGAGATTCTTAGGAATGTTAGCAGCCGAATCCTTCACAGTAAGAAGTAAATGCAGCCTTTTCACCTGTTCTTTCTGTAAGATGCACAAGAGATTAAACAGCTTAGTATATCAACAAAGGAGACTAGCAAAGGGGGGGAAAGGGGGTAAGAGAGATGCTGTAAAATAGCATGATACATAAATGAAAAATTCAACCAAAAGTACTAGACTCGTACAATTTCAGGATCTCTAGGCCACTCCACCCTAGAAAAGAGTCGTCCCTCATTCCTTGCCCTTGCTAATATATTCCAAGTATCAAGCTGCTCCCTGCCCAGATAAAGAACATATTTAACTCTCAAAACATCACAAACAGAGAACCAGTTGAAGTTTCAGCAAAATATTCATGCAAAGGATTCACCTTAAATCAGATGACAGCAGATCATGAGTAACAACATCATACAGATCATACATAGCTTTGGCAGCACCCTTTGAAAGTTCAGGAGTTTCATTACGAATCTGCAATGGTACAAGAATTTGGAAATACAACAGCAGACATGAGTGACATAATATCATAAAAGCACAAGATGTATTTAAAATTAGAACCGAGACTAAAAATGTGAAATCCCAAGAGTGAGCAGCCTAACCCATACTTTATTAAAAACAATCTAAGAGACGAACAACATAATATGGAAAGATCAAACTTAGCAAATAAACGATAGCCAGATTTACAACACAAAGCAGGTGTAAAACATAGCTTACCTGTGTGATGCAGTCAGTGAAACACCAAAAAAAAACTGTAAGGGAAGCCTATGACATGGAAATCTGCTAGATGTGCTGCCATAAAATTTAGTTGATTTCAACATTTTTCACTCATTTTGTCCTTCTTTCATTGATGATCCAGACATGAGATTTCATTGAATGCCACATCGCCTAAAATATTCTCCCTCTGACACAATTTGGTAGCCCACTTTTGGTTCGGCAAGATTACTAAGAAAGCGAGTACAAACATGAACTACTTATTATTCGCTTTTGACTAATGTTAGTAGAAATGCCAGTGGTGAGAATAATTATATAAACAAATATTGCTTCAGAATGATATATTGGAAAAGTCAACGAGTTTTATAGGTATGTCAATTTTTAAAATAATTCTCGATTCCTCCTCCTCTTGAAATAACTCCCTCTTCCCTCTGACCCAACTTGGTAGCCCCCTTTTAATTCAGCACGATTACTAATAGAGAAAGTACAAACATGAGCAGATTAATATTCACTGTAATACGCGTGAAACCACATTTTTGACAAATATTGTGAAAATGCCAGTGGTGAGAATAATTATATGAACAAGCATTGCTTCAGAATGATATATTGGAAAAGTCAACGAGTTTAATAGGTATAACAATTTTTAAAATAACTCCTCCTCGCCTCCTCCTCTTTTTGATGAACTGGTGTAATTTTGATTGCATGCTTTCCTCACCCTTTTTTATGAACCGGGAAAGTCTTGGTTGCTATTATATTTGACATAAATTCTCATTACATTTTGAAAAAATCTATAAATTTTGTGTTATATCCTTTACTTGTGACTATTTATACATGGTCAAGTTTTTAAGAAATTGAGTATAAAAATTCACATTCAGTTTTAAGGTATTGACAATTGTCATTGTCAATTTTATGTGTGCTGTTTCGACCGACTTTGAGCACAAGCTCAAGCCTCTTGCTTGTCACATTGACTTGAGTTGAGCTCAAGCTATGAAAGTATTTGTTTAATCTGGAAAAGCTTGAACTAAGAGCAGTTGAGCCAAGCCAAGCCCAAGTCTCAGCGCATTAGCACCCCCGAGCCAAGCCACAGGCACTAACGTTTTGAGTTGCAACTTGCAACATATTTGGTATGACAAAACCACTATAAGGAAAACCCGCATGCAGTTACTTAACCAGCATTGGCTAATTCCCAAACACTGAACAAAAGTCTGCTATAACTTTCTAAAAGAAAAGAATGAACTAGAAAATATTAGGTGATCTATATCCCTACAACAAGAAGATCCAAATTATCTATCCACTGAGATGAACACAAGATTCAATTATTGCAGCATGTTTTTTACTTGGCTAGCTGCTAAAAGGTTGATCTTGAAGGCAGAAAATCTTAGAAAGTGGAAGGTTGCTTGCATAAATGATCAAAATATATGTATTTGCATTGCTAAGATCTATAATCAGATTTTGTAAGATAAGCAAGTAAGGATGAACACAAGATACAATTATTGTAGCATGTTTTTAACTTGGCTAGCTGCTAAAAGGTTGATCTTAACAGCGGAAAATCTTAGAAAGCGGAAGGTTGCTTGCATCAGCGGGTGTTATATGTACAAGGAGGCAGGCGAGGACATGGATCATGTTCTTCTTCAATGTGGTCTTACAATGATTTAGTGGGATATTTTTAGGTCGTTTGGTACCTCATGGGCAATCCCAAGAACTATGAAAGAGTTCCAATGGAGAAATGGGAGATGGAGGAAAAGATGCAGGACATGGAACGTGGTTCCACTCGCGTTAATGTGGGTGGTGTGGAGAGAGAAATAGGAGAGCTTTTGAGGGAGAAGAGTCGAGTTTTTCTCAATTGAGTAGTAGCCTCTCATCACTTATTTTCTTTTGGTGCACCCTTGGAGTTCCCAATTGTATAGAAGATTGGGTGGAGTTTGTAGAGAATCATCTCTTCTTCCTTCTTTTTTTGCAGATTCTCTACCTTTTTCGTATACCCCTTGCATACGGCCAGATTTTTGACCATGTTTATGAATGAAAATACGTTTACTTGATAAAAAAGAAAGAGGTAAACAGATCTGATATACACAGGTAGGTGAGGTCAGTTACCAAGTGGACTACTTAACAATCTCAACACGACCAATAGAATAAGGTAGAATGTTACCAAAAGTCCAGTCAAAGCTGTAAATCTTGATAACACAACTGGAAGTTTCTTCAGTGACAAGGTTATGACAAGTGAACCCTCCATTATGCTATTGTTGATTTCTCGATACATTCTTTCAACCCTACCATCAAGGAAAACATAAATAATCACCACTGTAGAGCAAGAACACATCAAACAAACTGTATGCAACAAGAAAAACTAGGTAAATTCTTGTTTGCCAGGTATAAAAAGCCATACCAAAGTCTTCCCTCTCCATCATTCAGAGAGTATAAGATCTTCTCGATACTGTAATAGCACTCCTGAACAGCATAGGCCATGTACTCATCCCTGCATATTCTGGTCCACAAATCTCCTTGTGTATCTTTGCAATCCAAAGCCAAATCAATAGCCAGCAATATCTGTAAAAATTGTTCCATTTACAAACAGAGTGTAGATGCTCTCCGACATAAAAATTATAGGAAAAACTTTGCTGTGAGCACCTTACTACAGAGAAGAAACAGAGGCCATTGTACAAGTCGTAGACTTCCCGTGTTGCTAGGCATTGAAAGCAAATCCATCTCCCTAGGGAAAATCAGGACATTGGAACCATAAAGAAAATATTTGTGAATGAAAAGCCAAAGAGTTGAATAGAGGAAGGGACAACTGCTAAATTGGGTCACGAGTGTCGGAAAACCACCTGTTACTGACGTAATCCTCTTCACGCAAACTTTTGATAATCTCATTCCAAAATGGTGAAAAGAGAGCTGCATATGCTTTGTTGTTATCTTGAGAAGTCTGCCAAATTGAAGAAACTTTTAACTACAGACGTCTAATGGAAGAACATATTAACTATAGACATACACAAAACACTACCTCAAGAGTGTTGGACTAAGAAATAGTAATGATTCCTTAATCATATCACATCCATATCAAGGAAAAGCACCGGAAGGCAAGCCAAACACAACAGAACAAGTATATTGATAATCCATACAGATCAGAATGCACATTCAAGCACATATTTTAGGTTTGAATGGACACTGAAACGGGGTCTTGATAGAGAGACTTAAGGTACATTTTTAAGCATCTTTCTATTTTTTTTTAACAGGTAAATATTTCATTAATCACAAGGCCATAGTCGGTCATATACAAGAAGTATACCAAAAAATAAAGAACAATAAAAAAGAAATGGTTCTCTACAAAAGAGACCCGATCCACTATAAAACCTGGAACTACATGGATTCACCAAAAATAAATAAAAGATCGGACACTACTCCTCAACTGCCAAAAAACTCAACTCTACCCCTTCAAAATCCCTCTTGTTTCTCTCTCTCTCCAAACGATCCACATCAATGTCATAGGCACAACATTCCACACCATGTATGCTCTCCTGCTTCTTCCAGTTTTCCAGCAAAACAATAGGTTT
The DNA here is from genome assembly GCA_035578085.1 of Solanum pinnatisectum. NCBI lineage: Eukaryota > Viridiplantae > Streptophyta > Magnoliopsida > Solanales > Solanaceae > Solanum > Solanum pinnatisectum. Next base: position 45,309,868 of record CM069078.1, on the reverse strand, counting down.
TCCACAGATCTCAGCATTGTCCAAGACATACCAAAACCAGCTAAACATATCCTACCACTCTCGTGGCCAAGCTGCAATGTAGAAGAAGATGATCTGCCGCCTCCTTGCATAAGTAACACCAGCTGAGGCAAACAACTTTCCTTTTCCTAGGTTTCTACATAGTCAAGATCGTCCCTCCAACAATTAACCATGTGAAATAGCAACCTTCCTTGGAATCTTAAAAATCCAAATCAACTATTCAGAAAAAGTCTCTCCAGCCCTCACCAAAGTCCAAAAGCATCTCATAAACGGACTTGATAGAGAATGCACAATTGTTCCCCAACTTTCATCTCATCGACTCAGGTCTATCAATTGGCTCGCAATGCAGATGGAGTAAACTTAGCACTTTTTTTTTTGAAACTTGGTAACTTTGTATTATAACACAATAGTACATGGGCAATACTAAACCTTATATACAGATGAACTCCAAAACTCCACTATTCTAAATCTAAATTGAATCTAAAACATCAATTATAGAGACAGTTTCATTTGAGTATAATTGATTGCACCAAAAACATAACAACAAAATGCAGTTGAGTTTAACTTTCTGCATACTATTCTCTATGCTCTTAAAACACCTAGAATTTCTCTCTTTCCAGGATGCCCACCAGATTGAAGCAGGGATAATTCTCCATCTCGTTCTGGCTTTAGCTAGCACTGCTTCCTCCTCCCAACTTTTTAGGGCTTCAGTAATTCTTCTAGGCATAGCCCAGGATATGCCTTTGAGACTCAAGAATACCCTCCGTAACTGTTGAGTAAATTTGCAGTGTAGAAAAAGATGGTTACCAGTTTCTGATGTTTCTCCACAAAGAAAACACATAGAACATAAGGTTATCCCCCTTTTCATAACATTATCCTGGAGTAAACTTAGCACTTTAAAACTCAATTATGTCCCATTCATGGAAAACCCTCCAAAACCTCAAATCCAAGAACGTTCTTCCTCTTGTGCCCCCCTTAAGCAAGGTCGACTTCTGCACAAGAGTTTGATTTATAAATTTTATAAAAACAATTACGCGACTTCTCTTCCTAAAAAATTGCTGAGAGTTTGACTGCTGCAAGCCTAGCGCCTTCTCTTCGACTGCTGCGGAGGTAAGTTCTCTCTTCGCTTCTTCTGTTCTTCTTCTTCTCTTCTACTCTTTTACCTATTTTGTTTTTCTCTTTTATCTATTTTGTTTTTCTCTTCATCTTCTCTTCTTCTTTTCTCTGTTGCTACTTGACTGCACTGTTGAGGCTGGGTTACTCTTTTTTGTCTTCTTCTTTTATATTTTCTTCAGTTCAACTTGCTGCATTTATTTTCTATATTCTGCTCACCTTTTTTTTCTATTCTGCAATTGTTTCTCTGTTCTCTAATTTCTTTCCCTGTTCATTTCTGTATTTTGACTCTCTCCTGCAATTTTTTCTCTGTTCTGCTATGTTTTTTCATCTCTGTTGACTGTCCTTTTCATTGATCTGTACTTTTTTTATGTGTGTGATTATAGTAAATTCTGCTTCAATGACATCAAGCCAAAAAGAGAACCAGCTTGAGCGTATGGACTTCAATGGGAAGTAACTCAAAAGTCCAATGTATCTTTTGTCAAAGACATACAACGTTGGTTATAGACATGTTGTATGTCAAAAAGTTCCAGATTTTGTTATGGAAGAAAAGAGAAAGTATGTTGGGAGAAAAAATGAGGTAAAAACTCAAATGAGCAATGTAGCACCTATGGTTAATGGTGTTGATGAAGATGATCAAATCGATGAGGATGGTGTTGCAGAAGCCAATGATATTTCACTGGAGTCTCACTCAAAATCTCAAAGAAAATTTTCAACTAGTGGAGCTCCTTATCTCAACCCTGTGAGATACCAAAAAATCAAAAAAGAACTCCCATTCACTATAATAGAGAATCAAGCGGTAGAAATGCAACTGTTGATCCATGTTCTCCACTTGACCCCATAAACCATCTTCATCATAATGAAATCCAGAAAACACCAATTTGCATGGTCATCAGCTTTCTCAAGATCTAGCTTACATGATATCACCGTCTCACCTTTCTTCTTTATAGAATCCACCACTTCATAAGCCTCAAGATCTGCATCTAGAATCTGCCTTCCTTCCGCTAACTTCCACTAACGCATTTTGAGAAGTTGACACTCTGTCGTCCAGCACCTTCTTTAATCTTCTTTAGTCTATTGGAAAGCACCTTAGGAATTATCCTATAGATAATTCACATCAAACTAATAGGTATAAAGTCCTTAATGTTTGTCACTCCTTCCTACTTCAGTGTAACAATAGTAATAAATGATACATTAGAATACTATCAAACTCCCCGATTCTTGGGATTCCACAATGGTTTCCATCAACTCTCCCTTCACTATCCTCGAACACTGCTGAAAAAAATAAAGTGAATTCATCGGGTCCCAAGGCCTTGTCTTATCTCATATTTGATATGAAACAGTACATATGGGATAAACATCCAGATTAATTCCTAGTTTTCAACTTAACCTTAGTCAATTGCTCAATCTTACATAACCCCATCGATAAAACCCAAAAGCCTGAAAAATTTCTTATATTAGAAGACTATTTAGTCATTTTTTACCCCATATAACTTACCTCCTCATGCATAATAAGCTTGTGAGGTTCTCCAGCTAACTTATCCAATCCAAGGACATACCAAACACGAACAGTATAAAAATTAACCCACCAACTCTCATCCTTACAATACATATAAAACAACCCTAAACCTACAGGAGTAAAAAAATGAAAACAATCTGATCAAGAAACTAGCTCACAAAAAGATAATTTTGATCACCCTTAGGATGCGATTTTCTTGTCTAGTGAAGCTACAATAACAAAAGGCGGCCAAGTTCAAAGATGCTCCCGAAGTAACAAAGAGAAGACTTGGTTGTTGAAACCCTATGTGTTTTAAAGTGGTATGGACACTTTTCATCTTGCTTCTAACAAATATTTAAGGTCATTTTTCTGGATAGAAATGTTGAAGGTTATTTATTAATATCGGAAGATCCACCCGTCTATAGATATCGCGAAAGACTGCCTAAGAACTGACGAAATATTGATTACTCAGCTAAACAGATGCCTGAAGGAGGATGTTGTGAAAAGGCTAACTGTACATTTAGAGACAGAAAGGGAAGTCAGCTTTCTTTAACATGTATTAATTGGCATGTGAGGGATATTCAAAGTATCACAAGAATAATGTGGTATCAAAATACTCAAACAATGTGGAACACCTCAAAGAGAGAGAGAAACTAGTGAGTAGTGTTAAAAAAGATATAAACAATATTCACACAGCTAAAAGTAGTAAAATTGAGATTCAAAGCATTTTATCGCGAAGATTTCCTCCATGAAGGAAACTTCAAGCAACAAAACTGAACCCAAGGTGTATCAATCTACATTTAATCACATTTTAAAATGAACTATTGATTATCTTAGGAATGAACAAAAATAGTTCCCTGGCCATGATAATTTCAATTAAGTGACTAGACAGCTAGTAACTCCAAAGAGGACAGAATCAAGATGAGACTCACCTCTGATAACTGTCTGTCAATAGGCATCCTGTAAAAGCATAAAAAGTAGACATGTTAAACGAATGTAGTATCAGAAGAGGATTTCAAGAGTACACGGTTTTACATTAATTGGTAAGAACATAGTAGGGCTGACCAACAACCATGTAAAAGAAAAAAAATTCTGAGCAAATGTAAAACTTAAATACACTATAAGCAACATAATAGATGATGAACAATTGACTGTCCCGAGGCCATCACCTTTTTGTCTGAGGTGACACAAGGTTCTTCACAAAGGCTTCAGGAAAGCTCTCAAAACGTTTATGCACCATCTCAATTGAGCGTATCTGAGAAATTCAATATTTTAAAAGAAAACATTACTTCAGGACAAAGTTGCCTATAAAAGATTAACTGTGTGCAACTAAATTGGCAAGAAGATGCACAAGAAACATCATTGTTTTCCAGGAAAATTAAGAGAATTGAAATTTGATATTATACCTCCCCTAAGCGAGCCCGCGCTCCCATTACACCGCCAACAATTGCAGATAATAAAGTGTACCATATGTGAATATCCATGAGATAAATCTGGAAATGAAGGGTATTTAAGAGATGAACCAACACCAAACCAATATAGACAGAAGTAATACAAAATCCAACAAGAATTTTAGTAAATGAGGATTACAGGCATAGCCTAAAAGGCCCTACCAAATCTATAAGGGAAAGGCCCTACCAAATCTATAAGGGAGACTAGCCACGTGGGGTTAGCAAAAAACAAAGACAATTCAAAAAAAGAAGCACGTGGAGGGCATATGAAGGGGAAAGGTCTTTTGTGGGATACAGCGGGTCAATTAAAAGAATTTTTGGGCCAACCAATAGGCCCAAACAATTCCAGCCTACCGGAAATAATTACACCAGCCCAAAGGGAAGACATAACTATGGAGACAGAAATACAAGCAAACACTAACTCCCATCAGAACCCTGCAAGCACCGCGATGGAGGTGGAGAACGAGAATCAAAAACTTGCAAGTGCCGCGATGGAGTTGGAGAACGAGAATCAGAAATCAGCAAGTGCTGCGATGGAGGTATTTGAGGTGGAGAACGAGTCCCCAGATGCCCAATTTGACAACCCGACAGAAAATATAGAGGAAGAAGGGTCGAAACAAGAAGGTGATGGCGAAATATCAGCCATTCAACTACATGACCAGTTTCAGGTAGTGAACCGCAGTGGGGATGAAGCTGTCCCCCTCAGAATAAAATTTCCAGAAGATGAAATTGAACATGAAGAGGACATTGCAGAATGGATTCAAGAATACATAATCAAGTTGAGCTCTGAATTCGGGGTGGACTTTAAAGGCTGTGAGGAGAAAGCAAAGGAACTTTTCAGGAAGGTAGATAATAACAAGCAACAAAACAGCGACACACTATCCACCATGAAGAAGAAGGGGAAAATGGAGCTGAAAAGGTTAGAACTAGACAACAAGTTTTGGAGTTATGGGTCTAGAAGCAAGGGGGGATATCTACCCATAAAAGATTTATGATTCTGAAAATCATCTCTTGGAACGTGAGGGGACTAAATTGTAGAAGAAAGAGGGGATTGATCAGTAATATGATTAGATCTTGGAAGGCAGATGTAGTGTGCATCCAAGAAACTAAGCTGCAAGGGGAAATCACTGAACAAATGAAGGAAGTCTGGGGAAGTAAGTGGGTAAATCACATCCAATTAGAAGCCAGTGGGACTAGGGGGGGGATAGTTATCATGTGGGACAAAAGGATCTGGGATGGAGAAGAAATTAGTGTGGGGAAATACTCTATTTCATGTAGACTCACTGGTAAGAACCAGAACCTTGACTGGCACTTAACAGGGGTCTATGCTCCAAATGGAAGAGTAGAAAGGGAAGCAACCTGGGAAGAGTTAGGAGCGGCTAGAGGACTCTTCTCAGGCCCTTGGGTCCTATGTGGTGACTTCAACACCACTAGGCACCCATCAGAGAAGAAGAGCTGTCTTAGAATTAACAAAGCCATGACTGACTTCTCGGAGTTCATAAATGACATGGATCTGATGGACCTAGAGTTGAAGGGGGGAAAATACACATGGAGAAAAGGGGATCGACACGATTCAGCAGCCAGATTGGATAGATTCCTCATTTCAGAGGAACTGGACAGTTGCTTCAGTAACATCAAACAATCAATCATGCAGAGGGTAACATCAGACCACTCCCCAATTTCGTTGCAGTGTGGTGATTGGGGGGCCTCCAATTCTTACTTCAAATTCGAGAATTGGTGGCTTCAAACCGAGGGGTTTAAAGAGAAGGTCAAGATCTGGTGGGATTCTTTTCCCAATGTTGGAAATCCCGATTTTGTTCTAGTGACCAAACTGAAGGCGCTGAAGACCAAACTTAAGGACTGGAGCAAGTCAGTCCAAGGTAATCTGAGAATTCAAAAGCAGGTGGTATTGGCAAAATTGGCAGAACTGGAAGAAATCCAAGAGCACAGAACCTTGCAAGAGGAGGAAATTGTGTCCAGAATGACCCTTCTCAATGAATTTGAAGATATTGCCAGAAAGGAAGAGATAGCTTGGCGACAGAGGTCCAGGGCAACATGGCTAAAGGAAGGGGATAGAAATACCAATTTCTTCCATAAAACAGCAAATGCTCATAGGAGAACCAACACTATTGACAGACTGAAAGTAGGGGAGGTGATGATAGAAAATCCAGTCGAAATCAAGAAGGAAATAGTGACCTTCTATGAAAACTTATATGCTGAAACAGAAGAATGGAGGCCTCATTTAGAGATGGAGAATTGCCCTAGGATCAATAACAGTGACAGCTCCATGCTGGAAGCCCCTTTTGAACCTCGTGAGATACTGGAAAGCATCAAGGCATGTGCAGGGGACAAGGCCCCAGGTCCAGATGGCTTTTCCATGGAATTTTTCAGGCAGTGCTGGGACATTATTAATGTAGATCTTGTAGCTGCAATTCAAAACTTCCATGATAAGTGCTTCTTCGAAAAGAGTCTGAATGCAACCTTTGTTGCTTTGATCCCAAAGAAGGTAGGTGCTGAGGAACTAAAAGATTTCAGACCCATAAGCCTTATTGGGGGGGTCTACAAGATCATAGCTAAGCTCCTTGCAGAGAGACTAAAAAAAGTAATCCAAGGCATAGTAGACAGGCAACAGATGGCCTTCATCAAAGGAAGGTAGATCATGGATGCTGTTTTAATCGCAAATGAATGCATTGAAGCTAGAGAAAGAAGCAACAAGCCAGGGATAGCCTGCAAGCTGGACATCCAGAAAGCTTTTGACTACCTGAATTGGAACTTCCTCATCCAGATGCTGGAGAGAATGGGTTTTGGAGTTAAATGGATCAACTGGATCAAACATTGTATTGGCACCGTGAGATTCTCCATCCTAATCAACAGAGCACCTACTGGATTTTTTGCTTCCCAAAGAGGATTGAGACAGGGGGACCCACTATCTCCCTTTCTGTTCATTATAGCCATGGAAGGGTTGAGTAACTTGATCAACACAGCTAAAGGGAAAGGATGGATCAAAGGATTCCAAGCAGGAGAACTAAACAACTTAGAGGTAACTCACCTACAATATGCAGATGATACATTGGTGTTTTGTGAAGCAAAAACAGACCAAATCTTGATTTTGAGGATTATTTTTATCATTTTCGAGGCAGTCTCTGGACTCCATATCAATTGGGGAAAGAGCTTTATCTATCCTATCAATACTGTGTCAGGGATGGAAAGATTGGCTAGTAAGTTAGGAGGCAAGATTGGGGAACTTCCAACAACCTACCTAGGCATGCCTCTGGGAGCAAATAGCAAGTCCAAAGGTATCTGGAATGGGGTCCTAGAGAAATGTGTAAAGAAACTCACCAACTGGAAAAGTCAATACCTCTCCTTGGGAGGCAGACTAACTTTAATTAATAGTGTCCTTGATGCACTACCTTCCTATATGATGTCAGTATATCCAATGCCTGCAAGTGTATCAAAGAGCATCGATACCCTTAGGAGAAATTTCCTATGGCAAGGCAGTGAAGACAAAAAGAAGTTCCACCTAGTTAAATGGGAGGAACTGATAGTGAATAAGGATACAGGTGGCCTAGGCATCAGGAACTTAAGGAAGCAAAACCAAAGCCTCATGTTGAAGTGGCTGTGGAAATTCGCCAATGAAGATTATACGCTTTGGAAGGAGGTCATCATAGCAAAGTATGGCATGGAGGACAAGTGGATGACAAAAGTGGTTAACACTCCATACAACTGCACTGTATGGAGAGCAATCAGGAACCTGTGGCCTATGTTGTATTACAGATCCAGAATCAAAGTGGGAGATGGGCAGAAGACCTCCTTCTGGGTGGACAAATGGAATGGAGAAACACCCATGAAACAGCTGCACCCGGAACTATACATGTTATGTCAACAACAACAGGCAACAGTGGCCACAATGTGGACTGGTCAAGGCTGGAATTTGTTCCTAAGGAGACACCTAAATGACTGGGAAATAGAGAAGGTAATCGCACTCCAGAATTCAGTAGAAAATTTTAGCAATCTTACTAAAGAGAAGGACTCACTGGTCTGGCAGAGCGACACTCATGGCAAATTCTCAGTTAATTCAGCATACAGGGCACTCAACAAGACTGCAGACCAAGAGACAGATTGGCCATGGATGATGATCTGGAAACCAAAGGTGCCCTACAAAGTGAATTGCTTTTTATGGTTGCTGTCAAAAGAAGCGGTTCTGACCCATGAAAACCTGAAGAAAAGAGGATATCAAATTGCCTCTAGATGTACTCTGTGTGGAGAGCAAGCAGAGACGATCAACCATCTTTTTTTACACTGTAAGTGGACGGAGCAGCTATGGAGAATGTTCATTTGCCTGAAAGGAATTTCGTGGGTGAAACCAGGAAGCATCATAGGAGTTCTAAGTAGCTGGATTAGGGATGGCAATGCTTCAAAGGAGGAGAGATGGAAGTTTGTCCCAGCATGCATTTGGTGGACAATTTGGAAAGAGAGGAACAATAGGAGCTTTGAGAATGTACAGAATAGCCTTCAGAAGATTAAAATGAATTGTTTAGCTCTTTTCTATTTTTGGTGTAAACAAGATATTTTAGCTAGAACAGAAGACATCTTTGATGTACTAGATTGTTTATAGGCATCAATCTCATCAAGTCAAAGATTCTGTAAGATGTAATATTTTTTGAAGGGGAACTACACTTTTGGTTGTAGTTTACCTGTGAATATCTATAGACTAACGTTACCAGCCTCAAAAAAAAAAAGAACATGTCACCAAGACTTAAAGATAGGTTTTATAGAGTGGTTGTTAGATCGACTATGTTGTATGAGATGGAGTGTTGGTCAATCAAGAACTTGCATGTACAAAAGATAAAGGTACAAGAAATGATGATGCTTAGATAGATGTTCAAGAAGACTAGAAGAGACGAGATTAGGAATGAAGATATATGGGGCAGGGTAGGAAAAGCCGCAGTGGTGACCAGATTCGGGAAGCAAGGCTGAGAGGGTTCGGGCATGTAAAAGAGAACATATGCCCAATGAAAAGGTGTGAGGGGTTGCGGTGATAGGTTTGAGGAGAGGTAGAGATATACCAAAGAAAAATTGGAGAGAGGTGATTACACAAGACATGATTCATCTTCAGCTCACCGACGACATAACCCTAAATAGGTGAGCATGGAGGTCGAGGATTAGGGTAGACGGTTAGTAGACAGTAATGTTTCCTCTTTTCACAATGGTAGAGCAGGTTTCTAGTCTGGAGCATCTATGTGCTCCCTTATCATACTATTACAACTATTCTAGCATTATCTTATGCTTCGATCTTATTAGTACTGGTGTTTCCTTAATTTTTGTTATCTTCAATATTTATACTGTCAATACTTTTCTTTCTTCAATATTTTCATCATAGCATTTTACTCTTTCATTTATATCAAACCATATTCTGGAAAAACAATTTTCTTGAGCCAAGGGTCGGAAATAATCTCTCTACCTCACAACAGTAGGGGTAAGGTCCATGTACACCCCACCCTCCCCAAACCTCGCTTGTGGGAATATATTGGTATGTTATTGTTAGTTGAGCATAGTGTTGCTATATTGTTAAAATAAGCTTAAAAACGTTCCAGAAAGCAATATCCAAAACAGAGAAAGTATGTTATTGAAATCAATAATGAACACTTACAGCTACAACAGGAGCCCACAAGCTAACAATTGTCAAAATATTATTGTTGTCTGCCAAAAGAAACACAAACATACATCAGAGACCTATTTCCCATCTTGACAAAAAAAATGTTGGCATTTTCTCTTAGATAACGAAGAACACTAGATATTCAACAACTATCGATAAAAGCCAACAAGTATGTAAAGATTTGACCCAAAAATAAGGAGGTTAGACAGGCAGACTAAAAAAGTTGGGTTTCCTCATTCAATGCCCAGATTAATGCACAAAACTTAAGCTATTACTTACCTGCAAAGTAAAAGCATTCAAAGATTAATTACAGATAAGGACAGAGGAGGACGAATTCATCCCAAGAAAATGAACATTTTAGAGTAGCTGGAAAATCTCAAGTTTACTTCCACACCAGTTATTCATTCCCTTACTAAGCTGGAAGACGGTGTAATCATTGGTTCAAATGTTATTAATTTACTGTAAAACCAGAATATACCTTTAGAGTAATGTCACCAGAACTGAAGCAATCCTAAATGGAGTTAATAATGGATCACATGGACACACAAAAAAGTTGACTTACTCTTTGATATAAAATCATGCCAGGAGTACTGCAGGGAAGGCATCTTGTATATGAGCTGAGAAGGTCCAACTAGCGGTTTGATCTGCAATTGTTATCATAGCCAACAAATCATCTAAACACAGTGAAACTAAATTGCACCGTAAGAACTTTAAAAATAAAAGATAAAAAAGAGTGATAATTTAAAAGCTAAACACCATCATCACTTGCCTGAAGAAAGTAGGCAAAGGTGAACTTGCAAGCAAATATCACCAACCAATAGAGCGAATATCTGCAGCATTTAAAATACATGAAGACCTCAAACATATGAGAACAAGCCATAATTAGCACTCCAGGAGTGAATGAGAAACAATGCAAATAATTTACAAGAAAAATCCATATTACAGGCAACCTTTTTTTTATGAAGTAAATAGATCCAATGAAGGCATCAAGAAGATGAAAGGTTACAAAAGTAATAAAAACAGATTCTGCTAGCTCCAATACATGTTCATACATAAGCAACTACCAATGGCTAAAAATCAAGATTATTCAATAATGAGAAACCATATAACTTGTGGATGATGCTGTGACTATTGCAGACATTCTAGGATCCTTATAAAGATGAAGAAGAATCTAGGGGCAGTTTCTTCTTTCTTTTCTCTATCTTTGTTTTTGATAGACACAAACTTGTGGATGTAGGATATGTCGTAAATTTTTGGATACCAGCTTTAAGCTAATGATTGATATACAAAATGTTACATTTATCAACAAAAAAAGCATGCAACACGTCTCTAATTTATTCCTGACAAAAAAATTATCAGTTATAAATGACAGTACTAGAACAAACTTAAGGCACGAAAAAGAGAACAACAAAAGGACTATACCACAACAACATACCCAATGTAATCCCACATGTGGGTCTAGGGATTGTAGAGTGTACGCAAACCTTACCCCTAACTCGTGGAGGTAGAGAGATTGTTCCTAATAGACTCTCAGCTCAAGTAAAGCATTGTGAAACAGTTTGAAAACAGCAAAACGACTAGGATACTAGGATACTGGCATACTGGGATAGAGGAAGTATTATGTAATATGAAAAAGAACCAAAATAAAATAAAATAAAATGCTAGTCGTTGAAAGTTGTTCGGACTCTTCACTTTTGGTGTTGCACATGTGTCTACACGACCTAGGTGTGGGTGTGAGCGTGTCATTCAAACCGGATCTGGACAATCGATTTTGGGTCCTTCGACCAAAATTAATAGAGAAATTTGAGACAGATACAATGATTACTGTAATCAAAACAAAAACTAGGGTGAAAACATGATTTAGGCATATGCTTTTTTTATCGTTAAAAGATAATTGTATTAAAAAGTCAATAATAGAAGGTGCTTTACGATCAACATCACTACTGAAAGTGCAATGAACTCGAGGAGTCTATCATGACCTCTATATCATTGATAAAAGCTATATTTCACCAAAAAAATAAGGAGATGCAGCTGTACTTAATCATTTTGGGACACGATGGATGGGGCAAGAAGTTCCACTTTGTTCGTATGGAGACTGTCACATCTCCAAAATAACGATGAGGGCTTGGTATTAAAGACTTAAAAGTGTTTAACAAGGTCTTGCTTGGTAAATGGCGGTGGAGATTCATGGTCGAGGTTAATGCTTAATAAGGCCTTGCTTGGTAAATGGTTATGGACATTTGGGGTGGAGGTTAATGCTTTCTAGAGAGGGGTGATATTTGAAAAAATACGGGGCAATGGAAGGTGATTGGAGAACTATAGATGTGACTATGCATTTTGGGTGTGGTTTGTGGAGAAAAATCATGAAGGAATGGATGATTTCGAAGTAAGCATTTCATTCAAGGTAGGAGATGCAAAAAGGGTTGACTTTTGGGGACATAAGTAGTGTGAGGATATTTTCCTTAAAAAAAGAACTTCCCAGGCTTACTTAAAATAACTTGCCACAGGGACATTGGCGATACAACAAATTAGGGGGTCACAAGGTGGAAATTTTTGGGACTTGTGATTTAGGAGGGACTTCCATGACTGAGAGATGACCGAGTTGCAAAGATTAGTGGACCTACCCCATAAGCTAGTAATAGCGGTTGATATTCTCGATACTTTGTCGTAGGGAATGGGGAAGAACGATATGTTCTCTGTAACGCAGTTTGGATATCCAAGGTGCTGAGAAAGGTGTGATTTTTCTCTTGGCTAGCTATTAGATGGGTGATCTCGGGAAATTTTAGAAAGTAGAAAGTTGTCTACGTCAGCTGGTGTTACAAGTGCAAGGATGTGGGAAAGGATACAGATCATTTTCTTCTTCAATGTAGTCTTTTCATGAGGCTATGGTGGGATATGTTTGAATGGTTGGTACTTCTTGGACTATGCAAACTATGAAAGAATTTATGTTCAGTTGGAAGAGTGGAAGGAGGAGAAGATGTAAAGCATGGAACTTGGTTCCATTAACAATAATGTGGGTTGAGTGGCAAGTGAGAAATCAGAGAGCTTTTGTGGGGATAGAGCCGCGCTTTCCTCTATTGAGAATTAGCCTTCGATCCCTTATTTTCTTTTGGTGCACGCACAGAATTCCCAATAGTATAGAAGTTTGGATAGAGTATGTAGAGAATCATATTTTGTTGTAGATTCCTTACCTTTTAGTATATTCCTTGTATACAGACAGGCCTTTGACTATGTTTATCAATGAATATACATTTAATTGATCAAAAAATAATAATAATTAAATATTCAAACATGCTCTAAAAAATTATGCATTTTTTTCATTCCAATTAGTCCACCATAATTTAAGCATATTTTTTTTAACTCTTTAAGATATTCGAAATATTTTTAGTCAAATCCCCGAACCCATATCCATACCTAGATCAGTACCCCTCGAATCTTAAAATTTAAATCATGAAGGATACGACCTATAGATCTGCACCAGTGTTTTCAAAGGCGCGTTTAAGCCCTAAAGCGAGGCTCAAAACATGATGAGCACTTTGACTAGCTTAATGTGCACTTTAGTGTCGTCGTCAAGGTAACATATTTTCATATTTTTCCTTCCCAATGAGCATTTCCTAAAGAGGCTACTCTAACCATTGAAATTTCACTTACTCATAATTTTTTTCAATTTCATTGTCCATGCATTTGTTATTCGTTCAAAACATGGGTAAGGTCTGCGTACACGATACCCTCTCTCTAGACCCCACTTGTCGGATTACACTGATATGATATGATTAAGTCTTGGACTAAACATATATACTTGTATTTTTTCTCCATTTATGTTTTTTTCATTGAAGTTCACGCTTTATTTGCGCTTTGTGCTTAAAGTCCCAATAGACTTCAGAACTTTTTTGCACTTTTGCCTTTTGATAACACAAATTTGCACCCGTCACGTACATCCACACCCGAGTCCCAAGTAACTTAAGATTGTTATCAAGTAGTTAATTGAACCTGAGACACAGATTACATAAAGAATTGGGAATCGTAACTACAACGATAACCATAGTCAGCGCAACAAATTCACATCTCCGGTGTGTTATTATACTTGTGGTTTCTCGTTGTGTACCAATGGCGACTGAAGTAATTGAAACCATGGATGAAATCATCCATTTAACAAAATATTCCACTAGTATTAAACGAGAATCAAGACTACCGTTACACAATCAAAAAGCTGAAATGTTAAAAGAACAAAGAACAAACCGTAAATAGTCAGTTGTTTTCTCAACAAGACCACGGCCAACAAAGTATCTCTCCTGGAAATATAATCAATATGTCAAACAAAATGAGAGAAGCTTAGTGGGAAAAAAGTCTGATAATATATAGAAGAATACCTGATAGATCCACTTAAAAAATTGGAAAAAAGATTGATCAGACATTTCTGATAGTTTGTGACAGGCAGGTAGCTTTGTCAGGAGCGCAAAAACTATTCGTATGCCAGCATAAACACCCAGAACCAGGATATAAAGGCGGAAATAAAAGGGGTCTTTGTTTGTATTCCTTTCTTGTAAAAGTTTCCTGTATTGTGATTACATCAGATAGCAATCTTTGACGAGAAAATACAAGAAGAAAAAATAACTCCTAGAAGAAAAAGACTTACAGATAGACATATATTACAAATGCTGAGCTCACACCGGTCCAGAAAAACCTGATAACAATCCTTGATATAGCCATGCCTCTTGCAGTACTGTAGGCCCCAAACATGAGAAGCACATCCAAGAAACCTAAAGAAGCAGTGAGATGACACAGTAAACAAGAATGAAAGCAGAAGAAAAGAAAAGACTAAAAAATAAATAAGAGCGATAGCACAGCTGCCAACTCACTCTCTATGAAATTCATAACAGCAAATGTAGGGCCAACACTAAGCAGTTTCTTGAAAGTGTCCAGATTGATTTTCTCATGGCTGAAGGCAATGATTGTTAATGCCTGAACAGTAGAGGAAAAAGACGATAAAAACCCTTTTATGTTGTAGATCAAATTTAGTGGATAAGCCAAAACAAAACAAAAAACTTGGTGGATAAGAAGCATGAGAAGAACGAATATAACCTGGAACATGACAACCAAAAAGATCCACAAACGATGAAAACTTCGGTACAAGTGAAGGAAAGTCCGATGCTCAACAAATGTGCTTTTTCCAGTCTGCCGGTTCAGAGGAAGAACAAAAGAGGACAAAATTAAAACTAAGAAAAATGAGAACAACATAGTACAGTTAATATTGAGGAAATGGGGATATATAAAACTAAAACAAACACAACGCAGGTCAAATTGATTCAACAGCACAGTAAAAACCAAGCACAGGAACGGCATGAGAAACATTAGCTAATCTCTCGGAAAATGTGACAAATTAAAACAAGATTCCTCAAACCCAAATATTCATGCCTCCAGAAAGCCCTTTTAGGACTCATCCTAAACTTCACCAAATTCAGCGACGAGACAAAAGCAGTCTTAACACAATCCACAATCATGAAATAGGTAGGAAGACCTTAAAAAACCACTTTCCTCACCATGAACAGAAACCTAAATCAAAATTATTATATATGTAACAGATCTAGAGAATCAAATAAAATGTTTCAGTTTGTCATTAAAAATCAACTACACCCAAAGAGACATTCCATCATGTGAGACAGTCCATCGTGTCTTTATTACCTGATTACACAGTAATGTTGTCACGCTTCACATTCTAGTCATAATGATACAAATAAAAACCAATTCAAGACACAAAATGAAAAACTAGAAAATACTCATAGAGACACAAACCAGAAGACTATGTAACACTTCATCGGAAAGAAATGTGGAAAAAATATTCTACTCTAGATATTGTATATGTAGCATCTAACTAACCAACTCATAAGTCAAGACAAATTTTAGTACACAGTAAAACCAACCCTTTTGCCTTTCTTAGCAGGCTTCCGCAAGAATGAGGAGTCCTTCTTAAAAGGCCAACTCAGCTCAAAGCAAGCAGGTGACCTGGATAAGCATCAGTAACAAAGAATGAGATCCAATTCCATGGGGCTAAACTCATTTTGCACATTAAGGAATGTACAGGCTAAATTCAAATTGCACATTAAGAAGGAATGTACCAGAAATATTCATTAAAATCATCATAATTCCGCCACTTTGAGTGTGCAGCTTTTCCATTATTGTTTCTTGCAGCTTCCTGCAGATTTTAAAAAAAAAAAACATGCCAGAAAGAATAAACGTTGGTAAATAGGTTAAAGAAAAGTACACAACTCCCAGAACAAGCATAAAATTTACCGAAATATTAAAAGATATCAAGATAACGTTCTAAACATTTTATGAAGAGAAACACCACTGCAGAACAAACTAACACATTCCTCTACCAACTTGCCAAAAAGATATCAAATGACACTTCAAATATTTTGAGAAGATGCAAATTCAATAAGCTGCACATACACAAAAACTACTGGTCTGCTAGTAAAACATCACGCACTGCCTAACAAGGATTCACCACACCCTTCTGAACAAGACTTACATCCACAAGAGCAATATAGCTACAATTTCCACTATACACAAACCAAAAGGTTTGACAACGCAAAAAAATAGACCACTGAGGTTACAATACAGTAACACAGCATCAGATAATCCTTAATATGGTTGATATTGGATATGACGAGCAAGAGTCTTAAGTGTGGGGAGTTGATGTTCGGTCTAAAATGCATATATTATGTTATTATTTGCCACGGTTGCACCATAGGAGCACAGAACGAAGGGTACCATACAAAAGTCAGAAATTAAAAGGCAAACATCATTCATTTGCATTGAGATCCTTGAAGTTATGGCAGAATACTTTTTTTTATATTTTTTAACGAGGGAAATGGAAACATAATATGGCAAGTATCCACAATTGAATGCACGTGCATTTTCCTACCACAAGCTGGGGAACAAATCGGTTAAGCGCTCATACTACCTTTCATGGCATAGCTAAGCTATTCAAACTTCACCAAATTCTGTCAGTTTATAGCACTCCAACTTTAATTTTGCAAGCAAGCCAAGATCATCTCATCTTCATGACGCACAATCACAGTTCTTATCAAGTATTATTCATAACTCAAACAGTAGTTGTAAGTACAGAAGTGAATTAAAGTTAATGGAGTAACGGGATAAAATGTGATAAATGGTCTCACCGATACTATTGTATCATATATAGGACGAATAATTTGTTCCAAAAAAGACACAGACTGATCCTCGCCCACACAACTTTTGGCTGGACTGGCTTCTCCATGATCCAAAATTGCATCTAATTCTCTAGCCATCTGCATAATTCAAAATAACAGGTTTTCTCAAAAAAAAAAAAAAAAAACATGTGAACCATCAAGACAAATATTCAAATATTTCCTGTGACCCCGATTTGGAGTCCACGTGTTATGCAGATGGAGAGATAACTAGTGCTGGACGCTGCTTCGTGAAAAGAAAAAGAACACAATAACATCCTTATAATAATCTCATCTTAACATTTATCTTTAATAATTTCAAACTGACACCACAATGACAAAAGCAGAAAGGTCGGTAATACTTTAGAGTCGGCATAAACTATCCTACGACAACTAAGCACCAATGAACATGCACTCAACAACATATTCCCACTCGTGTTCGCCAAGACTGTCCATTAGGACACAAGAAAAACTGGACTCATGACAGATTTCACAGTCGGTCAAGCCAGTTCACTAAGTGAGAGTACAAATGCTATGAACTTATGCAAGTAGGTAACTGAAGTACGAGGGCAAGTACTATTAAGCGGAAGGAGCATATAAACACTTTGGCTATGTGAAGCATGTGATCATGTAAATGGCACATAGAAAATGAAGACACATGTCTTGCACAATCAATAAGTGCAAGTAAGTTGAATGGGCTTGCAATATATATGAGCAATATCTCAATGTATTTGCCACTTTGTTATCAAAAAATCTAAGGAATTCCTTTTCTTACATATTTTGATGAAGTAATGAATACAATCAAATAAAACACTGAGAGGCACAGATTTTTGGTTCAAAAATGTGATAAAAGATCTTCAGCATTCTGAGGGTTTAGAAGTCTGGGGAGAAAACCCAATAGCCAGACATTATCAACAAGAACACAAGAAAACGAACAGAGAAAGGAAGAGAAACCCCCAGTCAACTGCCTTAAGGATTACTGAACATATCGTAGGTGGTGATTTAGACACTTCACTACAAGCTAAAAGAATTGCAACAGCACGACATAGTTGGAATGGACATCTGACAAGTGTCTCAAGGGCAGTGCAGAATAGAAGTGGGAAAATAAAGGACAGATCTCAGCATCATCTTATTGGCTGTCATGAATGCCAAAAGAAATTAGATCCTACCTCAACCAAGGAACACTGGAAAAAAATTTAGGACCTTAACCACGAATACTACATAACATTTATGTTCCAAACAGGATAGATAGTATAGTCACTCCAGCTATCAAGTGTCATACCAGATCCGATGACTTACAATGACTGGCAGCATTCACATTACGGTATTATTTTGAAGAGACCATAAGCCTCTCATGCTTCAGGTTCATTGAAACAGTCTAAGCTACAAATCATAGGTTCAGCTAACTCAAATAGTTCATCAACTAAACATGATTTACATGGTTATGAAACCGCACCTTTCAGCTACTACACATAGTAATAGAATATCCGAAATTTACATCTTAATAAGTATTATGATATTTGAGTCAACCCGTGTACAATGTAATACTTGAGTAGTTTAATTTTGGAAAATATATCTATTATCTTTGATTTCACAAATTTATGCTGGGACTAAGTATGTCAATAATCTATTTAGCAAATCATCACTAGAAAAGATGGCCACGAATTCCCAAGCAGGGCAACTATCTCCCGCAAAACAGCATATCAGACAGCAAATAGCACCAGGTCAAACCCTAATCAAATAGCAAAAGAAATAGCAAATACAGACTGACTTACATGGTGGAATATATAGCAGATGCATTCAGGAAGGAAACGGACATTTGCAGCTTCACCCCATATGCAGAAGTAGAGTGAAACAAGAAAAAGCTTTCTGTCCCTGTTAATGGCTTCTAATCTGTTGACATGATTGAAATGAGAATAGATTGTGAATTACATAAGCACTATATATGACAAAGTAGAAGAACTAACTTATTCCACACAAGCCGAATGCGTAAGTATCTACACCACTTGATGTAATTATCCAAGACCTTCAGAAACACCTCTGTGATAACCTTCTCATCTATTTTCTGTCAGAGAAAAAGCACATAATTTGGAGTGTTAACCTTATCCCTGTAAATGAAGGGACACGTACAATTGGTATATAAACTGCAATGCCACTTTCAACTACATTGACCATTTGAGAGTATCAGCTTAAGGTTCCTATTAAGTCTTCAAGGGAAAACAAAAGGCTTGTATAGAAGATAGTGCAGCACACCATCAGAATGAACTTTGACTCGTAAGTAGACCTTTATCAGAACCTCACCAAAACTCTTTCAACCAACAAGCTCACAACAATTATTGAAATATTTAAGGAAGGCGTCATCCAGAAGGGTTGACGCATATAAAGCTGAAAAGAGAAATTAGTAGAGAGTTAACGACAATGGTTACTCATCTCAAGGCTGTGACACAGCAATTCTTCAAGATACATTTGAAACGGGAATATGCTCAAATGAATCCACTCGAAGTTCATATGACGATTCTACCATGTGACATCTCAGTCGTCAGAAGAACAATGTCACATATGCTTATTCAAACATAAATAGAAAAAGAGTTTAAGGGCCAGTTTGGACATATGATAAAACCATGATTTGAAATCATGATATGAAACCAGATTGATATGAAGTTGAGGTGTTGTTTGGATATGCAATTTGGATTTCTTAAGTTGTATTTTTTTACATAAACATGAAAAAAACTCACAAGTTGTTGAAACTATCAAATATCCCCAATTCTTACACGATCTTACCAAATGAGCAAACCATAATTCATAAACAAGATATCGGAACATGATCCCAAATTGCTATATGAAGTCAAAATTTTAAATCAGCATGTCCAAAAGCAAGCTAAGACAGTTTTACAATTGTGGTTAGAGGGTTGAAAATATAATAGAAATCCAAGGAATTATCAATATTAATAAGCAAGACATGATGAAAGAGGGAAAAAAATTAAAAGTAATATATTGAAAATGACTGACTTCGCCTTCTTGCTTATCGGTCAACTATGGGATATCTAGTCGAGAAATAAAGAAATATGTTGGTAGAGTGTATAAGAATACAGTAACGCTAAATAGAGTGTATTAGTAAGGCTTGCATTAATTATACATAGATAATTTCTTATGCATTGTTTTGTTTGGTGTATTAAAAATGGCATGCATTGCATGAGAATATTCATTTACAATGATACCCTTCACAATTATGGTGGAAAAGAAGTAAAAAAGATTTTGAGGAACAATGGGGTTTTTAACCATGCTAATGCATGCAACCCCTTGCATTACTAATACCTAGAAATTTATGGTATTAGTAATACACAATAGAGTATATAACTAATGCATTAGTTATACATAGCATGAGAAAATGTACCAAACAATCATATATATATAAAAAATAAAACCCTAGGCCCACCTATGTGGCATCACAAACCAAGATTTCCTTTTAATTTATTAACTAGCCTTCCCCTTTCATGAAAAGTTGTGACTTTCTTTTTTTTTTGAGGAACATGTAACTATGTATTCACAAAATTTCATCATCCAAGCAATGATAAGAGTGAGCACTTACATCCCATAGGGTAAAAAACAAAACGCCCTAGTCTATGGAGCTTTACAATTTCCCTATAAAATCATCAAAAAGTTCTATATCCACCACCATATCTTGTTTACACCAAAAATATAGGACTTTTATTAAGTGTAGCGACTTTTATGAAAAATTGCAACTTTTATGAAAGCTTGTGACCTTTCCGAAGGGTTGTATTTTTTTTTCAAAGAGTTGTGACCTTTCCGATAGGGCACAATAAGCATTTGTTTACACTACCCTTTGTTGTCTATCAATAGAGTCATTTCCTCTCATTTTAAAACAACGAAAATTCTAAACTACTTCTTCTTCTTTTGCACAACTAAATATTCGTGTACTTTGCTTGTGTTAAGTGGCTCGCTGACCCCATTGTTTTTGTATCAAAACACTGGTGAATAGAATCATTCTATCTTGAGAGGATCTATTCCTTTAAACCTCGGGTACTAGAGGGGAATGATTTCCTTAAAGGGAAACTGTGTATTCAATGAGCTCAAATTTTTCCTTTTTGTTTCATTGTATTGTTACAGACCCTAGTATGTTTTTAACAATCATTAATTTATACTTGTGTTATTAATTGTTGTTTTTTAGTACATGATTTAAACTTTGTTGTTTATATTTCTGCAAAGTTATTGTTATAAGTATTTGTTAGTACAGATTAAATACACATGTTAATTGAGTATTCACGCAAGTTTTCTCTACTGAAATTGTTGAAGGTACAATAAGAAAAATTCCTTAAAGATCTATACTACCATCTCTTGAAGACAAAATACAAATTTGGTATGCCATTGTAAGGACATAAAGACCTTAAAAACTTTATCGCACCTTGATGTGCGAAGTGAACCAGGAAAAGAAGACAAGAATTAACAAAATTTTGACACGGGTTCAAGGATGTGTCGAATGACCTATAGAGCAATATGACTAGACTTGAGCCTCTTTTAATCCCAAAGACATAGATAACTACACAATAAATTAATTGCTCATATTCAATATGACGTATGGACAAATTCTCAAGTTTACTGCAAGTTGTAAATACTTTTCTTGAAGTAATAGATGTGTTTCTCGACACTGCGATTGGAATAGAAGTATAGTTTCAAATTGAACTACATCACTCTAGTATGTTGATTTTTAAAAAACACTCAGACAAACTGAATAGGTTTGTGTAATATTTTTCTCTTTCAAGTTCATATAATAAGTTAAATTGTTGTCCAATATGATACATTCTCCCTTTAAATTTTCATTTTAATAATTACTTATGATACATTTAAATGAGGAACTTTAAAATGATATATGTAAAGCAAAAGATAGAGCTGAACTTTCTACACATTAGAATTAGAATATTTGTTCACTTTTTTCAGCCTTTTAAAATTTATTTATCCCTTCACCAACGATTATTTATTTATTAGAAAATTTAATATCTCAGGTTGATGTTCATTTGATTCCCCAAAATAATCAAATAGTAACACTTCCTGAAAGCAAAAGGATAAATTATAAAATCAAATTAAAGATAATTGATTGAAGGATACCCCTTCGGGGTGGCCCAGTGGTTTGGGCTTGGGACTTCCATGTTGGAGGTCTCAAGTTCGAAACCCCTTGCCAGCGAAAGCAAGGGGTTTGCCTTCTGGGTCGAGCTTGTCGCACCGGGCTTGCCTAGTGCGGGTTACCTCTCCTATGTGGTTTGCAAGCTATTGCATAGGAGCGGATGTTTTACCCAGTGCGCACCTAAAGGGTAGAGGCCGCGGATTTCCCTTGTCATCAAAAAAAAAAATTGATTGAAGGATAAATGATAAGATGTTATAATTATCATTTTTCTTTACGTCATTAATGTTCGTTACTACGTAATCTTGTATGTAAGATAATATAGTGTTTTAGTTTTAATGACCAATAGGTTTTAAATATTTATTTTATAAATTCCGTGATACTAAATTCTCGCGCAAGGCGCAGGTAATTTTACTAGTATATTACTAATACACAGAGTTAATGCATGCATTATTTTTGTTAATACATTCTACCAAACGACCCCTAAGTATTCTCATTTTGACAGTGTTACCAAATTCACCACCCCACTAGCGAGCACATCTCCTAAACCTTTCCATGTAACTCTTATTTTGTATATAAAATTGTACACGGAGTAAACTGAAGAATTGTATTAATCAAAAGAAAAAATTGAAAATTCAAGCACTATTAATAACTCACTGGATCAGCCTCAACAGGAATCCCAAGTCGTGACTGGGCATTTGCAACAATGAGGATTACATTCTCGCGCTGGTTCCGTACATTGTCTTTCTGCACATAAGAAAAACCCAGATCAGCAAGAACAGTGACACAATTCAACATAGTAGCAGGACATGAAACCACTAGGGCTAAAGGTCAAATTTACATAATTGGCTTTGGCTATCCTATAGTTGGTCACTTCCATCTGCAACTTGCATACAGAGGTATACAAATACAATCCTATGCAGTTCCAGTGAGACTGGTTTAGCAAGAATGTTGTGTCAAAGGAGCAACATCCCAACTCAAAACCACGAAGCCTCCGTGGAATAGAAATCACTGATTTTTCCCATAAGAACATATTTTACAGCTAAAGAAGTTCTCGTGGCGGTCAAAGCTCTGCTAAAGCATTCCACTAGTACAAATATCTAGAAATTTGACTACTTACCAATATTATCTGATGAAGGAAATTTTGCAATGTTACAACAAGGAATTATGCAATATGACAGTATTTGGTTTTGTTAGAGAACAAAAGTAATGCCTCATATTTATACATGCCCTACAATGTATTTTGGAAGGCAGGATATATGAGACATTTTTTTAATAGCCAATGAGAGAAGATCACTAATCAAATAGCAAATACTAAATTTGGTAAAGTGAAGCTCACAAATTCATTTTGAGTGTCTTACATAGAAAAATTAGAAATAAGGCATCTGAAAATGATATTAAACACCAACCTGAAAGCCAAAGACATATTCTAAAAGATCAAACATATCCATATGCCGCTGTCCAGGAATATCAAAACCAGCGGGTAGCTGAGGGAACTGCTCAGTGTACTTAACTGCTGATATGGCACCCTGAACCTGCATATGTTTCCCAGTACAATTACTTCTCTCTGACACAATACATTAAAGTATATAACGGATCTGTAGAAATATTGAAGAATAGATGATTCTTCAAATGCAGCCAAGCACATAGACATATTGAAGAATAGATGAACCTCCAACTGCAGCAAAGAAGTGTAGTCCCAAAATAAAAGGAAACCTAACACTCAATCCTCAAGTTCAGAAACTAATTTAAATTAAACAGAACGCCAATTATACAGGTGACAAGCATAACATGCAGTTTGTCCTTATCAGCTTCAGTAGTTTCAGGCACTGAAGCCCGCATTCTTCTAACATTAAATAGGTATTAAGCAATGGAAAAAAGCACTGGTATTCACAAACCTGTTGTAAGGAACCTTCAATGAAGAGAGACGGGAATAAAATCAGGTCATACAACCAAATAAAAAATAAGGCACAATTCACAACAGAACTTAGAGCTAAAGATGAAGTGATAAAATGGGGAATGGTTAGGAGATTGATAAATTTGAAGAATAAATAGACATAAACAAATAAATACTAAAATTCTAGTCTGCCTGAATATATTTGCACGCAAGTACCTACGTAACACAATCCTTTTCTGGTATGACTAGCATAGAAACTAAGAAAATTCCAAATGGATATAGGAGCTAAGTGAGTAAAAGAACTGTTGAGTAAGAAGATATTGTTGTCTAAGGTAAAGAGTCAAACAAATTAGAACGCAAGGAGTAAGAAGATGAAGTTGTTTATGTGGTACTAATGATTAAAGCAGAATGGGAAAATCTTACGGCAGAGTGGTCATACAATAAAAGGTAAAATCAACATTCTTACCTCTGGGAAGAAACCAATAGCATTGGTCAACGATGGTGCCTCTAGAGGAACAATATTGTATGGTGCAAGTTCCCCCGATAAAGTAGCATCAGATTTCTTGATCCTTCTCAACTGACCAAACCATGAAAGAAGTCATAAGTAGGGAACTAGTCCCAGACTATACTCAGACAGAAATACAAAGAAGTGAAAGGAAATATTACCTCCTCCATTATAAGCCTTCCGACACCATCAGGAGCTGCATCTTTGCTCAGATACTCCATCACTTCAACCACAGCCCTCAAGGTAGCGAATACCTTTCTCATTTCTGAAAATCTAAGTCCCAACCTAGAAAGAATAAAGAAAAATAATGGGTGAAGTTTTTCGTTTGCAAAAACAGCAAGCAAGGATCAACGGAAAATCTAAGCTCCACCCTCAAGTTCTGGGATAGTAAAATGACTATTGAACAAAAAAAATTCAATACTGCCGCAATTTTGATCATGATACAGATTATATGCTGAAAGTGAATATACTAGCCAACTGGAAGAAAGCTTCAGTCAGTTAATGAGAGACATCTGTCTCAAAGCACTGCAGCAAATAGAAGATGGACAGAAAAGATGCCTCAGCAGACCAAGCCACTTTTACTATGATTCCTAAACATCAACCAACCCACTGAAATGACACCAAGGCAAACAATGACTAGTGTCTCAGTTTGAATGCTGCAGAATGTCACATGAAACTACAGAATATCTTCAAGGATATAAACGACAATTTAACCTGACAAGATTTAATGACATATTTTACTATGTTCTCTCTGGATATTTAGTAGTGCATACTATAAAGATTAAGAACAGAGACTGAGAGAAAATCCATCCTATGATGTGTAATGCTGCAATC
This sequence comes from Solanum pinnatisectum, assembly GCA_035578085.1. Lineage (NCBI taxonomy): Eukaryota > Viridiplantae > Streptophyta > Magnoliopsida > Solanales > Solanaceae > Solanum > Solanum pinnatisectum. The sequence goes on along the minus strand of CM069078.1, from coordinate 45,284,551 downwards.
AAATGTTTCAGTATCAGACATTTCAAGCCTTAAATTCAAATCATTATCATGAAAAGTTTGACAAGATTCTTACAACCCGTTTTAATTTTTAAAAGAAGATTAATTCCATCTCTCAGACAAGCACAATCTTGAGCAACTGAATCAGCAAACCAATCACTCCTTACTGCAAAATACACCAAAGACAAATACGAAGTACACAAAGTAACACTCAGATACAGGAGTAACAGAAACATACTCTCCTAAATTAGCACTAACTGCTCCAGATTCACGCCATTTTTGCTCCTCTCTTTGAATATCGTCCACTTTGTGCCGCCTTTTGTATTGCTGATAAAATTCCCATAAGCGTTCGATGTCACGATTACGGTCTATCCGAGCCCCTTCCTTTTTGGCAAGTTTTTGCTGCACATATTGAATTCCAATCAAACTTCATCACACTCAAAGGATACAGGACATGCTAAAGGGTTAACTGCTTACTGCTACATATTACACATAAGAATAGGTGGGAATTTTTTGGCTTTTTGGTGTAATATGCGGAATGTAAAGGATAAAATACCATGATAAATTACATAGGATCTTTACAAGCATAAGACTTCCACAGTAGGAAGCCTTCTTTTTGTTCTGTATAGAGGGGTTCCAAATATGTATACGGCCTCTGCATCACCTTAGTGCTAAGTTGTTCCTCTTTTGAATATATAACTTACTTACCTTTTCAAAAAAAAAGTACTACGTGGGATTCATAATGGCATAATGGAGGTGAGTTTAAGGTTGACTCACTGTCAGTGTATCACTTATACACTTTTTTGCAATATCAGATAACATTGACCTGCTATAGCAGGTTATTAACTTTTTTCAAATATATAGATATATAAAGAGGGGTTCCTTCTGTCCATAAGTGTGTTATGGAAAGAAGGAAACTCCCATATACCAGAGGTATTTAGTGATCAATCCAGGAGTTTCTTCGATCTCACGTTTTCAATCAGAATATTTTGCTGCAGAAGGTTCATTTTTTATCTTCCTTTTCTATATTTACTTCAGATATTATAATCTATCCCAAAAAGAAATTGAAAATTATACATGGTTGACCATTTCATAAAAATACCTTAATAACGGACATTAATCCGGTTTTAAATTGAAGAACACCTCGACCATCGCTGTTGGGATCCAAATTTTGCGCCATTGAATATGCCTGCTCACATACTTTAGCAAACAAAAAAATCTCAGAAAAAAAATCACAGCTAGAACCAAAAGAAATTTTTAAATTAAGATAAGCATTAGAAGCCCAGATGAATTACCACTAAAACTTATGCTCACCCAACCAAAGAATAAATCCGGTGCATAAGGGTGTAACAACAGCCAGGAATGCATCAATATTTTGAAATTTTCTTAAGTTTATTCAAGAACAAAGTCAAGATCCAGAAATTGGGGGTAGCTCTCTAGATTATTATTACATCAAACCTGTTACAACATCTTACAAAAAGGAGACACAAACAACTACAGACAATGAAGCTAAAATTGGATCCCGGGATTTTCAAGCATTATCTTTGGTATCAACAAAGACTAAGCTAAAGATAGGGTACAATGAAAGAAAAAGATTGATATAATAGTTGAGGATAGGTTTTAGACTTATTAGAGACTTCCAATACTAATATTGTTGTAGTTGTTGTTATTTATATACACATACACGTTTATATATACTAGTTTATGTGTGCGCGTTGCACGTGTGCATTACGCCAATTAAAAATTGTACACACTACAAAAAAAAATGTGTAAAATAGAAAATAGCAGTAAATAGATGTGACTCCATTTAATTAATCATATTTATCTAGACCAATAAAGGAGAAGAAAGCATGTCTTACAAAGATATATAATGCGTGCATTGATAGAATAAAATTCTAAAATTAAATACTGATAAGTAACATAAACTCGAACAACAAATACATTTAACTCCAATGCAGATCACTCAATAGCCTCTTCTTTCGTGTCTCATAAGACCATTGCTAATTTATAAAATTTAAAGTAGATATGGCAATATTTGAATTATAAGTTCACTACAAGCTACACTTTAAATATTATTACAACTCATTTAAGTATAATATTGTTAGTTATGTCTCCTAATAAATATACCAAGCTTTTCAAGCACACCCTTTTATTTATTGTGATTAAAAACCAATTATCATCATTCATGGAAGGACCCTAATTTTGATTTATATTTGAGATAAAGAAGTTTGAACACTTTTTTGCAAAAGGATTTTGTGTTTTTCCTATTGTATAACAAATCTTTAGTTGATTTTGAATTCAATACTAGGAAAATAACTAAATTATAATTTCCTTCAATATGAACTCTATTTTCAAAGGACTTTTTTTTTTTGAAAACAGTAACTTTGTATCATATCAAGGATCAAAATAGTACTTTGGTAGTACTAAAACCATATTTACAATAGAGCTCTAATGACTTTCCTCTCTAGCTATAAAGAATCTAGAACATCTATGATAGACACGGTATCATTAGAGTAAATCTGATTACACAAAACATAGCAGTAAGATGAAGTTCAACTTGATCTTCTGCACATCATTCTCTGAGCTCTCAAAACATTTGGAATTCCTCTACTTCCAAATTGTCCACCAAATACAAGCTGGGACGATTCTCCATCTACTCCTATCCTTCCCTTCCAGCTGCTAAGAGCCTCTTTTTTTTTTATGAAGTAATTAGTTCTATTGCAGGCATCAAGTAGATGCATAATAGTTACAAAAGCTTAGTAGCAAAAGGTCAGCTCTCCTTTACATTGTTAATTAAGAGTCAGGGAGCTGACAAAGTTCATAAATGAATCAGGGGAATCTAGAGGGGATAAATAAACCCAACTATACAAAAACATGAGGCATTTAGCTTTTAAAGATTGGTAGGTAGTTGATATTCCATCAAAGCATCTTCTATTCCTTTCATTCCAGAGACTCCAAAAAATGGCTGCAGGTATCATCTTCCAGATTCTCTTGATGGTGCTATCAACTTTCCAGCAACTCCAGCTTATCACAACATCCCTGATATTCTGAGGCATGACCCATGTGAGGCCAAAAAGAGCTAAAAACATACTCCACAAGAGCCTTTGTTATCTTGCCTGGCATTGTCCATGCTATACCCTTAAGGTTTAGGATGATTCTCCACAAATGAGATGTGTATGGACAATGCAGAAATAGATGGTTGACTCTCTCAGTTGTTTCTTTACACTGGAAGCATCTTGAGCACAGTGTCATACCTCTGCTCATCAAGTTGTCCCCTGTTAAAGTGGTCTCTTTGCTAGTAACCATACAAAAATTGATACCTAGTGGGGAACTTTTATCCTCCAAATCTGCTTCCATGGCCAGTTTGCTATCTAGTGGTTGGACTGGTTCATAATTTTATAGGCAGCATTGACCTTAAAAATGCTTTTGGAGTTGCCCTGCCACCATAAATGATCTTCACCAGCTTGAACCCCGGGAAATTGATCAAGTTTGCTGAGGAAATCTGACACTCTTTGAACCTCCCAATCATTGAAATGTCTTCTAAAAATCAAACTCCACCTGTCAAATGTCCACATGACAGCTTACAGTTTTCTGTTGGTGAAGGACAAGGTTGAAGATATCCGGAAAGACCAGTTCCATGATACCAACCTTATGCCAATTATCCTTCCAAAATCTGGTTTTGCTTCCATTTGTCACTTTGATTCTTGATTGAGTTTTCAACTCACTCCAAAGGGATCTGATAGACCTCCATAGGCTGACCCCATATGGAGTATTGACCTCCTTGGTCATCCAGCTATCCCTTTGTTCATATTTGGCTTTAATCACTCTTCCCCACAATAAGTGGTTTTCTTTGGTGAACTTCCACAACCACTTCATCATTAGAACTTTACTTTGGATTTTAAGGTTCTTGATACCCAAATCACCCTATTTTTTTGCACAAATGACTGAGTTCCACTTGACCAAATGGTAGCCTTTCTTCTCTTTGTCACCATACCATAGGAAGTTCCTCCTAATTCTATCCAACCTCTTGATGACTCCTGCTGAAATGGGAAACAAGGACATCATGTATGTTGGAAGTACATCAAGGACTGAATTGATCAAAGACAATCTACCTCCTCTTGACAAGTATTGGGTCTTCCATCTTGCTAATTTCTTTTCACATTTCTCAATAACAATATCCCAACTCTCAATAGAATTTGAATTGGCCCCCAAAGGCATTCCCAAATAAAGGGTTGGCAAAACCCTACCTCTCCTCCTAGAATAGATGCCAATAGATTCATGTGGGGCACATCATTAATGGGGTAAAGAAAGCTCTTACCCCAATTTATGTGAAGACCTAAGATGCCTTCAAAGAGCACTAGGATTATTCTAAGGTGTCTCAATTGGTTTCTATCAGCATCACAAAATATAAGGGTATCATCGGCATATTGCAAATGAGTCACCTCTAGGCTATCACTCCCAGCCCTAGCTACCTCAAACCCCTTTATCCATCCATACAAATTAGTTGTTTTGGACATAGTGTTCAGTCCTTCCATGGCAATGATAAACAAGAAAGGAGATAGAGGATCTCCTTGCCTAAGACCCCTTTGAGCCTTAAAGAAGCCAACAGGTGATCCGTTAATCAACACAGAATAACTACCAGTGGATATACAAAATCTGATCCAATGTATCCATTATTTTCCAAAGCCCAACTTCTTCTGCATACATAGCAAGTACTCCAACTTTACATGATCATATGCTTTTTCTATATCTAGTTTGCATAGGATACCAGGCTTCTTTTGTTGCACTCTTGAGTCTATTGCTTGATTTGCCACTAAAACTGCATCCCTGATTTGTCTGCCTATGATGAAAGCTAGTTGTTGCACATCCACCAGATTGGAGATCATTTCAGCCTCTCTGTTCTCTATCAATACTTTGGAGAATAATTTGTAGATGCTTCCTATCAAGCTAATAGGCCTATAATCTCTTAATTCTTTAGCACCTTTCTTCTTAGGGATAAGAGTTGTGAATGTTGCATTGAAGCTTCTGAAAGGCATTCATAATGTCCTGTTTCACAATCTCCCCGCACTTAATGCAGATACCCATGGAGAAACCATCTGGACCAGGAGCTTTATCTCCTGCTCACAATTCCAGACGCCTTAAGGCTTCCTCCTCAGTGAAGTTTTCCTGCAATCTCACCTTGTTCTCCATGGAAAGAGTTGGACAATTATTGAGCATGTTGATAGGTCTCCAGGGAGTGGTCTCTGAATACAACTTTTGATAGAAGTTGATAATGGCACTTTCTATTCTTGTAGACTCCTCGGTTAATTCGCCTTGCACCATTAGCTGGTCTATGTAGTTGAACCTTTTATGCGTGTTTGCCACTTTATAAAAGAAACAGAGTATAGAAGAGGAAATCCAACTAGTGGATTTTATAGGCTCTTTGTAAGTATCTCTCTTTTCTTTTTTGTAAACTTTTTGGAGGTGGCCAGCATAGCCTTAATGCTGAATGAATACAATTTACCAATTTCAGAAAAAAAAAAAAAGAACTTGGTCTTCCGATCGCCTTCCTTTAACCATAAGGCCCTTGACTTCTGCCTCCAGGCAACTTCTCGTTTTTAATCAGACCCTCAAATTCTAAGGTTAAATCTGCTTTGTTGGATGATTATTCTTCTGTCAAAGGTCTATATTCCAGTATCAAATCCATTTCAGCCAATTGTTCTAAAGTTTGTTTACTTTGGATCACCAGGTTGTCAGCCTCACTCTTGCTCAAGTCCTTTAGTTTATGTTTAAGTGCCTTCAATTTACATGATAGCACAAAGTTAAGTTTAAGTGCCTTCAATTTACATGATGGCACAAAGTTAGGTCTGCCTTTAAAATTGAAGGAGTTCCACCACTCTTTGATCCTGTCATTGAACTATAGTACCAAGCCACCAGTTTTCTGATTTTAAAATAGTTCTTTTTTATCCATGAACCACCCTGTAAAGCCAAAGAAATGTGATCAGAGGCCAACCTTTGCAAAGGGGACTGCTTTATGTTGCTAAAGCAGTCATCCCACTCTTCTGAGAGCAAGAAGTTGTGTCGTGATTGTCCCCTTTGAACCAAGTATAATTGCCATCTTGCAGATGAAGGTCAATTAAGTTCATATCTTCAATGAAATCTGAGAACTCTATCATCCCTCTTGATCTCCTGTTGCAGTTTCTTTTCTCCGAGACATATCTCGTAGTGTTGAAGTCACCACAAGTAGCCCAAGGACCTTCCATTAAACCCCTGACATCTGCGATTTCTTCCCATACCTTTCTTCTTTTAATATAACAGTTTGGAGCATAGACTCTAGTTAAATGGCAAGAGAAGCTCTGAAATAGTTCCTCAAATTTACATGTTAATGTATACACCCCAATTTCCAAAACTTCCCCCTTCCAGGCTCTGCAATCACACATCATCATAATACCTCCTCTAGTGCCACTTGCTTCGAGGTAGGCAAATTTGATCCATCTTCCCCATATCTGTGTTACTAAGTTTGTAATTTCCCCCTCCAATTTAGTCTCCTGGAAGCATACTATACTATGTCTGCTTTCCAGTCAATTACCAATCTTCTTTTATCCCTATCGTTCAGCCCCCTAACATTCCACGAGACCAGTTTGAATTGCATGGGTCACTATTTAGCAACTTCCTCCCCTTGTTTCTGCATCCACTATCTTTGAACTTAACATCAAAGGTGACGAGACTTTTTAGTTCTTGCACCCCTTTGCATCTACTCCTTTTACTAATGCCAACAGATTCCATCCTTCTTGCCTGTCTACAACTATCAACTTGTAGAAGTAATTCTTCATGGCCTTGGAAGTCTATCCCCAATAATTTGCTCGATTTGATCATGTTTTGTTGGACCCATGTTGATGTCTCCCTCTCTTCTTCGATGATAGCTTGTTCTTGTTGAATGTGAAGAGGTACTACCTCTTCAATCTCCAGATTTTCTACTGGAATCATTGATTTTTGGCCAGAATCGAAGATCCTGCTTTCAACTCCTAGTGTTCTGTTAGAGTTTTCCTTCCTTGCTTTCTCCATCACAGAGATTTCTTGCGGAGTATTTTCAAAGGATTAAAAAACTCAAGACACAATTCGCTAATAATTTCGTGTTTTTTCCTATGTTCTATTGAAAAACAAAAAAAACTTCTAAACAAATAAGACACTTCAATTATTTATTAAAAAAACACAAATATCAATCTACTATTACTCACAATAAAATTCACCTATGTGTTGATATTTATGTTAAACAATGTAGAATTGTGGCTTCATTTATAATAGTGGTCATTCTCATCTTTATTCTAGGCTTTCTTGATTTATATGCTAGATACCTAAAGCAAATTCTAAAACTAAACAAAGAGAAAAGACAACATAAGTATTAGTGATATAATAAGGAATCCTAAATTTTATAACAAGCAACACATAAACTAAGAAAACAACTCAACAGTAAAACTCCTACACAAAAAAAAACTTAGAGAACCCTAAACCTAATTAATTAAAGAAAAGTCAATTGTATATATGGCAATTTCGGTTTTCTCAATGAAAAAAAAATATATAGTATCACTATGACATTGTAAATGACAATTTTGTCACTAGAACAGTTTTTACCGAAGGAAAAAAGTTCAATCAACATTTCTAAGAACCTTTATTCTTTTAAGTAATATAGATGATTTATTTTTTTACTTTATTTTATTTCATATGATAAGGATATCAAAATCGCTTAAATGAAGAAGCGGGGATTCAATTAGCCAACCCCAACTTCTTTGGGACTGTGGCATTGTTGACTTGTTGTTGTGATACCCTAAGTTAAACACATAACACTCAATCATGTAAACATTTGCACACCATATCATTCATATATCAAATAATTGACTATGCATGAATCCAAACTGAGTTCCCGAGTTGCCTACACAAATCATTTGTAACTATTTTTTTAATTAAGGTCACTTTCATTTTAAACTAATGTGCCATTTTGACATGCATAGTATTTGCAAATATTATTTAGGCATAATACATAAACATACCTTTTAACTTGACCTCAACTAGCATTTATGCTCTCCAACTTTGGATGTGCACAAATAGGCACTTAAACTTGTACACAGATGAATAAGTAGACACATGCGTCCTATGTGGCAATTTGTGTGGGACACCACGTAGGACACCAGGAGGGATGTGTATGTCTACTTGTTCAACTTCATACAAGTTCAAATGTCTACTTGTGCACACCCAAAATTGAAGGGAATAGATATCAGTTGAGGCCAAGTTAAAAGGCATGTTTATGTGTTATGCCTATTATTTATTTGAAAAACAATGTTTGAACATCAATGGTCAATGAAATGGTTGAGAACTTTGAGGTCTCAGGTTCAAAACTCAGTGGAGACACTAGCCTTGGTGAACAGAGTTAATTGGCACATGTTGCTAGTGAGAGGTAGCATATATCCCGTAGGTTAGTCGAGGTGCGCAAAAGTTGGCCCAGACACCACGGTCATTAAAAAAATTGTTTGGACATCAATTTTGCTAGCTACTTCAACTTTTACTTGAAATAGTACTTTTTTATCTAGCACCCAAGTGTGATTCCTAGTGGTCAATGAAGTAGGTTGAGAACCATGGGGTCTCAGGTTCAAAACCCAGCAGACACAAAAACACTAAGTGATTTCTTCCCATCTATCCTAGCATTGGTAGACAAAGTTCCTTAATACATATTGTTGGTGGAGGTGAGAGATATTCCGTGAGGATGATCAGCCACATTGGGATGGCTCTAACAACATGGTTAACAAAAACATCATAAAATTTTGACGGTCCATGTTTTAAGGCTCAATTTCAGTGAAATTTTGACCATTGGACCTTTTTTTTGGGAAAAAAATTCTCTAAGTTTATAATGTACAATCCAACACAACTTCACTAAAACTTTATTACCTAACCCACTCAAACTACACGTTTCTTCCCCTTTTCCGAAAATCCCTTCTATTCTCTTTATATTTAAAGTTTTATGTGCTTGGAAAGTCCTTTTATAAGTTGTGAGGGGTCATTTTCAAAAAAAAAAAATGAAGAAATATTTTGAAACTTTGATAAAATATTGTTTGGTAGGAATGTGGTGAAGCAAGAAAAGTTCTGATAATTGCTAATTCCTATCAAATTGTGGGGTATAAGTTATGTTTCAAATTTTGAAGAATTGCATCCAAACATCAACTTCATTCCATGTATTATTTGCAAAAATTGTAACACAAACACAAACTTGAGTTTCAAAGAATAACTTCACTGGAATCATTACATCAAAACAATAATTGCAAGTTATGTCCTAACGCCTACAAAATAATTTAACTCCTACCACAAGTTTGGGATCTTCAAAACTAGAGGATCTCTAAATTTCACAATTATCCTTACACGGCTAGGAAAATCTCTCATCAGAATAAGACCCTTTTAAATTAATGCAAGTGTAGTAACAACAACTAAGTCGTTATATCTGTTGTGGTTTGTTTCATACTAAATCTAGTGATTGATGAAGGTCTTTCGAGACAATCCCCCCCCCTAATGTCACTCGATGTGTACGATCACTTTTATCATTTTTCAATCATCATAATATTTACACCTAAGAACCAGTGTATATAGATGTCTGCGTAAGACATGCCTAAACCATCTCATGCGACTTCTCTCATTTTATCATTTGTTGTGCTAGTATCACCTTCTTGTTGGAAGTGATCATTCCTGATCATCTCCAGTCTTTTAAAATGGCACATTCATCTAAGCATTGGTATATCTCTAACATTACTATTGTGAAAATATTGTGCTGTAGAGGTCCAACATTCACTGAACATCCAATGATAGGATGAAAGTTGCACTTCATAATAGAAAAATCGTACTCAGTGAAGAAGAAGAGATATTTGCGGATGTTGCCCCACTAGCACTCATGTGGGTCATATCACTTCCCTAGTTTCTTTTTTATGCACCAATGAAGTTCCAAGTGTATAGAAAATTGTGTTTCTTTTATGGGGAATCACATTATGTTGTAGAAAACCAAACACTCTTAATGAACAATAGGAACTTCCACATTCACAATACAAATAAGTAACTACAACAAATCAATAGAAGAGAAACAAGAAATAAAAAGCTTAAGATAATTAAAAAAAAAGAAACGCTGAAATGCACGTTTAACTTACAAATTCTGGCCACATTGGGATCTTCATCCTGTATCTCATCAGCCGCTTGAAGAATCGCATTAATGTTGGTAGTCCGCTGAAGCGAATCGGGAACAGAACCTGCAATACCACTAGGTGTCCTTCCGTGTCCGGGACCGGTCTGCCGGAGCTGCTCCCTCCGTAACGTAGCTCGTACAAGCCTATCCCAATTTTCGTAAACCCTCGCCATCTTCAAAAAAAAAAAAAAAGGAGAACAAAACCCTAGGGCTCTACGAATCAATAAACTTATCTTTTTGGTAGAACCCTAAAGTAAGTTCAAATTGAATTCAAACGACTCAGATCTAATAGGAAATGAAATGAATTGGTGAAAATGTCATGTTTTGGTTTTTCATTTTCTTCTCTCTTTCTTTCTCAGAATTTTTCTCACTTTTTTCTTCTAACGCGTGGTGGGAATTTTCTTTTAACTTTCTGCCTTTACCTGTGTTTTGGTCCATTTTAATTCAATATTTCACTCGTTTTGACTAGTTAAAACAGCACTTGTCAACAAATTCAACTTTAGTCAAGGTTTAAAGGATTATTATTGGTTGATTTGTGATGTAAGAAAATATGGTGGTCTACAAAATAAGATTGTGGGCCCACCATCAAACGGGTTGTGGGCTCGTTTGAAGTTTGAACAAATTTTAGATCCAAGTTTTTCCCTTTTGAACCGATCTTCTTTTTTTTTTCATATGGTATCTAGTAGTATTGAGATTAGACTAAATTTAAATTGAAATATTTACGACAAATATAATCATTTTTTATGGAGAAACTATGTGGTCAGACATACTTCACTATCGGATATACTAATGTATACTTTTAAAGTATTATGTATCTTACCACTAATTAAGAGTTTCATACCATATATTGAGGGACATACGCTTAGCTCCATGTATTTTTACTACTAAATACACTATAATAGGGATAGAGTCAAGCGAGATGGGAGGGATGCAAGCGAGATTCGTTGTGTATCTCAGATATATGCGAATCACATCAGATACATGTATCTATATGTATATGTGATTCGCATGTATCTAGGATACCAGATACATAGGAGAGCAATAATCGAGATAGGAGAGAAGCGAGGGAGGCGAGCAATCGAATAGTTATGTATCTTAGATACATGCGATTTCACTTGGATACAATGTATCTTGAACAAATTACACATAATTTTAATCCATGTATCCGGGGATACGTATATATATGGATGTATCTGAATGTATTTGAACGCATCAAAATCTGGTAATATATGTAATATTGCAAACTAGAGTGTATCTAAGTAATTAACTCCTAAACTAGTAGGATTTATGTAGGTTTCTCTATTTTTATTTACATAAAAACAGTCAAAAGTCATAAGAAGTATATATAGATTATGCATTATATACTCAAAGGCTAAATATAACTTACTTATACATGGGTATACATTGATTATACATTGCGATTCACTCGAAAAATTGAATATATCTTAACTATACGTGAAGTATACACTAACTATTTATCAAACTAATTTTTTTCCGAATATTTATTAGGCTAATTAAAGAAGAAGGGAAAAGGATAAGGAAGAGTCAAAGGGTAGATTGATTATGAAAAATGAGGTGATTTCAAAAACAAAAATGATTGTATTGCAAGTACTTTACTTATTTTTGTCCAATCCCGACTAATTTAAAATCTAATATAACTAATCTCAATTCTCAAATTTTAGATCTGAAATTCTCTCGATATTTCAAGTCATTTGTTGTATAATTCGTTAGAACTGATTCACGTTTGGGCATGTCAAAAATTTAAATCTAACTTTGAAATTTTAATGCGTATGATTGATCATGGAAGAAGAAGGAATAAAGACCGGAAACATAGAAGAAGAAGGAGGAGGAGGGGAAAAAAGTCATTTATGTCTAAAATAGGAAGAAGAAGATCATGATCAGTTCGGTCAGTTTACCTAATTATCTCATTTAAATTCACATTGAGAATTTCTAATTAGAATTTAAAGTGATCCTAAGACTCAAATACAATACCTCTGAATATGGATGGAAACTTACTTAGACTCAACTGCATTTTTGGACAAATAATGTCTATAGAAGATATTTAATCTATGCTATAAAGAGGATTATAGTTTAACCATTACGAATACAATGTGTTACGAAACTTATAACTTATGATGAGAAAAAATGTACTATGGATAAGACCAAGTAACTGAAGTCTTAGAAATAGGGTGTAAAGAATTATTATTTTTTATTTCTCACCCATTGTTTGAGTCGAAAAGTTTTACCTTGCGGGATAAAATACTCATTAATAAAGGCGACTTTGTATCCAAAAGAACTTGAACCTAAGACCTCTAGTTAAGAATGAATGAGAACCTACTACTCCCACCGTAATCCTTGTAGCCATTGAATGATCATTAGTTAAGACATAATTACACCAAACAGATGTATGTGGATAATTATATCTTTATTCATCTTTTTTAAGTATGTATCTATGCATGGATATAATGGATACATCACAAAATTAACGAAAAAGGGTCAAAACTACTAGAGCCGTCAAAACGGGCTTAGTCCATGGGGCCGGCCCAACGCAACCAGTTATTGAGGTAGGGTTGGATAGGATTTTTAAACCCATTTAAAACTAGGGCTTATAAGCCCAACCCATATAAGCCCTTGGTCCTTGAGACTTGATCGAGGCCGGGTCGGGGTCGGCCCATGGGCCAAAACTTGTTATTTAAAGGTAACTTACAATAATCTCACTAGTATATAATCTAATTACTTAAATACACAGTATGTTGTAATATTATGAATCTTATCAGATTTTGGTACCTTTAGATACATGTATCTCTAAATATACGGACTCAAAATTAGGTTAATTTGTTCTAGATACACTCTATCCAAGTATATTTGCATGTATCTAAGATACATAGACAAATCTCACGCCCTTGGCTCCCTCCCATCTTGCTTGTCACTCTCTTATATGGTATGCAAGATGCATGTTAATTATACTACATTTTTTTTCTAGTGTTATTGAAAAAACACAATTGTTTGTCATATTTGATTTGAAAATCTTCTCATTTTCTTGATGTTATAGAATTATAAGTTTGAAAAGAAAAAAAATTTTAAAAAAGGGCTAGTCCACCCCAGCCCTCGGCCCGCCTTAGCCCTTCAAATTACTTGGCCGGTGAAGCTTAGGTCGTGTGGGGCTGGGCCAGTCCTTTTTGACAGCTTTAAAATCTACCCTTAAACTATTCGAAATAGATTAAGTATACCCTTAAATTATATTCGGCTCAAAAGTGCCCTTCCCGTCTAACTATTGGACCACACTTACTCTTCTATTTAACAGAAGAGTTATGTGGCATCCATGTGTGTATTAAAATGCCACATGGACCTCCACATGTGCACGCCAACACACCCACCTCCACATAGAAGCCCTAATTTCACTATTTACCCCCCACATTTCATCCTTTCACCGCCCCAATTTCACCCCTTTCCCTCATTTCATCCCTTTCTCCATTAAAAGACCTAAAAAACTTTCATTACCCTTTAGGTCCATCATAAATGAAAACTTCTTAGGTCTTTTAATGGAGAAAGGGATGAAATGAGGAAAAGTGATGAAATTGGGGCTGGTGAAAGGATGAAATGTGGGGGGGTGGGGGGTGGGGGGTGGGGGGAAGTGAAATTAGGGCTTCTATGTGGAGGTGGGTGTGTTGGCATGCACATGTTGAGGTCCATGTGACATTTTAATACACACATGGATGCCACATAACTCTTCTGTTAAAAAAATGGCAAGTGTGGTCCAATAGTTAGACGAGAATGACACTTTTGAGCTGAAATATAATTTAAAAGTATATTTAATCTATTTCGAATAGTTTAAGAGTGGTTTTGACACTTTTCCACAAATTTAGTACTAGATAGATGTATTTGTGCACAAATACAAAGAATACATCAGTGCCCTCTCAAAACCAATGTGTACTTATGCACATATTCACTTGATACTAAGCATAGATTCACTGAATACATTAATACATTTTATGTTGGATATTTGAAACTAATATTGAATATACTGAAGGAAATTAATATACAACATACGCACAAAATACACTGAATACACCAGTGCATATGAATGCTAAATGACCAGAAAATTTGGCCAGAATTTGATCAGAAATTTATAAAATCTATAATATCTTTTTAATTTTAAAATAAACTGATCTTTTTTTCATATTTTAGTTAAAATATATTAAAGTTAAAAGGATAAAAATGTTTTAAAAAATAAAATAACATAGATAAAATACCATTCTGACCAAATTTTCTGGCCAAAAGGATTTTTCAAGTGCATAGTATTATTGGATACATAGATGCTATATATACACAATTTTATGAAAGTCACGCAGCATTCATAAGACGGTGTAAGCGGGCGAGGTCAACATTGCGCATTGATGGGCTAATGCCACATGTCTGGTTACCCATAAATTAAATCACAATTTATAATAAAAGATCAAAAGTTACAAATTTTTAGAGAAATAAAATATTTTGGCACTGAATAAAAAGCTTAGCGCAAGAAAACAAGCTAGTCATTAGTCAATATTGATAAGTCTAGAACTTTACGTGCAGCTCAATAGATGGAGTAATTGCCTCATCAGTTTTTGCTACTACTAAGTACATAAGCTTTAACGTGTCCAAATCTCTTTATTCTTTTCTAGTTAGTGCATTCAACTAATTTTACCATCCAATAAAATCACCGGTTGGTGGTGAATTTAATGTTGCATTTAAAGGTTTATATGAAATCTCCACTACTTTCTCCAACTACTAACTAACTTTCATACATATTTTCTCATAAATTCAGAGTTTTCTAATCCCCACCAACCTCTTATTTATGCAAACGTAATTGTGTTCTCTACCACTTCCATCCTCTTCTTCTAGAGTTTCCTGCCTTCATTGACTTGTTTTGAAAAGTATGGGTGATATGATTAGAAAATACAAAATGCTACCATTTTCATAAACCATGTGTAATAAATACTACATGTCATACTTTTTGTTTTGTTTAGTATATATATATATATATGAAATACCATACGTAAAGATTTTGTTGATTACTAGCATAAACCATGTGTAATAAATACTACATGTCATACTTTTTGTTTAGTATATATATATATATATAAACAGATTTTGTTGATTACTATCATTGTTGTGGTGTAGTGGTGAGACTGCTAATTAGAGTTCTTGAGTTCCAGCTCTAGATATGGAGAAAATCTTGTTGGGCACATCACCTCCAGAATGGGTCATGCAGTGCGTGATTCAGATTTACTCGGACTTTAATGCAAGTATTGAACACCGAATGAAAAACAAAAAAACAACAAGTATTTTGTTGATTAAAGAAATAAGTAATTTCATCTCATTCTATTGTTACAAAAATTGATACAACAATTAAGAATCTTGTATAAAAAACATTTATGCATGCATATCTGCCCCCTTCATCCACCCCTCTCTCCCTCTCATTTTTTTCTCCCTCTAACTTGCACACATAGTGATGTCTAACTGCTTCTTTTATACTAGTTTGTGTGATAAATTTAAAATCCAAAAACGATTGATATATTTAAAAATTATTTAAAACTAAAAATTTCCATTTACACATTTAATGATATGATTTATAATAATAATAATTATTAATAGTCACTTGTTTTACACTATAAGTTTTTTAAAAAATGGTTCTTTCTCAAACTTATGCTTAGTCAAACAAAGACCACATAAAATTGGACGAACTGAGTACCACATATTGATAGACATAATACATAAACATGACTATTAACTTGAATTTACCCGAGAACTATGACATTTGATTTGGGTGTGCACAATTAGACACTTTAACTTGTATAAAATTGAACAATAGACACATTCATCCTATAAGACACCCTACATGACAATTTTGTGTTCTACGTGGCATTCTACGTGTAGTATGTCACGTAGGGCACGTATGTCTACTTGTGCACATCCAAAGTTGGAGGACATAATTGCCCACTGAAGTTAAGTTAAAAGTCATATTTATATATTACGTCTATATTGATACGGGGGAACTTCATTTCTTCTCTGATTTTATTTACTTTCTTTTGTTTAGCATAATAAAGCACTATTATATTGTTCCTTCTTTAATACGGAAAATGTTTCACGTTCGAGCTTTGAGCATAAAAAAATGTTTGGTGGGAAGTGCTTTCCTTCAAATGTGGCTACGTTGCGTGAATTTAAATTGATCGAACTTTAATATGCGTACCAAACCTACACTGAGAAAAAAAAGAAAAGAAAAGAGACATGCATCAAATCTATATAAACCACTCAGACTTCCCCAAAGTTCACAACTAAAAAGTAGTCTCTGAGGTGTGAGGCCATGGCTATTTTCTCTAGAGTAGTGATCCCTTTGAAAATCACCCTCATCATATTCACCATTACACTGATCTTTTCCCCTTCAGTAATCTCTTCTGCTTTCACTCCCAAAAAATTCAAAAAAATCTATGCATTTGGGGATTCCTACACAGACACAGGCAACACACACTCAGCCACTGGCCCTAGCTCTTTCAATTACGTATCAAATCCTCCTTACGGAAACACATTTTTTCACCATCCAACAAACAGATACTCCGACGGTCGATTAGTCATCGATTTCGTCGCGGAATCACTTTCGTTGCCCTTTTTACCGCCTTATCGAGATCCAAAAGCGGATAAAACTTATGGTGTTAATTTTGCTGTAGCTGGTTCTACTGCTATAAGGCACAGATTTTTTGTGAAGAACAATATCACTTTGAATGTGACTCC
This sequence comes from Solanum pinnatisectum, assembly GCA_035578085.1. Taxonomy (NCBI): domain Eukaryota; kingdom Viridiplantae; phylum Streptophyta; class Magnoliopsida; order Solanales; family Solanaceae; genus Solanum; species Solanum pinnatisectum. Next base: position 45,267,591 of record CM069078.1, on the reverse strand, counting down.
ACAATCGCTTCAAACGCAGCTCACGTGGTTTAACAGGTTTTTAGAGAGCAAAGGTTGTGTGAATTCTACAACGACGCCGCAGCAGTGCGAGGCGTTGTTTAGTGATGCTCTGTTTTGGGTAGGTGAAATTGGGGCTAATGACTATGCGTATAGCTTTGCATCTACTGTTTCACCCAACACAATTCAACGGCTTGCCACCAGAAGTTTCACTGATTTTTTACAGGTAATTATATAGTGCTATTATAAATATTTCTAATGTAATCATATAAGCATCCAACAATTTTACATGCATGTATTGCTTTCTTAGACGATGAACTTTTCACACCTTAATGTTGCACCGACAAAAAATAATTCACTCATAGTTGTTTTATTCATTCATTTTGTACCTCACTCATAGTTGGTTTATTCATTCATTTTGTATTATTATGTACTCTTAGCATGTCCATATCCCACCGCACAATTGTGGAACTACACTTATGTGTCATAATACATAAATATGTTTTTTAATTTGATGTCAACTGATATTTATGTCCTTCAATTTTTGGTACACAAATAGATATTTAAATTTATATAAAGTTGGAGAAGTAGACACACACATTCTATATGACATAATATGAGTCATGTATGAACAACTAGACACATGCGTCCTACGTGACATAATACGAATCAGTTTCACACAAATTGTCACGTAGGACATGTATGCTACTTATTCAACTTTATACAAGTTTAAGTGTCTATTTGTATATGTCCAAAATTAAAGTGACAAAGATATCAACTGAAACCAAGTTAAGCACATGGTTATGCATTACGTTGTTGTCTAATACTCTCTCCGTCTCATTTTATGTGGCACCATTTTCTTTTTGGTCAGTCCCAAAAAGAATGTCACATTTCGTATTTAAATGTACAATTCCTCTTTTACCCTTGTTGGTTCCACTTAATCTTAAAGATTATACTCCAATACATTTACGAGGAGAGAGAAAAATGAGTCTACTTTTTAATATGACTATTTTTTGAAGGGGCAATTTGGTAAACATTTCAAAGTCTTCATTTATTTCTTAAACTCCGTGCCCGATCAAATATTGCCACATAAAATGGAACGGAGGGAGTACCATTTTTTTATGATCCAAAATGAATGAATTTTGTCAAAGTTAAAGAATGTATTAATTATTTTTTCCCCAGAGTTATAAGAAGTTTTCAACTACTTTTAACACACAAATAATGACTATCTCTACTTTTAAGAACAGTTTGAGAAGAATCAAAAGGATGATATTGACAAATGACACTTTAATTAATGTCTTTAAATGTCTTTCTTTAAGTGGTGTGAGTCACACCTCAACGCGCCTCTGTACTTTGAGTTTCCTAATTATAATTATGGCAAGTTTATTTTCTACAAAAATTGGCCAAAAAATCTCATATTTGAATTGGTTCATTCACAGGCATTACTGAACAAGGGAGCAAAATATGTACTTGTTCAAGGTCTTCCACCAACAGGTTGCTTAACACTGTCCATGTATCTGGCACCTGACACAGACAGAGATGACATGGGATGTGTGGGAAGTGCAAACAAGCACAGCATCCTCCACAACAGCATCATCCAAGCCAAATTAGATTCATTCAGAAAACAGTTCCCACAAGCTGTCATTGTTTATGCAGACTACTGGAATGCATACAGCACAGTTGTGAGAAATGCAAACAAGTATGGCTTTAAAGAGGTGTTCAAAAGTTGTTGTGGAGCTGGTGGCGGAAATTTGAACTTTGATGTGTTCAGTACTTGTGGTTCTCCTTCTGCAAGATCTTGTCCGGATCCATCTCAGTATATTAACTGGGATGGTGTTCATCTTACTGAAGCCATGTATAAAACTATGGCTAGCATGTTTCTAAATGGGACATATTGTAAACCTCCATTTAGTTACTTGCTTGCCAAAAAACAGTAGTTTTGAACCGCTCTCAAAATTGCTTTAAACTACAAATTTCAATTTCTTTTGTTTTTAAAATTTATGTCAAATGAAATGATACTGTCCTGTCAAATTAGGCTGGAGGAAGTATTGAAAAAGTGCTTTGTAGAGTCTGTTTGAAGGATTTTATACATAAAGTCAGGTCTCATTTATGAGCTCTACACAATGGGACCCTTTCATTTTCTCGAAGGACTTGATATGATTTGGAATAATATACCCAACGAATGAAAATTGTTTCGAAATTAAAATCGAACATGGTTTTTATGAATGATGCTTTGATCTTGAACTTTTTATCCCACTAAAAAGAATTTTTAAAAAATAACCAATGTTGCCTATGCGACATGAGTTATAAGTATAAATTGATTTTTCCTATAGTCTGGAGTGTATAAATTGATTTTTCCTATGAGTCTGGAGTTGGTACGTTTCAATAAGTTAGAAACAATGAACTTGCTTAATTAATTAACAAGTTCACTATGTGTAATTGGCATAGACGGACGCTACAAACTAAACTTGTGTTTTCCTAAGCCTCCAAAAGTAAGTAGTACTAATTATTTACATGAATAATCAAAATTGCCATCTAAACATCTTCTAACAAAATTTGAAGTGAAACTCTTGGCAATTCTTGGACGGTTTGGATCTTAGAACGAGTTAAACTTCCTTAATGGTAAAAGCATATACTAGCTATACATTTGAGGAATAAACAAACTTTAATTTCTCTAAGTTGCGTGTTTAAAAGATGTAATTTGAATAACACCTTTTCACATTGAATAACTTATAACTTTTCCGCTATAACACAATAGTTATAAGCACCTTTCACTCAATACATGTCCGCTTCCTCAGATTTTACTTACGAAAATTCTGAACTACTCTACTTCTTTCTGGAATATTTCCTACACTTGCAAAAGTTAAGTTAGACGTTAATCAAATTGTAGGTGATCAAGACAAACATATTAAATTGAAGGAAAGCCCTCCAACAATTTCTAGGGCAATTCAACATTACCGTAAAAGGTTAAAAATAGTCATTCACCATTGCCTTAATCACATTATTCAACAATTCCCATTCTAATTAAGGAATAAAAATCCAATTCAAAATCACATAATAAGACCAAACAAAGGTTCCCACCGGAAATTCAAGATACACGTTTGAAAGCAAAACCTCAATTGTGCCTTTAATTAGATATTGGTCAAATCATCCTTTACCATTGAAATTAGGTACAATTTTTTTTTTACCAGAAACAAAATAACACATCACAAACAAGGTTTCAACAAAAAGTCAAGAATGGCCTGAAGATTAGGTTTGTTGAAGGGTCGGGACACAAGAATGTTACTTGTAGAACTTATTTTTTCTATTTCCACTCATGAAATCATTTTTCCTCATTTATAGAATTTATTTTTCAGAAAATATTTTGACCAACAAAACAATTCCAAAATAGAAAATGTACGTGGGGAGTTAGGGAACTTAACTATCTTTTACTTGTATAAATGAGATGCTAATATATACCTCGAAATTAGTCAAGAATGGCAACAATATAATTCTAATTTTCTTGCTCCATCCATTCACTGCTTGTTCTGTCAAAAAATTCTGATTTTCTTCTTCCGTCCATCCTTATACTACATTTGTTCAAAAACCAATCATTATACAGAAGGAAGCGAATTCCAGTCAAATCTTAAACGGTTGTTGTACAATTATGGTGGCGATTCCATCTATACAAAAGCCAGTGAAGGAGAAGACCCTGATAAAGTTTATGGAGTATTCCTCTGTAAAAGAGATATTGCACCTAAAGACTGCCAAAACTGCATAGACATGGCAAGGGAGCGGATCAAACGCTAATGTCCACTAAACAAACACGCAAGTATATGGTATGATCAGTGTTTGGTCCTGATAGAATAGGTGCATCCACTATCAGTCAACGAATCAGGTCCCTTGACTCAGTAAGAACAGTAATAAAGAGTAGACAATGAACAAAAGACAACACAAGCAGTTTACGTGAAAACGGCCTCCTTGCTCAAGGGAGTAAAACCACGACCTGTCACACATGATTTTCAATAGTTTTCACTAATCTGTTCAAGCAAAAGTGAAACACATATACAACACCAAATGAGATTAAGCTATTAATCTCAAAGCTAAGTAATAACTCTATTACTTACTGAGCCTATGTAGATACCACACTGCCCACTAAGCTATCAACCCTAGATAACTTAGACTTCAACTAAGTAGATACAACACTGCCCACTAAATCAGTAGACTCTAACCGATTTAGACTTTTACAAATCGAACAAAGATCTGAATCCTTTATAGATTAGGAACAGATTTACAATGTAAGCACGGAAGATATAATCCTAAGACAACTAGACAGCTTACAGCTCTATCAAGTCCCATTTGTTCTTTGAGGATAATACTTCACTGAGATGGTCTTTGCTTGTGTTCTTGAGAATTTTCAAGATGTAAAAACTAAGGTTATGTCTATTGAACATAACCTTTATGAATAATAGACACAACTTTCGAGGCCATGCCATTGGCCGAGGTTTCTGCCACAATTGAAGACTGTGCACCAACCAATTGTACTTTTTACAGCCTGCCATTTATGTGTATATTGACGCAAGGATCAGGTCCCTTTACGATGTCTCATGGTTTGTCAAATCATCAAAACTGAAAATAACATTTTCCCCCTTTTTGATGATGACAAACCCCAACACAAATGCCTTCATTTTCATTCCCCATGTCAACCTGCCTGGCGACTTGTTCTGCCTTCCCCAACCTAAGTAACCAACATTTTCCCCCTTTTGGCATCATAAAAAAGAAATCCAGTAAACCAACATTACAAGTGGGTTTGCAAAGTAAGATCATAGCCGGGGGCAACATAAATATAGCAAAAAAATCAACAAGATTAAACAAGATTTAATCACAACAAAATAGGAACCAACTTCATTGCACAAAAGATAGCATTCAATACATTAAAATTAAACTGTTAAGAGAACCCCAGACACTGTCCACACAACAAGAAAGACACTGGAAGAAAAGGAATAAGACTATGTAGAGAGAGGCTGACGGGAAAAGGACTTGATGACTAGAGTGAGCCGATCATTGGTTTCATCACGATCCTTGACCAGTTTCTCTTGAAGTTCAGCAATCTGAGCCAGGAGAGTAGCATTCTTGACCCTTAGCTCGTTGGCTTTTGCAGTACCAGGTCCCTCAGTCTGTGATTTGAGCAGTTGAGCCTTCAATAAGGCTATCTCTGCATCCTTGTTACTCACAAGCACAGTTATCTCTTCCAATTCATGCTTCAACTGATCTTGTTCCATTACCAACTGAGACATCTTACTCAGTGGTCCTACCTTCCCTTCAATGTGCTCACACTCCACCAAAGTACTCAAGGAGAAGGACTGTTTAACAGTTCCAACAATGCATTTGCCTACATGAATGTTCAGATGTTGAAATACCTTAGTGAGAAAATACCCATAGCCCATCCCATGTTTGTCCTTGTGTTCTACGACTGTTTTATGCATATGTCCCAACATCAGGGCTGGGATATTGAAGGGTTCAAATTTGCAGAGTGCTTCAATTACAAACAAATCAGTCGCAAAGGCGACAATACGTTTTTCAGTTCGAGGAAGAAGTACCTTATTGACAAACTCGAACAACAATTGGTACTCTCCCTTCATGAGCTTCTTTTGGACACCTGAACGGTGCATGTCAAGAAGCTTGGAGTACTTATTCACAAACTGCTTGGAACAGAACTTTCCCACCACGGATCTGGTCCATTCTCTGGGTACCTTCAGGATATTTCCCAATAATTCTTCATCTAGATACAACCTTTTGTTACTTACCAAGGTGTTAAGACTCTCATTCTCAACAAAATTTACATTATAATAAAACTCTCGAACTTTCTCTTCATGTAGGACTGGAGATTTGATCATAAACAGGTGAGTCTATGATTGAATCTCCACAAGGTCCGACAATGAGTTCATGTCTGGCTTCATTTCAGGATCAAACACCCTCCATCCTAGAACCTTCTGCAGAAGCAAATTATCAACAATCTTCTGTTTGCTAACTTCTTTGTTATCCTTATTTCGTTTGGTACCAGGCCCCTGTTCAGATTTTTACTAAAGAACAGGGGATGTTTCCTTTTTTTGCTTTGTGGTTCCTTCTTCTTCTGTGATTCTTTCCCTTTTCCTTTTGTTGTGGTGTCAGCTTTCTTGACTGAAGATGTTTTGGATTTCGACTTGCCTTTTCTCTTTACTTGCTTTCCTTTTTCCTTTTATGTCACAGCCACGATGATGTCTTCTTCCTCAGGCTCATTTTCAGAAGATTCGTTAGAGACATACACCACTTCTCAGTAGGAAAATTGATTAGCACATCTCCAGACCTTTTCTTCCTTTTGTTCTCCATCGTAGTTGTTTCGCTTGACTTCATAGCATCACCTATAAGTTTTTGGGAGATTGCTCTAGTAAATGGCTTCCTTTTTTATGTCTCTTCAGTGACCTTTTCCTTCCCCTTCGTGGTGAAAGGGACCATCTTCTTTTGTATTTCCCACCTAAGAGGAACATTGTCCTCGTCAGTGTCACTTGAATCAGTAGACGGATGGACACCAACCTCAAGTGTTTGGTCGAAGATTGGTTCGGAATATCTCCCTCGAACAGGTGGTCAGATAACATAGTTGAAAGATGACCAGGTTGATAAGAGGGTGCAGGGTTATTGAGGTCTATAGGAGACTGGGGAGTAAGAGGACTGGCTTCAGTAATGTTGACCGGAGAAATGGTTGATATCTTTGTATGAGAAGATTTGATGGGTGATGTGTAGAATGCAATTGGATCTATTTCACTTGGGGAGTGAGACATGTGTTTGGAAGAGGAAGGTGATTGAGACATATTAGAGAGAAGAGGAGAAAGAATGTAGGAGAGAGAAAGATTAGGGTTTTTGCAGAGAGCCTTGAGACGAGAAAGTTTGAAAAGTGAAGAGAAGGAATGGAGGGAAAATGTATAAAAAGAAAATGAAACGATGTGTCAGGTCCTTGAGTAGACGCGTTGCTTGGACTTAAAGAGATGGGACAAACTGTCAGAACTGTCGATGACTGACACGTGGAGATCTCAATGGTTCTTATTTAACAGTTTAAGCAAAATGTAGAGAGTGATAACTTTAGTCAGGACCAGGTCCCTATCTGCAGGAGAAGTTTGATCCCTGAATAGCTCTGACCATTCCTTGCTCCTGTGATTTTCCATGAGTGTATAGGTACATAGTTGATCTTACTCAAACAAAACATTACAGATAATGAGGATACCAGCCCTTCTGATCATAGCCAAATGAAGATTGGATGCCTTCGAATAGGGACATGTCAGTTCATGTTCATCATTCCCAGCTTCAACTTATTACTCTCGAATTGATCTTTACTGAGGGCTTTTGTGAAAATATCTGCAATCTGCTCTTCAGATCTACATGCTAATGTTCCCTTTTTCAACATTGTCTCTCAAGAAGTGATGCCTGACATCAATGTGTTTGGTTCTCTTATGCTGAACTGGATTCTTTCCCATGTTGACTGTACTGGTATTGTCACACATGAGTGGAATGGTATGAATGATTACTCCAAAATCTTCAAGTTGCTGTTTGATCCATAATAGTTGGGCACATCATGATGCAACCGCTACATATTCAGCTTCAGCTGTAGAGAGAGCCACTGAATTTTGTTTTTTTGTTCCCCAGAAAATGAGTGAGGAACCCGGGAAGTGTGCCATTCCGAACGTGCTCTTTCTGTCTACCTGATATCCTGCAAAATCAGCATCAGCATACCCCACTAAATCAAATGAGTCTCTTGCTGGATAGAAGATGACCAGGTCCCCTGTCTTCTTTAGATACCTCAGAATCCACTTGGCTGCTTTCATATGCGATTCCCTGGGACATGCTTGAAACCTTATACACATGTCTACACTGAAGACAACGTCAGGTCTGCTTGCTGTTAGATATAGCAGTGATCCAATAATTCCCCTATACATGGTTTGATTCACCAAGGCATCAGACTCATTTGCTCCCATCTTTGAGTTTGTACCCATGAGAGTGTCAATAGGCTTGGAATCAACCATGTGAAACTTCTTTAGCAACTCTTTTATGTACTTCTCTTGGCAGATTGTGGTGCCACTTGAGGTTTGATTGATCTGCTGTCCTAAGAAGAAGTTCAACTCTCCCATCATGCTCATCTCGAATTCATTTCCCATCAAGGTGGCTAATTTTTCACAAAGACCCTCAGAGGTGGCTCCGAAAATAATATCATCCACAAACACCTGGATGATGAGCAATTCCTTGCCCCTTTTCTTCAGAAATAATGTGTTACCTATCTTTCCCCTTTTGAACCCATTTTTAGGAGAAATCTAGAAAACCCTCATACCAAGCTCTCGGAGCTTGTTTCAATCCATACAAGGCCTTGTCAAGTTTAAACACATGATTTGGGCAGTCAGCATCTTTAAAGCCGGATGGCTGTTTTACATACACTTTTTCCTTCAAGTCACCATTTAAGAAGACACTTTTTACATCCATTTGGAAGAGCTTAAATTCCATGAAGGCTTCAAAAGCAATAAGAATTCTGATAGCCTCCATTCTAGCAACATGAGCAAATGTTTCATCATAGTCGATGTCTTTCTCTTGATTATAGCCCTGAACAACCAGTCTTGACTTGTTCCTTGTGATGACTCCATTTTCATGAAGCTTGTTTCTGAACACGCACCTGGTCCCTATAATGATTCTATCAGTAGGTCTAGGTACCAGGTGCCATACTTTAATCCTCTCAAACTAGTGAAGTTCCTCTTGCATGGAATTGACCCAATCTGCATCTTTCAAGGCTTCCTTGACATTTTTAGGCTCAATGTTTGATATGAATGCTGAGAAGGCCACCAAATTTCTAGTCTTGGATCTGGTTTGCATCCCAAAGTTCAAGGGTGAAATGAGATTATCTAGAGGATGAGACGATTGATGCTTCCATCTTGATTTAGAGATCAAGGGTTGAGGTTGATCCGTCTGCTCTTCTTCATTTTCGGAATCATCATTCTCAGATTGAGGTGATTCTTCCTGATTTGCATTGTTAGATGGACCAGGTCCATCGTTGGACTTGTCAGCTTCATTAACCTTCTCTGATTGACCAAAACCACCGCCATCAGGGTTTTGATTTCCTTTAGCTCGTGGATCATTTACTTCATCTCTCTGAGTTGTAAACAATTCCTCAAGATCAATATCATCCCATAGCTCTAGGTTCTTCAATTCACCACCTTCATCAAAAATCACATGAACACTTTCCTCAATGCACAGTGTTCTTTTATTAAAGACTCTGTAGGCTTTTCTGGAAGATGAATACCCTACGAACACACCTTTATCACTTCTAGGGTCAAACTTTCCCAAATCATCCTTGCCATTATTTAGTATAAAACACTTACAACCAAAACCCCTCAAATAGTTCAGTTTGGGCTTCTCATTGTTGAGTAGCTCATATGGAGTTTTGTTTAGTATAGACCTGATCAAAACCCTATTGGTTACATAGCATGTAGTGTTAACTGCTTCAGCCCATAAGTTCTGAGGAAGATTTGACTCTATGAGCATGGTTCTGGCCATATCTACTAGAGTTCTGTTCTTCCTTTCAACAACACCATTTTGTTGAGGTATTATGGGTCCTGAAAAGTTATGATGAATACCATTGTTAGCACAGAAGATGTCAAGCTTCGCATTTTCAAACTCAGTTCTATGGTCGGACCTGATCCCTGCAGTCTTGCAGTTAAGCTTTATCTGAATCATTTTAATGAATATCATCAACACATCAACCATCTCATTTTTGGACTTCAGGAACATAGTCCAGGTGAACCTTGAGTAGTCATCCACAATCACCAGAATGTACTCCACCTCTACTTTGAATCTTCACAGGACCACACAGATCCATGTGAATCAACTCAAGAGCTCTTGACGAGCTCACTTGTTTCTTTAGCTTGAATGAGGATCTAGTCTATTTTCCTTTGACGCATGCATCACACACTTTGTTGTCACTAAACTTCAATTTTGGTAAGCTACGAACCATGTCCCTAGAGACAAGTTTGTTCAGCAGAGAAGAGCTCACATGACCTAGCCTCCTATGCCATAAGTTGGCATTTTAACTTTGAGCACTGAGGCATGTCATATCGTCTCCCTGAGCAGTACCTAGGTCTGCCACGTACATATTTTTCGGCCTTCTGGCTGTCAGGATCACCTTCTTAGTTGACAAGCTGGTAACAATGCATTTTTCTGATAAAAATTTGACTTCAATTCCCTTGTCACTTATTTGAGAAACATTAAGAAGATTGTATTTTAAACCACTCATGTAGTAGACGTTTTCAATAGAGTGTTCCAGTGATTTTCCAATTATGCCAACTCCAAGAATATACCCCTTCTTTCCATCACCAAAAGAGACACCTCCACCTTGAAGTGCCTTGAGTGAAAGGAAGTTTTCAGTCTTTTTAGTCATATGCTTCAAGCATCTGCTATCCATGAACCAACACTGACTGTTACTTCCTTCACTCCCCTGCAACAAAGATCACTTGTTAGACTTGGGAACCTATTTTAATCTGAGTTTCCAGTAAGGTGATAGGGGCATAATGAGATTGCTTCTTGCCCAATGAGGCAGGTTAGTCATCTTCATGTTGGAGGACTTAGGAATAGGAGCAGGTCCCTTATTTTGTGCAATTTTCTGTCTAGAGTAAACTAAAATTTTTTCTTGTGAGGCTTTTCAGGCAGGGCAGTCCCTTTTCAGGTGACCATTGCGACCACAGTGAAGATATAGTAGATTATCTGACACAGATACATATTTACTGTGGGGATTGTAGGGAGAACTTATGTTCAAGGTACCCAACCCCTTGCTGTTGTAGTTACTTTGACTAGTGATATTGGACAGTAGCTTGGTGGAGCTGGTCTATTTTAGAGAATTTTTCAGTTCTTCTCTAAGACGGACCAGGTCTCTTTCCATCTGATCATTCCTCTCCAAGGCTATAGCAAGTCTGGCTTCAGCAGTGTTCAGACTAGCTTCTATCTCTATCTGCAAACTACTAGCCTCTCCTTTTCTTTTGCCAGATTTCTCATTCATTATTGTTGTTTCCAATTGCACACGCAAGTGTACATGGTCGCGCAAGTAATACAGTGGCGCTTAAAAGAATCACATTATCGAACCCAAAGGACTTGTCAATTAACTATTTTTTACTAAATTATACTGGTCTAATTATTTATTTAAGAGTGCCAAAAGAAAAGAATGCATGAATAAAATAATAAAATCACTTACAGTGATTTGGAAAATCCAGGGCTGCAACATGTAATGAATCTCATGTATCATATTATCGGCTTAGAACTAATTTTAGTTGTCAAGTTATTGGTTTACATGGTTAATTGTATGAGTCGGGTTACACACCTCTAGTCGCCTACTCCAATTAGCTGTCTAACTACATCGTTGAGCGGGGATAAACAAACTAATTGGCGAGCATTTATATTTCATCCTGTTTCGTAACCAAGCGAGTTGTTCGTCCGGGCGTCACTCCTGAACACAAATCACCTCAACTTAATGGGTCGATCAAGTTCTCTATATTCTCTGGTCTATCTAATCCCTCCTCTCTCGATTTTAAGATCAATATATTTATCTTATGGTGCGCAAGCATAAATACTAAAAGAAGAATATAGAAGCAACTTATAATGACAACCAACAATTAATTCATAAACCTTAAATATTCAACATTCGATTCGTAGCTACAGCCCCAGAACTAGGGCATTTAGCCACTAATCTCTAAGAAAAGAAAGAAGAAGAAAAGAACCCTAAAAAGTATTGACAACTTTATACTTTGATGCCCTATGATTGATCTCCCCCTAAAATAATTATTTCTATGAATTATTTATAGATGCAGAAAACCCTAAATAAAATAATTGAGTCCAAAATAAATTGGGAAATCAAAACCAAGCGAAAGTGGAATTCCTTTTCGTACGCGTGAAGCTGTCCAAACGTTTCAACAGTTTATTCAATTGCTGCCACTGGCAACAGATTCTTTCAATTTCGCTGCTGCACTTTTCCTTATGCATTATTTTATTGAATTTATTTCATTAAGCTGCGTGCTTGATTTTCTTCTGTAATCTTCTATTTTTAATTTGTTTTAGCTTTAAACTTCTTTAACTTTACACCAATTTACTCCTACAAATAAAATGCATTATTTAGCACAATCCATAAAATTCATGCTCAAAAAGGGCAAATACAAATAATAAATGTGAGGCAAATAATGATTAAAAATATATATTTTTGACCTCACATCAACACCCCACACTTAAACTTTTGCTCGTCCACGAGCAAATATTAAAGCTCATCTCAAAAAAGCATACTAGCAATGCCATCACTTTGGCTGACACAAACAATTAGGCAATATACAAATTTTAAAATGTCAAGTACACTTCTCAATCAATATGCAAGAGATCCAAATAAACAGCAAACCTCTAACCTTCTAACCTCAAGGAAGGACTTTGAACTCATCAAATTTAAGCTTGCTCACCTACTATCATCAAAGAGAGTTAATAAAATCATCTATCTATCATGAAACAAGTGCCCTCGCATAAAGAAATTGTCCACACACTCAATTCAAAAGATTGAATATAAATTAAGGACTTAGCATCAAAGAACAACTCACACTTAGAAATAAAATTCACATGTATGCACAAAGAACCATAGGCTTGCCCATTATGTACATCTCCACTAATTAAGCATGCTCGAATAGGATAAAATAGGACTTTAACAGGTTGTAATGTAGGCTAGGGGACAGGTAGGAAAACTATATAATAGTGACTTACACTTAAGCACTTTGCACTTTAAGACTTTTGCACACATTATTTTCTTCTCTTTATTTTCAACCATCTCTTCAACAATTATTTCACAAGTAATTCTCATCATTTCAAGAATGCTTCAATCTTTTTTTTTTTTTTAAGTTTTCCTTCATAATAGCCACCCTCAACTTACATATTTTACATGCGTTAAGGTGCACGATGTCCTTGGAAGGACCAGAGCCATCATCAAGGTAACTTTTTTTGTTCATGTCACATTTTTTTCTTCCTATTTATTTTTTTCATGTCACATGAGCTTTTTAAACACTTTGTAGCTATCATTGATTACCTTTTCACTCAACCATCCATTTTCTTTAGAATTAACAATTAGAATAAGTCTATGTTATGCTGCTCGAGGAAGCAGGGTGCAAAAACTAGGGATTCAACAAAAGAGTTAAGGGAAAAATATGGCTACCATCAAAAGGCTACATGCACAAAAGGGCTAACTAGTGATACATAATATCTGAAAATATCAAAATTTACTAGACAAATCAAAGAAAGCTTATTATCATCTCCTAAACAAAGCAACACTTTTTATTTCGCTTCAATAACATGCAGGGCAAGTTCTAGACTAAGATGCAAAACATGGAGTATACAAAATCTCACCACACATGGCAAAAGTATCAATCAAGATGGATCAATTCTACTTCTAAGAGAGACGGGATCATGACAAACTACAAAATAAAATAAGCTATATACGAAGTCACAACCATGAGCTTAGGTGTCAAAGAGTCTACAATTTCCTTATCAATCAAGCATTCACAAGAAAGTACTACTCAAAACTTAGGCCTAAATAGCAAGTATCACACCACTCAAAAGAGTCTTTTCTTTTCTCTAAAACAAAAAATAAAATTAAAAGAAAATTTATTTCTAACAAAATAAAAGACACTTGGTTCAAAGGGACTATCCTCAAGGAAAGACCGAAAACAAAAACCAAGGAACCCATCCTAAAATAATAAAAGACTCAATAAAACATTAAAACTAGGAATTTATTCCTCCACCCCACACTTAAAAAGATGCTATGTCCCCAAAGCATCAAATAAAATTTAAAACAAGGGTTAGGAAAACTCCCTCAGGCCTTAAGGCCTAGCTCGTAGCATGTTCTCTTAATTTTCATCAAGGGTCGTCACCCCACACTTAAGCTCTAACGTGCTCCTTAGCTCTAAATTTTTGGGTACTCAGACTTCCCCTAATCTGCAAAAATAAGACCAAAAGAAAAAAAAATGAACACTAGTAAAATATAAATAAAATAAGAAGTTACACTACTAATTGGGTTGCCTCCCAATAAGCACCTAATTTAACGTCGCGGCACGACACAAGTAAGTTCACCACTTTTCTTTCCACTTTGAATTTATGAATTGTACCCCTAATTTTACATCAACTTTTCTTTTCCTCTCAAGGGGTGGTGGTATAAAGATAAAGGAACCAAGTAATATATGTCGCATCTTGCACTTCTTGGCCCTTAAGTGAGAAATGTCGTTTCGTGGACTAAAAAACTTTAGGATGTAAGGGCCTTGTACCTTATCTATACACTCATCCATTAATTCAGATTTTATAGAAAAGTCTTTTTTATGAGTTCAAGTTGCCTCAACTCCAAAGTAGCATTTTTTACAACATTCTCACTTTTGTACTCTTTCTCAACATCGATATTAAGGAGTAAGGTGTAGTTGAATGGTTGGAATTCCTCTTTTTGCTCCACTAGTTGGTCATCATCCACGGTAATTGGTAATTGGGCTTTAGACGCCTCAATCTTTTTGTTCAAGTCAACCTCTAAGTCATGAATATCTGAGCCAAATTGATCTATTTCTTGTGTGAGCTCAACTCTTCCTTCAATCAATTGGGTTGTCATGTATATTAGACCATCACGGTTAGACTCTTAAAGCTTTAGAAATTGAGTTTGTCCTTGTATCCAATATTGGCTCAATATCTTCGTTTCTCCATAACTTTCTCCTTGTTAGGCTTCAATATCTTTTAATTCAACTTGGACAGTAATTTCTGATTGAATAGCGTCAAGCTTATCCAGTAATTTTATGAATTTTTTGTGCTCTTCCGCGCATTCAAACATTTGTTATGTCCTTTTTGAATTAACTTTGTCCAGCATGTCCGTACATTCCATAAGTGAATTCACATTGTGCGCCTCTTGTTTTGCATTCTCCACTTCATCGCTCCTGCCAACATCACAAATAATAGAAGAATCATAATAGAGGTTCGGGGGAAGGGAATAAGATTTAGGGCAACCATTTCAATGAATATATTAACGATCACATATATGACATATAGGACACTCGATATCGAAGTGGTGTCCATTACAATAATTACAATAATACTCATCCCCTAAACACGATTTATCCCAATCATTCATCTCAAGAAGAGTACCAAATTATTCAAAGAAATAAAAAAAAAACTAATTAAAAAAAGAAAATAATAAATAAAAAATAATAAATAAAAATAAAAAGTATAACCTAGAAGAATAGTTAATTTCTAAGTCCCCAGCAGTGGCGCCAAAAACTTGTTGCTCCCAATTGCACACGCAAGTGTACGTGGTCGCGCAAGTAATATAGTGGCTCTTAAAAGAACCAGATTATCGAACCCAAAGGACTTGTCAATTAACTATTTTTTACTAAATTATACTGGTCTAATTATTTATTTAAGAGTGCCAAAAGAAAAGAATGCATGAATAAAATAATAAAATTACTTATAGTGATTTGGAAAATCCAGGGTTGCAGCATGTAATGAATCTCATGTATCATATTATCGACTTAGAACTAATTTTAATTGTCAAGTTACTGGTTTACAGGGTTAATTGTATGAGTTGGGTTACACACCTCTAGTCGCCTACTCCAATTAGTTGTCTAACTACATCGATAAGTGGGGATAAACAAACTAACTGGCGAACATTTATATTTCATTGTGTTTCGTAACCTAGCGAGTTGTTAGTCCGGACGTCACTCCTGAACACAAATCACCTCAACTTAATGGGTCAATCAAGCTCTCTATATTCTCTGGTATATCTAATCCCTCCTCCTCGATTTTAAGATTAAACAATAGATTTATCTTATGATGCGCAAACATAAAATACTAAAATAAGAATATAGAAGCAACTTATAATGACAACCAAGAATTAATTCCTAAACCTTAAATATTCAACATTCGTTTCGTAGCTACAGCCCCAGAACTATGGCGTTTAGCCACTAATCTCTAAGAAAAGAAAGAAGAAGAAAAGAATCCTAAAAAATATTGACAACTTTATACTTTGATGCCCTATGATTGATCTTCCTCTAAATAATTTACTCCAACAAATAAAATGCACTATTTAGCACAATCCATAAAATTCATGCTAAAAAAGGGCAAATATAAATAATAAATGTGAGACAAATAATGATTAAAAATATATATTTTTGGCCTCACATCAATTATGCTCAATTGTTTCGTGAGTTCTAGATTTTCAGTCTCTAGAACCGTCAATTATTCCTCGATAACAGACATGTGAACAATCAATGCTATCTTTTCTTCACTAAACTTATCTAAATTGTTGTTCATAGAGTCCTTTTCCGGTTTTAACTCTATAACAGAGTCAATCAGAACCTCAGATAGATTTTCAACCTTCTAACAGAATAAGCATTTAAGTTTTGTATAAGGTCAAGGAGAGTTACCTTTTCTTTACCTTCTTCGTTGTCCGATTTTGCCATGAGTGCGAACATGCCATCAAACACATTCTCATCGTCTTTTACAGCCAACATGGATGCATCATTCGGATATTTTGATTCTCCTAACTCACTTGAGGAATCCCCATGACAGCAAAAGCTTTCTTCACAACATAGTCAGCTACAACTTTTCTTGCTTTCTTCTCGGTACCATGTCCCTTCTTCTATCTTTTTCACCTCCAAGTCTTTGATACACTTTGGTTTCATCCTTGAGCATCGGACAGTCCCTCATGAAGTGTCCAGCCTTTACACACTTGTGACATAAGTCACTTGCATTTGCAGCCCGGAGAAGGCTCCCTTCCTTTCGAAAACCTCCATGCTTTCTCATGATTTTTTGGAATCTCTTGGTGAGATAAGCCATATCCTCCTCTTCACTGGAGATTTCACCTGATAAGATCTTGAGAGCTAAAGACTTATCTTTTTTTACCTCCTTCTTTAAAGTGTCTTGGTTTCTATTCATTTCATCAGTCTGAAGATTTGCCAATCAAAGCATCCATCTCTAACACCTTCAGGTCCTTTGCTTCAGTAATGTCATCCACTTTGTTTGCCCAAGACTTGGGAAGGATTCAAAAAATCTTCCTAACCTACTTACTGGGATTGATAGGTTCTCCCAAACATCGTAGCTCATTGGTTATGGAGGAGAATCTTGTATACATGTCATGAATAATGTCTCCCTTCTTCATTGTGAAGTTCTCATATTGGGTGGTCAGCATGTCCACATTTGATTCTTTCACCTGCTCAGTGCCCTCATGAGCTGTCTTGAGACAATCCCAGATTTATTTTGTCGACTCACAAGCTGAAATACGATTGTACTCTTCAGCACCTATACCACACATCAGCAACTTCTTAGCTTTATAACTTTTCTCAATCTTCTTTCGATCCGTCTCGTTGTACTGTGGACGAGTTTTAGGAATGACCTTTGTGATTTCACCATCATTCACTTCCGTTGTTGGGATGAAGGGTCCATCTAGCACAATGTCCCACAACTCGCTGTCTTCAGCCATTAAGAAGTCGTGCATACTTGTTTTCCACTAGCTATAAAACTGGCCATTGAAATAAGGTGTCTTGTTGATGATTGTCCTTCTTCTAGATTTAGTAGATAAGCCATCTTTCTTCATGAATCTCTCTCTTGGTGTTAACCAGCTAGAGAGCACCTGCTCTGATACCAATTGATATAATAGGTGCATCCACTATCAGTAAACGGACCAAGTCACTTGACTCAGCAAGAACAGTAATAAAGAGTATACAATGAACAGAAGACAACAAAAGCAGTTTACGTGAAAACCTCCTTGCTCAAGGGAGTAAAACCACGACCTGTCACACAGGATTTTCAACTGTTTTCACTAATCTCTTCAAGTAAAAGTGAAACACAGATACAATACCAAATGAGATTAAGTTATTAATCTCAAAGCTAAGTAATAACTCTATTACTTACTGAGCCTAAGTAGATACCACACTGCCCACTAAGCTATCAACCATAGATAACTTAGACTTCAACTAAGCAGATGCAACACTGCCTACTAAATCAACTAGCTCTTAGAAGACTTAGAATTTGACTAAGCAGATATAACACTGCCCACTAAATCAGTTGACTCTAACCGATTTAGACTTTTACAAATCGAACAAAGATATGAATTCTTTATAGATTAGGAACAGATTCACAATATAAGCACAAAAGATATAATCCTAAGACAACTAGACAGCTTACAGCTCTATCAGGTCCATGTTGCTCTTTGAGGATAATACTTCACCGAGATGTTCTTTGCTTGGGTTTTTGAGAATTTTCAAGATGATATTGAACATAACCTTTATGAATAATAGACACAACCTTCGATGTCATGCCATTGGCCGAGGTTTCTGCCACAGTTGGAGACTGTGCACCAACCAATTGTACTTTTTACAGCCTGACATTTGTGTGTATATTGACGCAAGGATCAGGTCCCTTTACGAGGTCTCATGGTTTGTCAAATCATCAAAACTGCAAATAATAGGTCCGCTATTCTAATGTATTTTTCGCATCCATGTTAGACCGCTCAGTTTCTTGGATCCTGTATAACACACAAAACGTTTTACTGCCAGAACAATTCATGGGAAATTTGAGTGCAGTGTTTGATAATCTTATCACTCAAGCTACTACAATCAATCCAGTGTGAGATTTTGTAAAAAAACAAAGGTATGATATCTGCAATATACATCAAAGTATATATAGTCTGATGGTATTAAGGAGGAAGAGATAGGTTTTCAGTAAAAACTAGCTAAATTGATGCTTGATACCATCAAGACATACATATACTCTGATGGTATCAAAGAGGAAGAAATAATGTTTCAATGAAAACAATATTCAGTTACTCTTTAATGCCATTAGAGTGTGTGTATATATATATATATATATATATATATATATATGCTATGATGACATCAATTTTTAATTAAAACATATGAGACACCCGTGCATCCTCCACCAGATACCAGTATGTGCAGCATTCCCGATGATGTGTCTTCATTATAGTCCTATATGATACCGATAGGGTATCAATATACCGAGGGAGTATCACAAAGGATTAAGCTCAGTCTTATATGATATTGATATGGTATCAATATACCGACAGAGTATCACAAAGGATTAATCCATAGTAGTGATGTTGATGTCATGGTGACATCATGCACAAAATAAGAAAAGAGAAAGAAGGGTAAGTGGATAAATAGTTTGGGTATGGGTCTATTAAGAACAAATAATTTGGATTGAATTCAATTTAGATAAATAGTTTCACAATTGGATCCATTTTGTGTAGTTTTCCCTTAACAAAGAGGTACCGAGTAAATTTTAGGTTTAACAAACATAAAAATCATATTTATATGTTATAGCTATAATTTGCATAATTGCGCTCCATATCAAATTTTATGTTTGCTATGACTATTAATCTGTATATTTCAATATACATATACATAAAATTTGTATTTACATATTTTGGTATACTTATACATAAAAATCTATATATGTATGTGTAACTGTATTTTTGTATATATATTTTTTTGTTGTGATTTTCAGTCTTCTATGTATATGTGTATTATATGTATTTATATATAAATCTGTATATGTATATGTAATTGTATTTTTGTATACAGATAGGTTTGTATACAAATCTCTCTCGCTTTATACAAACACAAATTCTACATTGTATTTTGTATAATTTGTGTTTGTACAAAGCGAGAAAGAGAGAAAGACAAAAGAAAACTGGGCAAGGGAAGATTTGTATTGCATAATTGTAAGTGTATAAGACGAAGAGATATGTATTTGTGTGTATATACAGTTTTCTTTCACTTTATATAAACACAAACACAAACACAATTTATACATTTGTGTTTGTATAAAGTGAGAGGCGAAGGAGAGTGACGAGCGAGATTTTTGGGGAGAGAGGCGAGTGGCAAATTATTTGCTACGGATTAAAATTAAATGAAACTATGGTTATAACATTTAATTTGAATTAATAGTTTGATATTTTATATAATTTTCCCAAAAAATATTTCATATAAAAGCATATATTTGAGGAAGAAATAAAGTACAATTTCTACAAGTTATTGATTTACATTTAAAGTACTTAAAATTACTTCTTCCCTAGTGCTGTCACTTTCAGTCTAGACTCGTTAGACCGATTCTTCCTTGTACTTAATTGTCAAATGACTATTGGTAGGAAGGAGGGAAGGAAAATGTTTCGGGAAAATTATTTTCATGAAAAATCAAACTTGTAGTTTCGAGCAGATTCATCTTCTTCTCCTATCATTTTGATTAATTTAGACATAATTCAACAGCAAGTTGTTTTAATCAAGAATGGCGTCGGTTCTAGTTTTGTGTTTGTGCAGTACCCAAACATTAATACTCATTTTGTTGCTCCATTCACTGCTTGTGGGTGTCAAAGCACAGTTGCAGGTGAATCCCTCAAACAACGATTGTTCAATGTCCAAGAATTATACAGAAAGAAGCAAATTCCAATCAAATCTTAACCGATTGCTGTACAGATCACTATACTATAATGGAAGCAATTCCATCTATACAAAAGCAAGTGAAGGAGAAGACCCTGATAAAGTTTATGGACTATTCTTCTGTAGAGGAGACGTTGTACCTAAAGGATGCCAAACTTGCATAGACGTAGCAACTGAGTGGATCGTGAATGAATGTCCCCTTAGTATACAGGCAATTATATTGTATGAAGAGTGTTTCGTCTGCTATTCTGATGTATATGTCACGTCCATGTTAGACAGCTCGGATTCTTGGATAATGTATAACGCACAAAATATTTCGCAGCCAGAACAATTTATTGGGGATTTGAAAGCAATGTTTGATAATCTTACCACTCAAGCTACTACCATCAATCTCAATCTGAAATATGCTGAAAATTCTGATGAAATAAACAATTTTCAAAGATTGTATGGCATGGTGCAGTGTCTACCTGATTTGTCAGCTGTAGATTGTGTCACTTGCCTGAAAACTGCTTTGTCTCAAATGAGTATAACACTCTTTGACATCAAAATACCAACAGGAGGCAGAGTTCTTCAAGCAAGCTGCAATTTAAGGTACGAGCTATATCATTCCTCACCAGTTTACCGCCATCGAACAGCCAGGGGAACAAAGACCAAGGTATGCTATCTTCTATAAGTTAATTACATGCTTTAATTTTACTGTGAAGCCAAATTTCCCAGAATTTATATATGGAGGTACTGTTTCTCACATTGAACTAATCACTTCAAATGTATATAAAAAGCTTTTTAATCATAATCATATACTACATGGTCCATATTGAATGTTTGTCGTTTAAGTTTTTGGCGCACATCCTCAAAGAAAATCATCTACTAATAGAGTTATAGCTGAATGATTATGTTATGAATCTTTAGGGAAGGATCGATTCACATGGCGATATATAAATTCTGCTCGTTAAAGGGAGGCTGAAAAGATCGATTCACATGGCGATATATAAATTATGCTCATTAAAGGGAGGCTGAAACCTTAGAATTCATTAAAAGAGAGAACTCATATCTCTTCAGCTCTTCAAAGGGAGACTAAAACCTTAGAATACTGATTTATTCATCAAAAACCCCTTTAAATAGGGGTCATATTACATCAATAGGGAGTCTAATTCTTATAAAAGTAGGAGACCTAAATCCTATTCCAAACTAATAACTATAGCTTAACCTAATCCTTATGAAACTATAAAACATAAATCTTATTCTAGAATAATAAATAAAGCTACTAAAATATAATATAATATAATTAAATACTTAATTTAATGGCTTCCAACGCATCCATAGCATTACTCCCCTCATGTTGAAAGAGCTTTTCCTCAAGCTCAAGTTTCGGGGCAATCATCCAGAAAATCTGGATCAGTATCAACTTATCCAATACCAACCCTAGCTTGAAGTTGACATTGATAAATTCCGACTCTATCAGTTTGTTAAAGCATGACTAATTCGTCCATCAGGTTGCTACTTTCAGGAGGTCCAAATCGCTGAAATTCTTCCCAACTCATTGAGCGTTTCGCTCGTTTAAGTTGATAATACCATAATGGTGCTAGTCCGAACATGTGAAATCCAGCCACACCAATCTTTTTTGCTTTCGTTGTATGTTGATTTTTTTCAAAAAATTGTTCACAACAATGTGCCCGAATTAATGGGTTATTGGTGCCGTTATAAGTAGGTGGTGTATTGCCTTTTGTAGTAGAAATTGTTGATCCGCTAGTTGCATGGGCACTATTTGACTCAGTTTTGTGGGTAATTGGTTTTGTGGAGTCAATTCCCACTCTAGACAATTGTTCTTAGATAACTTGGACAATTCTTTTGCTGAGACGTTGTTCCATTGCTGCAATTTTAGAGTCCATTAGGGTTTCTGTAATGGTACGTTCTTCTTGAAATCGAGAACTGATCTCATCGCCCATTGTGTTAGGCCCTGATACCAAATTGTTATGAATCTTTAGGGAATGATCGATTCACAGGGCGATATATAAATTCTGCTCGTTAAAGGGAGGCCATATCTTCATCTCTTCAAAGGGAGACTAAAATCTTAGAGTTCAATGGAAGAGAAAAGTTTAATCTCTTGCTTTTTGCTGAAATATGACTTACTGATTTATTCATCAAAAGCTCCTTTAAATAGGAGTCATATTACATCAATAGGGAGTCTAATTCTGATGAAAGTAGGAGACTAAATCCTATTCCAAACTAATAACTATAGCTTAACCTAGTCCTTAGAAAACTATAAAACATAAATCCTATTCTAGAATAATAAATAAAGCTACTAAAATATAATTAAATACTTAATTTAATGGCTTCCAACGCATCCATAACAGATTAGTGTGCATGTATCAAATACAATTTCTCCAACTTGTAGGTAAGATAGTCACGCATACTTAAACACATCACGAAGTAACAGTTGAATTCAACTTTTAATTGATCAACTATTTTTTTTCAGGCAAAAATACGTCAAAGACAAAGCTTATGAGTATCATTATAGGTGTTACACTAGCAATTTTAGCTGTTGTATTGGCAGGAACTTGCTTTTACCTTGTAAAAAGAAGAAGACGAATAGAGAAAGGTAATTTTTCTTTTGGCATTTTGGATTGAAAAGAAAATAATTATAGTTTCAGCTAACCAATCAATAGTTGAATCTTTACAGAGAGGAATGAAAACAGTCAAGAACTTCAATTGCTTGACATAATAGGAGAAACACTTGATGAGAATAATGATTTTGGCTCAGAAAAGAAGGGGAGATCCAGGGAGTTTCCACTTGTAAAACTAGACCTCATTCGAGCGGCTACACAAAATTTTTCTGAAGAAAACAAGCTTGGAGAAGGTGGATTTGGTCCTGTGTACAAGGTAACAATTCCTATCATTTATCATGACCTAGGAAGTCCTTAAGTCTTAGTTTAGTGAATCTAGTTGCTAGAGGGGGTCAATTTTTCCGTGAAATTTTGGGTTATTTAATGTTGTGTATAACATTCCAGGGTACACTACCATATGGCATAACAATTGCAATCAAAAGGCTGTCCAGAACGTCCGGTCAGGGACTGAAAGAGTTCAAGAATGAAGTTGTCTTAATTGCCAGATTACAACACAGAAATCTCGTGAGGCTCTTGGGTTGCTGTTTAGAGGGAATCGAAGCACTGCTTATCTATGAGTTCATGCCCAACAAAAGCCTGGACTTCTTCCTTTTTGGTTTGGCCTTGACTAATGTGGCATATTAGTATACCACAAAGAAGCAATTAATTTACTAACTTCATACTTTCTTTTTCTAGAATCAAGAGAAAACGAGATTCTGGATTGGAGACAACGTGTCCACATTATTAAAGGAATAGCAAAGGGCATTCTGTATCTACATGAGGATTCTCGACTAAGAATCATTCATAGGGACCTAATAGCTAGCAATGTTTTACTGGACAAAGATATGAATCCCAAGATATCTGACTTTGGAATGGCAAAGATGTTTAACGGAAATCAACGAGAAGCCAATACAAATA
The DNA here is from genome assembly GCA_035578085.1 of Solanum pinnatisectum. Lineage (NCBI taxonomy): Eukaryota > Viridiplantae > Streptophyta > Magnoliopsida > Solanales > Solanaceae > Solanum > Solanum pinnatisectum. Next base: position 45,243,581 of record CM069078.1, on the reverse strand, counting down.
GAGTTGTTGGAACCTAGTAAGTTGATGCAAAAATGCAAAAATCTGTTGGTACTATTTAAAACAACATTGTACTTTAAGATTGATGCTAAGAACCATTTTTTACTTCTGCCATTTTTACAGTGGATATATGGCTCCTGAGTATGCTATGGAGGGACTTTTTTCTACTAAATCAGATGTTTTCAGCTTTGGCATTCTGTTGCTTGAGATAGTAAGTGGAAGGAAGAACAATAGCTATGTTTCCGAATACGGTCAGAGTCTCCTTAATTTTGTAAGCGTATTTCTTCTCCATTTTTGTATTTGGTTATGTCAACTTCAACTTGCATACACCATCCTAAAACTATCTTGAAAATTCAGGCGTGGAAGTTGTGGCATGAAGAGCATGGATTAGAGCTAATGGACCCTTGCTTATCGCAGTCTTGTGTGACAACTGAGATAACACAATGCATCCATATCGGACTACTCTGCGTTCAACAAGATCCAGCAGATAGACCTACCATGTCCTCTGTGGTTTTTATGCTGGAAAACGACACCAAAACACTTCCACAGCCATCAAAACCTGCATTTTCTATTGGGAGACTTGCCTTGAGATCAGCTGAGCCTCGATCTAATGATCAGTTGTGTTCCGTTAACGAGGTCACTTTATCAATTCTATCACCCCGATGACCATTAATATAGGGTCGTCAATGATCCGGCTCCTCTCCATTTTCCCCAAGTTTCTACTTCGATTGGTGACACATGCCATATGTTGAATCAATGGCTATGATTTAATTGACCAAAGTAAATCCCTAACCATGGTTTAGATAATAAATATATCATATCAATTTAGTCTAAAAAATTGATATAATCCCACAATCTTAGTAATATATTATCTTGCTCATAAATATAGTTTTAAAAAAACAATCTTCCTACACAAGGTCTATAGCCTTATTCTGCTACTTTGTGCTCATGGTTCATTTGAGTTCTTATTATGCCTACTTTATTTTCCATACGACCATACCCATGTTAGTGAATAATTAAGGGTTAAATCAATAACTGTACTGTTAACGATCAATAATCCATAACCAATTAATCGTATTTTAACAATTTTATTGCAGTTTAGCATGTTTATACCCTCAAAACCGAATCGACGGATAAAGAACACTACTTGAAAGCCTTAACTAAATGGAATACATAGTATCATTTGGGAATTTTCACAAACACATAGTGTACAATTTTTCTACCACAATGTCAAACAAAACTCTATATAATCGAAATAGATGAAAAAGAACTTGGTGATGATAGTTAGTTCAAATCCAGCAACAAAAAAACTCCGTGTCTGGTTGTCTTTGTTTTTTTACTTCTTCTTGTGTTCTTTTTGTTGATTTTCAGAAAATCAATGTTCATGGTAAAAATATGGAGGGGTTCATTGCAATTTTTGGGACAAATCTCCTACTTGTTATGATTTTCCCTAGAGCTGTCAATATGGGTCGACCTATCCCATCTGGGTTAACTTATACAGACTTTGAAATTTGATGGGCCAAGCCGGGTTAGCCCATTTTTTGTGTGGGTCAGAAAATGGTCGACAGCCCACAAGTATGTGGGCTACGGGCTTTATTGGGATAGTTCTCTTTTCTTAAAAATATATTTTTTAATAATTTTTAAAATTATAATTTAAAAATATTATCATAAATATCGACAAGACAATATTACATGGTGTCAGTGTTACTACTTGTTAATCAAATATACAAATAAAATTATCTTTATAATATTTATTAAGTTTGATTTCAAAAGTAAAAACATAAATAGCTAAACTGAAATATTAACATAATTGTTTTTCAATGATCATAATAAAACACAAAAACTATGACAATATTCCATAGGCTATGACCTATGTAGTGATTCCCTAAAAATTTTAGGAAATTTTTATTTTATGTAGTACATATTTTATAAACATAATTTGTATTTAAATTGTAATATATCAAACTTAAAACAGATTTGGAGTTTAGACTCTTGTTATTTTTAATACTCTATTTTATTTTTATTTTTTAATTAATTTTTATTTGGCCCACGGGCTGACCCTATCCATATTTCTCAAGCCCGACAAATCGGCAGACTTATTCAGACCAGTCTAAAAAGCCCTTTTCTTAAATGGGCTCAAAAAATCGTAGCCCAGCCCTATCAAATCACGGGTTAGGCCAGGCCGGCACAACGAGCCTAGTCCATATTGACGGCTCTAATTTTCCCTCTAAGTTTTCTTATTATTATTTTCTTCTTTTTAATTAGAAACGAGAGAAGTATTGAAAACACCCTAAACTATATGTGAATTATTAGTTTCATCTCCAAACTTTGACTGCTTTAAAAACATCCATCTACTTGATTAACTGAAGTTAAATACACTCCAATCTTACAACATTAGTGAAATACACCCTTAAATTCTTGCCAAGTTTAGAAGTGTTTTCAACACTTCTTTCGGCTTTTTATTAAGAGTTACATGTCATACAAGAGTTTGAAACCACTTGTTATGTCTTGTGGAAAATCGAGGTATGTCTAAGTTTAGTTAGTCAAGTAGAGGGGTGTTTTTAAGACTGTCAATAGTTCGGGGATGAAACTAATAATTTGCGTTAAGTTTAGAGATGTTTTCAACCCTTCGCTCATTAGAAAATTCTTGAATTTTATGAAGTCATTTACAGATAATTCTGCGGACACCACAGGATGTTTCGTTAGACTGCAGAATATTTAATAATAAGAGATTTAAGAACATATTTGTATTGACTTAAAAATTGGTCAAACCAATTTTTTATATCATTTTGAGCTTTTGAAAGTGTTGACAACGTTAAAAATAACTTAAAATGAGTTAAAAATAACTTTTTTAAAAATAAAAATTAAAAGTAAATCTCTCTAAAATGAGTTAAAAATAACTTTTAAGAAAATAAAAATCAAAAGTAAATTTCTCCTTCTCTAAAAATAGTACTCCCTCCGTCCCATTTTATGTGGCATCATTTTCTTTTTGGTCAGTCCCAAAAAGAATGTCACATTTCCTTATATGGTAAGTATTTAAAGTTACAATTCCTCTTTTACCGTTGTTGGTCCACTTAATCTTAAAGATAGTACTCTAATACATTTATGAGGAGAGAGAAAAATGAGTCTATTTTTTTGAAAGATAATTTAGTAAACATTTCAAAGTCTTTATTTATTTTTTAAACTCCATGCCCAATCAAATATTACCACATAAAATGAGACGAAGGGAGTAAAAAAGCTATTGATAAAAAAAGCAGATACAGAGAAAAGGTGAATCATCATTAGGATATGAACAGGGCAACAAAGAGGTAACCCGTACCCACGTAAAAAAAAAATTAAAAAGATTATTCTATTTCTTAATTGCAACCGTACCCACATTAAAGGTAAAAAATATTTTATATAAAAGCATATATTTTGAGGAAGAAATAAAGTACCAATTCTACAAGTTATTGACTTACATCGTACTTACAATTACTTCTTCCTGCGTAACGTAATCAAAAATAAAGTAAATTTTAATTGGCGCTAAAATATAAACAAACTTCGAATACATATTTATTCAAAAATTTATTTTTCTTACACTATTTAGATGAAAATTATTAGTATTTAATATTATTTTTTCAATTATTAATTTTAGGTAAGATTTTATCAACTCAACATTGAAAAACATCATTTCAGTGAGGCAATTATTATATGAATTGTTAACATAATTTTAAAAGTAATAAGTTGACAAATATTAAATAAAGATAAGAGTTAGAACCATAAAATCTGATTCATGTTAATGTCTCAGTATACACCATTTCAATATGTTTGTTGTAATGTTTGAAACTAAAATTTAAAAAGAAATAAAAAAGAATTTGCAATTCACTTTATTCAACACTTTTTACTATTAATTCTTATTTTTAACAAAGTATAAAAGATGTTAAAGTGGGTAAAATAACATATTTTTTAATCATAATTAATCATTTTTTTATAAAAATTTAACATATAATTTATTCTTGATAATAATTTGGGACCTCCAAAATTTGGGGCCTAACGCATAAGCCTTATTTTACAAAGGCAAGAGCCGGCCCTGCTTCTTCCCCAATGCTGTTACTTTCAGTCTAGACTTGTTAGACCAATTATTCCTTGTAATTAATTTGTCATTGTCAAAGTCAAATGACTATTGGTAGGAAGGAGTGAAGGAAACTGTTATGGGAAAATTATTTTCATGAAAAATCAAACTTGTAGTTTCTAGCAGATTCATCTTCTTCTCCTATTACATTAGACATAATTCAACAGCAAGTTACTTTAGTCAAGAATGGCGTCGGTATTAGTTTTGTGTTTGTGCAGTACCCAAACATTAATTCTGATTTTGTTGCTCCATTCACAACTGCTTGTGGGTGTCAAAGCACAGATGCAGGTGAATCCCTTATACTACGATTGTTCAATGCCCAATAATTATTCAGAAAGAAGCAAATTCCAATCAAATCTTAACCGATTGCTGTACAGATCACTGTACAATAATGGTAGCGATTTCATCTATACAAAAGCCAGTGAAGGAGAAGACCCTGACAAAGTTTATGGACTATTCCTCTGTAGAGGAGACGTCGTACATAAAGACTGCAAAAACTGCATTGACGTGGCAAGAGAGCGGATTCAACGTGAATGTCCGCTCAAGAAACAGGCAATTATATGGTTTGATGAGTGTTTGGTCCGTTATTCTAATGTATCTTTCGCGTCCATGTTAGACACCTCGGTTTCTAGGATCCTGTATAGCACACAAAATGTTTCACGGCCAGAACAATTTATGAGGAATTTGAGTGCAATGTTTGATAATGTTATCACTCAAGCTATTACCGTCAATCTCAATCTGAAATATGCTGACAATTCTGATGAGATTAACGATTTTCAAAGATTGTGGCATGGTGCAGTGTCTACCGGATTTGTCAGCTGTAAATTGTGTCACTTGCCTGAAAACTGCTTTTTCTCAAATGAGTATAACACTCTTTGACATCAAAATACCAACAGGAGGCAGAGTTCTTCATGCAAGCTGCAATTTAAGGTACGAGCTATATCAACTCCTCACCAGTTTACCACCATTGACCATCCAGGGAAACGAAGACCAAGGTATGGGATCTTCTATAAGTTAATTACATGCTTTAATTTTACTCTGAAGCCAAATTTCCCAGAAATCTATATGGAGGTACTGTTTCTCACATTAAACTAATCACTTCAAATGTATATTAAAAGCTTTTTAATCATAATCATATACTACATGGTCCATATCAAATGTTTGTCATTTAAGTTTTTGGCGCACACCCTCAAAGAAAATCATCTACTAATAGAGTTATGGCTGAATGATTAGTGTGCATGTATCAAATATAATTTCTCCAACTTGTAGATAAGATATTCATGCATACTTTCACACATCACGAAGTAACAGTTGAATTCAGCTTTTAATTGATCAACTATTCTTTTTCAGGCAAAAATACTTCAAAGACAAAGTTTATTAGTATCATTATAGGTGTTACACTAGCAATTTTAGCTGTTGTACTGGCAGGAACTTGCTTTTACCTTGTAAAAAGAAGAAGACGAATAGAGAAAGGTAAATTTTCCTTTGGCATTTTGGATTGAAAAGAAAATAGTTATAGTTTCAGCTTAACCAATCAAAAGTTGAATCTTTACAGAGAGGAATGAAAAGAGTCAAGAACTTCAATTGCTTGACTTAATAGGAGAAACACTTGATGAGAATGATGATTTTGGCTCACAAAAGAAGGGGAGATCCAGAGAGCTTCCAGTTGTAAAACTAGACCTCATTCGAGCGGCTACACAAAATTTTTCTGAAGAAAACAAGCTTGGAGAAGGTGGATTTGGTCCTGTGTACAAGGTAACAATTCCTATCATTTATCATGACCTAGGAAGTCCTTAAGTCTTAGTTTAGTGAATCTAGTTGCTAGAGGGGGTCAGTTTTTCCGTGAAATTTTGGGTTATTTAATGTTGTGTATAACATTCCAGGGTACACTACCATATGGCATGACAATTGCAATCAAAAGGCTGTCCAGAACGTCCGGTCAGGGACTGAAAGAGTTCAAGAATGAAGTTGTCTTAATTGCCAGATTACAACACAGAAATCTCGTGAGGCTCTTGGGTTGCTGTTTAGAGGGAATCGAAGCACTGCTTATCTATGAGTTCATGCCCAACAAAAGCCTGGACTTCTTCCTTTTTGGTTTGTCCTTGACTAATTTGGCATAGTAGTATATACCACAAAGAAGCAATTAATTTACTAACTTCATTTTTCCTTTTTCTAGAATCAAGAGAAAACAAGATTCTGGATTGGAGACAACGTGTCCACATTATTAAAGGAATAGCAAAGGGCATTCTGTATCTACACGAGGATTCTCGACTAAGAATCATTCATAGGGACCTAAAAGCTAGCAATGTTTTACTGGACAAAGATATGAACCCCAAGATATCTGACTTTGGAATGGCAAAGATGTTTAGCGGAAATCAACGAGAAGCCAATACAAATAGAGTTGTTGGAACCTAGTAAGTTGATGCAAAAATGCAAAAATCTGTTGGTACTATTTAAAACAACATTGTACTGTAAGATTGATGCTAAGAACCATTTTTTACTTTTGCCATTTTTACAGTGGATATATGGCTCCTGAGTATGCTATGGAGGGACTTTTTTCTACTAAATCAGATGTGTTCAGCTTCGGTGTTCTGTTGCTTGAGATAGTAAGTGGAAGGAAGAACAATAGCTATGTTTCCGAATACGGTCAGAGTCTCCTTAATTTTGTAAGTATACTTCTTCTCCATTTTTATTTTTGCTTATGTCAATCTCAACTTGCATAAAGCATCCTAAAACTATCTTGAAAATATAGGCGTGGAAATTGTGGCATGAAGGGCATGGATTAGAGCTAATGGACCCTTGCTTATCGCAGTCTTGTGTGACAACTGAGATAACACAATGCATCCATATCGGACTACTCTGCGTTCAACAAGATCCAGCAGATAGACCTACCATGTCCTCTGTAGTTTTTATGCTGGAAAACGACACTAAAACACTTCCACAGCCATCACAACCTGCATTTTCTATTGGGAGACTTGCCGTGATATCAGCTGAGCCTCAATCTAATGATCAGTTGTGTTCCGTTAATGAGGTCACTTTATCAATTCTATCACCCCGGTGACCATTAATATAGGATCGTCAAGGATCCGGCTCCTCTCCATTTTCCCCAAGTTCCTCCTTCGAGTGGTGACACATGACATATGTTGAATTTAATGGTTACCATTTAATTGACCAAAGTAAATCCCTAACCAATGTTGAGATATCAAGTACTCCATATCAATTTAGTTCCAAACATTGTTATAATCCCACATTCTTAATTGTTCCTGTCCATAAATATAGTAAAAAATATATACATCTTCCTACACAAGATCTATATCCTTATTCTGCTACCTTGTCGATAACTGGACCTTTAACTATCAATAATCATAACCAATTAATCATATTTTAACAATTTTATAACAGTTTAGCATCTACACCCTCAAACCGAACCAATGAAAAACATCCCTACTTGAAAGTCTTAATTATATGGAACACACAGTATCAATGTCAAGTCTTCCTATAACTCAAAAAGTTCTTTTGGAATTTTCACAAGCACATAGTATACAATTTTTCTACCTGTCAATTTGCATAATGACAAACATACAGATAATAAGTATTTGATCAAAATATATGAAAAAGAACCTGGTGATGATAGTTAGTTTAAATCCAGCCAAAAAGAAGCTCCTCGTCTTGTTGTCTTTGTTTTTTTCCCTTCTTCTTGTGTTCTTTCTGTTGATTTTCAGAAAATCAATTTTTCTATAGTAAAAATATGAGGCGGCTATCACTTATATTAGCATGTTTTTAAATCATAATTTTGGAAAATTATTCATTAATTCTCCTCTTAAATTGCAATTTTTGGGACAAAACTCCTACTTGCTATGATTTTCACTACAAGTTTTTCTTATTAGTATTTTTCTTCTTCTTTTTAATTAGAAAATTTCTTGAATTTTATGAAATCATTTTATGAAAAATTCTGTGTACGAGGTCTGGTTAGAGTTCAGAATTTTAATAATAAGAGAATAAGAATTAGTAAAACAGATAATAAAAAAAGTAAATATAGGGAAAAGGTGAGTCCATGTTAGTTGTTATTAGGATATATACAGAGCAACAAAGAGCTACCCACATATATAAAAAAAAACTAAAAATTATTTTATTTCTCAATTGCAACGGTACCCACATTAAATAAAAAACATATTTTATTTCTCTTCCAATCTAACAATATATAGGATTTTCTAAAAATATGACATATATAATACACATCTTTATAAAAAAATAGGACTTGAAGCTATTGCTTTAGTGGCTTTGCAATAGTGTCGGGCCATGAAGGAAACAGGAAAACTGAGACATGTGTAAACTATAAATATACCTCTATGAATTTAGCAAGAAAAGAAATACTAAAAAGAATTTATAAAAGCATATATATACTATTATTACTACGTATATATTTAAGGAAGAAAAAAGGTACAAATTCTACAAGTTCTTGATTTCTCATGAGCTTTGAAGAAATTTATCACCTTGATCCCATACATTTAATGCGCTTATTGCTTCTTTCGGTAGTACTGTTATTTTCAATCTAGACTCGTGAGACCAATTATTCCTTGGACTTAATTTGTCTTTTTTTTGTTTTTGGTAGAAATAGGAATTTATATAAGCTTAATTATGAAGCCCGTAGACTTCGATGTTCGTTACAGAATTAGAAATAGGGGTGTTTCCCATAGTCGAATTAGAGCTATTTACTATTACAGTTCTATCAAAATAATTTCCAGTCTCGTCTGCTTCCCATGCTAGAAAGGCACATAGTGGTGGGGCTTCAAAAATCTCCACATTTCCATTATTAGTATGCAATCTCCTTCCCCCCTTAGCTAGTATGTCCGCAACTCTTTTCTGCTCCCTGAATGTGTGAGTTGGCTTTGAAATTTCTAGTTGTTGCTTTAATGACCTGCATTCATAATGTTAGTGTAGTGTATGTGATCTTGTTATATCATGGAGATTGCATAAGTAGAATCTTTGTTTAGGACTAGAGGTTTCAGATTTTTGGCCATGGCTAGGCTAAGGCCAAAGAGAATGCCCAGGAGCTCCGCTTGTTGAGCATTGACATGCAGGCATTTTTTTCAGAAGCCTGTTATCCACTTGTCGTTGTGGTTGCGTATAACTCCCCCAATGCCTCCTTCACCTGGTTTGGTCCCCATCAGTGTAAAGCTTGAATTGTCCTAATTCTGGAGACTCCCATCTGATTTTTAATGTGGTCCTATGCTTTATGGTGTCCTCCGGTCCTCTATTCAGCAAGTGGTATTCAGTAGCAGTGGCTATGATATGGGAAGCATCGACATGGTGCTTATTTGCTTCATACTTTCTTTTTCTAGATTCAAGAGAAAATGAGATTCTCGATTGGAGACAACGTGTCCACATTATCAAAGCAATAGCACAGGGCATTCTGTATCTACACGAGGATTCTCGACTAAGAATCATTCATAGGGACCTAAAAGCTAGCAATATTTTATTGGACAATAATATGAACCCCAAGATATCAGACTTTGGAATGACAAAAAGTTTTAGCAGAAATCAACGAGAAGCCAATACAAATAGAGTTGTTGGAACCTAGTAAGATTATGCAAAAAAGTAAAAATATGTTGGTACTATTTAAAACAACATTGTACTGTAAGATTGATGCTAAGAATCATTTTTTACTTTTACCATTTTTACAGTGGATATATGACTCCTGAGTATGCTATGGAGGGACTTTTTTCGACTAAATCAGATGTTTTCAGCTTTGACGTTCTGTTGCTTGAGATAGTAAGTGGAAGGAAGAATAATAGCTATGTTTCCGAATACGGTCAGAGTCTCCTTAATTTTGTAAGTGTATTTCTTTTCCATTTTTTGTTTTTGGTTATGTCAATTTCAACTTGCATGAAGCATCCTAAAACTATCTTGAAAATTGAGGCGTGGAAATTGTGGCGTGAAGGGCGAGTTAATATCTCAGATGTTCACTCAACTATGGACTATTTTCTCATAAAGTCATTCAACTTTGATTTTTAACTCAAAAGTCACTCAAGTATGAATTCTTTTCTCAAAAAGTCACTCAACTTTGAATTTTAACTCAAAAGTTACTTAATTATGAGTGTTTTATTTATAAAATCACTCAATCATGAGTATTTTACTTACAAAGTCACTCAACCTATTCAATTAATTTTTTTAATTAAAATTTACTTTAATGAAATTTTTATTCCTAAGCAAAGAAAATAAAATTAAAAAAAAGCATCCATTTGTACTGCCAATTATACTATGCTTAAAAATATCCAATATCACCGTCAATATACTGTACTTAATTTTTTTCCCAAACTGGAACGATGTTCCTATAAATACATGTTAAACATAGTGTAGAAAATAATTATAAAACTCATGGAATTTAAAGGTTCTTAAAATAATTAATCCTAACTATTATATTTGGGGGGGAAAGGTAAAATAAAAGGATCATTATTATATTTTTAGTGGATCGAGCTAAATAGGTGGATCATCTTTTTACAATTTTAGTTAGAAATAAAAATTTCATGTAAGTAAATTTTTAATTTTTTTTTAAAAAAAAAAATAGGTTGAGTGACTTGATCTTAGGCATATTTATATGCTAAAGTTGTCAATAATTGTCCATAAAGTGCTTGAATGGAGGAATGATCTTGAGTCTATTAGCTTTATTTTTTGTTATACTTGTGATGTTGTGCACGTACACACATGATTAGTTGTTTCAGGAACTCTCGAAGGAATTGGAGTGGAAATGAAGAAAGAAGGAGAAAAGACGCGCAAGAAATTGACTAAGTGTGAAGACCCCAAGGCTTACTGAGAGGCTCATCGCACCAGCTCGCAAAGTTCTGCAAGACTTCTGGGGTGTACTGCTTGGCACGACGCGCTAGCCCCAGAAGTACTGAGGACACACAAGAGGCGCCTCGCGCCAACAACTAAGGTCTGCGCCAATTTTCAGGCGCTCTGCGAGACGCACCGTGCCACAATGCAAAGGTCTAAGCGCGCTGCTAGGCGCGACACATCCCTTTTTTGCCGATTTTTCCAAGTTTTTAACATTAAATAGGATTCCTAATTTGAGTAGGATTTGTTCCCAACTTTTCCTACTATTATAAATAGATCCTTAGGGTTCCATTATTGGGGTTCGACTTTTGATTTAGTGGGCAAGAGCAAGAATTCAAGTTTGTAATAGGTTTTAATCCTTTAACTCTTTTATTTTCCGGAAATTGCATGAACTATTGTATTTTCTTGTTTTCTATTAGCATGAGTAGCTAAACGCCCTAGTTTTGGGGCTGTAGCTACAAATTGATTGTTGATTATTTGAGGTTGTTGAACTAATTTTCGATTGTCAATACAAGTTACTTCTATATTCTTGTTTTAGTATTTTATGTTTGCGCACCATAAGATAAATATATTGTTTAAGCTTAAAATCGGGGAGAAGACAGGTTAGATAGACCAGAGAATATAGAGAGTTCGGTCCACCCATTAAATTGAGGTGATTAGTGTTCAAGAGTGACGGCCAGACGAACACCTTGCTTGGTTACGAAATAGGATGAAATATAAATGATCGCCAGTTAGTCTATTTATCCCTTCTCAACGATGTAGTTATGTCACGACCCGATTTCTCGAGTCATGACGGCACCTACTATACCCTACCAGTAGGTAAGCCAACCCGTAACCCAGAACATCAAGCAATGAGCGTAAGGGCAGAAACTAGCGAAAACAATAATCTAAACAAGGACAACAGAGCGGAAGCAAACCCAAAACATATATACAAATAAAGATCCCTCCCAAAACCTGGAAGTCACTAGTACAGAGCTACTAACAAAAAGAGTACAAGTCCTAAAAGTGGACCATAGAGACTCGACTGTCTCGAAAGGCAAAAGACAAGTCTATATATACAGATGGAGACTGAAATAGTACAAAACGCCATGTGCTCACCCCCGTCTCCGGATCAGACTACTCCAAGCTGGATCAACGCTGGCCACTGGTGCTCGGACCTGCATCACGAAATAGATGCAGAGCGTAGCATGAGTACCAAAACAACAGGTACCCAGTAGGCATCATAGGCCGACTGAACTTGAAAGGTAAAAGCAATATGAAAAGAAGGAATAACACAAACAGAGGTCAAGAACAGAAAACTAAGTAACAATGGAATGCACACAAATGTAGAAAGAACTAACTACAGTAATCTATAAGCTAAATACACCTAGCTGGACCCCCACAAGCCCAGAAGGTACACTCATGCGCCAGTTAAATTAAAAATCCGAACGGACCCCCATAAGCCCGACGAGTACACAGAAAACTATAGCTAAATAGAAAATGCCTATGAGAATCCAAGCACAAAGAACATCGAACCAGAACCTCAACCCCAAATAATAGAATCTGACAGTACGGAGGCCGGACCTCGAACCGGATGCTCTGTATAAGTATCTAGGCAATAGAGGCCGGACCTCGAACCGGATGCTCTATATAAGTATATGAACAATAAAGGCCGGACCTCGAACCGGATGCTCTATATAAGTATCTGAACAATAGAGGCCGGACCTCGAACCGGATGCTCTATATAAGTATCTGAACAATAGAGGCCGGACCTCGAACCGGATGCTCTATATAAGTATCTGAACAATAGAGGCCGGACCTCGAACCGGATGCTCTATATAAGTATCTGAACAATAGAGGCCGGACCTCGAACCGGATGCTCACTAGAAGTATCAAGGCGATAGAGGCCGAAAAAGTCCTAATCGATCCATGCTCAAAATGTACGTGGAACACCGTCTACACTTAGCTAATCAATGTAAATCCTTGGAACCGAATGAAAACCAACTTCAAATCGCGAATTAGAATCAGTGTCGCTGACATACCTCGTGAAGCCGCAATATCGGAGAGAAATAAAGATAACTATCGTCGAAGTAAGCGTATCGCCTAGCTAAGGTCCAAACTATCAGATTCCAGTCTACTACACCAGTCTACAGGGATCTAAGCCAGCCGAGCGAGATCGGGGCAAAACTAATGCCTATCGATTCCTAATCATAAATTTCTAAGGCAAGCAGAAGTCAAACCTAAACTAAGGCCCAACATGCTTCAGATAAATAGTAATCAAGTATACAAGCCCTCTACATAGCAAGGAGGGTTAATTAGTAACACTAAGCATGCTCACAGTTACCCGATAAATCCCGAAAGAGGCCAAAACATGATTTCTAAACGTCTATGCATTATTCACTAACTACCAACCCAAATCTCAGCTAATCAACATGCATTTACACTCTCAAACTCAATCTAAGAGAGGAAAACTGTAGCCTACCTGTAGGCCGACCACGCGCGCTCAAAAGTCACTTCTCCGGAGTTTTCCCCTTTCGAACAGCCTCGAAACGCTGACACACTATCAAAAGTAGAGTCACAACGTTATTACGGTCGTTTAGACACTAAAATCGCAAGAAACGGAGACAGGCCAATTTCGGGGTCAAAACGGGGAAAGTGGGGCCCGCGCTGGAAATCCCGGAATTAACCCCAAAAATAGGTTCTTAAACACCTCCCCGAACTTGTGTTCCAAAATGAAACACAATTCGGGGCTCGGAACAGTCCAACACGAACATACAACGAAACACCCAAAACACACTAAAAAGGAACAACAATAGCAGCAGCTATTTACCAGAAAATACCAGAAACGAGGATCCAAATGCTAAAAACAATCACACCAAGACGATCCTCACAAAAAACCCCACAATCTAGGCTCTTGAATCACCAATTTTGGACCTAAAATGACCAAGAAATCAGCTTCTAAAATTCCTCAAAATTTCAGCCCGAAAATGGCGAAGACAGCAGCTAAAACACAACTTTTTACCTCCAACGAAGCTTTGAATACGAAAACTAACCACACCAACACGTTCTCCTCAAAAAATCACTCAAGTTAGCCGCAAGAATTTCTGAAATCGGACCTAAAATGACTGAGAAAACAAGTCTCAAAAATTCCAAAATCAAACTCACAAAACCGGTTGCAGCAGCAGGCATTTTATGAAAATTACCTCAAACGGGGACCCCAAATCAGTTTCCGAGCTCACCCACGTGTTCCTTGCGAAAAACCACACGAGATGGACCTGTGGATCACTAAATTTGGACTAGAAATGAGAGAGTTATGCCCTTTAAAAGATTGGAAAAGTTGCTGAAATTTGTTGCAATTTTCTGCACTAAAAAAAAAACTCCGACGGAGGGCTCGTAATTCGTTCGGAACCCGAAAAAAATAAAACAGATATGCTACCCTACTAAATTCGACATTCCAGACTCAACGGTGTGGTCGAAATTTCCATCAGAGGTCATCTCGATAAAAAGTGGGTCCCACTTCCAAGAGCCATTTTAACCAACATCCACCGAGGGGCTCAAAATGAATCCGGAGGCCTCGGGAGTCAAACAAAAGGTTGTTCTAGACCAAACTCAACATTCCGGAGCTAACCGCTCTGACGGAATTTTCATCCGAGCGCGTTTTTTCAAGAATGTTGACTAAAGTCAACCTTAGGCCAAATTTCAAAGGCTAAAACGCCTAATCGCACCAACTCACACTGAAAACCTCGGGAGTCATGCCGACCATGCTACTAGCCTAAAACGACCCTTCCGGAGCTGATGGAATCGTCAGAATTCCATTCTGAGGTGGTCTTCTTGAACTTTTGATCGAAAATGATTGTTCAAGATTCATAAGCTCCAAATCACTGAAACTCGCACCAAAACCAAACGAACGACCAGCTGACCAAACTGTCAGTCCCACCAAGTCATAAATAACTTGGGGTCGCTACAAAAATGCTCTAAACGACGCACAGAAGGCAAGATACAGAAATGACCAGGAGAGTCATTACAAGTTAGATAGCTAACTGGGGTAGGTGACGAGAGGCGTATAACCCGGATCATATCATCAACCCTATAAACCAGTAACTTGACAGCTGAAATTAGTTAAAGCCAATATTATGAGACATGATATTCATTATATGCTGCAGCCTTGGAATTTCTTTTAACTTGCTTGAAACATTATATCAAAGTTGTTCACAATTAGCTACTCTCATTTAGTGCATAATTATTAGTAGATAAATAATAAATCATCAACTCTTGAAAAGGTTACTTTTTATTTTTAGTTGTAGAATTAAGTGAATATAAGTTGATCATAATTCACTTGGGAACGATAACTCGTTTCTTAAAGAATCTATACTACTTGCGCGACCATGTACACTTGCGTGTATATTGGGGAGCAACATGACTTTCTGAGAAAAGAAATCATAGTTAAGTGACTTTTGAGTTAAAAACCAAAGTTGAGTGACTTTCTGAGAAAAGAATCACTAGTTGAGTGACTTTCTGAGAAAAGAATCAATAGTCAAGTGACCATCTGAGATATTACCTCCGTGAAGGGCATGGATTAGAGCTGATGGATTTTTGCTTATCGCAGTGTTGCATGACAACTGAGATAACAAAATGCATCCATCTCGGATTACTCTGCATTCAACAAGATCCAGCAGATAGACCTACCATGTCCTGTGAAGTTTTTATGCTGGAAAACGACACTAAAACACTTCCACAGCCATCACAACTGCATTTTCTATTGGAAGAATTGCCGTCAGATCAGCGGAGCCCCGATCTAATGATCAGTTGTGTTCCGTTCATGAGGTTACTTTATCAATTCTATCACCCCGATGACTATTAATATATGGTCGTCAAGGATCCGGCTCCTCTTCATTTCCCTAAGGTTTCTGCTTCAATTGGTGACATATGTCATATGTTGAATTTAATGGCTATGATTTAATTGATCAAAGTAAATCCTTAATCATGATTTAAATAATAAATAAATATATTATATCAATTTAAAAATTGATATAATCCCACAAATATAGTTTAAAAAAAATAAAATCTTCCTACGCAAGATCTATAGCCTTATTCTACTACTTTGTGCTCATGGTTCATTTGAGTGCTTATTATGGCTACTTTATTTTCCATACGACCATACCCATGTTAGGTTTGTCACTTTGTCTCCTTTAAGTGATTTTCAATGAAGAAAAAATTTTCGTGTGAATAATTAAGGATTAAACCAATAACCGGATTGTTAACGATCAATAATCCATAACCAATTAATCGTATTTTAACAATTTTATTGCAGTTTAGCGGTCTATACCCTCAAATCCGAATCGACAGAAAAAAAACTCTACTTGAAAGTCTTAACTAAATGGAACACATAGTATCAATGTGAAGTCTTCATAGACCAAAAGTTAATTTGAGAATTTTCACAAACACATAGTACATATACAATTTTTCAACCACAATGAAAAACAAACAGATCATAAGTATTTGATCTCTACATAATCGAAAATAGATGAAAAAAAACCTATCAATGATAGTTCAAATCCAGCAAAAAGGAAGCTCCGCGTCTTGTTGTCTTTGATTTTTTTCTTCTTGTGTTCTTTCTGATGATTTTCAGAAAATCAATTTCCTGGTAAAAATATGAAGGGGTTATCACTTATCTCAGCAGATAGCATATGTTTAAAACATTAATTTTGAAAATTATTCATTCTCTTGTTATTTTCTTCTTTTTAACTAGAAAATTTCTTGAATTTCATTAAATCAATTGTGAAAAATTCTGCCTAAACCACTATAGGTTTGTTTAGACTTCAAAATATTTAGTTCCACCATTTCAAAGAATGAACTAATTTGACTTGATACTTAAGAAAGTAAATAAGATTTTTCACTTTTGTGGTCAATATATCAAAATGTCATTTAATCTTATGACCTTAATTCTTAAGCATGTCATATTAAAAATTAAAAATAAAATATAGCCAAAAAGAGGAATTGGCTCGTTCTTTTATAAACATATTAAAAAGAAAAACATGTCATTCTTTTTTAAATAAAAGGTATAATAATAAGAGATTAAGAGCGGTAAAAGAAACAATGAAAAAAGTATTTATAGGGAAAACGTAAGTCCATGTAACCTTACAGGTAAAAAAAATATTTTATTTCTATTCGAATCTAACAATATATAGGATAGATATAATATACATAAAAAAACACATCTTTTATAAAACGGTAAAGGGTAAAAAAAGGCTTCTACATTACGTGAAATGAATAAAAATGTTCTTCGTCAATAGTTTGGTTCAAAAATGTTCTTGTCGTCAATACTATAGTAAAAAAATGCCCTTGATGTTGATAGTTTAGCCTAGAAATGCCCCTATAGTTATTAAATGGGTCAAAAATGTCATTTTTCAAATAAATACATTATTATTTTTTCTTTTTTGAACACATCTTGTTCCTAGTAAAAATATTATTAAAGAATCATAGTTTTGTTTCTTTCTTTTAAAATCACTTTGACTAATAAAAATGTAAGAAATAACTTTTTTCTTCTTAATCTCTTTATAAATTAAAATAAAAGAACTTCATGTACCCTTTTAATGGATAATATATATATCTATAAGATCATAGTAAATCCATCATTAATGTTTATTTATATAACGGTTTAATAAAATAAGGAATATATATATATATATTTTTTAATTGAAGTAGATAAACATTTGCTAACTAAAAAAATATTATTAGAAAAAGAATGTGTTAAAAAGATAATAAATAATATATTTATTTTTAAAAGGGGTATTTTTGATCCATTAAATAACAATAAGGACCAACATATTGACGGCAAAATATTTTTAAACAAATCATAAGCTAAGGGCATTTTTATTTATTTTACATAATTTAAGGACATTTTTTTTTTATCCTTTTCTATTTTTTTTTTAAAAAAAGGCTCAAAGTCATTGTCATTGCTTTAGTGGTTTTGTAATAGAGTCGGGCCAGGAAGACATCAAGGAAAAGAGAAAAACTGAGACATGCGTACAGTACAAATACACTCCCTATGAAATACCAAAAAGAATGTATAAAATCATATATTTGAAGAATAAATAAAATACAAATTCTACAAGTTATTGATTTACTTGTTTTTTTTTTGTTTTTCACTTGGTGTTTGATATCCATATTGAAGTTCGATTAAATTTGAATTCGCGCCGAAAAGCCCCACGTTAGGGGGTAAAGGCTCCCTAACAAATCCGGATTTACTTGTTACTTCTTCCCCAGTGTTGTTACTTTCAACCTCGACTCGTTAGACCGATTCTTCCTAGACTTATGGTGTGTTTGGTATAGTGAAAAACATTTTCTGAAAAATGTTTTCCAGTTTTCCCATGTTTGATTGGCCTTAAATGTTTGGAAAATATTTTCCAAATCAACTCATTTTCCTCAAATTTAAGAAAAATGACTTGCCTTCCAAAATTAAGGAAAATATTTTCTAAAACTCTACTTCATCATATATTTATTTTTTCTTACCCTACCTATACCCCGTACCCAACCCTCCCCATTTAAAAAAAATTAAAATTTTCAAATTTTTTAAATTTCAAATATATTTTGTTATCTCTACCCCTAAACCAGCCCCCCCCCCCCCCCCCATCAAACAAAAAAATAAAAAATTTAAATACTTTTTGAAAATAAATTCAAATTTTAAGATTTTTCCAATCTCTACCACCCCTACTCCCTACCCCCCCCCCTAAAAAAAATATTGCTATTGAAAAGTATTTCAATTTTTTTTTAATTTTTACGTCACTCCCCCTGCCACCCCCACCAAGGTCAACCCCCTCCCCCGCCACCTCCGTCAATTTTATTTATTTATTTATTTTTAAAATTATTTTTGGGAAATGTTTGAAATTTTAAAAAATTTAATTTTTTACGCCATCCCCACCCTACCCCTCGCCACCCAGATCATCCCTGTCAATTTTTTTTAAAAAAAAATTGTTTTTGGAAAATATTTCAAATTTAAATTTTTTTTCATTTTTACCCCTCCCCCCCCCCCCATCTAGGCCATTCCCATCAAAACAAATTTTTAAGAAAAAAATGTTTTGGGAAAATATTTCAAATTTTTAAAAAAATCATTTTTTACGCCAACTCCACCCCTGCCCTCCCCCACCCCCACCTAGACCATTCCCATAAAAAAAAATTAAGATAAAATTGTTTTTGGAAAATATTTCAAATTTAATTTTTTTTTTCATTTTTATACGCCAACCCCAACCCTACCCCCACCCATGCCACCCCATCAAAAAAAAATTTAAAAATTATTTTTGGAAAAATATTTCATATTTTAAAATTTTCTTTTTTACGCCATCCCTACCCCCAAGCTGCCCCCCTCCACCGCACGCCCTCGTCAATTCTTTTTTTAAAAAAATTGTTTTTGAAAAAAAATTTCCTGGGTCAGGTCCTGGGTCAAATCTCAAGGTCGAATTTTGGAACGGTCATCGGCGTCTTGTCCTAGTTTTGGTGTCGGGGTCGGGTCCTAAATCAATTATCGGGGTTGATTTCGGATTATAAATTACTTTCCTAAAGAGTATTTTTTAGTATCAAGTCAAAAATAAAAGATATTTTCTGAAAAATATTTTCATTCACCAACCAAACATTAAAAAATATATTCTAGAAAGTGTTTTCCACTTGTCAACTAAACATGAAAAAATAAGTTTAGAAATCCACTTGTTTCCAAGAAAACATTTTCTAGAAAAACATTTTCCAGAGAAAACATTCTCCTTCATAGCAAACACACCCTTAATTTGTCACTGTCAAGT
Organism: Solanum pinnatisectum; assembly: GCA_035578085.1. Taxonomy (NCBI): domain Eukaryota; kingdom Viridiplantae; phylum Streptophyta; class Magnoliopsida; order Solanales; family Solanaceae; genus Solanum; species Solanum pinnatisectum. The sequence goes on along the minus strand of CM069078.1, from coordinate 45,223,868 downwards.
GCCTATTGGGTGATGGGTGTATTTGGTAGGAAGGAGGGAAGGAAAATGTTTAGTGGAATACTTTTTCATGAAAAATAATTGGTTTTTACTTATTTTTTTGTATTCGATTTGTCAAATAAGAGGTGTTGTTTGGGTAGTAAATATCCTTCAACTCCAACTCTAAAACTATGGGTTTGACTCACCATGAGAGAAATAGTCTCTCCTTGTAGTTTCAAACGGTTGACTCCAGTCCTTGTAGTAACGTTCAGAGTCATCTTCTGCTCATATCATTTAGATTACTTTTGAGCAGCAAGTTACTTTAGTCAAAAATGGCGTCGGTTCTGGTTTTGTGTTTGTGCAGTACCCAAACATTAATTCTGATTTTGTTGCTCCATTCAGTACTGCTTGTGGGTGTCAAAGCACAGTTGCAGGTGAATCCTTTATACTACAATTGTTCAATGTCCAAAAATTATACAGAAGGAAGCAAATTCCAATCAAATCTTAACCGATTGCTGTACAGATCACTATACAATAATGGTGGAAATTCCATCTATACAAAAGTAAGTGTAGGAGAAGAGCCTGATAAAGTTCATGGAGTATTCCTCTGTAGAAGATACGTTGAACCTAAAGACTGCCAAAACTGCATAGACGTTGCAAGTGAGAGGATCCTGCACGAATGTCCCCTCGATAGACAGGGCAACATATGGTATGATGACTGTTTGGTCCGCTATTCTAATATACCTAATTTCGCGTCCATGTTAAACACCTCGTTTTCTAAGATCCTGTACAGCACACAAAATGTTTCACAGCCAGAACAATTTATGGAGTATTTGAGTGCAGTGTTTTATCATCTTGCCATTCAAGCTATTACCATCAATCCCAATCTTAAATATGCTGAAACTAAATCGTTTCAAGGATTGTATGGCATGGTGCAGTGTCTACCTGATTTGTCAGCTGTAGATTGTGTCACTTGCCTGAAAATTGCTTTTTCTGGAATCCGTGACTACTTCCTAGCTAGTGTACCAAGTGGAGTCAGAATTCTACTTCCTAGCTGCAATTTAAGGTACGAGCTATATCCATTCTTGTATGACAGTGTACCGCCATCAACAAGCCAGGGGAATGAAGACAAAGGTATGAGCAGTGTACCGCCATCGACCAGCCAGGGGAATGAAGACGAAGGTATGAGTTAATTATATGCTGTAATTTTACTGTGAAGCCAAATTTCCTAGATAATCTATTTGAAGGCACCTTTTCTCACTATTTTTCACATTAAAAGCTTTTAAATCATAATCATATACTACATGATGTCATGGTCAATATCGAATGTCGTTTAAGTTTTGACACACACCCTCAAAGAAAATCATTTACTAATAGGAGTTATGGCTGAATGATCAGTGTGCACTGTGCATGTATCAAATATCATTTCTCCAACTTGTAGAGAAGATAGTCACGCATACTTAAACACTTAACGAAGTAACGGTTGAATTCAACTTTTAATTGACCAACTATTTTTTTTTTTCAGGCAAAAGTACTTCAAAGACAAAGCCTATTAGTATCATTACAGGTGTTATACTAGCAATTTTAGCTGTTGGACTGTCAGGAACTTGTTTTTACCATGTAAAAAGAAGACGAATAGAGAAGGGTAATATTTCTTTTGGTATTATGGATTGAAAAGAAAATAATTGTAGTTTCAGCTAACAAATCAAAAGTTGAATCTTTGCAGAGGGGAATGAAGGAAGTCAAGAACTTCAATTGCTTGACATAATAGGAGAAACACTTGATGAGAATGATGATTTTGGCTCAGAAAAGAAGGGAAGATCCAGAGAGTTTCCAGTTGTAAAACTAGACCTCATTCGAGCGGCTACACAAAATTTTTCTGAAGAAAACAAGCTCGGAGAAGGTGGATTTGGTCCTGTGTACAAGGTAACAATTCTTATCAATTATCATAACCTAGGAAGTTCTTAAGTCTTAGTCTAGTGACTAGTGAATCTAGTTCCTAGAAGGGGTCAATTTTCCATGAATTTTGGGTTATTTAGTGTTGTGTATAACATTCCAGGGTACTCTAGCCAATGGCATAACAATTGCAATCAAAAGGCTGTCTAGAACGTCCGGTCAGGGACTGAAAGAGTTCAAGAATGAAGTTGTCTTAATAGCCAGATTACAACACAGAAATCTCGTGAGGCTCTTGGGTTGCTGCTTAGAGGGAAATGAAGCATTGCTTATTTATGAGTTCATGCCCAACAAAAGCCTGGACTTCTTCCTCTTCGGTTTGACTTTTACTTATTTCACATATTAGTATATTACAAAGAAGCAATTAATTCACTAACTTCATACATTCTTTTTCTAGATTCAAGAGAAAATGAGATTCTGGATTGGAGACAACGTCTCCACATTATTAAAGGAATAGCAAAGGGCATTCTGTATCTACACGAGGATTCTCGACTAAGAATCATTCATAGGGACCTAAAAGCTAGCAATATTTTACTGGACAAAGATATGAACCCCAAGATATCAGACTTTGGAATGGCAAAGATGTTTAGCGGAAATCAACGAGAAGCCAATACAAATAGAGTTGTTGGAACCTAGTAAGATGATGCAAAAATGCAAAAATCTGTTGGTACTATTTAAAACAACATTGTACTGTAAGATTGATGCTAAGAACCATTTTTTACTTCTGCCATTTTTACAGTGGATATATGGCCCCTGAGTATGCTATGGAGGGACTTTTTTCTACTAAATCAGATGTTTTCAGCTTTGGTGTTCTGTTGCTTGAGATAGTAAGTGGAAGGAAGAACAATAGCTATGTTTCCGAATATGGCCAGAGTCTCCTTAATTTTGTAAGTGTATTTCTTCTCCATTTTTTGTTTTTGCTGATGTCAATCTCAACTTGCATGAAGCATCCTAAAACTATCTTGAAAATATAGGCGTGGAAATTGTGGCGTGAAGGGCATGGATTAGAGCTGATGGATCCTTGCTTATCGTGGTCTTGTGTGACAACTGAGATAACAAAATGCATCCATCTCGGATTACACTGCGTTCAACAAGATCCAGCAGATAGACCTACCATGTCCTGTGTAGCTTTTATCCTGGAAAATGACACTCAAACACTTCCACAACCATCACAACCTGCATTTTCTATTGGAAGAAGTACCGCTGAGCCTCGATCTAATGATCAATTGTGTTCCGTTAACGAGGTCACTTTATCAATTCCATTACCCCGATAACCATTATAGGGTCGTCAATTCTTCCACAAGGGGATTCGTTCAGTTTGCAGACAAGTTAATGCAGAGATTATCATACAAAGATTAGTAACTCCTATACCATTTTCTGCTGGATGTTTGGTTCATACTACAATACTAAAAGGGATATACGTGTATATATTAACACATTGGGTTTTAAACTGTATAAACTTTTGTAATCTGGTTATAGCTAATTCTTATATTGTTGTTCCACATTGGATTTCGTAGGTAATTATAAAAGGATTGTACTAGTTTTAACTATTCTGTAATTATTATTTTTTTGGTTTTTTATCCGGGTATCCAGCCTGACAACTTCGAATTCGCGCCGGGAAGTCTCACATTTGGGATAAAGCGCTCTCTAACAAAGACAAGTAATTGTTATGGTGACCAATTTATACTAACATTAGTTTTTCCATTGGATTCGAAAGAATAAAAGCGTTCTACAAAAGCTTATAATTGGAAATAATAAAAACGGTAAATCAAACATGCTTCAAAGAAAGTACTCTAGCATTATTGTCTTTACTTTTTCAATTAAATTTTCTCTTGCTTAAACAAAATTATGTATTAGGTCACTGAAATAATATTTTAAAAAAGAGAACATAATAATTTTTGTTAGAGGAAATTGTGTAAGATTTTATGAAGTTCCTTTTGTAAAGTTAATAAAGAAGACAACAATCAAGAATTTTGTTAGCCATTGGGTTTTATAGTTAATTTTAACACTTTTTTTTGTTAAATTTTTTAAGTTTAGGATGAAAGACCAAAATGAGCACTTTTTGTTGTACACTAAAAACTAGGAATTCCAATCAGTGAAATATAAAGCTTGAAAAGATAAAAAGAGGGGGAAATTTCACCTTTTTTTAATTTAAAAATTTGAAGAATAAGTTGTCTCGGAATTTACCTAGGAATTTTAATATACCTAGGAAATTACTCGGGAATTTCGTTTCTAGGAATTTAAAATTTATGATTTTTTTGTAACAGTATCAAGGTAATATATAATCATAATCGGACAAACAAATTGAATTCCGAACTAAATATTTTATGAACTTTTTAATTAAAAAAATTAACCAGCCCCTCTCTGCCCTTGATCGATACAGGATAAATTTCTAAGAATTCATTTTATTTTTAGTACTTAGTACCAGAAATAAGTAGTGTTGGATAATAAATTCTCAAAACTTAATGAAAGATCTTAAAAATAAAATTTAGATCGAAAAGTTCAAGGGAAATATATAAATTATAATTATATTCTAAAATACTCTCACATTTATATTATATATATAAGATTATATATAAACATATTTATACTTAATTATGAAGATTTATTTCATTGTTCTTAACTTCTCAGGATAGTTAAATTTTCAATTTCATTATATTGGGCCGTGCTCGGTGAAGCCACCTTGTTAAGGGGTGTCAAACAACACTCATTCGTCAAAAAATTACTTGTATATAAAAGTTAAATTTTGATTTAATAAATATATATATAAGTATTGATACTTCTTGATACAAGTTAAAATTTTAGTTTAAGTATTGTGTGTCCAAGCCCTACCAGCCTCATAATCATTTTTTTTTTACTATAACCATAAAACTAACTCCTTAACGAAAACTCTTACTCAATTAGCTAGTCTATGGCCACAAAAATTCTGGCTCCGTTAGTACGTGCTCAGCAGCCTATGGCCGCTAGTAAATAACAAGAAAAGATGGGGAAAACTTTGTTCTTGTTGTTCTTTGTATATCACATAATAGATATAAAGGTTATTTGATCAAATGTATTTTCTACAGTACATTGGATTTCTTGACCATCAAGAATAGAAAGCTAATTGGGCAAGTGAAAATAAGCCATGGATGAGTCCCCTACACACCAATTGTCTAGAATTCAAACGAACATTAATACTCTTCAACAACCAACTTTAATTTCACAGACTTTCTTGTCCCAGGGATTAATATTTTCCCATATTTATTCAATCTATTTCTCTTTTTATTGATTTTCGGAGCGTTTGAAGATCTTTCATTTTGAACTTTGACTATAATTGGCTAGTGAATTTGTGACTCTCAATGATGATGTTGAGACGGTCGGAAATAAAAAAAGACATTATGTTTTTGTGTTTAGTATGACCTTTATTCCATATTAACTGAAATTTTGAGTCTTTAAATTATTTAAAGTTCAAGATAGATGTTTGAATTTTATTTCTTCATATTTGTTTTTTTCTTTGATATTTTCTAGAAGATAAATTGCACTACTTACAAAGTTATTTATGATTTTACAAAGGATAATGATAGAAAATATGATTTAAATTATGTCTTTAAATGTTTTTCTTAATAAGTATGTATTGCCTCATAAATTCAATTAATATGAAATAGAGTGAGTATGAAATTATTCATAATTGGAGACTTTTGGTCTTGCAAGTTATTGGACACATATTGAAAGGAGATGAATTATTAGAACTAAAATGGAGAAAGCATTCAAAGGAGATTAGAACTAAAAGGAGATGAATTATTAGCATCTTTAAATCAGAAACAAAGACCAAATTATAATATATTCATTATATCTCTCATTTCACCAAGCTTTTTTTTTTTATATATATATATATAATTTATGGAGATGAATTAATGACAATATTTGATACTCCCTATTTTAAAAATAAATTTTCATTTTTATATGGTATTTTCACATATAAAAAAGGATAATTTTTTTTATCCTTAACATTAATTACTTATTTTTCAAATTATTTTCAAGGCATAACCTAAACATCAATTGATAAATAATAAAAGTAGTGTGATAACATAGCAATATTAATTATAGTAATATTAATTATTATTTTCTTAAAACATAACAAGTAAAAAGAAACCGCGGAAACAAATAAAATGAATCAAAAAAAATGGACCAAGCATTAATTGGATGATATTAATTGATTATCAAATAATCTGATTTTATGTGGAAAATAAAATGCCACCAATTCCAAACAATTTCGAATAGGAAAAACTATCGATCGAAGTGGGAAAGGATCACCTCCATGATTATTCCTCCAGTAATCTTCAATGCTCCGGTAAGATGTTGCCACGTAATAAAGGTCAAGACTTATATAATAGTCAATCGTCAATTGGAGACGAACAAGATGGAGATGAATGAAAATTTAAAGGCTATCATCTTTTTTATTTTAAAGCAAACACAATTCTTTTGTTCGTAAGAATTCCATAAGCATGACATCACTTCAATGTATAGTGATAAAAGATTAGTACTCTCTCGATTTTAATGTGTGGTTTTTTTTTTTTTTTTTGAAATTTAAACTATATAAAGTTTGATTGAAACTTTAATAAATATTTTTTTTATTATATTGATATGAAAAATTACAATTTATACCATATTTCAAATGGTTTGTCGAATTCATAAGAAGTTTGAAATTGTTGTCTACTTTAAAATATTATAAAAAAGAACTATGAAATATCAAAAGAAGATCATAACTATAAATTTTTTATCGTCACATGACAACATTTTAACGGAACATTGAGTTACATGTATGTACCGAATTTAGGGTAATTATTAATTTTTAATGAATATTTTGATAATTCAACTTTTTATTTAAGGCTTTTTAAACGTTTTGTATGGTATGTGAAGTGTAATGATATAAATAAATTATATGTAGGCTGCTATCAGCTAAAAGAAGTCAGTTTTTGTGATCTAAAAAAAATATTGTTTATATATGGGCATAAATAATAGGTTAAAATTCACATGATTGTAGAACTTATCTTCTCAGAAATTTTGATTGAAATTATATGGGATAAAAGAATATCACTTTATAAATTGAATCAAATTTATTTATGAATACATTTTTGTTGCAGAAATATCGTAGATTTATTAGCACACAGTCACAAACAAAGAAAATAGAGAAGTAGAGGTAGGTCGAAGAAATATTAGGGAGAGGTGATAAGACAAGATATGACCCAATTTCAAGTTATCAAGAACATGACCTTAGATGGGAGAGTGTGGAGGACACATATTAGAGTAGAAGGTTAGAAGGTGGTGTAGTAATGTCTTGCTTAAGGTGGTTGGTGTTTGTCATTGTTATTGTACTAATTGTATATATTATTGTGGTTCTTATTTTTTATATTTCTCAGTATTTATTATTGTTTACAATTATCTATCCTAGTATATTGTTTAGTGTGTTTCAATTATCATATTATTTTTTTGTTACTTGCTATATTTTCTTTATTGACTCATTCTCTAAACCTAAATTTCCTACACTTGAGCAGAAGGTATTTCAAAAACAGTTTATCTACCTCTACAAGGTAATGTTAAGATCTTCACACATTCTATCCTCCTCAAATGCCACTTGTAAAATTTCATTCAATATGTTCATTATTTGTTATATTGATCCCTAAATATCTAAATCTAATGTAATTTACTTGCAATAATTGTATAAAGTTTTTCGAGAAAATGGTCAAATGCCTCCCTAACCTATAGTCGAATTCTCAACTACACACTTATATTTTACGAGTATTCTATTACCCCCTTAAACTATTTTAAAACGGAATAAATGCACCTTAAATGCTAACATGGCACATAGTGTGTTCACTCTCTTAAAGGCATTTGAGAGATAAAGAACTGATCAAAAAAATATTTCAAAAATATTTTAACTTTTTGTTAAATACATTTTCCAACTTTTACCTTTAATTTTATTTTCTTTACTTTTTTCATTTCTTTTTCCTTTATCATTTTTTGTCCCCTCTCTCTCTCATCACTCAACACCCTCTCTACCTATATATCACCATCACCATTGTTGAACCACTATGGCAGCCCCATCTCCTCACCCATCTTCTAATACATTTTCATTATTTGTCTCACAATTACTCACAACCCGATTTATAGATTTCAAGCTTCAAATCTTATTTTTTGTCTTTATAGATTTAAGTTTCCTTCTTGTTTTTGTTTTATTTTTTCTTTTTACCTTTTTTTTTTCTCCTTTTGTTTTCTCTTCATCAGAGCAACACCGGTGGCCTCAACTCCACCACCAAGTCGCCGCTCGCGCCGTCAATCGCCATCTACCTCCATCGTGAATCGCCGCGTTCATTTTTAAAGTTGCTAAGCTCTCAATAATTTCAACCGAAATCCAAAACCCACTTTGAAAAATCAAATTTTGAAGTCTCCAAATATTGAACACTATCACTCTTTTTGTGTTCATCACTAATTTTCCATTCAACCCAAGGATGAATTTTCAGATGTTAAGAAGGTTTATGAAGAAAATTTCACTCAATGACTTCTAAATTTAAGCTTGCTTTGTTAGTTTGAAAAATAGTTTGGTCAGAGTAAAGAAAAAATGGAGCAAGAAAGGAAAGAGAAGAGAAAGAGAAGAAGGATATTAAAAAAGGAAAATTAGAATAAAGGAAAAAATAATATTTTTTTAATTTTTGTAAAGGTAAATTACGTGGCAAGCGCGTGTCATTTACTTTTTTATATAAATCTGGGTGTGAGCTTTTAAGGGGGTATATATTATACTTTTAATAAGTTCAGGTGTGTATAAAATAGAGAAATATAAAGTTCAGGTGGGTAATAGGACACCCGTAAAGTTGGAGTGTGTAGTTGGAATTTCGGGTATATGTTGGGGGGATTTTGGGTATAGGTTGGGATTTCGGGTATAGTTGGGATTACTTGCAATAATTGTATAAAGTTTTTCCACAATTAGGGCATATTGTAAACACAATTAAGGCTGAAGTGCTTTATTTAGGGGTGTCATATGGGCAGGTTGGGTTGAAATTGGCCATTAAAATGGGTTGAAATAGAAATCGGATTGGGTCTTGACCCGCCCAAGTTTACTTTGGACTCAAATAGGTTGGGCTCAAATGGGCTAAAAAATAAGTTGGGTCCTGACCCGCCCAATTTGATCCGCTTAATCTCAATAATTTTAACATAGTGATATTTAACTTTTATAATCCCAATTTGAATTTCAACTCAATAATTTTTTTAAAAAAAAAGTAACAAATGGATAGATAAATCCTAAAAGATATTAAATAGATAATAAGTCATACCTTCAATATAGGAACATATCATAATAAAGAGTTTTAAAACGGGTTGAAATTGGAAATTGAATTAGGCTCAATTGAGGATTCTCTTAAAATGAGTTAGGCCTGAATGAGTTGAGATTGAACCCAATTCAAATTATCTTGAGTCCAACCCTTAAAATTATGGACGGATTGAGCGGGTTACCTATGTTTGGGTTCATTTTTGACACCCCTAGCTTTATTGGTTCTTTCCCTAGTCGTTCAGTCAAGAAATTCAAAACTTGCTACTATATAGCAATAATAAATAGAATTAGGAAGGAAACTTCCTTGAAAGCTGCTGGAATTTCAAGTGCCAAGTCTTGTAATTGTATGAACCACAAGTATTTTGAGACGGATGGAGTATCATATTTCATCTATAAATCAAATTCACAAGCCAAACTAAGGATACTTATCTCAGAAATTAGGAAGTGGATCCAAAATCAAAAATGAATTCGATACTAATTTGCTTGTTTGTTCTCTCAAACATCCTTGTGTGCATCAAACCTGAAGAGATCACTTACATCGCAAGCTATTGTCCAAATACAACTAGTGATTATGCAGAGGGAAGCAAATTTCAGTTCAATCTTAACCGATTGTTGTACAGATTATTGTACAGTAATGCTAGCAATTCCATATATGCAAATCCCAGTGTAGGTGATAAAGTTCATGGATTATATCTCTGTAGAGGAGATGTTGCGCCTAAAGACTGCCAAAACTGTATAGACATGGCAAGTGAGCGGATCCAACGTGAATGTCCCCTCAAAAAACAGGCAATTATATGGTATGACCAGTGTTTGGTCCGCTATTCTGATATACCTAATTTCACCTCCACTTTTAATGTCTCGTCTGATTATTGGATCATTTACAACTCAGAAAGCTTTTCATGGACGACACAAGTTAAAGGGATTTTAGATGCAATGTTTGATAATCTTACCCCTAAAGTTACAAATAATCTGAAATATGCGAAAAGTTTTGATGAAATTACACCGCTGTCGTTCTCTCAAAAGTTGTATGGCATGGTGCAGTGTATACCAGATTTGTCAGCTGAAGATTGTCGCGCTTGCCTGAAGGGTGCGCGGTCTGTAATACCTAAATCTGTACCTCGTGAATGTAGAGTTGTACATGAGAGCTGTCATTTAAGCTATCAATTCAAAAATCCTGACAAAGGGAGAACGGGAGCACCACCACCGCGATCAACCACACCGGGGGACAAAGACCAAGGTAATTATTCAAAATATATATAAGATCTTCTCGTTTACTATTTCTGTTTCAATTTATTTGTCTTGATTACTTTTCTTTTTAGTCTGTTTGAAAAAAGGTACAACATTAGTTATGTGCTAAGATCAGTATTAGTTAGTTGCTTAATTAACTGATTAGAGGTGGTTATTGAGTTAGTTAGAGAGATAATCATCGATCTAGCACTATACAATTGAAAAGGAAGATATTTTCCCAATTCTCCATCTCTATCTCTATTGTTCCATTGATGAAGCTTGAGCTTCAAGCCTTTGTGTGACAAACTTAACATAACTATCATCCTCCTTTTTATGACTCTTTAATTCGAACTTTCTAGATGATATGTTTAAAAATTTATGTTTCAAAATTAAAGGGAATTTTAATATATTATATTCCACATAGGGGCGAATTCAGATGCTAAAAATAAGGTGCGTGAATTCGCGGTCTCTCTAAAATTAGGGATCTTTTGTATATATTTTTAAAATTTGGTATAAATATTAGGCAAAATGGTCTGATAGACCCTTATACTTGTATGAGTTTGTATTCTAGACCCTTCTACTTAATCCTTTACCAATTGAACCCCTAAACCTATTGAAACTTTTTTTGACTTGTCATCCTATGTGGCATTCTTGTTCAAAGTGCGTGTGATACACATATTTTAATAGCGTGAGGTCTTCAAAAGAAGATTGAAAATGTCAAGTTTTGACCTAACTAAGAGTCATCTTCTTCCCCATTTATTCATTTACCATTGTTGGAAAGAAAAAAAAAAATAAGCTTTCTTGGGACTTTTCTACTTATCTCCAAATTCTTTCTCAATTTTTTTTCATTGTTTCAGGTTGCCTTCATCTTCTTCAAAGGACTCATTATTTCTTGAACAAATTCAGTCTTTATTACTCTACAAAGAATTTCCACAAGTACAAATTTATTTTATTGTTCCAAACAAATAAATGAACTTATCAATCCTATTCTTCAACAAGTATTTCGTTTCCTCCAAACTTAACATATCCAAACCATCAATCACATCAATTTCTGCAAATCTTCAAAACACAAAATTCTTTCTTAAATGAACAAATTATAAAAAGCTAAAAAGTTAAATTGATCCAAAATTACAAAAAGGGGAAGAAAAAGAAAAAGAAACATGGAGGATGAGTGAATGAAGAGAATCTGAGGGTTGAATAATTTGGACGAAAACTGATTGTTCGTGAGATCTAGGATTTTGGAGCGATTATCTCAGTCGTTTGGGGCCATCACTACTTTTTCCAAATCGAATGTGGCGCAATCACCCTCTCCATCTTCAAGTGGTAGCTCCACCACCACGTTACGGTGTACGGTCAATCTTGCTAGTACTGCATTTTACTGGTGAAAGCCTTTTGAATGAGAGAGGAGAAAGAAGAGAAATCTGGAACAAAATTGGAAGAAGAAAAAAAGATTTTTCAAATAAAATTTTGGGGCTTTAATTTAATTTTACCATTTTATTCCTTACGTGGCAATTAAAAATGAGGTGGAATTTGACGTGTAGGAGTTGTATTACACGCGTTATCCACCATATGAGAAAAGGGTTTAAACTACTACAAGGGTCCATCAGATCATTCCGCCTAAATATTATTACACATATGTTCTAGGAATTAATTCCCAATGTATTGTTATTTATCTATGCACTCATGTACTAGAAATTTTAGATTCATCTCTTATTCTACATATTTTTAATTTAAAACTATAAGATTTAAAAATCTTCTTTATTTTCTTAAATTTCATGTCAAATCAAAAATTAACTACACAAACAAATTAAAACGAAAGGATAACTTGTTAAGTTGCAGGCAGTGATTTTACTTCTAGGAGGTTGTTTGTGATGGCATATTTCCTATTGAAGAAGAGAAACAATTTCCCCGTAGAATCAATATATGGAGGCCTTCTATGTTCCCGCGTCTTTCAAGTTAAATTAATTTTATTTCAAAAAGATCATTTTTAATAAGAAAAAAAACTGAGTTAATATCTCATATAGTTACTCAATTAATAATTTTTATTTTATTTTATAAAAAGTCATTCAACTATCTTTTATAATTTCAAAACACTCAACTAAACATTCTTCTCACAAAAAATTACTCAACTAATAGTTTTTTCACAAAAAGTCACTCAACTTTCCGTTAACCTCAAAGATCAAAATCACTCAACTATAAATATTTCATCTACAAAGTCACTCGATTATTGATATTTCATTTAGAATGTTACTCGATCAATTTAAATATTTTTTTATTAAATTTTGTTGAAATACAATTTTTGTTTTAAACTATTTTTCAAGAAAAAATAATATGCTCATTTTATTATTTTATTAAATTTTGTTGAAACAAAATTTTTGTTTTGAACTTTTAAAAAAAATAATAAGATGATCTTAATTAATTTATTAATTTTTTCTGAAATTACTATTTTCTTTTAAAGTAATTTTTTAAAAAAATAAAAAAGTATTCATTTTAATTATTTTATTAAATTTTATTGAAAATAAAATTTTATTTTAAACTAAATTAAATAAATAATCACTATTGTGTATCCAATATAAAAATAATAAAATAATTAAAATTAGTATCTTATTATTTGTTAAGAAATTAGTTTAAAACAAAAATTAAGTTTTAATAAAATTTAAAAGAATAATTAAAATGAGCATATCATTATTTTTTAAGAAATTAGTTTAAAACAAAAATTATGTTTCCAAAAAAATTATTAAAATAATTAAAATGAGCATCTTATTATCTTTAAATAATAATTTAAACAAAAGATTGTGTTTCATTAAAATTTAATCAACAACTCATTTAAATTGATTGGGTGATTTTCTAAATAAAATATCAATTGTTGAGTGACTTTGTAGGTAAAATATTCATTCAAATTGTTGAGTGACTCTGTAGATAAACCCTAACGAGGAAGAAAATGAGAAAGGGAATTTTTGGATCGGATTGAAGTTATTGATGAATCTGACACATTATTGAGTTAAGATATATATATACACACACCAATGTATCTAATTAAATGTAAATGTATCTGAATAAATATACGCATTATTGGATATTTACACATGTATCTATAGCACATAATTGTTGTATCTGACACATTATTGAATTAAGATTATATGTATCTAGTTTTTTATCAGTGTATTTGATTCTATATGTATCTGACAAAATATACACATGTATCTAAATAATAGTTCGTGTATGAGTTAAAAGTCTAAACTTTGTTGAATCGCCCAAAAAGAGAGAAAAAATTTGATTTTTTTTAAAAGTTGTAATATGTCATATCTTTTAAAGTTGTTGCAACATGATTCTCTCCTTAATTAATGGTTTTCAGTCATATCTCTTAATTAATGACTTTTAATTATATCCCTTAATTAGACACACTAATTGATACGAGATACATGTACATGAAAGAGAAAGATACATGTATCCAAGACCCAAAATATGGTAAGGAGTGTAATATTGCAAACTATGAATCTAAGTAATTAGATCCTAAAGTAGTGGAATTTGTGTAAGTTGCCGGAAGAAGAATTCTTAGTTGAGTGATTTTAAGGTTATAAAAGAAAGTTGAGTGATATTCTATGAAAAGAAGTATTGGTTGAGTAACCATATGAGATATTAACTCGGAAAAAAACTTAAAAATCTTAATCTTATAATGTTAATAATCTTAAAGCACTGTTATTTGAGTTTTGACTAAACTATTTTGTGTTTTCAGGGGAAATTACTTGGAAGACCAAGCTTATTTGTATGGTCATAGGTGTTATAGCACTACTGGCAGTTGTTTTGGCAGGATCGTGCATTTACCTTAAGAAAAGAAAAACAACTGAGAGAGGTAACACAAAATTAAAAGTTTTTGGTTTAAAAAGTAGTACTCCGTCTCAATTTATGTGACACTTTTTGGATTTTGAGATTCAAATAAATCTATCTTTTACCGTATTTTTTAATTATTTTGAATTATCAATTATTGTAACTTACAATAATTTTTACATAGTTTACAAATATATAAATTTCATTTCAAAAAAATTGATGATTTCATACGCAAATTTCCGATCAAACTTAAATGTTGACTCTCGAAAAACGAAAAGTGTCACATAAATTTAGAATAATTAATATTTCATCTAACCTATATAAAGTTGAATCTTTGCAGAGAGGAGAGAAAGGAGACAACTAATTCAATTGCTTGACATGGAAGGGAACTTACTTGATGAATTTTAAATGTTGAATTTAATTAAGTTGTATTTTGTTTTAATGTCAATTATATTCTGCTTATTTCTATTTTCAGCCCCTCTTGTTGTGTGATTACAGCTGATGTCAGGGTATAATTATATACTTGTACTGACTGGCTATGAAATACAATAATCCCTATTTTTCCCAAGTAATTTTTTTTTTTTCGCACAAAAATAACCATTTTGCTTCCTTCAACTTCTTTGCCTCACTTTCTGCAAAAATTAAATAAATGTCGATGTTGCTGCTACAACTTCAATAATTGTTTGAGCATTGCAATAGTTGTGTTTAATTTGCCGAGACAATTTCAACAATTGTTGCATTAACTCAAGCAATTGGTGAAGTTGCTGCAACAACTCAAACAACTGCTGAAGGTGTTGCATCAACTATCATAATTGTTTGATTTTCTGCGTAATGTTTAATTTTTCAATGACTTGAAGAAAAAAAAATCAACAGATACATTTAATGGCAATCGATTTTGATCATAGATGCAGACGAAATGCTTACAAATCACATAGTAAGTACTTGTTAGAGTGCTGAAAGTGAGGTAACAATCTCTTTGCTGATTTCAACATCTTTTACAAATTACAGCAAGGATGTAGTTATTCAGCACAAAGTTAACAAGAAATGTTTTGGAAGAATGATTTGTCGAGGAATTAGAGGACTTTACTGGAATATCTCTATGACTATCCACAGGCATTGTTTTGTATGTTAAACTTCTTATCTTAATTACTTTAGAAGTTAAATCATATCAAATATTCGTAATAAACTAGGAACATTGCATCAGGAATATCTTTAGGCAGGTTGTTTATGTAAAGATAGAAACGCAACATGTCCTCATTCGAAAGAGTTGCCTGATCAACGACATCGCTACTGCCTGTCAGAACCCACAGATCCCCTGAATTCACTCTTTTGAGGTTTCCTCTGCAAAATGGGCAGGATTCTGACCTTAAGTTCCTGCAACAGATATCACGGATTAAGAAGATCACCGGAAAATTTATCCTTTTCGCAATAAAAAGAATTAATGAGCATGAGGAACAAGAATATATATTGCTCACCAGTCACGATAACAATTAATGCACATAGCATGACAGCAATTTGGCAAAACTACTTTGGTGCATGGTTCTAAGCAGATTCCACATTCATTTTCTTTCTCTAGATCAGCATCAAAATGTTTTTTCTCTTGTACTTTCTTCCCAACATAAGGTTCGTCGTGACTACTTTCCTGCTCTGATGAGCTATCATGTAGGTGCCATAGAGATGGTAATAGAACAGCTGCAAATTGGTATATGTCAAAGAAATAAGTGTCCATAGTCCACACATATACGGTTATAGTTAGAGAAAAACTCTAGACTCAAATATGGAGAAACACAATAAACGAAAAATATCAAAAAGTTTGCCCAAAAATGGTGTGTACCATAGAATTCTCTAATGCTTGCTTTCCTAGCATCAGAAGGAATCTTCTTCTTCCCATTGGGGATAACCTAAAGAACATCACAATTTTAATTTCAACGTATCGAATATAACAATAACAATATCATCTTAAATTAGTACTATGAGAAGAAATTAACAGCCCGAGAATAGAGAAACAAACCTTGTATACAGTTATGTGGAAGAAATTGAAATAACTTGGACGTAAGCATGTACATGAGCAATCCATCCACTGGAGCAAGAACAGAAGTACCCGTGCCAAGTTACTGTACACCAATTTCATTTGTAGACAAGTACCATTCTTGAACCTCGGAATAGAAGCTGCCCTGAAACGCGTAATTTAGAGGGACAAAAGGTTAATATTTGTTGTTTAAGACTACAGTCGGAACAACGATTGGTCCAGTGACACCTTTAAGTAATTTGCTACACAAATCAGAAGCAAATCCCCAGTGATTTAGACATGGAAAGTTTGGAGGAACCATAGAAAGGAAATTGAAGATTGCAGATACAAAAGACTTTCAAACTCACATACAGCTTACAAAAGTATTATTCTGAGACCTTTAAAATAACAGAAGAAAACAAGTTCCTGTTATTCAAATAGTTTCCTTTTTTTTCTTCTTCTATAATCGTGGTAAACAGATCAACTTGCGTGCAGCTCCACCAATTTCAAGGCACCAATGCTACCTCCTATCAACATAGGTACCAGATAACAGTGTCCATTAGGACTTGGGCAAATGGAAAGAAATCAATTAATGTTTGCCTCCCTATGATTTGAATTTGAGACCTCATGATTCTCAACGCAACTTATTGGTCACAATAATTTCCTGTTATTCAACAGCTTTTTCCACTTTCACATGCTGTAAATGCAAAAGACATAGCATTTAGCGAGCTCTAGTCCCTCTCTATGGCAACCTCTTTTCTTTTTCATGAAAAACAAAGTGGGACAAAGAAAAAAAAATCAACTAACTAAAACAAAATAGTAGTAATACTTGAAAAGTTAAATTTTTCAGAAATTACAGCGGAGATAAAAAAAAGCAGTAAATAAATGTTTTTATCTTTGTAATTAAACATAAAGAAACCCCTCGTCCCAAACCAATTTAAAATTTAAAAAGAAGCTAGCGTTTGGCCATACATTATGGAAATTATCACCAAATATCTGTCTAATCATAGATTTTGAATCGCACTTGAGTTCTAAAAACTAGTCCAGACCCATTTTTGTGAGAAATTTCACTTGTAATCGCATAAGTCAAAAAAAATTCCAAATAAAATGCATGTCCAAACACAATTTAAAAAATCAAACTTTCAATTTTCAAATTTCAACTTCAAATTCTATAGCGTAACAGGAGCCAATGGCATGGCTTTACTTGGCCACAATCAGAAACTTAATTCATCATGAAAGGGGATAACAGGAAGAAAATCAAAGAGTGGAAGACAGAGGATGCAAGTAAGAGATGAGAACCTACAGCAAATTGGCATACTGAATGTCAGCCTCAATTGCCTTTAAAGAATCTTCACATGAAGTAGATTTCACAACCTCATAGTAATTCGTCATCATTTATCCCAAAACTGCAATTCCCAAATGTACAACACTTTTTCTTGCTAAACACTCAATTTGGGTATGTGTAATATAGGAGTAAAATGTTGAACACTTACAAAGAAGAAGTCAATGGAGTCTAGAAAGAGTATTTATACAGAGTCCTAAAATCTCATTATAAAGGAACAACACAGAGAAATAATGAAGAGAGAGAGATTTGGTCTTTGTTATGGTTGGTTGCTTGCAGTTACAAGTTTTGATTTTTATTTCTGGCTATTTTGACTGTTGAGCAACTATGACAAAAAACAAGTAATGGAAGTTCCAAAGCAAATTTGACTTTATTTTCTACAAATGGGGAACTCAAATTTCAATTTATTACTCCTTGCAGTTTTAGGAGTCGTTTGGTAGAGTGTATTAGAGAATATAATGCATGCATTAGGTGTGTGTATTAGTAGTACCTTGTTTGGTATATTTTTTCATGGCATACACTCTATTGTGTATTAACTTGTGTATTACTAATACCAAGGAATTCTAGGTATTAGTAATACATAGCATTTTAACACTTGCATTATATTAAATAATTACAAAACTACCCTTAAAGCCTTTTCATTTTCTTTGTTGTCATAAGTTTTTGTTTTTATTTTGATTTGCTTTTTGGTGTCTTTTAATTTTTTGGTGTCTTAATAGGCTTTATGACCTCTTAAGTATCTTATTTTTTTTAAAAAAAAACAATATATATTAATAAAAAAATTTACTATTGTGACGATAAATTTGATAAAAAAAATTATTTGCCAACTTTCCACAAAAATATTTTGACGCAATAGTACAACTATTTAATATTATTTTTGAAAAAAAAAAATAAAAGAAGAAGAAGAGTTAATGATGTTTTAGCAAACAAACTTTTTTGATGTTTTAGCAATAACTTTTTTGCAAAGGAAGTGTACAAATAAATAAAGTGTGAAGGGTATATTTGTAAACATATATTTTTTAATAGAAATTATGCAAGATTTGTTATTTCTAATACATCAAACCAAACAATGTATAAGAAATAATGATTGCATTACTAATGCAAGCACTACTAATGCAAGCATTACTAATGCACCCTATTTTGCATTATTCTTATACACTCTACCAAACGACCCCTTACTTGTCTGGTGCTCTCTCCGTTCAATATTAGTTGAATTATTTAATTAAAAATAGTTGTTTTATATTAATTGTTCATCTTATTAAATTAAAAAGGCATTAATTGCTTTTTTTTTCTATATCAACTACTCTCTTTTGTCCAATAATACTTGTCCGACTCTGCATACTTTTTAAGAACCTATCAATAGAAACACAATTTTACTATATCACTCTTTGAATATAATAATTAACGATAAGGTTAAATTAGGAACTAAGTTTAAAATTATCCATTGATTTTATAAAGTGAACAAATATTGTTAAACATCTCAAAATAGTATAATTGACAACTATTGTTGGACGAAATGAGTAATATGAGATGGAGAAAGTACACTAAAAATGAAAAAAAAAACACATCACATTTGTCGTTCTATTCATAGAAATAGTTATATTTATCTCTTATTATACTTTTTCAACTAATTTTCCTTTGTAATTCAATTTTAGATATATATTTACTTTTGAATGGTCAATTCATATGTTTCCACTTTTATTTTGATTCGTGACCCTTACGCGATATATTTATATTCTAATTAAAATTAACTCTTAATATGATTTTTCTACCTAATCCAAGAAGTACATCCGAATTAACCAATCCAATAAACTCATTTCTAATGCTTGATGTGAGTTGGCTTGTTGGGTTAGTTGGGTCGAATATAGATATGTTGATATCATATAGAAGAATTATATTTAAAAAATATATTTTAGTTGAAAAACATATATTTATTTAGATGTCATGTAGAATCATAAGAACGAGAGTAAAAAGTAACTTTAACTTTGTCAAAGTAAATTAGAAAGTCATTAGAAGGAAACATAATAAACATATTATATGACAGTACTTGGGCAAGTTGAATGACCTTTTAATTATATAAAAAATGTTCATAACTTGTGATTTTAAAACAAAGTTAAATCATCTTTTACTTTAAAAAATCTGTCTTTTTGTGAATATTTAAAAAAGTAGAGTAATTTTTATGATAACATAATTTTTTTCTAATCATTTATAAATATAAAATCAATCATAGTTTCCTTGTGTAATCGAATGCTATGTTAAGCAACTTGTGATATTAAAATTCGAATATTAAATTTGTAAGAGTTAATGGTATATTAGACTATCATTTTTTTGTTAATTTTACATCTCGATCATTGATTGTTTCATTTCCTCATGAATTATCACTTCTTTATATAAAAATATATCTATACATTAAAATACATATTAAGTATCAATTATTTCCCTTTTTTATTTGAACTATCATCATCATGTACCTAATTATGAATTTCTCCCTCCAAAATTCCCTTATCTTTTTCTCTTTGTACCTAATAGCTCTTTCTTCTTAAAAAATAAAATAACGTAATTCGAACTTATTTGAACATTTAATTAATATCATCTGAAGAAAAAAAAAAAGTAGTAGTATTTCCTTTTATACAAAGTTTGGTACCTACATGAAAGTTGTTCAACTAATTAACGATCAACTAATTATTTATGCTTTTTAATTGAAAATTGAAAAGAAATTAAAAAGTCTGCCAATTCATCATTATGAGAATTTTCAACGGTTGAAAAAAAGCTGTTAAATTATTTAAGAGCTATTAATTGGAAGCCGCTATTCAATTCAATGACTTTACTATTTTTAATAACCGTACGTAAAATACGGATAAAGAAATGTGAATTTCGAATCTCTCTTTAACAAGAACATACAAGTACAGAACATTAGATTAACAATTACTCGCTTCGGCAGTATTTATTTATTCATATTTAATTTGATACGTCTTCTAAAATAAAATAAAAAAATAATTTTTTTAGTATATCATTCATAACTATTATTAATTAAATGTTAGGAAATGAATATCTTTAATAATAAAAATAAATCAAGTATAAAATAATAAATATCTTTAATAATAAAAATAAATCAAGTATAAAATAATAAATTATCTCTTAATTTTTAAAATTAGATATTTATTTTAAATTTAATGACAAATAAAAGTGGATAGATGAACGTACATTTATTAATATTTACACATAATCATATGATAGAGAATTACGACTTCGATTTTGCAAGATATATCTCAATTATATCATATACTAACACCTTAGATATTATAGAAATATGCAAAAGTAAGTAAAAATAATTTCTTAGTAATCAAAACACAACAAAAATAAAATATTTCATTTAAGATATGATGGTCAATATATATATATATACACACACACTTATACTTTAACAAAATTTAAAATATCATATCAAATATTATTATATCAAACATATAATATTAAAAAATTTAATCTCAATATAATAATTCAATATTTTTCGCGGGAAGTCCACCCTATACGTAGGACTAGGTAGTACAATAATTAATGGATGGAAAAAACAAGTGAACTACCAACGCCTACTAGAATAGTAATCTCTAGAAATTCAACCAAGGGGAAATGAAGGAAGCGTATGTACAACTCTAATTATATTTCTTCCTTGACAAATATAAAGTTTGAATTCACTTCAATACTTAGAGAATGTGGACTTCTACTTTATTTTTAATTATTTTATTTTATTTTATTATAGGGGAAGCATTTGACTGATTGACTTAGTCGATTCACCAACCCAAACTACCTTATTAAACTATCTCTGCTTAGTAATTAAAATTTTGTTTGAATATGTCGTTTAAATTTTATAAAATATCTTTTTAAAATTATGATTTTTTAAAGGGAAAAGAGTCTGATATATCCCTCAACTTTGTCATTTATAATTGATACACTCTCGTTATGAATGTGGTTCATAGATACCCCTATTGTTCTACAAATGACTCACATATACCATTTTCCTCTAACGAAAGTGAAAAAAAATTAAATTTTATTATTATTTCTTTTGAAAAAATATATTCCATATGGGGTGGGGTGTATTTGATCCTCCTCACACTTTTTTTTTACTTTTTTGTTTCAACGATTAATTTAAAACTATCATTTTGATGGTCAAATTTATTTATGTTACACTATTTTTCCTGTAAAATTTATTACAGATTCCCCATTTTTTATTTATTTTTACAAATACAAAAACAAAATTACAACATAGTCGCAAAAAAAATTAGTTTTAGATATTTTCTTTACACTAAAGAATGAAAGAAAAAAAAAAGAATAAGCAACTCAAATAATGATAATCAAAGAATAAAATAATATTTTTTGTATGAAAAAGATTAAAATATACCTTGAACTTTGCTAGAATGATCATATATATATAACCCTACATGATTATTTTTTTAAAATGTAAAGTCAAAAAAATAAATTTAAAACTAATTTTTTCATTTCTATTAGATGAAAGGTATATGTGAGCTCTTTTTATAACGGTAAAGGTATATGTAAATCATATGTATAACGGTAAGAATATATATGAGTCACTTTTATAACAAGGGATAATGACAAAAGTTAAGGATAGATCATACCCTTTTTTCTTTAAAAAAAAAAAAAGTTAGTCAGTTCTTTAGGCAATTATAACTAGGTGGAAAATGTTAGCATTATGCGAGGTGCTGGTGTAAACGTGAATTTACTTTCTTTTTTTTTTTCTTTAGGAAATGTGGTGCTTTATGTTGATGTAGATGTAGATTTGGATCAAAAGGTTCACAAGTGACTAGTGAGTATCGATGATGTTTTATCTTATTTTGTATGTTAGATTATTCAGTTTGATTAATATATATACAATTTTAGTTTTGAATTCTTATTTAGGGTGTGTTTGGTATGAAGGAAAATATTTTCAATGTTCTTATGTTTGATTGGGTTAAATGTTTTTCAAATCAACTTATTTTCCTCAAATTTAAGGAAAATGACTTCCCTTCAAATTTTCCAAAACTCAATTTATTTATTTTGAAAAAATCAATTTATTTTGTCCCTACCCTCAAACTTACCCACCTCACCCAGCCACCCCCATAAAAAAAAAGTTAAGCTTGTTTTTAACTTCAATTTTTTTACCCCACCCTTACCCCTACCCTACCAGCCCCCTACCCACCCCCCAAAAAAAAATTTTAAATTTGTTTTTAAAAAATATTTTCAACTTCAAAATTTCATTTTTTCACCCTACCTTCGAACCCCCCACCCACCCCCCACCCCCCCAAAAAACTTTTAAATTTTTTTTTAAAAAATATTTTCAATTTCAAAATTTTATTTTTTCACTCCCACCCCTATCAGCCCCCATCCACACCCCACACCCCCCCAAAAAAAAAAGTTTAAGTTTGTTTTTCAAAAATAATTTTAAATTCAAATTTTCATTTTTCCACCCCTACCACCCCCTACCAGTCCCCCACCCCCAAAAAAATTTTTAAGTTTGTTTTTTAAAAATATTTTCAATTTCAAAATTTCATTTTTTCACTCCTACCCTCGATCCCCCTCCTCCACTCACCCCCTACCCCCACCACCACCCCCCCCCCCCAAAAAAAAAAAATTTAAGTTTATTTTATAAAAATATTTTCAACTTCAAAATTTCATTTTTTCACCCATACCCTCGACCCCCCTCCTAGCCACCCACTCCCCCTACCAGCCCACCCACCCCCTCCCCCCAAAAAAAAAATTAAGTTTGTTTTTAAAAAATATTTTTAAATTCAAAATTTTATTTTTTCACCTATACCCTTGACCCACCGCCACCAGCTCCCTACCCCCAAAAAGTTTTAAGTTTATTTTTAAAAAATATTTTCAACTTCAAAATTTCATTTTTTCACCCTTACCCTCAACCCACCCACCCACTCAACCCCCCTACCAGCCCCCTCCGCACCCCGAAAAAAAAATTTAAGTTTATTTTTAAAAAATATTTTCAATTTCAAAAATCATTTTCTACTCTAGTAAAAATAAAAGATATTTCTCAAAAACATTTTCATTCATAAACCAAACACTAAAAATCTTTTCCGAAAAATATTTTCTACTCATCAACCAAACATGAGAAAATAAGTCAAAAATCTACTTGTTTTCCAAGAAAACATTTTCCATGAAAAACATATTCCTTCATACGAAACACACCCTTAGTTTTAAAGAATTTATATTTAGTCTTGAAATAAATTAATTATCCGTTTACGAATTTTGTCAAAATTCTATTTCAAAAAACGTTTGGACATAACGTATGAGGAATTTTGTCAAGGAATTTTGCCAAAATTGAATTTTTATTTAATTTTGATTGTTTTCACAATCACTTCAAATTACTTACAAAAATTTAGAAACAATTTTAGTTCGTATGTTCATCCATTACTCTATTTTTTAAATAGCATTTTAAACTTGAATATACATACTTCATTCGTTTCAAAATACGCGATATTCTATTTTTTTTTTCATTCTGTTTCCATAATTCACATATGGACTAGAGTAAGAAGGTGTTTCACCGTGTTTGGATTGACTAAGAGCCAGTTTGGATTAGTTTAAAAAATGTAGTTTTAAGTAAGAAAATAAAAACTATGGGGAGATCTTTTTTTATTTTTTTTTACTTATTTTAAGTTATTTTTAACTTTGTTAAACACTTTCTAACTTATTTTAAGTCATTTTTTACTTATTTAAAATTATTTTTATGTTTGACAAATACTTTCAGAAGTCAAAAACTACTTAAAAGGAGGTCTGACAAACTTTTAAGTCAATCAATACACTCTATTAATTTTAATGGATTTTGACTTCTTAGCTATTTTTTAGACGTGGAAGTGTTTAAGTAACTAAAAATATGCTTAAAAATCACCTTTTTTAAAGGCTGAAAAAACATTTTTAAAAAAGGAAAAGACTCAAATTTGTCATCGAATTTTTAGAAAAGACTCATCTATGTCATTCGTTAAAAGTTTGACTCATTTATGCCATTGCTGTTAAATAAAAGACTCATCAATGCCATTTTTTTAAAATCCGATTTTGCAAAACCATTTTTTACATTCCAAACAACTTTTAACACTTTTCAATTAGAGTTTTTGGATCAAATGTTTTCTTTTTGTTTCTTCTTCCTTAAGAACACATAAAAAACATTAACAATTCCCAAATTTCAAATTTCAAACTTCTTCAATTCGAGAACGAAGATAGGTTCCATGGGGTGAAGTTAATGTGGGTCGGATGAAAATGACTTGGGCGGGTCTAATTAGGAATGAATGAGTTTGTAAATTAATTTAGGTTGTTTAAAATGTGATCAATAGAATGTCGCCATGTATTTAACGAATTAATTAAATATATTTGAATGAGTGACCGTTAAAAAAAAAAGATCAATATTGAACCCAAAGGTGGATGCCAAGGGTATTTGAGAGCGAAAAGGTGGATGCAGGGTAGTTTTGTACCATTTCTAATAGTTTAAGGATATTTTAGGTTTTTTTTCCTATAATAAATACTGATTTAAATTTATTTTTATTTAAAAGTTGTAAATTTTAATTTAATATAATTACAAATATATAATTTTAGTCAATATAAATTTTATTTTTTTGTGATACTGACACATGACAAGTTCACCTTTTCTATTATCTATATCTATGTAGAGAGATTTAAATTACTTATTTCTATTTAATACAAATTACTTTTAATTGTTAGTAATTTTTATATACTTTATTCTATTTATAGTTATTCATATTTATTTAGTTTTAATGTGTTATTTAGACAGTTGATTATTTTAATGACTATAATAAATATTAGCTCACTAAACATTTTTTGGAAAGTTAAAAAATAAGAATTGTAATCTCTACCTAACTAATACTTGCATAACTAATATGGTAGTACCTACATAACTACAATTTTCTCAAGCGCAACAGTTAAGTTTTAGTCCAACTATTACAACTATAAGTCCAAGTCCATCAAAATCTATTACTTTAGTTTTTACCTATCTTATATCATATAAGATAGTCTCAATTTCTCTTAATTGAATTACTTTGTTCGTATTATAATAATTCTAATATTGCGCTTAATTGAATCCACAATAACTTTCATGTGAATTGTTTATGTATTAGGTGATTGTGTCTATCGAGATACACATGTCCTCATAAAAAGATAAAAAAACCAAAAAAATTGAACCAAATCTACAATAATCAAACCAACAATTATTTTTTCCATTTAGTTTGTTTTGATTTTAAATTTTTTAAAACCAACTAAATTAATTTAATTTTTGATTTAACTAATATCCGAACCAAACACTCCTAATTATTGATATTCACTAATGATACAGAGAGTGCGTCTGTATATGGACAAACAAAAAGAAAAAAAACCTGTTTTCTTGGACACTGCAACGGACAAAGCTCTGCTGCTTGAATCAATAGTGAATAAATTCTTGCCAGCTGAAGAGTTTTGCTTGCTCTCACCTAGCTGTTTCCTCTGTCTTCAGACGGTTCTATTTCCTCTCCAGGTGTGTATCAGACTGGAAGAGTTTTTTTGGTTTTCTTCTGTGTTTTTGTCTTTGATTTTTAGCTGCTCTGAATCGGTAAATAGCCATGATTTTCAAATGGGGTTATGTAGAAACATGCTAATAGCTGATTTGGGTGATGGGCTAACTTAGTTTTAAAAAATGGCAGCATTTAATTTTTTCTGCTTAGCATGACTTGACCACAGAACATGCATGGAGCCGATTTCAGTAAAAAGTTACCCTAGAAATTGAAGGGTCATCATTATATTACCTAAACGTTATGGAGATTAAATTAATTATTGTTACTCATCAATCAACATTCAAGCTATTAACTGCGTCGAATTTCGATTTTCCCCCCTTTGTTAGCTGCTTCTGCCTCTACAGATTCTACTTGTGGTTGTGTAGTAGCGTGCATAGCGCTCTATTTGTGTTACATAATCCGGATATTCTGTCCCTAATTACTTGTCCATTTTTTACTTGACATACCTATTAAAAAAATTAATAATTGACATTGTTAGTTTACTATTTTAACCTATTATTGATAGAATTTCAAAATCAATTTATTCTACCTTCTTCAAAAACATTAACTCTTTAAATATATTAAGTTTATAATAGGTAAAAAAATATTGTCTTTTCTCGATAGTACTAAGAGCTACATCTTTTTCGAGTTATTTATTAAGGGTAATTTAGTAAAAATACTCTTCTTTTCTAGGAATGAGTACTTTATTTTTTCAAACTTGAACTTCAAGTTGATATTTTTATATACTTTGTAGGATTTAGAAGTTGTTAGGGGAAGCATACTCTGTATAGGGAGGAGATGGAATGCGAGAACGAAGCATGTGGTGGGTGCAAGGACTGCATGTTGATTCATGGAAAGGGAGTTCTTTCTTTCTTTAAAGTAATGATTGACAGACGTTTCTTAAAAGTTCTGGTAACTTTTGATTCCTTATGTACGCTTGTTTTATCGACTTAGTTTAAAGTATTTGTTTTATGAATGTATAGTTGGTTTTGACTTGTGATCACTGTTGGGTTATGGAGGGTGAATATGGCGTCATGCGGAAGCTTATAATTTGCAAATCATATATGGTTGATAAATCAGACGACACATAAAACTATACTAAAAGAAATAATATTATATTATGATATGACCAATTGGTCTACATAATTAAAAACTAATAAAAAATATGAGAGAAAATCTAAACAAGACTAAGAAACAAACCTATATTTATAGAGTTCAAAACCTTTTCTTACTAGAAAAGGACTCCTACTCTAAAACATTTTCCTAAAAGGAAAGAATAAACCAAATATGAAAGAATATTATATTTTTCTTTAAAGTAAAACATTTATGGTAATGTTTTGTCTTTTCTTTAAGGAAAAAATAAATCTTAAATAATGATAAGAAAATCGATTTTCTGACAAAGCTTGATCTGTCTTCTTCATTGCATGATAATCTTGTTCTCCACAAAATCTTCATCATTGTTGCTTGTCATGATTTAAAAATAAAGTTTAAAATATATGGGTTAAAAATGGGTTAAAAATATTTTGTATTTATACTTAAAAAGACAAAAATCTTCATTATCATCAAATTGATTACAAATTGATTTGAAACCATCTATAATTTGCAAATCATATATTGTTGATAAATCAGACTACACATAAAACTATACTAAAAGAAATAATATTTTATTATGATATGACCAATTGGTCTACATAATTAAAATCTAATAAAAATATAAAAGAGAAAATCTCCCATAAACAAGACTCGATGTTATTGTTCTTGTGTTAGAAGAAACAAACCTATATTTATAGAGTCCTAAAACCTTTTCTTACTAGAAAAGGACTCCTACTCTAAAACCTTTTCCTAAAAGGAAAGAATAAACCAAATATGAAAGAATATTATATTTTTCTTTCAGAAAAGTAAAAACATTTATGGTAATGTTTTGTCTTTTCTTTAAGGAAAAAAATAAATCTTAAATAATGATAAGAAAATCAGGGCAAAACCCTAACAATCACCATGTTTGCAATTAGTTATTCTTGTATAATTTTATATTTGTTGGTGAAAACCTTTCTGCTTAAACTGAGTGCAATACTATCTGTTTAATACAGGTTGGTCAATTTTTGCAGTAGCTGTTCAAGTTTTAGAATTCATGACAATTCTGATGCAGATAACAATTCAATTTTCATGCTTTATTTTCAATAGAAAATATCTTGCATAAATGCATTAGTTACTCTTAACCTTCTCTTTGGCATTAATTGTGTTATAAATAATTGTGTCATCCAGAACTCAAAAGTCTTCCAAGGATTTGATTGTAAACCTGTTTCATTAACTATGCATCCGAGTTGTGCATTGATATGTAGTATTTCTTAGTTTTAATTTCTGCGCATTTTCTTTCCAGTTTTTTCCCCCAAAGTTTGCTCGATCAGTTTCACACCTGGCTGATCAGGAAACTTATCTGGAGGACTCAAGTGGACAGAGATGGAGGGTAACAGTGTGTAACCATAAGGGTTCACTTTCCATCCGTCAGGGATGGCCTAAATTTTCATCAGACCATGGTTTGGATGTGGGCGACTTCTTGGTTTTCCACTATGTTCCGGGTCAGCACTTCATTGTAAAAATATTTGGAACAAGTGGTTGTGAAAAGAAGTTCTGCAGTGATATTGGCAACGGAAGAAAAAGAGCAAGGACTTACCCTGAAGCAACTACCCCAGCTGAGCTGTTTCAAACAACTGATATAAATTCAGTTAAGAAAAAGAGTAAAACATCCGCTGAATCAGAGTCTGAAAAGGTAACATACAAGACAAATACTGCCAACTTTAGAACATCTGCTGAGTCAGAGTCTGAAAAGGTCACATACAAGACAAATACTGCCAACTTTAAAACATCTGCTGAATTAGAGTCTGAAAAGGTCACATACAAGCCAAATACAGCCAGCTTTGCAACAAACATTGATTCTGACATTGGGAAGGGACAATCAGTACATTCAGTTATAGATGTGGATGAATCATGTTGTATGATTGATAGAAATGCTCAGTATGATCAAGAAGATGACAGGTTGTGCTTGCATCTGTCAAGTTTTGAAATGCCAGCAAGCAAACCTCTTACAGAAGGAACTAGCAGTCCTTTTAAAGGTGACATTGGAAAGGATAATCAGGTTGAAGCCAATTTTAGATCACAAACAGAACCAAATTTAAATGTTGAGATCTACAACTTGAATTCAAAAGCACCGTCGTCAAAGCTTGAGGCTGGAATCAGGGCAACCAATATGGTTAGTAGTCCAGCAAAGGATATTCCACTGCGGGATCCAAAATATAAGAAATCCAATGAAGCATCTCAGTTTGGTAAGCTTTTTTGTTCACAACAAATTGTTAGGATTGTTTGTTATTGTTGTATTGTTTTGAATATGGATATCACGCTATATACTTGAGGCAGTGAGGGCTCAGCTGTAGATTGGTTTTGCTGACACTATGTTGAGCTTGACCTTAGTCTTGAGCTGTCCCAAATTGTCGGAGTCCCACATCGTTTGTGGGATGGGTACATGGACTCCTTATATGGTCTTGGGCAATCCTCTTCTCATGAGCTATCGTTTGGGTTGAGGTAGGTCCAAGGTCACTTTCTTTAACAAAAATGCAGTCTCAGGTTGCAGTTAGATTCCATAAAGCTCAACTTAGTAGGCTCGTGAGCACAGGGAAGCCTTTTGTTCATTTTGCTGATTAATTGTATACCTAAATTCTGTTCTTCAATTATCAGCTTCAAAAACTAATTTTCTCTCTTCTCCCAGTCCATATCAGTATAACCCTTCTTTGGTTTTCATCTTTTTGTCCTATCCATCTAATTTCTCATGTATTTTCACAGTTTCTACTATTTTTCCAAGCTCCCTTGGGTGAAAATGTCATTTCTACCTTCCATATTTGACTCAAAGATTTGGCTTCAGCATTATGTTCAGCAGTATCTATTTCATAATTAATTGCTTCCCTCAGAGCAAGTGGGATTTTTGTATTTCTATTTATTGTTGGAGTTGTAAATTTGTTTTTCTTGATCATCTCGTGAATGATTAAATCCTTAATGGTGATGTCACAACAATCTGGAATTCCTCAAGAAACTTGCCTCAACTTATATGCAGAGCTCTCTTATACATCCCATTTCATTGAAAGTTTTCTGCTTACTTGGTAACAGAATCTTCAGGATCTTGGTTGAGACTTAAGTAGCTTCCACTATCAGCGTCTCACACTGTCCATTTTGCCAACATTTACCTTTTGAGTTTTACTATTTTTACCTCTTTTTGGTGACATGCCCTGTTGCGCAACTCCTCTTTCCAATGACTGTCTCAGTAGCATCAGTTCATTTTTGGCGATTGTTCCAGAGGTACTGTGTTTCATCTATGTATTTGTCCTAACAACGCCTAACTTCTTTTTGGTCCATTCGGCTCTACCTCTATTCGGCCTATTCTTATAGCAACTTTTCCAGTCATTAGTCCAACAACTTTTTCAGTTACTCTTCAACTATCAGTTCAATCTAAGTCCATGATGTTCCAAAGATTTTCACTCTTTTTGGTGTAACAAGCCCTTGTCATTTTATAGCTGTGAATTCACTGATGATTTTCACGGGGAAAGACTTCACCACCCTTTTCTTTCTGATGATTTTGTTCTCTATTCAAATGGCATTTGAGTATATCTTGTTTTCAAACTAACAAATAATACAACCAACTTGGAGTATGAGTGGTCGTGTTGAAAGTCAAAAGAATCATAACAGTATTGTGTAGAATATTCTTAATAATTATGTCCTAAGATATAAATCTCAAGAATTAAGGCACTTCTCTTATTTCGTCTGATTGAAATTCGTTCGAGTACTGGACTACTTGTTCATTTTGGAAATATGAAGATCAATTATTCCATTTGAAATTTTAGGATTCACTACTTAAGAGTTTCCAATATATGAGCTAACTTGTGATTCCTACTTTATTGGTTGTACTGATCATGTCCTCTGTATTAGGACATTGGCCTTTGAATGGCCCCTACTCCTTCCATCCCAAAAGACGAGCCTTTCCTATCACATATTCCCCTTACAAGCCCCTGAGGCTATACCACTCTCCATCACCAGCTTATTTCCTTCTTCTTTCAGCCCTTCGTGAACATCTTGTTCTTTCTAAAATAGAAGCAAAACCGTTACCCATATTGAATCCAATCACATATCCAAAGTAGGAAATAAGAATTTTTGACATGAAATTGTTGGTTTTAATTTAGGCCTGATCAGATTTTGAGCTTCACTTGATTGGCTAGTATACATGATCCTTATCTTGTGACTTTAAAGGATTTTACATTGGTAAATCTTTTTGCCACATGAAGCTAGGGAAGCAAGACTATTGAAGAAAGAATTCGAGGAGATAACAACAGAAGCATTTTCTCCTGCTAGAGCAATACATGGTAAGCTTTTTATTTCATTCTTATATATCTTCTCAACTTATTTAATCCGGTTTCCTTTTTCGTAACTGCCCATGGCATGTTGGTGTTTTGCTTTGAAATGCCTTTAAGCATCTTCTTGCTGTTTGTTATGTACATGATTCAGGAGGAGAGTATGCAAATGGTAATGAAAAAGTCATCAAAAGTGAGCCTGCTGATTCAGGAGACGCACCATCCCTTAATGCAGTGAACTATTCATGTTTGGTGGAGATCGATGACCGAGATTTTCTGGTAACACCTAGTTAAAATATCATTCGCTCCGTCATTTTGTTGGTGGATTGCTATTTTCTACTATTTGATGTGGTCTTGATAAGAATCGGGTTATTTGAATGAAAAACAAGAAAATAATGCCAAAACGAAAAATACAAATGAAAGTGATCTAGACCCCCTAATCGAACAATTAAAGACAATAATTTATATAAAATTAATTACCTTCTTCAATTAATTGAGTAAGAACCATAAAAATCAAGCAAAGAATATAATTTTACCCCTTAAAAGAATCGTTTTTATAAGATAAATACCAAGTAGTGTACATGATAAAAAAAATTTCCAGCTAGTGTACTGTAAACTGTAAATAAAAAATCTCTCAATAATATCCATAACAATGTTGTGTCCGAAAAACTTAAAGAACTCTATATGTAAGGGCAAATCGTGCACCTCTCTCTAGACATCATGAGATTTGAATTCTAATTTTATGGAAATAATAAGTAGTAAAATCTAACTAGAAAACCTAAAACTAGGTAAAGTTAAACTAGGAAAACATGTAAAATCAATGTCACACTTCACAAAACTACCTAACAAAATAAGGAAGTGGCAATTCTTGGACCAAACAAATGCAAGCCAAATTTCAGCTCTTTTGAGCATAATTTCCAGACCCTTTGGACGTGTAATTCAAGCCAACTTGGGCTTGCTTTTCAGTTCTTTTTGTGCTCTATATGGGCCCCAATCTTTATCCTCTCGAGCTTGAACTTAGACCATGGAATATTGTGCTTAGCCTACTCTAAGTCACAATTCTTGGGCTCTTCTTCCACGATGAGCATCTTCTTGATTTTTCATTGAAGGCCAGCAACATTGTCTCGCATGTCGCCATCTTCTTAGCTTCCTGAACTTCATTAAGTCCTAATAGAGGTATGCCACCATGGATGCTATCAGTTCTCTATGAATATTTATCCATACTGGCTTGCACACTGCTCGAGTTGATATGTGTCGTGAGTTTACGTCTGAAGACGCATTCATTTTAAGTTTTTAACATTCTTTTCATCAAACTTTTGCATGAAGATGTTAAGAGGGAATAAAGTCTTTTCCAGGACACCTTTAGGCTTGACACTATAAACTGTTTTTTTTGAAAATTCTGAACATTGAAGTAAAGTGATGATTACTTTGTAACTCAGATGTTGAAATGAAAAAATACATGTACACCGGATTTGGTAAAACTTTTGTCTTTTTTGCTGCTCTAATTTGTTTAAAATAGGCATCTCGAAATTACACACACTGGACACACAATAACTTATTATTCATACTTTGATCAACTATAATTATGTTTCAAGTTTAGCGCCTGCGAAGCAGGACATGCCAATGATGACACTGTTTCTTTAAATCTATAGTTAATGAATATGTTTTCTTATTGTGGATGTCCTTGAATAATTATGAGGTATGATTTTCTCGAAATAGAGGAATCAATTGGTTAGTAAGACCTCTCTTTGTTATACTTCTTTTCTTCAATGCCACTGGCTGATTTCCATCAACTCTTGTGTACGCAAACATCTGTTAGGTTTCTCTTTGCAAATAAGATATTTTGATTCTTTGTTTTATATTCTAAAGAGGACGATGTCATATAGGAAAAGGAGCACTAATTTTTTTGTGAAGCAAGACCTGCCATTTACATTGTTTATCGAGAGTTCCGGTCCTTTCATCATCTGGATACCATGTTAAGCAGCACTTACATTACATTGCTGGTACTGGATTCCATTTTTTTAATCACCCGACCACCCTGGACATTCTTTTCTCGTGTGATTTCAGGCATGTTGATTTGAGAATCTAGTCTGCTCTATGTTGCAATTAATTGCTTGTACTTGACTGAAATTCTCTTTGTTTCCAGTTTGTATATCCCTTTTTTCTCTCATTGAATCTAGACCTCCTTTATATCTGTGCAGGAATTACCAGAATCCTGGCGAAAATATTTACTGCAAAAGGCAAAGCTAGGAAGGATGATTATTTATCTCCGAGGACCAGATAAAAGAATCTGGCCTACCCTTTATTATAGCAGATCAGGTTTTAATGTTTTGACATGCGGTTGGAAACAAGTTACTGCAACTTATGGCCTGAATCCAGGAGATGAATGCCTTTTTCAACTTGTAGATCAGCGGGGATGCATATTTGATGTACGCAAAATCTGAAAGTCGAAAAGTAAGATGCCAAAGAACTACTTGGAGCTGTTTACTTTATATGGAGTTACAAGAGGAATGACAAAGGAGCTATGCCAGTTTCTCATAAATTGTTTTTGAACTACATTTAGTTGTTGCCTGGCTGGGTCATATATGATGGCTCTAACTCATGGATTATTATGTGAATACTTTTTTTCAAATCAATTTCATTTGTATATATGGTAGACTGTTTGTGTAATGGAATATGAAATCTTAGAGCACATGTTTCATTTTGTTTGGCATATTACTGAGGTTGATTAATGTATATTGTTTTTTCGATAAAAAACTAATAATTTTATTTAATTACTTTAAAGAATTTAGAAAAAACACATAAGTTTCCTCCTGAACAATCATCGAAATATCAAGGACATATGTTATTCCATTGACGTGATAGAGAAAATATATTTCATCCTCTTTGAGCTCTTTGAGAGAGTCGAGCCAAAAATGAAACTCCTTTTTATTAGTCAATATTTGTTTATTTTTTTCCTTCTCTTTTTAGATGGCTTAATATACTTGATAATAAATCTGTAGATTTGTTAAACCATGTCTAAGATCTTTTTAAATTCATGTAAGATAAAAAAATAAAATAGGTGTACAATGAATACACATTTACTATGAAAAATATAGCTCTTCGTTGAGGTTACCTAACCAAACTCTTTTGGATTGTTCAAAAAATCTTAAAAACTAAAAAATATTTCTAATATGCTAAATGTTTGAAAATCAACGTGTTGTGCTATAGTCAATTTTCTATCAAACTATTCACTTAATGCTTTGAAGGAACTTATCAAGAGTCACTCTGAAGAGACTCATGTGTAATAACAAGGGACACTTAGATAAATATTTATTTTTAACTAAGTTATGAATGAAATATTATTGACTTGGAATATAATAGCCCGTTGGAGACATATTGATAACATTTAATGTTTATTATGTGAAGTCCAATGAAAGTTTAGTTATATGTCTCCATATGCATCTTTTCAATATTATCGCCTTTAGAATATGAATCGACAAAAAATGTTGCAGTAGGTATTAACATATTCTGAAGGAAATAATCAAATTGATGAATTTTATAAATTGTTTCCGGCCAAAAGAATATACTATATATGGCTAGGAAAGAACATCAAAAAATTCATAAATGAAGAGCCAAAACATTGATAAAGAATCGATCAATCAAATATTTGAGCAAAAATAATGATAATGCTAAAAATATTCGATAAAGTATCAAGAGAATTTTAGAAAGTAAATTTGTAATAATCTTGAATTGTCAAAAGGAGAGAATAATATATTTTTTTCATCAAGAATTAAAAGAATATGATAAGAGGTATGCAGAAGTGTGTGTGAACACAGTCAATTTTTCTTTTGAAAATGAGGAGAAGGGAAAAAAGGGAGATAGAAAAAAAAAACATATGTGAACACACAAAACGTTGAAAAATTTAACCCATAAATAAAGTCTAAAATCAAAAAACGTTACGATTCAAATTTATCTTCATCTATCATATTTTATAACGTAAAACTCCATTTCAAAACTCTTTCTCAATTATCTACAAAACTCTATCTTAAAACATAGCAAACTGAAATAAATTACATCCTATTAATGTGTGTGAACACACAAATGATTTTTTCTTTTAAAAACAAGAAAAATACAGAAAACAAAGACGAAAAAAAATATATATATGAACATACAATATTAAAAAATTCAACCCATAAATAAAAGTCTAAAACCTTAAAAAGGTTATAATCCAAATTTAATTCTGTTCTCTATGTTTTTTATAATATAAAATTCTATATTATATTGTTGTGACATATAATACCCAATTTACCCTTCCTAGGATTAAAATGTCCTTTACTGTTTGGACTTCTGTTAGTGATTGGATCAAAATTACTCATTTTAGTTAATTAAAGGTTAAATATGTTTAGCCGGTTATTACAGGGACCAAATTTAAAATAAACTTATAACTTAGGGACTAAAACCGTCATTTTTCCTTAGTTATTTTCCACTCCCGGGTATATATAAGAGTGCACAGGTGTAATCAAACCACTTCAATTCCTTTCAGTCTGAGAGCATTGAAATTATCGCTCAGAAAAAAACCACCTCGACCATAACGCAATGGCAAATCCCTCTGACCCGGCGGCAGCGAATGCAGAGGCGGCGGCGGCGACTGCTCAGCCGACTGTGAACCCGAACGATTATCTCCTCGAGCAGCAGCCCATGGAGTTGCAGTTGTTTTGGGCAGCTCAGCTTCAAGAGATCAAACAGATAAGAGATTTTAGGGTGCACAGTCTTCCCATTTCCCGAGTCAAGAAGATCATGAAATCGGACAAGGATGTCCATATGATTTCTGCTGAAGCGCCTGTTCTGCTTGCTAAGGCATGTGAGCTCTTTATTCAGGAGCTCACCCTTCGTTCCTGGCTTAACGCCCAGGAATACCAGCGTCGGACTCTGAAAAAGACCGACTTCATCACGGTGCTTAGGGAGACTGAACTCTTTGATTTCCTTGTGGACGCCATTTCTATGGATGAGACCGAGGAAGAAGTTACTGGTTTTGTGCCTGGCATTCTGGGCAACATACCAAGTGGTATCCCGTACTGTTACTCACCAATGGGACCTCCTGCTCCACCAATGGAACCTCCTGCTCCATCAATGGGGCCACCTGCTCCATCAATGGGACCACCTGCTCCACCCCGGGGGATCATGGGAAGGCGTGCTATGCCTTGGGTTGCACCCTCAGTGCACGTCCCGCCTCCGTTGTACCCGCGGCAGTCCGGTTGGCATGCTGCTGGCGGTAATCACTATGCTACTGGACGGAGCAGTGGACAGGGTAACGGTGATCCTCAAAGGTAACTTTGTCATTTCCTTAATTCACTACTAGGGTTAGAAGAAAATGAATTAATTTGTCAAGTCGAATTTCTTTTTTCCATTTTTGTTAAAGGTGGCAACTTTTTTTTTTTAATTCCTTTCTGAGAAGCGACAAAGGGAACGTTTCCCCATGAGTGGTTTGTCTCCATGGAAAAAAGTTTCCACCCATGGGGTTTGTAACTGCAATTTTTTTGTTCTTTGCTTTATTTTCACTTTATCAGATAGTAGCTACAAACATTTTTGCATTTTATATGTTTGCCTTCTTGCATTTAGGATAATCTTAACTAAATTTGAGTAAAGTACTTGTATAATTTTGTGCATTCTCTCTTTACTTATAGAAACAATTTTTTTCTGCACTCTCTCATTGATGTTGCAACATGGAGATATGAGTTACAGGTACAGTCTAAACTTTCATCAATCACCTCTTCTATATTTTGCATCAGTGGAGAAAATGATTTGGCATATCTTGATTTTGTGTTATCTGAATTCAGAGCAATAGATTGATATGCTTTCCACATGATTGTTTGTGTTAAAGGTGGTAACTTTTTTTTTTTTAATTTCTTTCTGAGAAGCGACAAAGGGAACGTTTCCCCATGAGTGGTTTGTCTCCATGGAAAAAAGTTTCCACGCATGTGGTTTGTAACTGCAAGTTTTTTGTTCTTTGTTTTACTTTCACTCTATCAGATAGTAGCTACAAACATTTTTGCATTTTATATGTTTGCCTTCTTGCATTTAGGGAAATCTTAACTAAATTTGAGTAAAGTACTTGTATAATTTTGTGCATTCTCTCTTTACTTATAAAAACAATTTTTTTCTGCACTCCCTCACTGATGTTGCAACATGGAGATAGGAGTTACAGGTACAGTCTAAACTTTCATCAATCACCTCTTCTATATATTGCATCAGTGGAGAAAATGATTTGGCATATCTTGATTTTGTGGTATCTGAATTTAGAGCAATAGATTGATATGCTTTCCACACGATTGCATGATTTCTCTATACTATAAAGGAGTTCATGATTGATTCTCTTAATCGGATTTTACAAGTTTTCTCAGAGTGGTAACTGTTATTGCCTTATTGGTGTTGATGCTAAGATGGAGCCAAAGCATATGTTTCAATTTTCTTACCAATGCAATAATTATATATGCATGCATGCTTGGGATATGCCATCCATTACCGTTACCTATTACCCTGAGAAACAATTGATATCTGATATCTTTATCGGTGCTGCTATGTACATCAGTAATAATTGTTCATGCTAATGGATATTGAACACGTGGCTTGTCGGTGAAGTGGGATTTTATTCGTTTCTAACCCCATTGGCTTGAGAGTATGTCTTATAGGAAAGTAAATCCAGAGCAAGTTCGAAGAACTGGGATAGTTAGATTTGGCTAGTTATAACCATTTTTTTTCTCCTTTTCTGTTGTTTGCGTGAATGACAAAAAAGAGAAGCCAGGATGGCTATGGTACCAGATATTTGGCACTTTGCATGAGCAGTTAGTGCGTCAATGGCTTTCTCTTCACGGGAGAAGACTAGAAGCTCATCTTTATATTTCCAATATTCGTGCCAGTAGGGTTTTTTCCAGTTGGCTGGCTGGTGTTCATCTTCTGATATGTGTCATGTGCCATGCTTGTGCTCATTACTCTGAAAATTCATGTACGGCATTTTATCATTTGATAGAGAAAATGCATGGGGAAATCTGATATAGATTGTTTATAGTCTGGCTAGTTTATGGTGACTTTGTCGCAATCCTTGTGCTTTCTTTCTTTGATGCTGAACTATCATTGTAATTACCTCTATCCATTGCCCTATTATTCCAGCCCTCTCATAAATCCCTATTCATTAATCCTCTTGTATTCATGTTATTTCACTCATTTGTGGCATGCCTTGATTTGCTTGATATGATGTTGGCATCTTAGACTTGATAAAAAAATTGTTGGCATCTTAGCTCTTAGGTGACATGATTGCTATGATCAAATATGTAGTATCTAAAAAAAAGTTCCTACTCCACAGTTATCTATTGATGAGCTGTAGTTTCTTGATGTTGTTGTACTTGCGAGACTAAGCAGCTAATTTATCTATTTATTATTTGTTTGCTGTAGTTTCTTAATATGATTCTGTTTGAGGTACAAGACACTAATTTCTCATTCATATGGTTTAATTTATTAATTGTTTGTACTAATTTTTCCATTTGATCTTGTTGCAGTTAAAGATCACGTTCTCTGTTGATCCAAATGCTCAGTGGCACTGGCACAACGGAAGCTCTTAGTCACTAATGCTGCAGGTCCTCTCAACTATGGATGCTTCTTATTGCTACTGTCTATGGGTACTGGCTCAGCAGTATGACTTGAATCTTTTAGTCGTTTTGTTGGTATAAAACTGTCTAGTTTATTTGAATGCTTATGGAGTTGTGGTGTTTAGTGTAACGAACTTATCTTACTTTTCGCATAATAATCGTGTTATGTTACTTTAATCAGTTCTCCGTTGGCCCTTTAGTATTTTGACTGTTGCTCCTTGCTATAGTGGTATGATGGAGCCACCAAGGCTTATTGGTTATAGGATGATTAGTAAGTCTAGTGGGGCAGTTTGGCGT
Organism: Solanum pinnatisectum; assembly: GCA_035578085.1. NCBI lineage: Eukaryota > Viridiplantae > Streptophyta > Magnoliopsida > Solanales > Solanaceae > Solanum > Solanum pinnatisectum. The sequence continues at coordinate 45,184,379 of CM069078.1, read as the reverse complement.
AGTGGTCAATGATGTAGGTGCGGAACTTAGTGACTTGGGTGATTATGATTCCGTCATTTATGCTATCTCAACATAACTAAATTAGCACAATTTTTTTTTGCAAAGCTTGGATGGCACAATTAGTCTAATTTTTAGACTAAAATCTGATTGACATAGATAAATCACTGAACCATAAACATGAATGCACTCTTATACATACCACCAGCTTCAAACTCAAAACTTTAATGAGTTCTCCTGTTGTTATAACTATGATATGCTTAAAAAGAGGAGAGATTTGGGTTATGACCCGTTGTTTGACCCATCTTGATCCAAATAAACTTTGGGTGGGTTGGCTGTTGACCTAATAATTACTTTGACCCATTTTTATCCACCTGAATTTGACCCAACCTGGCCATTTGCCACCCCTACAATCATCTGTAATTCTTAATCACGTGTCATGATCTCTATTTGTGGTACATTGTTACATTTTTATTTTTTTGATGAAAAACACTTACTACATTTTTAAAGAAATGGAGAATGCATTTGTTCCTTCTCTTCCTTACAAGTCTTATCTAATTCTGTCATTTCTTAGTGAATGTAAAGAGATAATAGCTTTAACATTAAGCAGTGTAGGAGGTTTTGCAAAAGACTATATTTTGCTAGTCATGTGATCACACATATGGGAAAGGATCAGATAAAAACAAGTAGTTGTAACTTAAGAATTTTGAGTTCAACTTCTATTTTTTGGACAGTATCTGAGTGAAAAAGTGATTTTCACTCTGATAAAAAATAATGGTCCTTCTAGTTTAGGTTAATCAGATGACACAAGTCAGAGTTCATGTTATTTTCAGCAGAATTGTAGTCTTAGACCTTGTGCAGAAGCATTGAGTAATACAATTCTCTATTCAACAGTAGCAACAACATGGCTAAATCATTTTTATCACTCATTAAAATTTTACACCAGTTTTTTAGTAATCAACTCAGTTCTAACTTCTTTGTCGCTATGTTGGTTGAAAAGGTTGAGGTAAATATGTAAACTAAGGACTTCATACTTGAAAAAGGAGGAAAAAGAAAAACATTAGAAATAGTATTTTCAAAAAATAGGAAAGGAAGTTAGTAGATGGTGATTTGAATATTAGTATTTGCACATTCACCAAAAAAACAAGAATCAAATTCTTCAGCACTAAATTTCTTTCCTTATTTGTCAGATATGAATTCCTATCTATTCATGGAAGTATAATTACAGTCTAAAATTCAACAAAAATCTCAGGATGTGATATAAAAGACGAAAGAAAATATGAGGAAGAAAATTTAGCAAGGAAAATGAAAATCGTATATAACCCAATTCTCTGTTCAGCAGTAGCAAAACATGGCTAAATCATATATTAGTCATTCAAACTTTACAATTGATTCTTAATCAACATCTCAGAGCTAACTTCATTGTCACTATGTTAGTCAAAAAGGTAGAGGTAAATGAAACCTTAGGAGTTCATTCTTGAAAAAGGAGGAAAACGAAAAACCTCATAAATAGTATTTCCATTTGATATTCCAAAAATAGAAAATGAAGTTAGTAGATGGTGGTAAGTGAAACCTAAGGAGTTCATTCTTGAAAAAGGAGGAAAACGAAAAACCTCATAAATAGTATTTTCCATTCGATATTCCAAAAATAGAAAATGAAGTTAGAAGATGGTGATCTGAATATTAGTATTTGCACCTTCAGCCAAAAACCAAGAATCAAAATCTTCAACACTAATTTTTTTTTTCCTTATTTACTTGTGTTTAGTTAGTAAGAAAGTCAAAGTTGACTAAATCTGAAATAGATTTTAGATATTATGATGAAGTCCATTATGAAGTTCTATCTATTGAAGGAAGTATTTATAGTCAGAAATTCATAACTTTTCTCAGGACTAAATTATATATCAAGTCAATAAAATTTTACACTAGATTCTTAATCATCAACTAAGTCCTATCTTCTTTGTCACTATGTTGGTTGAAAATATTAAGGTAAATGAAAACTAAGGACTTCGTTCTTGAAAAAGGAGCAAAAAGAAAAACTACATAAATATTCCATCCGTTTCAATTTGTTTGTCTAAATTTCATTTTTAGTTAGTTAAAAAAGACTGCCTCTTTCCTTTATTGGCAATTCTTAATTCTAAATTTCTACATGACATAAGGGTGTTTTGATTGGCTATTTTTAAGTAGCTTATAAGTTAAAGCTAAGATTCATAACTTGGGAATATCCAACGTTTGATTTTTAGCTTATTTTTGTATAAAAGAGAAGTGCTTAAAAGCACTTTCGTCTTTCTCAAACACCTCCAAAAATAAAAAAGAGCTTAAAATCCAAAAGCTACTTGGGTGTTTGGACTGTGGCTTATTTTAAGTAGCTTTTGGCTTTTAAGCTCTTGTTTATTTTTGGAGGTGTTTGGGAAAGACAAGAAGTGTTTTTAAGCACTTTCTTTTAGGCTGAAAAAGTACAAAAATAAGCTAAAAGCCAAAAGTAGGGTATTCCCAACTTATAGCTTTTAGCTTTTAAGCTACTTAAAAAGAGTCAATCCAAACACCCCCTTAAAATAAGCCAATCCAAACACCCTCATAGTGGTCAATGATGTAGGTGTGTAACTTGGTTACTAGGGTGATGACGATTCCATTAATTTCATCATTTTATGCAATCTCAACATAACTAAATTAGCACAAATCTTATTGCATGGCATAACTACTCTAATTTATTAGGTTAAAATCACATTAACATAGATAAATCACTGAATCATAATCATGGGTGCACTATGATATGTTTAAAAAGAGGGGAAATTTGGGTTATGACCCATCTTGACCCAAATAAACTTTGGGTGGGTTGACTCTTAATCCATAATTTCCTTGACCCATTTTGACCCTCCTGAATTTGACCCGATCTGCCTATTTTGCCAGCCCTATTATCATTTGTAATTTATGATCATATGTCATGATCACTGTTTGTGGTACATTATCACATTTGTAATGAAATGTAGAATGCATTTGTTCCTTCTCTTCCTTACCAGTCTTATCTGCTTCTGTCATTTCTTAGTGAATGTAAAGAAATAGTAGCTTCAACATTAAGCAGTGTAGGAGGTTTTGCAAAAGACAATATTTTGTTAGTGAGATGATTGCGCAGATGGGAATGGATCAGATAAAGACAAAAAGTTGTAACTAATAGTTCTGAGTCCAACTTTTATTCTTTCAACAATATATGAGTGAACACGTGATTTTTGCTTTGATACAAAACATTATTCCTTCTAGCTTTAGGTTAATCAGAAGACACAAATCAAAGTTCATATTGTTTTCTGTAGAATTACAGTAGACCTTTAATATCTGTGTAGAAGCATTGAGTAATACAAATCTCTATTCAATAGTAGCAACAACATGGCTAAATTATACTAGTCATTAAAACTTTACACAACATGGCTAAATTATACTAGTCATTAAAACTTTACACCAGATTCTTCATCATCAATTCAGTGCCAACTTCATTGTCATTTGATTAAAAAGTTAAGGTAAATATAAACTACGGACTTCATTGTTGAAAAAGGAGGAAAACTAAATGTCGTTAATAGTATGTCATTTTGATATTTAAAAAATAGAAAAGGATGTTAGTAGATCGGGATCTGAATATTAGTATTTGCACCTTCACCAAAAAACCAAAAATAAAAATCTTCCAACACTAATTTTTTTTCCTTATTTACTTGCGTTCTTTTAGTAAGAAAGTCAAAGTTAACTAAATCTGACATAGATTTTAGAGGAATATGAATTCCTATCCATTCAAGGAAGTATATTTATAGTCAGAAACTCAAAACTATTCTCAGGGTGTGATATAAAGACCGAAGAAAATATAGGGAGGAAAATTTAGCAAGGAAAATTAGAGTTAATGTATAAAACTTAACTCTCTGTTCAGCTGTAGCAAAACATGGCTAAATCATATATGTCATTGAAGCCTTACACCAGATTCTTTATCGTCAACTCAGTGCTAACTTCATTGTCTAGTATGTTAGTTAAAAAATTTAAGGTAAATGAAAACTAAGGACTTTATTCTTGAAAAAGGAGGAAAAAGAGAACTTCATAAATAGTAGTTTCAATTTAATATTCCAAAAATAGAAATGAAAGTTAGGAGATGGTGATCTGAATAGTAGTATTTGCACCTTTACGAAAAAATTGTGAATCAAAATCTTTAACACTAAATATTTTTTGCTTATTTAGTTGCGTTCTTTTGGTCAGGAAGTCAAAGTTAACTAAATCTAAAATAGATTTTAGATATTAAGATGAAGTCAAATATGAATTCCTATCTATTCAAGGATGTACAATTATAGTTAGAAATTCAAAACTTTTCTCAGGATGTTGACAAGACAAAAGAAAATTTAGCAAGGAAAATTACAATTACTGCATATAGCCCAAAATAATATTTTTAAAATTATACTCTCCAAATTTAAGTATTTTAAAATTTAACTATGGTGAGGGTTTGAACTCTACTAACCCCCCTCCCCCAACTGTAAAAGGTCTATATAACAAGCCAAACCTTAAAAAAATACTTTACATGCAGAAAAACAAAGCCTTTTCTCTTTATTCTGAAAATTTGTTTTACCAACCAAAATTGCACATTCCTTTAGGGTTTGATCAACACTATGTATAGCTAGAAGCAAAAGAAAGAATTATTTTTTTTTGGGTGGAAATTCAATGACGACTCACTCTAATGCGGTTCACCTTTCCTTTCTTTTGCAGGTAAAACTACTTTTAATCAAATGCTTCCGCGTTGTTTCATTCATGGCTTCATTCGGATTGCTGTAACTGTTATCTGCCGTTGTTCTTGTGAGTATGATGATTTATACTTTGGTATATATTTACATGTTATATATATGTATACGTGTGGGTGTATGTGATCATGTATATATAACCTTTTTTTTTTCCTTTTAAATCTGTGTTGCTAGATGACCATGGAATTCTAGGAATTTAGTTATCTTGCTTAATTCATGTCGAATACTTTTGGTTTTTAATGCTTTGATTGTGAGATTTTGTTCTGGATTTTGTGGATAATGTTTTTACAAATTAAAAAAGTGCCTTTTTTGAAGTGTCTGATAAGAAATTCTGTAAGGAAGTAGATTTTTAGAATCATAAATTGGTATCTATCACTTATCAATTTAAAATGATTTAATAATGAAGATTTAGGATGTCTCTTTGAGCTGTTTAATTTTACTCTAGTTTCAGCCAAAATAATTAATATAGAGAATTTTTTTGACAAAGCAATTAATACAGAGAATTCATATAGCCAACCCTAACTCATTTGGCTTGAGGCTTTCCCCCTCTCCCCCCCTCAAAAATAGAAATGTTGGGGTTATCTTGTTATATGGATCTAAGTGTCATGACCCGCCACTTTGTCATACAAGTTAGGCATTAAAATAGGGGGAGGGGGGAGAATCTAGAGTCGTGGAGAGGTTTGGAGAAGACTCTAGAATACCCTAGAAGATTTCTTGGAAGACTTTAGATTCTTTAGACTTGTAGAGAATTCTCGAAGAGGGACTAACTTGTAAATATGCAAGGACTTGTGTACAATTTTTATTTACACTTTAGCCCCATGGATTGTAGCATAAATAGAGGGGCTCTCATTTGTAAACCAAGCAAGTTGTAAGCAATCTTCCAAAGCAATACAAAACCTTCTTTTTTTTTTTCTTTTTTTTTTTTTTTTGACTCTCTTGTGTCTTTCTTCGTTCTCTTAGCAATCGAAGTTTGAAAAGACTTACTTGAGCTTACAAGATCATGAAAGAGTCGCAAGTAAGTTGTCGAGTGCCGCACAGAGCCTTAGTTGAAATCTAAGTCCGTGACATAAGGCTCTTTAACATGACACTTTTGTGAAAGTGGTTATGGAGATTTGGTATAGAGGTTAATGCTTTTTGGAGAAGAGTGATTGTAGAGATGTATGAGGCCTTTGAGGTGGGTTGGAATGCTTCACTCCCTATCGGTTGTGGGCTACGGAGGATTATTTTAAAGGGATGGGAAGAGTTCAATGAGAATACATCTTTTCGAGTGGGTTAGGGGAGTGTGGTGAGTTTTTGGGATCAGAGATGGTGTGGGAACAATACTTTGAGTCTCACTTTCCCTAACATGTATAGATTTTCTTGCCAAAAAAGGATGTCGATTATCCAATTATGTAGTTAACAAGGGGGAGAAGTGTTGTGGGATATGAGGTTTTGTAAAAACTTACAAGATTGGGAAGTTGGAGAATTTCAAAGCTTGATTGGTTTGCTTCACTAACAAAAAATTATGATGGGTTGGGTTGCCAGGATGCTTGGAAATGGGAGGGGGGCGGGGGCAGCGTCTTTTCTGTTTTGGAAAAGAGTAAAACATAGTCTGAAAAGGTCACATACTGACACTGGGAAGGGACAATCAGCACATTCAGCTATAGATGAGGATGAACCATTTTGTATGATTGATAGATATGCTCAATATGATTAAGAAGACGGCATATTGTGCTTTAAGCGTTGACAACAGTGCTTCTGAATTTAAGTTGTCGATCTCAACATGTAAATGTGGTTCTGTTTGAGATCACAAATTGGCTTCAACATTTTTATCAGTTCCATTAACACCTTTTAAAGGACTGCTAGTTCCTTCTGCAACAGGTTTGCTTGCTGCCATTTTTTTCCCTTCTCAAAAAAGAAATGGCAGCGAGCAAACCTGTAGCAGAAAGAACTAGCAGTCCTTTAAAAGGTGTCGATGGAAATGATAATCATGTTGAAGCCAGTTTGTGATCTCAAACAGAACCACAGTTCTATGTTGAGATCGACAACTTAAATATAGAAGCACTGTTGGTACTAAGGTGGTTTCTAAAAGTTTCACTTTCTCTTGCTATTCTCTTTTGGAGAAGAAGGGGGTGTATATTCTGTAGCACCCCTTAACATAGTCACTGAGGCTTTGCATGAGCTTAGAATCAACTCAATTCTGGCTCTAATGCAGTTGGGATAAGCTTAAGACCAGTACGATGAGGAAGTAATTGCTACTGGGTATAAAAAGGGAATCACAATTTCGGCCATCCATTTGGGAGACAGATGTTTGATACTCCACGTAAACAATCGTGCTCTCCTTTCCTTGCTGGTTTGCTTAATCAGTGAAGTAGGAATTAAAGAGTTTTTGACATGAAATTGCTGGTTTTAATTTAGGCCTGTTGAAATTCTCAGGCTTGAGTTTCACTTGATCGGCAAGTAGACATCCTTATCTTGTGACTTTATTGGATGTTACATGGTAAATGTTTTTGCCACATGAGGCTAGGGAAGAAAGACTAGTCAAGAAAGAATTTGAGTAGATAACAACAGAAGCATTTGCTCCTGCTACAGCAATACATGGTATGCTATTGATTTCATTCATATATATCTTCACAACTTATTTAATCTGGTTTCCTTTTTCATAACTGTCCATGGCCATTTGCATTTTGGTGTTGTGCTTTGAACTGCCTTTGAGCATCTTTTTGCTGATTGTTATGTACAAGATTCAGAAGGAGAGTATGTGAATGGTAGTGAAAAAGTCATCAAAAGTGAACCTGCTAATTCAGGAGATACACCATCCCTTAATGCAGTCATCTATTCATGTTTGATGGAGACCGATGGCTGAGATTTCTGGTAACACCTTTTTTAATTATGATTCCCTCTGTCATTTTGGTGGATTGCATTATTGCAATATTCTTACTATTTGATGTGGTCTTGGATAAGAATCAAGTTGATTGAATGAAAAACAAGAAAATAATGCGGAAGCGAAAAATACAAAGATCAAAGACTAGAATCGAAATTCGAGAAATAAATCCCCAAATATCCCAAGTAATTACTAAAAATCCTAATTGATTGCAGTAGACCTAATTAGTATATTAGGGCTTATCATATTCGAGATCTTAGATGAAAATGATCTAGATCCCCTAATTGAACAATTAAAGACAATTATTTGTTATGATTCTAAGAACCATAAAAATCAAGTAAAGAATATAATCTTACCTCTTAAAAGAATCGTTTTTGTAAGGTTATATGATAAATACCAAGTAGTGTACTTGATTAAAAAAATCCCCGGTAGTGTAACTGTGAAGAGAAGAATCTCTCAATAATATTGCTAACAATGTTGTGTCCGAAAAACTAAAAGAAGAACTCTATATACTGTGCACCCCTCTCCTAGACATCATGAGATCCGAATTCTAATTTTATGGAAATAATAAGTAGTAAAACATAACTAGAAAATGTTAAGCTAAGGAAAAGTTAAACTAGGAAAACATTTAAAATTAATGTCACACTTTTCAAAACTACCTAACAAAATAAGGAGTGGCAATTCTTGGACCAAAAACCACCAAATTTCAGCTCTTTTGGGCATAATTTCCAGACCTTTTGGGAGTGTAATTCATCCCACTTGGGCTTGCTTTTCAGTTCCTTTTGGGCTCCATATGCGCGCCTCAATCTATCAATAATAAACACTTGCCCATTTGGTCTCTTCTTCTCGAGCTTGGACTTGCACCATGAAATATGTGTGCTTAGCACACTCGTAGTAACAATTCTTGGGATCCTCTTCCACGATGAGCATCTTCTTGATTTTCCATTGAAGGTCAGAAACATTGTCTTGCATCTCACCATCTCTTTAACTTCCCAAACTTCATTAAGTCCTAATAGAGGTGTGCCAGTATGCCACCATGAATTCTATCAATTCTCTATGAATATTAATCAATACTGGCTTGTAAAGTGTTCGAGTTTATATGTGTCTTGAGTTTACAGCTGAAGATGCATGCATTTTTTAATATTCTTTTCATCCAACTTTTGCATTTAATAAAATGTTATAAAGGGAATAATGTCTTTTCCAGGATACCTTTAGACTTAACACTTTAACATGTTTTTGAAAATTCATTAAGATTGAAGTGAAGTGCTGATTACTTTGTAACTCAGATGTTGAAAAGAAAAACTCATGTACACCTGATTAAGATTAAAAAAAAAATTGGCGGCTCTAATTTGTTAAAATAAGCATCTTGGATTCACACTTGACCCGCAATAACTTATTATTCATACTTGGATCAAATATAACTATGTTACAAGTTTAGTGCCCGTGAAGCAGGAGATTCCAATGATGGCACTGTTTCTTCGAATCTAAAGTTAATGAGTATGTTTTCTTATTGCAGATGCCCTTGAATAATTATGAGGTATGATTTGTTCGAAATAGATGAATCCATTGGTTAGTAAGATCTCTTTGTTATACTTCTTTTTCATCAAAGCAACTGGCTGATTTCCATCAACTTTTATGTATGCAAACATTCTATTAGGTTTCTCTTTGTAAGTAAGATATATTGATTCTTTGGTTTATAATCTAAGAGGATGATGTCATATGGGAAAAGGAGCACTAATTTTTTCATGAAGCAAAACCTGCATTTGAATTGTTTTTTTGAGTTCTAATCCTTTCATCATCTGGACACCATGTGAAGCAGCACTTACATTACATTGCTGGTACTAAGTTCCATTTTTTAATCACCTGACCACCTTGGTCGTTCTTTTCTAGAGTGATTTCAGGCATATTGCTTAGTTGGAGAATTTAGTCCGCTCTATGTTAAGTACTTGTACTTGGCTGGGATTCTCTTTGTTTCCCATTTTCTGTATTCCTTATTTCTCTCGTTGAATCTAGACCCCCTTTATATCTGTGCTGATCAGATTTTAATGTTTTGACATCTGGATGAAAACAAGTTACTACTGCTGCTTATGGCCTGAATCCAGGAGATGATCGTCTTTTTCAACTTGTAGATCAGCGGAACCATATACTTTTGATGTACGCAAAATCTGATAGTCCATAAGTAAGATGCCAAAAGAACTACTTGGAGCTGTTTACTATATCAGTTTCTCATTAATTGTTTTTGAACACTTAGGATATGATGGCACTAACTCTTGGGATATTCCGTGAATACTTTTTCTTAATCAAGATGATGAATTTGTTTTTTCTTTTTCATTTTTTTTTTTTTTGGATAATGATAGACTGATTTGATTAATTCGAAAAAATATTGAGTAAAGTCTAGCTATCATCTAGAAACTAATTCTCGTGTATTTCCCGAATCCTTTCGAAACCTATATATGGTCTTCAAAGATCAAAAACAAGTTTATTTTCAGGAAATGTGTTTTAAATATATTGCATGTTAATTATGTTATTACAAAAAAAAGTTATTCTACAGATGAAGTTTGTCATGTTTATGTAATGGAATCTGAGATGTTAGAGCAGATGTTTCATTTGTATGTTATAACATGAAAGTTGATATGCTTAGTGCCTATAGTAGTCTAATCCATTTTAATTTTTAAGATTAGATAACAATGATTCAAATACTTGAGGTCACTAAGTGAAATTTCTTTTGATTTGACACCTTTATGTTTGAATTTTTGATGAGGGACATATCTTTGCTATTATCTTACCACAATTCTAAAGAGGACCTCATGATACTTCTATTACCATTCAAAATGTTCCAAAAGGAACTCACTTTTCATAAGATAAGTTTACCATTCAAGTATTTGGGAGTCTCTTTGAGCACAGAGATAATTTCATTCGTTTAATATAAATCTTTGATAGAAAAGATGCTAGGGAGGATATAGTCATGGACCATTAATTTATTTTTTCTTATGCTAAAATGATACAATCAATAAAGTAAGTTTTTATTTCTATTCAAGTATTCTGATCTTAGGTGTTTGTCATACCAAAGAAATTGATTAAGGTCACATAGAACATTTTGAAAACAAACAGTGCAATAATATACAAAAAAAAAAATGATTAATTGTATGAGATATATTGTATTATGTATCCCAGGTCAGTTGAATGGCTTAATATTACTTGTTATAAATATGTGAGCCCTTACGAAATTTATGCAACATGAAGAATAAAATAGGTATATAATAGGTGCACATTTATTATAAAAGCGTACAATCTATCTAAGGTTCTTGAATAGTCCAAAGTCTTATAAGCTAATACATATGTTGAATACGTTGAGTATCTAAAGATTAATGTGCTAGATTAGACTCAATTCTCTTTTAAACGAATTTACTTAAAACTTAGAAATACTTACAAAGATTCACCTTAAGGAGATTAGTGTATAAAAACAAGGAACACTAAAGTAGATAGTCCTTCTCATCTTAGTTGTGAATGAAACAGGTGAAGTCTATAGACTAGTAGTGTCCGAAAGCATATACATATACTATATATGATTAGTGAAAGAGTATCGAAGAATCCATAAATGAAGAATTAAAACTTTAATAAATAATCAATCAATAAATCAAATATTTAAAGAAAAATAATGTTAATGAAAAAAATATTTAATAAAGAATCCTCCTAACGCTATTAACGAGTTCCTCAAGGCAAATAAAAAAGAAGTACTATCTAATAAACTAATATTACAATCTACATGTAATAAATTAGCCGTCTTGACAATCTATGTGTATTAATTGTGATAATGTAATGCTAAATGTTTAATTATAAATATAAATATAATATCCTTTCTACTAAAAAAAGAATATACTACTAATAATATTTGCTGTTTAGAATGAGAAAAATAGGAAAATAAAGAGACGCAGAGACGTGTGTGAACACACCAGTGATTTTTCCTTTTCCGAAAATGGCAAAAATGGGAAAGAGTTAAACTGGGGAAGGAGAACTGGTGTGAACTCACACTAAAAACCAAAATACAGTTCATACATGAAGCCTAAAATCCGAGAAAAGCTACAATCCAAATATGTCACAGTCTGCAATAAAGCTTAATGAGTACGTAGTTTTGTTCTTCATTCTTCCATTTCTCAGTCTGTGTTAACAGTTAATAAGGAAAATCCGCTCCTCTACTAAAAACCCATGGAGAACAATCATCAACAATCGGCGGAGACTCTGTACCCTGGTTACCCCTTCCACCAAATGCTGATGCTGCAGCAGCATGAACAGCTGCAGCTGCAGCAACAGCAGCAGCTGGAAGAACAAATGAGGATTTTCTGGAACTGCCAGCGTGAAGAAATTGAGGAGCTGGATGATTTTAAGCATCACCAGTTTCCCATTTCCAGGATCAAGAGGATTATAAAATCTGAAAACAATGTCCTCAAGGTGTCTGCTGAAACACCGATTTTGTTTTCAAAGGCATGTGAGCTCTTTGTTCTGGAGCTCACTCTTCGTTCCTGGTTTCACGCCCAGGAAAACAACCGTGGGACTCTTAAGAAAACTGACTTCGCTGCCGCTATTAGGCGGACTGAGATTTTTGATTTCCTTGCTGACGTCGTCCCTGCGGATGAGATCAATGAAGTGGCTACTGGTTTTGGGCCTGGCATGGTGGGCCCCACAGCAGGTGGTGGTTTTCCCTACTTTTATCCACCAATGGGACAGCTTGCTATGCCTGGGGTGATGCCAGGAGGGCCTGCTATGCCTGGGCCGATGCTAGGAGGGCTTGCTATGCCTGGGCCGATGATAGGAGGGCCTGCTATGCCTGTGGTTGCTCCTTCAGTGTACGTTCAGCCTCCATTGCAGGCGTGGCAGCCTGCTGGTGATAATTCCAATGCTGGTAGAGGGAACGGTGGACAGGGTAACTTTGGTCCTTAAAGGTAACTTTGTCATTTCCTTAATTCACACCTAGGGTTACAAAAAAAAAATTAATTAATTGGTTAAGTCCATTGCTTTATTCCACTTTCGTTAAAGGTTGTAACTTTCTTCGTTTTCTGAGAATTGACAAAGGGAACGTTTTCCGCTGGAGGGGTTTGTCTCCATGGAAAAAGTACTCACTAAGTTTCCGCTCAAGGGGTTTGTTGTTAAAACTTCAACTTTTTTTGTTGTTTGTTTTAATTTAACTCTATCAGATAGTAGCTACAAACATTTTTGGTTTTATATGTTTGCCTTCTTGCATTTAGGGCAATCTTAACTAATTTCAAGTGAAGTACTTGTTTAATTTTATGCATTCTCTCTTTACTTTTAAAAACAATTTTTTTTCTGCAATCTCTCATTGATGTTGCACTGTCTAGACTTTCATCAATGACTTCTTCTGTATTTTGCATTAGTGGAGAAAATGATTTGGCATATGTGGATTTTTGTTGTATCCAAATTGAGAGCAATAGATAGATATGCTTTCACACGATTGTTTGATACTGTATACTATAAAGGAGTTCATGATTGATTCTCTTAATTGGAAACCACAAGTTTCCTCACAGTGGCAAACATTATTGCTGTTGATGCCAAGATGGAGCCAAAGCGTATGTTTCAATTTTCTTACCAATGTAATGGTTATATATGCATGCTTGGGATATGCCATCCATAACCGTTACGGTGTTACCTATTATCCTGAGAAACAACTGATTTTTTTTTTTGACACTAGTAACATTTGTATTTCAGTCAGTACTCAGGTGATACTGAAAAACCATCCTGAGAAACAACTGATATCTGATGTCTTTATCGGTGTTGCAAAGTACACCAGTAGTTATTGGTCATGCTAATGCATATTGAACATGTGGCCGGTAGGTAAAGTGGGATTAAATTCATTTCTAACCCCATTGGCTTAAGAGTATGTCTTAGAGGAAAGTAAATCCAGAGTATATCCGAAGAACTAGGATAGTTGGATTTGGTTAGTTATAACCATTTTTTTTCTCCTTTTCTATCGTTAGCGTGAATGACAAGACAGAGAAACTAGGGCGGCTATGGTACCAAATATTTGGGACTTTGCATGAGCAGTTAGCGCGTCACCCACTTTCTCTTCATGGTAGATGACTAGAAGCTCATGTGGTTTAAGGTTTTCCCACTTGGCTGGTTGGTGTTCATCTTCTGATGTGTGTCATGTGCCATGCTTCTTCTCATTACTCTGTAAATTTATGTACAACATTTATTATTTGATAGAGAAAATGCATGAGGAAATTTGATGTAGATTGTTTATAGTCTAGCTAGTTCACGGTGACTTTACCACCATCCTTGTGCTTTCGTTCTTTGATGCTGAACTTATCCTTGTAACAACCTCTATCCATTGCCCTATTTATTCCATCCCTCTCTTAAATCCCTATTCAGTAATCCGCTTGTACTCTTGTTATTTCACAGATTTGTGGCATGTCTTGATTTGTTTGATACGATTTTGGCTTCTTAGACTTTATCAAAAAAAAATGTTGGCATCTTAGTTCAGATGACACGATTGCTGTGGTTGAATATGTAGTCTCTAAAAAAAAGTTCTTAGTCCACAGTTTTCTATTGATGAGCTGTAGTTTTTTCATATAGTTCTGTTTGAGGATACAAGACACTGATTTCTCATTCATATGGTTCAATTTGTTAATTGTTTGTATTAAGTTTTCTATTTGATCTTGTTGCAGTTAAAGATCAAGTTGTCTGTTGAAGAGGCACAATGGAAGCTGAGTTGCTAATGCTACAGGTCCTCTCAAATTTGAATGCACCTTAGGGAGTTCTGGTTTTTAGTGTAAAATAAACTTATCTTACTTCTCGCGTAACAGTTGTGTTGTTCGACTTTAATCACTTGTCTTTATGCCCTTTAATGTTTTGACTATTGCTCCTTGCTATAGTGGTATGATGGAGCTGCCAAGGCTTATTGACTATAGGATGATTAGTAATTCTAGTGGGCAATTTGGCCTAGTGGACTATGATGTAGATACAGAACTTGGTGACTAGGGTAATTATGATTCCATTAATTCCATCATTTCTGCAATCTCAACATAACTAAATAAGCAAAAAAAATTTTTTGCAAAGCTTGGATGGCACAATTAGTCTAATTCGTTAGATTAAAATCACACTGACATAGATAAATCCCTGAATCATAAACATGGGTGCACTCTAATACATACTACCAGTTTCATTAACACAATACATTAATGAGTTTCCGTGTTTGTTATAACTATGATATGTTTAAAAAGAGGGGAAATTTGGGTTATGACCTGATGTTTGGCCCATCTTGACCCAAATAAACTTTGGGCGGGTTGACTCTTGACCCAGTAATTACTCTGTCTCGTTTTGATCTGCCTGAATTTGATCCAACCCTCTCATTTGCCATCCCTTTAGTCATCTGTAATTCTTGATCATATGTCATGATCACTATTACATTTTTAAAGAAATGGAGAATGCATTTGTTCCTTCTCTTCCTTACAATTCTTATCTGCTTCTGTCATTTCTTAGTGAATGTAAAGAGATAGTAGCTTTAATATTAAGCAGCATAGAAGGTTTCTCAAAAGACATTATTTTGTAAGTCAGGTTATTCCCCACATATGGGAAATGATCAGATAAAAGCAAGTTGTAACTTTTAGATTTGAGTCCAACTTCTATTTTTTGGACAGTATCTGAGTGAAAACATGATCACTCTTATATAAAACATTGTTCCTCCAGTTTAGGTTAATCAGATGACACAAATCAGAGTTCATGCTATTTTCTGCAGAATTGCAGTCTTAGACCTTTTGTAGAAGCATTGAGTAATATAACTCTCTGCTCAGCATTAGCAACATGGCTAAATCATATATCAGTCATTAAAATTTTATACCAGATTCTTAATCAACAACTCAATTCTAACTTTATTCTTGAAAAAGGAGGAAAAATAAAAACGTCATAAATAGTATTTCAATGTGATATTCAAAAAATAGAAATTAATTTAGTAGATAGTGATTGAATATTATTTGCACGTTCACCAAAAAACCAAGGATCAAATTGTTCAACACTAATTTTGTTTCCTTATTTTCTTGCATTCTTTTAGTAAGAAAGTCAAAGTTAACTGAATCTGAAATAGATTTTAGATATTATGATGAAGTCAAATATGAATTCCTATTTATTAAAGAAAGTATAATTATAGTCAGAAATTCAAAACTTTTCTTAGGATGTGATTTAAAAGACTGAAGAAAATATAATGAAGAACTTTAACAAGGAAAACTACAGTTAATGTATATAGCCTAACTCTCTATTACAGTAGTAAAACATGGCTAAATCATATATCAGTCATTAAAACTTTACGCCAGATTCTTAATCATCAACTAAGTGCGTGCTAAATTTATTGTCACTATGTTAGTTAAAAAAAGTTTAAGGTAAATGAAAACTAAGGACTTCATTCTTGAAAAAGGAGGAAAAAGAAGAACGTCATGAATAGTATTTTCAATTTGATATTCAAAAAATAGAAAAGAAGGTTAGTAGATGGTGATGTGAATGTTTGTATTTGTAACTTCACCAAAAAACCAAGAACCTAAATGTTCAACACTATTTTTTTTCCTTATTTACTTGCGTCCTTTTAGTAAGAAAGTCAAAGTTCATTAAATCTGAAATAGATTTTAGATATTATGATGGAGTTAAATATGAATTCCTATCTATTCATGGAAGTATAATTATAGTCTAAAATTCAAAACTTTTCTCAGAATGTGATTTAAAAGACCGAAGAAAATATAATAAAATAACTTTAACAAGGAAAATTACAGTTGATGTATATATCCCAATGCTCTATTCAGCAGTAGCAAAACATGGCTAAATCATATATCAGTCATTAAAACTTAACAATTGATACTTAATCAACAACTAAGAGCTAACTTCATTGTCACACTGTTAATTGAAAAAGTTAAGGTAAATGAAAAATAAGAACTTAATTCTTGAAAAAAGAGGAAAACAAAAAAGCTCATAATTAGTATTTTCAATTTGATATTCAAAAAATAGAAAAGGAAGTTAGTAGATAGTGATCTAAATTAGTATTTGCACCTTCACCAAAAAACCAAGTGTCTTTTTTTCTTTATTTACTTGCATTTTTTTAAGTAAGAAAGTCAAAGTTAACTAAATCTAAAATAGATTTTAGATATTACGATGAAGTCAAATATGAAGTCCTGTCTATTCAAGGAAGTAAATTAATTTAGTCAGAAATTCCTAACTTTTCTCATGATGTGATTTAAAAGATTGAAAACAAAAATATAAGGAAGAATATTCGCAAGGAAAATTACAGTTAATGTATATAGCCCAGCTCTTTGTTCAACAGTAGCAAAACATGGCTTAATCATATATCAGTCATTAAAACTTAATAATTGATACTTAATCAACAACCAAGAGCTAACTTCATTGCCACTAATGTTAATTTAAAAAGTTAAGGTAAATGAATACTAAGGAGTAAGGACTTTATTCTTAAAAGAAAAGGAAAACGGAAAACCTCATAAATAGTATTTTCAATTTGATATTCAAAAAATAGAAAAGGATGTTAGTAGATCGTGATCTTTATTTGTGCCTTCACCCGAAAACCAAGAAAGAAAATCTTCAACACTAAATTTTTTTCCTTATTAGTTGCATTCTTTTAGTAAGAAAGTCAAAGTTAACTAAATCTGAAATAGCTTTCAGATATTATGACGAAGTCAAATCTGAAGTTCTATCTATTCAATGAAGTAAATTTTAGTCAGAAGTTCATAAATTTTCTTAGGATGTGATTTTAAATATTGAAAAGAATTTAAGGAAGAAAACATCTTTCCAGACTCCTAATTCACCTTCATAAACTCTGATTTTGTCTTGGAACATCCCATAACTAGATCCATAACAGGGACCGTAAAATATTTTCAGCTTTCAAGTTTGTAGTTTTAGTGACTTGTATTTTTGTAATGTTTGTTTTATAGGGTTTGAAGAGTTGAAGACAGTTAATCTCCATAGAATTTATGTGAATAAACTTCACACAATAGCCAGGTCGTCGAGTGTTGCTCCATTTGCTGGTTGAATCTGAAGGAGACAATAAAGTTTTCTTGTTTGTGACCTGCCAAAGTTGTAGGCTAATGGAATGTAATAAAGATGAAGCTGTTTAGGGAAAAAAAAATTGCTGAGCAGAAGTTACTTGAGAAAGACATTGCTGGAGCTCAAAAATTTTGCATTGAAGGCTCACAATCGGTTTCCAGGCCTTGATGGTCTTTCTCAGATCCTGGAGGTGGTGGCTGTTTATGTTGCTCATGATAAGAAGACTTATGGTGAAGTGGATATTTACAGTGTTCTTTCTCTCGAGCTCTCAGCTAATGATGAAACAATTAGGAAACACTACAGAAGGCTTGCTCTAGCCTTCACCTTGATAAAAATAAATCCGTTGGGGGCAGATGGGGTGTTTAAGATTATATCTGAAGCGTGGAGTTTGTTGTATGATAGAACCAAAAGAATGATGGATGACAATACGCATGCTACGAGGAATGCATCCATGCAAGGCAATCGGCACGAATTTCATAATTTCTCCATGAACCGAGCAAGTGCAAGAAACTCAACAAGTGCTAATTTCCAGCCTGCCCCAGTGGCTCCCAGACATCAAAAGTTGAGACATTCTGGACATCTTGCAATACACGCCAGATGCCTAATGAATACTTAAAGCTTCACCGAAACAAAAGTATTATGTGCCCCAAATGTCACCGGCCCTTTAGGGCAAGGGTGGTAGGTGTTCCTGTGAAAATTCAAGCTGCTTCTTTTTCGTGTTCTTCCAGCCAGCAGCAGCAGGGTACAAACTATCCTGCTGCCAATGGATTTTCTGTTTCAGGTGTGAAGATCCCTACAGCTTCAAATTCAGTACAGTACAATCTGGTTATTCTGGCTTTGGCTCAACAGTTAGAGCACACATTCAGAAGGATCAAGTTTTTAAGAAGAGCGATGCAAATAGTGTGCATGCCACTACAGCTGGGCAAGCTGCACACCCCAGCCAGCCAGCTGGTGGAAACTTGAAGAGAGCTAATGCAGAAGCAGCTCTGTGTGCCAGGAGACTTTTCTGAAGAAAAACAATTCGTTCATGAAAAACTGATGCAGGTCTTGTTCCTGATTCAGTTTCCACTTGTTCAGAAGCTGATAGGCTAATATAAAAGAGATGCATAGATGAGTTGAAGTCAAAATTTCAAAGAGTAGGAATGGTAAATGAATTGGCTGCAAAAGGTGAATCTAGCAGCCAAGAAAACATACATGGAAATGAAAATGGTGTTTTGAGAGCAGAGAGGGCTACCATTGTGGTAAGTAACAAGCCCAGGAGTTCAGGGGAGTTGTCCAATTTAGAAATTCGCAGTATGCTGGCGAAAAAGGCTAGGATGAAGCTTAAAGAATGGAGCACAAATGCTACTTCTCAAACTTCATCTGAGAAGGAAAGAGAAGTGGAAAAGAAGAAGCAAATTGCTCGTGAAGTTATCAAAAATGATCTGAGAAGGGATAAAACTGCTCATGATGCCGTGGTGGATCCAAAATATCATGCGAGCAGAAAAAGTGGCTGGTCTTTAGTGCTCTGTTTGAATTAGAACCAGAAGCTACGTCAATGACTGTTCCAGATCCTGACTTCCATAATTTCGACAAGGATAGAATGGAAAAATCTTTTGATGAGAATCAAGTCTGGGCTGCTTATGATACTTATGATGGCTTGCCACACTATTATGCTCTGATTCGCGATATGATATCTAAAAATCCATTTAAAGTGCAATTCAGCTGGTTGAACTCCAAAAACAACTCCGAACTCTGCCAATTAATTGGGTTGGTTCTGGCTTCCTCAAGACCAGTAGAGATTTCAGGATAGGCAAGCAAGAAATCAATAAGACGCTCAATTCTTTTTCCCACTAGGTCAAGTGGGTGAAAGGGGCTGGAGGTGTTATCCAAATTTTCTCCAGAAAGGGGCATGTTTGGGCTCTGTACATGCATTGGTCTCCTAAATGGAATGTGCCAACTTCAAATGATATGATACACAACTATGATATGGTGGAAGTGCTTGGCAACT
Source organism: Solanum pinnatisectum (assembly GCA_035578085.1). Lineage (NCBI taxonomy): Eukaryota > Viridiplantae > Streptophyta > Magnoliopsida > Solanales > Solanaceae > Solanum > Solanum pinnatisectum. The sequence continues at coordinate 45,164,719 of CM069078.1, read as the reverse complement.
GCACTGAGAAGGAAGGTGTCACTGTTATTTCATTAGTCAAAGTAGCTACTTCAAGTCGGTATTCCATCAGCATTTGGACCCTAATATCTTCATATTCCAAGGAAAGAGATGTTTCACTCTCTTATCAGGTCCCTTCATATTTGCTCATAGGTCGAAAAGCTCCAAATGCTCCCATTGGTTGCTAGGAGTTGGATCCTGCAGCCCTGCCCTTGGAACTTCTTTTTTTTTTTTTTGAACTTGGTAACTTTGTATTATATCACAAAAGTACATACAAATGCACTTTTGAGATGTACTCTAACCTTATATACAAATGCACTTCAAACTCCACTTCTCTATTTCTATATTGAGTTATAGAAGCAGTGTCTTTTGAGTATAATTGTTTACACCAAAAACATAAAAACAAAATGTAGTTCAGTTTAACTTCCTGCACACTTTTTTCTTTGCCTTCAAAACATCTGGAATTTCTCTCTTTCCAGATTGCCCATCATATTGAAGCAAGGATGATTCTCCATCTAATTCTGTCTTTTGCAAGGACACTTGCCTCCTCCTAAGGCCTCAGTAACTCTCCTAGGCATAGTCCAGGATATGCCTTTAAGGCTCAAGAAAATCCTCCAAAGCTGTTGAATATATTTGCAGTGTAGAAATAGATGGTTTACAGTTTCTAAGGTTTCCCACATAGGAAACACCTAGAGCATAAGGTTATCCCCCTTTTCATTACATTGTCCGGAGTCGGGGCAACTTTTTTAGCTAGCAGCCAAATAAAGCATGAAACTGTGTGAAATTCTACACTTCCATATTTGTTTCAAGGCCAGATGGGGCTCTGTTGGCTTGATTGATCCATCTACCTGTAAGCTGAATGTACTTTGAACTCTCCTCTATTGTTGCCTTTCCACCAAAGCATATCCCCATTTGCCTGAAGTCCTGTAAAGCTTCATGATCCAAAGTATACCCTAGGTGTAACATGGCGTGTAGAACCCCAAAAGACCCTACACAAGCCACTTAGAATACATCATACAAGATAAAAGAATTATAGATTTCAAAAGAAACATTTTCATCAACATAGAAAAGTTTGACAAAGCGGAAGTATAACATAGTCTCAACAAGCCATCTATACATCAAAAGAAGTGGTTGGGACATAACCCATATACCACATACATCATCCGAAAACTATATAAGGCCTTGGAACATGAGGACTCACAAACTTTTGAATCCGATAGAGTGATCAACTAGCCACAAGTGTGAGAGGTAGGAGCGTTGGACCCTACATTAATGAGACAATGTAGGCACATGTATGCATTAGTACATGGAATGTACTAAGTATGGGACAATATGCATAAAATAGACATGGTAGCATGAATAGCTTAAATCATGTTGCATGACCAATATTTGAACATTCAAAAGCTTAAAGGAGCAACAACATATAAATCATAAGATATGATCAATGGTTTGAAATAAAAGACCTAAGAAAGCTTTGAAGAAACATATTCATATTTGTGGGATATTAGCTTTAATCGACAATAAGACCATGAGAATTGGAATCCGGTATAGCCCTTATACCGAAAGAATGAGATTCTACTTGCCAAGGTAGAATCCGTACACATCATCTTTTGCTAAAGTGGATCCACTAGCTAGGTCACTTAAGACAATCCTATGGGGGCATGCAGTTAGGGACTAGAGGTTGCTACTACAAACTACCCTATTTGAGCCTCCACCTCAAAGCCCTCTCGGTGCTAAGTCTAAATCTCAAACGGAATAGATAAAATCAAATATCATTATATCATAAGAAAGGCAATGATCAATACCAATGCATATCTTAAAGATCAAAACATATATTAGCTCCTTAAATTACAATTCAACCATAGGTGAGAACCTTTCACCAATGTGAATCCATATGTGAGAAATACCTTTCACAATCATGATCATATTCATTTGTGAGAAAACCTTTCACAACACCATTGATACTTTCATCTAAAAGCACCCTATCATCATAAACATCATTTTCATAAGACATGCATAATCCTTCAAAATTCATAGTTCATGAATTTTTCATAAGTTCATAATTAAAATTTATGAATCATGCTTGGGTTCATATAATTTCAACTAGATATCATGTAATTTACATCAAATCATGCAATAGAAGACTTAATCAACAATAAAAATCATAATTGAATGAAACCATGTAGAACTAGGAAGAACCCTAATTGAAATTGGATTGAGAAATTGAAAACCTTAGGACCCAATGGAGGAATGGACTCTATAGGTAAATATTCACATACCTTGTTACTCAAAGTCCAAAATGAGTGGTGAATGGAAGACCTTGGAGTGAACCCTAGCTTCTTCTTCCTTAGATTCAGAGGAATTTATGAGAGTGAATTTGGTTGAGTTTTGGGGAAATAGGAGAATGGGTTTTAAGTGGGTAGATTTAGGACTGAAAGTTTTATATAGGGATAGAAGCAAAAATGACATAGTATAGTCTTAAAACATTTAGGAAATGACCCAAAAGCCCCTAAGAAATAAATACCAGAATAGTCTACGGGTCAGACCTACAGACTTGGTAAACCGTAGACCAAGTAGTGGGACCTTCAAACACCCAAGTTTTGATGAGACCTTTCGATGGTCCATAGGATTTCCTACGGTTTGTAGATCCTAACCATAAAACTCAACTTTAACCCCAAAATTTCACCAAGTCTGGATAGCTTCTATTGAACACATCTACGATTTGTAAACCATACGATGGACCAGCCGTAGTATAAGGTACTGGGGATTTTCAAAAATTATTTCCCCTATTTCTACGAGACTGATATACGACCCGTAGAAAGTTCTACGAACCGTAGACTGGTCTCATAGACCTGAGCCAGTATCCAAAAATTCATGCACTTGTTCCTTTTTTGAAATATGAGGTGTTACATAAAGTTTACAACCGTGTTGAGGAGTTCTATCAATGTCATCACTTCCCAGCCATTTGGTTGTCTCTTGAGGATGAAATTCCACCCTTGTGGTGTCAAGAGTTCTGCAATAGTCCTTTGTTGGAACATTGCCAAATTATAACTATCAGGGAAAAGGGTTTCCAGGTTACCTTTCTCATGCCATTCATCCTTCCAAAATTTGATCTTGTTCCCATTCCCTACTTTCATCTTGAAGTTGGGTTTAACTTCCTCCCCTAAGACTCTAATGGATCTCCATAAACTGGTCCCATAAGGTGTGGTCACAACCTTAGTCATCCAATTGTCTTCATCCTCATATTTGGTACATATCACTCTTCTCCAAAGTGTTTGGTTTTCATTTGAGTATTTCCACAACTACTTCATTAAGAGTGCTTATGAAGCTTCACATTCTTTATTCTCAGACCACCATTCTTCTTTCCAGTTGTCACTGCATTCCATTTTACTAGATGCAAACCTATATTCTCTTTGTTTCCTTGGTATAAGAACTTCTTTCTTATGTTGTCTAGCCTTTTAGTGATCCTTGCTAGGATGGGAAATAGAGACAACATGTATGTTAGGAGAGCATCAAGAACTGAATTAATGAGGGTTAGTCTTCCCCCTCTTGATAGATAGTGAGTTTCCCATTTGGCATGCTTCTTCTCACACTTCTCTACCACACCATTCCAAATTTCTAAGGACTTGGATTTTGTTCCCAATGGCATACCTAAATAAGTTGTAGGTAGAATACTTGCTTCACCTAGGATTGAAGCTAACAAGTACATATTGTTGATTTCATTAATAGGATACATAAAGCTTTTTCTCCGGTTAATGTGCAACCCGGATACACCTTCAAACAACACCAAGATCACCCTTAAGTACTTCAATTGGTCTTCCTCATAGCCATATCAAAACCTTTTATATCCTATTCTTTAGTGTGAGAATGATTTTGGATATCAATTACTAATTAAGTTTTGATGTAAGATTTCCTTTGGGTCAACTTCAAACGATCATATCTTTTAGAATATAAAGAATTATGTGGTCCATAACCTATCAAATTAAAGGTATTTGAATCTAAAGTTATGACCATTTTAGTAACAAAACATTAAAAAGGGTCATTTTTGTCTTTTTACCTCTAAGAAAACCTTAAACAAATTTTTTGACTAATTAAAGACCCAAAACAATCAGATTTTCATCTCTTAATTCATCATTCTCTTCTTTCTCAAATCCTAAGGCAAAATCTAAGTATAAGACTCCATTCAAGATTCTTTCAATCTTTTTCAAGATTTCTCTTCAAGGTAAGTCTTTCTCCAAGAATTCCATTCTTTCCAACTCAAATTCCTCCATACAATTATGAATCACTAATGAAAATCATAATTCGAAAATTATTCAAGAATTTCAAGAGTCTTGATTGTTCTCATTCAAATTCTTTTTCAAGATTCTTCTACTTTCAAATTAGTTAAAGAGTAATATTCCAAATTATTGAATTGCTATATGCTATGCATTAAGATTATTGAGTTGATTTTTTAGTTTTTTCTACATTGCTATTAAGATAGTTATAAATCTTGAGAAGTTTTTTAAAGCCAACACTTGAGTTTTAAATTGAGTTTTTGAGAAAGTAAAGATGAGTTTTGTGAAAGTTTCTAAAACATGATTAGTATGACAATCGAGTATGCCATCAATGTTTAAGCAGTATGATATCTCGATATACCGATCATCAATGATCATATTACAATATGATTTTGATATATTTTGAGAATGAGTTTAATGATAAAAGAGAAACTTTGATTTCTAAATGAGTTTTGAGTTCAAAAGATATTTTTTAAGAGGATAGTTTGAACAATTATCTCAAACAGTATGTTTTTAAACAATATATATTATCTTTCCTAATAAACCATGTATGCCAACATGAGTAAAAGATCATACTTTTCAGATGAATCCTAAGTGCCTTCGGGCAAAACATAGTGGATCCACTTAGTTGAGGTGTTTTATACCTCGGCAAAGTGTAGGACAGTTCTGGCAGTGAGGGCGAGATGTTGTATCATCACGTAGCTCTTAGTGATGGTTGTTGGTTAGAGAATCTCCCTAATAGAGTTAAAAGTGTATTTTTATTATATCACTTATTATGTCGAGGCTCAGAGATGAGTAAGTGTTTTTGTAAAGTTTTAAATGATTTCATTCCTTTAACCATTTACATTCAGTTGAGTTTATGTTTTATCTATTAAAGTCATATCAGTTCAGTTATTTGTTATTCAACTATATTACATACTCATACATACAATGTACTGATGTCATTCGACCTGCATCAGATACAGGTTCTTAGAATCCTCAACAAGAGTCCGTTGAGATCACTTCATCTGCTCGTCAGCTTTTGAGTAAGACCTCTTTTCTTTTGGAGGACTCCATTTTTATGAGTTGTTAGTAGTAGTTCCCTTGAGGAGTCGTGTGTCTTGTCCCGACACTCATCTTTGTATAGTAGAGGCTTCATAGATAGACAGTTTTGGAGAGTCTTTCAGTTTTAGATATTTTATTTAAAATTATGTTTCATACTTAGTATATTCAGCGAAATTTTGAGATTCAGTAAACTATTTTAAACGTTTCTTTCAATTTGATGCTTATGTATGCTTGAGTTAGTCTTTCGCTTGTAGTTAGCCAGGATGAGTATTCGCTTGAGGGCCAGTAATGCTTCTCGAGTGCCGGCCACATTCAGGGTATAGGCTCGGATCGTGACATTCACGATTACACCACTTGGAGTAGCACACATGCCTTGACATTCTATTTGCTTTTTGGAACCATGATGTTTCCCAGGATAAGAAAAATGAAATTGATTCTAGAGTTGTCATGACTACACATGCCATTTTCCATGACATTGGTGAGCCAAATTAGGAGAAGAAGTATTTCAATATAGTTTTGGTCATTCTAGCCGATATCAATCAGTTCTTAAGTCGATGCAAGAATAGACACCGATTTTTCCAAGGATGTAACCTCTTACTTCAATGGTAGATGTCCAAACATCTAACTAGGAGAGGAGAAAAGGGTAAACAAAATTTGGGAAAACAGGACAAGCAGGATAGTATAACTTCCCATGAATCATGTTTAGTCTTCGAAGTTTCAGAACTGAGGAACTTTTCCCTAAGCTTCTCTTTCAACGTCTGTCATGATTCTAGGAAGTTCCAAGGGCTGCAGGATCCAACAACCAGTGGGAGCATTTGGAGCTTCTTGGCCTTTGAGCAAATATGAAGAGACTTGATAAGAAAGTGAAACATCTCTTCCCTTGGATTCCATGGAATGGAGCCTGAAACCTTAGAGCACATTTTTCATTTGTATGTCATGTAAAAGATGAGCCCGACACTTGGGCCGAATTTGCATGATATCTTATATTTTGTTGCTTGATGGAAAAAATTAGTTTTGGAAATTAGTTTTTATTTCTGATGTAACTGGCAGTACATATCTATTTGATGGATGATGTGAAAGGTAGAACAACAACAACATATCCCGTGTAAGCCCACAAGTGTGGATGTGAAAGGCTAGTAATAAATGTATTTTTAAATTCAGTTCTATGGAGTGAAGGTGATGTATTATCCAAAGCCTTGTTTGATTTGACGAATCTATAACTAGGTGAATAATGTAAAATGCTATTCGAAATGCTGTTGTTTACGTTAATTTACTATTTTTTCTCCAGAGTTGTGGTGCTTTGTGTTGGTACAGATGGTAGCCTTGAAGGCTAATGGTGATATGATTCATGTCAGTGGTAGTCCAATTCATTTTGTTGGAGAAGTCATAATAGCTTGAGTGTTGTCAATAACAAAAACAATTCAAATGGCTGCTAAGTATGATTGGAAAAATATAAGTATTTTGTTATATTCGTCAACAATGATTCAAATTGCCAGTTGAGACTAAGTTGAGGTGTTTAGATGTGCACTCTCAAAGTTGGAGTGCTTACTTGCCAACTGAAGCCAAGTTTGAGTGTTTGTTTACATATTATGCCTTTGATTAATGCATATTATGCTTCTCGGTAAAAAAGGTGATTTTGTTAATTGCTTTGAATAATTTATATACAATCTTGAGACAATTTTTTAAAAATTGTGCATTGTATTGAGTGTGCCACGATTTACAACATAGAGATTGTTGGAATCCTACTAATATTGACTCATGATATACAATGTGCCTGTACATGGACAAATAAAAGGAATAAAAAGGCTGCGTATCGGACAAATAAAAGAAATAAAAAGGTCGTGTTTTGGAAAGTGCAACTGAAAGCCCTGCTACTTGATTGAAAGTGAGAAACGGTGGTTACAATTCTCCTATTTTAGGGTTTTGATTGCCCTCACCCTGGTGTTTCCTCTGTTCCAGAAGGTACTAATTCTTTCTTCTCCGCTGTTTTCGATTTCTAGTACTGCATTTTTTCTTTGATTTTTATCTGCTCTCAATCGTTAAAACCCATGAATTGCAAAAATGGGGGTATGTCGAAAAATGCTAATAGCTGATTTGAGTGATGAGCTACCTTAAAAATGGAAGGATCATGGTTGCATTAATACCTTGATCGGCAACATTTGTTGTTTCGGCTTTGATTGTTAGAATTACTAGACCCCATAACATGAATGTAGGCGATATAAGAGAGGCGCAGCCCTAGTAATTGAACGGTCCTGGTTATGTTACCTATCTGGGCAAAACTTCATTAATTGTTACTCCCTTGTTCAAATCCCACTGGAGACAAAAAACACTAGGTGATTCTTCCCCTTTGTCCTAGCCGACAAGAGTTACCTCTACTTGTTACTGCTGGGAGGTGGCAGGTAACCGTGGAACTAGTCGAGGTGCGCGAAAGCTAGCCCAGACACCACGGTCTTTAAAAAAATTATTATTTCCCTTAGTTCAATTTGTTTGTCCTACTTTTCTTTATAGTCCATTTCAAAATGAATGTCCTACTTTCCTTTTTTAGCACATATCAAGATTCAAAAGTATTTTTTACTTTTTTGAACTCCTGCAAGTCAAAATAAGGCAAACAAATTGAAATGGAGGTAGTAGTACTTATCTTTATCTTTTTTGAGCTTTACACATATCAAGATTCAGTCTATTATCTGCTTGGAATTTTGATCCACCAGCCCCTCTTTGTTAGCTGCTTCTGCATTCACAAGTTCAATTTGTTGTTTAATGTTGTGTGTATAACGTTCCGTTTGCGCCTACCACACTAGATTACGTGGGTCTATTCTTGAAAATACAAAGGTATTCGAAAGAAGCAGCAAAAGGGAGATTGACCTCAAGTTGCCTAGATAGGGGTTGCATCATTTAATTTTGACATCTTAATATGCCTTGGTCCACCATTTCATCTATTGTTTTTATTGGGTTTTTTTTTTTCTAAAGTTAAACTTCTAGTTGATATTTTCATGAGTTTCATATGCTATGTAGGATTTAAGAGTTGTTGGGGAAGCATACTTTGTATACGGAGGAGATGGAACGGGCGAATGAAGCATGTGATAAGTGCAAGAAGGACTGCCTGTTGATTCATAGAAAGAGGGTTCCTTCTTTCTGCAAAACAATGACTGACAAAAGTTGCTTACAAATTCTGGTAAAGTGTGATTCTTGTGTGCACTTATTTTCGCGACTTAGTTTAAAGTACTCGTTTTAAATATATAGTTGGTTTTGATCACCATATGTGCAATTAGTTGTTCTTGTAGTCAATTGGCTACTTGTTGATGACATCGTTTTGCTTGACATTTTTGAAGACTAACTTTTAATTTTTACTCTAGTTTTTTTTTTTTACCAAATCAATGTACTGAAAATTTGTGAAATATTCAAAGAACCAGTTACATTTCGGGATGTCAACTTTTGAGCATACCCTCTAGGTTCATGATTGTACTTCCAAGACATCTTGAGGGACTCAATCCTAAGTCTTTACCAAGGAAAGATACAACACCATAGCTAACTAGAAGGCTTAAAGAAAAAACTCTCTTTTTCTACATAGAAAACCTTTCAAACACTCCTAAAAAAAGTATAGTTTCATATCACCGTATTTAAAGCAGCCCCACACACAGAAGACTGTTATAGTATTAAAACTCATCCTTGTTTTTCCAGATCGTAAAATTAGATTATTACTTTAGTCCAAGAGGATTAGCAGATTCCTGTGAACTCAGAAAGTCAAAGTTCAAACTTCAAGAATATCTCTGAGGATCTAAACTTGGAATGAGGAGATAATAAGCTCCAAAAATTTTAAACTTTGAGATAGTTACAAAACTTACTGGTCTATTAAAACCATTAAACACCAGAAAAGAAGTTAACTTATTTTGATGAAAACATGGTCTTGCTTATGTTCAGAACTTTGTGACAAAATTTCATTTGAGATAAGATTCAGTTTGAACCTTTCCCATCTGAAATTAACTGATTAATAAAGTACAACTCGTAAGCGATAAATTTCAAGCGAATGCTCTTCTGAAAGTGAGACTGGTATTCATTTGATGTAAAATTTAAGATGATAATGAATCAGTGATCCAAACTTTGACAATCAAATTGAAGAAGAACTTGATCAGGAAGCATGACAAATGTAATGATTTTGAGAGAAGATGGCCCATGAGGTGCAGGATTTGTACCTACTAAGGAGGCACGGTCAAAGTGGTAATTATGTGAGCTGTAAGTTTTCCACATTAAAAATTTTGAGACAAAGCAAAATATATACAAACTCAAGGATCCTTAACATCACAAGTGTTTTCCTGAAATTTCTAGAGAGAAGACGTGAATGCACAAGGTGTAGGATCTTACCAATTAAAAGGATGGATTGCTGAAGTAATAATAATGTGACCTATAATTTCTCAACATCAGTATACCCAATGTTGTCTGGGGGCACTGGTTTAGGCGCCTGCTCTTATGCTTGGTTATACCTGGGTTTGAATCCTCACACCTAGACGCTACGTTTTTTAGTTGAACAAATTCTATGGTTACAATGTCCTAAGCAAGCAAAAATCTTAAAAGTTGTTGCAGGCTGGATTTGAATCCAAACCTTTTGGTGAAATTAATTGCCCTTCACCTATAGAACCTAGGGCCTTTTTATTAAACTGGGTGTCACTTTAGTTTATTTCTATGATTTCTTCTATACATACACTACACACATTTACACACTGTTCTGATCTAGGTGTGTGGCTACCGTTGCACCCCCTCCCTCCTTAATAGATCCGTTGGACTTGCAGGCCAAACTTTTTAGCTAGTAATGACATGACAATGTTAAAATAGTGGTGCCCTGCCAACTTATGTTATGTCTCTATTCCCCCTACCTGCTAAAGTGGAGGAGAGATTGGATATATTGAGGAGGACTTTCCTCTGGTTGGGTAACAAGGAAGGAAAGGGTATTCATCTGGTCAAATGGCAAGCTGTGCAACTCAGTAAGAAATCTGGTGGGTTGGGTGTCAAGAATTTAGGGCTGCAAAATATATCTGTATTATCAAAATGGTTGTGGAGGTTTGGTAAAGAGGATCATGCTCTTTGGAAGGATGTTATCATTAGCAAATATGGACAGACTGAACAATGGACAACCAATACTGTGACTAGCACATATGGGGTCTCAGTTTGGAGGACTATCAGAAATTTGTGGCCTAAATTGTCCAGGAGCATAGGTTACGAGGTGGGTGAAGGGACTAGAATTCTATTCTGGAAAGACAAATGGCTCGGACAGAACTCACTCATGGAGGATTTTCCAGATTTATTTTTCTTTCTGTGGCAACCCTGAAGCATCTATTGCTGAGACCTGGACTACCCAAGGATGGAATATCATCTTTAGGAGGCTTCTAAATGACTGGGAGGTTGAGAGAGTGGCCAGCTTACTGCAAAGAGTGAATGATTTCTCTGGTTTAAATACCAGCCCTGATACAATCAGATGGAAACATGATAGGGATGGAAAATTTTCAGTTGGAAGATTGTACAGAAGAAATTTATCCTCACAACCTGGCAACATCCCTGGACCTTGGAAACAAATATGGAAATCTAATATTCCTACCAAGATCAAGTGTTTCACATGGACGGTATGTAGAAGAGCGTGTCTGACTCAGGAGAAACTGAAAAAGAGAGGTTTTGAGATTGTCTCAAGATGCTTCTTTTGCAAGGAAAAGGAGGAAACAAATAGTCATTTGTTTCTTCATTGTAGAGTGACTTCTCAGGTGTGGCATATGTTTCTTAATATTCTCCAAAAACCATGGGTGATGCCTGAGCATATGGCAGATCTTCTAACCTGCTGGATGAGGAGAGGTGGTAGTAAAAAACAGAAAAAATGGTGGAGCATAGTTCTATCTTGCATATGGTGGTCAATCTGGAAGGAAAGAAACAATAGATGTTTTGAGAATATTACTAATCCAATGCAGAAAGTAAAAGAAAATTGCATTAATACTTTATATCTTTGGTGTAAAGAAGAGGGTATAGATGAGGTAGAACAGCTAGTGGACTTCTTAGGCTCTCTGTAATTATGATTATTTGCACTGTAATCTTTTTGATGGTTGACAGCATACCCACATTGCTGAGGAATACAACTTTATCTTGTTCAAAAAAAAAAAATAGTGGTGCCCTGCCATCTTCAAATTTGGGTCAACCTTAAGAGTACTGTACAAGATTTCCATGCCAATCAGAGGACGATAGAAGTTTTGATGCAACATAGTTTCTCTAATTCCTAGTAAGCAGGTGCTTCTGGATTAAAGGACTTAAGACCCATAAGTCTCATCACTGGCATATACAAGGTAGCAAAAATATTGGCTGACAGATTTCCAAAGGTAGTGGATAGTCTAGTCAATTAGCATCAGATGGCTTTCATAAAAGGGAAGGGAGACAGATCAGGCATGCTGGCCTCATTGCTTGTGAGTGTGGATTCCATTTTGAATGGGGATGAACCTGGGGTCATTTGCAAATTAGACATTGAAAAGACATATGACCATGTAAACTGAAAGTTCTTGTTGAATATCCTCAACAAATGGGCTTTGGTCAGAGATGGTTGGGTTGGATTGCATTTTGCATCAGTATGTTAGATTCTCTATCCTTGTGAATGGGGAACAAATGATTTTTTTTCCTTATGAAACGGGACTTTAGACAGTGATCTTCTTCCCACCCACCCCCTTCTGTTCATTTTTGCAATGGAAGGCTTTGACAACCTGATGAGGATAGCAATTCAAAACAGGTGGATCAAAGGTTTCCAAATAGGTGGTTACATGAGACAAGTTAAGGAAATTTGTCATCTGCTCTATGCAAAGGACACTATTATTTTTTGTTAGGCTAAGGTGGAGAAGATAAGATTCATCAGAATGATCTTGCTGATTTTTTGAAGCCACTTCCGTTTTGTAAGTTATTAAGGTAAAAATTTGTTACCAATTAAGGAGGTGACCAATATTCAGATTCTGGCAAATATACTAGGGTGTAAAGTGTAAAACATGCCCACAGTCTATGCAGAAATATGTGATGACATTATGGAGAATACAAAAAGGGGATTAGCAAGATGGAAGGCTCTGTATTTGTCACTAGGAGGCAAACTCACTCTCATCAACCCAGTCTTAGATTCTATCCCATGATGGGAAAATCAGCAGCATTGAGAAATCACGATGAATAACTTGAGTCTGCTGTATTTTTGGTGTAAACGGGATTTGGTGTGGGGGGGAGAGTTTAGGGACTTTATATCTCAACTGTAAAGTTTTTGCCGAGATTTTGTCTTTTGAAATTACCCCCTGGGGGCTGTAAATCCCACCTCATCAGTCTTTTGGTGATGATCCTTTTGGTGTGAATATAAAGTGACCTTTATAAAAAAAAAAAAAAGGTTTTGACCTACTTAGTTCTTGAAAATATCAAAACAGATATCTTTGCGTTAATGGTCTTAGATCCTCCATACAGTAGAGTAAATTTCTTGCATAACATAAAACATTTGTCCCGTTTAGATGCTCATGGTTCCAAATCCTTAGAGATAAACACAACTATTTAAGAGGACGCTAAATAAATGCCACTAGTAACATAATTCAGACACCTAGCATTTTTCCATTTTGGGACCGCAATATATTCATCCTATTGCACTTTTCGCACCCAATGCTTTGCTCTTTTACAATTCATTCCCTACTTCTGCCCATTATAGAGGCAATCGGGAAAACCTTGCAGAATGCAAATGTAACCTAGGAGTAGTGAGCTAATCCAATCATTCATATATTGATTGGATACATAAGTAAGTTTGATTACTTTTTCAGTTATTGTAGAGATGGGTGTTTTATCTACTGTGTGCAATTCTATCTGTCTGATCTTCCTTTCAACCATCTGCCCGTTCGTGTATAAAATTCAAGAAATTTTCAACCACTTGAATTTCCTAATATAAGTTACCTTTCAGGTATGTATCTATGCACTTGATAATGATCATGATATATGTTGGTCAATTTTTGCAGTAGAGACCAAATGACCTGTTTAAGTTTTAGAACTCATGCCAAACACCTATGAGTTCTGAAACATCTTGCTTTCAAAAGATTGCCTGCTCTAAAAAAAAAGATCTTGGAAAAGATTCTTCAATATTTCTCATGAGCTATTGCTTCTACCATATCTATGAAGTATCTCCTTAACTCCCCCAAGGAAAAACATATGTGTTATATTACTTTAAAATCACTCTGCTTGAAGGATTTAAAAGTCCACTTTCCAGTTTTCAAAGAGCTTAATACAAAAATGAAATGCTATATGCTCATAAATTTTAGAAAGAAGAAAACTGCTTATGAGCAACTTTAGCATTCGGACCTACCATAGGTGTTTCCATTGACTTTCTTCTTCTCAGACAGTCCTTGCACTTTGCAGAGCATTTAGTCAAACCTTTTCATTCACTCATTAAATGGTTCTGTATCTTCTTTTAGTTACTTGAAATCATGTAAATCTGTTAAGGTCAACATTATTTCTGGAATATCATTCAGATCTTACTTGAGTAACTATCAAATTTTTAGTGTGAAGATGATAAATCATTTAATGAACTTTAAAGATTCTTAAAGGAAAATACTTGACAGTGGTATTGAGGCATTTGCATATTTGTGAATCTTAATTTGTAGTCTCTGGCAATTTTCATGCTTTATTTTCTATAGAAAATATCTTGCATAAATGCATCAGTTACTTTAACCTTCCCTTTGCCATATCATGTATTTTATGTTTGATCAAATGAAAGGGATGCATTGCTATCAAGATTGCTTTGGCATTAGTATTATAAATAATTGTACCATCCAGAACTCAAAAAATTTCCAAGGATATGGTCATAAACCTGTTTCTTTTATTTAGCATTTGGTATCGATATGTGGTATTTCTTAGTTTTAATTTCTGCAATTTCTTTTCAGATTTTACCCCCAAAGTTTGCTCGATCAGTTTCACACCTGGCTGATCAGGTAACGCATGTAGAGGATTCAAGTGGATTGCGATGGAGGGTAACAGTGTGTTACTATCAGGGTTTGTTAGCTATCCAACAGGGGTGGCCGAAATTTGCATCACAGCATCGCCTGGATGTCGGAGACCTCTTGGTTTTCCAGTATGCTCCGGCTCAGCACTTCACTGTTCAAATATTTGATACGAATGGTTGTGAAAAGATCATTTTCTGCTGTGACACTGGCAAGGGTAAAAAAAGAGCAACGACCTACATGGAAGAAACCACCCGGGTTAGAGATGCTCAATATGATCACGAAGACGGCAGGTTGTGCTTGCATCAGTCACGTTTTGAAATGCCAGCAAGCAAACCTCTTGCAGAAGTACTGTTGCCACTGTGTGAGCCTGGAATCAAGGCAACTGGTATGGTTAGTAGACCAGCAGAGGATATTCCACTGCTGGGTCCAAAAGATAAAAAATCCAAAAAAGCATCTCAATTTGGTAAGCTTTCTGTTCACAATAAATTGTTAGGATTCTTTTGTTTTTTGTTGTTTTGTCTTGAATATACATATTAGGGCTATGTAGTTGAGGCAGTGATGACTCAGCTGAAGCTTGGTTTTGCTGATGCTACCTGGCTTAAATTTAGTCTCAGGTGTTTAGATTCTGTAAAGCTCAACCTTGTAGACTCGTGAATACAATGAAGCCTTTTGTTCTTTTTGTTGATTGATTGTATACCAAATTGCATTACTTTCCTTAGTGTATGTGTTGGAGGACCTTAAATTTTGTTCTTCAATCATCAGCTTCTCTTCCCAGTACTCATCAGTATAACCCTTCTTTGGTTTTAATCTCTGTCCTATCCATTTAATTTCTCATATTTTTCTCAGTCTCTATGATTTTCTCAAGTTCCCTCTGGTGAAAATGTCGTTCTACCTTCCTTATTTGACTCAAAGATTGGGTTCCACACTACGTTCAGCAGTATCTATTTCATAATTAATTGCTTCCCTCAAAGCAACTGGGGGTATTTTGTGATTCTAATTATTATTGAAGTTGTAAATTGTTTTTCTTGATCATTGGGGAAATGATTAAGAATATTGTGTACAAAATCCTTAATGATGATGTCATAGCAATCTGAAATTCCTCAAGAAACTTGCCTTACACACGGATCTCTTATATGTTGACATCCCATTTCATTGTATGTTTCTCTTTACTTGGTAACAGAGTCTCCATGATCTTGGTTGAGACTTAAGCTATTTCCACCTACCAGAGTCCCACACTGTCAATTCTGCCAAGTTTTCTTTCTTTTCAGTTTTACTATTTTGACCTCTTTTTGGTGACGTTCCTGCTGCACAACTCCTCTTCCTAATGACTGTTTCAGTAGCATCAGTTTTTCTTTTGTTATCATTCAAGAGGCACTGTATTTCTTCTGGATAATTTTTCTAACAGCACCTAACTACTTTTTAGTCCATTCCAGTCGGCTCCACATCTATTCAGTCTATTCTTGTAACAACTTTTACTGTCATTAGTCCAACAACTTTTTTGGTTACCCTAACAAGTCGATGATGTTCCATAGATTTTCATCCCAGAATCTCTTTTTGGTGTAAGAAGCACTTGCTTTTTGCCGTGCAATCACGGATGATTTTCATGGGGAAAGACTTCCCTTGAACCACCCTTTTCTTTAGCCGATTTTGTTCGCTATTCTAATGACTTTTGAGCTATGTTGCTTGGATTCTTCAAAAATACTGCCGTCTGCATGCTGGATCCTCCAAAAATACTGCATTTTTTAAGGATCCGACCCAGGTACGGTAACATTTTAGGAGAATCTGAGAAACATAGCTTTTGAGTGTATCTTGTTTTCAAACTAAGCTGTAATCAAACCCACTTTGAGTTTGGGTGGTGGTGTTGAAAGTCAAAAGAATCATAAGAATATTGTGTAGAATATTCTTAATGATTATGTCCCAAGATTTGAAACTCAAGAATTATGAAACTTCTCATATTTTGTGTAATTTAAAATTGTAGAGGTCTTTTGAATGTTGTTAACAACCATCTGTAAATCTTCTCCAATTTCAAATTATCATTAAAATTCGTCTGAGTACTGGATTTCTTTTTTATTTTGGAAATATCAAGACTTATTATTCTATTTGAATTTTTTTTATTTTACTACTCAAGAGTTCCCAATATATGAGCTAACTTGTAATTTGATTCCTACTTTATTGATTGTACTAATACTAATCATGTCCTCCGTATAGGACATTGGCCTTTGAATGCCCCCTACTCCTGCCATCTGCGGCTTCACCTCTCCCCCTCACCAGCTTACATCCCACCTTCTTTCAGCCCTTTGTGACCATCTTGTTGCGCTTCCAAAATAGAAGCAAAACCTTTTCCCTATATAGAATCCAATCACATATCCAAAGTGCATCTTTGTGTCACCCTTTTTGGCCTGGATTGTAGGAGAAGATGATATAGGTAAAAAGTGGGAGACTTTAAGCTAAGGTACGATTGTGTTGATACTAAGGTGGTTTCTAAAAGTTTCACTTTCTCTTGTAGTTATTCTCTTTTGGAGAAGAAAGGGGTGTTTTATTCATTAGCACCCCTGATCATAGTCACCGAGGCTTTGCATGAGCTTAGAATCAATTCAATACTGGTTCCGATGCGGTAGGGATAAGTTTAAGACCAGTACCAAGAGGAAGCAATTGCTACTGGGTATAAAAAGAGAATCACAATTTTAGTCATTCATTTGGAAGATAGATGTAACTTACTCCCCTCTAAACAATCGTGCTCTCCTTTCCTTGCTAGGTTGCCTAAATTGCAAAGTAGGAATTAAGAGTTTTTGACATGAAACTGCTTGCCTTAATTTATGCCTGATCAAACTTCACTAGCTTGAGCTTCACTTGATCCGCTAGTAGGCATCCTTATCTTGTAAACTTATTTAATCTGGCCATTTGCATGTTGGTGTTGTGCTTTGAACTGCCTTTGAGCATCTTCTTGCTGTTTTTTTCCTTATGTACAAGATTCAGGAGAGGAGGAAGCAAATGGTAATGAAAAAGTCATCAAAAGTAAGCCTGCTGGTTTAGGAGATACACCATCCTTTCCTGCAATCAACTACTCATGTTTGGTGTTCGTCAATGGTCGAGATTTTCTGGTAACACCTTGTTTAAATATCATTCCTTCTGTCATTTTTGTGGATTGCTATATTCTTACTATTTCATGAATTCTTTATAGAATTGGGCAACTTGAAAGAAAAAATAAGAAAATAATGTGGAATAAAAAAATATGAAGATTAAAGACTAGAAAAATAAGATAGGCGAAATTCAAGAAATAAATCCCCAAATCTCAAAAGTAATTATATAAGAACCCTAATTGATTGTAATAAACCTAATTAGCGGATTACGGCTAATCAAATTTAATCGCAGATTCAAACGAAGAACTTAGATGAATCTGATCTAGAACCCTAACTGAATAATTACAACAACAACATGCCCGGTGTAAACCCACAAGTGGGGTTTGCGGGAGGGTAGGATGTATGCAGACCTCACCCCTTACCTTTGTAGGGTAGAGAGGTTATTTTCGATAGAGCCTCAACTTAAAAGAAATGTTATTGAAGCTGGATTGTGAGAATAATAATAACAAAAACATACGCAGTGTAATCCCACAAGTGGGGTCTGGGGAGGGTAGTGTATGCAATGCTACCCCTACCTTATGAAGGTAAAAGGATTGCAAGAATATTATGATAACAAAATAGAGAGATATAAAGCAAATGAGGCAAAAATAGTACTACAAATTGAATAATAAGAGACTACACGACTACTAAATAACCCCTACCTCTTCCACATAAAATATGACAACACTCGGTTACCTACTAGCCTTCTACCCTAATCATCGATCTTTGTTACCACTTCTCACCAACCTCTCACACTTCTTTACTAGCCCATCCGCACGTTATAAGATAAATCTCAAGTAGTGAAAAGAAAAGAATCTTGATAATACTAGTGTGTCAAAATACCAAAAAGGTTTCTTCCCCTATATATAGGGGCAAATCGTGCACCCCTCTCCTAGACATTATGGTATTCAAAATCAATTTGTATGGAAATAATTAGTAAAATCTAACTAGGAAACTTTAAACTAGAAAATTATGTAAATTAAAGTCACACTTCTTCCAAAACTACCTAACAAAATAAGGAAAGAAGTGGCAATTCTTGGATCAAAAAATACACGTCAATTCCAGCTCCTTTGGGTGTGAATTTCTAGCCCCTTTGGGCATGTAATTCACCCCCACTTGAGCTTGCTTTTCAGCTCTTTTCAGGCTACCTGTTGGCCCCAATATTCCTCCTCTTGAGCTTGGACTTGGACCATGAAATACGTGTAGTGCTTAGCCTACTCTTAGTCACAATTCTTGGGTTCTGGCGCTCTGCTTCCACTATGAGCATCTTCTTGACTCTATATTGAAGTCCAGCAAACATTGTCTTGCATCTCCTTCACTTTTATAATTTCATTTAGTCCCTTAATGGAGGAATGCCACTATGAATGTATCAGTTTTCTGTGAATATTTATCAATACTGGCATGTACACTGCTTGAGTTTATATGAGTCTTGAGTTTACCTCTGAAGATGCATGCATTTTAACATTCTTTTCATCAAACTTTTGTGTTTAATAAGATGTTATAGAGGGAATAATGTCTTTCTCAGGACTTCTTTGGGCTTAAACACTATAAAATGTTACTGAAAATTCATGAGATTGAAGTGAAGCACTGATTACTTTGTAACTAGGATGCTGAAAAGAAACATACATGCACAATAAAAATGCTGATTGCAAGCTCATACACCAGATTTTGGTAAAAACTTGTCGTTTTTTGAGGCTCTAACTTGTTTAAAATAAGCATCTCGAAATCAGATTGGACACACAATAACTTAAATCAAATGTTACTATCTTTCGAGTTTAGCGCCTGCGAGACCGGACATTCCAACGATGGCACTGTTTCTTTAAATCTTAAGTTAATGAGTATGCTTTCTTGCTGCGGATGTATTTTCTCGAAATAGATGAATCAATTGGTTAGTAAGTCCTTGTGTGTGTAGACATTATGTTAAGTTTCTCTATGCAAATATGAGATTGTTCCATTGATTTTTCATCTAAAGAGGAAGATGTCATATAAGAGCACTAATTCTTTTGTGAAGTAAGACCTACATTTACATTTTTTTTTAGAGTTCTAGTCCTTTCATCATCTGAGCATCATGTGAAGCAGCAGTTACATTACATTGTTGTTATTGAGTTCCATTTTTGGAATCACCTGACCACCCTGGTCGTTCTTTTCTAGTGTGATTTCATGCATATTGCCTAGTCTTTGGCGAATCTAGTCTGCTCTACATTGCAACTAATTGCTTCTACTTGGCTGAGATTCTCTTTGTTTTCCAGTTTGTGTATCCCTTTTTTCTCTCATTGAATCTAGATCTCCTTTATGCCTGTGCAGGAATTACCAGAATCCTGGCGAGATTTGTTGAAAAGGCCAATGCGAGAAAGGTGGATTATTTTTCTCCGAGGACCAGATAAAAGAATCTGGCCTACCTATTATACTAGTCGCTTGCCTCCCTATTATTCTAGCAGACCAAGTGTTGATGTTTTGACTCGTGGATGGAAGGACGTTGCTGCAGCTTATGGCATGAATGCCAAAGATCATTGTCTTTTTCAACTTGCAGATCAGCAGAACCGTATATTTGATATACGCAAAATCTGAAAGTGCTGAAGTAAGATTCCAAATGAACTACTTGGAGTCAATTACCTTGAGTCGTTACAAGGGAAATGAAAAGGAACCTATGTCAGTTTCTCATTAATAGTTTTGAACAACATTTAAGTGTTGCTTTGTTGGGTCATATATTTTGTACTGTCATTTTGAAGTTGTACTCAGTATTTTGAGACTAACTCCTTTTGAGTCTAGTTACATGTTTGTTTAACTTTGTTTTCTGAGATCCAATTGCAAAGAACCATGAATTGCTCGTTTGGATTTGTGTTTTTTTTTTCTTCTATAACTCTTATGTAGGCATGACCAAGTTGGTTCGGGTTTTTCAAATATCAAACCAAATCATTTGTGTCGGATTTTTAAATCTATAAACCAAACCAATAAAACTCGGGTTTTTCAACCTCGGGTTCTTTCGGATTTTTCAAATTTTCGAGTTTTTCCAGTAAAGTATTCATACAAATATATAATTTACTTGTACTTCAAATATTTCTTTAGTCCTACCAAAATATAATTATCTAAGATGTTTTTTAAGAAAATAACACAGAATATGATATGAGTAATGATACTAAAATATCCAACAAAAAAATAATAATAATGAAATCGCGTAAGACAAATATTGCAAATTAACAAGTCATAATGAAAATGATCATATTTTAAAAGTACTAAATCATGCTAATATAAGTTTAATAAGTATTAGTTACATGACTAAATATTAAAGGAAATTAAAATTAAATTATGTATTTGAATTGTCTAAACCAATGTAAAACCAAAGAACAAATATTTAATATTATTGTCATTCTTAGTGTTGAATTGATTTTCTTTTTGCATTAGTATTAATTTGATTTTGATTTAAGTTTTATTATAATTACCAACATCTGTGTACTATAATCTTTATTGAACCATTCAGAATCTAAGTTTCAAACTTGAAATAATATATTAAAAGATAAAAACTATGAAAAAGTATAAGAAATATTTTAAAATTATATCAAAGTAAATATTTTTATATATAAAATAAAATTTTAAAATTATATATATATATATATATAATATCGGGTTGGTTTGGTCTCGGGTTGTTTTTTTTTAGTTAAAACCAAACCAACCCAAATACAGTCGGGTTTTTTTTTCAATACCAAACCAAGTCAAACCAACCACTAGTCAGGTTATTTTCCTCAGTTTGACTCAATTTGCGATTTGGTTGGATTTTGTACACCCTACTCTTATATGCACGGAGACTCTTATCCTATTTAGTGAAATAACATAAACGATAAGAAAAGGCAACATTATATTTATATCGAAATACCACAGTTCAAAAATGCACAAGCGCCCTTGAAAGGTCCTTCTATAACACCTTCCCTATCACGGTGGCTTGTGCATCTACTGTCACTACATGAAATTTTTTGAAAAAAAAAACTACGTCCAACCCAAACGAACTAGCATCGATGAACGATGAAAATATCAAACTACTTCAATACTCTGATCTGCAGTAGCTGACACCTGATTTTGCTCTTTCACCACCATTTTTTTCATCCTCATCAACCACTTCACCCAACTCACCATGCTGTCATACAAACTTAGAGCAATATACACCCCAATTCCACCAATAATGCCATTGGCAATTGAGTATGTCAAAGGCATTAACACCATAGTCACAAATGCAGGCACTGCATGCTTAATATTATCCCAATCAATATCCTTAACAACTTTCATCATCAACACCCCAACTACAACCAAAGATGGACCTATAGCCCATGGTGGCACACTAGCAATCAAAGGTGTGAAGAACAAAGACAAGAGGAAATAAAACCCAACGACGATCGCCGTTATTCCTGTCCTTCCACCTTCTCTGATCCCAGCTGATGATTCTACAAATGTAGCTACAGGTGAAACTCCTAGAGTTGATGCAACTATAGTTGATCCTGCATCAACCATATACGCGGTATATTCACCTTCAAATTCTCCGTCATCATTCACAAATCCCCCAATTTCAGCCATGGTATACAATGTACCTGCTGAAGCTAACACATCTATGTATAACAATGTTATTAAAGCTATCCACACTTCACCATTGTTGAAATGAGTAAAATCTAGAGCTCCAGCTGTCGACTCAATTTTATGAAAATCCACCACTTTTTTGAAATACTCATAGCTTGAATTACCAGATGGAGTATCAGGAAAAACCGTAACAGCAGTATTCCTAATCCATGAAATTAACGTCACAAAGAGAATACCGTATATCATACTCCCTTTAATCTCCTTCATTAATCCATAACACATTATTATAAACCCAACTGAACCTAACCAGAAAGTTGCACTCTGCATCTTCCCGCCGGTGCATTCTCCGGTCACCGGATTTGTACTGGTGCAAGCAGTAAGAGTGATCAAGGTAGATGAATCTGGGCCAACTAAGCCCACACCTTGATGGGCTTGTAAGCCCACAAATGCAATAAAAAGCCCAATACCAGCCGCACAAGCTAACCTAACGGGCTGAGGAATAAACCGGGCTATCCTCCCACGAAGCCCAAATACAGCTATTGCTAAAAACGCACAGCCTTCAACTAAGAAAATTGCCATAACAGTCTGATAAGACATTTTTCCAGACCCATGAAAGCCCACTAAATTATAAGCTAAATAAGCATTTGGGCCCATACCTGGAGCTAAGCCCAAAGGGAGATTCGCCAATAAGCCCATAGCAAATGACCCAATCATAGAAGCTAAAGCAGTACCAACAATAAGATCACTTCTCATTTTCGCAACACACTTTTCGTAACCTTCGTTATTGAGCACGCAATCTGGAGTTGCATGCGTTTGGTTGGCCGGAAAAGTGCAGTCGGAAACGGAGCAAGTTCCACCGGAATCCGACAGAACGCTGGCGTTGACGGTAATTATATACGCCATAGTAAGAAACGTAGCGGTACCAGCACGAAACTCTTTAGTGAAAGAGCTTTTTCGAGATTCCAATTTGAAGTATTTGCCGATTCTGCTCTTTGAAATTGCTTCATTTACTCTCATCTCCATTTTGTTCAAGGATTTTGCCATTTTAGTGAAAGAACCAGCTACACAGAGCTTTTCCTCCATGATTTTTAGTTTATCTTTTTCTCTGTTTTGTTGCTTTGAAGATAAACAGGGGATTGGAATATATATATAAGATGATGAGAAAACTGAAAAGTGGAAAAAGAATTCAATGCAGTGTGGAATTTGTAGTAATCTGAAGAATGAATCAGTGTGGGTCTTTTATAGTAATAATATGATTATTATTATTATTATAAAATTACACTATAATATAAGTATGAGTAGGAGCGTAGGACGGACGTGTATAGTTGGTTAATGTTTGATTGTATATTTAAAATGGAAGAGCATAAATGTTAAATGAGATCAACTTAAATGATATATTTATATATTATGTCATTATAAAAAGGGAAAAAAGTTTGATATACTCCTCAACTTTATCATTTTTAGAGTTAATATACCTCGGTTTTGAAAGTGACACACACACACACACATATATATCCTTATTGTTACATAAATGACTCACACCATTTTCTCTAATGGAAGTGAAAAAATATTTTAAAATTAATTTTTATTATTTTTTTATTAAAAATAATCCATGTAGGGGTATATTCTTTTATAGGAAAATTACACGGTTAAAAACATATACTAGTTACTTAGTCATCATAGTTATAGTTTTAATTAATTACCACTTGAGGCCAACATAGTGATAATTACGTGGGCTGAGATTTCGAGTTTGCATAATTTGCACGTTTGTATAATTCAGAAATTTGTATAACTTCTGTATAATGTAATTTTGTAAAATATAATTTGTATAACTGTTTAAAGTTCAGATGTTTGTATTTGTATAAATTCGTTATTTCAAGTTTATGCAAAAATAGCTTAATTACACAAACGTACCTGCAAATTATACAAACTCACCCGCAAATTATACAAACTCACTCATGAATTATACAAACTCACCCGCGAATTATACAAACCTGTGAATTCTACAAACGAGGCAGCTTTTATCTGTAGATACAGCCCGCAAATATGCAAACTATAGTTATGGAGCATAATTAAGTTTATTGTAGTAGCTATTTGCGAGAAATTCTCCATTTTTTCCTTCTCACAATTTTTTTTTACTTTTTTAATTCAAAGGCAAATTCAAATTTATTAGTTTGATAGTCAAATTTATTCTTTTCACTTATTTTCTTATAAAATTTATTATAGATGTTATAGCCACAAAAAATGGTTTTAAATTTGTCCTCTTTTTTCATTCACTCTTCTTTCTTTTTGTTTCTCTTCTCTTATTTTACACTTAAGAATAATAGAAAAAACGAAATAAGAATAAGAAACTCAAAAAATAATTTGTGTGAAAAAGACCAAATATATGATTCTTTTTTAAATATTAAAAATTAAAAAAAATGAATTTAAAATTAATTTTATCACTTTTGTAATGGTGGGGTATATGTGAGACACTTTTGTAATGGTAAGAGGTATATATGAGCCAATTTTATAACGATATGGTCTACGTGAGCCACTTTTATAACGAGGATATATCAAACCTTTTTCCCTCCTAAAAGATTAATAATTTGAAATGCCAAATCTTTTTTTATTTAATTCTCGAAATTTCAATTGTATTATATATAAATTGAGAGAGAGTAATTGTTGTGGTCATTATATAACAAAAAGTAATAAAACTCATGTCTTTTAAGGAAACTGGGTTGTTTTTAGTGGGTTAGTATGATTATTATGCACTAACCCCCACCCCACCAGACACACGCATCAGTTTTTTTTTTATTCAATGCATATACATCGACAGATGTGAATGTAGTGTTAGGCAGTAGCGGAGTCGGGCATTTCACGAAGGATATCCAGAATTGAACAATAAAAGATCTTTTTAAAAAGGAAAAAAAATATTGCTAGTGAACAAAGGGTCTTTTTAAAAAGGTAAAAAATTGTTGCGGGTGAGATTCGAAACCCATCAAAAAGGTCTTAAAACCACTGGCTATAACAACCTATTGTGTAAAGTGTGTCTAAAATATATTACTCAATCACTTCGTGTATCATTTTACTTATATATACGGTATTTTTTTCGATAAAGGGTGTCCAATTGGACACCCTAACTTGCATGTGCCTACGCCCCTGATGTTCGGGACACATGAGTTATCGAATTTATCTTAATTCATTATTTTTAGACAAAGTTGTGAAGCTTAAATTAATATATTAAACTCAACTAAAATTTAAGAAAATATATAGTAGTATATTCATAATTTTAAAAATACAATGGATTCAATAATAATCATTTTAAATGTTGAATTCATAAAAATTAAATACTATATTATGTCTCTATAATATGAAAGTGTAAGGGATTTTACAATATCAAATTGTAGTCTTGTTGACTTGACTGTTGTCTTGGTAGTTTATACAAGATTCTTATGGAGAAATTGCTAGTAATTATAGAATCTGACACAATATGAGTTCAAACCCAAGAAAGATCTTTGACTAGCTAGTTAATTAGTGAATTATCACAATTATAATTTTACATAATGAGAAGGGTATAATGATTTCCCTATATATGTCTTTAAAAAACATTAATCCTTCTATTACTTATAAATTGTAATTTTGATTTCATCGTCTTATACAAGTCTTGTGTAAACAGAAGATGACTATATGATGGGAAAATTGTGCATGCATATATATATATATATATATATATATATATATATATATATATATATATACCTTAAAGGACAAATATATATTTGATTAGGCAACAGATTACACAAGGTTGATAATTTGTAATATTTGTGATAGAAATATTCAGATTGAACCTTACTTTCGTATATTCTTTTAATAACTACTTAAATTTGCTACACTTGAACCTAGAATCTTTCGAAAATAATCTTTCTGTCTTCATGAGATAAGAGTAAGATTTGTATATACTCTATCATCTTCAAACTCTGCTTATGGGGTTCAATCGGATATATTATTGTTATGGTTGTTGTTGCGTATTTAGATTGAACAATGTTGTATAATTTATTTTTTTGGAAAAGAACAAAATATGCTAGTATGATGAAACAAAGAATATTGATGAGATCATAGTTAGGCAAATGAGTTTGGTATCACATCATGAACTAATGGACTTTTATTGAGGCCAAAATAGACAGACAAAATAGTCAAAATATATATAATGAACCAACTCATTGTGAAAATATCAGGTTCATATTTGTCCACCAAACATGGTGTATGGCCTTTTGTTTCTAAACCAAACACACAATATGTTTACTTCATACTATGTCCCAGAAGATTTTTAATTCATGAGTACATAACATCAATCTTCATTCAAAGATTTCATTCCCATCTAAATATTTATGGAAAATCTTTATCCAATCTTTGAACAATCTAAAATAATATCCACACATAATACTCAATAATGAGAGTAGGTAGAAAGCATAAACTTCTTTTAATTTCTTTCCAATGGTTAAAATGATATACTTTCAGCATGACTCTTTTGTTTTAAAAAAACTTAGTTCTATGCATGACTAAAAATATTTGGACTGTCATATTGCTTATAAGGTAATTACAAATAATCACTTTTATGATGAGAGTAATGCTAAAAATGGTAATTAACAGATATGTTATAAAAGTTCACTTTTTTTGTCAATGAAAAATGTTAAGTAGACAAATATTTTTTTCATATGCTAATTAAATCTGTCAGGAAAAAGAACTTCTTATCCTTAACTGCATTGTCCTAAATCAGTGACCCTTCCGAATGTTTATACTTTCTTCCGTCCCTTTTTAGCTATCACAGTTTCTTTTTTAGAGTCAAACCATATGAATTTTGACTAACATTTTAAGATGCATTTTTTCATCATATTGTTATGAAAAATATTGCAATTTATAATGCTTTATATATAGCTTTTAACTATCTACAGTTTTATTTTAAAATATGAATTAATTTAATTTAATTTAGCCTTAAAAATTAGTCAAATTGGCTCACGAAAAGCACAACCTAACAACTAAAAAGAAAAAATATATTATATTAGTTCACTGGTAATATATTAATATTTATAATGTCGGTATATATATATATATATATACATATATATATATATATATATATATATATATATCTATATATAGATATATATATATATATATAGGAGCTTCCTAGTTTTGATTTTCTTATCTAATATGTATTCGATTATCTTGAAAATTATGTTATCCTTTTTCGCAAGTCATAATTTACCTACAAAATTTTCGGTCCATCTTATCATATGTTATTTTATTGGGGACTTTCGCATATAGCTACTCAAAAATAATTTAATTACGCTATATATATAACTATAGTTTGTTAATTACGATTCGTAGCTTCATGGGGAGGAGAGTGGCGAGCGAGATTGGAAGAGGGAGGAGAGAGGCAAGCGAGAGAGGGCAGAGATTGGGAGAGAGGTGAATTGTATATGTATATCAGTTAGATAATTGTATATATGTAACTGGTATACATATGTAATTGTATATCTGGCGAGCGAGATTGGGAGAGGGAGGAGAGAGGCGAGCGAGATTGGGAGAGATGGGAGAGAGGCGAGCGAGATTGGGAAAGGGAGGAGAGAGGCGAGCGAGAGAGGGCAATAATTTGTATAATTCACATCTTGTTTGTATAATTCGCAAGTACGTTTGTATAATTCGCATGTTTATGTATAATTGAGTAATATAAAGTCTGGAATTATACAAATATGATAAAATTTGAAATAATGAATTGATACAAACATAAACATATGAACTTTAAACATTTATACAAATTATATTATTCAAATTACATTATATAAATTATATTATACAAAATCCGAACACGTTTATACAAATTTTAAAAAGTTATACACAAAAAGATTGAATGTATATGGTGATAAAACTGAAAAACCAAAGGAAATCATCGTCATATACAAATACAAACCATCGTATACAAATCAAACGAAAAGTTGTTATTTGCGGATTATATAAATGTGGCGAATTATACAAACGTGATTAATCATACAAATTCGAAGTCAGCTCGCGTAATTAATGATTAATGTTAATCTCAAGTGATAATTATAACAAATTATAACTATAATGACTAATTTCCCATTACTTTATTTATTGCTAGAAAATTTGGGATATAATCGGAACAACTATGTGAGCTTGAGCATACCCTTCTTCAAAAGGAAAAGACAACGACATTGCATATAATTTGTCTCTATTACTTATTAATCAAGGACTTTCTTATTATTGGAGTATTGGACGGTCATTTTATAATAGTAAAAAGATACTCATATAGGAAGAAAAAAAAAGTGGCCTTTAAACAGCACTAGAAAAAGTAAACTGCTAAAAAAATTATTTTATAATTGGAAAAAATAAATTTAACTCCATTAATTACTTGTTAATGATAAAGGTAAAAGAAATAAAGGTGTGGAATGACATCTAAAAGCTTTTAACTACTTGCATTCTTCCAAATTTGTCTTGACATCTAAAAGATTGGCCATGAAAAGACATGAACAAATTCTTTACTAGTTCAATGTATTTTTCAAAAAAAAAAAATTTGGGTAACTTGAACGTACTCGATTGATTTTGTGCTATAAAAATTTTTTCTATGTCTTTTTTTGGGTGGGGGCAAGGGGATTGGGGGAGGAGTATAGTGGAATTCGAATTTTCATTATTAGGATAAAGACGTGGACAAGCTCTCTAACTAAAATACATTTCATATGTTTTCCCTACGTCTTAAGTGAGAAATGAATACATGTCATGATATCATTAATCTCTCATGGACAATGTAGATGAGAGACAGAGTTTATGAGTTTTGAATTATAAAAATGTAATGTATTAAATTTTGGACAAATTATTTATATATATAAAGTGGATTTCTAAATACAAATATCGAATTTAAGTCAAAATTATCAAACCTATAGGCAAAATTATAGCTCCACCCCTATGTGTATCATCTCAAGTATTAAATTTCTTTTATCAAAAAATTATATTATATTGTATTATATAAACAGGGTAATGATTTTCTTGGTTAAAGTTTAATTGTTGAAGTGGCAAAGGAGTTCAAGAATTGTTTTAGAGTATCTTTTCAAATTTCATTTATGAG
Source organism: Solanum pinnatisectum (assembly GCA_035578085.1). Lineage (NCBI taxonomy): Eukaryota > Viridiplantae > Streptophyta > Magnoliopsida > Solanales > Solanaceae > Solanum > Solanum pinnatisectum. The sequence continues at coordinate 45,135,627 of CM069078.1, read as the reverse complement.
CTTGTGTTTTATGTCAATAAAAAACTGCAAGTTAGTATTGTTAATAAGAAGCTAATAAAGAGAGATAACTAAAAAAGAGCTTGTTTAATTCGATTTTGAATATGAGAATGAGAAAAATAAAAGTACAAGACGATTAGAAAGAGAAAAGACATGAACAATTTCACTTATGATAACAAGATTTATTCAAATATAAAATCCAGTCTTAATAATACAATAATTCCACTTTTTTTAATACCCAAGGTGACGATTTATCGTAACATTGAACTCCATTATATAAATTTCTAGCTCTTGTATCAATTCTCATGTTGTGAGTTTAGAGGCGATTAGAAGTGCTTAGTTTTAGAACAGAACAATAACTGTGTTAGAAACAGCCAGCTAATAATACCAATTAAGTGTATTTTTTAATATAAATATAAAATTTGGTCCAAAAGTATTGAATTATGTCGAACCCGTTATTTGTGATGTAATTAGCTTCTAATTCCTCAAGAAGCTTACGAAACAACGATTTACTATTGGGCACTTAACTTTAAAATCCCACTAATAACATGTAAAAGGCAATTTAGACAGTGGCAGACAAATTAGGAAATTTAATTTGGACTTGTTTGACGTTTTAAACCTAATTAATAACATGTAAAAGGCAATTTAGACAGTGGCAGACACGTTAGGAAATTTAATTTGGACTTGTTTGACGTTTTAAACCTAATACAAGCTCAAAAGTGCCTATCTGATCTCTAAAGCTAAATAGGTTTAGACTTTAACAATCTTTTTTTGGCTTTTGGATTTTGATTTCATGAAAAAAATAATAATGTATAATTACACCATTATATTCTCAAGATTATTAGGTACAAGTCCACATTCGAAGTCCCCCCTATCCACCAATTAAGGCCAAAAAGACTTTATAGTGTGTGTTTGGCAGGAAAATGTTTAAAATGTTTAAAATACATATTTTATTTTATTTATTTATTTATTTATTAGTATTTGATGCGTAAGAAAATAAATATTGTTTTAAAAGCGAGGGGTGGATCTACTTTAAAAATAGAGATACTCGTGAATATCTAAAATTGATCTCATATTGTTTTGTTGGCACCCATGCTAACAAAGCGCTAAATAATGTATTTGACTGAATGTTGAGTTATTTATCTAGAAGAATAAGAATTAACTTTCACATAATATATTAAGTTTCTCTTCTTTTTTAAGTGGTGTGTCTATGATTTCGAAATCCTAGATCTCCCTCTACCAAGAACAATTATATATATATTTAATATAGCAAAACACTACGAGGTGGGGAGCATGGTTTTTTGGGTGATGGAGATAGCTAATGGGAAGAAGATAATGAACTGGGAACAACGTTACTTATAGAATTTATTTTCCCTACTTTTATTAATTAGAGAAATCATTTTTCTAATTTTTGAGATATTAAACTTATTTTCCTATAAAAATATTTTTTTAAAACATTAATTTTTAACCAATCAAACATGAAAAAATGGTCATACTAATTAAACACACCCATGATGGAATATTGAATTAATGGAAATTGAAATTTTTGCCATCATATCACGTATTTTTAATTATCTTATTTAAGGTCAAAGATGAATTATTATGTTAATATCAATAGCAAACTAATTATGATTATGTTCATTAAAGTGGTCGGATTTAATTAGCTCCGGTTTTTAGAGTGGTGATGATCTTTCGAGAAAAAGTTTTTTAGAAACATTGCATAATTATTTCTCTCAAAACCCAACTTTTGTTGTTCTTTATTTTCGAAACACATTTAATTGATTTTTACAATAATTAATTGTTTTAAAAAAACAAGATAAAATGAATTATTACTTTTTTCTAATTTTACCATTGATATTAAAAGAGTAAAAATGGCTATAGTGCTCATTTTACAATAGAAGCACTTGCCACTAAGTAATAAATATTAGAGAACTCAGTAAATTACATCTTGTACTCAATATACTTTTTTATTGAATGTGTTAAAATACCAAATGATCTTTAAAATGGGACAAAAGAAGTATGTGTATATTTACGCGGATCGGAATCAGAATTTTTAGTTTATAAATTTTGGATTATAATTTATTTTACTTACTGTAATTTTAAATAAATTATTTATAGACCTTAAACAAAATTCTCAATATAAATATAAAATTTAAATTAAAATTATTAAATTTTGTCGAATCTATAACTATTTCAAATGACTCTGCACCCGTAGATAAAGAGTACAAACCCACGGTTCCTAATAATTGAAGTCTTCTGTCATTCCTCAGTCCTCACTATGTCCAAAATCTTTTTTTCTATATTCTCTCGTAATTTGGGAGATTCTAATTCAGTAGTAATTATGAGGAGCCTTTTTCCACTTTTTAGGCAAAAATAAACTAATTAATTGATAAATAGCATAAAATAAAAGTATTAAATATTGGCAAGGCGTGCTTTTCCCTGGATTATAAATCTTTATGGGGACATATGCAGTTTAATTAATTAACATATAAAGCTTAGCTTGCTAAAGTTTGGACATTATTATTAGTAAACACATTACTTCTAGGACAGGAATATTAAGTTTAAAATTATTTACAACTGTATTATATAATAGAATTCAATAAAAGAATATTAATATACGTTCGATGGGTCCAAATTGTTGGTTAATTTGTAATTTTGTATGAAGGTTGTAATGTAGGTGAGACAAACATAAATAATTTCTTGACTGGAGTGGGGAAATTTAGTAAAATACAAATATGTAATTATGGCATGCGCGATTCTTAATTAATTAGTTGAAATGTGATTAAATAATGAAAAAATTCAGTAAATGAATAAATAAATACAAAGATGAAGATGGGTCCATCTTTTGAGAGACTTCTAGGATTTGCAGAGTGGAATTAGGTGCATTCAACCTACCAATACGAGTTAGGTTAGAAGGGCTAAAATTTCTCTATTTTTAATTTAAAAAATTGAGTTTGAGTTTTTGAAAATAGAAAAAAAAAACTACCAGGGACTCCGCGTTCAAAAATGATCTCTCTAATGCAAAATCAAATTTAATTAAATTCCAATATAAATAACGAACACTCGACGGAAAAACAAAAAAATAGAATCGCTTCAACTTGTGGTTCTATGCGGGTAAGTATTATAATGTTTACATAGAGTCAATTCAAATTACTGTGATTAAATAGTTTAAGGAAGTGAAAATATAAAAATAATTGAAAACAATTAATTAACCACAATTAAGCGTTGAAAATGATTTACAAATATATAGCGTATATTTATTGACTATACACGAATAAATTTTAGATAATGTTAATGTGGAAAATGTACTCAAAATTCAAATAAGAATATAGGGATTAGGGAGCTAGCTAATAATTTTAATAATGTATCCAAATTCACTCTCTTTTATCTTCAAAAAATTGACGGTACAAAAGAGTATTATCCACTAATGTCAAAAAGTCAAGGATAATTACTTTTACGATTCACTCAATCAACTACCTATTTTTCAATCTAAAATTAGTTAAAGTTATATATGAATTTATAGCAATTCCACTATATTCAGGTCCATGTCATTCCATCACTAAACAAATTATTGAAAGGTATAATTAAAAGTAACTTCAAGATTTTTATACACACAAATCTCTAAACAAACTTAAAAAGCTCTTAACAAACACCAAATTTATTGCAAAAGTTACAACAAAGTCTTAATTATAATTAATTGGTTTCATCTATATGTCTACTACTAATATATTTTAATTTTGTTGTGTGTTGTTTTTAGCCGAGTCCGCGTTGATTTCAATAGATAATATTTTTATGACATTTTCTCTGCGTTATCTTTAACCTACCTCGATCTTTTTTATCAAAATTAAAACAACAAAGACAGGTGCATATAGAGGTCTACGTATAATAGGACCAACGAAAATTGACAATTAACCTCTAAATTTAAAATCACTACTTATATACCTGATATTCTCCATAATTCGGAACAACATTTTGTAGTCTTAAGTTTTAGTAAGAGAGGGGAATCTACTTATCCAGCTTTTGTGTACATACGTTCTTTGTCAATTTTTTCTCATTATTGTTTTCATTCATGCAACAAACTAACTCTTACATTGTAGTCATGTTTTTGTGAAATAGGGCACTCCAAAAAGCTTTGTTGAATATCGATCCTTACTAAGACTATAAAACATCTCATCATATTCGTATGCAAGCAACTTTCTAGCCATATCAAAACTGCCAAAGGCGAAAATATATATAACAATCACTAGACAAGCCGAAGTTGGTCTATAGTTTAAATTCTCGCTAGAAAATCTGCTACTTGACTTAATACATATTGGCTCTCACATATTTTGGCAAACAGAACAAGGAAGCATTTCCTGCAACCCTGTTTTGGTCATCGCCATTTCAATGCGTTTACCTGGATTAGGAGATGAGGCAAGCTTAAGGTCCTGATTACTTGGATGCTACATTTTTGGTTTTCTTGTTTCTTCTCGTCTTTGCACTACTCTTTTCAGGTCCCTCTGCCTCTTCCGCCTTCTGCTCTGCCTCTAGAATGGCCAACTGCAGTTTGTCCCCATAGGAGGTCATGTCAAACATTGATCAATTATGGTCTATATCAGCATATAACAGAATATATGTTTAATTTTCAAGCGTACCTCATCAAGGATAGGTTTGAGTTCCTTGAACCGACATTCAGCAAGATCAAAACCATCCTTACGCAGCTCCTACAGTGACAAGACAACAACACTAGAGCTCACATAGATATATAAATCAATTTACACAAAGGTGATTACATAAGAAATTACATGGATATGAACATAAACATGAAGAGAACACAAGTAATCTGTAAAGCCTGACAATTCAACATATTCTCAAGGTGAGCCACCATATTGCCTTCTCATTCTTGGCAGCATATTTGGTCCCTTTCATGTATAGTCTCTTCCAGTTGATCTCCTATGCTCTCTAAATTCTTATTCAGTTATCAACATCTGTCTATCTCTTTCCACGTAATCATCATTTCACTATCACAATCTCCAGCAACCCAACTTATAAAGGGTTATCTACCTGTGTCATTCCACTCGATCATATATAAAAGCAAAGCAATGCCATCTATCTGATCCTTCCTTCTCCATTTCAGAGATGATACATAGGTAACTTGACTATGTTGAATTTGAATTTGCTCCCGCTTTAATATATTTCGAATGAAGCTCTATGCAATTTAAAATGAAAGTAGCCATCTCATATAAAGTATTTTTTCCTGTAAATTAATTTGGACAACTACTCCTTTTCCATTCGAACACCTTCGAGAGTAGTTCTATTACGAGGAAAAAGGATCAAATGTGTTCAGCATTTTCCCCAAATAATTAAGATAAGTAAAACTGACCTTTCCCGTATGCTGTGTGTGTTCATATGCTGCCATTTGCCAGTACATATTTGTTCTTTTGTAGAAATCCTTCAGAGACTCCCCCGGCTTCACAAATAAAAAGGGGCAATAAATTTGGAGTGGGGAAAAATATCCAAGCTAAATGTAGTGTACAAATCAATAACTAGCTCAACCAGAATCAGATTTAGATGAATAGAGTACCACTGGTGTTCTTTGAGCATCAGAGAGACCAAGACTGGCTCTGATTTGCTCAATTCTGGCTCGTTTCTCCTTCCTTCTCAGTGTTTTCCCTTCACCTCTGATTATGGCAACAGCATCTCCAGTTTCAAGTGATGTTGATGCACCATTCCTAGCCTTTAAATAGATGACATTACAACACGTTATATTTCCAACCAATTATTTGGGAAAATGACATAGGATATTTGATGAAAATCTAGCTCGCCTGCTTAATGCATTTAATCAAGAAAGATACCTCAGCATCATCTTCTTCATCAGTCTCCTCGTCACTATCATCACCACTCTCACATTCTTCATTTTCACTGTCATCTTCATCTTCATCCTCATCATCTTCATTATCTGATGCTTCAACCCACTCAGACTCAGATGCCTGATGGAAAATCTAAAGATAAGTCCATGGTACATGGAAAAAGCAAACACAAGTCTGCAATATGATAGCATTTTCACTATCTTTTACAAGTTCAAGTGATGATTTTACTTCCAATCTATGTTGCTCGGACTCTTCAAAAATGTCGATGGGTGTGTGTCGGGTTCTCCAAAAGCAGTGTATTTTCGGAGAATCCGACACGGGTGCAACGACATTTTTGGAGAGTCTGACAAACATAGCTTTCAATTAAAATAATTTGGAAAAGATCACATCAAATGTTCAGCAATAGAATTAGCTGCACAAGGGCTTTTGGCATCAACCAAATAGTTCATTGGTTTTGGCAGTGAAAACTAGGAGCAGGGAGATGGAGGCAAGATAGACTCCTGAGTTAGATAAGCTAAACAGAAAGACAGTAAACAACAACAGAAAAATACTAACTAACCGGGATAATGCATTTCCATTCATCAAGTTTACTGAGATTAAGAACATATAAGTCATCAAGAGTAAGTTCTTGATCTCTAATTTCCATCATCCCACCATAGATATATAAGGTATCTTTTGCCACAGCCATGCAAGAATTGATACGCCCACAGGGCTTTACTACCTGAAAGATGAACAAACATCATAGGGCGACAAGCAAATGAAAATACACGATTGAGATATCATGTTATTCAGTAGAACTGACATCTGCTGAAGCTGAATGTTGCACGGCTGAAGATTTAGAGCTAGCCTCAGATCTAGAAGCTTCATTGCCATCATCAATAGTCACATTCCTTTTCATGTTCGAAGACATTTTTTTGATATTGCTTTTTGTGCTGGTATCTTCTTCGGAATCGAGGTCCTCGTCTTCATCGCCTGCATCAACTTCCATTGGACTTGTCTTACTATCAAGATCCATGCTGTCAGCTTGCTCATCTAAAACTTGTTTTTGCTGCGAGCAGATCCAACAAAACACTCTTTTTATCAATCAAATTCCATTTCTAGAGATAGAATAATATATATGCTTTAGAATACACAAAGAGAAAAGAGAAACACAGTTTGTTCAGAAAGGCAAAAGATGAGAATGCCTCTAAAGGGGAGAATTTTCATATTTGCATTGTTAGATGGAAGCTCGAGGCCTGCTTGCTCAACTGAACCTCAAATTCAGGAGCTCAAGCTTAGCTGCTGCATATGAGTTGTAAAAGGAAGAGATTTCAATGACAGTGACAGAGATGAAAAAGGATGAACACTTTGAATGGCAGAGGCAACCAGAGACGCACCTCAAGAAAAAAGGCATGAGTTTACACCTTTGGCTAATGAGAGAGAATAAAAAGGTGACAGTAGAGAGGTGGCAATGCTTAAGGATTTAGTAGTACTTAAGTTTGAATTAGGGAAATTTTTGGCAGGTTTGATTTGGCTAGCAAGCCTAACATGTCAGGCATCTAAAAGTTCAGGCACAAGCCAATTGCTAGTTAGCTCAGTCAAACTTGAAAGTGAAGAATCAGGCACAAGTGGCTTGCAAGCTATCCCAGATAAGCTACACCCCAGTTCTCACAAAGGCCGTCTCTGAGCAGGTAGAGCACATTCGACATGGGAAGATATTACACAAGAGATTTGCAGGTTGAGCAACAGCAGCAAAGATGGACCTCATAGAACTAGAGCAAGTTGGCCTGTCCCAAAGTCCAACTTACCCAAGTATCATATGGCCTGCTTTCTTTACTAGGTTCAAATCTAGGTTGGACATAAAATAAGATGAGGAATTATGCAATATGATTTTTCAAAAATTACTCATGCAATATGATATGATCTAGTGCTTTTTTGAGACTCATTCAAACTTCACTTAAACCCTAAAGCTAGGTGCAGCACTGCTGGACACTTCCATGATTTCAGTGCAAGCACTAAGATGCCAACGCATGCCCCTCAATTATCCATCAATAAAATTGTGATTAAGTATCTGGTTACTAAAAAAATGTTCACATACAACAGGCCAAGGTAAACTTATGTCCCATACAAGAACAGGCTGATTATTCATCATCTGCCATGCATATACCTTTGGACTTTGGGTTTCTTTTTGGCTCAGAAATCTTCATTTAAGAATGCAGAAGTTTCTAATCCAGGCTCTGTCCAAAAGTTGTTTGAATTGCAATTTCTATTAGCACTTCCGACTGTCCTCCCTAATTTCTATGGTGATCACGAAACCATTGGACCCAAAGAACAAAAGGAAATGAAATTTGTGGGAGGTGAACATCAATTTTATATTGTAATGGACGAAAAGGTTGCTCAGCACATGTATAACAATGCTTTAATAGGCAGCCCATGAGGAGTATGGTGACCCTGAGGCCTGAACAGTAGATTAAGCAGGCAGCAGAAAGCTAATAATGCTAGTACCTTAGGTTTTGTAGATTTCTCCTTCCGCAGCTCCAATGGATACCTGTTTGCAGAATAAATATTAGCCTCCAGAAGAAAATGGCATTGCACTTTACTGTCCAAGGTGGAAAGATGATGCAGAAAGAATGTGAATTATAGGCATGTCACATGTGCAACCTATATAAGTAAAGCATTTTTCAAATAAAAAATACAAAGTAGTGGAATAGGCATTTACCAGCGATGAGTGTCTAATTGGAAGCCATAAAGTTCATTCAGAAACAAGCTCATCATAACATCACCTGGATAGAACATAGAGTCAGAAGTTTGTTTGCATTTCTTTGACATCTATATTGAATTATTTTAAAAGAGCAAATGAATGTTAAAAAGAAGCAGTCAAGGCTGCAAGATGTGCTTATACAAAGATAATCAACCTTCCATTTCCATATCCACGACACCTCCAAACAGTATAGCCCGCTTTTTATGAATGCACATAGAGAAGCCAGCACGAGCACCGGCAGGCATGCCACTTTTTTTAACCTTAACATGCAGCAAGAGAAATTTAATAAAAAGCCAAGTTCTGAAGATGGAAAAATTACTTGCAATAATAGAACTCTTTCAACTCATCAGTAAAATAAATAAAGCAACAGTAACAAACATAAACTAAACTCAGATTTTCAGAGAATCTTTCAGATGATGCTCTAGTTAGTAAAAGAAGCAAGGCATTATTATCCCACTCCCATCAATATTTTGATGGAGACATGAATGCAACGGCCATTTCATAGTGTTCTTCGTGTGCGCTACAACCATTGCTGTCATTTGGCTAGGGGAAGTAGATTTTGATGCAATACATGTCAATCTAAGCTCGATACTGTAACAATCTTATGTGCTTTAATTCCATTTTCAGCCATTGATTGGAACTGAAGTGTGTTCTTAGTATTTAGTTTTGCATATACTAGTCTAGAGAGGTAAGGGCATCTTTAGCATACTTACGTTTATTATTGTCAAATATAATTATGCAGTCAAATGGTTCAATCCCATCTACTACATAGAGAGCTACAGTAACAAATTTGAAGGGGGAGAGAGGTGGAAGTACATGACTTCTTTTACAAGGGAGAGGAGGAGAAAACAGTAAGATATAAACCTTGTTCCATTCCCACGTCTTAGGATCAAGGGACCACATGTCTGAGTGAACAATTCCCTTCTCTGAGCCACTTTTATCAGATGAAAGTTCTTTGGAATAACCACCATATAGGTATATCTGAAATTTGTAAAAGATGGGACTTAGGAACCATTTATGTGATAACCACCAAAGAAGTATATAATATGAGAGACTAACTTTAGTACTGAAAAGCTTTCTATACAAAGCTAAGGAAAACAGATCATGTAATGCAAAAGATAAGTCATGCAACTAAAAGAACATAATCTTAAAACTGAATGAACATGTAACCAATTAATGAATTAAAGAAAAATAGAGAAGTCAATGGTAATTCCTAAGAAGAAGTTCAAAGATACATGAGATTTACCAGGTTTATTTAATTACCTATTATGGGCCAGGGGTGTAAACAGCTGCACCTCAGTGATATAGGGAAAGAAAGAAAGGAACTAATCTGCTGAACAGGGAGGATGGCAAACTAAAAGAATAGAAATTGTGATTTCATTTCCCACCTGAAGCGCTCTCCTTGTCTAATAGAAGGAACCAAAAAGGAATAGAAGAGATAAAAAATCTCTTAAATGACTTGAGATGTACACAGATATTTTGATCAAATAAACCAAATGTTGGAAATAATAGAGCACCTTCTTTTTATTTATTTTGTAGCTTTTTGTGCCACATGCAAAAACAAGTAAGTCTGCCAACCTTCCATTTTTCCTTACTTCTTCAAATAACATATAGAAAGGTCAAAGAATAATATTTCAACATATTAATTACTCACTCTTGAGGATCTTATCTGATTCAATTCCGATGAGTTATGACAAGTAGACCAAAAATATCCTTAAGCTTCCTTTTTTTTAATTTTCTACAGTTTGGGCTGTATAGAAGTACCAGTTAACCACTAACACAGAAGAAAATAGTACAAACAACAAGAAATTTGAGGACTTAAATTTGAGTTTACATAGGGCAATTTGTAGTGGAGCAAGAATTACTCCAGCTGGTCATTCACCTCATCTTGATAGACAAAAAACTGGAAACCACTTCGAGCGCTTGGCCACATGCATCCAGGTGTAGGTTTTATTTCTTGCCACTGCAGCGCGAATATCAAAGTGAACAGCAATTAGAACTTTTTAAACAAATAAACCAGAAAAAAATGCAGAAACGTCAGGTCCATTATATCATGTACTCACCTTATACTGATCAAGATCAAATACATGCAGATCATTGTAATACCTGCAATAAGTAAAGGTTTTGCAAACTTTAGAAATTAGACTAAAAGATCATTTTATGTCCAGACAACTAGGTTAGAGCCTCATTGAGATGCATTTATTAGAATATCTATTATAATCAAAAGAGATTATTTGTTTATCGATCATTGATTGTTTCTCATATTAATTTCAGTAACTTGCAACTCTTTAACAAAGGCAAAAATAACCACCTGACTTCCCTAAGAGTGTCATAGAAGCCTCCAAAAACTATAATCTTGTGCTTGTACAAAATCTGCAATAAGCCAAGAATGAATCATCAGCACCTTTGCAAGGCCACAAAAGGTTCCAAAAGAAACCAAAATCAAGTATTGCATCCAATCGATCTTCAAACAAAATCATGAGTCACTAATACATGTGTTGGAGTCCCATATCGGTGGGACAAGGGATATTTAGTCTCTCTATATGATATTGGGCAATCCTCTCCTCATGAGCTAGTTTTTGGGGTTGAGTTAGGGCCAAGGTCCATTTTTATCCTGGTATCAAAGGCAGGTCCATCCCAATTCATTGTTTCCGATGTTGTGCCCCCCGTTTTACAATTGTTTTATGCTGTTTGCTTGTGTAACACCTTCATCGTGACAGGTTGAAGTGCACAAAGTAAATTGGGTAAACTGTTCGTTTGTGCATCAACTCCCTTGAGTAGAATATTTCATAAGTTCAAACAGAATAAACAAACTGTGACATCCTCTTATTGTGATAAAACACATCCTCATATTTTCTTTTCACACTATATGAAAAATATGACATTGTAAGCAAGAAAGAGATGTTTATCACCACCGAAGGTTGTGGTCCAATGTTAGTACTCCTTCATCCTAAACTAGATGTCCCAGGTTTGGGACTTGGGAATGGAGTCGCCTTTCATTGGGAGTGTTATACCCCCCAAAGTGGGACTTCCCGGAAAAAATCTGGAGAAGGCGGGCCCCAAAGCGGATGGAAAACACCGTATGGGAGCCAAAAACAACTGTTTATCAAGAATTTAGTTACTTCAACGAAAGATGAACATACCATGCGATGACCTGAACGTGGACTAGGACACCCTTTATAATTTAGCTGCTCCCATTGGTTTGTTTTCAAGTCCAACACCCAAAAGTCCTGCAATACAAATTACAAAAGGATATACAATACATTATAAATATTGGGATCAAAGACAGAAGTGTGACATTCCAGGGATAAATAATACCTTGTAATGGTGGAACCGCTCCTGATTAGGGGATGTAAATTCACCACCTAATTACACAATAACAACTTATCACAATAACCACTGAGGAAGAGGAATATGATATGAACTCAAATGCATATATTAAGATGCACAAAGTTGTGTATGCTAAAAAGCATACTCATAATACAGACTTTGGATTGTTTACCAAAAATATAAAGACAATTTTTCCAAGCAACTGCTTGGTGTGCACTGCGAGGAGGTGGACTGTTGGGGCTTGAAATCAACTTCCACTCTTGCTTTTCCACGTCATACCGGTAGAGATCGCCATATACAAATGTCTGCATTTAGCCAATTCCATAAACTCATCAGTTCAAAAGTATAACACAGCACTAGTCCATCAAAACAGCTGTGGAAAAAGAGGAACTTAAAGCTAACCATTAATAAATTACTCCCTTCTCCCTGACCTAGTTGTCCCTTTTGGCTTCACGAGAGTCAAACAAAATAATATTCGAAAAGATCGTTTCTTTTATCACTTTAATATGAACAACCTGCAGTATACAGTACTTCTCATTTAATTTTGTAAAGGACTTAACTTTTTTTTCCTTAATGAATTCTATACTCCATTACAGCTGCAAAAATCAGTTAAACCGACCCTTGAGATGCAAACGGGCAAAAAAAGGGACACATACAGAGTATCATTTAGACTTTTAGAGCACCACATTTTTATGAATAAGTGGTTCATAATCAAGATTATTGATCACTACAAAGCTAGACAGAGAGTAAAAAGTTCCTTGAGCTTGCGGCATGAAGTAGACAAAAACCCATGAAGAGAAAAACTGGAATATGTATTCCAAAGGAAACTCCCAATGAAAACGTATGAAATTATATAACTACATATCATAGAATAACTCTCATATTACTAATTTCCACATCTATGTTCTTGTGTTTTATTTTATAAAAAATATATAGAAGAACTGGACACAAAATTACCAACACCTTACCTTGCTGCCATTGTAAAATTCACCACCATAGAGAACTAATTCCGTCTCCTTCAATGGATTAATGTTCAACTGCAAACACCATTCACCATTACGAAGTAGAGTTACATAAAATATCACAACTACACTAAATTCAGCATAAATAATATCAAAGTTTCAATCTTTTCTTTTACCGAACAATTGGATCGAGGAGAAGGTGCAGGGACATTCTCTTCAATGTGAATTTCCTTCTTCTTAGCTTCCTCTTTTTGTATGCTCAGCTGTTAAGGTAATACAATTTTCAAATACACAGTGCAAGTTAAACTATATATTTAGTTCATTTAATATGTTCGAATAAATTGCGATTCGAAACTCATAAACTAAAAATTATGACTCCGCCTATGCTCAACACAGTTGGATACCATACCAGTATAGCATCGATGTCGTCTTCAGGGGAGAGTTTCTTTGATTCTCTACGGGCTCTTTTTTCTTCTGCTTTAGCTGTTTTCTTCTCGGTTTTCTCTTTACCTTTCCCTGGTTTCTTTGTTTTCTTTCCCATTTTTTCACTTCTCTCCCGCTGCTGCTGTCTACTCCGGCGGCTAGCTCTTCGCAACCTTTGTCGAAATTATTTAGCGTTTTATTTATATAGTCTGCCCGGTTTTAAGAAGAAAAAAATAAAGGTTATTTATGAAATTAATAAATAAATGGGTTGTTTATTTGTGATAAAATGGTAAAAAATGAATCAGCACTTTATTTCATCCTTTAAATAGTTAAATTGTTGCTTTGTCAGTATGACGTAACTAATATTTTTATATTTTATCTTTTAAAACAAAATGATGCATATATATTTCATAACTTAATATGAGTATATTTAATAGTATCAAACTATCAATTAAATATGGCATTAGTTATGTAACAATATTTTTTTTAATGTGGCAACCAAATGATAGGGAGAATAAGTAGAAATGAATGAAATAAGGTGGAATGTAATATGGTAAACCTTATGATGGAAGTTCTAGCAACATTTTTTTCTAAAGTATGAAAAAGTAATTATAACCATAAAATAAATATAAATAAGTGATTTAGTTAATTAAGATTATGAATACAATTCTCTATAACCTTTTGATTCTTCTTTCCTATATTTTCTCCGCAAATTGAGGACCATAGTATACATCTTTGCAATTTATTTGAGGCAGGCAGTCAATGGTACAGTTCGGTTGGTTATTTTTTTAAAATTAAACCATCTCAATTTTTTGGGTATTTTATAACATAAAACTAAAATCAGATTTTTTAAAACCAGCAATCATATCGGTTTCTCTTCGGTATCGGTACGGTTCGGTTAATTTTTGGATTTTTTACTTTTAAAATATCATCTCAAAATATATTGCTATTAAATATTTCATTCGCAAATATGTGACACTTTAATTCTTCACCAAGATGATGAGAATGTGAAACCTCGTTGCTGTATTGTTTGATCTTAAACATTTAATAGGAGTGTCTGCATATGTTTTGCTGTATTGTTTGATAGAATATCTATTACGATATATTTTATTGTTAAACCTAATTAAATAAATGCTAATTAAAGAGCAAAGACTAAAAGTCGTCTTGTCACCAGAGGCATAGGACTTAGGTTATATTTATACTTTAAAATGTTATAAAATATATTAATATATTAAATTTAACCTACTATTAATATATAAAATATATTTACATACATGTAAGGTTATTTGGTTCGGTTCAGGAATTTTTCAATTTTTTTCATAAATTAAAAAGATCTTCCCAATTGTTTGGAACAGTTATACACTTAAACAAAAGTCTACGGTATTATTGAAAAAATAACATAAATCGATTCGGTTTGGTTAGATTTGATCGGTTTGAAATATTCTTTTGACACCCCTATTTGATGGTGCAGACAGATTTTGTGAAAGACATTTTATAGTTAGTTGTTCGATAAATGGAAAAAAATAGAAAAATACAATATTAATGACCATTGGTTGATGACAATCATAGACTTATTGCTAGAATACATGAAATGTTGTGGTTGGATGAGTAATTTCATGGATAAGAAGAGTGAGAGTCGATGCAAGATGCGTGTCACGCCCCGAGCCTACACCCTAGGCAGGACTGGCACTCGAGAACCATTGTTGGCCTCAAGTGAACCCTTGGCCTGGCTTACTTAACTCATTGGAAGACTCTATGCATATTTATAATAATCAAAAGCATTATATTCACTTGAATAATAAAATACTGAAAATGCTTAAAAGTCAAACATTCAACTTGGCCAAAATAGCAACTCAAGTCTTAACATATGAAATGACAATGAAAAGACTAAAGAACTAACATCTGACTGTTTATGAAGCCTTTAAAACAACTGAGATAGATGTCAAGACAAACCCCACGACATCCTAATAAACTAACAAAGTAACTGAAAGCAATAAAAGGAGTCCTCTGGAATGCAAGGAGGCTCACCACTGACTCTGGAATGCTCACTGGACCAATGATGTGCTGGATGCCGATCCTAGTTAAATGTATCTGCATCATAATAAGATGTTGGCCAAATCTGAAGAACTTACCTGACTCAACTCAACTCAACATAACTGAACTCATTTCAATATAAAGCAGTTTAAAACAAGTGCAATATAAAGAAAAATTGTTTAAAACATGATGTCAACTCTGTGTGTATGCAAAGATATATATATATAACTCTGAAATATATGTAAAAATACAATAAATTGTCTATATAAGAATACAATTAATTATGTGGGAGTTTCTCTAACCGACAACCATCATGTAAGAACTATTGTGATGATACAACATTTTGCCTCACGCTGCCAGGGCCGTCCTATACCTTGTCGAAGGTATAGAACCTGAACTACTAAGTAGATCCACTAGTCTATGCTAAAAAGCACTAAAGGAATAATCTAAAAAGTATGACCATTTTCTACCTATGATGGCTACATGGTTTATGGGGGTTGTGAGTTGTCTGAACTCTCCCCTATATTGGTGCTCAATACTACTCCCAAAAATATGATATTAGCTCATATGTTTAAAAACATACTTCTTTCTGTGATTTGAGATTAGTGCTCAAAAACTTAGCTCAAAGGTATCTTGGAAATCAAAGTTTCCTCTCTTGCTTCATTTAGAAAGCAATTACTCTTTTCTGAAAACTAGCCTAAAGGCTCTTTGGAAATCGAGGTTTCCTTTCTTGTTTAAATGTGAAAAACATTTTAAACCCTTTGGGAATACATATTATCATATACTTACTTGAAAAAATGAAAACTTTTACTTTTTAATCTTTACACTCTCACTTAAGTAGTAAAAAAAAAAAAAAAAAAAAAAAAAAAAAGACTTTTTTGAAACTTTAAACTCTTTGGGGAAGCAGTCCGCGATCATGAGCCTTTGCCAGTTGCCCGATGAAATTTCTTCTTCGTTTTTCAGCTCTAAACTCCATTGGTTCTTTCCTCAAACACTTAGAATCATCTATACCCTCAAATAACATCATATTCCACTCGAAAACACAACTAAAAATGTGAATCAATCTAAAAAAAACTCCAACAACACAACCCATAAGGATTCAAACGAACTTCATCAAGAATTTAAAGGATTTACTTTCAAATCAATATACTTTGCTAAAATTGAATCAAGTTGGGCGCGTGGGTGAACTAACCAACTACTATGTGATCTCACATACCTTGTAAGGATCACCCCCGAAAAAATCCATAAGCTAAACTCGACGATCTTGATGAATCTTGCTTCTCTTCTCCTTTCTCCTCTTCTTTACTCTTTTCTCCAAGCCCTAGTGTATTTTGGTAAAAGCGTAAACTGATCTAATTCTGATTAGACCCTAACTTAATTACCAAAAACGAAATAAAATAATTGGGCAAGGAAAAGACCAAACTACCATTTCAAAATCTGGATTGGACTTTTCTTATTCCAACAACCCAACTTCCAAAGGGAATAACTCACTCATACAAACTCGAAATCACGCAAACTCATCGGCATTGGAAAGATCATTCCAAGAGATTTCCTACCATATCTGGAAGTACCTCTAACTCATCCTGAGCTAGAAGTTATGGACGTTTGAAGTTGGTCAAAACTTAATTTATTCTAACTTAACAAAATTTCCAGATTTTCATTATTTCCAACAATGACTATTTCCAATTATTAGCTTCCTCCTAGTTATTTCAAATTACGAGATGTTACAATATCTCCCCCTTGGGAACATTCGTCCTCGAATGAGATTACTCTTACTAGGCTAAGGGTGTAACATGCAACATTCAGTTCAAACACCCACAAGCAAATGCAAAACAACATGCCAACTTATAAATAAATACTAAGAAATGATTAGTATCTTAATTCAGAACTTCTCCATATTCAAAGAGACGTGGATATCTCTTCTGCATATCCTTCCTTCTCAGCTTCCCAAGTAGCTTCTTCAACAAATTGGTTCCTCCAAAGGACTTTGACGATGCTACCTCTTTTGTTCTCAACTTGCGAACTTGGCGATCTAGAATCTAAACAGGAATCTCCTCATAAGATAACCTATCCTTGATTCTAATATCTTCAGTTGGTATGATCAATGAAGGATCGCCCATACACTTCTTCAACATAGAGACATGAAATATCGAATGAGCCGCTGTTAACTCTTGGGGTAGCTCCAACTCATAAGCTACATTGTCAATCCTCTTGGATATTCAATAAGGTCCAATATATCGGGGACTAAGCTTCCCCTTCTTACCAAACCTCATAGCACCCTTCATGGGTGAAACTTTTAGATATACCCAATCATCTACTTCAAACTCTAACTCTCTTCTCCTAACATCAGTGTAGGATTTCTGACGACTCTGCACCGTTTTCAACCTCTCTTGAGTCACTTTCACCTTCTCCATAGCTTGATGAACCAAATCTGGTCCTATCAACCCTGCTTCACCAACTTTAAACCATCCAATAAGAGATCTGTATCTTCTCCCATAAAGAGCTTCATAAGAAGTCATTTGGATGCTCGAGTGGTAACTATTGTTATAAGCAAAATCAATGAAAGGTAGGTGATCATCCCAATTCCTTTTGAAATCAATCACATAAGCCCTCAACATATCTTCTAAAGTCTAAATGGTACACTCTGCTTGCCCATCTGTTTGAGGATGAAAGGCAGTACTTAAGTTTACCTTTAAACCCAAGCCTTTTTGGAATGACTTCCAAAACTGTGGAGTAAATTGCGCACCTCTGTCTGAAATAATAGAGACCGAAACCCCATGAAGTCTACCACATCTTGAAGATATAATTTAGCATAGTCTTCTGCCGAATGAGTAGCCTTTACCAGCAAAAAGTGGCTGATTTTGTCATTCTGTAGACAATCACCCAAATAGAATCATATTGTCTGCGAGACCTTGGTAAACCTATGATGAAGTCCATATTAATCATCTCCTACTTCCATTCCAAAAGTTCTATATTCTGAGCTATACCACCTGGCCTTTGGTGCTCTACTTTAACTTGTTGGCAATTTGGACACTTAGCAACAAACTCTACAATGCCCTTTTTTCATACTATTCCACCAATATACCTCTCTCAAGTCGTGATATATCTTTGTGGAACCCGAATGAATGGAATATCTAGAGCTATGAGCTTCCTCTGTGATCCTCTCTTGAAGTCCATCCACTGTTGGTACACACAATCTACCTTGATATGTCAATACACCATCTCCCCCTTGTTCAAAAGCTATAGTACTTTTTGCTTATGAACATTTGCCTTTAATTCAAGCAAAATTGGATCTTGGTCTTGCTTTTCTTTCACTTCTGACACTAATGAAGATTTAGCCATATTCATCACCACTACTCCGCCTTCTGTGGAATTTATGCACATCTTTTGCTAACTCTCTCTTTTCTTCCTTAACATGGGCGGTACTACCCATGGACAACCTGCTCAAGGCATCAGCAATAACGTTAGCCTTACTTGGGTGATAAAAAATACTCGTGTCATAATCCTTGAACAATTCTAACCACCTCATTTGTCTGAGACTAAGCTCTTTCTGAGTGAACATATATTGAAGACTCTTGTGATCAGTGAATACATCAACATGAACACCATATAAATAATGACGTCATATCTTCAAAGCAAATACTACGACAACAACCTCTAAGTCATGGGTTGGGTAATTATTCTCATGAACTTTCAACTGTCTATAGGCATAAGCTATAACTTTACCATTTTGCATTAATACACAACCCAAACCAACTTTAAATGCATCACAATATACCATAAAACCTTGAGTACCTTCCGATAAGGTCAACACTGGGGTAGTAGTCAACCTCTTTTTCAATTCCTGAAAGCTTTTCTCATAAGCTTCATACCATTAAAACTTTACTATTTTCTGAGTTAACTTGGTCAAAGGGGATGAAATAGATGAGAACCCCTCTACGAACCTTCTATAATAGTCAACTAATCCAAATAAACTCCTAATATCAGTTGGAGATGTGGATCTAGGCCAATTCTGCACTGCCTCAATTTTTTGAGTATCAACTTTAATTCCCTCTCCAGACACAATGTGGCCTAAAAATGTCATAGACTCAAGCCAAAACTCACATTTCGAGAACTTGGCATACAACTCTTTATCTTTCAAAGTCTGAAGAATTATTCTGAGATGACTAGCATGATTATCTTCATTCCTTGAATAGATTAGTATGTCATCAATGAAGACGATAAAAAAACATATCTAAATAAGGTTTGAATACCCTATTCATAAGGTCCATGAATGATGCAGGCGCATTGGTCAAACCAAAGGACATAACCAAAAACTCGTAATGACCATAACGGGTTCTAAAAGTTGTCTTTGGAATATCATATTCCCTTACTCTTAACTGATGGTAGCCAGATCTGAGATCTATCTTAGAGAAACATGTGACACCCTAAAGTTGATCAAAAAGATCATCAATTCTCGAAAAAAGATACTTGTTCTTGATGGTAACCTTGCTCAACTGATGGTAATCTATACACATCTTAAGGGAACCATATTTCTTTCTCACAAATAAGACCGGAGCACCCCAAGGTAAGACATTTGGTCGAATAAAGCCCTTATCTAAAAGATCATTTAATTGTTCTTTAAGCTCTTTCAACTCTGTTGGTGCCATTTTATATAGCGGAATATATTAAATATAGGACGAGTATATGGGAGAATATTTATACCGAAGTTTATCTCTCTCTCATGAGGGACTCTGGAAGATCATCTAGAAAGACTTTTGGAAACTCTTTTACTACTGAAACTAACTGAATATGAGGTATCTCAACACTAGAGTCATTAACTCGGACTAAGTGATAGACACACCCCTTAGAAATTAACTTTATTGCCTTAAGGTAAGAAATAAAATGACCCTTATGCACTGCTAAACTGCTTTTCCACTCTAACACTGGCTCATTTGGAAACTGAAACTTGACAACTCAAGTTCTACAATCAACTGAGGCATAACACGCATGAAGCCAATTCATACCAAGAATGACATCAAAATCCACCATGTCTAACTCAATTAAATCAACCATGGTACTCTTATGATAACGGAAATGGGGCAATCACGATAGACTCTCTCTGCAATAATAAACTCACCAACAAGTGTAGAAACACTGAATAGTTCACTAAGTTGCTCAGGAATAACATCAAAATGCATAACAACATAAGGAGTTACAAAAGATAAACTCGCTCCTTGGTCTAGCAAAGCATAAACAGTAAAGTCAAAGACTTGGATCATACCAGTGACAACATCTAGTGAATCCTCTTGCTCTTGGTGACTATTGATAGCATACAAGCGGTTTGTTCCTCCTCCAGTACCAAAAGTAGCCCCTCTAGGTGCAACTTTGTCTGGCGGAGAAACCGAAGAAGACTAGGCCCTATTGCCCCCATTACCATTACCCTGCTTGTTCTTTGGACATTCTCGCATGAAATGCCCATTCTGACCACACTTGAAACAATCAGTGGAGCCCTCACGACACGTACATGAGTGGTTCCTACCACACTTAGCGCAGACATGAGGCTTACTACCTCCTTGCGCCATGCTACCCTAAGAATAAACAGGTTTAGCTCTATGCATATTTATAATGATCAAAAGCACTATACTCACTTGAATAATAAAATACTGAAAATGCTTAAAAGCCAAACATTCAACTTGGCCAAAATGGCAACTCAAGTCTTAACATGTGAAATGACAATGAAAAGACTAAAGAACTAACATTTTACTGTTTATGAAGCCTCTAAAGCAACTGAAATGGATGTCGGGACAAACCCCACGACATCCTAATGAACTAACAAAGTAACTGAAAGCAATAAAAGGAGTCCTTTGGAATGCAAGAAAGCTCACCAACTGACTTTAGAGTGCTCACTGGACCAATGATGTGCTGGATGCCGATCCTAGTTACATGTGTCTTCATCATAATAAGATACAGGCCAACTGGAATCAGTACATTGAATGTACGAGTATAAGAGTTGGAATGCTAAACACAACATATACTTGAAAAGAATCTGAAGAACTTACCTAACTCAACTCAACTAAACGTAACTGAACTCATTTCAATATAATATGCAAAGATACATATAACTCTGAAATGTATGTAAAAATACAATAAACTGTGTATATAAGAATACAATTACTTATGTGGGAGTTTCTCTAACCGATAACTATTATGTAAGAGCTATTATGATGATACAACATTTTGCCTCACGCTGCCAGGGCTGTCCTATACCTTGCCGAGGGTATAAAGCCTGAACTAATAAGTGGATCCACTAGTCTATACTAAAAATCACTAAAGGAATCATCTAAAAAGTATGACCCTTTTCTACCCATGATGACTACATGGTTTATGGGGGTTGTGAGTTGTCTGAACTCTCCCCCATATCCGTGCTCAATACTACTCCCAAAAATATGATATTAGCTCTTATGTTTAAAAACATACTTCTTTCTGTGATTTGAGATTAGTGCTCAAAAACTTAGCTCAAAGGCTATCTTGAAAATCAAAGTTTCCACCAACAAGGGTTGTAGTGGAGTAGTAAGTACTCCTTCATCCTTAACCAAGAGGTCTCAGATTTGATTCCCTTAGGTACGTAGTCGCCTTTGTTAGGGAGCGCTTTACCCCCTAAAGCGGGACTTCCCAGCATGAATTCGAATTTACAGTGGCGGAGCTAGGATTTTTGCCAAGGGTGTTCATACTTTAGGACAAGTAAAAAAATAAACCTTGCTAGTTAGATTATAAAGAGTGGCTTCAAAATAGTTATACCTCGATTATTAATTTCTACATTGTGCTCCAAGTTGTTCATACTCTTTACCTGTTCAATATCAAATTAACCAACTATCCAAATGAAAATTCTTAAAATGGAAACTTACAAAATATCAATGGATAAACTAAGGAAGATGAAGCAAGACAAATATATTGACGGATAGTTTCATACACACCAAAATATGTAAAGTGGTAACTACAATTGCACTCGACGACACTTCTTCTCTTGAAATGTTTTCATAATACACTCATTAGAAACATCTTTAAAGACTTTTTTTCTCTACATAAATCACTATGCAACCATCTAAGAATTCATCATCCATTCGATGTCGCAAGTCATTTTTTATAATCTTCATTGCTGATAAAATCTCTTTCAACTGTAGCAGTGGCAACAGGTAGAAGCAAAGCAAACTTCTCTAAAAGAAATACGAGATAATAAGTTAAATGCTTCTTTGTCTCAACCAACTTTCTTGAAATTTCTCCAAGTCCACCCAAATTGGATAACCTTTCATCAATATCACGAACATCAATAATGTAATTAACAAGTTGATTCTCAAGAGCTCTCATGTTGGACCCATCAAAATCATCAGGATATAATTCAGTCATTCTCATTATCTTCTTTATGTCAAAACTAGAAAATGAATCAATTGGATTCAAGCAAGATACTTCATTAAGCAAATCACTTGTCACCTCATTAGAACGATCATTAAGTTCTTGTAGTTGCCAATCAATGATTTTATAAAACACATCCACACGATAATGATGCAAAGTAGTACAAATAACTACTTTACATCTTGATCTCCCAGAATTAGCATATGGATCATCAAAATTGGGTAATGAAATGCCATGCTTGATACAAAATGCTTCTATCTTTTCTTTAAGTGAATCCCATCCAATATTTTTTTTTAAGAGAGGATCCCATTCATTATCTCTTAAAGCTTGCAACCTTCTCTTTGCTACCTTTACAAGAATCATGGCATTTGCAATTTCTTGCTCCTTTTTCTATAATGAAACATTAAGATCATTTGTGATTCCTAAAACATCTGTCATCAAATGCAACAAGAAAATAGCCTCAAACGTTTGACAACTTCTGAGATATCCCGATGCGCTTGCTCTTTCTTCCAAAGTACTTGTATTTTCAACAAGAGTATCAAGCACATCAACAATAGAGTCAAAGCTACTAATAAAGTTTCCAAATGACTTGTAGTGAGATACCTAACGAGTATCACCGGGTTTAACAAGACCAAGTTCTTGATTCAACCCTCTACCCGTTTCTAGTTCACCCATATCCAATGCCATTTAGAGATGCTTTTTTTGAGATTCTCGAAAATTATCCACACGTTTAAAAGAAGCTCCCAACACATTCAAAATATTTGAAATTAATAATATAAGTTCACCTACTTGAACACAATTTTTAGAAACCGCAACAAGAGTCAATTGAAGTTGATGAGCAAAACAATGAACAGAATAAACCGATCTACTTTCTTGTCTAATCAACGTTTTAAGACCACCTAGCTCACCTTGCATATTACTTGCCCCATCGTAACATTGCCCACGTACATAAGATAAAGTCAAAGAATGGTGAGCAAGTACATCTACAATTGTTTTCTTTAGAGATAAATCACTAGTATCTTTAATATGAACAAGTCCAATAAATGCCTCCATCACAAATCCCATTTTGTCAACATATCTTAGATAGCCATTTGCTCTTTGCGTGACACGTCTCTAGATTCATTAACCAATAAAGTAAAGTAGTCACTATTTATATCCTCTATTATAGCCTTAACTGCTTCCATCTTACACGCAACCATAATATCTTTTTGGATGTCATGAGAAGTCATTTTATTATTTTTTGGAGCTTTTTTTAACACAAAAGGTTTAATTGCATCACATCTAGCAGCTAACCAAGAAAGAACTTCAAGAAAATTACCCTTGTTCAATGACGATTCACTCTCGTCATGACCACGAAACGCAAAACCTTGATTCAAAAGAAGTCTTACCACATTGATTGAAGCGTTCAACTGAACCCGATATTCATGCTTACTTTTATCATCCAACTTGTAAAATGCGGCTTGAATGAATTGTTGTTCTCGCATGAGATCTTCACACTTTCTTTTGGATTGATTATGAGCGTTATTCGGTGGACTAATATGTGTAGCAAATCTATTCTTTCTATGCCAATTTGTAAATCCCTTAGTTGAAAATACATTATCACCACCTTGATTAATGTTTTCTCCTTGAAACAAATAACAAGGTAAATAATAAGCAGCATCCGCACTAATTATGTATTCCAACCAATCACGATATTCATCAAACCACGTATAAACAAAATGACGTGGTGTTCCAAAAAAATCAGTTTGAGGAAACTGATGATTTTGAGGTTGACAAGGACCTTTAATGATGTATGCCCTTCTTATCTCATCACGAAGGTTTGGATGATAATTCAAAATTGGAGTTTTTTCAGCCGGATTAGCCTTTAAATCATTGACATCAAATTCTTGTCTTTGGGAAGAGTGAGATGATATTTCTATTTGGTTGACATTTTCATCTCAGCGTAGTTGATTTTGATTTTGAGGCGCCAAACTTGTTTTGGGTACTCTAAAAAAATATTTCTCCAAACTCATTGAACTCCAAACTGAAATAGTAAGTATACCAAACTTATTAAAAATCATCCACAATACACCAAATAGTTGATCGATACTCAAATAAATAAAGTAGCTTTTAACATAAAAATTAAGATATTCAAGTCTTTCAACACATGATTAGAAAAAACTAAACTAAAGGAAAAAAAGAATTAAGAAATACCTTTTCACACTTCAATGGCGGTTGAGGAAGAAATATACAATGATTAAAGCTTCCAATTTTTTAAAACTTGCAAATATGTATGAAAGTTGAGAAGAGAGAAAGGTAAAGAGTAAAGTTGTAAAGGGTTTTTGGGAGAAGAATAAGTCAAAAAACTAAAAGGAAAAGAACTATGAATCTATTCTTTCTTTTTTTAAAATTAAGAAAAGTCAAAAGTAGACCTTTTGTTTCCTTAACTTAAAAAAGGTAACTTTTGTACTTTTTCTTGAGAGAAAAATGGAACAAATATTAAATAAATGAAATGTTCAAGCCTGGGATTGAATCCATGCTGAGTTTTGCCTTTTCTAAGAGAACAAACAGAATAATGAAAAAGAATTAAAGAAAACGCCAACACTTGGGCTCGAACCCGAATTGCTGAGGCATCATTGCAAAGCCTTAACCCCTGGGCTATCAACCTTTATTGCGTCAAGGTTGTTCAACAGTTAGTATATATCCAAAAAATGCGATATTTAGCATATATACCCGTAAAAATTTTCCAATGAAGGTTGTTCATTTGACCACCCTCGCCATGTCATAGCTCCGCCCCTGCGGATTTAGTCGGGCTCCAATGTGGGTACAGGACACCGGATGGGAAACCACAAAAAAAAGGAAATCAAAGTTTCCTCTCTTGCTTCATTTAGAAAGCGATTACTCTTTTCTGAAAACTAGCCCGAAGACTCTTTGGAAATCGAGGTTTTCTTTCTTGTTTAAATGTGAAAACATTTTAAACCCTTTGGGAATACATAGTCCCCATATACTTTTGAAGAAATGAACTTCAAACTTTACTCTTTAATCTTTACTCAACTTGAACTTTAAGTCTTAAAACAAAGTTAAAACATTTGGAAAAGACTTTTTGAAAACTTTAAAGAACTTCTCTTGACTTGCATCTTAACTTCTAACTTGACTCTTAACTTTCCTTGAATTGAATTATGAATTCAAGGATTGTGATTTGTGATAGGAAAGATCTCATGGTGTTTAGGAATGATTTTAGATAGCTAAATATGAGAAAAGATCAAGAAATCACTGTTTGAGGGTGGGTCCGCGACGCAGAGAAGTATTTAAATTTTTGGTTCGAAAACAACTTTTGAGGCAGAACGGTCTGTGACCGCTCCGTGATGAGAAATGATTTTTCCCAAATCTGGGGAGCAGGTCCGCGACGCGGAGGCACTGCCCAGATTTGCCCGACTAAATTTCTTCTTCGTTTTTCAGCTCTAAACCCTCTAAACTCCATTGGTTCTTTCCCCAAACACTTAGAATCATCTATACCCTCAAATAACATCAAATTCCACTCGAAAACACAACTAAAAAAGTGAATATATCTCAAGAAAATTCCAACAACACAACCCACAAGGATTCAAACAAACTTCATCAAGAATTCAAGGGATTTACTTTCAAATTAATATACTTTGCTGAAATTGAATCAAGTTGGGCGCGTGGGTGAACTTACCCAATGCTGTGTAATCTCACATACCTTGTAGGGATCACCCCGACGAAATTCACAAGCTAAACGATGATCTTGACGAATCTTTCTTCTCTTCTCCTTTCTTCTCTTCTTTTCTCTTTTCTCCAAGCCCTAGTGTATTTTGGTAAAAGCGTAAATTGAACCAATTCTGATTAGACCCTAACTTAATTACCAAAAATGAAATAAAATAATTGATCAAGTAAAAGACCAAACTACCCTTTCAAAATCCGGATTGGACTTTCCTTAATCCAACAGTCCAACTTCCAAAGGGCATAACTCACTCATACGAACTCGGAATCACTCAAAATCAACGGCGTTGGAAAGATCATTCCAAGAGCTTTCCTACCATATCTAGAAGTACCTCTAACTCATCCTGATCTAGAAGTTATAGCCGTTTGAAGTTGGCCAAAACTCAACTTATTCTAACTTAACAAAATTTCCAGATTTTCATTATTTCCAAAAATAACTATTTCCAATTATTAGCTTCTTCCTAGTTATTTCAAATTGCGAGATATTACAACGCGTGATCATCAAATTCAATTAAGAAGAAGATTTTTTGTAATGAATTAACAATGACCTGAAATCTCGAAGAGACAAAAAATATAATGTGATGTTGGTGATGAATATCATGAAATACAATGATTTACACAATTATTGTCTACGTGTTCCATTTGTTTTTCCCTATTTTTAAAAAAGTCCAACTCCATCTAAACTTAACTACTTTGATTTGATTAAATTTTTTTATTTCAGATTTGGCTATTAAGTTGTGTTCAATAAGACAATACAATCAAATAATTATATTTGCGCGATGGATTAGAGTAAAAGTTATACCCAATGAAAAATACTAATGTTGGATCTCTTAAATATGTTTTCTAATATAAGTCACGACTAAAATTTTAAAACACAACACATAAAAATACAACACGTGTCAAACATAAAATATAAAAGGATCCGGATGAAACCTCTTCAATCCAATTGGCTCCGCCCATGCAGGGTAACAAGGAGGGTAAATTTGAAACAAACGGGAATAAATTATTTTGGGATTAACTATCCTAAGATAAGTTATCCCAATATGTGTATGTGATGACTTATCCCATCACTATGATATAAATAATGAATAAACAATTTTATAACTATCGAATATCTCAAACTAAATATAGAATAAAGTAATTCTACATTTTATTCTCAAATTATTATACTTTGTATTTCGCACCAAACGATTCTTTAATAAGAGTCCTAAATGACTATAGTTTCATAATTAAGCCGGCAGATTAGCCCCACCATTCTAACACACTCAAGAGAATGACATAATTTCGTAAGCCTCACTTTTTTCCCTCTTTTCTTTTTCGAAACCCCCGTACTGGCTACGCCCCACAAAAAGCGGCCAAAAAGCCAAAGTAGAAGCTAATTCTGATTGCTCTTTCTCTCCCTCTCGCAGATCCATAACTTCTGCAGTCTACTCCTGATACTGCTAAGACTGAAGGAACCAACGAGTAAAAAAGTAGAAGGAAAATGCCGAGAGAAATTATCACATTGCAAGTGGGACAATGCGGGAACCAGATTGGAATGGAGTTCTGGAAACAGCTATGTCTCGAGCACGGTATCAGTAAAGAAGGCATTCTCGAAGATTTTGCTACTCAGGTATTTAACTTATTCGATTTGTTATGTTCAGTGGGCGTGCAGGCATCAGTTGAAGTAGTATACAGCGTCTATACCAAATATTAGGTTTGGACTTGCGTGTTGTGCTTTACCTTAGATTGTCTTTTTTCAGTATTTGGTTGGGTATACAAATCTATACAAACATAATTGCAGGAGGAGAAATATATGAATAGGATAGTGCTCTTGGCGAAGTTTTTAAAAATTAAATGTTGACAATTGTGCAGAACTGTTGGTTGAATGAAGTGATATGAAACAAGAGTTTTGTTTGCAAAAGAAAATGATTTTGCACACAGGTTAGTGAGCAAAGTCATTTTCACTGTTTCGTGAGAAGTAATTCCCTTGAACAAAACATTTTCTATAATCCAACTAACCGAACACATAATTTCAAAACATTTTCCTGGAACCAAACGCACCCTAATAGTGTTCTTCTGTTCAAGTTCCCGTCGTTCTTATGATTTTACCTGTTAAGGTATATGCTCGTCTGAATCGTACCTTTTTTCCGTCACATTTTGGAAGGAAAAAACATAGGTAGCATTTAAGTAGGGGTTTTGTAGGTTCAACGTCTCTTTTTTATTTTTTTGTTTATCTTGAAATTAAAGCTTTTTATGACAACTTTGTTTTACAATTGATTTATTGGTTTAAATTCGGATAGTCTTTTGTAGTTCATTTATTTCAGAAGGAAATTGATTTCTGATTTTTTTCCGCTGTGGTGGAAAATGAAATGCCAATCTAAGAGAAAAAGGGCTAACATTAAAGTACCATATTAAATGCAGAGATATTTAGGTTTGTCTGTTTTGTGTTCAGCATAAAATGCAAGTGTGATAGATACAAGTGACAGCTCAGATAAGGATTATCGGTTAGATCATGTAGTAGTTAGTGAGGCAGTTTAGTTAAGTTATTCCATGACAATTAACTTTAGTGACTTTGAAATACGAAATCTACATGGGATGCTAAACATCCCTCCAAATTGCATACCAAAGAAGCATCACATTGTTGAAGTAAATCATGTGTCTGTTACCATGATGAGCCTTTTTATCAACTTATGGTCCTTGTTGGTTACACTACAACACTACATGGTTTACTTTTGAAAAATTACGTGGTTTTTGCTTGGAATTTGTTGTGCTGAACTTATCATCAGTTGATAGATGTGTTGTTTCTAAGAAATTAATTTGAGGGAGCTTGAAACTGGATTGCCTGCTAATTATAGATTTGATTCTTTCATTTTCTGATCTACCTAGTGGCCATGGATGTTACACATGTACATACAACACTGTCATTGAACCACATGCTTGTGAATGGTTGATCTGCAGGTCCTCATCCACTTAGGCAAAAAGTTCTTATTTGTTTTACACACTTGCTTGTGTGATTAAGTGCTTGTATTTTCATCTTAAGATCACTCTGTTATACAACATGAATAACCTACATTACTTTATAGTGATGAATATTTAATGCTGCAGGGAGGTGATAGAAAAGATGTATTTTTCTATCAAGCGGATGACCAACACTACATACCTCGAGCATTATTGATGGATCTAGAGCCCAGAGTTATTAATGGTATACAAAATGGTGAATATCGGAATCTCTACAATCATGAGAATGTATTCATTGCAGATCATGGAGGAGGTGCTGGAAATAATTGGGCAAGCGGATATCATCAGGTTTATTTGTTTTCTTTTAAATCTTTGTATCAGTTTGGTACTTTGATAAAGCTGAGTACTTTTCTAAACACAGGGGGTATTAATAGAAAAAGATAAATCATGTGTAGGAACAAAACCAATGCCATTGCATAAATGTAAATATCCTCAGCTAGTTTTTGGACTACCATTTATTAAGATTTCTATATCCTCAAAGATGCTTCATCAATGTTACAAGCAATACTTGCACTCTCAGGGGTCGTTTGGTGTGAGGGATAAAAATAAATAGTGATGGGATAAAAATTTTGTATCTTGTTTGGTTGCCATATTTAGGATAACTTTGTTAGCATGATTGGACGGATTCTAAATATCTGTACATATCTATGTTATAACTCTAAATATTTGTGTAATGATGATAGGAGATAACATAGATTAATGTAGCATATTTTTAGAGATATTACAATTAGGAATAACATATATTTAGGGATATATAGCAGATTTTTAGGCATGTAAATCAGAATTCTTTCTATTTAATGGAAGAACTCTCATTTGAGAGAACTCATTCAGCAAAAGTGACATGGTATTAGAGCCTTTTTCAGTGCTTTGATTCTTAGTGTCTTTCATCTGTGGTTTCTTTCAGAATTTTTTTTGAAAGTTTTGGTTCTGCTTACTGTTTTTAGTCAACAGTAAGTCCTAAGTATCTTGGAATCTTAGTCTTGGTTATTCTGGTTATTTTGTATCATTGCATTTCTATCTTCCTTAGCTTGTCAAGAACATGGCGTCATATCAGTTTGAGTCCTTCCATGTTCGTTTCATAGGAAAAAATTACTCTGCCTGGGAATTTCAATTCCAACTATTTGTCACCGGAAAAGAATTATGGGGACATATAGATGGAAGTGATCTTACTCGTACTGATCGTACAAAGCTCGGTCAATGGAAGGTTAAAGATGCTCGGGTGATGACATGGATTTTAGGGTCAATTGACCCTCTTATTGTTCTTACTCTCAGGCCATACAAGACAGCAAAGGCCATGTGGGATTATTTACGAAAGGTTTACAACCAAGACCATAGCGCAAGGCGCTTTCAATTAGAGCATGAAATTGCTATGTATTCTCAAGGAGGTCTCTCTGTTCAAGATTATTTCTCTGGATTTCAGAACTTATGGGCTGAATTTACTGATATCGTTTATGCTAAAATACCTTCTGAATCTCTCTCCATCATTCAAGGAGTTCATGAACAAAGCAAGCGAGATCAATTTTTGATGAAATTACGATCTGATTTTGAAAATGTTTGCTCCAATTTGATGAATCGTGATCCATCTCCCTCGTTGGATGTCTATTTTAGGGAATTACTTCGTGAAGAGCAGCGTCTCTTCACACAAAATGCTTTTCATCAAGGAAATGTTGTCACTGTCGCATTTGCAGCTCAAGGGAAAGGAAAGGGCATGGATATGGCTAGAACTCAATGCTATAGTTGCAAGAAATATGGTCATATTGCTAGCAATTGTGGCAAGAAGTTCTGTAATTATTGTAAAAAACAAGGACACATTATCAAATAGTGTCCCACATGTCCTCAAAACCGTAGGGCAAATGCTTTTCAAGTTGGGATAAATGGTTCAACTATAGATAACTCGTCTTCAGTAGGACAAGTTCTTACTCTTGAAATGGTACAACAAATGATCTTGTCAACATTTTTAGCTTTGGGGCTGCAAGGTAATGAGGTAATATCTAAATTTTGGCTTGTTGATTTTGGCGCTTCCAATCATATGACCAACTCAACTAATATACTCAAAAACATCCGTGAGTATAATGGTCCAACACAAATTCAGGTTGCCAATGGTAGTAATTTATCCATTACCAAGGTTGGGGATATTACTGAAACTTTCAAGAATGTTTTTGTATCACCAAAGCTCTCCACTTGTCTTATTACAGTTGGCCAATTGGTAGATAACAATTGTGATGTGAATTTTTCTCGTAATGGTTGCCTTGTGTAGGATCATGTGTCGAGGACAATAATCGCAACCTAAAGTTGGAAGATTGTTTCCTATACACTTTTCTACTCTTCGTGTTCTAGCTTTTGCTTCTACCACTACCAAGAATGAGGTTTGGCATAAATGTCTAGGACATCCAAATTCTATTGTGTTGTCTTATTTGTCCAATTCTGGTTTATTGGGAAATAAAAATCAATTTTCAGTTGCTTCCTTTGATTGTTCTACTTGTAAATTAGGCAAAAGCAAAACTCTTCCTTTTCCTAATTTTGGTAGTCGTGCTGCAAAGTGTTTTGATGTCATTCATAGTGATGTTTGGGGCATTTCACCAGTTATTTCTCATGCTCATTTCAAGTATTTTGTGACATTTATAGGTGACTACAGTCGGTTTACATGAGTGTATTTTCTTCGATCTAAATTTGAAATTTGAAGTGTTTTCCATATTCAAGAAATTTTTGGCTTATGTTGAGACTCAATTTTCCACATGCATCAAAATATTAAGATCTGATTCTGGTGGAGAATATATGTCTCATGAATTCAATAATTTCTTGCTTGAGAAAGGAATTATATAACAATGCTCCTGCCCATATACACCATAACAAAATGGGGTTGCTGAGCGTAAAAATCGTTATCTTTTAGATGTTACTCGTACTTTAGGATTGAGTCCTCTGTTCCATCTAAATATTGGGTTGAAGCTTTGTCTACTGCTGTGTATTTGATTAATAGACTTCCATCTAAAGTGTTAAATCTCGAGTCACCATATTATCGTCTTTTTTCATAAGCATCCCAGCTATTATAGTTTTCATATGTTTGGTTGTGTTTGTTTTGTGCACCTGCCTCCTTTTCAATGCAATAAACTCTTTGTTCAGTCTATTAAATGTGCTTTTATGGGCTATAGTACTTCGCAGAGAGGTTTTATTTGCTATGATTCAAGTTCTAACAAATTTCGTGGTTCTAGAAATATTTTCTTTGAGAATCAGTATTTCTTTCCTACTCATGTTGAGTTATCTTCTGTTTCTCCTCTTCTTCCTACTTTTGAGGATTTGTCATTGTCTTCTAAGCGGTTCAAACCAGGATTTGTGTATGAACGACGTCGGCCAACTTTACCCCATCCCGAAACAGATCCGCCACCTGAGACTGCTCCATAACCAGAATCTGAGATTTCTTTAAGGTCTGCTCCTATTGAGCCTCCTCGGCGATCTACTAGAGTGTCTCAAACTCCTAAACGGTATGGTTTTTCTTCTACTTTATCCACCATCTCTATTCCAACAGGTTACTCACAAGCTTCCAAGCTTGAATGTTGGCAAAAAGCAATGGAGGAGGAACTTTTGGCTCTTAAAGAAAATAACACATGGGGCATTGTTTCTTGTCCTCCAAATGTCCGTCCAATTGGATGTAAATGGGTTTATTCAATTAAACTTAATTCTGATGGAACTCTTGATCGATACAAAGCTTGATTGGTGGTCCTTGGCAACAAACAGGAGTATGGTGTAAACTATGAGGAACCTTTTGCACCTGTAGCAAAAATGACTACGGTGCGAACTATTATTGCCATTGCTGCATCACAAAATTGGCCTCTTCATCAAATGGATGTCAAAAATGCTTTTCTTCATGGTGATCTCAAAGAAGATATTTATATGAAACCCCCACCTGGTTTGTTCTCATCACCTACATCAGATGTATGCAAGTTGAAGCGGTCTTTATATGGATTGAAACAAGCTCCAAGAGCTTGGTTTGACAAGTTTCGGTCTACTTTGCTTCAATTCTCTTTTGAGCAGAGCAAATATGATTCGTCTTTGTTTCTTCGAAAAACATTTGCAGATTGTGTTCTTCTTTTGGTGTATGTAGATGACATTATTATCACAGGAACTGATTCTTCACTAATCACTAGCCTCCAGCAGCAACTTAAGGATTCTTTTCATATGAAAGATCTTGGTGTTCTTACATACTTTTTGGGGTTAGAAGTTCATTATAGTTTTTTAGGTGTGTTCTTGAACCAACAGAAATATACTCGGGACTTGATTGCTTTGGCTGGTCTTCAAGAATCTTCCTCTGTAAATACTCCATTGGAATTGAATGTAAAGTACTGTCTTGCGGAAGGAGATCTTCTTCGTGATCCAACTTTGTATCGGTAATTAGTTGGGAGCCTAAATTATCTTACTATTACTCGGCCTAATATCTCTTTTACAGTTCAACAAGTGAGTCAATTTATGCAGCTCCACGCCATCTACATTTGGTGGTTGTCCGTCGCATCATTCGATATCTCTTGGGAACATCTACTTGTGCATTATTCTTTCCTAGTGGTTCTGAGATTCAACTTAATGCATTTAGTGATTCTGATTGGGATGGATGTCCTGATACTCGTCGCTCCGTCACGGGTTGGTGCATGTTTCTTGGAGATTCCTTGATATCTTGGAAGAGCAAGAAGCAAGACCGTGTATCAAAATCTTCCACCGAATCTGAATATCGAGCAATGTCTACTGCTTGCTCTGAGATTGTTTGGCTTCGTGGTTTACTTGCAGAAATTGGATTTCCTCAATCTAATCCCACTCCTCTCCATGCTGACAACACAAGTGCTATTCAGATTGCTATTAATCCAGTTTATCATGAAAGGACCAAACACATTGAAGTGGACTGTCATTGTATCAGAGAAGCTGTAGATAAGAGAGTAATTACTCTTCCACATGTATCCAGTGATCTTCAAATAGCTGATGTGTTTACGAAGTCTATGGCACGACAACATCATCAGTTTCTGGTAGGCAAATTGATGCTTTTTGATCCGCTGGCATCAATTTGAGGGGGGATGTTAGCATGATTGGACAGATTCTAAATATATGTACATATCTATGTTATAACTCTAAATATTTGTGTAATGATGATAGGAGATAGCATAGATTAATGTAGCATATTTTCAGAGATATTACAATTAGGAATAGCATATATTTAGGGATATATAGCAGATTTTTAGGCATGTAAATCAGAATTCTTTCATTTTAATGGAAGAACTCTCATTTGAGAGAACTCATTCAGCAAAATTGACGAACTTATCCCACCAGTTATATCATAGTGATGGGATAAGTTATCCCATATACATGGTGGGATAAGTTATCCCAAGATAGTTAATCCCAGGATAATCCTGGGATAACTTGTTCCCAACCAAACGACCCCTCAATGTTAATTTAGTGGCCTGAATGTCAAGTTGGTCGAATGAGCCAAGCTCATAATAACTGTGACTTATCCTGGCTTCTGAAAGAATATATCTTCTCTTTGACCGCTGTTGCAGTTTTGATTTGAGATACGATGATTGAGTTGAGAAAACCAGTAGATGTCATCAACTTCTTCCTCAATCCACTTCCAATACTGTTCTGTATGCTTTTTCTGTAATGTTCACTTGACTTGCACCTTTGTAGAGTCTTCATTCAGAAAATAATCTTGAAGTGCTTCATGGACCTTTCATTTTGTTGTCCCGAGAGCTTGAATTGGTAGTTTCTGAATAATTTGGTAAAACTATTTTTTCTATCAGGGTAAGCAATATGAGGAGGATCTAATGGACATGATTGACAGGGAAGCAGATGGAAGTGATAGTCTCGAGGGTTTTGTTCTATGCCATTCGATTGCGGGTGGAACTGGCTCAGGTTGATTCCTTTTATTAAGTTGGTTCTGATTGTGATAACGTCAGTAGATTGAGTGTCTCAGAATTCAGTGTGGATGTTTATTATGTTGCTAATCACAGTCTTTAGTGCAGGTATGGGCTCATATCTGTTGGAGACTCTGAATGATCGCTACAGCAAAAAACTTGTCCAAACCTACAGTGTCTTTCCTAACCAAAATGAGACAAGTGATGTGGTTGTACAACCTTACAATTCCCTATTGACACTCAAGCGCTTGACATTGAATGCGGATTGTGTAGTTGTACTTGATAATACTGCACTCAATAGAATTGCTGTAGAACGCCTGCATATTACGACTCCCACCTTTACTCAAACAAATTCCTTAGTGTCTACTGTGATGTCAGCAAGTACAACTACACTACGCTACCCAGGATACATGAACAATGACTTGGTTGGCCTCCTTGCTTCTTTGATACCTACACCAAGATGCCATTTCCTTATGACTGGATATACACCACTCACTGTGGAACGTCAAGTAAGATATCTGTTCTTATCTGTCAGTGTTTTTTTGAACTGTTCTAAATGTAACTGTAATGGCGATTGCTGATTATTGTTACTTCTGAGCTCTCATAGTAGCTCAATTGTCTCACAATTATTTATACATACTAAGTGCACTAAAAAGAAACTAGCGATACAAGGTTGCTCTTCACATGTACAAAATCAGTATTGACCCCTTCAAAATCTCTCCCATTCCTCTCTCTCCACACCGCCCACATAAATGTTCAGAATTGGTTTGGTATTCTCTTTCTTTGTTTGAAAGCACAACTATGAATGCATCCTTTACTATTCATAGTCCACTGTATCCTAAACCAATTCTGAACATTCCCATATAGTACTACTAGCTGACATATGTAATTTTTCTCTTTCTCAAATTCTCAGCTGTCAATATTGCTCCATGAGATTGTTGCATAGTTATTGTTATTTTCTTTAGTAGGACCTGATATTAAGAGTAATATCACTCTGTTTTTATAGTTTTTTCTGATTTAAATATCTTGTCACGGTCTTTGGCATCTTGTATTTTGAACCATCTAAATTGCGTGCTTGTGGATATCAAGATACTGAAGCAGTAAGATTTTGACTTATTGGGGGATGGGAAAAGAAAAGGTTGCCTGATTCGCGTGTTTCCCATGAAAAAAACAGATCTAAAAATATATATTTCTAATTAATGGAGAGCAATTTATCTTGGTGTTACTGATTTTGTGAAATCACTTTTTTTCCCACCATTATAACTTGCCTGCTATCAAGAAAAAGAGAAGATGATAAATTGGCCATCTCACAAATATGTAGTTATTTTATTCCACTAGCTCATTCTCTATTTGTCTATTCTTTTCTCTTTTCTGTTTATTAGTAAAATTGTATCATGCAGCTTGTGTGTGAGGAATTCAGTAGTGACAACTGAAGCATATTGCTAATAATCCTTTTTTTTGCAGGCTAATGTGATTCGGAAAACAACTGTACTTGATGTGATGAGAAGGCTCCTTCAGGTCTGTAAACCTTCTCTCTATATCGTCTTATTGAAAGCTTTTGCAGATATACTCAAGGACTTTCATTTTGCAGACCAAGAATATCATGGTTTCCTCCTATGCTCGAACAAAGGAAGCCAGTCAGGCTAAATACATATCCATTTTAAACATCATTCAAGGAGAAGTTGATCCCACTCAGGTATTCATGATTAGTTTTTAACAACTTCTATGGTGTAATTCTAACTTTGAGCCCACTCCCCCCCAAAAAAAAAAATAATAAAAAAATGAGGCATTTAGATTTATAATATATTAAGTTCCTTGTAGGTCCATTTGATTGAAATTTCTTTTAAACTGGAATGGTTATAAGCAGATTCTTATTCTGGCTGTTTGAAAAAGGCACACAACATGAGTCATGTTTTGGAAACTTAAACATAAACTTGGTTTTATGTTGTTATCATGTAATCCTTAACTTGCATTATTTCCCTTAAGGAGTTTCAAGATTATTTCAGTTGCAACTATGACACAGCCTTATCACCCAGCCACCCATTGGGACATTGTTTTTCCATTTTATACATCAAGATTCCTTTGTAGTCAT
Source organism: Solanum pinnatisectum (assembly GCA_035578085.1). Lineage (NCBI taxonomy): Eukaryota > Viridiplantae > Streptophyta > Magnoliopsida > Solanales > Solanaceae > Solanum > Solanum pinnatisectum. The sequence continues at coordinate 45,098,200 of CM069078.1, read as the reverse complement.
GAATCTTGGGGATCTAGAAATATTTTATGTTGCTCAACTGTTAGCAGTTTCAGAACTTTGTAAGCTCGGAGCATATATCAACACCACATGCATACACAGAACTTCACTGCTTCTTACTCATTTGATGTTTTGGGAATCAGGTCCATGAAAGCCTGCAGAGAATAAGGGAGCGAAAGCTTGTTAATTTTATTGAGTGGGGCCCTGCAAGCATTCAGGTAGGTTTTTTGGCCATAATAAATTTTGAGATTTAGCTTTTCTTATCCTACTTCTTGACTTTGCATTACCTTTCTTTGCAGGTTGCTTTATCTAGAAAGTCCCCTTATGTCCAAACTGCTCATAGGGTAAGATATACTTCTATTGTCTACTTGTTCAATCTTTTGTGCTAAAGGCTGTTAATCTGAGTTGTACAGCTTATGAACTGCTTAAATGGCTTTCTTAGAGATTAAGGATGTTCAGTAATGTAAAAGTCAAAGCTTGTTGTCCAGTAATTTGGCTTACCAACAAATCAAGGAAGTAAAATTGTACTTGTAAAATAAGTTTGACAACCTGAAGTAATTGTTCGTTCTGTTGTTTCGAGACTGATGCTTGATCCATTAGATGCTGTTTCTGAATCCAAAGGTGCTTTAATAACAGACCTATAGCAATAAGTTCTTAAAGTTGAAAACATAACAAATATTGGTAACTTATGTTTGAAAAACGCATTTCTTGTAATGGGCAAATATAGTGTCTATTTCAGTTGCTCACATGATAATCAGCTGAGGCAAGCCAGATTAGTTTGACTATCTGGTCTTCATGTTCTGTTGTCAATCAGCTTTCCTGAATGGTGTTTGGACCTTGTAAAGCTGTTTGTTTCCTTAAAGATATGTAATATTACTGTGTGTTTTTCAATGTATCAGGTTAGTGGTCTCATGCTGGCCAGCCATACAGGTATCCGCCACTTATTCAGCAAGTGTTTGACCCAGTATGATAAATTGAGAAAGAGACAAGCCTTCCTTGACAATTATAGGAATCATCCAACGTTTGCCGTAAGTTCTGTTTCAAATCTGTCTTTCTGATATAATCTACTAATAATAAGAGTCGGCACAGGGTATAATTTAGTTATTGGTAAGTCAGTCTTCATTCCGCCCCTATATTTGGTTTTGTGTCTAGCTTTTCTGCTTGCATGGCTGAGAAACTGATAAGTAAAACAGAACAGACATTTGTTGTGCTCCGTGGTTGCTGCAAAACTGAACCTGAATCTGAAATTTTTTCAAGTGAAATCTGTCCACTTCTATTGGAAACTATGACATGTTTTTCCTCACTACTGTATTTCCTTTTCAAACCTGCTTTAAATTGTTTTACTTGAGCTGAGGTCTTCTGGGGATATCCTCTTTGCCTTCACAAAGTAAGGGGTAAGGTCAGTGTACCCCACTTGGGATTACACTGGGTATGTTGTTGTATTGCTGTCACTATACAACAGTATCTCTGTCCATAACTGACGTTCACATCTTAAGTAAGATTAATTGATGAATACGTGCACCTGATATTCTATATCTAACCAATTATAATGAAATAATATTGTTTGTCATTGTAATAATGTATGGCCTTTAGAGAACTAAAGAGAACACTTGGATATATGAAATGTATTTGATGACGCCTACTAACAGACAAGTCATTGAAAAACTTAGATTAACATGTTTTTGTTTATTGGCTTAGATTTACTTTGTCATTAGATAATTTTTCTCAAGTAATAACTAGAGTTGTATATGTTATGGAGAAACAAGTAGCTTAAATTAGAAAAGCAATACGCCTTCACCCCAATTTATGTGTCACTTTTTTTTTAGTTGGTTCGAATAAGAATGACATCTTTCTATATTTAGTAACAGATTAACTTCAAACTTCCCATTTTACTCTTGATGAAATGTTTATAGCCACAAAAATTTCTATGGCTTATTCTAAACCACAAGTTCCAAAAGTATTCATTTTTGTGTCTCCGGTCAAACACCTTCACATAAATTGGGATGGAGGGAGAGTGAGTAAGGTTTCTGAAGTACAATACTCAAAAGTGTGTCAAACATGTTCAGATAAATTGGGATAGAGGGAGTGAGTATAAGGTTTTCTGAAGTACAATACTCAAAATCTTGGGAACAGAACAGTGTCCTTTATGATATTTTGACTTGTGGGCATGAAGTGTCAAGTTGAACTTCAAAACCCGTGCGTCTGTGAGGTGTTAAAATGCTTAGCTATCCCTATAAAGGCTCAACAATTTGAAGAAAAGATTGCATCAGGATGGATGTTTGTCCTATGTCCTGTTTGGGCGTTTTAGCCCCCGGCTGAGCATTTTTCTTGTTCAACAAGGAATGATCTGTCCATACGGGAGTCCATGAACCCTAGCTTTAATCTACATGCACATGATGCACTTTCTTGTAAAAGCTTTTGTTGGTTTCATTTATAGAGATGTTCGCTATAAGCTTTTTTCCTCTTTAATTTTTACGCATAATGGGCAGGACAATGATCTATCCGAGTTTGATGAATCTAGAGATGTGATTGAAAGTCTTGTTGACGAGTACAAGGCTTGCGAGTCCCCAGATTACATCAAATGGGGAATGGAGGTAAGTGCTTACTATACTAGCTAGTCTGTGTTGCCTGTTATTTCATGTGCTGCATCACAAATGGGCTAATCTATTTGTGCAGGATCCCGACCATGCTCTAACAGGCGAAGGAAACGCTAGTGGAACGATTGATCCAAAATTATCTTTATGAGCAAGCCAACTATTCCCGGTTTCAACTCTGCAGGAAAAGAAAAGACTTTGTTCCTTGTAATTATCTCTATAATTTAACCCTGATTAGTCTTCATGAGAATTCAATTTGGGACTCAACTTATTTGTTAAGTGTCATTTGGTTTTGTTAACATTAGCAAATTCATGGTAGATGTGAAATTGTTCTAGAGAAATCTCCAGCAATGAAGTACTGTTTCATATATATTTTTTGAGCATAACAATCGAAAGATTAAGGAAAAGAGAGAAACTTGCCATCATTGCAATTACCTAACGTGAAACTTAATTCTATTTCTAAACTTTTGATGTATTGAATGGGGTTATTTTCCCAACATTCAATGTTATCGAGTATTGTGTATTTATTATCACTCGTATAAAATCATATGCTGTTGGCATTTTTTTTCTTTTCCAAAATTCTGCTTTATCGAATAGGGATTTCTTTCTTTGTTGCCACTTACACGACTTACTAATATTCATTTTTCCCTTCTTTGATATGAATAAGATCCTCACTTATTATTCGAAAATCTTATTTCAAAGATGAAAAACGCTTCTCCCACCAAAAATCCTCTTCCACCACAGAAAAAACTTTCTTCATGATGAATAATTTAGTATCCACTGTTTTTTGAAAACTCTTATTTTAAGATTAAAAATTCTCTCCTACGAAAACCCTCTATCAAAAATAAAAACCCCTATCCCACCAACAAAAAAAACCTTCTTCCTTAAATGTTTAAATTAAAACAGAAAGTTTGCAAATTTTATATTTGAACATTGTATTCTGAAAATAACTAATGTATATTTATTACGGTCAATTCTTTCCTAAAAAGTAAAGGTAAAAATAAAAGAAGAAGATAAAAATTAGGCTGGCAACAAATTTCACATTTCAACAGAAAAAAGAAAAAAATGGAGTACTTCATAAAATATAAATGGAGTCAAGTTTCGTCTCAGCAAAAGCAAAGAAGAAAGGGAGGAAGAAGAACATATATTCACTCTGCGAATTTGGATAGAGAGAGAAAGGAAAATGGAGACTCTACGCCAAATTCGAGCTAAGAATTCATATTTTCTTCTTCTTTCTCTTCTATGGATCACTCTTCTCTCTTCATCCATATCCGCAACTTCACCTCTTTCTCAGTCAGATCAGGTTTTTTTTTTCACTTTTTCAGCTGCAGTTTTCTTCGTGTTCAACGAACAATCGTTTCTCTATATGATTAGTGTTCTGCCTTAGATCGAAAAGGATGAATTTCTCTTCATGATGTATTTTTTTTTTAACTCTTATTTATGTTAGGTTTTAAATGCAGAATCAACGGAATTTGGGTTTATGTATGTTTCTGTTACCGGTTATCTTGTAATTATTGAACTAAATTAACCTTGCGGTAGCTGTGATTTTGGTTTTGGCTTTAGCTAAAAATTAGTAATGCTTGATTTGAATTACTTGCAATCATCAGTGATGACCTATTTTATTTGTCTTGTTTTGAATCTGTTTGCGTTTGGAAATCACTTCTTGGAGCTGGTAAATTTCCTGGCTGACCACATTTAATTTTTTGTGCATAGGGTACAGAGCAGCATGCGACAAGGTAAGGTTTTATTTCGGTTTATAGTTGTAGCTCATATTGATTCCTATTCCGAAATTATACCTTTGAAAATAAATGTAAGAAGCCTCTTAACAGTACATTTGAAGATATTTTCTGAGGCAATAAGTTGTATCATAGTTCTCTATCAGAAAATGAAAAAGAAAAGTTGTATCATAGTTAAATCTTCTTGTTTTTCGTCTGCCTTTTCAGGCCTTATGTTCCTTTTCAGCAGGATACTGTATGAGATAAATTCTAGATTTCAACTGTACTAATAAAACATGTTTGAAAGCAATCCATTTTAGATGTGCCATTCCCTTGAAGTTGTCACTTATCTGAATTATTTTCTTTGCTGCTCTGAAGTCCTGCACAAGACAAATCACAAGTTCACGAAGTTCATTGCTCCAGAGAGAGAAGCCGGGCTGCCTGGAAAGTTGTTGAGGAGGTATCTGCAAAAGTACTTCATTTGACTCAACTTAAGCTCTGCTGCAAATACAGGACTGAAAATTGCATTTTTACTCTATCTGTGCTATGCAGTACTTAATGCCCTTTGTAGAAAAAGAGAAGTATGAGCTTCCTAGGCAGTGTAGACTTCATCCAAGTAATGATCTTTTCAGAGATCAGGAGGAACATAAAATTCATCTTGATGTGAATGAATGGCGCTGTGGATACTGCAGAAAAAGCTTTCGGGCTGAAAAATTTCTTGATCAGCATTTTGACAACAGGCATTCCAATCTTCTAGACGTTGTAAGCATTATATACTATTCATGTTTTTGTTCACTCCAAATGTTAATTCATTTCGTATGATTTATGCAAAAAAAATATTCTTGACACTGGAGTGAGAAAACCAGCCTTGATGCACTCGTGTAGAATAGTTCATAACGTGTTAATAAGTGATAGTTCGATTGGCCCTAATTAGTCTTGAATTTCATGAATAAGATTATCAAATTGATAGGGGATCTCTGGCTTACTGCTCTTTATATTGCACACGATGTTGGGAGTCTGTGAGCTGCTGGTTGGTTGCCTCATCTTGTCTGTGTTATTAGTAGTGTAGGTCTAAGGGGATGGAGATGAATTTTCAAGAATAAGGTGACAAACTACAGTCCACAGACGATTGTTTTTATTAAGAGCTATATGGGGCTTTCTCAAAAGATCTATTTGGGGATTTAGGGAATCCATTTTGCAGCCCTTCCTTTTCTAAGAGAAGTACTGACAACCCGAATCTAGTTTTCCTAAAATCCTTGTCCAAACAAGTAGAAATAGAACTTAAGTTCTACTAAGCTTATTTCCCCTCTTTTATTATTTTTCTGCATCTTCGGTTTGAGGATCAATTCTAGTTTCAGGATGAATCCAGAGTTGTATCCTTCTCTTCTTTCACCACCCTTTCTCATACCTGTTCTGTCTGGACTCAGTAGCTTATCATAATTTATCAGCATCTAAGTCTTGTTCCATGGAGGTGATTGCAAAGTATAAATTAATGAGGTTTATAAATACCTCAAAAAATGGGGGGGGGGGGGGGGGGGGGTAGCGTGTAAAAACCAAGTGGTGAGAACATATGTTCATCAATAGTCGATAGGATCTTCCTACCACTAATATCAACCTAAGTAGTTATTTTAGCAAGTTTCCTGGTGTCATGGTAACTCGTCTAGATGGGTCCAGCACATTCATCAAGTACGTTTGCAACTCTTGTTCAAAGAAAATGATTCTGGTTTCAGTGTATAGCAAGAATCTTTTTGAACTAGCCACTTCTTTCATCATGGCTGGCTTGTTATCAGTGAATACTTTGAACTTATCTATTACAGAAACTGATCTCATCATAGTATTCAAAAACCAAGTGGAAGTAGGCTGATCACATTATTCTTTCTGGTAATTTTATTTCACAAGATTCATAACTTGGTCCAGGTCAGGCCACTGACGAGTGTGTCAGGAACTTAGAGTATTCTATTATTTACCATGCTTTGATTTTTGAATTAGAATAATGTTTTATAAGGTATGAAGTAATCTTAGCATATGATCTCATGTCTCAGGGTCACAGCAAATGCCTGGCAGATGTATGTGGAGCTTTGCATTGTGACCTTGTGATGGAAATCAAATCCAAGAAGACCAAGTGTAATCCTGCGGCAGCAGCGCGAAATCGTCATTTATGTGAGGTTACCTTCTGAACTTAAGCCTATATGTCAGATTAACTTGCCAATTCTACTGATTTCTCTTTGATATCAAGTCCATTGTTTCCCCTTCCTTGCAGGGTCTTGCAGACAAATGTTTTCCTGCTAATCAGAGTCCATCGTCAACTCGTCTTCATGGTATTTCTCCATAGTGTTAGAATCTGAAGTAATTAAATAGTTGCTTCTACTTGTGATGATCTTTGGTTGGTTTGATGTCAGAACTATTCTTACGCCAATTCTGTGATGCTCACACTTGCTCGGGGGGTGGAAAACCATTTTCTAGAGGAGGAAAGGTATGGTTTGATTACTGAAATGCCTTAATTATGTGCCTTCCGTTAAATCTAAATAAAAGTTGTATGACGGATTTATGGACTTTTGATCTATCTTGGGTATAACTTCATACGATACTCTACTGAGATGTAAATCATGTCCGGCAATTTTGCAAGGCACTTTCTTTACTTGTTCAAGTGGATATTTTCTCTACATTTTGTAATCTTTTCAACTTTTATGCATGTGACATTATATTTGCAGAAGCATATAAATCGGTTCTACTTGGCAGCTTCAGTATTGACGTTGATGCTGCTCCCTCTATTTTACCTTATTGTCTATTTGTACCAAAGGTACTGCCTCAAAACTTTGAATCACCTAGCCTCCATCAGAATTTGCATTAAAATAATTACTTCTTCATCTGCAGAGAAATCAAAAGGGGAACTCAAGAACTTAAGCGCATAGCAAAAGTTGGAAGAAAAGCAAAACCTTCTTAGCTGTGTACAGTGGTGATACTCTTTTTGGGTCAGGATATTTATCTATCTTGTTTAACTCATGTTGGAAAGAAATGGTTCCTTTGTCGTAATGCATGCTTCACCAGTTTATGAAATGTATTTCATAGTGAACCGAAACATTTGCATCATGAAGGGATGCTAATGGATTGACATTGTTCATCTTCTTGTCTGTTGTAGACATTTCTTGGTGACGGTTCATTTACCATTGCTGGATCATCCGAGATCCGAGGCAGAAGTCAACACATTTCCTCCGTCAGCATGGTACAATGCATCTGGGCATTTATCTCTTGTCAGCCTGGATCAACCGATATCATTGAAGCACAAGCTAAATTCTTACTCTGTTGTATCAATTCTCAGACCCAGAGAACAGTTCTCTTGAGAAGACAATCACAATTTCTTTTCACTTTATGAATTGTACATTGGGAGAACATGAAATCTTCATGTTGTATGTTTCTTTGGGTAATCTGAAGTTCAATTCTTGGGGTATGTTGACCTTGCATTGTGATGACTGATAAGTGGTAAGCTCGGAAAAGTGTTGGCAAATGGAAAGACAAGGCAGTCAATGGCAGCATCCCCTTTTAACATTTTTCTTGTATGCTCGTTGTCCAACCTATAATTGGTGTTACATGGAAGACATAGGAGATTAATTCAAAATAATGATATAGAAAACACTAAAGCATTTGCCATGTCATTTGTTTTTTGTGCAAGGAGAGAATATCATGTGTAATAGCAGGGCAAGCTTAATAGACTACTGTGGACGACTTGGACAAAATTTGTACATATTTTTGGATACCAAGTCGATGTTTATGAAGAAATCTTGACTCGTAAATAAAGGATTTTGATTAAACAGTTTGGGGTCAGATAACCAAGTTACATTTACTGCTGCCTTGACTAAATATGCTTTGCTAGATAAACCTTCCGCGCGCTCCCCATAAGGCCATAATTATAGGTCCTACTCAGCATATATTTCATACACACTCGCCTTTGCTCTATTGAGGTTTCACCGGTTCACATGTCGATAGATCTTACACCAACCAACTGATGACATCCAGGTTTTGGGAGTCTCTTGCCTTTAACCGCTAGCATTGCTAACAGAGCAGTCTCTTCTGAACCATCCAGGCTGAAACTTATGGAGCTAACACATTGAACGCGAGGGATATTAACTCATTAGATAATAAGAAACCATCAGGGTCACTAAGCCTGATATATGCCAACACCTCATTGATCTTGTTCCCTTCGGATAACAAAGAGCTGAATTCTTCTGGAGAGATTTCCCTCCTTTGCTTATCCAAGCAGACAACATGCCCACTCTCAATATGAGGCTTATAGACCTCACAGAGGGAGAGAATAGTCGAGCTGCCAAAAGCTTTGCCAAATGACTTCAAATCCAACCCTCGAGCAGTTCTCAAAGACAGCATAACAATGTCCATTGCTATGTCTTGGGCAGCTACTTTACTGTCCTCGGAACAATTCACTAGTCCATTCTCCAGATTTTGCACATAAGCCATGTAATCTTTCAGCTTCCTTGGCCTTGAAAACCTTAGTCCATTAAGATAGCTGGCTGACCCAAGTCCGAAAGCATAAAAAGGTTTGTTTATCCAGTATGTGTAATTGTGCTTGCATTGATAACCATTTTTGCAGTAGCTACTTATTTCATAGTGCTCATAACCAGCATCTCTTAGCATTTCAGAGGCCATTCTGTAAAAATCAGCAGCTTGATTTTCAGAAGGCAGAGGAAATTCCCCAGCTGTATACCTGTGGATACAACAATTTCAGTTCAACAGTTGGATGTGCAAGTGTACTCACTACGAATGTGCTTTTTTTGGTACTAGTGAAAAATGCAGGATATTTTTCTGTTTACTTGTACAATATGGATGTTTCATCTTTACAGCTGAAATACCTCTTGCCATTGGAATTATGGAGAAACTCTCAATCAAAAAGCATATAATATCATTTCATTGAAAATTAGCAGATAAAGATGCCTCAATAACAACAACAACAAGAAACCCAGTGTAATCCCACGAGTGGGGTGGGGAGGGTAGAGTGTAAGCAACCTTACCCCTACCTTGAGGAGGTACAAAGATTGTTTCCAATAAGACCCTCGGCTCAAAGAAAGATATAAAAGAAAACAGACACAACATCAAGATAGTACGATAGTCATGGCTAAAGAAACAACAAGCAGTAATAAAAATCTAAGATTATGAAAATACAAGAAATAAACTAATACTCGGGGATATAAGATGCCTCAATCCAAAATCAATTTGAAAAGTAGCTGAAGAGAGAGACTTGAAAAACATGCTGGTAAAGGAAAATCTCAATTTAGCAAGTGAAGATTCAAGTTGTTTTACTCACAAAGATGCAAACTTTGTATCTTGCTCAACTTGTAAATCGTAAACTGACACATGTGTCGGCTTTGCTTGAATAGTGAGGCTCAAGCTTTGTTCCCACATATGTGGTTTCTGATGAGGAAGTGAAGATATAAGGTCCACACTCCAATTCTTAACACCACATGATCCAACAATGTCAATAGCCTCATGAATTTCCTGTACACCGTGCACTCTTCCACAACTCCTAAGCAACTCCTCCTGGAATGCCTGGACGCCTAAAGACACTCTATTAACACCCAACTTCATCAAATCTTTCATTTTTTTAGCATCAAATGTACCAGGATCCATTTCCATTGAAATTTCAGCATCAGAACACACCCCAAATTTAGCGTCCAACGTCTCCATGACTAGAGATACTAATCTTGGTGGTACAAGTGAAGGTGTCCCTCCACCAAAAAATACGGTTTCAAGAGGTGACTTGTACTCGGAAGATATTGAAGTGGCTTTAATTTCTCTGCATAGGAAATCAATGTAGTTAATAATTCGAGGGTCGTCATCACCATAAGGTGAAGATGACCCCAATGCAACGATGGGGAAGTCGCAATAGTGACAGCGCTTTCGACAGAACGGGAGGTGAACGTAAGCTGAGGTTGGAGTATGCTGTTGTAGCAACATATTCTCCATTGAGGCATTTTGTCGAACAGGTTGTGGGGGGTTTGTTATTGCAGTGATAATTGTGTTCAAGTAGTTGCGGGGTTTTTTGGCCTTAGAGGGAAAAGCCATTAATATGGGAGTGAACGTTGATCTCAGCATTTTTTTGGGAAGGCCAACGTATAAGTCAAGCTGGAACAAAAATTAATTCTGAGTAGTTCAAACTAGTGGAGAACTTTATGAACATAATTTTCCTCTTTTAATATTTGATCGGTGGATATCCGTAAAGGTGAATGAGTTGGTGTAGCATATGATATTTCATAACGAAAGCTAGGAAATATTTTTCTTAGCCATCATCTTATCAATCGACATGTTGCACCAAACTTGCCTGATATAGTTAAATATCCTATGTGGTATGCAAGCTATTGTACTAGAGCAGTTCACTCAGTGTGCATACATCAAATTTAATGGGTGGCCCAAGTAAAGAAGTCAAACCTCTTTATAAGTTACTCCCTCAGTCCATTTTTATTTGTCATGTTGCGTTTTTTAAAAGTCAATTTGACTAATTTTTAAAGTTAAATTATATTACATTAATTCGATATTTTTAAACAAAAAATTTAGATATTCAAAAACTATACGAACAGTACTATAAATTACAATTTTTTGCATATCAATATGATGAAAAATACATCATAAAATGTTAGTCAAAGTTTTTATAGTTTGACTCTAAAAAAGAAAATTATGACAATTTTTTATTTTTTTTGGAAATTTGGATAATTAAAAGTGGACGGAGGTAGTATAACACATTGTTTTCTAGATATTTTTAAATTGCTATAAATAAATATTGTTATAAAAAATATACAGTACACATTCTTTTTCAATTTATGTGACATATTTCATTTTTTGAGAGTCAAACTGTTAAAATTTGATAGAAAATTTGCTCACAAAATCTTTAAATTTTTTAAAATTAAATTTATTTATTTGTAAATTAAGTAAAAAGTATTAGTAAGTCACAATATTAAATAATTTAAAGTATTTAAAAGAAATAGTTACTGTTTGAATCGAAATTCGAAATGTGTGACATAAATTAGGATAGAGGAAGTATAACATTATAAAAAAGATACTTCATCCTTCCCAATTTATGTGACATTTTTTGGATTTTAAGATTCAAACAAGTCTATATTTGACCATAAATTTTTTAATTATTTTGAATTGCCAATTATTGTAACTTATAACACTTTTTACGTAGTTTACAAATATATAAATTTCATATAAAAAAATTGAAGATTCTATGCGTAAATTTTTTATTAAATTTAAATTGTTTGACTATTAAAAAATAAAAAGTGTCATATAAATCGAGACATAATAAAAGAGTGAAGTGGTCACTTGAAAAAACAAATTATCCATTCTTTTGTCAACATAAAACAAATTATAGATAGGGAAACTAACATGTTTAGTCCCTCAAATATCAATGGATCTTTATTTTGATTATAAGTAATCCAATTTTGGCGCGAATATAAAATACTGTTCCTGCTACAATTTCTAGTGAAAAAATCCCTTCGTTTTCGCGTCTACTGTAAGATTCCGATCAAAAGCCATGAATTCCAGAGAGCTAACGCTGTTCTCAGCTGCCGCAGTGTTTGGTGCTTTTGCCTCTGCTATGACCATTCGCTTATTTTTCAACCCGAAAAGCCATTCTGTTACTGACCCAGATTCGGGAGTTAACGGTTTTCATCAAAGGAAGTCGTCGTCTTCTCGGAACCCATTTGATCCTTCAAAACGAGAAGGGTTTGTGGTTTTTGAACTTTTATCGATTATTTTAGATCCTTAGTTATGTATTTTACTATGGTTCTATAATTGTAGGTATTTGACGTGGGATGATTACTTTATGGCGATTGCATTTCTATCTGCTGAACGATCAAAGGATCCAAACAGGCAGGTACTACTCTAATTTGTGAACCGAAACTCTTTTAAGCATTTTCATGAATTTGAAGTCATTTGGATCGAGTGGATGATTGGAATTACACGCCAACTGTTTGTTAAATTGTTGTATATTTCATGTTTAATTGTCGTAAGTGTCGAATTGCCAAAAGCTAATGTATACTTCACTGAGTTCACTTTGTCAATTGACAGATCTATATTATTAAAAGGATTCCTTCCTAAATAGAATAAGAAGGAATGGACTGTTTTCTAACACACAATAGAAACTACCAAGTAGTCTTGAGATGACACACAAACTAAAGACTCCGATTTTCAAAGAAAAGCTACTGATTGGTTTGTCTTATTTCTTCTGCCTTTTAGGTGAAACCAAAGTAGTTATCAGTGGTTGTTACCCCTTTTAACTTCATGATAAAAGGAGTTACCTAATAATTTGTGATGATCGGATTTTTTCCAACTGAATGAATGAAGCTGTTTATAGACAGTCACACTTGTTCATGGAGCTCTCGTTAAATGCTCTGAACTCTTTTGTATGATATTTCCACTTTTTACTGCTCTAATGCTACTTTGAGGTTGACTTTCTTGATTCAGGTTTCACAAGCTCCCTTGGGACTAACCATTTTCTGGCTGTTTGGCAGGTTGGAGCATGTTTGGTGAGTCAAAATTATGTAATATTAGGTAAGATGTATTTAAAGGAATCAAATATCTGTCTATTTAAAGCTGAAAAATGTTTCATATCATTATGTTTTATTGTTCAAATCACATTTGATTAGGTAGAACCTCATCAAGTCATCTAATTGTCTGTCGGAGCAGCTCAGAGATAGATGAACCAGTTTCACATTCACTTAGGACCTCAATATTTGGTTAAATTTCACTTATGATACTATTATTAATCATTTCTTGATTTGAGAACTCCGATGGTCCTATCACTTTACCATTATATTGGTTGAGTCATATGATTTCATATTGGTTCCAGAAAAGATGAAATAGAGATGGTTGCTTCTGAAATGGTAGGGAGGTTAAAAAAGCTTCATTCACTTCTTAATACTTATGCAATGATTTCGTAGGAACTGCAAACATTTGGAAGACGCCAGTCTTCAGTTGCCCCTCTTAAGATGCTTTAGTCTTTGCACATTAGTTAGTATTATTTAACATAGGCTCTATCTCGTTTATATCACTTGACGTAGAATAGATGTAGTGGCATTGCCACACTTGGGAGTATATTGGTTAATTTCACACTTTGAGATTCATACAGGATTTTTGATGTGGAAGTCCATCTTTGACTCTCTGATTTGTTATCTTTTTTCATATGGGTATTTATTATTTGATTTTTTTTCCCCGTACTACATGAATGTTTGATTAGGCTAATCACATAACTTCTAGAATACGAACATTGGGCAACATATTTACTGCCAATTGGTTATTAGATTCCATCTGATTGAGGCTCTACTCTTAGCCAGGCATTGGATACAATGGGTTCCCACGTGGCTGTTCAGATGACAAGCTTCCCTGGGCAAAGGTTGTTTCTGTTCAAACAGCATATATCTTTATTATTGTCACTGTTATTCTAATTAATTCCTAACATTTCAGAAATCTAAGAATGGGAATCCACTGGAGACAAAGTATCCGTAAGTAATAAGCTTCTCTGAGACATTTTATGTGTAATTTATGTCAGTAGACTACACAATGTTGTTTTGTAGGTTTGTAATTACCTTACCAGTCATACTATCTTAATTCAAGAAACGAGTTTCGCTCAGTCTACATTTGATGACTCTACCTAATTTCAAGCTTACCAATTCTTTTGCAGTTATGTTTGTCATGCTGAAGTTAATGCCATCCTGAATACAAATCATGCATCTGCTGCAGGACAGGTTATCTTGGGTCTTGACCTGTGCAATATCGATCTGATGTCCTGTCACTCCTACTGCCAATCCTTTTTTCTCTCTATCTGAACAGCCTCTTTTCTTATTAAGTCTATTGGAAATTATTTTATCTGGCCTGTGTTTTGCCCAGTATTATCTCACAGAATACGCCTTACCCTATTATGCAGAGGCTTTACGTGACAATGTTCCCTTGCAATGAATGCGCAAAAATTATCATTCAAGTAAGTCTGATCCTATTTGACCTCAAAATATCTATAGCACAGCAACATTTTCTACTATGGAAGAATGATAATATGGAGGATTGCTTCTGTTTGGGAGCTTAAGCTTTTTTGGATGTTCATTTTATAAATTTTCAGTGAGACGTGCACTAGCAGAAATTATGTGAAGACAACAAAACAAATTTGCACCTCACTTTTGAATTGGAAAAACTTGCATCAGGATTTCGTGCTCCTATTCCCTTAAATCAAGATAAATACAGATATAAGTAGGGCACATTTGCAACCTATCGAGATATAACGTTCAACCATAAAGAGATTAATGAGGATTCTGAAATAAAAATAGCTATGAAAAGAATCTTTGGGTGTTCTCCAGTAACTTTTTGACTTCTATGCAGTATGCACTGGGAACTAGATTAGTGATTAATTTTGCATCTCTGCATCATGCATCTTCCCTTTTTGGTTTTCCATTAATTTATACTTCACAAATTTCTGTATTTGCAGTCTGGTGTTTCAGAAGTTATTTATTTTGTGGAGAAGAGATTAGATGGTTCTGACACGGCATATGTTGCTTCCCACAAACTTCTGTCATTGGCTGGCATTAAGGTAAGTCATTTTAGTGTCATCTCCTCTCCAAGAAATGTTACCTTGAGGAGATACATCTTACCAATGAAAAAAAAAAAAAAGAAAAAGAGAAGATTGCTTCTCGGTACTTATAATCCTTGGTGAAAAAGGGAGCGACAGATATCAGTTATTTTGATTTGTGAACTTATTTAAATCCTGATTGTAGGTTCGGAGGCATCAACCACAGATGAAAGAGATCTCAATCAAGTTTGAAGAACTATAGACACTCCTCGATGATGTGCTCTTCTCTAGGCCTTAATGTATCTTATGGATCTCTCTTGGGTTAAAGATGAAAGATTGATGCATTTTAGTAATGCTTCTAAGAGGGTTGAGGACTCACAACTCTTACTTGTAGGGTGTTCAACTCTTGAGATGTGTACCAATGTTTGTAACTGCTCACTTTAAGATGAAAAGCTGCCTTCACTGGTTAGAGTGTAAAGATGATGAGTTAACTTCCCATTAAGCAAGTTTAACAGGTGTTTTACCAAAGTAAATTGGTTTTATGACGATAAAAGTGTGGTAATACGTTGATGTGTATCCATTTCATTAGAAGTTTAAAACAGAAAAAACATACACTCTCAGATGACTATGGTTTTAGCAATAGAGAATTTGCCTGCATTTTGCAAAACTTGGAATCCATATGCACTTTTCAGATATTTCAATTAACAAACAATTAAAAGAAAGAACAATGAAACATTGTTTAGGATGTATTCGTTAATTTAACACCGTCAGGGATCCAAAATTGCTAGAAATGAGTTGGTGACAATATTTAATTAACCTTTTAGTAATACAACATTAACTTTAATCTTTGTCAGTAAGCTGTGGCAATATAGGACTAGTTCATCCCACATGCTGGGAATAGGAACACTAGGCATTAAAATGCCGCCAAAATTCCAAATGTGTCGAGCTCACTTTAGGAAGCTTAATTTTTCTCCCAAGCAAGGAAATTTTACACAAACATCATGCAACTTCGAGCGAGTTTTGCTTTTCTCCATAGCAAGAATTTCTCTTTTTGTATTTTCAGTAATCTAATCAGCGTTAAGGGCCTCGAGTTGCCTTCTGAGCTCTTCAAGGTCATCCGCAGGACCAACTGTCTGTGTGACAGGTGGTTTTGGGTATTCATCAGCTACTGGCAGCTCATGAACAATACCTTCGGGAAGGACACCTGCAATAAAAATAAAGTATAGATTTTATAAGTATGATATTTTCAGATGATTTCAACCATTGGATCGTTCTCTTTCTCCTTTAAATTGTAACCTAAAATACGATCCATCACATTAAGTATAGTTGTAGGAAATAACTGTCACAATGATATCTGGAATATTTCCTTTTTCTAGTTGTCTTAACACAATTCTATGCAACTAGTGATCTATTGTCTAATTATTTCTTACAATGCCACAAGTGACAGCTAGAAGTCATTCTATATTGTGTAAAGAATGTTTTAAGTCTTCATTGCTCAGTAAAAGCCAGGGAAATAGGCACATACAAACAATGACTGTTTGACTTCCACCTGTATAAAACTAGAAATCCATCCAAAACACAAGAAAGAGAGAAATTGTCCTAGTGTGATCTGGCATCATCGCAGAACAAGGAATTATATGCACTTTTTGGGATGTCTAATACACAAAGATAGGTACTCGAATTTCAGTAGATGATGCAGAATTTGGGGGCACACATTATGAAACAGTGAACTCACATAAAAAGTTCGTAGGACAATCTTTTCAGCAAGCTTTATTAATTGGCAAGTATACTCTAAAGCTACACATGGCCTAGAGGGTTTGTATTGAGCTTTCTATGCATCTTATTATACTAGTGCATGACACTTGCAATTTCAGACAGTTGGCATGCCTGTCCTAATCAATAGCAGAACAAACTGTATTTTCCTTTGCCCTTATTTTCCTTCCAACTTCCATTCTCATGACTAGTGCTTTTACCTTTTAACTCTACAAACTTAGTGTAATTTCATTCTTTAGCCCCTGCTTCTAAGTTTTAGCATTTCAGATGTCTAGATGGAAAATTATGGATATCACTAAGTAAAGGTTAGTCACAACATCTTGGAAAAAAGAAACTTCTGTATTGAGCAATATGGGCTTCATTTTTGAGTTATGAACTATGATCCATCCAAGAATTTTAAGTTAGCAGATTACTGCTTCTTTTTTTTTTTTTTTTTTTGAGAAATAGCTAGGGGATAACTTGAACAAAAGCAAAATATGTCTATCAGAGTTGACAAATACCTGAATTTTTCACGTCAGAACCATCCATCTCCTCGTCATCTACAACGCTGAAAGATCACAAGGCAACAACAAAATCAATTAGTTGAACAACAACACGATG
Source organism: Solanum pinnatisectum (assembly GCA_035578085.1). Lineage (NCBI taxonomy): Eukaryota > Viridiplantae > Streptophyta > Magnoliopsida > Solanales > Solanaceae > Solanum > Solanum pinnatisectum. The sequence continues at coordinate 45,080,960 of CM069078.1, read as the reverse complement.
AATAAATGTTATAAGACACCATACTTGAACCAGAAACTCAAGAAAGTTGTTAAAGTGCTTTCTACCAATATGAGGCATGCGAGAAAGTAGTTGTCTCAAAGCTTACCTTGTGTTTTTTGTTTTTAATTTGGATAAATTATGAAGCTTACCTTATGTTCCATTCATTATCTGCATGAACAGGGTTTTCTGCAGGTGATAATGCTTCTATGTCCGCCTTTGCTTTAGCAGCAGCATCCCTAGTAGGCTTTGCAAGAATGTATTCCTTCTGCAAAGTAGAGGTCACCATAACATGTCAGAACTTCAATTGAATATCAAATAAAGATGACCTCACTTGTAGGACCATGGACACTATACCTGTCGTTCCAAACAAGCAGCGTTTGAACACTGTGAGTTTGGCTTCATCTCCATTGTTGGAAAATAATCTTTGAGAGCATTGTACCCCTAGAACAAGCAACAAGAAAGAAACTATAAACATCCAAACTGTTGAGCTACACTTAATTTCTGTCTTCACCTTGTCCTCCTTTTATAGGAGGCAAGTTCACTTCTCTACTTGATCAGTTATTTGTTAAGGATGAATAGACAATAAGAGGGGAGTTATTCAGAAAGTCCTCCGTACTTCAGAGGCTTGAAGGAACTCAAGTCTTTGACTAAAAAAAAGTCCAAGAAAGAACTTAAGTGTGATAAACATTCTCTCACATCTACCCTACAGCCTTAGTTGGGGGGGGGGGAGAGAGAGAGAAAGAGATGGCAAGCTTTACCAGATAGCGTGACACCTGTCCGAACTTCAACAAGTACTTCAATGTGTTTTGAACTAAAAGTCCAGCAACAACTCCCTATCGAAGACAGTTCAAATGTTAATTTACCAAATCAAATAATGAACTTGTAATATAGCTTCAATCAAATCATAAACAAGATTCTAGTAGTTTTGCTGGAAGAAAAGTTCATATTATTCTTCAAAAGAAAGTGGGAGCATAAACATGAGAAAAGCAACCAAATTAGCAGCAAATGCGGCTATAAAGAGAGAGAATAATTTTAAAGATGAGAAGAACCAAACTTCAACCACAATTTCCAGTGTTTCTTTTTACAATTACAATTGCTTATCATTTAAAAGTCATTCACATGGTGATCTTCAGGCAGAGAACTTAGAATATGTCATGCATAAAATTAATAAGGAGAAAGGGAACAGACAAATAATTGAGGAATTAAGGTTTTTCCATACCATTGTAGTAGGTAGTGATGCAGCACAAACCCCTTCACGCTTTAGGGTTCGTTCATCAATTCCAGATGCTACTACCTAAAACCACAAGTATTCCATTTCAGCGAATTATTTGGTTTACTTGAAAGCAATCTTAGTTGGAATTCATACAGAAAGCTGAAATTTGGCAGAACAAAGTAGTTTTACATCATTTTTAGTTATGCCATTTAACTTTTATCAAACTTAAGTTTATGATTGTTGTCAGAAATATAGGAAAAGAATATTATTGAATTGTTGTTGATTACATTATTACATTGAGACCTATTATAGACCCTAGAATACAATCCTTTACCAAGTAGGATACTATTTAGTATTCCTATTTCTATTCCTATTCCTATTCTAATAGGATTGTATAAACCTATTCCTATTATAATAGGATTGTATAAATATATTCATGTTCTAACACTCCCCCTCGAGCTAGTGCATACAATTCATGTACCTAACTTGTTACATATGTAATTAATACGAGGACCAATGAGGGGCTTGGTGAGTCGACTTCACAAAATTGACAGTCATTCTCAATGTGCTTGTCTTCTCATTAAAGTCAATCTCAATGTGCTTAATCTTCTCATGAAATATTGAATTTGATGCATAATGCCGATAAAACACAGAGTGATAAAATTACAGTGTTGAACTTCCCAAGCCAAATTTACAAAGACTGTTTCAGACCATAGAGTGACTTACATAATCGGCATACAAGGCTACTAAACTCCCCCTGAGCAACAAAGTGCTCAAAATCTAGTCTAAAGTATATGGATCATGTTGGAATCAATAGCTGAGTCGAAACAAGAAAGTCACCGAAAAATTGGTCGGAACATGCTCATACGACGAAGTATTAGATTTGATGACTAAATGTGGTCACAATCTAAGAAATAAAATTATATGGGTAGGGTCGGAATGATGGCACAACCCAACTAGAAAATAGAAATTATATAGGATAGTTTGAATTGATGGAACGAGCCCATTGAAAAAGAGAAATAATATGGGTAGGGTTAGAATGATGACACGACCCTACAGAAAAAGAAAAATTATACAGGTAGGGTAGGAATGATGGCACAACCCTACACAAATCAAATTTGAGGAGTCACCGGAAAGACGAATGGAACTATGCAAATCAAATCTGAGGAGTCACCGAAAAGACACATGATGCTATGCAACTCAGATATGAGAAAATAGTTCAGAAAAATCCACGATACTACACAAATTAAATATGAAAAGTAGTCCGGAGAGATGCATGGTGCTACGCAAAACAGATATGCACAAAAAAGGTAGTCACCGGAAAAATGACACGATGCTACACAAATTAAATATGAAAAAGTAGTCACTGGAATGATGGCACAGTGCTACACAAATTAAATATGAAAAAGTAGTCACCAGAAAGATGGCACAGTGCTACAAGTTAGATATAAGAAAGTAGTCACCGGAATGATGGCACGGTGCTTTCATAAATAAAATATGAGAAAATAGTCACCGGAAAGATACACGGTGACCCAACTTTTGCTAACATAATTGTTGGCCAGATAGGCAACATCTATGAGTAATAGCCACCCGCCGATAGCGGAAGCTCTTTGATTCTCTACCAAGATAGTAGAGGCTCTGATACCATGTGAGAAATATAGGAAAAGAATATTATTGAATTGTTGTTTACATTATTACATTGAGACCCTATTTATAGATCCTATAATACAATCCTTTACCAAGTAGTATTCCTATTTCTATTTCTATTTCTATTCCTATTCCTATTCTAATAGGATTGTATAAACCTATTCCTATTCTAATAGGATTGTATAAACATATTCATGTTCTAACAATTGTTATTGAGGACTCTTTCACAAATCAAGAGTCTCACTTCAACTAAAGATTGGTGATCCTTGATTGAAGCAATTAGGGAAAATTTCAATAACTAAACATACCAGAGGGGGCACACATGCAAAGCAGGCAGTTTCACCAGGAATCAGCAATTGTATGTGACCTGACACAGCATCTTCAGATACACCTACCAAATTCCATCAATGTCTAGTTTAATTCAGAGGTTCCTGACGCACATGAAAGACAAAAAATTAACATGAAATTCAGCCACTTACCAGATTCCATCCATGTCTGGTTTAATTCATTGCAGGCCTGCATTGCGATGAATTACTTAGTGGCTTAATTTACCAAACAAACGAATACGGAATAACCTAAAACCTAATATCAAGTAAACTTGTTTTTATACAGATGAAAGAAATACTAGCGAAAAGAACAAGTTTGGAGATACTTTTAAACAGAGGAATTAGGGGACATGAAAACACACTGGCCATTAATTAAAATTTTAGGTAGCAGATATTTGCTCACCTGATTTACCACCATCCTTGCTTCATAATTATCTACACAGCTCAAGACGAGGTCAACCCCACTACCACTCTTAGTTGGCTGGAATGATTTATTTGTAAGACTTGACATAAATGTGTCAAAACCTTCCACGGTTGTTATATTTAACGTGTAGCTCTACAAAGACAACCCAGTTAAATGAGAATAAGAGGAAGATGGAGAAAACCGTAAGAAATTAAAGGACGCAGAAAAACAGACATATTATAGAGAAAAACTGAAAAAGTGTAAAACAACATTAGCAAAGAAATGTCACAAGTAACCCACACTACCATAATATTTTAAGTTCAAATCGGACAAGCTTTCAACAAATCTTTTGGGATGGGCATACACATTCATGCAGTATGTCAAAGCAGAAGCAATGCCTAAGTCTTCAATTGCAACACAAGCCAGTAACACATGCACTGACCATGGTCCAGAGAGGGAGAGAGAATGAGATGACACTTTAAAGAACGAATTATTAGCTTCTTTCATGCTTAAAGTTCTAGATGCAGGAAAGGGTTATATTTTAATCCATAAATGGTCTGAATCAGCTTTTCTAGCTTAGTCCATTGAAGAAAAGACTATATACATCCAGATTCCAGGGACCAGTTAACTAGAAGAAAATACCACACCCACGACCTAAACACTATGAAGTCATCATACTCGTAACCTATCTATACAGTGAGGGGACCAACAAGACCCATTATTGTCAACTGACATAAACTAAAATTGATGCTTAAGCTAATACATAAATAGGAAGGACACTGAAAGAGAAAAGTTTTCTTCGTTGAATATGAAACAAAACTCTTAAGTATCATAGTTTCTTAGGACCTCACCTCCCATTAAAGAAAAGCCAGTTCAAAATAGGGTAAAGCATTTAAGAGTAGTTATCAGTTGATTTTACAAGCACATGGCATTTCTGTCATTCAATAGTATCTTCAGGAATGGAATGGAAAGAAGAAACAATTACTATAATTTTGTTTATAGCCTGAGCTTGGTGAAGGACTCCAAACAAACTTTCCTTTAAAACAAAGCCCTAACTGGCAAACTGCAAACAATCCTACCTCAAGTACAACATCAGGATTTATCTCTGAAAGAGTTTGTACAGCAGCATCTGTCTTTGTCATACCGACCTGGAAGTGACATTAGAATTGTATGGTAAAATGCCAAAGTGATAGTTCTTTATAGCTGAAACAATGGATACTAATTTATCATGTTAGGAAAATATAAAAAATCTTTGGCTCAATAAAACAAACAATCAATATAGAAATGTAATCACTCACTAGCTACTACACATATGCACAAGGGGATATGGAAATAAGAATATTTTCTAGAACACCTGCTCTGGGCGAAAAAATAGCCTATTCATATTAGCTAACTCCACTTTGTCATAATCATACAACAAAAGACGACCAATGCCACACCTTGTCAGCATCTCAGCAGCAACACTGCCAACACCACCTATGCCCTGTCATGAAGAAATTACAAAATTATGAGCATTTAAATATCAAGGACTAGCAGAAGCATTCTACGCGAGTCTAAAGAAAAATATAGAGGACTCAAATACATGTTTAAAAGAGTGAAGTCTAAATAATTATTCTGACAGCTTGATGGACATACTAAAGATTTTGCAGTTTCTAGGTCTGACCCAGGGCTCTAAGCCCTTTTAGGCACCAATATACAGCCAGGTAAAATAAATCTTACAGATACCTTAAGTAAGTCCAGGAGCTTAACACTCAGATTGGCAGTCAGTATAGCAGATGTATGATGGAAATAAAGGACAGTTCCCTTTTTGTTGATAAGTCAAAATAAAAGATCTCAAGTGTAAAGCCCAAAAATTAAGACATTATTTTGCATACATCTAAGACCTTGACAGGAAATATTAAATAATATGAATCTCAGGTTCATAGCATTATTGGAAGTCATGACACATGTAAAACAATATTGGAGAGTAAAAATCTTGTTCTATAACATTACAAATACAGAATTTAACACAAGGAGGGAGATAAAATACATACAACAATGGCAACTGAGAACTCTCTTATTCTTTCATAGTTATTCACAATACCCATCCTCTGGAGTGCCATAAGCCTGCTATAGGGATTGCTATCAACAACTTCAGCACTCATGTCCTGCCACCATCACAATCAAGCAATTATTTGGCTAAAGTTCTTAGTTAATTCCAATGAAGATATGGCATGACGACTATATATACTAACCTTGACTTTTGAACGGCGAGTAGTTCCTGACTTCTCAAGAGTAGCGATGTTTTCAGCATGCAAAAGCATCTAGAAATACGATCAAAGAGAAGAATATATCAAAATCTCATGACGGGACATGCGAAAAAAAGATTAAAGGTTAATGGCATTTGAAAGATATGGTGATATTTTTAACAAATACTGCAGTAATTTTTTAAAAAAAAAATAATTGACGGTGTTTCTCCTCCTTTTTGACGGTGGATGCAAAAGACCAAAATCTTGCCCAATTATGTTTCTACTTTAAAGTAACCATATTAAATTTTAAGGGATATCAAAAGGCAAATATATCCATTTCCCATCAAACATACGAAGTAAACCTGAAGAACTTCTATATAGTCAAAGACATAAACCAAAGCCTATTTAGCAAAAGACATTATTAAGAGTAAGAATTTGAATACATTTAATAAATACTTTTGAAACTAGTTGTGGTTCTGGATACCGAGCGGATGAAACTGCAATTCATACAAACAACAACAACTATGCCTCAATTCCGAACAAGCTTGAACGTCTAGATGAATCCTCACCAACCATAACTCTCCATTTAAATTCATCTTAGGCCAAACCAAAAAGTACTCCATTAGAAATCCTAATTTTTTTCCCTATGAAACTGCAATGCGTAATGCAGGTAACTTATGACAAATCTAAAACATCGTTGAACATAATCAGCATTCAATCAATTGACCCCAAAATGAATTCTTCTACTTGACTATAACAGATCCAGTTGAATTAGACCTAACAGATTAGGAGATTGAAGAATTTGCAACACCATTGAACTTACCTTTTCGATTAGAGCAAGATGGGAAGGATCTGAGATTGATTTCTTGAGAGAATGGAGATCACTCAGCAATTCTTTGAGCTCCACCTCCATGATTTTTACCGATTTGACGACTTCTCTGGTGTGAATTTTGCTTTTGTTTGCTGGGTTTAAACGCCAATTTGGGTATATTATTGTAATCTTTGTAGTAATTGTAATAGCTTTTTGTCAGTCAAGGTTTTGGAACCATAACTCATAAATCCCAATTAGAAATATGGAATTTCCTTTTATTTTAGTATTTTTTATTATTTCTCTTCTTTTACTTTTTTCCTTAAAGAAAAGAAGAAACTACACATTCCTCCTTATATGTTTTGACTTGTTAGACATACTTTAAATATTATTATAATAAATATTGAAAAAAAAAAACACTATATTGTAACTCAAAATATGTTTTTATTTAATTGTTACTTTTATTTAATTATTTTGTGTAACATTACTTTATAATGTGCAGCTAAATTTTGGGTCATCTAGATTATAAATTTAGTAGATATCTGAGAATATAATGAAAACCAAGAGAAATGATGTAGTAAATAATATACTTGCGAAAAAATATAAGATATCAAACTTCCTATTCTCAAATATAATGTAATATATTTCACCCAAAAAAAAAGTAATATAATTGAAGTAAGAAAACCTTCTGTGAAAAAAATTCTCCAAGAAGAGGGGTTAAATTTTTGAAAATCAAATAATGTAATAAAAAATTTCCTTCTTTTATTGTGCGAAATGAAAACATTATGTCACCCTTGCCTTTCCAAAGCCTCTTGCTGTGTGAGTTTGCCAAGCTACACTGACTGATTCTTTCATGATCAAGTCAATTCTGCGTTTTGCAGTTAAAAACACAACTCGCATGACGCCAAAAAATGGAGAATCCACCCAGAGATGGATGATGTGCTTGAAGCCCTTGCCGATGCCCTGGCAATAAAAAGGGCAATACAAAGTTAAGGAATACAGTTTTCTTTGCTTGCCCTGATGCTGAGTAGTTAAAAGTTAAATCAGCATGAGCTAAACATTTGCAAAGAAGATATTTGTAGATGGATACAAGCATTCCCCTGAAAATTAGTAGGGGAAAGAAGAACCCTTCCAGGCAAGTAATGCTAAGTAGGAACCAAGAACTTCCAATAAGATCAGAACAGCAGATGCATAGACAACTGAATTCAATTTTGGGAAACTGAAAATTCAATGTTACAAACATGGAGAAAATGACTACGAAAAACTATTAGGATCCGGGAGCCATCTCAAGGTTGGGCAGCCTCCAAGAGTTTTTCGTATACTTGTCTAGCTGTCAAATCCTCCACCTGATGCAGCGGAAAAAAAGTCAGTGAGAAGTTGACCTAGAAATAACTATTAGTAATATGCAGTTTTTAACAAGGATACTTCTCTAGCCAAAATGTATCTTGTGTCATAACGGAAGGAACTAATACTTATTTTATGTGTTATCAAAGTGCAAAAATTGTGAATGAAAAGTTTTTCACTGATGAAATTGGTAGAAGTCCTTGCAAGGAAAGAACACACCACCTAAGCAATTTCCCTTGATTTTTTTTTACTAATTTCTATGGACTTTGATGTTTCAATTTGTCCCTTCAAAATTGAAAAATTGGTTGGTGTAAGGCCAAGTTGATACAATTGGTACCTGCAGGTATACTCCTCTGCATGTGCCTACAGCTTCTTGTCAGGCAGCTTACCAGGCACTATTCAAAGACAACATAATCTGACAAAGTGGTTCTTGGCAAAGCTTAGAATAGATAGCACTTCCTCAGATTTGGAAACAGGTAATGCACCGCATGCGTCGATACATAATCACTAGAGTTTATTTATGACTACTAGCCAAGGTCGTACTTCCAACTGTGGAGTGTCCTCTTCCTGCTTTTAGACCAAAATGTAGATGAATACTATCTCGGGTATCTAGCATCACTGGATTTTGATCCTACAAATATTCTTCTGTGAAGCTTCTATTGAACTTGATATTCAGGTTACTATTACACCAAGCCTCAGAACTTGAACTCTATAGCCATAATATTCATGCAAAAGATAGCAGGGAAGACGTATGCTCAGTGTCTCACAAGGAACTAGAAAACATATAGAGTTAAAATGGTATGTATTGTTGATGTCGAAATTAGCACTAGAGAATATCTACAGGTTATCCAGCCAAAGAGGAAATTGACCAAAAAATTTAACAGAGAAAACAGTAGAATTGCGTATGGGGAAAACACACAGCTAAAGTTAGAAGTGTCAATTTGGACTTACTACAAGAAGCTTTGATTTGCTATTCCATCCTCTTTGGAGAGTCATCTGAGATAATTTCAGACCCAGTACCTGCGTAAACAGAAAATCTTAGTGGTTCAGCGAATCAACCAGCAAAGTATCTAAATTATGTGCTCAAATATGAAAGTTTTTCCAAGAGTCAAAGGCAAAAATGTTAAGCATACTCGGCCCATGAATTCCAAAAGTTCATTATTAGCTTCCCCACGAGCTGCAGGTGCGGTTACAGTGACCCGAACATCATCTGCATTCACTCCTACAACAATATAAATGTCAAATAAGCTTCTCCTGAAGATATTAGAAGTGCCAATTCTTCTAAATAAGTTGATCAACGTGCATTTTTAAGACAAAAAGAGAAAATCTCCAAGTCACATATAAAGAGAGTCTTCCCTCCGAGTCAGAGAGCATACCATTGTAACAGAAAGCTAAGGTATGTTAATATTATATAATTATTTTTCTTTTTCATCAAATTACTGTTTTACAATAAAGGTGACCCCCAACAAAACCGTTCTAGCCTCCCACCACTGAGGCAGGTCCATATGAAAGTTCTGAGTTTGGACACCCGAGACATCAACATCAAGGCCAAAAAAGATAATTTAACAGTACAACCGCTAAATTTTCAGTTTTTACAATTAGCAGAAGAGTAGGAATTGTTATTAAATGTACTTAATCATCTGCAGAATTGTTCAGTGGACAAATTATTCCCAACACTGAAGCAGAGGCATATCTAAGGGGGGGTCACCGGGTTCACGTGAACCCATGCTCCCCTCCCGAGATCTTATATGACAGTGTTATTTTTTTAAAAAAATTATTGAAATGTAGATGTGTGAACCCACACTCAGAGTATCATATAATGCGATGATGACTTGGTGCACCTCTCTACATGAGGTTAGAAATTTAAATTTATATTTATCTTGTTTTATTTTTCTTTCTAAAATTAGATAACACATCTCTAAGTGGTTATTGGTTGCACTTTTGGCATTTTAATTAATTCATATATATATAATTTTGGACCTATAATATTAAAGTTTTAACAGTTTTTAGTAACAAGAACCTAAATGTCAAACCGGTCAAATTTATATCTTAGATCAACTTTTTTGTAATAGTGCACCCATCATCTCAAAATCCTAGATACGCCTCTGCACGGAAGGAATTGAAGCAAATGAGAGTGTCTAACTTCCAAACATCATTGAAGGATTATTTACTTGTAATTGCTGACCGCTGAGCACGGTCCTCGACTTCTATCGCCACTTGCACAAGGCCACCTTCTAACTGTGATATGCATGGTGGTACGGGAGCATCCTTCATAAAACAAGAAAATATTAATTCCTGAAGATATATATGTATCTGGAAGAACATGTATATAAGTTGACAAGTAAGAAAAATAAGGAGCGGTTTGTGTTCGAATAAAGCATAAGATTTTACATGATCTTACAAACAAGTAAGGGACAGAGAATACAGAAAGATTACACAAGCTAATGCAGAAAAGAAGTTTAAGAAAGCAGACAACAATCAATTTTATGGCTTGCTGCAAATACAGAAAATATGTATGCATAACTATATAATGCAGCCAGGAAGTGAATAACAGCAAAAACCATTAAGATATAATACCTGTGGATTTGTCTCAGCCGCAATAGTACTAAGTGCCCCATCAACTACATATATGAAAGAGGCAGTCTCCAGATCTTCTTCTGCCCGATAGCAGACAAACAAGCCACATCCCTTGCAGGACATTCGGAACTGTTTCTCCATTTTCCCTTCACCACTTTAAAGCAAAAGCAGAAGGTTTCAAAAGAATGTTCCATATTAAATTGTTACTCATATCAGTTATCAATAACAAAGTTCTTTTCCAGTGAAGCAAGAGACATAAACTAAAGATCTCTAAGTTAATAATGGATAGACACCGCATAAACGAGCAGCTGCAAAAGGCCAACGGACAAAGTACATCAGAAAGACAGAAAGTAATTTAGTCCAGGTCAAGTTCAGTTTTTCTTACTGACATTTGACTGTATTTTACTCACCATCTTTGTGGTTCCCCAAAGGTAATAATATTTTGGTCTGCATGTTGTCCATGTTCATTCTATATATGTCTTCCAGTAATAACTTAGATATACCGATTTAAAACACTTCTGATGATGTCATTCCACAATAGGTCAAGTTCATTACTGCAAGGATTATATCAGCTTCATTTTTACTCTTAGCATCTAGCAGCGCTTCCCTTACAAACAGAGCAAGGTATTCCATTTTAAACTGAAAACACCTTGTAATCTTGACATGTAATTTCCTACATTCCTCTACAGATGATTGCATATACTTGTAATGGAAGCAACATCAATAGACTAAAGTTTACAGGAGCAGAAAGATTACCGCTTTAGAAGAACTTTCCCCGCATCATCTACACTCAGTCTTGCGAGATACTTTTTTTTATCCAATACATATGCTTTGTCGGTTTTCCTTTTTGGCATTTTCTGCAATTGATTATCTACAACCATACTTTAGCAAGGAGAATGCCCTGTAATTGGCAGTAATGCCATAATATAGTAACAACAACATACCCAGTGTAACCCCACAAGTAGAGCCTGAGCAAGGTAGGACGTATGCAAACCTCACCCTTGCCTTTGTGGGGCAGAGAGGCTGTTTCCGAAAGGAGAAAAGGAAGGGAGAGAAAAAAAGCCATAGTATAGTAAAATAACAATAACTCCTCTCTCATTCTACGGATAATCATATGGGAATCTTCCTCCATTATGCTAATAACAATAAAGGTTTATGCAGCATCTAATCCGCGCAGAAGAAGCAAAAGACTACAAACCATTAGACGTCCAAATTTGAAGAAACGAATAATACTGAAAAGTAGAAATTCTCAACGTTCAATGTAGCATGTATCACATTCCATCATATAACCAAAAAGGGGACCAAATACTAATAACTACTATAAACATAATGACTCAATAGTTCAGAAGAACTTCTCCTTAGGAGATCACTTCCAGACCATAGTTGACTCTACAAAACTTTTCAGCCTTAAGCATAATTCAACTAGTTCCTTCACTCCAATTATCATAAACCTCAACATCCCACCTCAACTCTAGATGTAAAACTTTCAACAATAAAACATTGTGATTTACATAGTACTGTAAACTGAAAATTCAACTAATACAACAAATAACTATCCGAATTAACGCTCATTCGTTTAAGTACAGTGCGAGTAAATTTGTTTATAGAATAGAGAGAAAAAGGTGAGAGTACGAACCGGAGATAAGGACATGAGAACTGCAGTGCTTGCAGTAATAGACGAAGAGATCGGAATTAGGACCGTCGGGAACTGCGTCCTCGCTAGAGTATGTGTGCGTTGTCCTCTTCGGCATCTTTCCCCTAAGCCTCACGCAAGTACACCGCCGGAGAAGATGAAGATTTTCTTCTTTTTTTTCTCTCTTTCATTTTTCTTTCAGCTCCTTGGATATTCCAAATAAATTCTACTTTTGCCCTTGTCTTTTTCCTATTTGGACAATTTGCCTCCTAATTCACGGTAAAAACTCAAATGGTACACCATTATTTTTCGAAATAAGGATGTTCTTCGATTTTTTATTTTATTTGTCCATTTTAATAAATTAAGGGAGTTTTATTATTTTTCTTCTATGCTACGTAAAACTTGATTAGTCAAATTGAAAATTTTACATATAATTAACAAAGTTTTTTTAATAAGAAAATTTAAAAATTGTGTCACATTAATATGAATCAAATAATATAAAATAAAGATAGTAATAGATTATTTGATTGGCATTTAGTTTCATGTCATATACAATAATATGAACAAAAATCTTACACATTTGCCTCTCTTTATAAGAAAGTAATATAGGTGTGAAATTCTAAATTATTAACGCAATGTTTCGGTTCCTAAAAAAACAATGGATTACTAGTATAACTTTTCATTGTCATTTCCTTCTCATACCTTATGCGGGACATAATGTGAGAAAAAAATATGATGTTACGAAAATTTGAACGCCTAATACTATATTATGAACAGTGAAATCTAAAATTAAGGAGAGAGAAGGAAAAATTTGAATGCTTAATAGTTAATATTGTAGTATTACTTTTCACACCTTTATATATATATATATATATATATATATTTATTTTTGATAACCGATAAATCTGTCTGTGACCTGCCCTTTGGATCAATTACAACCTTCTAAACTCGGTGGATAATGAGCCCGTCCCACTTAAATATCAGGCTTCGCTTTGTATGGTGTAGGGCTTGAACCTGCAACCTAAGCCACAAATCCTCCACCTTTAGATATTAATTCCTTGTATGAACTACCGTTCACAATTATCTAGTAGTTTCTAAAATTAGATTCAATATTTTGCTATTGTTTTCCTTTGTTTTCATGCTTTTAGTCCTAGCTACATTAATTTCACAATAGATTTTCATTTGATTTTGAGTATTGCAATTCTGCAATTTGATGTAAAATGTGAGAACATTATTTACAATATGCGTAGTAACATCAAATGAGTTTGAGATGTTTTAAAATGACTGACACCACTCAATTAGTAACATCATCAGATTCCTTTTATAACTTTCAAATTTTAAAAATGATATTTCCTATCAGAAACTGTTGATTTAATGTGTATTCATTCACTACCACTTCAAGTAAGGCTAGTGCCTTGTTTGGGTGGTTGTTAACTGTAAGTTTAAATATAATATTGTATGATATTCACATAAATTCATCGTTAAGTAACAATAAAGAGTCTTATTTTGTGTAAGAGCCAATTTAGTGTGGTCACATTGTTACCTTAATACAACAACATACCCTATCGTTCAAGTGGTAGGTCCTTGGCTCAAAAAAGAAAGTATCCGATGTAGGAATACAAATTGAATGAACAATGACAAATATGACTTAAAAAAAAGGAAGCTAGTGTCTTTGAAGAGAACTGTTATCTCCACTTTGAACCAAGACAACTTTTACGTTCAAATAACAATTAAGATGAAACAGGGTCATGTTAGGAACGGAACGAGGAGCAACTCCCTAATATAGAGCTTTAGACATCAGGTAATCACAAATGAAAAAAAGCAAGATGCACTAAACCTTTTTTAAAAGCAGCAAAGATACACTAGAGCTTTCCCAAGATACTTTCTTCCCTACAACCAGTGATTATTGACAACTCAATCAAAAAGGTAGCTAGAATCCGCACATCAATATTACTAGAAGATTATTGCATTTGGAACCAAGTTATTTCAGTGCCCTCCACCTACCTCATCTCCTTCCTCAATAATCAGAAATGAAGCACAAAAATTAACTGCCATTACCAATCATGAACCAGCAATCGTGCCTCTTGTGATGAACCTCATTTCTAGTCGAGTAACAAAGGGCAAAAATCGACTCAAAAGAAATCCAGTAGACACCGTGCCTAATGCAGAAGATCTATACATTCCTATTTGCTTCAGAATAAAGACCTACCCTGGAACTGGAACAAGAAAATAACTCCATCCAAGATACATGACACCCTCCCTTAATCTCTTCAGAAGTATTTCCACGCAGATACAAACTATGAATAAAAAATGGAAAGCATGAAAAGATTACCCCTCATAACAAGCACATAATTGCATCACATGACAATATTTTTTATAACTTCAAATATTATTTACTTTGCAGCATGAAATACATCTACAACAGTTGAAACTTTCAGAGAATGTGATTGCACTAATGTCTATGGCTCTATGCAAAGCGCAGGTTGGAAAAAAAAAGAAGTGGATGCAAGATATATAATTCTTCTACTATAGATTGGTGAATCGTCTATCATGTAAGTTATTAGATCATCGGTGCAATTTGATTCTGATAGCAGTTTCAGGAGAAAAAAAAAGAAAATTGGTAATTGCAGTGGAAGCTAAGAAATGCTTACAGCTAGCCCACTCTACCAGCATTACCATAAAAGTGAAGATCAAATACCATCTAGAACTGAGAATTTGAAGTTGACCAAGTCCCAACAGTAGTCACACTATAGCAAAATCCTAGCTGTTACTCATCAAAGGAAAGGAAAAGATATTATTATATGTCAAACTGTAGGAAGTGTCAAAGATCACTTAATCTTTCTTTCGTAACTTCTGCATCTTTTTTATGCCATCAAAGAAATCTACTGCTTCATCAAAACCCTCCCTTTGGAGGTAGATTGACATTATGAACACGGTCATGGATGGCAATCCACACTATCTAATGTCATTATTTTCCGTTTCATCAGAAGTGGAGGAACAATAAACTCCAGAATGATTTCTTTCCGGGAAGGAAGCAACAAAAAGGTAAGATGGACTACAGTGATAAACAGTAAAAAGAGATGACAGCATGGTGAAGAAAACAATGAAAAAGAAAGAAAAAAATTATTTGATGCATCAGCGATTGATTACAAAATGGCTTGGTGTATTATCCTTCAGAAGGAATTGAAATCATTTGATGCCTCAGTGATTGATTACAAAATGGCTGGGTGTATTATCCTTCAGAAGGAATTGAAATCATTTGATGCCTCAGTGATTGATTACAAAATGGCTGGGTGTACAATCCTTCAGAAGGAATTGTGAAAATTGGGAAATTAACAATATGACAGAACTTCAAAAAAAGATCAAATTAGGTTAAGATTATGCTGAGGGGCCAGATTCAATGAAATGGAGCCATGGAGGTATCAGAAAGATAGAGAGCACTCTGTAAAATCTGGCTGTAACTTTATTGGCCACTAGGGTGTAGAACATGCAGCTTCACAATAAATGTTGGGAACTTAAAGGGAACACCAAGGATATAATTATGATAAAGATGACTTGTAGAACAGAGACACAAACAGTGATTACTCCAACTGGGCGGCATGAAAACAAATTATAAACCTCTAGGAAGTGTTATAAGATGAAATTAGGACTGAAGGGTGGCAACAGGAAGAAGATTAGAATATGGGCAGATTGAAGGAAACCTCTGGGAAGAGTTTCAGGATGAAATTAGGACTGAAGGGTGGCAACAGGAAGAAGATTAGAATGTGGGCAGATTGAAGGTCGGAAATGAGATTAGAATGTACGCAGATTAAAGATCAGCAATGGGAAGAAGATTATTATGTGGGATCTACATATCGTTAGAGAATGTTGCATTGGAAAGCTCTTTGCATGTCTAGACAGTCTGGTTGATGATAAAGTACATACTATTGCAGCATTTCTGAAATAATTAGAAATATATGGAATCTACGGTTTCAAAGGAACTCCGATGACAAGAAAATAGAACTGCGAATCTTTTGGTTTAGAAACTGGAGAAAGTAGTACCAGAGGGAAAATTGAATGAATCCATACAGTAGATTGGCAGAAAAGATGGGAAAATTCTCAATCAAAACATGCTATCAGGTTACACTTATGAAAGAGGACATATGAAGTGGAAAATTGGCCATGAAAAAATCATTTGGAAGACGGGCACCGGGCACCACCAAAAAGGCTTCTTTTGAACAAACTGCAGTACTTGGAGCTTGTTTAACACACAACAATTCACTGATAAGAGGTTTTAATCGCTTACTAAGTGTATCTTTTGATGAGTGATGAGTCTAATAAAATCAGTCCATCATCTCCTTTTTCATTGCAGACAAGCAAAACAAGGATGGACTATGTTACTGAATTTCAGTGGATGATGCCAGGAGATATGAAACAAGAGATTCCTTCATTGGCAAGAAAGAAGCTAGGAAAGAGACATAAAAAAACTGGGAAGTCCTTACTGCGAGATCTCTCGCTCTCTCTCTTAGTTGGATGTGAAATCAGAAGATTTTGAAATTTCAAATTACGATTCATATTTAGTGCTTAACATGGTGAAGTCAACGTGCACTTGGAGATTCAGTTAATATGAGAAGTTCCCCGCAACAAGAGAAAACAAATAACCTGGCAAGTTAAAGAGCAATCACTTAGGCAAACAAGATTTGAATGTTTAAGGAATGGAGACAAGGGATAAAAAACATTAAGTGATTTATTCTCATTTGGGCTTTGGTGGGCAGAGTTACAAGTAATTATGCTGGTAGGAGATACTAGGTACGCAGTGAAAGGACACCATTGTTGTCATTAAAAAAGTACATAGCTGTTTAACAAACATTTGCGTACCGTAAAATATTTTAGTCACCACTAGAAATTCCTGATTTGCTATCTGTCGAAGCCTACTTTGGCGAGCTTGCAATTACGAATTACCATTGCCTTATGTTACTTATCCTAATATAAACCAAACGGAAAGAATAACTCCTAGCAGGGACGATCAAAGATACTGAATTTTGTAACCTCCTAGGGAATCGGCTCAGTTGGCATTCAGAGGATTCATTTGGTAAGAGAAAGGAGAGAAATATAAGAAAAAGATAACTACACAGCAAATTCAAGAGCAAGTGAAGTATTGTCTTATCAAGTGCCAAACTGAGTTACCGCGAAAAGCCTTTTGATATCCCCATGGCCCAGTCACATACTAATACTGGATAATATAGGAACTATCCACAAGTAACAACTTCAAACAGGATTATACATCGAAACACCACTAATAATAAATAAGAAAGTGTGTAAAGATAAGAAAGCATGTGTATAGTACACACAGCACGCATCAAAAGGTACAGATAAACACACATACCCAAACACTGAATTTGTTTCATTTGGTATAAAAGGGAAGCAGCACGGGATGAGTATTGTTTTCTGTATTTTCCTTCAAAACAAGAACACAAAAAAACATCTCCTGACACAAAGAGATTTTGCATCGTCAGCATACAACAAGTCAGCAGTAAATTACAAACCATACGCAGGACAGAGAAACTATAGCGATTAGCTTACCAAGTATCCTACCCAAATGATGAAACTATGGTCTGAAGAGCACAAAGGATAGACCATTGTATCAGCAGATCTCACATATAATACATATACATCTCACAGAGTTATTACAATAGTGAATAAGAGTGTAGCTAGTCTCATCGAATTTGCTTTTTAACACATTGAGATCAACAAAGAAACAGAACATCCCCAGCCTATACTCTAGACACACTAGTCCTTAGAAAGGAGGCATACCTGTCCCCAAAGACCTGCACCTTACGTGCCTTTTCTTCTCATATGGTGCAAAACAAGAGGTGTTCCTTCAAATAGATCCAACAAATAACCTTCTAAGTCCTCTAGAGCATACTTAATGTACTTCCCAGCATTTCTTCCACTCTCTAACTGACCCCTAAATCTTCCTAGAAATGAGCGATATGCAGGAAGCACCTTTTCAGAAATAGAAATCCTGAGTTCTTCGCGCAGTTGAGGATCTGGGACTTTCCAACCAGTCTGGATTCTGTAAATTTCTTCAAAACATGCGTTGAAGTTCTTAAACCTCTCCTTGAGGGCTACCTTTGAAGCATTGCTTGAGCTTCCGCTAAGTCCTTCGTCCTTCAAACAAGATAAAACCTTGCTCCATGAAGCTCTAAGATAGCTTGTAGCATGTTGTCGAATCTGACCCCTCCGCTTTCTGACCCACTGATCACCTAAAAGTTTTTGAAGCTCCGAATCTTTCACTTTCTGAACGATGTAATGTACATTATTCATCAAAAATATATACGGCATCCCACAATCTTCATACATTCTCGACTTCCCCTCCAGATTACCTTCCAAAGACTTGATCAGTAACATCAACCGCCTCGCCAGTGGTGCAACATTCTCCAACTCCAAGTTATCACCATTATCAGTTGCGGAAGAGTCATGTTCCATGCAACTCTCTAACTTCTCTAAAAGTCCATTCAATGTATCACTATAATCAACCAGCAATTTAACATAATTCATAACATAACGAGTCAATGGATGGATTTCACCGCCTTGTGTTGGTTTCTTTGAAATCTCCCGCTCAACAGCATTTTCAAACTCCACAAATGTCCCAATAGCTGCTTCTCCTAGGCCATCTAACACCCCCTTTGACTCACCACACACCAATTCACCATCTTCATCACTAAAAAGCAGCTCTATGTCAGACAAAACATCTGCCAGGGCATCATACATATCCAGAATCCTAAATAACTTCTCCGACGACCTTCGCCCTATTGCCACAGCTTCTCCAAAATTCAAGAGCTGCATTACACAGCCCTTTGCAGTTTCCATAAAGCACACTTCTTTAATCAACTCCGAGTCTCCAAAAACCTGGTCACATAAGCTCTTTTCAGCAGATAGAAGAATTCTCACCAGAACTTTTACAGCATAAATCCATTTTTTCATTTTCTCATCCAGCGACTGCCAATCAATCCTATGGACCTCCTCAATGCTCAGTTTCTCAATGCCAAGAATTGCTAAACACTCGTCAAGCACCTCTCTGCGAACACTAGAGTACACCTGGCAACATTCCTTTTCATATCCAGATTTAATCATACGGTTAGCAATCTCTCTCAGATCAATTATAGCATCCGTATACACCAAATCAAGGGAGAAATCATCCGCTCCAAGGCTCTTCCCTTTGACATGATTGTACCTTGCACTGCTAACATCCTCCTGATCCTCAGACAAAGTACCTGTTTCAAAATCAGGAATTGCAACAGCAGATGAAGAAATAGAACAACGGCGAATGAAAGAGGACTCATGGAGACGGCCAGCATCGAAAGGAACAGTATTTCCAATGAGAACATGACGAAACTCATCCTCCAAATGAGCCATAGCATGCTGAAGAGCAGCCTCAGCTCGGTCCATATCGGACGACAGAACATTCAGATCCTCGGTCTTCTTAATAATCTCGTCAACAGCGTTGAGATACTCAGAGGTGGAATCAGGATCGGCGTTAGGAGGAGAGTCCCATTCAAGCACAAGCTTCGCAGCCTCTTCAAACACAAGATCAGTAGAGGAATGATCGGTTTCAGCTACGGCAGCAGCAGCAGCAGCTGATCTGGCGGATGTAGGAGTTGATGAAGATGAAGTGGTCGTGGTCATCATATTAGAGAGCTTAGATAAACGATTATCAAAATTAGATAAAATCATAAGCATATCTTCAGTATCAACATTGGTAGAGGTGTTGAGACTCTTGACGATCTGTTGAGCTGCTGCAAGAACCCTATCTTGTCCTTCAATAGTCGCCGCCATGAACCCTTCTCTCTATATATCTATATGTATGTATAGGATTGAATTGAGAAGATATATATATATATATAAGTATATTTGTATAGAGAGATTTGGGGAGAGAGGTTTTGAGAATTAGGGTTTGGGGGAGAAGGGAAGGAAAGAAGGAAGAAATGGGGATTTTGGGGAAAATCAATTCAAACGTTGATTGTTGCGTTCCATTTCTGCTGCGTGCGTGCGGGGCGGGGCGGGTATTTCGTTAGAGGAATTGGGCTATTGCCTTCGTCCTTCCAAATTCCATGATGATAAGAAGAAAAAAGAAAATACCAGAATACGGTATACGTTACGTCAACAATGGAGGGAGTAAGGATGGGTTGTACATTATGAGTCATGTTATGTAAATGCCCGTTCCTCCGTTTATTTTTACTTGTCAAATATTTTTTAATTTAATTTTTTATTTTTTACTTGTCATTTTTGACAAATCAAGAAAGTATAATTTTTTTCTTTCTATTACAACCTTGAGTTAATGTCTATAAAAATATAGTGAATATTTATGTTTGGGATCCTATCAATTAATATGGATAAAATGATAAATTCACTATACTAATTATTATTTTCTTAATAGGTGTGTCAAGTCAAAATTTAATGAGTAAATCCGAATGGAGGGAGTAGTACTAAAAATTTAGGGTGGATTTGACATAGATCTAATTTTCAATGTTTACAACAACAATATGTTCAGTGTAGTTTCATAAATAAAATTTGAATAGGATAGAGTGTATGCAGATTTTATGTTTATTTCGTAAAGATAAAAAAATTATTTTCAACAGTGTCACGACCCGATTCCTCGAGCCGTGATGGCACCTACTATATCCCACCAGTAGGTAAGCCAACCCGAAACCCAGAACGACTAGTAGTGGGTAAAAGGGCAGAAACTAAACAAGAGCATGCAAAATTTAAGATAACAATATAAATAGGCGAAAGCAAACCAAAACATATATACAAATAAAGATCCCTCACAAAACCTGGAAGTCACTAGTATAAAGCTACTAACAAAACGAGTACAAGTCCCAAGAGTCACCGAAATCGGACCTAAAATGGTTGAGATATCAAGTCTCAAAATTTCCCAAAATCATGCTCACAAAAAGAGGTCGTGGCAGCAGGTATTTCACAAAATTTACCTCAAACGGAGACCCCAAACTAGTTTTCGAGCTCACCAACGCGTTCTTTGCGAAAAACCCCACAGGATGGACCTTCGAATCACTAAAATCGGATTTAAAATGGCTGAGAAAACAAGTCTCAAAATTCCAAAATCAAGCTCACAAAAAGGGGTCGTGGCGGCAGCAGCTAAAACATAATTCTTACCTCCAATGAAGCTTCAAATACGAATTCCAACCACGCCAACACAATCCTCATAGTCCCATCCTTCTTCTTCACAAACAGAACAGGAGCATCCCAAGACGACACACTCGGACGGATGAACCCCTTACCTAAGAGGTCTTCTAACTAAACACTGAGCTCTGCAGGTTGGAACATAAGTTCAGAAAGCTGTTTAGAACTTATTTTTGGGGTTAATTTCGGAATTTTCGATGCGGGTCCCATTTTCCCCGTTTTGACCCCAAAATTAATCCGTCTCTGTTTCTTGAGATTTTAGTGTCAAAACGATCGTAATAACGTTGTGATTCTATTTTTGATAGCGTGGCAGCGTTTCGAGGCCGTTCGAAAAAAGGAAAGCTCTGGATGAGTGATTTTGGAGCGCGCGTGGTCGGCTTACAGGTAGGCTACAACTTTATTCTCTTAGATTGAGCTCGAGAGTGTGATGCATGTTGATTAGTTGGGATTTGGGTTGGTAGTTATTGAATCGTGCATAGGTGTTTAGAAATCATGTTTTCGGCCTATTTCGGGAATTATCGGGTAATTGTGAGCATGATATGTGTTACTAATTGACCCTCCTTGCTATGTGGAGTACTTGTGTGCTTGATTACTGTTTATTTGAAGTATGTTGGGCCTTAGTTTAGGTTTGACTAGGGCTTGCCTTAGAAATGTATGATTCGGAACCGATAGGCCTTAGTTTTGCCCCGACGTCGCTCGGCCGGCTTAGATCCCTGTAGACTGGTGTAGCAGACTTGAGTCTAATAGTTTGGCCATTAGCTAGGCGATACGCTTGCTCCGATGATAGTTATCCTTGTTTCTCCGATACTATGGCTTCACGAATTACGTTGGCAACACTAGGTTTCGCTTCGCGATTTAAAGTTGGTTTTCGATTCGGTTCTAGTGACTTATATTGATTTGGCTAAGTGTGGACGGTGTTCCTGGATCGATTAGGACTCTTTCAGTAGCTACATTGGCACCGTTGTCGGGCATGCGGATCCAAGCTCCAGCCTCGACCTCATTGATATTTTTAAAGAGCATCCGATTAGAGGTCCCGCCTCAGTTACTTGATTTCAGTGATTCTTGAGGCTATCTTCCTAAAGACATCCTGTAGCCTCCCGAAGATAAATTATGGACGTCTCTACACCGATCCGCAAGACTCTACTAGACGTTAGCTCTGTACAAGTGAGACCGGTGAACCTCGCTCTGATACCAACTTGTCACGACCCGATTTCTCGAGTCATGATGGCACCTACTGGTGGGTTTATAGTAGGTGCCATAATGACTCGAGAAATCGGGTAGTGACAGACAGACCCTTACTTAACCCTTATTTAGGTAGCGCACATCAAAATTATAGCAAATATTAGGAGAAGCATAGCATAGTGTTTTTTTTTTTTTTTTAAAATAAGGATCAAATAATATGTGCTTCTACGTGATCGAAGCATGGAGAATAACGAGTAACATAGATCAATAAGATAGACAACTATAAGAAAATGGCCTACTATGACTAGTATGAAGATATAGTGCACCAAATTATTATTGAGTCTATCCTGCTAGGAAGCGAGATAAAGCTTAACTGCTTATTTAATTTTTGATTGATCAAATATTTTTATAATTTTTTAACATGAAAAATGACTTTACTTGTGACATTTTATATTGGTAGTTGATTATCTCTCCTCTATATGAACTATGACCACTGCTCCCCACTCATGATCCTCCAACCCCACGCACCCCAATCTCGTATTGTTTGCTACATTATTTATAGATGCTCTTGAAATTATATTTTCTGATTTTTTGTTTAGGGAGGTCAAACTTTTGACTCATTAGAAATGTTCTTTTTAGTTCCTACTTTATCTATCTTATATTAGTCTCCACATTTTCCTTTATAATATTCCTTAAGATATTATAAATAAGAAGGATAGTTTTACTAGTTTGCCTTTTTAATCTATTTATTTTTTGACCCTTTACAAGCTTACGTGACTTTCAAAATGGATTAATTTTAAAGGTAAAATAGAAAAAAAATATATTTTATTATATCTTGATTTATGAATTAATAAGTAATTTAGGACAATTATTTATAATAATATGAACAATTAATCTGAAACGAAGAAAATATACTAAATATATAATTTTTTCCATTGAAACTAATAAAAAGATTGGTAAGTAAAATATATTTATAAGAGATATTTGAAGGGTCATATTCAATCTTTTCGACTTGGTTGTTCTATTCAATCAATTGGAATTTATAGTTGAGAAGTCAATTACGAAGCCTCTTATATGACTTTCTAATCGTGGAAATATGGTTTAAGCAGTCAAACCATATTTTTTAAGTATACTCAAGTCTCTTCAATCAATTATGATTATCTTACTATTTTTTTTTAGAATCATTTAATTCGCAAATTAAATTATTTTAGAATTTTGAGATTAATTTATCATATTTGAAAGGTTCGATAAAATAATACCTAATTTGATTTAAAATAGAAATTTATGATTTATCAAAACTATCCCTCATAGGTATGGTCTAAACTTAAGAGCCTATTTTTATTGACTTAAAAATTTGTCAAACTTATTTTTAACTCATTTTTAGTTTTAATTCTGCACAATTTGGTTAGTTTATAATGAGATCATCTAGTGGATCACAATTAGTGGTTGATTGGCATATGTGAAATTTTATTCTCTTATTAAGATTCCCATTTGTCCAATACCAATAAAAGTAATTAAAATATAAAATTAATTAGTATGTCATAATCTAGTTGTACTTATTTAATGATCCGAATTATTTTCGTCCACCAAACCGAGTACATATCCATTTGTGAGGTCAAATGACTTTTGGCTGTCCTATACTTCTTTAAAAATATATATATATATATATATATATATATATATATATATATATATATGATTGGTATGAGAAATTATAGAAGTTATTGTGTGAAGAGTATTAAAGTTATTAATTAATTGTGTCTTAATGTTTAATTTAAATGGATTTTTTTAATTAATTGTGTAAAGATATCTAAGATCACATTTATTTGCACTTAATAATTAATAAATATATATATTACAGTAGTAATTTAAGGTTTAATCGTTAAATGTATTTATTTTTATTTCGTGATATTAATAAATTTGAATGATTGAGACTTAACAAAATATTATAATATTATTAAGATGTTATTCATTCAAGATTTCACCAAAAATATATCTCACCGCTGCTCCATCCACTTTTGTCACTAATACAACCACCAATATAGAACACCATCATCTACCATTATCAACTATTACCACCTAGTGCACATTACTATCGTCCTCAACAACAATCACTACCGTGTTCAACCGCCATAATCAATTATCACCATCACTAACCATCATTTACCGTCATCATCCTCAACTATAAACCTATAACCATCACCACCATCAATCAATTATCACCACTCACTAGTCATCCTTTATAATTATCATCACTAGTCAATATTTACAATCATCACTACTAAAGTGCATAACAAAAAATCATAGAATCCTAATAGTTACTGGATGAAGTTTAGTATAAAGCAGAATTTGCCTATTTATTCAGTCTAAGGACCTATTAAATCAAAATCACTTTACTCTTCTAAACACACATCTTTTGAAATCCATTATGTCAGCAAACCAAACATAGAAACATTAAAAAACAGACAAAAGTA
This sequence comes from Solanum pinnatisectum, assembly GCA_035578085.1. Lineage (NCBI taxonomy): Eukaryota > Viridiplantae > Streptophyta > Magnoliopsida > Solanales > Solanaceae > Solanum > Solanum pinnatisectum. The sequence continues at coordinate 45,055,942 of CM069078.1, read as the reverse complement.
GAAAAAAAGCCTTTGCATTTCTTTCAATTTCAAGAGTACCAAGAAGTGTCTTGTGTACACGAGAGGAATCTACTTGTAAAAAACAACCCAAAATTACAAGAAACTCATCCTGCAAGAAAACAACCTAAAATTTAAACAAAACTTCACACATGTTAAACTTATTAAGTTCATTAGGGAAGTAAAGGATCAACATAAAGTTCTTAAAGTTAGGACTTAGGACTTAAACCCTGCTATTTGCTGGCAATGGCAAAACACCATCAAAGAAATCACCAAAGTAACCACGCGGTTCGTGTACTAGCTTTGAGATTATGTCTCTGAGTGTGATTACCCCCTCGAGATTTCCCATGTCATCGACAACGTAGATCCTGTGGATCTTCTTCGAGTCGAGCTTCATGATAACGTCTTTAAGGCTGTTACCTCTTCTGCAAGTAACCATGTGGCTTAAGAACGGGGAGTTCTTTTCGTGCTCCCCCTGATACCTTCTAACAGATGTCAAGAAGTTCTTTGCTGTTATAGATCTGCAGAGTGATGATAACCAGTTAGGGAATGAGGATGATTTTCTTAACTCATGGTACTTGTAGTTTATGACTGCATTGAAATGATACGCTTGTTTGATCGTTCACAAGATGTGTGATCCGATGAATGTCATGACACGAGATGTGCTTCAGCGTGAAATGTGAATTATAAGGAAATCAATTTCACATGATTGGTTCAGATTCAATAAAAAGAATGAACAAAGACAAAACGGAGGACTTAAAACAGATTGTAGGCTTAAGATGAATATATGCAATTTAAAACATATTTAGATTTAGCGATTACACTATGTCTAGAGAAGTATGTAGTACTGCTTCCTTTTCACATGACAGCCATGAAATTATATTATTAGCTATGTGTGTTTTATTAAGTTGTTGTGAAACATGTAAAACTATAAAGGTCGAAGCAACCTGTAGTCCTTGTAAATTTCGGGAGCAATCAGGAGGAACTGAATATCTCTGATGCTTATATTACCAATAGCTTTCCTGCCACCACTTTCGACCACGGGGACTCCTCCAACACCATTCTGTCTCATCAACTTGAATGCCTGCAGCACTGGTTCATCCTCATCCACCTGAAAGCAGAACAAAAATAGAGTTACGAGGTTATAAAATGCACAACACAGATGTGTTAAAGGAAAACTTGGCTGCAGAGTTGATGAGTTTTTGAATAAAAAAGAAAGCAACAATAATAAGCATCAAAACATAGAATCTCGTGCAAGTTGCTGGTTAGGTGCCAAGGCTATCAGCCAAAAAATACTAATTGTGATAAAACGAGGGGGCTACAATTAGCAAAAACAATGAGATTTTAAACTATTTGCTTGCATGTCCAAAAAGACAACATAGAGTTTCATCCTCTACGGGCAATTATTAAAGACTGCAGATGCCTACTCGAAGTCAACAAGGCGAACATTATCTACATTTGAAGAGAACCACACCAGTGGGCACACTATATGGCAAATGAAGGTCACAGGCATGAAACATATTTACTTATATGGGAAAATGCTATCAAGGAAATAGAGATTTTACTCCTGGCAGATTTAAGCAATTTTTACTCCTGTCAAGCTGACATGCTGGATCATAAATCACAGTGTACAAAAAGCAAATATTTACCCAAAGCAGAATCAGCTACTCACCACGTGATTGTTAGTGGATCATCAGTGGTGCAGCAGCCAAATTAGGGGCACAGAAAAGAAGAGAATGAAATGAAACAAAAATGGAGAGAACTTGTAAAAGCACAAAGAAAACATCTAAATCAGTCCATCCATCAGGTAACCATTTGCAGCAAATATGTACCAGAACTAAGCACTCTAAATTTTTTGGCATACTAACTTCAAGCATTTCGTGTAACCAAACACATGAAGAAATAGAAACCAAGGAATTTCAAAATTGAAGATCTTTCAGCAAAATTTGCAATATGATGAACCCGATAAAAAATAAGTCAACAAAATAGTATATGTTCATAGATTGTGGAAAAGTTACTCCACTATCTGCAAAGAACAAAGCAAGCACATGCTCAGTAGCAGAAGCATAAAAACTCTAGAGCTCATACCTGAATGATGCTACTTGGCTTCATTAAGGGAAGACCAAGTTCATATAATTTCTTTGAACCCCAGCTCTCGAACCAATGGAGACCAGCACATTCTTCTAGCATGTGTATAACTGCAGGTTGAGTTATGATGTTGTCAATCTTATATTCCCCTAAATCAACCACGGGAATGCTCTTCATCTTGTATTTAGATAACAAGAGAAGCATTGTCAGAAAGGAGTTTGATTTCTGCAAAGCCAGAAATGGAGCCCAGCGGAATGAACCTGAAATGTCCCGAACCTAAGTAATCACATGTTAGTCAGCACAATTGCCCAAATAGCCTTGTAAAAGGAAAATCAGTAGATGCTTATGGGAAAACCACAAGTTTAGTATAGAGAATAACCTTTGTGTTCTTGTAGAGATCTGACGAAGTTAACGTCTCAAAAAAGTTACCAGAAGTCGCTGTTGGAGATTCAGGATGCAAACTTCTGAATCTTGGAGAAGCGACTCCGTTAACAGCTGCAGCCAAAGCAGGGCTGAGTGTATCATCTGCTGCATTCATTACCGAATCAAAAGCAGAGGTGCCCTCCATCTTTTCCGACTGTAAAGTATGTCACAAAAATTGTTTTGAGCATTTTCATAGGAAAAACATTTAAAATAAGAATACCACCGTCTTTGTAGGAGTTGATTTCTCTGATGGACACTCAACTAATAGTTATTATCCCAGAAAGTCACTTTCTTTGAAGAAAATTGGAATAAGAAGAAATGCGACTTACTGATATAATAACTATTAGTTGAGACCATCTAAGAAATCAACCCGTTTTTGCAACAATTTACTAGACCTTCATCCATTTGAAAACTTGTTTTAACATTTCCTCAACTTTTAAAGGCAACACGTGTTCATCAATTTCATAGTTGTAAATGAGATAAAACACATGAGATTGTCGGATAATTGAGAAAACACCAACCAACTGGTCCCATAAAGACAAGACACAAGTTTAATTACGATTACGTATAGGTACATACCTGATGGAGGATCCATACCACAATGCCGGCAAATTCCACTATGCCAATATATCTATCAATCCAAGTAGCATCTTCAGGGGCATCAACATCTACAACAGGTGCGCTTAGTATTTTGTGCTGTGATAGTAACTTAACAGCTTCAGCCAAAGTTGCATCAGAATTTATCTCTATAACTGCAGAGAAGAATAACAATCATTGACATCAATCGAACAATGGTAGTACCAGAAGAGCAATAAACCATGAACACTCTACAGAAAGAATGACTACTAAATCAACTCTTCACTGGCAGAGAATAAAGCACCTAAATGAAAAGCCATGAGTTGATAAGGTTACCAGCTTAGGCTGCTTACAAATAATTTCAGTGTGTAGAAAATTTCTCTAGTTTTTAAAATTTAATTTCTACTCAAATAAATTTCTGTTACTATCTATTGTCGTTTGTACTTCAATTATCGCACTTTATTGGTGTAGTTATTGTTCCCTTTTCCAAAGTGTTATCCCGTTTTCTATAGTAATTTGCCATGATCCCTTCGCTTCAGTTACTTCCTTTTTTGTTTGGCTCTGATATGCTTTGCGTTGAGCCAAGGGTCTATCAGAAACAACCTCTCTAGTGGGGAGGTTACACCGGGTATGTTGTAGTTTCTACTCAAATAAACAATAATTAACCAACCAAAATGATCTACTAAACCTCCTTACAATTTTTTTCTTGGATAAACGAACCATGGTATTCAGGCCAGCTTGCAGACTATTTCTTCTGGGCACCTGCTATCTCCCACCAGCACAAGGTGGTCCCGAGTAACTTTGTCCACCAACCCCACCACCGCACACACAGAGCGCGCGCGCAGGGGGACATAAAAGGCAATAAAACAAATCATGATTCTTGACTCTGATAAAAAATCTCCGGCTACCATCATTCTGATGACTCAATTAGTAAAACATCCAACAATTCTCTTCTTTTAATGAAACCTGATTAAGCTAAACAAGCCACAAATCCAAAAAGTTCCTACAACTAAGACTAATTAAAACATTAAATCCACCCCCATCACCCACAAAAAAACAACGTAAAGATCATTTCTTTGAGTATTACAAATCAAACCCTTCACACCCTTTCTTTAAGTGGTCAAGAAAATCTTTTTTTCTGCCTGAAAACACACCAAATCAAGAATCTCTTATACAGAATACCCAAAAAACACATAAAGATCATATCTTTATGTGTTATTAATCACACCCACAAGCTACAAATCAAAATTATTAACCTGTAATTAAACATAATTAATGTTTTTCTAACCTTGATTAGAAGGAGCAGGAGGGAAATCAGAAACAGGAATGTTCTCAAAACAAGCGTTTAGCTTTTCAGTAGGACTAAGCTGTGGTTCTTGTATATCCCATAGATCTTCTACTTGCATACCAACTTTTGCTTCTGGGCTTCTTGGCGTTTGACATCCTTCTTCCATCACCATTTTTTTTTTCTCTGTGGTTATTACAGAGTGATTGACAAATAAATCAAGAATTTGTTGCTTTTTTAAGAAAGTGATCTAATTATTACACTAATATATTTGTCAATTATTCCGGTATTAGTACTACCAATAACAATTTCACTAATTAATTTTTTCTTTTTTAAAAGGATCCACGTAGACTATGATATAGTAATCCTAAGCCGTAAATTATTGAGATTTTATTTTATAGTTTAAAAATAAATAAATTATTCAAAGTTTAAAAAGAGAGTTGGAATTTTTCTTTATATATCGTTTAATAAGCTTCTTAATTATTTTAAGAAATCAACTTAAAAAGTCTTTAAGAATAAAGTTTACAATAATTGAAAGACGTTTGCACTAGGAAAAAGTTGAAACATCTTATAAGCCGTTGTAATTATAAGAAAGTATTTAGTATATAAAATAAGACATGCTTAATATTTTAAAGTAAACTAATACATCATTTTTAGACCGTAAAAGAAAAGGCATCATATTAAAAAGGTAAAATCTGTGTCTCAATACTCATTTGGTAGTTTATTTATTTGCAAAATTAAAATATTAATTATATTTTAGTGAGAAAAATGAAATAGATTATTATAGTATATTATATTATAGGAAGATATAGATGAGAAGTAGCGCGGTGAAAGTGGATGATTGGGGGTGGAGCTTCTATTCTTATCCATTATTTGTTTGTTTTCAGAATTCATTAAAATATGGAAAGCCTAACACTTATCCGGTTTTGCAGAAGGGCCACTTCTAAACAAATAAATCAGGGGGTTGCTGCGTTACCGCCTTTCATAATCAATTATGACACCTCACATATATCTTTTTTCAAAAAATTAAGCTATCGAAACATAATTTAATTATTACTTCTTTTTTGAGTTACTTTAATTTGACATGTAATTTAAGAAAGAAAAAAGATCTCGTTTTTGAAATTTATAGTTTAAAATAAGTGATAGATATTTGTGTCACTATAAATCAATTCATTGAGGTAAAAATGAGTATTTTAAAATTAAACATTTACTTATCATTTTATTTGGAACAGACCAAAAAGGAAAGTAAGTCATATAAACTGAAACAAAGGAAATAATTATTAATTGTTCTTTAAAAAGAAAAATAAGTTATATAAATTGAAACGGAGGGAATAATTTTTAATTGTTCTTTTTACCTGAAATATTCTTCAGGTATAAGAATAAACAATCGATAGTTAAATTGTATTTTGATAAATATTCACATAATTGATCGTTAATATATGAAATTCAAAAAAATAAGATATTTTGATTATTATTTTCTTAAACACTTCACTCTCTTTTTTTATACTTTCACACTGACTAACGGACTTTAGACGTAAAATTCCTCCTCAACTTTTTTTTTTAAAAAAAAATAGTTAAGGGGAGAAAAAATATATATGGGGGAGGTGATTAGGAAATCAAATTCGTACTAATAAAATGAAATTTGATACTTTATATTATAATTTATTTATACACATAAATTGTAAATTAATTGAAGATAAGCAGCGTCATGGTTGGGTCAACTTAAGTGTACCTATCAATGGGGTTGGCTGCTTCATATTTATATATCTTCATTCTTTAGACCCTACAAAACTATGCTTAGTCACTAAAACAATTATTTTGATTTGGCATTTTATCAGATTTTTTCATAGTTAATACTTAATAGAGGATAGGGAACAACTAAAAAAATAATTGAGCACAAACTAACAAATTTAAACTCATTATTTCGAAGATTTAGGGTGTATTTAGTACAAAGGACATCTATAAAAGAAAAAAAAAGTACTTCTTTTTCAATATTTAGTACATGTGGAAAATATTATATTTTAAAAATATTAGCGATAAATACAATTTAGATAAATATTATTGAAGGCAAAAGAGTGGTAATGGCCGATGGGTAAGGAAGAGCTAAAGGTGGTGGGGATTAGTGGTGTGGAGTGTGAAGATGGGGCTACAGAATATTGAAAATGAGTTGCGTAGATGAGTTGTGTTGGAGGATGGAAAAAAAATATGATCAATATAATATATTATTCGTAGAATTTATTTTTATTTTTATTTTTACTAATAATTATTAACTTTCTTATTTTTAAAATAATTTTTTATAGATGAGTTTTCTATATCAAATGTAGAAAAAAATAAAAAGTATCTTCCTTGCTATCGAAAACACCCTTAATTATGACATCTTAATTATGACATCTTAACCAACTAAATTGTGTGTGCAATAATATGCTTCCACAACAAAGGCTCTTCACTCAACAGTCAATTATCAATACTGCCGTCTAAAATAGAAATTCTAGGCACTGAAGATATTTCTGACGGGCAGTTCAGCAAAATATATGGATTATTCGTCTGGATACGTGAGATAAAAATAATAATTTAAAAATATGTTTATTTTTTATTTAATTTAAAATTTTATTAATTTCAAATTATTTTATTTCACAATAAAAAAAAATAATGGATTAGAGTAATAGTTTAATTACTTCTTCCCCTTTAATAGCCATGACTAAATATTAGTAGTATCTTAATATTAAAATGTATTCCAACATATGTTAACCCTACCTCTAGATGCACATGTTATTACTATTAAAATTAAATTATGTCTATCAATCGATTAACCATTGGTCTATTACTCCTACTAATCATACCATTTTGCATATAGAAATTCTAAAATATACAGACAAAGATGAAAGCTGAATAATATAAGACTTTTTTTGTAATAGGTTAGGGAAATTGGATAATACATTAAAAAGAAGGAAAACTTACTAACATATCCAGTCGGTCAATTAATTTATCAAAATGAACGAATACAATATATATCAGCGTGTATATATATAATTTGTATTTTGTATATATTTATAAATTAGTTGATTGAAGTATTTAAAATTGTAATTATTCATAAGAAATATCGGATAATTCATTAAGAAATTCAACTTCTTGTCGAAACGGGCCAGCATTAGCTCCCGTTGGAAATTGCTCCAGTAATATCCAATGGGCTTTTGGATTTAAGCCAATGTCCACCAAAAACTTCATGCTTTTAAAAAGGTGAAATTTTTTATAATTGATATATAGAACTAAATTAATCGAAATCCCACTACTTTATGAGATAATTACTTAAATACATGTTAGGTTGCAATATTATGAATCTTATCAGATTTTGGTGAGTCAAAATTAGGTGTAATTTGTTCTAGATATATTGTATCCAAGTGGATTCGCATGTGTCTGAGATACATAAATAAATCTCGCTCGTGTATTTGGTATTCCAAATACACGTGAATCGCACTAGATAATATAATTCACATGTATATGAGATACATAGATAAATCTTGCTCGCCTCCCTCCAGTTCTCACTTGCCTCTCTCCATACTTCATTGTATTTGATAGCAAAAAACATGTATCTAAAGTGCATCGAACATGAAATCTGATATAAAATTATTAATTAACGAGATAAATATAATTATTTCAAACTATAATAAAATTAGTAAATACCAGTTTTTCCTTCTAAGAAAGCATCTTTCATTTTTTTTACTTTTGTTTTAATCTAATAGTGCCAGAGAAGAACCAATGGTTTCAAATTAATAGCTGGTCCAACAGTACTATTGTAGTGATAAATAATTAGACACGTGATATATATATATAATGTGTTCCATCAGAAGAGACAATAATTTTCCGGTTTAAGTCGGCATCAAGATAATTCAGCGCTAGCTGTTCTCTTTTCTAAATATCATATTTGATATTCAATACTCGTTTTGAAGTCCGATTAATTTAATAAATATCTTCAAAAAATTGGGGAAAATTACATATAACGAAAAACATGAGCAAATTGGATATAAGTGAAAAGAAAATTGGGTCGATATGATGAGCTTTGGAATTTTGATTCAATTAGTTGTGTCCACCGTCCAAATTCACATGATTTTGGCTTACCTATGTTGCTTTCATCATAAAATCGGTGCTCAATTTTATATTAAGCTTTTCTACGAATTCTTTTATTTAATTAATAGGTGGTCCTTTAAATAGCTCTTTAATTAATATTTTCTCAAGCATCATGACACTTCAGAGGTGACGTTTGTGAGATATTTTTGCCTAACTCAAAATGAAAGTAAAAATTAAAAAAAAATTGGCATGGCAGTGGACTTCATTAATTTCAACTAACTATTAATTGAAGCACGAAATGATGAGATTCATGAGTGTATATATATTTAGATCAGAGAGAGTAAAAAACACTACAAATTATTTGTTTCGTTTTCTAATTATTGACCGCTTTAAAAATACTCTCTAGCTACTTGTCTAACTAAACTTGATTCACCCTCGATTTGTATTGGAACATGTGACTCTAAAACGTTGAGAATTGTTGAAAACATCCTAAACTTGACGATAATTTATGGGTATATTTCACTCATGTTGCAAAATCGTGGGTGTATTTAAGTTTAGTTAGTCAAATAAAAAGGTATTTTTAAGGCTATCAATAATAATTCAAGGATAAAACTAATAACTTGCATTGAATTTAAAGATATTTTAAATATTTGTTTAAGATAACAAAACACATGTTTTAATCATGTGATCATATAGGGAAGGAAGCAAAATAATGTGATATTTATAAACTATTTATAAAAGTCTTCCAATCATATATACATACAAAATCGGGAGGATACAATGTAAAGAATTTTTTGACAAGGAGCTCGAGCTTAGTTAATTGGATTGTGTTGCTTGATGTTCCAATATACGAGAAAATAGTGAATTCATATATTTATGATGAAATATTTATAAACGATGATATACAAAATTTAGAAATAGTAGAGATAAAGATGGTTTAGTTTAGCTCGCATTAGAGACCATAATCAAATTAGACTTCAGTATGAAATGAGGACTAGCTCATTTTGTTACCCTTGTTGACCAAATAAATGTCTCGCTAAGATTGAGAACCTCAGAGTACGGAGCTAAAATGGCAAAAAAAAATTGTCAAAAATTTCAAAAGGGCACATCAAATTTTTTTAAATCAAAAGGGCAAAATCGCTCCTGATGAAATGATTTTCCTCTGACACAATATTGACGTCAGTACTTCATTAAAAATAAAAATCGCTACCCTAGCAGCAATTTGTCTAAAACTTTTTTTCTTTTTTTTTACTAAAATCGCTGCCACAAGATTTTTTTTAAATTTTTTTTTTTTTTACATCGCTGTAGGCAGGGGCAGTTTTTTCATTGTTGTTAATTATGTTATATTTTTTATTATATTTATAATATATAATAAATAAAAAAAAAATACTAACATGGACAAGTTAGTTAGAGGAAAATTGAATTATATATCATAAATAATAATAAAAGAATAATTGAATTAAAAAGTCAGTTACACGCTTAAACTATTATAGTGACCTATTACATACCTATACTATTCAAAAATGAATTTTCTTACCCCTAAAACTGATGTGGCAAAAAAATAAAACAAAAATACAAAATAGGCGCGTCAGTTTGAAATTAAAGTTAAAAAAATAAATTAGAATCTTCTTTTCCACCCCTACCCCTCACACCTCTTCTTCTTCAAACCCCTCCCATTGTCCTCTTCTTCTTCATTCTTAATTTTCAGCACACTTCTTTATTTTTTATCACAATCTTAAAGCACAATTTATTTTTTGATTCGCAATTAGGTTAATTCCCATATATTTGTTAGTGAATAATTGTATTTTATCTAGAAAAAGTTTGATTGATTGTTTCTATCTTTTTCTTTATTTTTTTCCTTTGTTAAATAAATTTTGGTTGTTAATCAATTTTTGGGTTGGTGGTAATAGCAGCTTTATGGGTTTGGTGGTGATGGGTGGCGGGTGACAAACATTAAAAGAGGTAATTGAAGGTGATGAAGAAGAAGAAAACGATATTGATAATGATGGTGGTGATATTTGGTGTTGGGTGACAAATAAGAAGAAGAATTGTGTAACATCTCGCAAATTCAAAGAACTAGAAAGAGCTAGAATTAGAAAGAGTGATTTTTGGAAATAATAAAAATCTAGAAAATTGGTCAAGTTAAGTTTGAGATTTTGGTCAACTTCAAACGATCATAACTCCTAACTCAGGATGAGTTAGGTGTATTTCCAGATATCGTAGGAAATATCTTGGAATAATCTTTCCAACACCATCAAGTTTGCGCGATTCCGAGTTCGTATGAGTGAGTTATGCACATTGGAAGTTGGGTTGTTCAAATAAGGAAAGTCTAATCCAAATTTTGAAGGGTATTTTAGTCTTTTCCTTGGCCAATTGTTTTATTTCATTTTTGGTAATTAAGTTAGGGTCTAATTAGAATTAGACCAGTTTAGAAAAGTTGAAGTTCACGCTAGGGCTTGGAGAAAAGAGAAAAAAGGAGAAAGGAGAAAGGAGAAGAAAAGTTCAAAGTTCGTCGATTTCTTAGAGATTTTCATGCGGATTTTGCCAAGGATTTAATCCTATAAGGTATGTGAGGCGTTCATAACGTTGGATTCGTTCACCCACGTGTCAAACATGTTTATTTCAACGTGAATTCGTCCTAAAAGAGTTTGAAAGTTGATGTTCTTGATATGTATTCTTGAATTTGATGTTGTTTCTTGAATTGGGCTGAGATTGCGAAGTTTCTGAGATCATTACGTCAAATTATTGAGTTGGTTGGAGTTAGGTTCTTAGGTACATTTGCTGGGTATCTGTATCTAAAAAGAATTTGGAAAAAAGAACCGAGTTTGGGCGAATTGGGGCTGGAAAACGAAGAAGAAAATTAGTCGGGCCAATCTGGGCACTAGCTCCGCGACGTGGACCTGCTCCCCAGATTTGGGAGAAATGCCTTCGCGGAGCGGAGCGGTCACGGACCGTTCTGCCTCAAAAATTATATTTGCAACCAAAATTTAAATACCTCTCCGCGTCGCAGACCTACCCTCAGACAGTGATTTTTTATTTATTTTTTTATCTTTTCTCATGTTTAGCTATCTAAAAACACTCCTAAACATCATGAAATCTTTCCTATCACAAATCACAATCCTTGAATCCATAATTCAATTCAAGGAAAGTTAAGAGTCAAGTTTAAAAGTTAAGAAGCCAGTCAAGAAAAGTTCATTAAAATTTTTCAAAAGTCTTTCACAAACGTTTTTAACTTTGTTCTAAGACTTAAGTTTTAAGTTAAGCAAAGAGTAAAGAGTTGAGTTCACTTCTCCAAAAGTTATAAGGGAACTAAGTATTCCCAATAGTTTAAAATGTTATCACATTTGAACAAGAAAGGGAACATCGATTTCAAGAGAGCTTTTAAGCTAAGTTTTGAGTAATTATCTCAAACCAAAGAAAGAATGTTGTTTTAAAAACATATGAGCTAAGTATATTTTGAGAGTAGTATTGAGCACCGATATGGAGATGCGCGTTCATTTTAACTCAAGTCTCCATAAACCATGTAGTCATCATGGGTATTAAAGGAGCATACTTTTTAGATGACTCCTTAAGATGTTTTTAGCATAGGCTAGTGGATCCACTTAGTTAAACATTCTATATGACGACAAAGTATATGACAGTTCTGACAGCGTAGGCAAGACGCTGTATCACCACTTAGACTCATAGTGGTGGTTGTCGGTTAGAGAATCTCTCACAGAAACTATATTACTTTATTATATGAGTAAAGTTGAGTTTGTTATTGCATTTTCTTTAACGAACTAAGTTGTTTTCTACTGTTTTAAAAGCTTTCTATATATTGCATGTGTTTTATTGCTTTATATTGAGTTAAGTTATTCAAGAGTTGAGTAAAGCCAAGGTAAGTGTTTCTTTCAGATTCTTTTCAAGCTTAAGTTATGTTTAACATTCCAACTCGCATACTCGCACATTCAATGTACTGATGCCAGTTAGCCTGCATCTTCTTACGATACAAATGCAGGTAACCAGGATCATCACCCAACATCTCGTTGATCCAGTTGAGCACTCAGAGTCAGTTGGTGAGCCTCCTTACATTTCATAGGACTCATTTTACTTTGTTTTCAATATTTCATTGTTAGGATGATCGGGGGTCTTGTCCCGACATCCCTCTTTGTTTTAAAGACTTCATAGACAGTCAGACAATTAGTAGTTCAGTTGTCTTTACATTATCATTTCATATATTAAGACTTGAGTTGCCATTTTGGCCAAGTTGAATGTTGACTTTTAAACATTCTAAGTTATTTTATTTAACAGTTGAGTAGAGATGCATTAAATCCTTGTAGTTATGCTTTTAAGTCTTCCGCTGAGTAAGTAAGCCAGGTCGAGGGTTCGCTTGGGGCAAAAAATGGTTTTCGAGTGCTAGTCCCGGCCGAGGTGTTGGCTCGGGGCGTGACAAATTGAAGGTGATATAGTGACGGTGAAGAATAAAATCAATAGTGAAGGTGAGGCCGGATATGATTTTCCGATGAAATGAGAATTGAAAATGGGTGGAATTAGTGATGAAGAAAATATAATTATTAGAGAATAAAAACAATTAATTAGGGATTAGTTAGAGAAAAATATAGTTAACAAAAGAAAGTTAATTAAAAAAGAAAATAAAATAAAAAAATTATAATTTATGACATGACGCTGATGTGGCAGCGAGTGTAATACACCACATAATGTGAGAGTGGTGTTACACGTATCAGAGTGGTAATAAATTCACTTTTGAGTAGTTAAGATGTGTAATAGGTTACCATGATAGTTTAAGCGTGTAACTCATTTTTATGGATAAGTTCAGAGGTGAATGTATACATTTTTTCCAATTGAAAAACAAAAAAAAAATTCAAAAAGGGCAAGATTAAACACATAAAAAAAAAAATCCAGATTTTTAAATTTTATTTTTTAATCTTATCAAAATCGCTGTAAGTGTAGCGATTTAACAAAAAATACTTTTTTTTTTAATTCTTAACCAAAATCGCTGCTATAGCAGCGATTTAACTTCAATTTTTATTTTTTTTATTAAAACACCGCACGATATTTTTTTTTAAAAAAAATAATTTGTAAAATCGCTGCCAGGGCAGCGATTTATTTAATCTTTTTTTTTAATTCCTTAAAAAAATCGTTGTTATAGCAGCGATTTTACTTTTAATTTTTTTTTGAGAAATTCGCTGCTAAGGCAGCGATTTTTATTTCTTTTAACGGAACTGCGTCAACTTTTGTTAGAAGAAAATCGCTCCTGATGGAGCGATTTTGTCCTTTTAGTTAAAATTTTTTTTTGATGTACCGTTTTAATTTTTTGAAGGAAAAAAATTGCCTTTTGACTCCGAAATCGAGAACCTCAAGTTCTCAACGGATATAAAACATTAGATTAGTTCAATATCTATTGCCTAAAGTCCTTAATTCAAAGTTGGAAGCGATTTTTTTGTATTTTAGTTCAATGCATCAATTTTTTTATTATTCCATCCGTTCACATGCATTTTTTGTCACATTTCTACTTCTCAAGGGTAAAACTGCTTGGACTCTAACGAATATTTAAAAAAAATATTTTCCATCATATTAATATTAAAAAGATTGTAATTTATAATTTCAAAAAATTTAAATTTAAAAATAAATTAAATTGACTCTCGTAAAATGAGTTGGGATCCATGTATTAGTGTAGAGCTCGTGGTTTTTGTCTGTCACATCGTATTGAATCTTCACACTTAGGCATATGAAAAGAGACCCTCTTAACTCATTGCATTATAAAGTGATGAAACGGTACCCAACACCTTTCACTTAGGGGTGTACAAAACCGAATAAAAAATCGAATCAAATCATAAATCGAGTCAAATAAAAAAAACTTGACTAGTGTTTTGGTTTGATTTGATTTGGTGTTGAAAAAATCACTGACTATATTTGGGTTGGTTTGATTTTAACTAAAAAAAACCAACCCAAGACCAAACCAATCCGACATTATATATAAAATTTTAAAATTTTATTTTATACATAAACATATTTACTTTGATATAATTTTAAAATATTTCTTATAGTATTTCATAATTTTTATCTTTTAATATATTATTTCAAGTTTAAAACTTAGAATTCGGAATGATTCAATAAATATTATAGTTCATAGATGTTGATAATTATAATAAAATTTAAATCAAAATCAAATTAATATTAATGCAAGAATGACAATAATATTGAATATTTGTTCTTTAGTTTTACATTGGTTTAGACAATTAAAATACACAATCTAATTTTAATTTTCCTTAAGTATTTAGTAATGTAACTAATACTTATTAAACTTATTTTAGCATGATTTAGTACTTTTAAATTATGATCATTTTCATTATGACTTTGCAATATTTATTTTATATGATGATTTCATTATTATTTTTTATTGAATATTTTTGTGTCATCAATACTCATCTCATATTTTGTATTATTTTTTTAAGAAACAACTTAGATAATTGTATTTTAATTGGAATAAAGAAATATTTGGAGCACAAGTTAATTATATGTTTATATGCAAATTTTACCGAAAAAATCCAAAAATCTGAAAAAATTCGAGGTTTATTAGTTTGGTTTGATTTATAAATTTAAAAATTTGACACAATGGTTTGGTTTGGTATTTGAAAAACCTGAACCAACCCGAGGTTGAAAAACCTGAAAAAATCCTAATTTTATTAGTTTCGTTTGATTTATAAATTTAAAATTTTTACAAAAATAGTTTGATTTGATTTTTGAAAAATCCGAACCAATCCGGTCATATACACCCCTTTTTTCACTTACTCTGATCGACCTACTTATCTTAGACATGAAATAAATTGGCCAGAATTTTTACTTAAATTGTCATTTTTCAAAACTCAGTAATTTAGTTAACCCTATTACTCTTCCTTCTGTTCAATTTGATGACTTTTGTTTGAATTGATACAGAAATTTACAAGAAAATGTAATACTTCATAAATTTGTGGTTTAAAATAAGTGATTGATATTTGTATAACAATAAATCATCATTTCACTAAAAAGTAAAATGTATATTTTAAAGTTAAGCAATTACTAAAATATACGGACTAAAAAAATAAAAATAAATCGTATAGATTTAAACAGATCAAAGAGAAATTAGTTTGATCATTTCGTTATTACTTTAAACAAACTATATACACAAGTTATCTTGAAGCTCGCTATACAGTCATATATACTCAATTTTTTATTCCACTCGCTCATAGATTCTCACATTGAAACCACCAACCATATGTGCAGTCAAAAGAGGCAGAAAAACCGGTTTTTCAACATTTACCGGTTTAATCTCGAACCGCCTAAGAACCGAAGCCAATACATACTTCATCTGTGTGAATGCCATTTCTTTCCCCAAACACACCCTTGGACCGGCTTGAAACACTGGATACTTATACGGACTAACACTTTTCAACCCTCCGTTTTCATCGATCCAACGGTCCGGTTTAAATTCGAGTCGGTCTTTTCCCCAAATCTCCTCCATCCGACCCATACCGTACGGGAAATAAGTAACTCTATTGCCCTTTTGAACCCTTGTTCCGTCTGGTAATATGTCGTCTTTAGCCGCGTGCTTAGAATCCCAAGCTACTGGTGGATACAGCCTCATTGATTCATTCAAGCACGCGGCTAAATACTTCATCTCTTTTAATTCATCAAATTCAAGCGCCTTATCGCCATTGTTGATCGACGTTATTTCTTTGATCATTTCGTCTTTAACGTCATGGTGATTGGTAGTGAGCCAAAAAAGCCACGTCAATGCGGAAGAAGTGGTGTCTCTTCCCGCAATTAGGAAACTTATAACCATATCTCTCACCACTTCATCTTCGTGTCCAGCAATTAATAATCTAGACAGAAGATCCCCTCCATTTTCATTAATGATTTTTTCTTTCTTCTTCTGTATGATCTCGTCGATACAACAGTGAACGCGTTTCACGTTTTCCTTCAGCTTCTTCTCCGATCCTAAATTAAGCGCTCTTTTACTTTTCCAAATTGCGTAAACTGGCGCCATACCACGCATGGCGCAGGCTCGAGAAGCTGTATCGAACGAATCAACGAGAACTGGCACGTGCGAGAGATCATCCAAGCAGTGCGGGTCAGTACCTAGAGACACCTTGCAAATTGTATCAAAGGCGAAACGCCTAAGCACCTCTTGCAAATCCAACACTTTACCAGATTTAGCTGCCTGAATTAACAACGGAATGAGCCTGTTTTCGACTACTTCTTCGAGAGTTTTGACGACAAACTCCCTCAATGAATTTGTACTGAACTCATGGCTAGCCAATTTACGCTGCGCGTTCCACAGCTCCCCGTCCACGTTGAATATCCCACGCCCTAGAAAGTCGCCTAGAATATCCGTAAACGGTTTCCCCTTTGGATAATTAATAAAATTCGTTTTGAGCATGTACTCAACGTTATCCGGATTGGCTGTGATTATAGTCCGAGGAGCGCCGAATCGCTGAACTAGAATGGTTTGTGTTGGGGAGTCAGATAAAAGTTGAGTGTACCAATGCAGTAGTCGATGTCGATTTTTATAAAAGGAAATAAGGCATCCAAGGATTGGGTAAGAGGAAGGGCCATAGAAAGGAGTGAATTTGAGATGAAGTTTTAGGGAATGGGTAAGAAACCCTAAAATGAAGAAAAGAAAGAGAGAAAGAAACATGTTGTTAATTAGGCGGTTATGAGTTAACTCTATAGTACTGTTGCAGTGAGTTTTATAAAGTGAAAGAGTGAATGAGATTTGATTGCTTTTGAGATGGATAAGTGGCTATATTTATATTTGTGGAATGAAAATGACAAAGAGGATTGGAAATTTTGCACACTTGTTTATTATGCATTTAAATCACGTGTTTCTTGTGCGCGTAAAGTGAAACTTGGAAAAAAAAGTTGGCTGCGGTGGAGAACTTTTCATAATCATGCGCACAGAAAATGTCGTAACGATCGACGTGTAACATTGTCTTTATCTCTATATTAATAAAAAAGTTTCATGACTTCAATTTTTATTTTTTGAGATTTTTATCAAGTCCTAGTCTACTAGCCTCAATTCACATTACTCCTTCCGTTTCAAATTATCTATGATGATTCAGTTGGCCAATTTGGAGGGAGAGCGGCTGGCAAAGATGTAGTTATATATGAATTAAAGGGCAACATAACTTCTAGAAAAATATTACGGGTCTGTCATTAGCTATCATATCTTAATAATATATACATTCTCTCATTTAATCTGAAGCTTCTTTTCATGGCATGCAATGCACCTCATATTATAAAGTGTGTTACTATTTCAATACTTTTGACCATCTAATTTTATTTTCTTCCATGTATTATATAGTCAAACTTCAATACTTTTGACCATTCAACTTAATAACATACATGCATGTATTATAGTCAAATTATTCGATATTGAAATTACGAAATATTACAAAGGTCGTTTTGTACGTCTATAGAATATATATAAATTCTGCATTGAATAACCCAATGTTTGGCTTAGGCCTATAGTTAAGAAACTGTATTTGCTAATTAATTAGGCTAATATACACCATATTCGTATTATTTACTTATGGTACGGCAGAAATACAAGGTGCCATTGTTCAAGGGACAGTTAATTCTACGGGGCTTAGGCCTCCCAAAATTAACGGATGCAAAGATTTTCTAAGATAGGACAGATGTGAAGATGGTGAATTATATTAGTTAATTTGATTCTCGTATTTTGAAAATTTTATGATAATTTAAAATTACACCAAAAATTAGTTAGTTTGATTCTTGTACTTCGAATCAAACAAAATAATTGAAACAAAAGGAATATTTCACTATTTCTTAAAGGATGTGCAAAGTTTTTTAATGAATAAGTAAAAGTGAAAGGATCAAAGGGGATTGTTAAATACTTGAGAACAAAGTTAAATAAATAAATTTACTTTTATTTTTATTAAAATGAACAAATAAATAGAAAATTAGGTCCCAACTGCATAACATTAGGTTTTTTACCCTTATTTCAACTGAATGGAGAACTTTCTTTTTAGGTTATATATACATCTTTCTAGGATTATCATTAATTTAGTTTTTTTTTTTTAAAAAAAAATAGCTTAGAAATCTTTCGAATTTTTTTATATTTTTTCTATAACTTGACCTATAAATTTATATTTTATAAAAAAAAATAATCAAATTTTAAATTTCGAAAGATAAGACTTATGCTTATTGTGAAGACATTGTCCATAACTTATATCAAAATTATATTAAAGAATAACTAGTTATTTTATTACTGAATTATTGGATCAATGAATCTGTGTAAAACCTATTTAAAAATTTGTAATATCATGTAAATCAAGCATTTGTTATTTGAAAAAAAAAAAAAACAGAAATATGCAATTTATCAATGAAGTGCTTTAGAATGTTCAAATACATTGTTTGTGAATTATGATTTACTCATTTACGAAGATTGAGAAGTTTAGATAGTTTTCACTTTTTTATATATATATTTATTTTTAAAAAAGTACAATTTTTAATATTCAAATTACATACCTAATAAAATTTCAATTGTAGTTTCAAATCATGGTCAAACGGACACAATATCCATATGTATGCTTCATTAATTTTGTAGCCAAAAAAAGTTGTGTTATTAGGCAAATAGTGGTTTCTTTAAGATGGTCTAGTTGGGGAAAAAAAAGAGACGTCTATCATGAAAATTATGCATATTTAAAAAATTTAAAATTTTACGGTCAATTATAATCCAGTAAAATTTAATTTAATTAATATAGGTGAGATCATGAAATTTTATTAATTAAAAGAGTGTTTTGATCAGATTCATGTTTAAAGATGTAGAGTTTAGAAAAAATTGTAGATGCCATCGGAAAAAATAATGTTGATGATGAAGTTGAAAATAATACAATATCATTGGAACTATTTACGCATAAGAACATTTTAATGGTGCGAGTTGAAAAAACAATATTGAAACTTGCGGATGCAATAAGAAAAGTTAGAGATGAGCTTCAATTAGGTTGAGTTTTTTACAAAAAACAAAAACAATAGAATTATATTTTAGTAAATTGTCTTATTAATGGGACCATATATTTATATAGGCATCTTCTCAAAATATAGATTATGTTATTATCTTATCGAAATGAGTGATGTTTTCTATTAGCTCAAGTCGAAACATGTAAATAATATTATCTTAAAAAAATTATTAATTTATAGAATATTAATTTAATGAGATTTTATGATAGTATTAGATTTTTTACAACCACCCTATGTGGTCCAGCTAGTGTAGTAGTAGTAATAAGAATTAGGCACGTGATATAATTTAGAGCACGTTCTCGTGTCTGTAACCAAATTAAGAAAAGGATTTAAAATGTCCATATATAACCATATTTATTTTTTATTATTTTTCATTGAAGGACCACTTTTTTCCTTTTCAGGTTTACGTCTGCATCAACCTCTCACACAATTATACGTCCTATTTATTTTTTTAGTCAGCAGTATTCATATTTAATATTTTAATCATATTTATATATAACAAAAATAATTCAAAGATATTAGTTCCTCTATCGTAATTTATATACCTCACTTTCTTTTTTAATCAATTCTAAAAAAGACATATTTTATTCTTAATGAAATGATTTATAGTCACACAATGACACAAACATCTTTCACTTATTTTAGATCAAATATTTCAAAAATATTTCTTTCTTAACCTATACGTGTCAAGTCAAATTATATTATATAAAATAAAACAGAGAGTAGTATAAAAGTTAAAACTGTATATTGAAGCACTTGACCAATAGCATAAAACATGCAAATTGTATATCTTTTTATTTTTTCATATATTTTATATATCTTTGAGATGATTTTTTTTTATATATAAAAAAATCTATAAAAGAAAATTCAGAAGTGTCGAAACTATTTATACTTTTAAAAATGAAGTCATGAATCACGATTAAATGGTCGGTTTAAATAACTACTGATTAAAGTCATTAGAAAAATATATTTCCTTATCATGGTTCACATCAGTAACTATCACCATAATATACTAATCCACCGCAAATTGAACCTCTAACTTTTGGCCATGCGTTGAGCCGCATTAGTAGTATTCGCATTAGAATCTAATTAAATTTGAATTTATGCCTTTTTTATTTATAGGATTAATTCAAATGTGATATATCTGATTAAGAGTGAAGTAATTTCAACCATTTTATCATAACTCGTATTAATCATGCGTTGAGCCATTAACCATAACCTTAACCTAATTGGTTTGAAACTGATAAGAGCAATTACAATATCACACAATCTTTTGTTGTAAAGTATTACTCAATTGGAAGGGAAGCAATTCAACTTGATCTATTAGCACATCCAATGACAAGTCATTTTATATATATATTGTTAATTATATTTTTATCATATCAGATCACTTTATAGTATCAATATTTATTTTTTTAGATTTCAAACATTTCAGTCTTTGAAACTAATTTACTGTTCCCCCTAGTCGGATTTCCAAATTTCGGGCGGTGTTAGTTTTATAAAAACAAAAAGGTAAATCAAAAAACGCATCGTTAAGTTTTATGGATATGTCCTGCCACGAGGTCCATGATTGTATTTTTTTTCATTCTATAGTCACTAATATTTTGAGATAATAATTATTAATCGAGAGACACGTGCATTATCCAATTCCAAGAGGAAATAATACTGCTCAAATTACGGCACTTGTCACATCTCCGACTAATTATTTGCTACTATATACTTGGTTGCTATCGTATTAGCGTGGGATTAGTTGTTATTCAAAGTTTGTGATATAATTTTTAAAACGAGTTCATATATTATATAGTTCGAAAATGATGCATCTTTCACACAGCCACAAGTCTAATTAACAAGTGACTTGATGTTAATTTAGAGTGGAATTTCAACTTCCCATTTTCCATTACTTTTAAGAAAAAGACTATGTAAAACATTAAACTATAAAGAGTTTCAATTATATATGCACCGTCTACAAAATATATATATATATATATATATATATATATATATATATATATATATATATATATAATCAAATTATTTTTTAAAAATAATTGTAAGCAAATTTTGCTATAATCAATGACCTATTACTAATGTGGGGGCGTGAGTTCATACCTACAATGAAAATAATTTTTATGGAAATAAATATGTATATTAATAAATAAAGAATGATAAAGTCTGTATCGATATTAGTCAATTATCATTAGATTCAAGACATTTACAAAAAATGCTACAGTGCAATTGATATATAGCAATACTTATACTATTATTATTAATTTATAATTGCTGCTAAATGTCATTTTTGATGTAGTGTACTCATATTTGTCTACCTAAACCATCTATAACAATACAATGTGTATTTAGAAGTACTTAAATATATATGAGTACATGCCAATTAAATTTAAAAGTCATATGATGCAATAATTATTTGGTACTCCTCTATATATAGGTGAGGTTTTGTTTAATTTTTCTTAATTATTATTTTAAATAAAGTTTAAGCCATCACGTACCTATTAGGCAATGTGCGTTTTAGTGTGTTAGACTAGACCCCTATATTATATTTATTCAACATTATTTAAGAGATCAATAAAAGGAAGTAACCTATAATAATTCTATAATTTCATCATACTACTAAGCAAAGAAACTAACTAACAACAAAATAATAATAATAATAATAATAATAATAATAATAATAATAATAATAATTATATTTCTTCTTAATTATTCTAGACAATTGTTATTTATTCAGTTGAAATAATGTGTTGATAATTGTTATAGAGAGTAGTTGACGACTTGAAGGTGCTATTTTTAGTAGTTAATTAATGCCAATTTAATTATTTTATATGTCACTTTATTGGCTTCCCTAAAATAAATATTAGAACCGTTTCATAATTGTCTTGTGTCCCTTCTAGTATTTATATTGTGTTTTTTCCTTTTTGGTTTATTTTTTCATAATTCTCAAATCAGACATATTGAAATTCCTATCTCTGTTTGTCATTGTAATTCTTTTTATAATTGAACCAAACTTATATTAAAACTACAAATAGTAACGTATAGTTAATGGTTCAAGCAATCCTAACATTTTTAACACGAAATGTGTGTAACATATAGTTTTTTTTTTTTTTTTGAAAAACAAGGATAATACATTAATAATTAATATGCATCATTACAAGGTAATGGCAATGCGACCAGTAATTGTTCGGGGTAGACTAGAACTAGTACTGTCACAATGTCCGTAGTAGGTGATAGACTTGTAAGGCGTATAAAAAGAATTCCTACTTTATTTTGCTTCTAGTAACAAATAATGGCGGAACTTCAAAATATGTGCAAAAGTTGTCTTCCACCATTTTATCCCCCTCTTATCTTTTTAACGTGTTGAATTTGTCAATGTCTATAATAAAGATTGATTGCTAACATGAAAAATAATACTACTTAACAAATAACATGATAAAATTAGATAAATTGCACTGTAATACATTTATTAACAATAGTGAACTATTGCATAGTGCTTACTCAAAGAACAGATAGAGACTCTGAAGAGATTATAAATTTTCATGGAGGTTCCAAAAAATAAAATAAAATAGCTGACTAAATCCAAACTCTGCAAACGTACAAATAACCCTTAAAGAAACTTTCTAATCTGAATGCAATAGAGGGAACATCACTAAGTTAATTGTGTGGTCAAAATTATTGAAAGTTGACTTCAACACATGAATGAATTATCATAAAATTGGATGGTCAAAGGTATTGAAATTGTTAGTTGTATTATTATCATAAAAAAGAAACATAAAATTAAAGTGAGATGTCATAGCCAGCGGCGGACACATACTGCTTTTATTGGTGTCACCTAAATTTTTGTGGAAGACTAATTCAAAATGGTTTACAAATTGGTATTTTATTTTATTAAATATGTTATACATTTAAAATTATATGAGGATAGATTTTTAAATTTCTAGATAAATTATATTCTATATTTTTATTATATATAAGGTGCTTCTACTTACCTTCTCACAATGGAAAATTGTATATTACTCACTAATAGATTATGAAAATCTGACTGATATAAAAAATTTGAGATTTTGAAAAAAAAAAAAAATTTACTCGAAAATTTGAGATGTGTACTTACTAAGTGTAAAGTAAGCTGACACCAAAAACTTCAAAATATGATTAATTGCGAAAGTAATAGTAAAAATTGGTAAGTTACCAATATCTATTGATTTCAAACATTGAATTCGTTTTTGATCTTGATCATTGTCCTTTATAATTTATTATTTAGGTACAAATAAAACTTATAATAGAACAATATTTTTTTTGTTCAAAAATTGGGGTACAGAAAAGGGAAATGGAGAGAGGATTACAATGTAGGGAATTGAACTCACACCAACAAGATAGAGTTCAGATAATCAGCTAACTATAAATATTTACGACATGTCGACAGGAAGAAATTTTCTCGGGGCCGATAGCCTACATTTTACTTTTCCGCACAAGAATAACGTGATGATATATTGCTTAGTAATAATGAGTTGTGCAGTGTGGCACAGTTCCTCCCTCTTGTCATTTTCATTCTACATATATAAATAGAGCCATTTATCCCTTAATAAATCACACCTCTCTCTAGTCTCTTCTTCCTCTAAAACCTACAAACATGTTTCTCTCTCCTTTTATTTTCTTCATTTTAGGGTTTTTTACCCATTCCCTAAAACTTCATCTCAAATTCAGAAAATTTACTCCCATTTATGGCCCTTCCTCTTACCCAATCCTCGGATGCCTTATTTCCTTCTATAAAAATCGACACCAACTATTGGATTGGTACACACAGCTTTTATCTGAATCCCCAACACAAACCATTCTAGTTCAGCGATTCGGCGCTCCTCGGACAATAATTACAGCCAATCCGGATAACGTTGAGTACATGCTCAAAACAAATTTCATAAATTATCCAAAGGGGAAACCGTTTACGGATATTCTAGGCGATTTTCTGGGGCGTGGGATATTCAACGTGGACGGGGAGCTGTGGAGCGCCCAGCGTAAATTGGCTAGCCATGAATTCAGCACAAATTCATTGAGGGAGTTTGTTGTAAAAACTCTCGAAGAAGTAGTCGAAAACAGGCTCATTCCGTTGTTAATTCAGGCAGCTAAATCTGGTAAAGTGTTGGACTTGCAAGACGTGCTTAGGCGATTCGCCTTTGATACAATTTGCAAGGTGTCCCTAGGTACGGATCCACATTGCTTGGATGATCTCTCGCACGTGCCAGTTCTCGTTGAGTCGTTCGACACCGCTTCTCTAGCGTGTGCAATGCGTGGGATGGCGCCTGTCTACGCGATTTGGAAAAGCAAAAGAGCGCTCAATTTAGGATCGGAGAAGAAGCTGAAGGAAAACGTGAAACGCGTTCACTGTTGTATCGACGAGATCATACAGAAGAAGAAAGAAAAAATCATTAATGAAAATGGAGGGGATCTTCTGTCTAGATTATTACTTGCAGGACACGAAAATGAAGTGGTGAGAGATATGGTCATAAGTTTTCTAATAGCAGGAAGAGACACCACTTCTTCCGCATTGACGTGGCTTTTTTGGCTCACTACCAATCACCATGACATCAAAGACAAAATGATCGAAGAAATAACGTCTATCAACAATGGTGATAAGGCGCTTGAATTTGACGAATTAAAAGAGATGAAGTATTTAGCCGCGTGCTTGAATGAATCAATGAGGCTTTATCCGCCAGTGGCTTGGGATTCTAAGCACGCGGCTAAAGACGACATATTACCAGACGGAACAAGGGTTCAAAAGGGCAATAGAGTTACTTATTTCCAGTATGGAATGGGTCGGATGGAGGAGATTTGGGGAAAAGACCGACTCGAATTCAAACCGGACCGTTGGATGGATGAAAATGGAGAGTTGAAAATTGTTAATCCGTATAAGTTTCCAGTGTTTCAAGCAGGGCCAAGGGTGTGTTTGGGGAAAGAAATGGCATTTACGCAGATGAAGTATGTGTTGGCTTCGGTTCTTAGGCGGTTTGAGATTAAACCGGTAAAGGTAGAAAAACCGGTTTTTGTGCCTCTTTTAACCGCACACATGGTTGGAGGATTTAATGTAAGAATCCATCACCGTGCTAGCACGCTAGGCTAAAAGGTGAAATGAAAAAAAAACTCCAGCGTTCAATTAGCATTTGCTGCTTGTTATATTTTTTGCAAATGAAAAATATCAATGAAGATGTATATGCGTATATGTTGATGACATGCTTATATTTGGTACAAGTTTGAATATTGTAAAAAGTACCAAATTATTTGTCTACTAATTTTGATATGAAAGATCTGGGTGAAGTAAATATGATATTGGCAATTAAAGTTATAAGGAGTGAAGGTGGTATAATGTTGTCACAAGAACATTATGTGGAAAGACTTCTTAAAAAGTTTGAATGTTTTGAGGTGACATCTGTAGCCACTCCTTACAATGCTAATTCTCAATTGAAAAAGAATAATGGTGACCTAGTTGCTCAGTCTAAATATGCTCAAATTATTGGAGGTCTATTGGATTTAATAAATTTTACTAGGCCTGATATTGCTTATGATATTTGTATATAGAGTAGATATACTCATAATCTCAATAATGAGCATTGGTTTGCATTGGATAGACTAGTAAAATATTTGAGAGGAACCATGAATTATGGTATCATGTAAAGTGGATTTCCTTCTACATTAGAAGGGTATTATGGTGCAACCTGGATCTCTGATTCAGATGAGACAAAATCCAAGTAGCTAGTGGTGAATTTAGGTAGCAATTTTGGGTCACCCGAACCTGTGGTCATCCGACTAAATTCGATATATTACTTCTATAATTATTAAAGAATATATTAAATTAAAACTTGTTGAACCCGTTCTCAAGATGGCTTATTTTTAAAGCAATGGTGCACCCGTTTTCTTGAAATTCTGGATTCGCCTCTGTAAGTAGCGGATATGTGCTCACGTAAGGTGGTGGTACAATATCTTGGAAATTAGCTAAACAGACAATCATTGCTAGATCGACTATGGAGTCAGAGTTTGTAGCTCTGGATATTTATACATTGTGATTGTCAAGCCGCAATTGCTATTGTGAAGAATAAATCATATAATTGTAAGAGCAGACATATGAAATTGAGGCATGATGTCGTTAAGCAGCTGCCAAGAGATGGAATAATTGCAATTGATTATGTGAAGTCAGAATTGAATTCGGCCGATTCACTGACTAAACCCGTGGGAAGAAAATTAATTCTTCTGACTCAATAGAAATAGGTTTAAGGCCAATTGATTGTCAATAATGATGGTAACCCAGCCTATGTGATTGGAAATCCCATGAAGTAGGTTCATATGGGTAATAACAAGTCAATATTAACTTTGTGCGCTAACTGAGAGTGCTTGAACTGCTACTAAAAATGAAGGATGAGTTATTAACTCTTAATGAATTCATAGACCTTAATTAAGGATGGTGTATTTAAAGCAGTATACACTTGATGAATTCACCTATATGAGAAGTGGAGTGTGGCCGCTCCTATGAGACTTTGGTGTGGTCTCTAGAGCTCTCATGAATACCAGGCACGCAAATGACCTATTGGCGCAAAATCGCGTTGAACTACAAAATTACTCATGTGGTCAAAATGTGATTGGTATAGTCTCTGATTTATAATAAAAATTATTAGTTCATAAAAATATTATATTGCACCAGTAATTCTGTAAATTAAATTTTATCGATCTAAGTTTGGTTCATAGTCCGAAAGACTCCAAATCTATTGCATTTTGTCTTGAAAATCCAACCAGTTATATTTTTTTGTTAAATTTGTTTGAAATATATGGGGGATTGTAAGCAATTATATATATTTCAAATGAATTTAAATCATTTTCTAAATTAATTTTCCTATCTTGACAACACATTCAATATGTGTCATTTTGCATGAGAAAATTTGGACAAGTGGCAAGCCACTTGTCAACATGCCTACGACCTTTTTACTCTATATATACTTCTCCTTTGTCAATGTCAACTGAAAATGTACAGAGGAAAAACAACTTTCTGCCTTGGTTCCATTCTCTCGTTCCCCATTCCATTTTAGTGTTTATTTTAATCTATGGTTATTTTATTTTTCTACTAAAAATTTGTTGATGTTAATTAATTTGCCGATTTTTATATCCTCTATTTAAGATAGGGAATGTTTGTTTAATCCTTGTTTAATTCTGGGAAACATTTTATGCCGTTGAAATAGTTTTTTAGGACAGTGCTCAGCACGATTCAAGTATTGATTTTATGCACTAATATTTATATATCATCCTAATAATTTTATATATATCATCCTAATAATTTTATCTATTTTTAGGACTACTATTTTGTTAAAATAATAAGTTATATTATTATTGTGGAATGTTTCAATTATTTCCCCAACAAAACACACCTCTCTCTTCTTCCTCTAATGCCTACAAACATGTTTATCTCTCCTTTTATTTTCTTCATTTTAGGGTTTCTTACCCATTCCCTGAAACTTCATCTCAAATTCAGAAAATTTACTCCCATTTATGCCCCTTCATCTTACCCAATCCTCGGATGTCTTATTTCCTTTTCCAACTATTGGATTGGTACACACAGCTTTTATCTGAATCCCCAACACAAACCATTCTAGTTCAGCGATTCGGCGCTCCTCGGACAATAATTACCGCCAATCCGGATAACGTTGAGTGCATGCTCAAAACAAATTTCATAAATTATCCAAAGGGGAAACTGTTTACAGATATTCTAGGCGATTTTCTGGGGCGTGGAATATTCAACGTGGACGGGGAGCTGTGGAGCGCCCAGCGTAAATTGGCTAGCCATGAATTCAGCACAAATTCATTGAGGGAGTTTGTTGTAAAAACTCTCGAAGAAGTAGTCGAAAACAGGCTCATTCCGTTATTAATTCAGGCAGCTAAATCTGGTAAAGTCTTGGACTTGCAAGACGTGCTTAGGCGATTCGCCTTCGATACAATTTGTAAGGTGTCCCTAGGTACGGATCCACATTGCTTGGATGATCTCTCACACGTGCCAGTTCTCGTTGAGTCGTTCGACACCGCTTCTCTAGCGTGTGCAATGCGTGGGATGGCGCCTGTCTACGCGATTTGGAAAAGCAAAAGAGCGCTCAATTTAGGATCGGAGAAGAAGCTGAAGGAAAACGTGAAACGCGTTCACTGTTGTATCGACGAGATTATACAGAAGAAGAAAGAAAAAATCATTAATGAAAATGGAGGGGATCTTCTGTCTAGATTATTACTTGCAGGACACGAAAATGAAGTGGTGAGAGATATGGTCATAAGTTTTCTAATAGCAGGAAGAGGCACCACTTCTTCCGCATTGACGTGGCTTTTTTGGCTCACTATCAATCACCATGACATCAAAGGCAAAATGATCGAAGAAATAACGTCGATCAACAACGGTGATAAGGCGCTTGAATTTGACGAATTAAAAGAGATGAAGTATTTAGCCGCGTGCTTGAATGAATCAATGAGGCTTTATCCGCCAGTGGCTTGGGATTCTAAGCACGCGGCTAAAGACGACATATTACCAGACGGAACAAGGGTTCAAAAGGGCAATAGAGTTACTTATTTCCAGTATGGAATGGGTCGGATGGAGGAGATTTGGGGAAAAGACCGACTCGAATTCAAACCGGACCGCTGGATGGATGAAAATGGAGAGTTGAAAATTGTTAGTCCGTATAAGTATCCAGTGTTTCAAGCAGGGCCAAGGGTGTGTTTGGGGAAAGAAATGGCATTTACGCAGATGAAGTATGTGTTGGCTTCGGTTCTTAGGCGGTTTGAGATTAAACCGGTAAAGGTAGAAAAACCGGTTTTTGTGCCTCTTTTAACCGCACACATGGTTGGAGGATTTAATGTAAGAATCCATCACCGTGCTAGCACGCTAGGCTAAAAGGTGAAATGAGAAAAAAAAACTCCACTGTTCAATTAGCATTTGCTGCTTGTTATATTTTTTGCAAATGAAAAATATCAAAGAAGATGTATATGTTATGAATATGTAGCTCGAAGTTTACTTGTGTTGTTGTAAAATCTTAATGAAGGAAATTAGGAATGATTCACGAGGTAAAAATATTATATTATTTATATATTTATATTGATAAATTCGTAGGCAAATTGTCCATAAGCAACTTGAATTAGTGGAGCAAAAGAAGAAAAGTTCATTTTTAATGTTAGGGTAGGTAGGGCTATTTGACTTACATATATATAATATAACCTACGCATTCAGTTTGTTCACTTTTGAGTTAGCTGTTTCTATTGAACTTTATTTATTTTTAATTTGTGTTCTTGGACATCCATTATGAAATAAGTATTTAATTTTAAACAATTAATTATTATTTTTTTGTCAATGTTAAAACAGTGTTTCTAAATATAATATATAGATGGTCCAGATGTGTGTAATTGTAGTAGTAGACTAAATAGTGATGAGGATTAGACACGTGATATAATTTAGAGCACGTTCCATTATTATTTGTATTCAAACTATGACAGTCAATATGTCCAAAAACCATATAGTATATGGTCCAGTTCTCAAGGACAGTCAGTCCATTACCATATAAACTATTATTTTTGTTTTTTGGGTTTATTGTCGGCATTATTAGCTCTATTAATTATCACACTATAATTTTCCCATCCATTTGTTTGCTTGTTATCCGATCCATTTGTTTGCTTGTTATCCGATCCGATCCAATAATATCATTGAAATGAAAACTTATACTATGAAGTATCTAAATTTGAAAAAACAAATAATAAAATGAGAGAAAAGAAGTAATAATGGATGAGAAGATTATTTCCACGGTAACTGAAAAATTAAAATTAGAATATATATTAACTAATTGTGATTTATAAGTTAAGGCAGACATTTGTTAAATTTATTTGCTGATAATTATTTCAATAACCTCGTGAATAATCATTTGTTATGCAAATTGTAATAAGTAGCATATTCCTTTCTTGTCAATTCAGTATATTACAAGTATTCAAAATTATTGGTATATTTATAATGAATAATTAATCACATTACTCTTTTCAATACTTTCACATCACTGCAGTTCCAACTAATTAATTAAGTATGAATAATTAAAGAATAATTAGGCACGTGATTAGAGTTTCACTTATGATTTACATGAAAAATCCTTACCCCACTCTTTTTTCATCAGTGTTGTTCCAACTAACCTATTCTCAATCCCCTATAATAAAAAAACAAACAACTCCCTCCGTCTATTTTACGTGGTACTCTTTCTTTTATAGTCTATATCAAAAAAAGAATATTACCTTAATATAATTAGAAATTATTCAACTTCAAAAATTCTATTTTACTCTTAATGAAATAATTTACAATCACATAAATATATAAAACTTATTGTAATCCATAAGTTTCTAACGATTTTTTTGTTCTTAAACATTGTGTTAAAGTCAAATCGTATCAAGTAAATTAAAACAAAGAGAGTAGTAAAAAACTACAGTCACTTACTATACATGTAAATGTTACATTAAAATCACATGATACACATTTCCTTCTATTGTGACTAGATGTCGATGGAATAAGCTGCTGCTGCTCCACCGCACAAATTTCAGCGCAGTTCTGTACGGAAAATGACGAAAATTAAACATGGAACTTTTTTTTGTTAATTTAAGGATATACTTGATGTCCTGTCACGACAGCACTGAAATGCATGATTAATGGAAAATTATGAAGAGAAAGTTGAGTGTAGTTTAACCTTTTTTCTCGGGACTCCCACCGTCCAAGAAACGTGAGGTTCGTCGTGACTACTTTCCTGCTCTGATGAGCTATCATGTAGGTGCCGTAGATAAATTTGATAAAAAAAAATTATTTGCCAACTTTCCACAAAAATATTTTGACACAATAGAATAACTATTTAATAGAATTTTTGAAAAAAAAGAAGAAGAGTTAATGATGTTTTAGCAAAGAAATTTTTTTGATGTTTTAGCAAAGAATTTTTTTGCAAAGGAAGTGTACAAATAAATAAAGTGTGAAGGGTATATTTGTAAACATATATTTTTTAATAGAAATTATGCAAGATTTGTTATTTCTAATACATCAAACCAAATAATGTATAAGAAATAATGCTTGCATAACTAATGCAAGTATTACTAATGCAAGCACTACTAATGCAAGCATTACTAATGCATCCTATTTTGCATTATTCTTATATACTCTACCAAACGACCCCTTACTTTGTCTGGTGCTCTCTCCATTCAATATTAGTTGAATTATTTAATTAAAAATAGTTGTTTTATATTAATTGTTCATCTTATTAAATTAAAGGCATTAATTAAATTTTTTTTCTATATCAACTACTCTCTTTTGTCCAATAATACTTGTCCGACTCTACATACTTCTTAAGAACCTATCAATAGAAACACAATTTTACTATATCATTCTTTGAATATAATAATTAACAATAAGGTTAAATTAGGAACTAAGTTTAAAATGAGACTCAACATTAGCAAAATGTTGCAATATTGTCAATAATTAATTTTTATTAAATTAGGAAATATATTGTATTATCTTTAGACAGATTAAAAAAATAAATTTGTCATATAAATTGGAATAGATAAAATATTATTTTTCTATAGACTTTATAAATATAAGGCGTCAAATAACAGAGAAGCCGTTTTATTGGTGGGATAATAAATATATATTACATAAACTAAGTTTTGAGTTAAAGCAAACTCCAAGAATCCTAACTAAAGTAAAATTTATCCTGTAGACTCTTGCAAAATTTTAATTTCTACCGTAAGAATGTGTGTTTTTTAAACGGATTGATAAGAAAATAATTACAAACAAAATGGAATGAAATAATTTAAAACTATATAGTATTATAATATTGAAACGGATGATTGAAGGGAAAATGTAGAGAAAGTTGAGTCGACAGATCACTTCCGGAATTTTGTTTGGATTATGCTTTCATTTTCTTGGGACTCCAACCGTCCAATTTGAAGAGGAAAGAAAAACCTGCTCATTTTACAATTTGTACATTTTATTGTCATAAATTATTATGTGATGTAATTTGATTGAAAATGAAATTTTAAAAATATAAAACAAATTTTACAATACTTTAAAATATATTTAAATAAATAGATTTTTAAATAGAAGAGTACAATAGGTTTTTCACCAAATAAATGGAATTTAACATAAGTAAAATATTGATAGTGTCATTAAATATTTATCGAATAACAAAATGTTTATTATTTTAACCGATTAAAAAAAATAATATATTAAATAAATTGGAATAAATGAAATATCATTTTTCAATAGACTTAATATAAGGCATCCAATCGATCGACCTGGAGTTTAATTCTATATATTTAATTAATAACTAGGGAAAAATCTATTATAATCCGTTACTTCGCATTATCTTCATCTCATTTTATTTGGAATCATTTAATTTGATAACAGGAAGTTTGATAAAGAAAAATAAATTATGTTCATAAATATATCATATAGTTATTTTTACAACCATGTGATATAAAGCTTCTCATTAGAAATATTGTAGGTGTATGCAATAAATTTTAAAGTAAAAAAAATAAATTGCAATCACAAATAAAATTCGAAGAAACACATATAGTTTTATTGTAAAAACAATGTGGATTCGTGAGTACAAATATGTTTATCTTTTAATTCTTTTCTCCTAAAATTTCTTTGTGATTTGAGAGTCATTACTGACGTATTTCTCGAAATGGATGACGTGAACCTCCTTGTATTTGGCTGTCAAAAAGAGTTCAACCAAATCTTGATCTGATCTTTGTCAATATTTTATGAATTTATGAAATTTTCGAGATGTCTTGAAAGAAGATATTACCCTTTATATAGTCATGAGCTAGGATTTGGAATAGAGTAGCCTCCAAGAACTCTAATTGTAATTGATATTAAACTTATCTTTTAGAATCCCACAATTTTTTTTTATATCAGCAATAAAAATGTGTTTATTTTTAAACGGATTATTAATAAGAAAATAATTTCAAACAAAATGGAAAGAAGGGACTAATAAAGTAAAATAATTCTTCGTCACTATCTGTATATAACTTTGTTGAAAAATAATTGCTCCAATTATAACGTGAAACAAATTAATTATGCATTTAGTCTTGGTCCACTCATGGTGGGATCGGAAAAAAGCTTCATAATTATGGTGGCTTCTGTTTCTTCAATTCAATGGTAGTTTTAATTATTCTTTTGTTATACTTTCTCAACTATATCACTTTAAAATTACAATTAGTTGTAAGGTGTTTTGACTAATTAATATCAAATGCAGTGGACTTCTATGGTCTTAAATTGTGAGCATCTAGAATGGGTTAAAAGGGTTTTAATTTGGTAAATAAATTAGGTTGAAGTCTTGATGATGTAATTTGAGCTGAAAATGTGTTAAATATAAATAAATATATATAAGCCAAAAAAAAACTTTAATCCCATCCAAACAATCTTAACATAAATCAGTAAGTTACAAAGAGTTTAAATTCAATATACTGCTAACTTTTCCTTAATTTTTTGTGTATAAATAGTCATAGTATCACTAAACAATATGTATTTTACCTTATATACGATGACCATCATTATAAAGTTGATTAATAAGAGTGGTCAAAATTATTGAAATTTGACTTTAATACATGAAATATAATACAGTTGTATGGTCAAAGGTATTGAAATTATTACCTAATATAAGGTTTATTATAATGATAAGAAAGATAATTTTACAAGTGCTGTTATGGTATTAGTCTTCGTCACATCAAGAAGAAGATTTCATTGCCAGTGGCGAACATATATACTACTTTATTGACTGCACGCTTAGCGTTGAAGCGGTAACTCTTTGGTCGAAAAATTATATATAGTAAAGATAAGTCAAATTTTAATTTTATAAAAATGTATATACGTGTTGATTATAATTAGTTTATGTAGTGGTTAAAGATACTGCAAAATTTTCTTAATGTTGCATTTTTAATTCTAGCTAGCGAAATTATTATAACACACTGCTCAAAAAATAATTCATAATAAATATTCGTTTGACATTATATAGTTACTAAAACATTATTTAGATAGAATAGATTAAATCCTGTCGACAATTAAATAATAACACTTTATAAATAAAGAAAATCGTGATAGCAGCAGACAATGTTGCACGTCGATTGGAGACATTTTCTCGGCGCTGTTATTTTCAATTTGCGCATAAAAATCACGTGATAATTAAGTGTGGCAAATTTCCACAAATATAAATAGAACCACTTATATCCCTCAATCATACAAACCTCATTCACTCTTAAACCCACTTTGCTACAAACATGTTTCTTTCTCTCTTTATTTTCTTCATTTTAGGGTTTCTTACCCATTCCTTAAAACTTCATCTCAAAATCACTCCCATCTATGGCCCTTCCTCTTACCCAATCCTCGGATGCCTTATTTCATTTTATAAAAATCGACATCGACTATTGGACTGGTACACTCAACTTTTATCTGAATCACCAACACAAACCATTCTAGTTCAGCGATTCGGCGCTCCTCGGACTATAATCACAGCTAATCCGGATAACATTGAATACATGCTCAAAACGAATTTTATAAATTATCCAAAGGGGAAGCCGTTTACGGATATTCTAGGTGATTTTCTAGGGCGTGGGATATTCAACGTGGACGGGGAGCTGTGGAGTGCGCAGCGCAAATTAGCTAGCCATGAGTTCAGCACAAATTCGTTGAGGGAATTTGTCGTCAAAACTCTCGAAGAAGTAGTCGAAACCAGGCTTGTTCCGTTGTTAATTCAGACAGCTAAATCTGGTAAAGTGTTGGACTTGCAAGACGTGCTTAGGCGTTTCGCCTTTGATACAATTTGCAAGGTGTCCCTAGGTACGGATCCGCACTGTTTGGATGATCTCTCGCACGTGCCAGTTCTCGTTGATTCGTTCGATACCGCTTCTCAAGCGTGTGCAATGCGTGGGATGGCGCCTGTCTACGCGATATGGAAAAGTAAAAGAGCGCTCAATTTAGGATCGGAAAAGAAGCTGAAGGAAAACGTGAAACGCGTTCACTGTTGTATTGACGAGATCATAGAGGAAAAGAAACTAAAGATTGCTACTGAAAATGGAGATCACATGAAAAACACGGATCTTCTGTCTAGATTGTTAATTGCTGGACACGAAAATGAAGTGGTGAGAGATATGGTTATAAGTTTCCTAATGGCGGGAAGAGACACCACTTCTTCCGCATTGACGTGGCTTTTTTGGCTCACTACCAATCACCATGACGTTAAAGACGAAATGATCAAAGAAATAACGTCGATCAACAATGGTGATAAGTCGCTTGATTTTGATGAATTAAAAGAGATGAAGTATTTAGCCGCGTGCTTGAATGAATCAATGAGGCTTTATCCACCAGTAGCTTGGGATTCTAAGCACGCGGCTAAAGACGACATATTACCAGACGGAACAAGGGTTCAAAAGGGCAATAGAGTTACTTATTTCCCGTACGGTATGGGTCGGATGGAGGAGATTTGGGGAAAAGACCGACTCGAATTTAAACCGGACCGTTGGATCGATGAAAACGGAGCTTTGAAAATTGTTAGTCCGTATAAGTTTCCAGTGTTTCAAGCAGGTCCAAGGGTGTGTTTGGGGAAAGAAATGGCATTTATGCAGATGAAGTATGTGCTGGCTTCGGTTCTAAGGCGGTTCGAGATTAAACCGGTCGTTAATGTAGAAAAACCGGTTTTTGTGCCTCTTTTGACTGCACATATGGCTGGTGGATTTAATGTGAGAATCTATCACCGTGATGGCTAGCTTGGCTAAAGGGTGAAACGAAAAAAAACTCCAGTGCTCAATTAGCATTTGCTGCTTGTTATATTTTTTGCAAATGAATTATATAAATGCAGTATATTATATATTAATATATAGCTTGAAGTTTATTCGTGTTATCAACTAATTTTATTTTTTTATATGTTCTTTGGACAATCTTCACAAATTCAAGAATTGAATTCGAATATTCTACTACATTTCTTTTTGTCCATTACTTTACCATTATATTAGAGCAGTCAAAAAAGAAGAGAAGTTCATTTTTAAGTGTTGGGATAAGACATACTGTTTGACTTTCACATGAGTTAGACCCTGTTTGAATTAATTTAAAATTTGATTAAATTTACTTTTAAGTTATTATAATTTTTGAAATTATTTGACAAAGTTAAAAATAATTTAAAATAAATTAAAAATAATTTTAAAAAGATAAAAATCAAAAGTAGATTTCCCTCTAATTTTTAATATTTGACTTGATATTCATTTAAATTTGATTTTTTATTTTTTAACTTAAAAATTATTTTTTAAAGTAAATCTAAACGGGATATGAATTTGTCCGCTTTGTAAGTTATCCTGTCCAAAGAGGTTTTTCTATATATAGCTGGTCCAGCTGTGTATTAGACATGTGATCTATATAATTTAGAGCTTGTTCCACTACTGTCTGTGGCCAAACTAACAAAGACTTTTACTACTCTACCTTCTTATTAAAAAAAGGCATAATATATAAATATGTCATTTAACTTGACTTCAAATCACATTTATGTTCTTTAATTTTAGGTGTGAACAAGTAGACACTTAAACTTGTATAAAGTTAAACAAATAGACACACATATCCTACATGGCATCCTACATGTCATTTTATGTCCTACGTGTATTGTGCCACGCAGGACTCATGTGTCTACTTGTTCAAGTTTATACAAGTTTAAGTGCGTACTTGTGCACATCAAAAGTTGAAGGGCATAAATGTGAAATGAGGCCAAGTTAAAATACACATTTATGTATTATGCCTTAAAAAAAACATGTGACATACTTTTTAAATTTCGAGATTCTTAAATTATGAATTATGATATTTTTTTACTTATTTAATTTGAATATCTTGATTAGAAAATGGAGTAACAAAATGAGAGAAAACATCTCATTCGATATTTTGGTGTGCATCAATCGATATTACTAAAAATTAAATATCTAACTTTTTTGGATAGGGCGTTGAGCCGTTGCTTCAACAAAGTGGTTTCTAATCAAATAATCGTACTATTTTTTTGTTAAAAATATTATTCTTGGCGAATTTTTATTTCTTGAATAGCATTTTGAGTTGGTCAATAATCTAATAAATAATCATTTGTTAAATATATCCGGATGGGAATTTAAATAGCAAATCAGCTAAGCTATTAAAATTTATGTCTCAACTTCATCATTGTGATTATATTTGTGACGATATTCCTTCGGCACTCGTAATTAATTAACTCTTTGAATTTCTTTACCTCTTTTTCTTGCAAATTCAGTACTATATTATTGTAAATATTCATTAACATGGATACTTAATCAGTCCCCAATTTGAATACGTGGTAGGATTTGCCTCACTAATTGGAGCATTATTATGATATCATGATTAATTAGTAATAGTATTATTTATGAATTTATAGGAAATGTCATTACCCCACTTCCAAAAAACTTCTTTCATATCACTCATCAAATCAGTGTTATGCCAAGTGACAACTAATTACTACTTAGTACTTTTCCATCCCTATAATCACAAATCCATTATTTCCTCCGTCCAAATCTTTTTGGCGATATTTGATTGGAAATTAATTGAAAGCGGAGGGTTATGTGGGCGAGGTAGAATTTTTTTTTTGGGGGGATATTAAAGTTTGGAATGGGGGGACTACGGTGGTAGGTGAGAGACAGAGAGGAAGAGGTGGAGTGGGATAAGAAAAATATTTTATAATTTTTTTGGGAAATAGTTATACTTTAATTTTTGGGAGTACTATTAATTTATTTTATTTTTGTCAAAGTGAAATATTTTGTCCATGTGAAGTGTAATGTGACATTTTTTAAATAAAAGAGAGAATTTATTGCACACCATTAAACAGTTCTCAATTTGAATATACAACAACTAATAACACTATACTTCGACACAAGAGAAGATCACGTAACAGTATATTTCGAATATCAAACAATGAATAGAAATCTACAATATAATTACTTTCTTTGTTCACGTTTATTTACACATTATATACTATAAATAAATGTCTATTTTTACTTGTTCTATTTAAAAATAAAAAATTAATTTATCATACTATTACTTCCCTTACTATTATTAACTATCGTTTATCAAAATATTGATGATAAATTATTATTTTATTTCTTATTGTGTGTCAAATCAATATTGAGTAAATTTTTTTAAAATTATATCGAATAAATTGAAATAAAGTAAAATACTTAAAGAAAATAAAAAAATAAAAACATGATTCACATTACTACAATGGATGGAGTAATGATAAAACTCCATTTCGGCGCAGTTTTTTTCGATCGAAAAATAATGAGAAACATGGAAACTCTCTCTTTAGTAGTTTAATTAAGGATATATTATATACTTTAATTTACTTATGTCCTGTCAACAGTACTAAAACACATGATATTAAACTTTTTTTCTGTAGGTATTCCACCGTCCAATTTCAATAGGAAAAAAATCTGCTCAATTTTCTAAAGAAAATTTAATATAAAGCATCAAATTACAAAGAGTTTAAATTATATACGTTGTATCAGGTATGTATCCAAAATACTATTTGATGCAAAAGGAATCACGGATATGCTAAAGGAACCTCTTCACATCCCGTAGAGAGTAGATATTACTTGTGAAGATATATGACATATGTCTTCTACATTAATTCAATATTGATTCTGTACATATGTACATATTTATAGTTTTATTAGTACTTTTAATATTATTACTTAATTTTTCTGTTTATTTGGTTTATAAAGTATCTCGAGAGACGACGTTTCTTAGATTGCGAATGTCGTTTCTCACTCCTCTAGAATCTAGACATAAAATGTTTTAATTGCAATAGTTAATCCTTTTGTTGAGAGGAAAATGATAATTATGAGGAAAAAAATCGTTATTAATATATTATATTGTACACTAACTATGTAAACTTTATTTAAATTTTAAAATATTCATGTAGATAACTTACAATTTCAAATAATTGTTGCAATTATAATGTCCAACCGTTGTGGGATGGTAAAAAGTATTATATATTATGGTGGATTCTGATTCTTCAATTAAATTGCCCTTTTAATTATTCTTTTATTAGTTAAAAATAATTTCTTAAGTATGATATTTTCAAATTAATGTTGTCATGAGATGCTTTGACCAATTAAATGCACGGTTTATGAGCTTAATTAAAGTCAACAAAACTACTAATGGACTAACATTTTAAGGTCTTAAATTGTGAGCATTGGGTTATTAAAAGAGCTTTTCAAATAAAATAATTAAGTCAAAGTCTTGATGAAATAATTTGGTATACATACCATTAGTACAAGCTTGAATAATGAATACTTGTTAATTAGCCAAGTCAAATATCTTACTAATAATTATATATTTGTTGGCCATGATATCTTACTAATAATTATATATTTGTTGGCCATGTACATATAATAATAATAAAATAATGGCCACAATAATATATTTTGAAGTCCAATACTATTAGTTTATACATTATATATTATTTTGAATACAACAAACCAAACACTCAATAAAAAATAATCTTAGCATAACTTATCTCATCATAACTAATCTCATCATAACTTATCCCATCATAACTAATCACATCATAACTTGAATTCAAACCAAACGACTCCTTAGCACGAAAAAAAGGGTCAGGTGCACGTTTGCCCCAGGGTTTTTACTTTTAAGGAAAAATTACCTAGTATACAATTTATTTTATCATATTTTTTAAAATTTCTATTATTTAAAAAATTACAAATATTTTTACTCTCTTCTATTATCATCAGATACATTACTTTATGCAATATATGAATCCATTGAGTGATATATTCAAAGTCGAGGTGCGATATATCAGGCCATTGACGGATGTATCCAAAATCGGAACGCGATGTATATATCGAGTCGTTTTGGGATGTATACGGATTCCACCAAATTTAAGGATTTTTTGTAATTTAGAAAAGAGCAAAAATAAGATGTAATTAACTCTTAACACTATAAGATTTGGGTAAAATTCCTATAATTTTAATCTCCCCGGAATAATTTTTTCTATGAGATGTAAGTTTATATTTTGTATTATAATATTGTATAAGTTATATCTTGCTTTTGTAAAGACCTTATATTCTGTTAGGTATAAATTCAATTTTTAAGAAGAAAATTAAAGACTATCTCACTTGAAAGATCAAATATATTTAAAAGATAAATCATATAATAAAATAAATATTACATTGTCAACAAAAATTACAAAGGAAAAAAATTGTTGTGTGACTTTATAAACAAAAAAGGAAGAAAGACGTGACATTTAAGCACCCCTTTTACACAATTAGTAGCAGCTTTCAAACACGTTTTTTTTTCTTTTGAAGAGAAAAGTGATTACAAGTCGACTGACATAATAATTGATTTAATAGTTTTCTATAGAAAATTTATTTTTATTTTTATGAACGAGAAATTTGAAAATGACACATAATAATTTTAGAATCATTTTCTAAACAATCTTTTTCATATGCTAATAAGATTTCAAAGCATTTGCTAATAATTAGTA
Organism: Solanum pinnatisectum; assembly: GCA_035578085.1. NCBI lineage: Eukaryota > Viridiplantae > Streptophyta > Magnoliopsida > Solanales > Solanaceae > Solanum > Solanum pinnatisectum. Next base: position 45,014,914 of record CM069078.1, on the reverse strand, counting down.
ATTCCTCATTCTCAAATTATTTGTCCTGATTTTTAAGAATATTTATTGTATAAATTTAAATTTAAGTTATCTCATTTGTTTACCATTAATAGTTATTAGTATTTTGTTTTTAAGACCATACATACCTCAATTATGAATAATGTTATAATCATTCAAGTACTGATAAAGAGTGAAATAGTTAAATATCTCTTTTAATAACTATATAAAAAGTATTACTATACATACTTTGAAATGAAACAAATAAATTACTATTGAAAAAGTGGTTACAACATCAACAAGTAGAAGTTATTGTCATTAATGTTGGTATCACCTTATAGGATATTATTACTGTACTTTTTATCAAATGTCGAATCTTTAATTGTTAATGACCAAAAAAAAATTCTTGATAATATCATTTCATGTCGACTTCCACACATTTATTGTAATTAAAACTTTTTCCACTTAAAGTCAAATCGATGTTGAGCAATATGAATTGATAAAGTTCAAATCATAAAAAAAAATTATAATCATCTGATATTTAATATTCACGATTATCGATTAATTTAGATTTGATGATGAGTGATACAGTAATATATTTGACTAGGCCACAATAATATATTTTGTGGATCATAATGGCCTCAATAATATATTTTGAAGTTCAATACAGCAATACTCTTGTACGGAAAAAGGGGTCAGTTGCACTTTGGCCGGCCTAGTTCTTAAATTTTTGTCTCTTCGAATAAATAATTTTTTCTCATATAAATTTATATTTCTATATCATAATATTTTATAAATTATATTTCATTTTTTTAAAGAACTTATATCTTGTTAGATATAAATTCAATTTGCCAGGATAATTTAAGGTCATCTAATTTGAAGAACAAAAATTAAAAAATAATAGTTGTTTTTTGAAATTTCAGAATAATTCGCCGTCGAGGTAGCAAAACACAATCTCTGCCCTTCGGTTGAGCACTTCGTGCATATTGGGTATACTCCTCATTGTGTAATAGTATGCAAACCATACATGAAATGTAAACCGCATTAGATAAGCCCCAGGTGATAGAGTAGACTCAGAAAGCATTGAGGGGATCTATCCCGAACCCTTTAAATCAACTGAGTCATCTCGAAGGATCAATACATTTAAAGAGTAAAAATTGAAGATAAATACATTTAAAAGACAAATTGTATAATAAAATATAAAAAAATTAAGAAAATTCAGTACTCTTTTGTGACTTGTCAACAAAAACAAAAAAGGAAAAAAAATGATGTGTTACTTGGTCAATTAAAAAGGAAAGAAAAGATATCACATTTAAGTCACACTTTTTCCAGAAGTAGTAGCTTTCATACACGTTTTTTTCTCTGGAAGAAAAAAAGCGACTACAAGTCGACTAATAAATAATCAATTCATTTTATATATACAATCTTTTTTTATATATAGAAAATCTATGTTATTTTATTTTACTTAGAAATCTAAAAATGACATACAAAATTTTTATAATCATTTTCTTCTAATTCACATTATAAAGGGCTTAATAGATCTATTTCCACACTTTAAAAAACCTTTCCATTTGCTAATAATTAGTACTCCATCCGTCTTAATTACCTACCTAATTTCTAAGAATAATTATCTCATTCTCCTATACACTCCCTTTGTCCAACAATAATTGTTCACTACTTTCTCCTTCCCATATTATAAGTCACCCCTTTCTAAAAATAGTTGGACCACAATATATGTCATTTTATAAAATTTATGCATAAATTACCATATTTTGCCCATTATACCCTTGATTGATTAATTAATTAATCTTGAAAATGTATTTACTTTGACTAACCTAGGAAATCTACAAGTAATTAATTTCATTGGGAGAGTACTTCATTCATTAATTAACTACTTTCTTTATTCACTACTTATTCTATAAAATCTGATTTTGAAAAAAAATATCAACAAACAAATTAAAAATTAAAGATGAAAACAATTCAAAAATAATCTTGAAAGTTGAAGCTTCAACAAATTTTATCAAGGAAGATGACATTTCAAAAAGTTCAAAGGATGTGAAAATAGAAGACTCAACCAAAACATGCGAAGGCCAAATTGAGAAAAATCAAGATCCAAATAAAGGAGTAATGCACCATTTAAATAAAAAAACAAATGATTTGTCGAACTAGAACTAAAATTCATTTGTCGTCTAATTTCATTATCAATAACATCATATTCAGCAGGAAAATTTAGATCAATTTGAAGTAATGGAATTTGAATATTTTGTGATGTTGTCATGTTTGCTTTAAGAATTTATATATAAAAATATAATAAAACATTTTACACAAAATATATAGGAAAATTGAGGTGGAAAAAACTTGATTTTTAAAATTTTTTGGATCAATTGGTGAAAAAAATTGGCTCCAAAAAGTAAAATTTAAATAGTCATCCAAATGCATTTATATTTTTGAAATCTAACATCGCATCATTTATTACAAAGTTGTCATAAGCAAACATTAAATAAGGGCATAAGGGTAAAATTATCTTATTTCTTAATGCAAGTGCAAATGGAAAAGGTGACTTATAATATGGGACGGAGGGAGTATTAACTTGGCACACTCCTTAAAAATAAAATAAGGGTAATATTACTATATTATACTGTGCCTTTATTAAATTTAATGATTTGAAAAATGTGTTAGATGATAAATAATATTTAATAGCAAGGGTAAAATAGACACAAAAGATAAATTATTTCTTGACTTTTTAAATTGGATGAGTATAGTTGGACCACTATTTTTAGTATAATGGACAACTATTGTTGGACGAAGGAGTAATAAATGTCTTTTGAAATTAAATAGTAGTATTTAGAAGATAAAGTATAAAAGTATAGAAAATTACTACTCCCTCCGTTCACTTTTACTTGTAACTTATTTTTAAAATAGATTTTCATTTTTATTTGTCACTTTTGACATATCAAGAAAAGACAATGATTTTTTCTCATGTTTTACCCTCAATACTTATTTTTAAAAGGGAAAAAGAACAAATATACCCCAAACTATTGTATACAAATACCCTCCGTCATACTTCTGGGACATTAGTGCCCTTGCCGTCCAAAAACTAGAGCATATATACCCTTTATTCTATTTTGAATTTTTTTTTTTTTGTGGCTAAGATGACACTTACATTTTGGGATGGAGGAGGTATTATTTTTCATTTTACAAGTTTGAGATATCATTTTACTCTAGAAGATTGTAAACACCTTAATTGTGGGTGATGTTATGAGTAATTTTGAAATGCCAATAAAGTGTAAAATAATTAAAAATCTCTTTTAATCAATATTTTTAATAAACGTGTAAACTAAATCACAATAAATAATTTGACACGAATGAATGAAGTAGGTTACTGCTGAAAAGGTGGCTACAGCAACTGCAAGCAGAAGGTTTTGCCAACGTTACTGTAATTTTGGTCGAATGTCGATTTTTATTATTTATTTATATTTTGGTGTCGTAAATTATGGGTAGGGAAAGGGAAAATGTGAGAGGGAATTATAATGTGAGGAATCGAACCCTCATCAATAAGGTGGAAGTTCAGATAACCAATTCTAGAATTGTCCGAATGTCTTATCTTTAATCATATCATATGAACAAAAGAAAAAAAAAACTTCGTTTGTATCATTTCATGTCGACAAGCAGACATTATGCCACACATTTATCGTAATAACTTTTCCCACTTAAAGTCAAGTCAATATATTCACTAGGATTAAAGCGCTTCATATCAACATGTTCTTCAATCGTATGTTATGATCTTTAAGTAAAGAGAAAAAATAAATTCTAACTATTTCATCACACGCAAAACAGTGGGTGGTTCTAAAGTTTCTACAGTATTTATGATGCATATAAAGTGTATTATGTATTTACTCACACCAATCTGTTTCATTTTGCTTTGTCCTATATCAAAAATAGATATTTTATTTTATTTTATTCATCATTTTAACAAATCAAAAGAGCTCTACTCCCTCCATTAACTTTTAATTATCATGTTACACTTTTCGAAAAAAGGAAACCATGACAATTAAAGGTGAACAAAGAAATTACTATTTTTTTATCATACTAACCGTAGTATTAAATAACTACATAAAGTACTAATAATAGTCAAATTTAGAATTTCAAAACATCATTAGTAAAGATAATTTAATAATATATATATATATATATATATATATACACTTCTAATAAAACTCTGTTCCACCTCACCTGCTTCTTTTCGAAGAAAAATATAATTTAGAAATTTATGATGTCGTTTATCAAATGATTGCTTTAAGTAACTTCCATGAAGAACACAAATTCATTATTATTATACAAGCTAGTCAGATAGAAATTCAGTCGAACAACATTCATGCAGAATGAGGGCAATCTAAGTAGTTCAATTGGTTGAGTACTTGAACTTTCACCTTGTAGTGAGGTTCGATCCCCCACCTTGTAATCTCCTCCCCCGGCCAAAAAAGGAGGTAAAATGAGCAAGTCCATCGGACAATGAAGCCAAAATTGGATTCAAAAGCTGACCAGAGTAGATTTTGAAAGACCAGTTTCATTGCGAATTTGCAATAACTAGCAAAAATTTGACATGCAGTTTTTCACATAATAACTATTCAGGCACGAGTGTAGTGCACCCTCACAATTTAACAAAATGCTATAGCATACAACAAGAACACAGAAACACGCAGAATGCACACAAGAGTTGTAAGGCCATAAGTTGACTCTTTAACTAGTCGTAAAGCACCCATAATAGAGAAGCAAAAGCCTACTTCGGCCCAGCTGCTAGGTGTACAAAATGGAATTTGGAATCAGCTGCCTCAAACTCTTGGAATATGCTTTAGTCATGTGTCCCCCCTTAACCGAGCAATTAGTTCATCCTGCCAACAGAATTACATAGTGAGAACGTAAATTGAAAGAGAATGACATGCTACAGAATAGGCCAAATATTCAACAAAACACATCATTCAAGTAGAAAATCAACAACTACACCTCAATTCCAAATGTGTTCGGGAAAACACATCATACAAGTACTACTTATTATAATGTCTTTAAGGAGGATAAGTTACCGAGTAAAAGTATAACAGTGGACCACAATGAAAAATTCAAAACCTATATAAAATAAAAAGGTTATGCAAATACTTGCCTTCCTTCCTCTCAGTGAAAGACCTTTCTCCTTTAACAAAGCCCGTAGCTTCTCAACAGTCATATTTTGTATTTCAGGTGCACGAGTTTTTGAAGTTTCTGCAGGAGTTGAGACCAAGTTTAATATATCACTAACGGTAAATGATAATGCACATGAATTCATTCTACAAAAAATAAGTAGTTCCAACAAAGACTTTAAAAACAAGAAAATTTGGACAAAGAGTAGGAAATATTTACAATGAGCCATGAAAAAACATGATGGTGTCTAACTGAGAATATACTATTTCTTGTACCGTTAAATTTACTTTTCAGGCATGACATGGTAAAGCAAATCAATAAACCTCCTTGTAAGTGGCTTCCACATTCCCAAAGATTTGGAAAGAAGACATTCAATGTCCCCGAAGGAATATTTACAGAAGTTAGAGCTAAGGCATGTTAATCGCCTTATTTCATGTCACTCAATGTCCCGAAGATAGTTTTCTAGAAGAAGCTGTTATTCACCATCTAGTCTCATAAGATATAGTTATACATGTACTTGATGCTTGACAGTAATCCACACAACTTATTATTGGTAGTAAATGATAGGAGTATGATCTTTACCTTCTCATCCAAAATAAATTGGTAGTAAATGTTAAGATCTTATTTAAGATCTTATAATCTGTCCAAACAAGATTTCAGCAAATTTCTAGAGTAGTTGTGAAGCCCCATGAATTTTTATAATTAATTCAGACTACTTTCCAGTTTAAGGATGCAATTCAATTAATTCCGAGTCAGGTGGGACCCACTTGATGATAACAAAGTCATTGAAACACCTGTAGTTAATATTGGTATAGCTTGAAATAGATAAGAAAGGATGATAACAATTAAGGAAAAGACAAAATGAGAAGGAGAAATTGAAAACAAGGATTTTAATTCCCAGGACAATGGAATAGATGGTGCAATTAAAAGCAGCTGAAGGAATTAAATTAGCTCTTAATAATAGAGACAAAGTAAGAAGCAAACTTTGGAACCAAAATAGCCACTACTGGCAGTGCCGTCCAGAAGTTAGCATCAAACTCGGCATCATTTTGCAAGCTGGACAGGTTGAACGCGATGGTTGAGCGTTGTGCCTGTCCTAGCGTGATCCAACTGAAGAAGCCATTCAGAGGCATTTCGGGAGAGAGAAGAATTATTTGTTTGGAACAAGTTCTTGGGAGTTAGAGTTCTACTCCATAAATTCTACTTTGAGGCGAGTATTAACTGCAATTCGGGAGAGAGAAGAATTACTTGTTTGGCACAAGTTCTTGGGAGTTAGAGAGAAGGGAGAGCTTCTACTCCATAAATTCTACTTTGAGGTGAGTATTAAATGCATTTCCTAGTAGATTTGGTTCGCTAAATGGCAAATGCATTCCCTAACTCCTCAATTTCATGGAAATTATAGATTTTTGACGAAAAACTCAAAAACTCACGTCTTGAAAATTCTAGGGTTTGACAAAGAGGTAATCCTTTCACTCCAATCTTGTATATTATGTTACATGTACATCGTAAACTATACCTTTGAAGAAAGATTCAAATTTAAACACCAATTCACGAAACAATAGGAAGCAAGACTTGAAATTGAAAAATTTGTTGGTAAGGGAGATGAATAGTGTTGTGTTTGCTTGAACGATATCGTTTTGAGTTTCTAAAGGAGCAACTAGGTTCCATAACACGTGTAATGGAAAAATTGGAGTTAAAACTCAAGGATTTGACTTTCAAATTGGAAAATAGAGATTTTTTGCTAAACTAGTGAAGTTGGATTTCCCCATTTGTGGGATTACACTGGGTTTTTTGTTGTTGTTGTGAAGTTGGACTTAAGTGTTGGCCACATAGTTGACTTAGTTGGTATTGTTGTGAAGCATTATTGATTTACCGGAGCTCCTATATGTAAATTGTGAATCGTTGGCATCTTTGGATCTTTCAAGGGAAGATTTGCAGCTCTTAAAATTACATCCCCCTCTTTTCCACTGCAAGCCTAGCCTTCTTAACTTTGTAACATATACTAGCTCTCCTTCCCACCTATTTTTTTCTTCAATTACAAACCTAGTCTTCCCATTGTTCTGCAAAGAATATTTTAGGTTAAGATTCAGTTCATGACATTACCTTAAAATATCAAGATACTTTTAAAATGAACCGAGGCTGTTTAAATAAAAAAATCAACGATTGGAAGTCGTTAGCCATTTAAATACTAGGCCTTTATATCCTTCGGGGTGGCCCAATGGTTTGGGCTTGGGACTTGGTCTCAAGTTCGAAACCCCTTGCCAGCGAAAGCAAGGGGTTTGCCTTATGGGTCAAGCTCGTCGCACCGGACTTGCCTAGTGCGGATTACCTCTCCTATGTGGTTTGAGAGCTACTACATAGGAGCGGGGGTTTTACCCTGTGCGCACCCAAAGGGTAGCAGTTGCGGGTTTCCCTTGTCATAAAAAAAAAAAAAATACTAGGGCCTCTATACCAACCTATACGAGACTTTCCATCTTACAATGTCCTACAATATTCCAAGGCAATATAACTAATAAGTTAATACATCCATAAGAACTTCTAGAATGACAATTTAAATTTAAAACTTGATGTGATGTTCTCCAATCAAGATAAATTTTCACTATATATGTAATATATCCTTCTATTGCTCCTACTAATGTATAATAATCAAGTAACATCTTAAATTCCTTTTTGAAACTTAATCAGTCAGTAGTATTCATTGAATCATAGCAAATTTTAGAAGTTCTGAAACCAGACTTCACCAAAACCGGACTTACAAAAGAACCGGCAATACTAGTTATACCAAAACAGAACCACCAACCCCAACAAAAAAGCAAAGCAGAACCCCTTATCTCTTGACAACCATTATGATAATTGTCTTTTCATCAAATGGTATTTCATCAAATGGAAGGGAAGGAGCAGTCTTTTTGCAACATTACTACTGTTCCCTTTTTTGTGGACCCAAAAGTATTAGAGCTGGTATGTAAACTATGCAAAAATATAATTTGGAGCCACAATTCAAGAGTCAAAATGGACAATTTAAGCAAATGAAGCAATGGAGAGCTTAGGGATACTCATTTGCTTCTTTCTAATTCATTTTAGCAATGGGATACATGAACAACCACAATAATTCAAGTATCTTTTCAGTGAAAGACCACTGCTTTTAAAAAAACACATTTGAATGTACCAACTACAAAGACCGCAAGTGATGGTCAATAACGGGCACACCTTGGGCCGAGGCAGCATGGTTACTGGTGGTAGCCTTCTTGGCTGATGCCCTACTATCCAATGCTTTTTCAGCAGCTCTGAAAATTAGATGGTGGCAGGAGATACAAACATGTTAACTGTCCAAAGGTACACTAGCTAGTAAAGGATAGCAATAATACTGAACTAAGAAAATATGGACAATTACCTTTTTCTACCATTGTCATTTGAGGAAATCCCCTTGCCGTCTTTTGAACTATATTCACCTCTCTGCTTCTTAAGCATGAGAGACCTAATCAATATGTTTTGCTGGTTGGTCTTAATAAGCTGGTCCTCTGCATATACAACATTTTGTAAAATATAACTAGCAATCCAGATTGATGAAGAAAGCAATCTAGCCTTGAGGAAGATGATAAATGAGGAAAGGAAAAAAAAATTGAATTCTTAAAAAGAGAGAAAGAAAGAAAAAAGAGACATTCGAATTGCATCAAGACACAAGAAAGAAGAGATATTTCTATGATTTAACCAACCATGTACTAAATGAGACACAATGAGTGGATATCAATGCTTTACAATGACTTGGAATAGAAGTGTAAACCAAAAACTAAGCAATAAAATAACCATATGCGAGTAAATCCGTTCAAAGAACAAGAATAACAGGATTAGAGACTAAATCAATTTTCACCATAAATAATTTAAAAGACATCAATATACAAAAACAGACCCGGAGGTGACGTTTCATGATCGCAAACATATACTCGCATTCCACCCTGCATAAAGTTTCTAAATTAGTGGAGCTCAAAAGAACATGGAAGAAGCATTATTAAACATTTCCTGATAGCATCACTTTTCTTTTGATAGTCAAATTATTTTCCAGCTAATGCTGGTCAGCAGATATGATGGTAAGTAAACACGCAAGAGGCTAAGGCACATGAATAATATAATCTTAAAGTGAAGATAAAAGAAGGAAATACAAAGCTGATTGTTACTCTAAAAGGTGCAAGGAGGACGTTGAACTCAGATAAGAGGTACCAGTACCACCTATTATTTATCTTCCGAAAACCTTTCTGATCCTACACTGATTCATGCAGTGTTTAGCATCACCAACTAGTCATTTCTTTTGGACGTAAAACCTTATTACTGTCTAGGCTGGGGTTTAACAGTATTCCAACCAACCAAAAGGCAAGAAGGGCCAGAACAGTGTCTCAATCTAAATTAACCCTTTTTAAGGTAAAATTACTACTGTGTGCATAGCTATGTGTTTGTATCACCATTTTTTAAATTAAGTGTGTGTGTAAAAACACCATGTTGATTATAATACCACATTCGAGGAGTTCTGTCAACATGGAAATCCCTAGAACTGACGGAAGACAGAATTCCACAATAAGAATAATGAAGACCAAGTCATGTGCAGTTGATAACAAGAACTTCTTTTAGATGTACTAGTATGCTTGGTATAGGTACAAACAGAAGTAGAGAAATTAAATGAACAAAATTTTAAACTCCTCCTACCATCTCCCTCTCTACGGATTTAATCTTAAAGATTAATAGCACTAATTTGTTGGTATATTTCAAAAATTATAAGTTCAGGCCTACTATTATTGCAACCTTAATAATTTTGTACACATAAGCTTATACTCCCTGTTGTAGGTATATAAGGTTGTAACCGCCTCTGATCTCCCTGAACTCTATAACTCCAGAATTTATTCCACCATAGATGAAAATAGATAAGTTTGGGACAATTATACAACAGTTATATCTACTCCAAAACATTAAAGAAAACAGTTATATCTACTACGGTTCAGCACTACTATTAAGAAGTATTAATACCACATAAAAGGCGTCAGTAGAGAAAAGGGGGAGAGGGGATGGTGCAAAAGTAAATTAGGGTTTTGGGAGGGAGAAAGATGAAGTTACCGGAGTAGAGGAGAGGACGTTGGAGGAGAAAAGGCCGCGAGAAGGGAGGCCGGCTAGGTATTTGGCCGCACCGGGAGTTGTTGCATTGTTCGGAGGAATGGATGATGAGGTATCCTCCATAGTTGCCGCACTGCAAAACTGATTCAAGTTTTAGACAGAAAGGAGAAAATACATTGTTCCCCCCTTAATAGCGTTTCGTGGGGGCGGTAAAATAGAATTTGCTCTCATCTACATTAATTAGATTACTATAATATCATTTTTTGAAAAAATAAAAATTGTAATAGTGGACATAAAAGATAACTTCTTCTTAAAAGCTTAATCAAATGAAATTTCACGAAATTACATTAGTCTTAGGGATTGTTTGATTTGTCGAAATTATAATTTGAATAACTTATTCTATTATTTATGAATCAAATCTCTTGTATATAGTGTCATTTTCCACAGCTCAAACTTGTGACATTTTAATCATATGACATCAACTTTATTGGTTACATCGAAACGCCTCTTCCACAACTAATGACATTTTGATCATATGACATCAACTTTATTGGTTACATCGAAACGTCTCTCCCACAACCAAGGACTTAATGCTATGCATGTTTACTCATCTAATTCATTAGTATTTATTTTGAACAGTTATATTGCAAGAATAAAATTCATCTGAATGTCAACTTCTTTTTAATGCGGGAACCAAATAACTCTTTCTATAAACTAACTAATAATTTTACAAAAAAATGATTTTTTTAGCTGAGCATAGTTAAGGATAAATATGACTCTGAGTGATGAATATGATTGATGGAGTTGTTCTTTTAGTCCAAAACAATAAAAAAAACTATTAACTGTCAGATGCAAGGAAACCTTACGAGTAAGATAATATATTACTGTACCAAGAAATAATTAAAGGTAATTTGGAGGAATATTTCTATAAAATAATAATCGTCTTTAACCCTTTACTTATTGAAGCAATATTCCTACATCCAATCATTAAGGCATTCAATGCTATAGTTGGTTCAACATGCAATACATAATCATATGCCAACTCTTAACATCAAAATCTCAGACAACTTTTAGAACCACTTTCAACTGTATGTATCCACTTGGAAAAAATTACCAGCATGACAAACCTTCCAACCTCTAAAATCACTAAAAAAAACCATTGCAGAATTTACCCGTCCTTCCCTGGGCTTATAAGGACCCCTAATAAATCAAACCCCTTCCCTGCCTTTGGCTTCATCTGAAGAGCTTGCGCAACAGCTAATCGACCAGAACAAATGGTGAAGTTTTGATCTGGCTTCTTGAATTTCAAGGGCACGTTAGTATTGTTGGATAAATATCAGTATCCAAAATCATGTATCCCCCCAATGAAGAATTGCTTCCACAAACACTACCCTATAGTACACATGTCCAATCATTTCTGGGCCGTTGCCTCCAAATCAGACAAGATTTTACTCATCTCCTCATAGTAAGGCCATTTATCCTGGCTTTTCTCGTCACTCTTGTTTTCCTGTTACAGAAAGCAAAGACGTTGATAAAAGTAGCCTTCCAAACAGAAAATGTCTCCACAAGAATTTCAACAGGATGCAGGTGAAAGGGGAGAATATTCATCTAAAAGGAAATATATAAATATTTCATGTGTAGAAATTTGTATTAGCAATCTCCGTGTATCTACAATTCAAGATATGGATAAATCTTATTTCTCTCCCTTTTTCCCCTTGAGAGGTCACAACATACCATAAAAAAGGGTACATCTATCCCTATTTTCATTTCTATGTCCTCAGACAGAAATAATGTGATATCCTAAAAACAAGTTCTAAAATGGATAATCAAAATGCATTGTTTATTGTAAATATTCATTCTTCCAATATTCTTTGAGCATGCTAATCAGCACAACCAAGTAAATGTACATATGCTCAAGGAGGAAACAAGAATCAGAAACACTCACCTCATACTTTTGAACCAAAGAAGCCCAGAGAGATTTACACTGTCCAGGACTTCGATCGACTCCAATAGAAAGTAAATTTGAAGATATCTCTTCCCATAGTGCCATTCGTCCACGAACAACTTGGAATTTGCTGTGGAGCTCCCCGCGCAACGTAATCAATTTCTTTATCTCATCATGTTTCCATCTGTTTCTCTTCAAAGGCTTGGAAGATTTCATCATAGATTGTGGAAAGCCAGAATCAATTTGAATGCTCTCTTTTCTGGACGATTCTGATTCCTCCTGTGTTGAAGCACCAAATCTACCTTTTTTTAATTGATCAAGTAGTGATGATGATACAAAAGACTTTGAAGAATCATCTGATTTTACCTCAGTGGTAGAATGTTCATCCAGTGAGTTTGCACTTGAAGTAGTTGCTCCATCATGCGTAAGTCTCTCAATATCCATATCATCACCTGCACGTAAAAGTTTGGGAAGAAATGACAGCAAAATTTAAGCATGCATTGGATGCTTAAGATCAAATCATATCGGAAGACAAAATCAACAAACAATTTCCGATGTAATATCTATCCACCGACTAATGAAATCGTCTTCTCCAGAAAAGAAATATAAAAGATGCTTCTTTCATGATGCACAAGCATACTTTAAGCCAGCAATGGCATGCCATTTAGACAAAGAAAACATATGAAATTTTTTCTTTTTTGGTGCTACACATGCCCTGATAATTCCATTGTAGAGAGCAGATATCAAGCAATTGGATTTTTTATTTGGGGGGGCGAGGAGGGGGTCTCTTGAAGACCAAAAAGGTCAAAGTAGTAAAAACGTGTGAGGGATAGAACCAAATCTCCTACTTTTCACCCACTAAAGGGCTTCTAAATATTGGATCAACCCCTTTCAGCACTTGGCATGCACATGACAAATATTAACCAAATTCTAACACAACAAACTATCTGTGACCCCTAAATATAATTCAGTTCAAGTAATGTTCCAGTTCTACTCAAAATTCCTATATACCAACGGGCAACCACCCTACCCTCTAGGCTTATTGGTCCATTTTGTGAACGTCAAAAGCAATTATATCAAGAAGATCACAACATACCAACCCGAAGATGATTGCTTTGCCTAGCATCTAATCAGATTAGAAAACCACAGAATGCATTGGAAAGAATTACTGAACTATTTCATTGGAAAGAAGCATGAGAGGAACAAACCTTTCATTTGCTCAGCTGCATCATCAATTGGATAGCCATGGCCATTACCTTCTTCTGCACGTGCCCCACTTGCCTGTCTTCTTTTCTGATCTTCATCCAATACATTTCTCAGTGCTGAAATTCCAAAACCTACATGTGATTTTCCAGAAAGTTTTCCATTGATTTCATCAGCCAGGACTCCTGCAGGATTTTCAAAGGCAATGGCAATAACCTCAGGTCTTTTACTACTGTATTTCCTGACCAATTTCCTAAGAACTTCAGACACAGTTCTTTCCATGTGGGACAATGGGCAATTCAATGGACAGCTTGAAAGTGAAGCATGTGCAGCTTTATGGAGTGCATCCAGAAGTTTCCCTTTGTCAAGCCACAAGCAGCGTGTGGTTATTCTTATTTTTCCCTTCAAAGCTTTCTCTGTCATACCATCCGTGGATTGAGGACGTAATATTTCCATACTGCATTCCAGATATCTCACACATATCAGTATCACAAGGTGGAAAAATATGTGATGCATCACAAGCTAGAGAAAATTACCTGACCACTATAATACCATCCGAAGCAATTCTAAGTCTCTCATCAATACAAAGTTCAGAAGCTGTACCAAATGCTTTGTCACCATCACTATACATCAACTGAAAAAAAAAAAAAAACTAGTCCAGTCTAGAAAACAAGATGAAAGAGTGCAGTCTTTATTTACACAATGAGAAAGTAAGAAACCTGCAACTTCTCCTTTCCTAAGGAAATGAAACCATTGGACAGAACTTTTCTGTTCCTCAAATGGGAGATTCCAAGCATCTCTCCGTTCTTGATAACCTATTCACACACAGTTACAGTAACAGAGGTCACTTTAAATCAGCATCGAGAATGAACTGAAAAGGATTGACAACAATGCTTATGATACAAGACTGAATCATTCTCTCACAGCAGATAATTCCCAATGCTTGGAGCCCACTCATCCCCTTTATCATTCTTCAAGTCTATACATTCATGTATTTTTGAAAAATCATCAAAATAAATAGGATTTCACTTCTTGCATCCCATAGGGGGAGGCTGGAAATTGAACCGTGTGTAATAAAAGCACTTCAGCTTCGATCTAATTCAGGTAAATAGAAAATCAGTTGAAATCGTTGAATCCTTCAACTAGAATCTTTAAACATTAGGACCATTGGTCACAGAAAAGCTAATGAAGCAGAGAATATATCTAGCTTTCCTCAAAGACTACATTTTTTTTTTGAGATAATTATCATGAGAGATTTTAACTTAGCTTTCCTCAAAGACTATATCTAGCAACTGTCTTTGTATGCAACACATTGCATATTGGATTATTGCATATTCGACAAACTTTCCTCGAAGACTATATCTAGCTTTGGCAAAAATCTGTTCACTGACAAGGGAGGTATAGTCTAGTGGAAAGGGTCATCAATCTCTAACCATGAGGTTGGGCTTCAATTCACCAAGGAAGCAAAGTGGGAAAATCCATAATTTGACTCCTGGGCTTGGTGGGGGTGACGTTTACCGAATCTCAAAGAATAAGAACATATATTTGGGGGGGAGGGGGGGGGACAAAAAAGGACAATCAGCCACATTCTGGGCCTCTAGACCAGTGAGATATCTACATCTGACCATAAAGACATGCTTTCATCATGATACAGTTCCCTAAAATTACAAGAATAGAAGAATGCCATTATGGATAAATTCAAGAATTCAAAAAGATATGTCTGCAACACACCTTAGATCCAATGGCAACATGTCTATAAAATTTGAAGGTACTTGAAGCAATAAGCATTATTAATCAAACATCCAAATAAAACCATACAACTTACAGCTGTATGCCGAATTCCAGTTGCTTTCCCCAATAACTCATGCTCTTTAAGGAATAAGAGCTCGCCATGGACCGGAAGAAAATGTTGCGGCTTCACAATCCTTAGAACTTCTTCCTTCAGAACGGGAAATCCATCATCAATATTGCAGCTTAGAACATTGAGCATGAAATTGAAAAAAATGGATAAATCTTTTTTTAGGAAAAACAAATATACGGAATGAGAACTGTGTCATGCTCTGGGATATAATCTGAGAAACTGGAATTCTTGAATTTTGACACAATTTCTTCTCCCTTTCTTTGTTTCTCTAAAGCAAAAAAGATGCATAAAATGAAAATCATATTTCCCCTGCCCTTCCGCTTCTCTCTTCAATATGTCTTTCATCCACGGGCAACCATTTGGAACTAACAAATTTGAGTCAGCTTAGGAAAAGTTCCTGCAGAGCGATTCACTTAGCCGTTCCTCAAAATATCCCTTTTCTTGTTACAATATGAACCAAACCTTCTTCATTTTCTTGTCACAATATACTACAACAACAACAACTACATACATAGCTTAGTACCCCAAGTGGGGTCTGCTCCACCCCTGGCAGGTAGAGAAATTGTTTGTGATAGACCCCCAGCTCAAGGAAAGCAAAAATGCAACATTTATGGAGACACAAGCAGTAACAATAGGAACAATCATAGGATAGTAATGAATCAATGCATAAAAGGCAACAAGTATTAAACTAAGCATGAGAAATACGGAAATAGTAAAATAATAAAAATACCAATACTAATACTAGTAGCAAGAGAGACAAGACGTGAAACTATATACTACTAGCTTTCTACCCGAAACCTCGACCTCCACACCTCCTATCAAGGGTCATGTCCTAGGTAAGTTGAAGACTTGTCATATCTTGTCTGATCACCTCCCCCAAATACATTTTTGGCCTAACTCTACCTCTCCAGACCCTCCAGTGTCAACCTCTCACACCTCCTCACTAGAGTGTCTATACATCTCCTCTTGACATGTCCGAACCACCTCAGCCTCACCTCCCGCATTTTGTGCGCCACGGAGGCCACTTATATCTTGGCCCGAATATCTTCATTTATGATCATATCTCTCCTAGTAAGCCCACACATCCATCTCAACATCCTCATTTCCACAAATTTCAACTTCATGACATAAGAGTTCTTAACTAGCCAACAATTTACCTCATACAACAAAGTCAGTCAAACTACTACTGTGTAGAACATACTTTTACATCTTAGTGGCACCTTCTTATCACATAAGACACCAGATGCTAGCCTCCGTTTCAACCATCCCATACATATGTGATGTGTGATATCCCCGCTAATTTCCCGATTACCTAGGATAATAGGACCTAATTACTTGAAGCTCCCTTTATTGGAGATGACTTGAGAATGCAACCTCACTTCCACGTCAACTACACAAGGCACATCACTGAATTTGCACTCCACGTACTATGTCTTAGTCATGCTCAACCTGAAACCTTTAGACACCAAGGTCTATCTCCATACCTCTAGCTTGTCGTTAACTCAGCTATGCATCTTATCAATCATTACAATGGCATCAACAAATAGCATGCAGCAAGGCACCTTCCCTTGAATGTGTCATGTCAATTCATCCATCGCCAAAATAAATAAAAACGGGCTAACTTTTTTTCTTGTCACAATGTGATGAAAGAAAATGCACATGATCTGATAACCAACTTTTTTATTTTGCTTCTATCAAGTGGAAGCAAGAATGATACCCAGATCACTGTTAAGTTAGTGAATGAGAGTCAGCCAATGAAGATCTAACAGGTACAACTTCTACTAGCTTCTACCAGCAAAAGGAAAAACTCAAGATAAAGTTCTCATGACTAAATGGGACTCGAGAGGTCAACAAATGAACCATTTTCATAACAGCCATTGTGATTCAGTAAGCTTGAGATTAGAGATTCACACACACCAAAAAAAAAAAGCCTTGCTCCTTGCAATATAATTTTTCACTTAAAAGAAGATTTTACCAGCTCTTCACGATGAGCATGGCCGGATGTATGGAGCAGCTCATTCTTTCCCATCACTATAGTTGATCCAATATCTGATATACGGTTCAACATTTGCATCACCCGGGTATCATTACCAGGAATCACCTATAAAAAAGATTGTGTAGCTGATTACGGCAGTTCAACAACGTTATCAATTATCTTTCTGCAAACTTAAGACTTACAAAGAACACCTCAAGGAATCTTTCTCTTAAATTGTTTCAAAAGAGACAAAAAAGCATTAACAAAAATCAAGAAGATATGTTCCTTTTACTATACCTGATCCCAAAAAAAAAATATTCAAGAAGATATGTTCCTAAGTATTCATCATATAAATAGGAAAGAGAAATTAAAGAAAAAAGATATTCAAAGTAACCAAATATTGACTATCCTAACTAGTTCATCATGCAAGCAAAGGAAACAGTGCAAGGATTCAAATCAAGACGACATTTGCTGTCAACTTTCCTTCTATGGAAATTTATCCCCAATAGAACCATATTTTGCTTCTCTTCCTTGTGTTTATTTCACTTTTACTATTTTTGTTTGGTGTTGGAAGGAGTCTCAGCAGCATGATACTATTCAGCTCACAAAGTGGGAAATTTATAGTTCACATCATCTAGAGTAGATGTTCTTTGCAGAGCTACTAATCAACAAAAACCATCTAATTTCACATGGCAGAGATGTTGTAAAGCAAATAAGCTCTATTAGAAGTAAAGCATACAAACTCTTTACACTAAACATGCCGATTATGAGGTAGTGACAGGAAGCATGAAATGGCAACAACAAAGCACAAGAAGAGCTATCTAGGGGGAAGCTACAAACACCAAGACTAAAAATCATAGACCATCAGTACATTGGCTGAAAGGAGATAAAAAGGTTGGTAGAAGAAGACCGAGAATAAGACTCTTCCCTTTGGCTGGGCATGCATGTATCAAATAGTCTCTCAATGGAATCAGAACTAAGGCATTAAAAGATTAAAGTTAATATGACAAAGTCAAGACATGGATGATGTTAATTAATTAGATACATCAGCGGATAATAGGAATCCTGAGAATGAATTTGTCATGAACGAAAAAATTCACATTGCCAGGAGTTATACAATACAATTTATACGGTACCTTGGCTGAATATAAAACTAGATCTTCTTTGTTTAATTTGAGTGAGTGACTACTTCCATATGAAGCAAGATTCAACGCAGCACGTGGTTCTGCCTGACACAACAGAGACTAGGTTACATATTCTGTAATTGAAGCTTGCAAAGCTGGCAGACACATCAACTATACTTACTTGAGAACCTGTTGTCACAATCAGCAAATCTTTTGGGGCATAAGCGTCAATATCTTCCACCTTTACCTGAATTAGACGTGTGTACTTATGAGTGAGGAAGAATTAGAATATGAAGAGTGGATTTATAAGGAAGAAATTTAGGAAAATAGGCACTGTTACAAATTGAAAATATC
The DNA here is from genome assembly GCA_035578085.1 of Solanum pinnatisectum. NCBI lineage: Eukaryota > Viridiplantae > Streptophyta > Magnoliopsida > Solanales > Solanaceae > Solanum > Solanum pinnatisectum. The sequence goes on along the minus strand of CM069078.1, from coordinate 44,996,204 downwards.
CTTTCCATATTTCACTAGTTCCTCTACACAGATTAGACGATGATATCATTCAAAAATTTGAGTGATAATCCTCACTCAATGAATGCTCAAGGTGTTTAGATCCCTCTACCCTCAGATCGAGCAAGACATTTGACCTGGATTCTTCAACTTTAACAGAGTAGCAGATCCAAAGAGAAGACAAAATGTAATGAAGTTGTATGGCAAGGAAAGGCAGGAAACTCCACCTCCCTTTCTTATCCTCCCTCCCCACCCACATCCCTGGTCCAGAAGATCAGAAAAGAAGAAAAAAGAAACAAACAAGGCTTGTTTAGCCCCCCCTTTTTTTAATAACTGTGGTATCTGAGCCAGCTTGCGCGCATCTTGACTAATTCCAAGGCTTTTCTGCCCAACACATTTCAATTCAAGTTAACTTTTGGACAGGCCAATAACCCGCCAATTTATGAACTCGGCCCATTTTGACCAACCCAAATTCAACACAACCCATTCATTTGACACCTCTAGTGTAATCAGAAAATCTCATACAATCTATTAAGTCACACCATTGAGGAAGTGACCCCTCCACTAGAACTACTCTTTAAGATGATCAAAGTGTCCTTTGCATATGATGTCAATGAATACAATTCAGGGGTGATGGTGGAAACAAAGTTAATTTCACTGCATGATAAATATTAGGTAAAATTCTGAATATCTCATCTTAATACAATTGAAATAAGAGTTTTTTTTAAATCCTCGCCTTATCATGTATCGATTTTACACAACCCTCTACCATTTATATTTTTTCTTATGGTTTACACTTATAACTATGGCATAGAAAAATATGTAAGTTGAGACTTGTAAGCTTAACAGTCTTGTACAATTGTGCATGTTAAATAGCATATTAGGTTCTTTGCAAGAAGATAAGGTATGTCCTCCAGTCATAGGAGACCTTGACAACTTAGGCCATTACCAGAGTTGATGGGTCGATTGGTGCCTTCCCATCTTTCCATGCAGCGTCAAGATATGTCCTCAAAGACATGCCAACAAATACCTATTAAACAATCATGTTATAATCTGAATCTGGGAAACAGAAAAGATAGTCTAAACAACACTAAAAGATCATGAGAACATGTGGAGAAGATTTATAACAGAGATGAGAGACTGTATACCAGCTTTCTGCCGGTCAAGTCAGCTGCAGCTTTCACACTGCCAAGACGATGAATGTTAGATGCAAACTGGGTAGTGATAACCCTTCCTTTGGCAGCTGAAATGCGCCTCAGCAACGAATCTGCAACTACAGTTTCACTGAGTGTCCTTCCAGGGGAAAGAACATTTGTTGAATCACTCATCATCTGGAAAAAAAAAATACTCATCAATAATTTATTTTAGGTTTGCTTCAATGAGAAACTTATCCTCCATTTTTTCGTCCATGAAGTTAAACTTAATAGAATGATGAAAAAATAAATAGAGGTGTATGCATATAAAGCAAATAGGGATATAGGATTAAAGATTAATTGGATATCCACTGCTGTCCCTGGAAAAAAAGATCCAACAACATATGCAAAAAATGTACATGTACACAAACTTGAGAATAAGAGATTTATAAATTCAAACATTATCATAGTTAAGAAAGACATAACAAATTATGCATGAGAGATAGGAGAGAAGATTGCAGCTCAAGAATGAAACAAGGGGTGAAAGTAACACTATATTTGAGGCAAGCTATGAAATAATTTCCAGTTATGAAGCAAAGAACGAGTGCAATCAAGAAACATGGAGTGCTATATGCATCACATGTTCAAAGTATATATACCAAAATATAAAATAAAAGACATTTTTTTCTACATAAGACGTATTGTTTATAGCACAGAAAAGCTACAATTACGAAACTGTGGTGTTAATCTAATTCAAGAGGATTTTTCAACACTTTTAGGCAAATCTGCATGTAGAGAGAGAGAGAGACTGAGCTCAGAGAACGGTGGGAGAATATACATCATAGATATGCATGTATACACTCAATAAAAGAACCTAAAATCATCCAAAAATAACACATAATATACAGCTGAATATTAAAAGGAAAAATGAAGGAGTTCAAAGAAGATGTATCTAAGGATGTACATTTCATCTAACTGAATAGCAGTTGCAGTTTACTACTACAGAAAGTAAATAGTAATTCATTTGCCGACCATACACTCTTCAAGACCCTCAATATGTACAACTTCACACATTATTTCAACAGGTTGACCTGAGTCATTCTAAAAGTAATACGTCTAATTGAAAAAAAGTAAATTCCTTAATAAGATACTATCCGTACCAAAGTAACACCTTCTTTTGAAAGTTCCTCAAGGGCCTCGCGGTCAAAAACCTTCCCATCGAGTGGTGACTCATCTATCTGTCAAATACAGAATATTCATAATGCTACCAATCAAAAAAGAATACTCATAGGGTAAGATACAGATCATAAATCTAAACATTTTTAAGGATGACTTATAAGAAGGACACAGTGTAATACCTTCCAGTCACCTGTATGGAGGATGGTACCATCAGAACAACGTAATACTATTCCACTACAATCTGGAATAGAATGGGTAACCGTTATAGGTTCTACCTCAAAGGGCCCAGCCGTAAATTTCCTTCTTGTTTTAAATACCTTAAGCCTAGATGGAACAAATATCCCAAACTCCTTCAGTCGCTTCTTAATTAGCTGATTACAAAACAATAGAGATACTTAGTTCAATAGAAATTGACATGTAACACAGTTGAAAAGTTAACAGCAAAGAACATGATGTTCCAATAAATAAGTATGCAACAGTAGCCAGTAGGTATTGGTGTCTCAATTTGTGTATATGGGTTTTGGATCATGCTCCAACAAAACTGAAAAAGCTTTGCATGCTGAGCCTATGAGATAGTATACCAACGACTAGACCTTGTTCATTTTTAGAAACGGACCACTTCACCTTGTCCATTTTAATAACAATAAGAAATCCATCCAACCACTTATAGAAAGGAGAAAAGGAAAAGAAGAAAAGAGAAAAGAACAGAAAGGAAATTAAAGAAGAAGATCAGACGGCTGAAGAAAGACGAAACAAAGCCAAAGGTAGAGAGAGAGAGAGACCAAGGATAACAAATATAATACGTAGTCAATAGTTGAAGGAGTTTCACTTTTCCTATTTTTTGAGAAGGAAAAAAATGGAATACAAATGAATGCAAGACTGAAAAGACGAAAATCAAGTAATTTCAGATTTGCCTTTGCTTGGTAGGAGAGAGAAGACGAAAAATGTAGTTCTGTTACTGTATCTCAAGGATAAGCAGATACAGTATGCTTTCAACCATTTTTCAAAGAAAAGGTTTCCACTTCAATTTGAGATCTTCTCCTTTTCTTCTTTTGAGATAGAAGGCAGATTATGGTTTTATGAATTTAGGCTTCAAAATACCACATATCCTTGTGAACATAGGATTACTATATAACCAAAAGCAGTCAAAAAAACTCATAGGATCTTAACAAACCTCCATTGTAAACGACGATGCAAAAATCGGTGTATGAGAATCCAGAGCAGGAATTACCTGTCAGGATAACAGATGTCAAGGCAACATAAACTGAGCAAAATACACACAAGCATATTTGGCAATTAAACAAGAGGAACTGGAACACCAAGAAATACACTCCATGCATCAGAAAAGGCTAACACCAAACAATCCATAAAGGGGCATGGTATGGTAAGGATGAGAAAATTCTTACTGAACCTATCAAATAAAGGACCTCAGAAACATGACCTATAGACAGCAGGATAAGTTCTGTATGACATACATTAGTTGCTTAGAAAATGTTAGAAGTATGATTCTCTAAATTGGATCCAGTGTGTGAGTACATTGTCCCTGAACCGAATATGCAAATATATTTCCATCAGTACACATAAAAATATGAATAGATTAGAATAGAAACTTTACCCACGGCAGCGCACCAATGTGGTCTTCATGTCCATGGGTTATAATAACTGCTTCAATTTTGTGGCTCCATTTCTTAATAAATGTTGTATCAGGAATAATCTTCTGGACACCAGGCTCATCATAGCTGGAGAGGGCATCCAATAAGATCCCAAGTCAGTCCATGACAAAGAAATACGGACAATCTAACTAAATTCAAAGCCTAACATAGCTAGTACCATCTAAGGAAAGAAATTATTTAGATAACTTATCATTCCCAGTAGGAACTTTTAACTTATAAATAAAAGTTTAGAGGAGCTTTCAGTAGGAAAAGATGACAGGACCCCTGGACCTCCACCATTAGATTAATGACTAAAACAGAAAGAGTAATCAAAGAAGATTCATTAAAGGGAGATTCTGCAAAAGTTTCTACACAGCAATATCATTGTTAAAAAGTTGCACGAATGGCCAGTTTGTAACACCTACCCTGGGAACATTATTCCAGCATCAATAAGAATATAACGATCATAATTTCCAACAAGCATGCAATTCATCCCAATTTCTCCCAGACCACCAATAGGAAGAACACGTAAAGGTGGGCCATCAGACCCTTCATAGAATTGTTCCATCCTTCGTTGTACAGAATCATCGATGCTTCTTCCAGCGCCCTCAAATTTATCAGGTCTTTTACGAGGACCTTTTGATCCGCGTACACCTGAAATGACACCAACTTTCAGCAATAAATAGAATAACCAACTTTCAACAAAGTTCTTCCCAACAGCAGCTTCAAGAAAGCAATGGGATGTAACGACTAAGAAGCAAGGAACATATCCGAGCTAAATCATTTTACATTGATATTGATCATAGTGTATGCATAACTCATACATACACGTAAGCATACAATTTACTCACAGGTAATGCAAGAAAAGGTACAATAAATGTTTGTAAGTGTATTCATAATCAGGATACATCTACTGACTTTAACAACAAAACCAACTATAGCTGTAAAGGACTTCATGGCATACTGTAAAAATCAAGGATAACATTACTCAAACGATACAAACTGCAACAAGTAATTGGAACCAATTCATTAATGTTTATTAGAGTATTTATTATGAGGCAGCAATTTACCCACTAAAACTAGTTAAGCATTTAAATTGTGATTACTCCATTTCTTTCTAATACTCCAAAACTTCTCATTGCATGACTTCACTCTTATCATTATTCATTGCTTCAATTCGAAAACAAACCAAAAAAAAAGGAAGGCAAAGTAAAAACGCCACGTACCTATAGAAGAAGTAGATGGAGTATAGCAAGAAATAAAATGTTTTCTAGGGTTTAGCTGGTGGCATAATTTGTACGGACAGAGTGAAATAGCACTGAAAGCGGCGGCCATTTGGATGAATGCTCCGGCACTGGTTACTCCTAACTACTGTTGAAGGTATAGGAATGGCTGTTTATAGGTAACAGAGAAAGATATGGAGGAATTCGAGAGCTTATTGCTCCTGCAACTGCTGAGGGTTTAAGGAGGAGGAGCGGGAAGTGGAGAGTTTGGTTAGCAGACAGAGATAAAGGGGAAGAAGATTTTGTTTGGTGAATGCCTGAAAGACGGAATGTGACCGTAAAAATATCTTTCTTATCGGTTTGGCTTTCGCTTAATACGAAAACTGAAAAGATTAGAGGGATGATGGAACGCACGTGACTACGCAAATTTTATTTGAGAAAAATAAACAAATACAAATGCGTAAGTAATTAATCAATGTTGGTTTGCTTGGAGCATGTCTGGTTTGGAGGTTGAGTCACCCTAAAGGGCACAAGAAATTGAGGAAATACTATTGATACTCTTGATGAGGTGGGTTTGGAAGGGGAAAATATAAAAAAAGTATATATATATATATATATATATGTCATTTGTCTCTCATTTTTTAACATATAAATGCAGAGCTAAACAATTAATTACGAATTCACCAAAACTAAGTTATTCTTAGTTCAAATTGTATTTATATAAAGAAAAATGCACGTATAGAAATTTCAGAATTCAATATTGCCATCTAATATTCCTATTCATAAAGTTCAATTTATGACTTCGCTCTAGTATTAAGATTCAGTCACATTCATAGATTATTGAAGTTGCACATGGTAAATCTCACTCTAGTGTAATAGCCTACAAACAATACAAAAGAGGTAAACCGCACTAGACAAGTCTTGTGTGATTATTTCAACCGAAAAAGCATGCAATGGGTTTCGAATCTAAGACCCCCAAGATTCCTACTCAACCAACACAATCACACTTGTGGGATGTAGATAAACCCTATAAAAATAAATTTTATTTTTACTAGAACATGATCCGTTGGATTATAACACCGATAGTCAAACATCTTTATGAAATGTGTAATGCGCATAGACGTTTGAGGCAAATTTGAGGCTCTAATCAAATACAGTACCAATTGTCTGTCCATACATGAAAGGAGACTATACTTTGGCTCAGTAAAAACTTCTGGCAACAAAAGAAAAGCTTTTATGTGCCTACAGAGCTTGTCTTGGTAGTGAGCTGTTGTTATGAGCAATTTCCAATTCCAGCATACATCTAATGAATCAACATAAAGTCAATTGGCTAACTAGAAATGCTGAGTAGCTGTGAATTCTACTCCAGCCATTAACAACCAAAGCATTTGGCCATTTCCAACATAATTACAACGACGCCAGATACTAACCCTAGTAGGAATTTTACCAGTTTCGAAAAAGAAAAAGAAAAAGTAACCATTTGCATCGCAAAAGTTAATTCCTCTGTATCCTTTTCTTAGGGTGCAATTGACAAATCCCAAACATTCAAGCCCTGCAGAAATACAATACAATAAGCTCTTTCACTATCAGCAGAAGTAGATTATTAGAATGCTTCTACATAAGATACCCTAGTTTATGTCGGAGATCCTTTGTCCAAAAAATGGCCCGACAAGTCCTATTTTCTTGCAGAATGGTCAGCACCAGAAGCATGATTGCGGTTCAAGTAGCGGACAACGGCGTCTTCAGTCCTATAAGGTTCACAGAAAGTAGATTAGATGATCTGAAAAGCTTGTGAGGTACAAATAAATATAGATTATCTTAGACGGATCAAACAAGACACTTTCGAAGTTCAAACAAAAACATAAATTATAATGATTATGAATAGATGGAGATCATGATTTAGCCGGCTGCATTCTGACTAAAAAATCTTCATCTGTTAGATCAGAGATGTTCCCAGCATTAAGATAACACGATAACATTATATTTTTTTTGAGAAAAGACATAAAGTGACACCTGAAGTTGTCTCGAATTTTCAAAAAGACGCCTTAACTATGCCGGCATCCTATTACCCCACAAAAGTATTCAAGACCTTTGAAAATAGACCATTTTGACTCGTTTACTCCCAATGTCTGTTTTCACGCAGATGAAGCGCGTGAATGAGAAACTTTGCTTTCAAAAACAAATTAAAAAGCGCCACATGTCAGTTCTTTCTCTATTATTTAATTACTTCCTCTTTTGATCCTAAGTCAAACGTGCCAATCCACTGCGCTATGCTGTCTTAAAAAAATCATCATCTCTCTTGAACGAAATCACCCCAAAAAGGTAAGAACTTTCTAACAACTTGTTAATTTTCAGTCGTTCAGGGAATACTCCTCACGTCCTAACATACCTAATACAGAAAGCCCATTCAAAATGGACGGGAGAATCATAATCGGGGTCCGGCGAAATTTTCAAGCAACGAGCAATGCCAAAATGAGCACCAGAATGAACTTAACACAATACAACAAAAAGCCCCAATTGGTAAGCTTCCTAACAATTTGAATTTGCAAATTAGGGAAGTCTCGGGTGAAGGAATTCAAGTTCAATTTGCAAGCTCAACATTTTGGGTCGGGTTAACCCCGCATTTTGTTAATAGTTAAATTAAATTAATTAATTAAAAGGAGGTGTGCATCACACACATTCAAATTCTAGTATTGATGTGAAAACGGGTCAAAATGGTCTATTTACAAAGGTATTTAATATTTTTGTGGGGTAATAAGACGCCCGCATAGTTAAGGTGTTTTTTTAAAAATTCGAGACAACTTCAGGTGTTACTTTATGTCTTTTCTATATTTTTTTTTTTTCCTTCTGGCGGATATAGTGACCATAATATTGAACAAAAAGAATATCATTATACAGCATTGTGAACACAGGGAAGTTAAAGGCCAACTAATAAATAATTAGGATACTTAGGAAAGAAGCTTACCAAGTCTGATTGTAGAATTCAGAACGTCTCTCCATTTCTGAATCACGGGTCGAATCATCAGAAACAAGCTTAAGATCCCTAGCTTGAGATGCAACTAATGCATTAACAAAATCGGTAGGTGACTGACTAAATCCCAGGAAGAAAGCTCGCCTTCTCTGATGTTCATGGATTTTCTTTATAGCGGTGGAAATAGTTTCATCAAATGCATCAATATCCTTGTTCTTCTCTAAATCAGATAAGAATGTGGACAATTCCTTCTGCAATGTGAAGGGAACATCAACCAGTACATCATAACAAGTGTTCCCAGCTGGGTTACTTCCAGATAGCTTAATCCTGTGCTCCAGGTGAATAGGTTGAGGGGCAGTCAGATGCGGATTAATCTTTTGGGGAACCAGGGAAAATTTCAACTTTTCATCTCCAAAAATCTTCCTTAGAGAAGGATCACAAGTGAATGAGGAGGTGTCATGGGATATCTGTAGCTTCTTAGTTTTTATGTAGTACCACAGAGCAGCTAAAACTCTAGCTCGTGTCTCAACCTCAATACCAAGAACTTCCTGCAAAGCTGGCGATAGTTTAAATTTCTCAGGCATATAATTCATCTCCAGTCTGATGATTGCAGTAAGCTCCTTATCCCCTTTCCTCTTAATCTCAAAACCCTCATGAAGAGCTGGTGATCGAGAACTATCCCACAAAATTACATGGTTATCAGGATATAGACTCTGATCCAAGTAAACAGTAACTTTCTTGAAGAAAGATGAAAACTTGGGGCAAGCAACACCCAATTTCTGTTCCTTTTCTGATGCTAGAGGACCCGGCCCACCTCCCAAGATCCTTCCAATAATCTTAAGAGACCATGACGCTGGATCAGCAGAATCGCTGTCCGGATTAGCTGGTGTCTGATTAGCAAAAGTATTGAATATGTAAATTCTGAGAGTTTTCTGGAAACGTGGAGGACTCTTAAGGGATTCCAACATGTCAATCTTCTTTCTAGAAAGAACAGCATCTACACGACCCTCGATTTCAAGCAACTGAGAGTAAAGTGCTGACTCGGGCAAACTCGCAGCCACCTTATCGGGTATAAACCTGTCAGAAACTTTTCGCTTTTTCCTACGCACAGCAGGGGTTAATTCCATTGTCTTTAAAGGAGAAGCAGTTGCTTGACCATGGTTAGATGAACCACCAGTCCGAGAAGGTGGTCTATGGAGCACTTTTCTAGCACCCCCAGAAGCTGTATTGGGTGTAGAAGCAGCAGGGGATGAGACACCAGCATTGGTATTAACCCCTGAAGTGATGAAATGGCTAAAGGCCTGAGCTTGACCTTGAAATGGGGCATGAGATCGTGATTCAGATAACTGAAAATGGCCAGGGAAATGTGAACCACGTTGTGCTGGTGACTGGGAAAAGTGACGAGCAGCTGGTTGATTATGGTTTATCGGCATAGATTGAGGAATTTGCATTGGAACTGAGGTTCCTAAACTAACATTCTTGACTGGATTATTGTTATTCATAGCGAATTTCTACTTAACAAAAGCTGCAAACCAGAATGCGAGATCCTAGCAAAATTAGGGTTCCTTTTCAAGTATCACAAGAGAGATCTTCATAACAATTACACAAAAAGGAGGAAGAGAAGAACCTGAAATAGAACTATGCCGGAAAAATAAGAGACCGGGAGGAGTTCGCCGGAGAAAGAGACGGATGCAGCAAGTTCGCGGCGGAGGGAGAGCGGTAACCGGTGGTCGTTCAATGAACTTGGTCCAAGTACTGCAAGAGCAGCTCCTAAATAAACTCACTTTTTCACCCACAACACGGCCTAAAGTTTGTATAATTACATTTCCCAGTTATTGACATATATAATTTCCATTTTATTACATACTCATATTGTTTAATCTATTAACGTTGCAATTTAAAATAAAGAATACGATATTTGAAAGTGAAAGCCTTTAACGATAATATTTATACAGGTATATATCTTGAGACATTAAAAAAACTTAATAATAATAAGTTGAGCTTCTGCATTAACACTATTTTTTACAACTATAATACTACGCTACAAATTTAATAAGACGACTTAATTGAGGTATTTCAAATTTACACGTAGCACAAATAATTTACGTAGTATTAACATATAAACATCACACTTAATACACTTTACAAACATCCCCCCACCCCCCAAAAGAAAATATCACACATACAACCGATATGCATATGTCATAAATTTGAATTCTTAAATGTATGCATCATGTATGTATGAGAAATATATGTTACTGGAGTACACTTTTTTTTTTTTTGTTTTAAATTGTATTTCAATGAATACATCATTGTTGATTGTTCATATACATATATATCGCGATAGATGCATGAATAAGTTGATTGTTGCTACAGTTATGTAGGATAATTTTGATTTTTCATTTCTAAATTTGCGCTTTTCTTTGAAAAAATCACTTCAAATCTGCACCAATATTTCTCTAATTCGAGATATGAACTCTTCATGATATATCCTCGTTCAATATGACACCCTTTAAAGATCATTAAAAAAATTTAAAAGCCACAACTTGAATTTAAACTTCAAAGCTCTCCCATAATAAAGTTTCTTCTGGAAGTCTCGCAAAAAAAAGAAAGAGAAGACGAGACCATTAAAAAGAAAAAATAGTCATCAAGAGTTTGAGACGTGAGAAAAATTGTGAATTTCTTCAAATTCAGATTTTTTGAATTTCTTCAGATCAAATCTTGAGAATTTCTTCGTTTCCAGATGAGACGAGAGCAAAGAAAGAAAGAAATGCAAGAGGTATTTACTACAAAATATAAACAGTGAATACGAATTGTAATTTTTTTTAAAATGTATTTATATATAATAAATATAGTGTATAAGTTAGCTACTCCATCTAATTTTTTATATAAACAACAAATAAGAGTACTTCTTTTTACGCATCCATTAAGGTCTTGGAGAAAAAGTAATTCTAACTTATTTATGCAAATATTCCTTTATACACCACCATTTGGATCTTATTCTTATTTATAAAATAAAAAATAAAAAAATGTATAAATATAACGTCATATTTAAATTAAATATTTGACAACTTATATGTTTTAGATCAAATTCTAACGTTTTCTATTCATAAATAAATTTTAAAAAGAACCATATACTAAACATATATACCAAAAAGGAACTTGTTAAGAAAAGCATAAATAGAAGGGGATAAGAATTTGGCTTAGATGGTTCAATCTTAAGGTTTTTAGTTCTTAAGAACTCTAGAAACTATGAATTCATAATATATTGCTAGTAACTTTTCACATTTTTCTAAGATATGTATCAAAAACGTTGGATGCAGCCTAATATTTACACTCTTCATCCGTCACAGTACATAAAAATGCGGTTTCTTCAACAAAATGTATTTTGCAAAATTAAATATATATGACATCAGATGGGAGGTAATTAATACATCTAAAAAATAATATTCTTTTACTACGCAAAGGCATATACTTAAACTCAGTACGTAAATAGCTTTTTCTTCAGCCCAACCATGGACCTTGCACACCATATAATAATAAACGACAAGAAATTACGAATATTAGGAGATCTATCTCTTCGAACAAGATCAAACCTTGACTTGCTATATATTTGATAATTCATCGGAACCCCCCACCCCGTGACAAAAATCGCGTCAAGACCACTTGTACCACAACCAACACAGACAACATGCATAGAAATTGCAAGACTTTGAGATCCAATGAAAATTTTCTAGAAGTCTAAGCAACCAAAATAAGGTAAACATTCAACTCAACTTCAGAAATAGTAAAGAGTATGCAGAACAATGCGACAAATCAAAGGAGAAAAAAGGTTCAAGCTGCCAAAATTGTTTCATAACAGAGACTAAGGACATTAAACTTAAAACAGCTTTGGCATTGCAGAAGAATCAATGCTCACGCCTTTGCCTTCCTAGGAGCCAACTGAGTCTCCGGCTGCATCACAAACAAAATGGTTAGGCACATTTCAGAAAGATGTGATTGGAGAAGACGAAGTACTGGTATATTAACTGACATGCAGATGACAAAAAGGCAAGCTATATGCAAGTGCCATATTACACTGCAAATGCAAGTCATAATAAAATAAACAGTGACAAGAAGTAGTTTACCTCTTTCTTGACAGACTCTTCCTTCTCGGATAAAATCAACTCAATATGGCAGGGGTGAGACATATAGGCTGCAAAAAAGATCAAGAGGTTAGGATTGAGATATTAATAACTAGATAAAAAAACATGCAGTGAGAAAATAAGCACTTACGGTTAATTCTTCCGTGTGCACGGTAGGTACGACGCCTCTGTTTTTGAGCTTCATTCACTTGGATGTGAGATATATAAAGTGAATCCACATCCAAACCTTTCACCTAAATAAATTCAAACAACAAAATCAGCTCAAGGGCACATGGAGCAGTCTAGAAACCTGTGCATACTCTTTCTAGGAAAAAAATAACTTAATCTGATAGTACCTCAGCGTTGCTCTCAGCATTTTTGAGTAAATCTAGAATAAACCCTGCTGATTTGACAGGCCAACGTCCTTGACCATTTGAATGGCGATTCTTTGCCTGAGCAGTGCGACCAACCCCACGACAAAAGCGAGTGAAGGGAATGGCTTGTTTGTGGGCAAGAACATCCTCTAGATATCTCTTGGCCTTGTCCAATGGCATCTTCCTAAGAGCATGGGCAGTCTCTCGTGTATTCTGTGAGTAGATAATGCATAAATATTTAGAACGAACAGGCAAGGACAGAAAAACCATGAGAAATTCCAACACTGTTAAATCTAACTCGGGGTGAAAAAAAGGTTGTGTTTGTAAACAATATTCCACCAATTCATTTTTGAAAAAGTTGTTCTACACAGAAACGTGTTTGAATCATTGTCAGATCTTGACATGGGGTTTAGGACCAAATACTTCACTAATGTTATAGTGATAAAATGTCACTAAAATTATAATTGTATATTACCCAGTCAGTCAAAAAAAGCATAGGAAGGAAGCTTATGTTAAATACATCTGAAGAACCAAACCAGTAGAATGTCAACCAGAAAGAAAGTATCAGAAACACATAGCTGGAGCAAAAACAGACTGAAAATAAGACAAATTCTAGATAATAATTTATGATCATACCCACCGGGTACCTGCTACCTCTCATAATAAGGGTACCAGGTTAACTATAACCACCAAGACTTGAACAAATGAGAATAACACACCTAGTATTTTGAGTCAGTAACATGAGACATAATATACTTATCCTACTTCATTGACCACTAAACCAAACACTCCGGCAAGCTTACTTCTAAGTTCAAACAAATAAGAACCCCTCCAAATTCAATCATATAATATCACACTTGTTTGGCGCTCGTTAGAGTAAATTAAGAGAAGTGCAGCTTAACATCAACAGTAGACTGTAGGCATGCTTCTACAATGAAGGAGAAGTATTCTAGTCAACCTTTGAATCACTATTCACAATCAAGCTGACACACATTAAGACAAATTTCAAACTTGTAAGTATTTTATTCCTAACATCAGTGATCCCACAACACTCATTTTGACACATGACATACAATAGGGTAACTTATACACAATAGCAACAGCACAAATAATATATCTTAAGGCATAGAGTAAACAAGAAAACAACAGAAACATTACCAAAAAGCATATATGATTATGCACAAGTCAAGGATAATTAATGTTAATGATAATAAACTAATTTTGAGAAAGGCACCAATTCTTACAACCGATTAATGTAAGCAATTCATAATGAAAAGAGAAATTACACACCTTGAAATGAACTCGGAGACTTGAACCCCTGGATTTGCAAGCTATAGCAAAAACACGAAATAAACTCAAAATATATACTAAAACCAAACAAAATTTATAACGCAACGTCCGATAACTCGGATCTACACATATGAATAGATCATAGCTCAAAATTTATATGGAAAGCAAATTAAATACTCACATTTGGTGGGGTTATCGGGTTCCCTTGAATACTTCACCTACATTAACCAAAAGATTCACACGTAAGTAAAAACTTATAATGTTGTTCGCCATAATGATTCGACGGCGGGTTTGTCGGCTTACCATGGCTTCCGGCGATTGCTGCTGCTGCTTCCTTCTTCGTTAACCCAACAAGAAAGGAGATGAAAAGTAGGGTTTACGACTTATATTGGGAGATGATACATTATAGGGTTTATACATGTGAGTTGGGCTAGGATAGTGGGCCTTTTAGAATTATGGGCCTCCCAGTTATATGCAGTACTCTTAGTCCAATTTCTAAATCATGGTTAAAGTTAAACCATGATTAAAGTTAATTGATTTTCAATTTTATACTTTATACTTATGAGCATCATATTTTTCTTATTCTCTGCTATTAGTTCTTTGTTTTTGTTTTTGTTTTTATTTTTATAATTGACACATTTTGTTTTGTTTACTGGATAAAGCTTATTTACATTTCAAATTTTGAATTAAAAATATTTTTTCTCTCAATTTTGAACATTAGAGGGTTTTTTTTCACATGTCACTTGTTTTTTAAAGGCCTATTTTACTTTGATGTTATTAACCTTTATTTTATTTTAGCTTTTTGAAAATCACGATCTCTTAGAAATTTATGTAACAAAAAATTATGATATTTTTATAAGCTTGATTGTAAAAAATATATCTATTATTTAAAGGCATTTTTAAAACAAATTAGTTAAGCACAAAGTGTTTTATTATCAATTTTTTTAAAAAAAAATAAGTTGATATTTAAAAAAAAAAATGATCAAACAAGCTATAAAGTATCCCAATGTGCTGGTTAATTACGATTGGTGAATCATTGTGGGTGTTCGGTATGTCAATTGGGCTAGGCTAGTCGGCCATTTAGAATAAGGGAAAAGTACTTACTCAAATTAGATTCAATTCAAACTACTTATCCTATTGTATTCACGACTCAAACTATTTACGTAAATGCCCCCTTGTTCTATTCACTGAACAATGCTTCTCCAAGCTTGATATCATCAGAGTGTATATATAATCTAAATTCTGATGGTAACTATATACTTCGATGGTATCAAACAAAAATTGAGCAATTTTTTTTATTTAAACGATGCATGTTTTCCCTTGATGTCATCAACATATGTATATACTCTAATGGCATCAAGGAGTAAATGAGTATTGTTTTCACTGAAGCACTACATCTTCCTCTTGATGCCATCAGAGTATATATATATATTTTGATGCTATCAAGTTGTAAATGTGAATTAGTAGTTAAAAACAAAGGCTATGAAGGTAAATGAATAGTCACTTGTAGATAGTTTCTCTTATTGCAGTACAAGTGTTTTTTAGAATAATGAGCCTCCTGATTATTTGTTTTGGGTTTCATTTTTAATGTTATAACAAAACAAAATACAATTGGTTAATCACAAATTTTAGCATCACAATTGAAACTAAAGTGTGTTTATATTGTATTGGTTGAAATTTTGTAATTTATCCATACGATTAAATAATAAAACAACATGAAGTAAGGCTTAATTATACTGGATGTGCTAGATTACGATGTCATAGTGAATATGAATGACTTTTTCTCTATCCTGTAGTTTTAGACTGCTACGCCGAGATGATGACTTTAGATATGCAGTGTATTCCTAAATTAAAATGATAGTGCATTGCTAGTCCTGTTTGGCTTATGCGTATGATGCTAGTGTTGATACTCATTATTTGAAATTAGTGTTAGTGGTAAACGATTTCTGAAAGCGTTCCCAATTGATCTTCTAGGCATTTTAGCTATGGTGATACTGATTTTGAAATTAACTTGGAGTCGGGCACTCAATTTATTTCTTTCCCTCCGTTTGGAATGACTCTAGCAAATTGAAGGAACTAAAGGAACAATTGCAATATTAATTGGGTAAAGATTTTATTAAGTCAAGTGTTTTGTCTTAAAGTGTTCTCATCATCTTTGTGTAGAGTAAGGATAGCATCATGAAATTGTGTATACAGACAATTGAGCAAGATGATCATTAAGAATAAATATCTCATATAGAGTATTGACGAGTTTTTTTATTAGCTTTGCGAGTCTCATTATTTTCTAAGATCAATCCATTTTGAGTATTGACGACTTATTTGATCACCTTTGAGAGTCTTAATATTTTCTTAGGTTTATATGAAATTTGGTTATCATCAATTGAGGATTGAGAAAATTAGATAAAATGTCAATCAGGTTAGATTTCTTACATAAAATTAGTTCATTTTTTTTAAAAAAATCTTCTTCTTCTTCTTCTAGTGGATTATATATCAAAAGACTCATAACATTGAGAGAATTTCAAATCTAAAATTTATGAATGTTTAGAGTAGATTTTGAGTTGGTGGGATTGAATAGTCAATGTATACTTCATGTATCGTTAAAATTATATTAAACTTTTGAAGTTTATCATAATGTATAGTCAGTGTATACTCTCTATGATTTTTTACTATTTTTATGTAAATAAAACATGTTTATATTTGTTGTAAACTAATTACTCTATTGTATAAATTTGAAACTATTCCTCGAGAATTAAGCAGATGATACCACTAAGACAACCTTCCAGACGCGCTACGACCACCGTGAGTTTTTGCTTATGTCTTCTAGGTATATTTTTTTGGGCAGTAAATATAAACTAAAATTATTTTAATTACAATGCAAGATTTATGCTAAGAAAAATAGTAGTATCATTTTAAAAGTAAATAATTAATGTCCAGAAATAATTTCACAATCTATTTTGTTTTTATTAATTTCTTATTTTTTTTTAATTTCAAACCAAATTTTACAAAATTCAAATATCATTTTTATAGTGAACATTAACCATCTTTCTCGTGAACAAGTTGGTTGATTTTTTGCAGCAAGGAGTTGACAGAAGTTGTTTTCCCTCAAACACCAGCCTCGTTTCGGATAATTAGTTCCTTCATGATAGTCGCCGTCGTCGCCGCGGCGTCACCACCTATTTCTCCGCCATATTTGAACTCAAATCCCGGCAGTTTCGGAGATCGAAAGCAGCTTCTCTTCAAGTTACAGAAATGCAAAAGCATTCAACACGCTGCTCCAATTCATGCTCATATAATAAAAAACGGCAACCCCAATGACCCCTTCATTCTATTCGAGCTTATTCGCATTTGTTCTAGATGCTGCTCCATTGAATATGCTTCCAAGATTTTCCGGCAAACCCCCGACCCAAATGTATTTCTCTATACTGCTTTTATTGAAGTGCTTGTGTCTTCAGGGGCTTACTTTGATGGAATTAGAACTTATTTTCAAATGATTAAATATTTCATTTTACCTGATAATTATATAATACCTTTGGTTCTTAAGGCATGTGGGTCTGCGTTAGATTTAAAGAGCGGTGAGCAAATCCATTGCCAGGTTATGAAATTGGGATTGAGTTCAGACAGGTTCCTGAGGGTAAAGCTAATGGAACTTTATGGAAAATGCGGAGAGTTTAATGATGCAAAGAAGGTGTTTGATGAAATGCCTCAAAGAGATGTTGTTGCCTCCACGGTTATGATATCGTGTTATCTTGATCACGGACTAGTGAGTAAGGCAATGGATGAATTTCGGCTGGTTTCTACCAAGGATAATGTCTGCTGGACAGCTGTGATTGATGGGTTGGTTAGAAATGGTGAAATGAATTATGCATTGGAGTTGTTCAGGGAAATGCAGATGGCAGGTGTAAAGCCTAATGAAGTTACGGTTGTTTGCGTTCTATCTGCTTGTGCGCAGTTGGGAGCACTAGAGCTTGGTAAATGGGTTCATTCGTATGTGGAGAAGTACAACATTCAAGTTAATCATATAGTTGGTTCAGCTTTGGTGAACATGTATTCAAGGTGTGGAGATATCGATGAGGCAGCTAGTCTTTTTGAAGACTTGAAAGCTAGAGATGTAACCACTTATAATTCTATGATTGTGGGGTATGCATTGAATGGGAAGAGTATGGAAGCTATCAAAATATTCCAGAGAATGAAACATGAAGGAGTTAAACCGACAAGTATTACCTTTTCTGGTGTTCTGAATGCCTGCAGTCATGGCGGGTTAGTGGACATTGGGTTCGACATCTTTGGGAGTATGGAAACTGAATATGGAATTGAACGACGAATTGAACATTACGGATGTATGGTTGATCTTCTTGGTCGTGTAGGACGTCTTCAGGAGGCTTATGATTTTATACAAAAAGGCAATATTGCTCCAGACAATATAATTTGGGGATCGTTGTTAAGTGCTTGTAGAATCCATAAAAATTTCGAACTAGGTGAAAGGGTTGCTAAGATTCTACTGGAGTATGGTGCTGCTGATTCTGGAACTTATATTCTTCTGTCTAATGTCTATGCTTCACGGGGTAAATTTAAGGAAGCAGCACAAGTGAGAGCGAAGTTGAGAGAAGAAGGTGTCCAGAAAGAACCAGGTTGCAGTTCGATAGAAGTGAATAACGAGATCCATGAGTTCCTTTTGGGAGACATTAGACATCCCAAAAGGGAAGCAATATACAGTAAACTGAAGGAGCTGAATCATATGCTGGAATCTGAAGATTATGCTCCAGCAACCGATGTCATCTCACAAGATATTGAAGAACACGAGAAAAGATGGGCGTTGAGCATACATAGCGAAAGACTTGCAATATGCTATGGCTTGATCTCAACCAAACCATGTACCACAATAAGAGTTGTAAAAAATCTCAGAGTTTGCAATGACTGTCATTCAGTTATTAAGCTTATATCTAAGATCACACGGAGAAAAGTTGTTGTAAGAGATCGGAATAGGTTTCACCATTTTGAAAATGGTGTTTGTTCTTGTGGTGACTACTGGTAAACATAACATATTTTTATCAATGAGATTTCACGGGATTCAACCAATTGTCTTGATCTTTGAATATCATTGAGAAATAGGAATCCGGGTTATCAAAGGATTTCCTGCGATTATTTCTAGCATGGAAGGATTCAATCATCCACTTTGGTATCTTATTGAACAAAAATGGTGATATTGTTCCTCCATTGATCAAGAATTTCTATTATTGGGTAGTATCATGATCGTCCAATAAGAAGAATGAACAATTTGAAGACCTATTGATTCTAACAAATGATTGCAAAGTTGATCATTTGGACCTTTCTCTCTAAATTTAGTGAATTTGAACCTGAGCCGAGCGACAATGATAGCACTCTTCTATTAACTCTTTAAAAAAGGCAATATGTTCTTTTTATATAGGGAAAATGGTCTGGAAAATACTTCAACTTTGGTCGAAATTGTTGTTATGATACCAAATTTTGGAAAGGACCTTTACCCCTGTACTATTTAGTAGTGTATTTTAAATATATATATGTGCCTACGTGGACATTATAAATATTGCATCATTTTAAATAGTAATGTGTCCACGTGGGCACATATATACCTTTAAAATACACTATTAAATAGTGCAAGGGGTAAAAGGTCGTCCATAAAGTTTGGTATCGTAACAACAATTTCGATCAAAGATGGAGTATTTTTCAGACCCCTTTCCCTTTTGTATATAAGTACAATAATCTTTCTTTCCCTATCCAATGAAGGACAAAATTCCTTTGTAAAAAAAACTTGATCCAAATATAATTTCTCTCCATTTTTCAATTCACAC
This sequence comes from Solanum pinnatisectum, assembly GCA_035578085.1. Classification (NCBI taxonomy): domain Eukaryota; kingdom Viridiplantae; phylum Streptophyta; class Magnoliopsida; order Solanales; family Solanaceae; genus Solanum; species Solanum pinnatisectum. Next base: position 44,976,433 of record CM069078.1, on the reverse strand, counting down.
TACCCGTCGACTTCATAACACGACCAACAAGGGTCATGAGAAGTGGTAAATACTCTTTCATCTTTAATCATAGATATCGGCGAATTCTCCTGAATATAAAATCACATTTCTTAGGATTTATCCGTTAATGTGAGACTTTTTGACACGAATATGAAATTATCATTTTTATCTATGCCAAAATAGTGTCCCCTCATTTTAAAAAAAGAAAGAATCTTCATAAGCATATAATACTCACAAAAAGTTAAAGATACGAGACTACCTTTATGCTTCTCTATCTCAACTTTTTCTCCATTTTACGCTCTAACGATTAACATCAAATATGACCCCACATATTTTCTCAAATTTTGAAATTTCCAATTATTAGACTTACTAAATTAGGACTACTCGATACAAATAGAGAGAATGATATAGTGTGTCAAACAAAAAACATTGAATTTATCTTTGGGGTTCAAAATATAAATTTTCTTTTTATTCGATACATGGGCTAGAAATATTTGATAGTATTAGAGAATTTCAAAATACATATCACATATACGATACTTACAGGGACATATTGTATATACAACATTGTGAAGTAGAGAAATTATCATATCTAGTAAGTAATAAATTTAGATGAAGCACATAAATTTTTAAAAGTTAAATTCCTAAAGATATTCGTTGATTAAAAAAAATTCTACTTATTATTTTTTCTTTCATTCTTTCATTTTCAAGCTTCGAACCAGATACTTGTAGAGTAATATATACATAACCCTACGTAATTAAAGTTAGAACCAAGGGCAAAAGGGTCATTATAACAAAACCTTACTTTGGTTCGCTTCCATCTTCAAGTGTTGGAATCTCCGAAGTCCAACACGCGAAAGTGTCTCATCTCTCTGTAATAAAATAAAAACAGTAAAACTAAAAAGAAGAAGCCATTGCAGAGAATTCGTAGAGGAGTTCGCCGGAGAGAAAAATGTCGACATCATCAGTGAACTTGGAAGATGTTCCCTCCGAGAGCCTCATGTCGGAGCTTCTCCGCCGCATGAGGTGTTCCTCCAAGCCGGACAAACGTCTTATTCTCATTGGTAATAATAATAATAATACTCGCAGTTGGTTGCTACATTTATTATTCAAATCTGTTCTCTTTGTTATATTTGTTTGTGGGTATGTGGTGTGCACTGTCAAGATTCTTTCTTTTGGCTGTTTTAATTGTTTTTGCATCTAAATGGCTATCAGATCCGCATTTTTTCTGTTTTGTCGGAGTGGGATTTTGTGAATGATTAGCTTATTGCTTTGTTGGGGGTTGCTTTTTGCCCCTAAATGCTATCAGATCTACAGTTTTTACAGTTTAATGAAGTGGAATTTTGAAATTGGGTTGTTTATTTTGCTGTTGGGTATTGCTTCTTGGGGTTATGGGAGTGGGGGGAGTTTGTGTACTTGGAAACAAGATGAAAGTTCTCGAATTTAGGAGGATTTTGTGGTTTAAAGGATGAGGCAGGATCTCTGCTTAGAGCAGGTTTGCTTTTGTTAATTTTGTTAAGTGAAGAAGTGATCGACGAGTAAAACTACTCGCCTTTAATGGTTTCAAATCTAAGAAAATAATATGTGCATTCAAGCTACGATAGTATTCCCTAGAAGGAGTTACGAGTGGACCATGCTTTCCAGTTAAAATTGGGATTATGTCAGGGCATCTAAACTATTAATGGGTTATTTTGTAACAAGAAAATCCTAGCTTTCACGATACTAGCCAATGAAAGTTCAAATCAAGTATGCATAAATATGAAGGTGATTTCGTAGTGTCTTGTTTGGTTTTTGCTAATATTGGGAGGAAGTAGAAGTAGTGCAGTACCCTTCTCAAGTAAAGCTCTCTCTCTATATGGTTATATTCCATGATGATTTTCCTTTTGGGGATCTGTTTGTAATTCAAATTACTACCTGCTCAACCCTTGCTATGGTAAACCAAGGTTTCATCCTTTGGTCTGGAGTGCATAAACTCAATTTGCTCTGCAATAATGTATGTACAACAACAACAACATACCTAGTGTAGTCCCACAAATGGGGTCTGGGGAGGGTAAGATATACACATATTTTACCCCTACCTTTGTGGGGGTAGTGAGGCTGTTTCTAATAGACCCTCGGCTCAAAAGAAGTTCAATCAAAGCAGGGATGTTAATAATATTCACGTATACTATATACAAAAGTAGACTGTTCCGCTAGTGTTTCCGTAAGTTGTAATTGTTGCTCAACCAGCCTCAAAAGACACGAGGAAAAAGGACCTCAAGAAAACATTAGCTGTTATATTTTTGCATTTCAATGATTAAGACTTTGAACGGGTTGTCTTCTATGCCCCTCATCACCAGCATAACAGAAAAACTGAAAGTAGTTACCTGGTTGGTAGCATATGACCTTCTAGGAGCATTGTTATCAATATTGTATGTAGAGAGGCAAAAAACTTTAGTATGGATTCCCCATGCTTCGGAAAGGAGACTAGACAATAATTGGCCTCCTATCTCATGTTGGGTCTTTTGGTCTTTTTTCTTCTCTAAGCTTTTTGCATGCTAATAGGGGGGATGATGTGTAGCTGGTCGGAAGTTTTAGCCAAGGATCTATATTTGGATTTGGGTTTGGAGCTGGGTTTTCCTTAATGAGTTATAACAATTTTCCTTTTCCCAATTTGCATAGTATTTATTTCATGGCAATAGTGTTTTAACATTATTGTGGTAGTTTATATGGACAAATAATGTCATCCATATGGTCAATCTGAATTCATTTTGGGTGTTGACATGTCATCGTATGGACTTATAGTCTTATACATCGAATTATGAATAGTTCTGTCATGCTTTGCCAGATTTTTGTGATAGATAAATCTGTAGATTTTCCTTCTTTCCAACTATTAAGTGTTAAGATCTCTAAAAACTTGAAGAAATTCCGCAGGCCCACCTGGATCAGGGAAAGGAACGCAATCTCCTATCATTAAAGATGAGTATTGCTTGTGTCATTTAGCCACGGGGGATATGCTGAGAGCTGCTGTTGCTGCCAAAACACCTTTGGGCATTAAGGCGAAGGAGGCTATGGATAAGGTCATATTGAGTGTTCTTTAAATTATTATTATATGTTTCTGACTTCTTTCAAGTTCCAACAGTAGAGTATAAGGGAGAACAACAATTGGTTTTCCTTTTCTCAGTAAAAATTGTTTTTGTACTACTATCTTTTCAGGGAGAACTTGTTTCTGATGACTTGGTTGTTGGGATCATAGACGAAGCATTAAAGAAGCCATCATGTCAAAAAGGATTCATTCTTGATGGGTTCCCTAGAACTGTGGTGCAAGCAGAAAAGGTTATTTTCCTGTTAATCCGTACTTATTTATGTTTATGTGAACTTTATGTGCAATTCCTGTCAGCTTTGATTTAATCCTTGTAGTAGGATTATCACATCTCGCTCTACTTATTGCAGCTTGATGTGATGCTTCAAAATCGAGGGACTAAAGTTGATAAGGTTCTTAATTTTGCAATTGATGATGCCATCTTGGAAGAGAGAATTACCGGACGTTGGATCCACCCAGCTAGTGGTCGGTCATACCATACAAAATTTGCACCTCCTAAAGTACCTGGGATAGATGATGTAAGATAATAGAATCAAAGTTTTTAGTTTTATTTGTTGTGATAATACCATCTCTTCCCATCTAACTTGTCAAAAATAAAAAAGTACTTGTGTTTTTTTTGCTGAAGGTAGTTCATTGTAGTGTCTTCATACGCTTAGCAATTGATCATTTTACAATTTTAATATCTTTTTTGTCTGCTGTGCAACTTAAATTCTGTCAGACAAACTTACCTTCACAACTTTCTCTAGTAAGGACTGTCAACCAAAAAAGGAACATTCTATATTAAGGATAGTTCTCTGACATCTGAATCTAATTCAATTTTTTTTTCTACATGAAGGTCACTGGAGAGCCTTTGATACAACGAAAAGATGATACTGCTGCTGTTCTCAAGTCAAGGCTAGAAGCCTTCCACAGGCAAACTGAGCCGGTAAACATCTGTTTATCTCTGACTTATTGGGGGGAAAGGGAAAGAAAAAAAGAAGGAAACACATCTGTGTATCTAGTCGCTCTGGTAGAGAGTTGGGAAAACTAGGAATTGCATTTGGGAATCTGACATAATAATCTATATAAAATTCTGCCATACATTATATACATGGTATAGCTTTCATTTAACCTAATAATGTTTGTTTGATTTGGTCCAAAGACGTAAAGCCAATAATCATTTTTGTAGTCTGTTTGGACTCTTTGTTAGTTTCCGTCCTCCATGCTAAAGCTGTATTGGATTAATGTACAGGTCATTGACTACTATGCCAAGAAGGGTAATGTAGTGAATCTTCCTGCTGAGAAACCACCACAGGCGGTCACAGCTGAAGTGAAGAAAGTTCTCTCCTAATGGAAGGATGCCAACTTTTTTTGGTTTAAGGATTGAAAATTGAACTATGAATTTTGGTTAACCATTAATATTTCTATTTTCCCGTTTATGGCACTAGCTGGTTCAACCCTTTATGAACATCACGAAGTATTGGTGAATTTATTTTACTTTTGACATTGCTCTTTAGTGAGCTTTTGCAGAGTGCAATAGGAATTGACACAAAATTATTACTCGTACCAAGTCAGAATGAATTCGAAGGAGTGTAACAGAAGATACACCATTTTGAGTTATGTGGGAGGGTAATAGAAGCGGCCTCTAGGTTCTGGAAATGCTATTTTCATGTCGGAAACATTAGAATTATCTTTCTGCAACAAACTGTTATCAATTGCAGGTTGCTCCACGAGAACATATCTCTTACGTTCTCCTTTTTAGAAGAAAATTGTCTGTTTACATTCTGAAATACCGTTTCAAGACGTTTAAGTCCGAACCCCTATATGAATAATCTATGTAATGAGAAGAAATAGAAGATACTTTCTCATTTTGTCCTAATCGATGTGGTTTAGCCTTTAGTGATCAAATATTGCAAGTTCAACTTGAGCATTCGAAGATAATAATTGGAGAAAGAAAGAGAAATGGAATGGGTATGTTAAATGACCTAGTAATACTACTATTTCAGCCAGATTTCATACGACACAAAAACATGCAAAATTTATTACATGTTGGAGACTGAAGGGGAATAGTTTATGTAGGGCATTCAGGCCGCGATCTGAATTTAGTTGGGTTTAATATGAGTTTTTTTTTTCTTTTTCTGATGTGCCCGAAAATTGATAAACCCCACCATGAGTTTACCAGCAATCAGGCAAGTCAGTTGACACTCTTTCGCCTTTGCAAATATCTAAATAAAAATCCTAGCTTCGTCACTATCTCTGCGAGCCGAGTGAAAGGCCTACAATGTTCAATAAGTAGAACTGTGAGGGATATCTCTGCAATTTGCGAAAAAATAAACAGAGAAAACTGCAATAGAAATTTGCTTAAGTTCTGGCGGGAAAGGAAGAAAAGAATCTTGTAACCAACTTAACTGTATATAATATCTTTTACCAAAATCTCCTCCTTCATCACTTCTCTAAAAATTTTCTGTTATTTCACAGTTTTCTCTCTAGAAAACCAAATCTTCCATTGAATACACACAGAGAAAGCTCTGGATCTTCAATGGCGCGAACAAGAAATTCCAAGAGTTCATCATTCATCTCTCTGAACCCATCATTTTTCATTCATTTGTTCTCACTACCTCCATTCAATTCCCTCCATAACTACTCACCCCGAAAGAACTCAAGAATCACCCAAACATCCCCATTTCTCTCTTTCTGTTTCATCTCTCTGCTCATTACCCTAACTTTCTTTGCGATTTTGTTGATCACATTCACAACCTTTTTCCAAAATCCACTCTCGTGCACCGGTGCTTCTTCTTCTTCATCTCCTCTGTTTTTAGCCTCTGTTTTTGCTGCGGCATCATCAAGATCAGGCTCTGTTCAAGATGAGCAAATTACTCTGTCTACCGGAGCGATGGTGCCCTTACCAGCTCATGGGATGGTTGGAAACTTTTCTGAGGAGGAGGAAGAGTTCTGGAAGCAACCTGATAATCAGGGGTACATGCCTTGTTTGGATTTCAGTCTAAAGTACCGAAAAGCCTCTGCAAAGATTTCAAAAGAGAAGAGGAAATTTTTGGTTGTTGTGGCTTCTGGAGGATTGAACCAACAAAGAAATCAGATTGTTGATGCAGTTGTTATAGCAAGAATTCTTGAAGCTACTCTTGTTGTTCCTGTTCTTCAAGTCAATCACATTTGGGGAGATGATAGGTAACTTTTGAATTTCACTTCAAGAGTTGTTAGTTCATTGATCTAACTTCTAGCTGTCTGCAGTGAATTTTCGGATATTTTCGATGTTGAGCATTTCAAGAAGACTCTGATAGCTGATGTTAGAATCGTGGCGTCTTTGCCATCGACACATTTTGTTTCTAAGCAGACCATTAATCGTGATCTTCCTTTTCACGTATCGCCACTTTGGCTTAGAGCCAGATTTCTCAAGCAAGTAAGCAAAACTAAACTGCTCCTTTTGCTGTACTACTTGAGTTAACTGCAATTTGCCTAGAGAATTGGTTAAACTTTGTGTTGCATGTTTTGCGTATAGCTAAACCAAGAAGGTCTACTTATATTGAAAGGATTAGATTCTAAGCTCTCCAAGAATCTTCCACCTGACTTGCAGAAGCTCAAATGCAAGGTAATACAAAAAACTGCAGCTTGTTTTTTGTAAATGAGGTAACTGTTTGATAGGCCGTTGGGAATGGGAAGTGACGTAAAATTGCTGTTTTTGTTGTTGTAACTTGAACAGGTTGCATTCCATGCACTAAGATTTGCAACTCCAATTAGGGAGCTAGGTTATCAGATAGCTAGAAGAATGTGGATTGAGGGTCCTTATGTGGCGATCCATCTCAGGTTAGAGAAGGATGTGTGGATCAGAACCGGATGTCTTACCGGTTTAGGCAGGCAATATGACAGTATTATAAGTAGAGAAAGGGACTCTCACCCTGAATATCTCACTGGCAAGTTGAACATGACTCATGCACAACGGCGACTTGCTGGAATGTGTCCCTTAAATGCATCAGAAATGGCTAGGTAAAACGTTAAAGTCGTTGAACAACATATCTTTTGTTTTATGAAAATCTCAAATGGGGCATTGTGTAATAGATTTCTGAAGGGGTTAGGAGCACCAATCAGCGCTCGTATATACGTTGCTGGAGGAGAACCCTTTGGAGGCACACAAGCTAAGCAGCCTCTAAAAGATGAGTTCCCAAATTTATTGACAAAGCATACATTGGCGCGAAATGGAGAGCTCACTCCATACTTGAAAAAGTCTTCTACGTTAGCAGCCATCGACTACATTGTGTCTCTGAGTAGTGATGTTTTCATCAATTCCCATGGAGGTAACATGGGCCGAGCTCTCGAGGTATATATCAGTCAGTCATACCTACTTACAGCAATGACTGAACTTCTTGTTAACATTGTACAATTCTGATTGTTGGCCAGGGACATAGAGCATATGTAGGACACAGAAAGTACATAAAGCCAAACAAGAGAATGATGCTGCCATTCTTTGAAGATTCATCTGTATCTGAGCAAGAATTCAAAAGGATAATGAAGAAACTGCATAGGAAAAGTCAGGGGCAGCCTGAGTCAAGGGCTAAAAAGATTGATAGAGATGTAATTGCATATCCTGTACCTGAGTGCATGTGTAAGCAATAATAGACAGTCACTGTTCCAACAAGTTAAACAGTTTTTGTATGCAAATATTCATACCATAATGAGTTTGTTTCATAGTTGTATCTTTCCACTTTACTACACTTAGCAAAAACATTGCAGAATCAGAGTAAAACAGAAATATGTGAGAAATTTTTCGAACTTAGCCAATCAACTTCTAAGAGCATATATGCCATTACATTGCACTAACTATAGCAAAATGCATATATTCTTGGTGTCAGAAGCATTAACAAATAGAAACGAAATGACTCTTAAAGTATAATCTGCTATCTAATTGGGCAGCCCGATGCACTAAAGTATGATCTGTTTATTCAAAACAGTAAGACTTGGGTAGCCTAGCTCCCTATACGCGGGTTCCGAAATTTTTTTTAGTAAGACTAAATATAACTGAAAGTTGAATATGTATTCCTTGCATCAAGTGTTTCGATTTTTGTTTATGAACACAATCTCAATTAACTGCATTTCTTATATTATTGTAACTAATCCAAATATCGATAAAGTTGAAACATTGATAAATTCCATCCAAGATATCTATATCTATATATATATAGAAAGAGAGATGTGATTTTATCATTAAATAACAATTGACTTCGTGTTGTAACCTACATATATCATATATAGTGTTGTTTACTTATTAAAAATTTCAGCTTCATGTATTGAAAGCAAGAAAGTGAATTTAAGGTCACTGGAGCTAGGTGTAATCATGATTGGCATTATTTTCAAAACACTAAATTAATATAAAAAACCAGTGATATGTTCAATTTTCCAAGACCATGTGGAAACCAATTAATAAGAAATTGATATTGAGTTTTCGAACTATGCTTAGAAAAAAAAAAGGTTGTGCAATTAGATAATTTTTCAAGAAAATAATTTAATATATTTATGTAGAAAGTTAAGTGATTACGCCAAAATAAAAATGAAAATAAAAACCAATTCGTCTAGTATTTCTTTTTCCTCCTCCATTATCTATCATAGCTCTCCAACGTTTAACAAATAAATAAATAAATAAATAATTCTCCAAAGTAACGAGTGAAATTAAAAAAATACACAAATAGAAAGATTAAAGAAGAAAGCAATTTAATCCTATGTAGTCTAGATGTGATAAATCCAGATTACATAAATTTTGAGTGTGTAACGTAAAAAAAAAAAAAAAACAGAGAAGAAGTAAGAAGCTAAGAATGGAGAGTTCAGCAGTAGCAGCCGATCTGGTGGATTTCTTGAACGCTTCTCCTACAGCTTTTCATGCAGTTGGTATTCTTCTTTTCTCCCTAATTTGTGAAATCAATCTTCATTTTGTTCAATAGATTTATGTTATTTGATTGATTTTTCTTTGTGGGGTTTCTCTAGATGAAGCAAAGAAGAGACTTAAAAGTGCAGGGTATGTACAAATAGATGAGAAACAAGACTGGGATTTGAAAGCTGGGAACAAGTATTTCTTCACTAGGAACTACTCTACTATTGTTGCTTTTGCTATCGGAAAAAAGTATGCCCCCAAAATTTTGTTCTTTTTTGTTTTACTTAATTTAGTTTTTTTTTTTTTTTTTTTGGGTTTCTTAGTTTGCTGTGTTTATTCTTAATAATGGGGGATAATTTTTTCTAGATATGTTGCTGGAAATGGATTTCACATAGTTGGTGCTCATACGGATAGTCCTTGTCTGAAGCTGAAGCCGGTTTCAAAGGTAGTTATTACTTCTTTTCTGGGGAAAAAACTAAAATCTGATTTTGAACTTGTGGCTTGTTGAATCTTTGTCGATGCCTTTTATTGATTGGGATTGTTTCTAGGTAATTAAAAGTGGATTTTTGGAAGTGGGTGTACAAACATATGGTGGTGGGCTGTGGCATACTTGGTTTGACCGTGATCTAACAGTTGCTGGAAGGATGATCATAAGAAATAAGAAAGATGGTTCTGAATCTTACTTGCACAAGCTTGTGAGAATTGAGGAGCCTATAATGCGAATTCCAACTTTGGCAATTCACTTAGAAAGGTAAAAACATAAGAAGATGAGTTCTTCTTCAGACGGGTGCATATTTAAAAATTCATCTTGGGTGTCAGAGGTGCTTGGGGTTTTAATTTCTATGTGACCTGCCTTTCTTGTGCCTAATAGTTTTGAGCCTATTCAGAAATAAATAAAGTTTTGAGCATCTCTTTAATCTCTGTTATTGTCGTGGTAGTTATGAATTGCAGGTCGTATTACTGATGTATTTCATAAGATATAAGGTACTTTTTATATCAGTTAATAGTTTCATCAAATTTAGAAGTACTTGTGACGGTTCGTGGTTTCGGTGTTTGAGTAAACTTGTACAGAAAAGATCTTAGCTTAGCTATTGAGTTTTATGTAGCATGGTTGTGCCTTTGTATTGAAGTGACATACAATTGGGATCATAAGTATAATTTCCATAGGTGATAATTGTTTTTTCATGTTTTTCAAATCTTCTAAATAAACAGGAGGGATTTACATCCCTGTATTATGTGCTAACCATATTCATCAAAATGCATTATCTGGTCATCATGTGCTTTGTACCTTCAATGAGTCAGAACATCTTTTTCTTCTCCAAAGTATCTTCACCCATGGTTTACGAGATTATTATTATAGTCTTTTTTCCTATATTTACAGGGGTGTGAATGATGGATTTAAGGTGAACACACAGACCCATCTTCTACCAGTATTGGCTACATCAATTAAGGTAATGATACATTGCATACGCTTTATGCACGTATATTTTTTGTAGTGTAATTCTTTGTTTCAAGGTTGAGTGTGACTGGAAGTTTTGTGATAATAGTTTATTTTGTCTACGTTGACAACACCTTGTCCTTTTCTCTGTATTACTTTCCTTATCAATTAGATTCCTTTTCTTTTCCAAAAAGCATTTAATGCATGAAGAATTAATTGTGATATGAACTATTTCTTTTTCTCCTCGGTTTACATTAAGTAATTTGTTAGGATCTTTTAGGAATTCTAGTTCTTGCCTACATGCATATGTACAGTTCACACTTTTTTTTTTATGTCAGTGGTGTCCAAGACAGCTTGCACACACCTCGACTTTTTCACCATGTGCTTGCTACCTCCCAACAACACTGGTCACTGGTACTTGGTACACTGCCCACCAAAATTTGGGTAGATGTGTAGAAATTACATAGGTTTTTTTACTTCTATTGGAATGTGAACCTTGAGATCTCATAGTTCTCCACCCACTTCATTGACCACCAGGCTAAACCCTCTAGTGCTTCATTCATTTTTCCAACAACCCTTACTTGGAAACTCTTACCTTGATAATCTTTTGGTATGTTGGTAGGTCTTCCCATTTGCATGCATTTCAGAAGAACTTCTGAATTGAATATACTGTTTTATTGGGCATAATGTATCCACAGATATACCCACCTTTTTATATGCTTGCTTAAAATTAGTTGAAAACCCACTTTGGACATTTACACATTAAGCGAATTGAACTCACCACAAGAAAATAGAAAAAAGAAAAAAGTGACTCCCTTGTTGCATTTTATTTGACGGTGTTTAACTTGATATGGAGTTAAGATGGGGTGAAAAGTTAGTTTGATAGAGAAACATTGCACCAAAGTTTAAAAGTTGAATAGTTAACTGAACTTGTAATCTTCTTTAAAAGTTCAAGTTGTGCTAATCCAATAAAAAAATGTGAGTTCTCTAGAATAGCATTATTAGTGCAATGGAGTCACATTTCAGGACGTCTCAAATGGAAAGAGTGTCATGTAAATTGGGACAGAGGGATTATTATGAAACAATAAAATTATTTATCTTCGTGTGATTCCTTATTTGGAATAAACTCGTGTCCTGTTAAGATATATGCAATCATTATCTATCTGACACCGTTTTGCAGGCTGAGCTTAATAAACCAGCTTCCATTGATGATTCTATTGGAAATGGAGCTCCAAATGATGGAAGTAAGTCCAGTAAAAGGATAAATCCTGGTGGTGAGCAACATCATTCCCTTCTTCTGCAGGTACCATAAATTGCTAAATTGCAATCCTTATAGATGTAAATTTTCATGAATCTGAGTTGCTAGATGATTTTCTTTCATTGCGTGAAGTATATTTTCAATATCTTTATCATGCTACAGTTTTTTGCTCATGCTATTTTTTTTTTCTTTCAGCTTCTAGCTGCTCAGGCAGGATGTGAACCAGGTGACATATGTGACTTTGAGTTGCAAGCATGCGATACTCAGCCAAGTATCATTGCTGGTGCCATGAAGGAATTTGTTTTTTCTGGAAGACTGGACAATTTATGCATGTCATTTTGCTCTCTAAAGGTAAAGGATGCATGGATACAGAAAGCTTCGTTGTAGTTATTCATTTTATTAGAAGAACGCATCTTATTTATATTAATAGAGGCACGATTAAATACAATGTGCATAAATTACATATAGAAATTGGTTATGATATTTTATTAAAGGTTGCAAAGTGTCTTTGCTTCATTGCTTTTAGTTCACATTTTTGTTGCTTTAGCCGAACATTTAGTTCAGGCATTAATCCATGACTATGCTTTCTGGCTCACCTTTGAGGTAAAACATATGATGCCATTTGAAGTCTTTTGCTCGTCATGTCTTTGTGTTTTTAGAAGCAAGGCTATGGGTGATTGAGATAAGTCACTGTGTTTGATTGTTCTAATTCTGTTTATAAGTCTCATCAGGATGTGAACAAGAAAGCTTCGCAGTGTATGTCTCTGAACATCGGTTTTGGCATTATGGAACTGATGGTGGATATTTATTTACAGAGGTCCACTTACCCTAGATTGTCACCTTCTCTTGCCCCTTTAAGGGTTTTCAAAGTTTGTCATGTCAATGGCAATTATCTTCTATCCTAGTCACATGGATGCTAAGGTGCAGTGCTGCTGTGAAGAGCAACTTTCCTGTTCTAGTAAAGTTCTAAATAATTTCAGAAGAAGACGTTGGATTGGAAAACATAGTTACTTTTCTTGCGTGGCTTCGTTAGCAACCTAGTAACAGTACCACAATAGAGTGTTGGTCAATATGTAGATGCGGAGCACACACACAGATCTGAGAAACTGCACTTGTAGAGTTAGGTCAGTATGTTAAAGAGATGGAAAGTGAAAACATTGAAGGCAGAAAGAAAAGCTGTTCAGTGTAGTCACTTTTTGTAATTGGCAAGGCTTCTCGTCCTTGCCTTATTTTCAAACATATAGCTATTCTTTTATTTGGAAAATTGAAAATTTCCTTTTGAAGTTCTACACCACTTTTCATTTGTTAGAAATAGGCTAAATACATAGATTGCCCCTTAAGTATCTAATAGGTAATTACCTTAGTAACGTATATTCACTTTCTACCTATTGGACACCTTACTCTGACATGGCACATGGGGTGCTCTTCACCTGAAGGGAAGCATGCGATGAAGCCGTGAATAATTTCTTTCTCCAAATATTTTTCTTCTTCTTTTTTCTCCTGCCTATTCTCTCTACTTTCATTTAGCTTTTCTTGTCCTTGCTGCTGTTCATCCTTTTCCATTTCTCTTTTTTCTTTTTGTTAATTCTTTCTCTTCGATTTTAAAAGATACCAATCATCTTTTGTTGACAAATCCAAGTAAAAAAAAAAATTAGTTGACAAATCCAAGAAAAGGAGGCAGCAACACTTGTTCGAGTTACCCTTCTTTACAGCTCCATTGAGCTGAAAATTGAAGACACACTTTAACAATAATTTAAGCGTATAATAGGCAATGGCTTTAATTGAAGTGTCTAAATGGAAAAAACGTGACAACTTTAGGGTGCCACCTATGTATTTGGCCTTAGAAATTCTTCCTGGAAAAGAGAGGAGGCAGGTCATGCTATGTGCTTTCTAGTTGTAGAAAAAGTTGAAAAAGGTGAAGTGGAGACTGGAGAGTACATTAAAACAGAACAAAGCCTTAGGTTTCATTTTTTGGGGTTTATTCAACTTCATGATGGTGTATATTGACAAAACAGCAGCTCAACAGGAAGTTTTACTTCAAATCATGTTTAATCCCTAATGTATCAAAGGAAAATGTAGAGAAAAGCCTATGAAGGGGATAATTTAGCGAACTAGAAGTCTTTAAAGAGAATATGAAAGTGAAGAGGCAAAATATCATTAAATCAGAAAAGTTGAGGACTTCGCCAGCTGTCTATTGTAACATGAAGACTATCACATTTAACAGTAATACGTTTGTCCCTCTGTTCCTGCATCAAATATTATGTAAACTTGCATAATTTGAATGGATCAACATGGAATGCAATAATGGTGCTTCTTATTTTAATATACATGCAATGAAACTACTTTGGTGCTGTTGATTTCAGGCACTGATAGATGCTACTTCTCCTGAAAATAGTCTTGAGGACGAGGTTGGTGTAAGAATGGTGGCTCTGTTTGATCATGAAGAGGTTGGGTCTAATTCAGCACAAGGAGCTGGATCGCCGGTCATGTTTGATGCTCTCTCACGAATTACAAGTACATTCGGTCCAGATTCAAAGGTAGTCGAATAGATCTATCTCACTACTACTGTACTACATATTGCTGCAATATGTTCAATTGTCTATTGTTGTTTCATGGACACATAATATGTTTGGTACCTGGTAAACAGAAGCAGTAGTGCTCTTCCTAATGCATTTTCATGCAGGGTGTGAATTATCACTTTAGATAACTCTATCCTGTTGAGAGAAAATGTAGAAATTTCTGAAGATTTATTAAAATTGGACTTGCTTTTTATTCCCAATCGTACTGAAAACAGGTGCTATACTTATATTCTGTCTGAAGATATTTATATTTAGTTTAGATAAACACGTCTCTTTATTGTCATGTCTGCAATGTTCCAATCTGTCCACTTATTTGTAAAAAGTGAGATAGCAATTTTTATTTTAACATCTACAATGGTTTCCCATTTGTCCACCTATCTAAAAAATATGGGATTCAAAATCCAAGTTGATTCCACAACTAGATTGCCATATTGGACAAAAGTGCCCCTAATTTAGCCATTGCCCCTAATAGAATTCTTTATAAAATGATAAACTATTCTAAACCCTAAACTGTCTGTCATAGAATTTCCTTTGATAAACTCTACCCTCCCCAAACCCCACTTATGGGACTACATGGCTTTTGTTGTTGTTATTATTTTAGTGAGTGCATGTAAATGTTGTGTTTCATGGTTAATTGAGAAAGTCTTATTGGTAGTTGTACCTTCATTACATTCTGGTAGCTTGAATCCTGGGTTTCACTGATATTATTGTACATTGTACTACAGTTAATACAGAAAGCAATCCAGAAGAGCTTCCTGGTCTCTGCTGATATGGCACATGCCTTGCATCCTAATTACCCGGTAAGTTATTTCATGTGATGGTCTACAATCTAATTTCTTTTGGCTTTGATCATAATTTAATTTCTTTTTTCAGGACAAGCACGAAGAGAATCATCAACCCAAATTTCATGGTGGGCTTGTTATTAAACACAATGCTAATCAACGTTATGCAACCAATGCAATCACTTCGTTTGTGTTCAGAGAAATAGCTGCTAAGCACAACATTCCTCTTCAGGTCAGTGAAAAATGGTGGACCCTTAAACATCCCAGAAACTGTCCCATATGAAGATTTCATGGTTGACGTTTTCCAATGATCAATCTGTCTGTTTCTGAACATTTGTGGTTGTCAAATATTTATGCTGTTCTTTTATCGTGGATGTACAGTGACTATGGGGCCATCTGTTTGGTTTTATGTCATCACATATAATTAGCGTAACTTTTAGAGGTTGACACTTTCTTTTTTGCAGGATTTTGTGATACGCAATGATATGCCATGTGGATCAACCATTGGCCCTATATTGGCAAGTGGGGTAGGTATTCGAACCGTTGATGTAGGAGCACCACAGTGGTCAATGCACAGCATAAGAGAAATGTGTGCGGTGGATGATGTGAAGCATTCGTACGAGCACTTTAAGGCTTTCTTCCAACATTTCTCACAACTTGATGGGAAGATTGCTGTTGACATCTAGGCCATATATGATTGGTAATGCCTTGTACTGTTGAATTACATAGGAAAAATGAAACTTATTCTACAGTTTTAATTCCCCCCAGCTAGAATTCAACAATCAAGAGATTTGACAATGAACAATGGTCCATCAAGTGTTATGGAACTGGTGCTTGTTATTCACCTTCTGAGAACTATTACATCTGTTGAAAACTAGTTGTGACATGTGTGTTCCTTTTTTTGGAATGGGCAAGCAGCATACAGAGTTCTGATTGTTAGGTTGATTATTGTCTTAACAAATATAACATATCTAGCGTAATTTCACAAGTCGGGTATGGGAGGATATATGCAAAACTTACTCCTACTTCATGGATATGAAGAGGCTATTTCCAATTGATTCTCAACACAAAAAAGTATTTCGAAGCAGTGTTTCTATTATTAGTGTTTTTGACAAGCTTTTTTCCCGAAAACATTTGATCTTTTTACAACTCTATTACTTCTCTTTTAAAAAATGTATCCTTACCACTCAAATTAGTGGAGTGTTATTACCGAAATAAGTGGTCATTATAGTAAAAAAATATTTTGTTCCAAAATTTTCAACGCGTCCGTACACTTTATCTTTTAATAAAGTTTAATTCTCAAGAAACATTTATTACATAAGGATAATTTAGTTACACATTATAGACGGAGGAAGTAAAAAACTGAATAGATAGTTATGCATTTTATCTTTGCATTATTATATTTTATACTTCACATCAAACAACTCTTTACCATAAAGGCTATCAAATATCTTTCATAAATGTGCGTGCAATTTTTAATTTATTTTAAGGAGGTGGATATAGTTTCATATCTCATTAGTCACGTCTTTGCATCATTATTAAGGAATAGGGATAAAGGCTAATCAATCAGTTCCCATAAACTGCAATCACGTTTACTATTAATTATATTTGCTTTATTTAATTTCCTTTTTGGATGTTGACTAGCTGATGTAGTGACGAAGAAAAATTGCAAAAGTTGAGTAATAATTGTGCAAAAAAGTTTATTGATTTTTTAATCATACTTTTTGTTAAAAAGTTAATTAAAAGCCTTGAAACTTTTAAATTTTTAACTATTCAAGATTAAAATTGACAATAGTTTTTAACTATATTCTTAATATGAAAGAGATAGTTTTTTTTTCAAAAGAGTTTTTGGCTAAAATCATCCCTGAAGTATGACCTAAACTTAAAATAAATCCTAGTGTTATATAAGTGAACAAAAAACATTCTTAAACTATTCAAAAAGTTGCAAGATTCATTCTTCTGTTTTTTTTTTTTAAGAAACCCACGCCCCAACAAAAAATGTATCAAGTCGAATGAATATATGTACACATGGTTAAGCTAGTCATGTTAAGTGATTTTTTTAATTTTTAGAAATTGAAGGTTTAAATCATATTCAGACAAAATATATTGAAATTCTAAATATTCTTTGTAAAAATATGGCTAAATACTACTCCAAATTCAAAATTTTCGAATACAGTAATTATTTTTTATTTTCGTAACTAAATGCCTACATAATTTCACTAAATTTACAGCATTTCTGTTTGTATAAAATGCGAATTGCATTATATATATAGTACACACGCCCTAAATATTTTATTAAAGAAAATCTCTAAATAGTTTAACATAATATATTTAAAATGCTTTTTTTTTACATAATCTTTCTAACCAACGGAACCTATTGTATAAATATTTCAAAACTTATGTATTGTTGCAAGTCAATTTACTTGATGATGCAAAAAATATTTATACTAACAACACACAAAATTTAAATTCCGAGAATGAAAGATTCATTTCCTATCCTTATTCTTATTTTTTTTAGGTAACTTTGATCTTCTCGTCGTGGCAAGACATGACCAAATTAATTTTTTTTATTGGTTCAATCAGTTTCTTAACAAAAATAGATTGAAAGATGATTCTGTTATTTTATGGATAGTATAAGATATTTTTTGCTCAGTTAGATAATACAAAGATGTACATTAGATTTGAGTCATAATTGATGGATGATTTTAGCCAATAACTCTTTTTTTAACATCTCAATGTTTCTTTAAAAAAATATCTAATAACTAAAAATACTTAAGAAACTATATGTTGGGCTAGAAAGAATCAGAGTGTCATGCGGAAGTTTACGATTGCAAATAAAAAGGGTTATAAATTAGACAATACATAAAACTATACTAAAAAACATATATTGTTATATGGTTTGACCAATTGGCCTACATAATTAAAAGGATATCTCCCGCTAAACAAAATTCTTAACTATCTACGGATGCTCTTGTTTTCTTGATAGGAAAGAATAAACCAAATATCAAAAAGAATCTTTTTTTCCTTTCAGGAAAAGTAAAACCAAATATGGTAATGTTTTAATTTTCCTTTAAAAAAAAATAAAACTCAAATATGATAATGAAATCAGGGCAAAACCCTAATATTATATTCGATATTTATTTATTCTCTTAAATGACATGAAAAAAAACAAACTAAAACACAATTAAAATTGAATGTATTTTTGACAATTCAAAGTGGGAAACGCATTGTAAAAGTTGGTCCTGGTTTGTCCTAATTGTTTAATTGTTAAAATGAGACTTACACTACCTACTACTGCTATTATTATAAAAAGATTTAAAAGATTGGGTTAGGGCGTGGCATGGAAAGTTAGTTTATATTATAGAAGTAGTTCTAAGTTTTAAAATACTCTTTTTAATTTTTTGTTTTTGACAAAAAAAAATTTTTAAATGAAAATTAGTCAAGTGATTCTATGATTAGATAAAAAAAAAAATCAATTTCATAACTTTTTTACAACAATATTATAAGTTCAATAACCTCTAAAATTAACTCAGAAGTTTTAAATTATTTTTCCAATCTAAAGAAAAATGAACGTGTTAATAACTGTTCGTCTATTTAATCAAGTCTTGTCTTGTCGTCTTCAATTATTGGCATAATCCACGTGGTCAAAAATAGTGAAACAGTTTTTAAAAATCTAAAATACGTGAATTATAATATAACCTTAAGACTTGATAAAGAGATAATTAATGTCAAAAACAATATTTTTAAAAATTTTTCTTGATATATTTTTAAAATACTAAAACAAGTAAATAAAATTGAACAGAGAGATAGTAACAATTGAATGAAACGGGGATAAATTTAAAAAGAGGAGTTTTTTTAGAAAGCCATTTATTATATCTATAAAGAGAAAAAAAATTAAAGAAAAAAACATGAATTTCTTACGTGTATTATGAGGATCCACTATTTTATAAGACATACTGTCCACCACCAACCAGGCCAAGTCATACTACTTCTCAAATTTAATGCGTAAACCTCAGCATACTCTTATTCAATATCGTCGGCTTCTTACTCCAATTCAACTTGCCCAAAATAACTATTATCATCGTTTCAATTTGTTTATCCTACGTTCATACGAATTACCATAATAATTGACATCCTATCGATATTAGTATTGAACTTCTATATATAGATCCTTTTTCTCTCTTCATTTTTGAAAACAAAGTTTACACAGTATTAAAAATATCCATGGATCCAAAAAATGGCTATTGCCCAGATACCAAAATTTTCAAGAGCTTAAGACCATCTGTTTCATTGCCGCCATCAACGGACCCTCTTTCTATTGTCCAATATGCCCTCTCTCTCCTCAACTCTCCGACCACCGGAATCAATCTTAGTGCCACTACTTTCCTCATTGACGCCGATACCGGTCACCGCTTATCTTACGCCGATTTCCTTCGCCAGACTCAAAATCTCGCTGCTTCTATACAAGCTCGTTACCCTTCACTTTCACAAAACGATGTCGCTTTTGTTCTCTCTCCTACTTCAATCCATGTTCCAGTTGTATTCTTCGCACTCCTCTCCCTAGGCGTTGTCGTTTCTCCGGCTAATCCGCTCTCTTCTTCTTCCGAGTTAACTCATATGATTCAGTTATGTAAACCCCTCATTGCTTTTGCTACTTCCTCTACTGTTGGTAAACTTCCTTCTTCGCTATTTCCTCTCGGTACCATTCTACTCGATTCGCATGAATTTCGGAAAATGATTCAAATCCCTGTTTCTAATCCCATCTCTTACCCACTCATTCACCAGTCCGATTCGGCAGCGATTCTCTACTCATCTGGAACTACGGGGAAAGTAAAAGGCGTAGAGTTAACTCACCGGAATTTAATCGCGTTAATCGCTAGTTTGTTCTATAGCAGATTCAATGATAATGCTGCTGATGAAGGTGAAATCACGGAGCAAGCGGTGGCTTTCATGACGTTGCCGTTGTTTCACGTGTTTGGATTTTTTATGCTGATTAGGCTAGCGAGTATGGGTGAAACGATGGTGATGACAGCGAGATTTGATTTCGAGAAGATGTTAGCAGCGGTGGAGAAGTACAGAGTTACGTACATGCCGGTGTCGCCGCCACTGGTGGTGGCAATGGCGAAGTCGGATTTGGCACTGAAATATGATCTCAGCTCACTACAACTGCTAGCCTGCGGCGGAGCGCCGCTGGGGAAGGAGGTGGCAGAGCGGTTCAAGAGCAGGTTTCCTAACGTGGAGATTTTGCAGGTATTGATTGAATTAAAAATTTAAGCTTTTAAAAAGTAATATTTTTTAAAATAATTAATTAAGGATATAATAAAATTTTTTTTTTTATCTTTTCTTAATTTATCAAAATAAACGAATAATTAGGGACAACTAAAAAAGTGAATAAGTAAGTTTGGTTAACACGCGCTAGAGTTGGAGAGTGTGTGTGTGAACGGAAAATGTAACTCTGATGGCATGTTTTTCTATTCGCGGAAATATTTTCTCGTGAATTAAAATTGTCCTTACTCAAAATACATAAACAAATAATCAACGTCAGGAGTCAGGATATTACTATATTTTATTGAAGCACTGATTAAAAAGAAAAAAATTAGAAAGTTGTTGGATTTAAGCTTATATTATAAAAAAAAAAAAAAATACACTCTAGTATAAAATGCCGCTAATGTTGTCTTGACCATGTGAAAACTTTGAAAAGCTTAAAATATTCTGGTATCTTAAATTATTTTATTCCAATTATATGGTATTTTTGTGTTAAAAAAATGTAGAATTTGAAGTGGATTTTAATTTTAAATGAAGAATCTCTGTCTTATTTCAATCTAATGATTGCTTAAAAAGGTAAATCAATATTTTCAATTATGGGCATGAAGCGTTTCTCTATTAAATTTCAATTTGGCCATGATTTTTTATTACTATTATTTTTTAATTTGGAGTCGACTCTGGAAAACATTTTGACCATAAATTTTATTTTCAATTTTTTTTCCACTTTGATTTTTTTTTTTTTTTTCATAATGAAATAAGATCAAATGGTTACTTACAAAGTTTGAGGTCTTTGACCTTTGGGCTAATTACAAACTCAGGAAAGTGATTTATTCTGGGCCATATCTTATGAGGTCTTCACTGCATGGCTAGGGCCAATAAGACATATGCTCAATTTTAAGGGGCTCAAATTTTATCAAGAATAAAAAATTGTATCATGTACAGAAATTCTAATAATTCTGGGCACTAATTACATTCTATTTAGTAAGTCTTTCAAATTACAATAATTTTGGATTTTTGAGAACCCATGGATACATTGCTCCTTCGTTTGATATGTTTATACCTAAGTTATATATTAGATATATAAGTGATGTATTAGATACATAACAATAATTCAGATTCATACTAATTTAGGTTTAAAAAAATTGGGGTTATGTATCAACAATAATATTCGTATCAAATACATTGTACACAAACAAAGTTGTAATGTATCTGATAGAGCTGGAGTGATGTATCCAAATGTTAAGAGAGAAGGTAACAGAGGTTTTTGTAATTAATTCAAATGGTAGGGATTTTTTTTAGAGATTATGTTATTTTAAGTCGTGTAATTAGTAATTTTTCCTCTATTTGTGTATTAAAATTTTAATTATTTAGCATAAAAAGTATGGAGTAATATTTTTTTAAATATAAATTTGTATTATTTTATTCTCTATAACCTTTTTCATCATCAATTAAAAGAAATCAAGAAATTCTTATTTTGTCTTTTTTACTTCTGTCCTCTAACACTAGCACTATTTTATTCTCTTTACTCCTTTTGTACTCCCTTTCCTCAAATATCTATTAAGTTAGAGTATTACTCTAAAGTATAAGTGTTTGAAAAGTGTTGAACATAATGAATTGCAAATTTTTATTTTGTTTCTTCTTTTTTTAAAGCATTGTAGCAAACATATTAAAGTGGGATATATCAAGTTTTCACTTCTTGGATGAGAGTCCATTGTTCTTACTCTATTTTTATCTAAATTTGTCGGACTTATTGCTTATAAAGTTATGTTAGATGCTACGATGTATACGTATTGTGCCTGTGTGTAATGATTTGACACTGTTTTTTCATGTTTAATGTGTTCAATTGTGATGCATCATAGGGATATGGTCTGACTGAGACTACTGGAGGAGCAACAGGGATGAATGGCCCTGAGGAATCAAACCGGTATGGATCTGCTGGTCGCCTTGGTGTGAATGTGGAAGCTAAGATTGTTGATCCTGAAAGTGGAAAGACCTTGCCTCCTGGACAGCGTGGAGAGCTTTGGTTACGTGCTCCAACAATCATGAAAGGTGATGCATGTTTATCTTCAGTAACTTACAACTCACAGCATTGAGTTAGTAAGTGAATCACTAGCATAGTTTACTATACCACAGATGAGGATTTTCCTTCTGATACTTTGGATTGATATTTCATATGAGTCAGTCTTATTGATTTCATTCAAGGAACCAAATAATACTTATAAGGGATTACAATATTTAGAATCTGAAACCTACTGTTATATGATTGTTTACTGGTAAATTTATGTCCAATTTGGCCTTTAGAATACTCTTCAGTCACACATGAATTTTGAAAGAGAATATTGGTGAATGGCAGGTTATGTTGGAGATAAACAAGCTACCTCAGCAACACTTGATCCAGAAGGTTGGCTGAAAACTGGTGATCTCTGCTATTTTGACGCGGATGGGTTTCTATATGTTGTAGATAGGTTAAAAGAACTGATAAAGTACAAGGCATATCAGGTAAATTATAGCTGTCCCTAAATAAATTGTTACCACTAGTATGTTAACTTCTTATCCCACATCTCTTACTATGTTACTGCATCATTATCTTACGAATGGATGAACTTTCAGGTCCCCCCTGCCGAACTTGAACATTTACTTCAGTCAATTCCTGATGTTGCTGATGCAGCAGTTATTCCGTATGTGATCTTCTCTGTCTTCCTCTTCCGTCTTCGTCTCCCTGTTCTTGTCATGTTATCACTCATGTATCATTATGATGGAAAAATCATAGTACTAATATGTTTTTGTACAATTAACATTTGATATCATACTGCATTTCCTGCAAAACAACTTAACCAATGGGCATTAGTGTACAAAAACTTGCAAACCAGTCTTCCTCTACAAAGAGTTCTTTGTCATATTCCCTCACTAATATTTAACTAGCATGCCATGTGTACTGAAATTTTCTTAATGCTTGCATTGTCTTTTACAAAACTTTCGTCATATGCATGCTTTAAACTTCTATTTGTCATAGCATGCCTTACAACTTTGTGATCCTGATACTTAGAGAGGCTTTTGGAACATCAGGTGAATCCTCAGTCCACTGTGCAATTGCATCTGTTCTCGTAGAAGCCTGTGTTGTTATACTTATCTTACTGTTATTTCTACATTTTTCATACTTACAAATGATAAAATAGAAGTGTAAGATTTACATTTTAGATTCAAATTCAAGACTAGTATTTCAATATGATTTGTTGCCTGGCATAGGAATACTGTGAACTAAGCAAATGGCATAAGCAATATCAACAAATCGTTCTGCCTTTTAAATGATCTTTCTCTTTCTAGCTCTGAAGGTGACAGTAAAATATAAATGAGACACTGATGTATATTATTTGAGCATTTGGTGAGCCGTGGAAATTATAAACTGCCCAAGCAAATCTTGAGTTTCAATTTCTGATGATTTTTTGACATTCCAAATCTTAATACGCTCTTTTCTGACCTGAATCCAGATATCCTGATGACGAAGCAGGGGAGATTCCTATGGCTTACATAGTCAGAAGACCTGGGAGCACTATTAGTGAGTCACAAATTATAGATATCATTGCAAAACAGGTAAACCTCCTAGTGAATATAACCAAAACCATTTTGCTTGATCATTGCATTAGTGTATGTAGAAGAAATGCATAAATTCTCTGATTGTTTCACATTCAAATAAACAACAGAGGCATATTGTAACCAGAAAATACCTTGCAGGTCTCACCATACAAAAAGATACGTCGCGTTGCATTCATCAACGCAATACCAAAATCTCCAGCTGGAAAGATCTTGAGAAGAGAACTCGTTAATCATGCGACTAATGGTGCTTCTGCAAGATTATGACGGAACAATTACAGATATCTGCATAATCTAAACTATCAGTTGAATATGAACGTACAGTACGTTGTTTTAAGTCTTCTACATAACCTTATTTACTTCAGTATATTTTGCTATAAAAATTATGGCATCATTTACTTCAGTATATTTTGCTATAAAAATCATGGCATCTCTTAAGCGGGTCGAACGAATTATGTTTTTTTGGTCTAATTTTATCGTCTCGCGGGCCGCGGCTATGCATTGCATTTCTCCCGCTGGGTTGGGGTGTGCGTTCTTCTAAAAACAAATTAAGAACATTACCATGGACTTGGAATAGCCTCCTCCGTCTCAATTGTGACACTTGTTGTGGGGTTGTAGTACTCGTCTATTCTTAATCAAATGTCTCGCATTCAAGCTCTGAATATGAAGTTGTCCTTGTAAATGAGTGTTTTACCCCCCTCCCCCATAGAGACATGAAGAAGAAGATGGAGCATGTTCCTTCACTACAACATTTCATTCCTTGTAAACGTTTCATGCAAATCTTATTGATACTACAAACAACTACATCCTAATTACACTGCATGAGTTATAGCAGAATATTGGCTTTGTTTACAATTATACACTTATAATTGTAAATAATAAGTATGCTGTGCGTTCACTTCCTTCATTCTACATCTGCATAACCGTCGAGAAATTGTCCGATTATGAGCCCTTCGGATGAAGTAAGATCAGGGTCATCACCGGAGAGCCTCTTCCGTATTGCTGCACTAGTGATGTTGTCTGGAGTTTCGTCAAGAACCTGATGGAACGTCCAAGTTGAACATTAGGGGTAAGAGATGATTTTCGTTAAGCCAAAGAATCGCAACTCTAGATTGAACGGTAAGTGTACAAATTAGACATAAAGGCTAAACACCTTCACTGTAGCACAATGAGATGTCCAGTGATAAGTATGGATAACACTTCTATCTAGTTTTCAGTCGCTGATCTGCATTTATGTCTTGTTCCTCGGAGAAAGACATTTTGACATGAGTATGAAAGTAAATTCCAATGAATGAAACAACAACAACAACCCAATATAGTCCCACAGGTGGGATCTAGGGAGGGTGGAGTTTACGTAGACTTTACCCCTACCTTGTCAGTAGAGAGGCTGTTGTTTGCGAAAGACCCTCATTGGAATAACTAAAGGCATAAGTAGGACGAAGCGACAGGAGAAAGGCATGAGACCTTTCTCTCCACAATCAAGTGAAATTAGTTCCTTACCTCTACATAGTTGTTGACATATCCATCTTTGTTGGGAGAAGTGATCGGCTCAAACTCATTGCATATCCATTCACCATCAACAATGTACTTGTATTCATAGTGTCCTTCCTGTAAATATAGAACAGAGGCGGCTTTAGGATTTGAAGCTTACGGATTCCCAGTGATCAAATTTTTTTCAAAAGAACTTTATTGTATGTGCCCAAAAGGAATCGAACACCTCATCAAAGAGGGTAGCAAAAATTCAACAAGTTCCACTTCT
Source organism: Solanum pinnatisectum (assembly GCA_035578085.1). Lineage (NCBI taxonomy): Eukaryota > Viridiplantae > Streptophyta > Magnoliopsida > Solanales > Solanaceae > Solanum > Solanum pinnatisectum. The sequence continues at coordinate 44,950,822 of CM069078.1, read as the reverse complement.
ATCACTAGACCAAGAGACTACTTTGTTAATGAGGTCCCAATGAATATTTCTTATAGATTTAATAGATTTTTAAACATAAATACAAAATATGCATGAAAGTTATTGGGTTCCCGGGAACCCACTCCCACCACCCTAGATCCGCCCCATATGGAGAAGACACTAGGATTGACAATCTTTACGAAACATTTGTTGTATGTTCTCCAATTAATTTATAACAATTTCTTTAGATTGTTAATCCTTGGTAATATAAGGGAATGAAGCATATCTGAAACACAAAATGTTGAGTCCAAGATATATATTAAGATCATAAAACTGATATTACTTTCCAATTATGTTTCTATATAATTTTCCATCTTGAAAGAAAAAGGAAGAAACACTGCAAGCCTAAAACAACATACTTACTGGCAACTCCCTCTGGAGAGTCCACAAACCTCGTTCCTTGTCAAATTTCAAGGGTATTCTCTGAAAAACATTGAAGAGTTTTTAAATCAGCTCTAATATTAAGCATGAAATAAAGCAGAGTTGCATCAAATGGAAAAGAATAGTTTATGAAATTTCTTTACGAACATGTAAAAGGCAATAAAACTACAACAAAGGAAACCCGTTGTTCATATTCCTGGATGCTCTTTCCCAAAGTAGTAAGAGCTCTTACCAAAATGACGACAGGGAGTGTGGTTGTTATAAAATAGTTCTACCTGTAACCAATGCATTGATCTTTGGTAATTTAAAAGACTAACATTATCCAGACAACTTTCTCAAAAATAAAAGGTAACACTCATCTGACAATTTATGTTTTTTCTTATTGTTTTAAAACAGTAACAGTATATCATAGTGCCTCCACTAAAATTAATTAATCAGGTTATGGGCAATCGACATTCGAAATTTGAAAATGATGAACTTAAGTATATTATGGGCTGCCGAAAAAACCGTAAAACATTCTGAAGAACTTGGCTATTACCTGCCACCAGCCAATATCAAGTCCAGATAATTCCACTGTAGTACAATTATCACCACACCATGTCAACGTGACAGGCGTCTTTTTAAGGCCCGTAAGCTTTAAACAGGAAGATACTCAGTCATGAACAGAAAAGCATATATGAGAATAACCGTCTATCATAATTAGAAAGCATGCAGAATGTGTAATGAAAACAAGTACAAGGATAAACCACCACAATCTTCCAATATTTCCCAATTCGACTACAATCACAAGAGATGCATCCCTTTATAGAAAACAAATGTACAAGTGAGCACGGCAAAGAATACGTGGGAAAGCATGGATTGCATCTCTTCTTCAATTTCCAAAAGTTGTTAAAGGGTGGAGAATAGGGAGAAAAGCTTGTTTTTTTGTTCATTTTCGTACCCTATTAAAATTTTACTATCAACCAACAAGGTGAAATAGATTCATATGTAGAATAGTCAATTAATTACAATGTAGCAACTCAAGAGTCTTGTACACAGTTACACAAAATATTGACATATTTGAGAGGACAAATAGAAAATTTAGATGTATTCGGTATTTGGAGTAGGTAATGACATTGAAGATAATCTGCTAAAAATAGAATACCTTTCAGGTTTAGAGGTACACTAGGATTCTTAGTAGAGATACAGTATCTCCTGGGATTGGTTTTTATTAAAATATTGACCTTTCAACAAAGCATGTTGTGGTCAGCTATAAGTAATAATATCGATCCTAACTAACAATTTAAATTTCCAATTCACTTTATTAAGTGACAAACTGCAATACATATACCATGCACCCCACATCAACTCCAAAAGTCACAAGGGAATTATGGAATGATAATTTGTTAAAACGATAATAGAACTCACGATGTCTGCTGTGGCACTTTTGATGGCATCTAGTTTCGGAAAGCAGGGACGTTTGCTCTGCAACAAGATACAAAAAGACATGGTCAAGATACACAAAAAGATATAAAACATGGATTACTATATCTTCAACTGGCAACAATCAGCTTTAAAACTTTGCTACAGATGCGACCACATAAACTTTTTAAGGTGATGGCTTAAAATTAAAAAAAAAAAAACATGAACTCGTTATCCAGGTCACCACCATAAAGATTTTTGGTGCAAAGACCAAAAGAACATCATCTTTAACAGATGATATCAACTTCAAAAAGATGAGATCTTCTTCCTCACGGACCATAATTCCTGGTAAATATTCTCAAAGAGCACTTGGTGTAATAGCAAGCCAGAGAGAAATAATAATATTTTCAAAAAGTGAAACTACATAACCAAAATAGAGGGAAAATTACCATGAGTAAACTGAAAGCGTCAGTAAGCTTATAGCATTGAACCCAGAACATATATGTCAACTGCAGTTCAAAGTTCCAAAAAGAATATAAGTTCAGTCACAATATAACTTAAATTAATAGAAAAAAAATTCCAACTAATCGTGACTGCATTTCAAGTCCAAGACACTTTTTCAAATAAGAAATTACAAGATAAATTTGATAAATAAAACAACATAGTGTTCCAGGAAGGTGCATATCTGTAGAAATTTGACAGATTGCAATTACTTATCAAAGATCGCTTTCTCCTTAAGTACTACAATCACACATTGTTTTGTTTGCAACATGCAAGCAAACCCAAAAAGTACCATGCCCGCTAAGAATTGTTACGAGTCGTAAGCAAGGTGAAAGTAAATAATGTGTCCAGTCTAACTGCTTAAGCATTTCAATGAGGGGATCACACCGTTCAACACATACAATTGACCAATGTTTTAATTTGGAGTATGACCAGCAATTGCTGTTCTCCTACTTGTTTTTCACTTCCCCTTGCTTAATTGTACCTGCAGCCAGTGTGCAGCCAGCAAACACCAGAGATGCCATTGTCCAAGGCAACAAATCATCACCCTACATCTTTGAAGCCTAGAAGAATCCAGAACATGAACCAATGCACACAGAAGGGATCCAGACATTGATGAAATTTTGGTGATTTTCTCCACTGCACTACTACTCCATTACCAACACGATAAAGTGGCAAAAAACACAAGAACAAATGCAAGTAACAATCACCACATCATTATTATAGAGCGGCCACAATGGACTTCTAAGCACAAAGCGAAGGCACTGGACTGCTAATTATGAACCAAAGAAAACACCGAATCTGCTCAAATTCACAATTTGGATCAGGTGATTTTTTTAATTGAAGCTGAAAGTTAGAGATGGGTACGGAAAGTGTTAGGACTGGGATTTGGAGATGAGAGGAGAGTAGAGTGCAGAAGGAAACTATTACCATGGAGTTTGATTCTATTATTGCAAGCAGGGGCCGAGCCAGCATATTGTTAGGGGGTTCATCCGAACCCCATTTTACGTGGCACCCTTTCTTTTTTAGTCCGTCCCAAAAAGAATGTCACCTTACTATAATTAGAAGCAATTTAACTTTAAAATTCTCCTTTACACTTAGGGCTCATTTGGTGTGAGGGATTAAAAATAATAGTGATGGGATAAAAAAAATTTATGTTGTTTGGTTGCCATGTTTGTGATATCTTATCCCACCATTTAATCATAGTGATGGGATAAGTTATCCCATATACATGGTGGGATAAGTTATCCCAGGATAGTTAACCACACAAATATCTAAGGATTGTTTAACACCACAAGTTTCAAAAGTCTTTCTTTCTTGTTAAACGCCATGCCAAGTCAAATGAAGCCACATAAAATAAGATGGAGGGAGTACTATTTATACATGGTTAAAATTATTTTTATGTATATAGAGTAGATGTCGAACCCCTTTGGTTAGTTCGTGTGTTTACTTCTTCAAATTTTGAACCCCCTTATTAAAAATCCTAGCTCTGTTTAGTTCTGCAATTCCCAAAGGCAGCAATGAGTGGTAAATTTGGAAAGGAATGGTCGGCAGTAATTCAGGCACAAAGATTGAGAGGAGGTTCAGGTGACACAGCATGTTGGAGAGGAAGAGGCAGGGAATGAAGTGAGAGAAACAGAGACTATCAACAGGAAAAGACTGCTAATCTATTGATAATTATGTATGAAGCTCAATTATTCAGACAAGAAGAAATTGACTGTATATTTCATATTGAAGAGGATGTAGGCCATTATAGTTATTTAGGGTCTTGCATTTAAGTACAAAAAACATATATTAGTGCATCAACGACACTCTTAAAGAATTAAAACAAACAAGCTCAAGTAAATCATATTAGAGGTACAAGTAATAAGAACATACTATGTTGCCCTAGGAAGAAAAAGTTGCACATGATTAGTTGAAAGCATTTTGAAGAAAGCACACAGTGTTATATAATAATAATAGCAAAAAAACAAGGACTACGCTATAGTTATAGCAACCTTCTTCTATTCGACAACACAACTTAAGATCTTCCCAGAAGCCAGACAAATAAGTAATTCAATGCAATTACATCCATCACACGACACAAAGAAACTCAAAGCACATACCGCAACTGCAGGAGCTCTGCCAAGTCCAGCTGTGCAGTGTATATAAGTCACACCCCCATTTCTATTGATGGCATTGTTCAGTTTTCTTATTACAGCTGGGAGCCTCAATCTCAAATCCAATGCATCAAAATCCCTGCTTCATCAAGTATCAACACACTTACGAGAACAAAATAATCTCACACTGTATAATTTTATGTTACAAGTGTAGTAGACATAATGTACTAATCACGAAAAGCGCATACACCCTTGCAGGTATATTTAGCAGTCATAATAAGAAGTTTAACAAATTTGGTATCTGTAAAAGATTTTCCGCAACTTCCCACCCAGCGACAAGGAAACAAAGAAGTGTGTTTACCTTTAGTAATTACATTTCTTGTAATTGAAGGAAGAAAAGGAATTGATTCACGGGCTATATAATCCATAATAAATCTTTTGCACATGAATGCAAAACTTAGCCTAGTAATAGATGTTCTCTTTCTTGTCCTTTAAATGTGCATACTCATGTCCCTAGGTTCATATAACCTGTTATTTCATGTTCAAACCAACTCTAATCTTTGATTTATTTCCTTTTAGAACTAAAAAGTTACAGAAAGAAAAACATTGTCTTTCTCAATTGCATAAACTCCTGCATATTTGTAACATCAAAGAAGTGATTTTTTTTAAAAAAAACAAGAAGTTCTAATGCTACATTAACTGAAAGGTAGAGATAGAAATATAGAGAGAAAGAGAGAGTTACAACCACAAAACAAGGCACTGCTGACTTTTTTCAGTTAAACTAACCTTATTTCGGCACGCAAGTGTTCAATATCACCACATTTGTTGGCATATTCACGAATTGCTTTGATATCAACCCCAAAATATCTAGAAAACACTAATTAAGGACTGGTAAAAAATGTCTTAGATTGAGGGTGAAACGGATTTGTGGATCCGACATGAAATAAATAATCATGACATATTTCATGGATACTCGAGATCTGGATTTTGTTGCAAGCAAAAAATAGTTTTAACTCCAATACTGCGAAGCTTGTCCACATCCTCAGGAGTCTGCCATTTTTTGGGAGGTAAAAAAAAAAAAAGGAAGTGAAAAGAATGATATGTTTAAAGAAAAGGAATTACTCATTACCTGTAGACATGAGCCAACAATCAAATCTGGACGGATGAAGTTGTAGTTCATTCCTAACTCATGCCTATAGGTTAAGACTGCATTAAGAAAGTCAGGGACGATATGAGTGCCACACATATTATTTAGTTAATAGGACTGCAAACTTTTCTTGATTAGTTACTCACTAAAAGTGTGTGTCACTAAGTTTGATAATCTGAAAGTTATGCTAATACAACTGAATCATGTTTTTACATAGAGCAAACTTGGATTTGCAGTTTCCACAAAGAAAGGATGTTTTCCCGAATATATTTTCACTTTATTTGAAAATCAGTGTTTGGCCAAGAAAATTCTAAATTCAACTTAAAGTTGTATTTCAAATTTGGGAAACAACTTATAACATGTTTTCCAGCTCACTTTTCACTTTTAAAGTTGTATTTAAGTACATTCAAGCATGAACATTATTCCAAATATTCGTTGCAAAATGTATAACCAAACACAACTCCACCTTCAACTCCAATTCCATAAATTCCAAATGAAGTGAAAAATATTTGGAATTCATGCCCAAACACCTACTTAAGTTTTTTTTTGATATGTCAAAGAAACTAATAAGTTTATTAGCTTTCCAGTTCAGATTGGAAAAGTATGCAGCAGAAAACTCCTCACCGTAAAAGAAAATAAAGTTCACAAAACTAAAAAATGTGTAGGAAGATAGACTAACCAGCTCCCATAGCTGCAGTCATGTCATGACTGTATGTATCAGATTTTCCCGCATCCTTGTCCTTTGCTGTACTAGATTCAGGACCAGATACTACCTAGAAGAGAGAAAGAAAGCTAATGGCAATTCAGAAATGGATTTCATAGATTAGAGATGGGAAAAAAGGAGACACAAAAGCAGGCACATCTTTCACAATTTAAACTATTAAACCAATTGACATTGAGAGTACCGTGTAGAATTCAAAAACATAAACCCAGAGAAAAGCAAAAGGAAATGCTAATGAATGATCATCAATCTTGTTTCAAATATTACCTGTGCCACAATACTTAGACGCTGATCAGCAAATTTTGTCATCCCCTGTATACAAAAAAACAATGAGCATGACAAGGTTCAATATTGATCACAACCAGTAGAAAGTACAGATTACTGCTCCTGCCATTTCAATTTGTATGACATTTTCTCTAGGATGTCTCAAAATGCTTGACACCATTCAATTTATATACCACTTTCTCAACTTTGAAAACATGTTTGCTCTATCAAACTAACTTTACAATTGTAAAGATATGACACCCGGCCTACTTCAACCCCAAAAGCTAGCTCAAGAGGGTAGGATTGTCCAAGATCATATAAGTAGACCGTCAGTCCATTCTCCAACTAATGTGAGTCTCTAACCCACTCTAACACCCCCTTCACGTCCAGGCCCAACTGGAGCATAAAATGGGTGTCCAAACGAGGATGGACCCGACTCTGATACAATGTAAAGATATGACATCTGAACCTAATTCAACCCCAAAAGGTAACTCTTGAGGGGGATTGTCTAAGTTCATATAAGAAAACCCAACCAATGTGGGTCTCTAACCCACTCTAACAACAACCATTACTTCAATATATTATTGTGAATGATATCACACAAAAAATAATACTCACAGTACTAATAGCAAAATGAACAGATCACCTTGCCACACCAAGATTTTTAACGTGGAAAGCGCGGGTCAAGAGGAGCAAAGTATAAGATCTTAGGTTCAAGCAAAAACGCTAGGTGATTTCCTCCATCTATCCAACACTTGGTGTACAGAGTTATATGATACTTGTGTTTGTGGGAGGTATCAGTTAACCAACAGATTAGTTGAGGTGCATCGGGACACCACAGTTATAAAGAAAATAGCCTCTTTTTGATTCACACAACTTAATATACCACCCCTCACACTCTGCATTTTTCCTTACACTCCCACACTATTTTCTCTCTTTCTCACTGTCTGTGACTTGTTTTTCTGCTTCTTTTGCTTCTGTGCAGTGAAATGAGAAAAAGAGCTACCCCTTTTATAGGGGCAAGACCATGAGCTCCCAAGTAGCAGAAAAACAAAAAGGAAAAATTGCCAAGACTTTCTCGACAACACCAACCAAACTTGGTCCCCAAAAATAATTCCTTTTTCCTATAACTCTAATGTTCAGATCAACTTACATGCATCACAACTAATTCCACAGATATCTGCTATCTCTCACCAACACAAATACTGAGTAACTTCGTCCAATCTTTAAGAAAGTAATTTGATTTGGTATAGTCAATTTCTACCAAATGTGGTATCACGACCGGCTTACAGGCAACTCGACTAATTCCACTACCCTGCTACCTCTCACCAGCACAAGCACTGAGTAACACTGTCCAATCTTTAAGACAGCAATTTGATTTGGTATATCCAATTTCTACCAAACGCGTTATTCGGGTCAACTTGCACGCTCCTCGACTAATCCCACATGTACCTACTACCTTCCACCAACACAAATACCAAGTAACTCTGTCTAATCTTCAAGCAAGTAATTTGATTTGATATAGTCAATTTCCACCAAATGTGGTATCCGGACCAGATCATACCCACCTCGACTAATTCCACATGTACCTGTTACTTCCCCCTGCACAGTATTTGTGTATATATGGTGTATCTCAGCTGACAATATACTTAACTGACTAACAACCTTCTAAACGACCGATTAGCCTTTCTAACTAACTATTAACAACATATGTATATCGGTGTATACACCCAGTTTATTCATACTCTTTCCTCGACACACCCCACATAATTTTTCTTCCATATATCACTAATACAACACCAATAACAACAGTTTACTATCACAAGTGGGGTGAAGGATAGAATGCAAGATAGAGAAATTGTTTTTGACAGACACTCAATCTAAAGATCACTAATATAATCAAATCAAATCTAATGACAAAATACCCAGAAACGAAAATGATCATTACCAGTGAAACAACAGTGGGAGAAGGCTTTCTTGAATTGCCTGTGAAGCTTCTCAGTGGTAAACCAGAGGATCTGACAACCAAAATTAATGGGGAAAAATGAAACTTAAACAAACAAAATTAAAAAAAAAACACAAATTGATAGAAAAAAAACCTGGGAAGATTCTGAAGGCAATTCATTTTGGGAAAATGAATGGATTTGTAGAATAATATGAGTCTGATCAAGTGTGATGCAGAAATGAGATGAACAGTTTTTTAATTCCTTTTTGTTTTTTTTTAATCAGTTCAGTCTATTGCTTCATATACTTGTCGCTGATATTTTATTTTTATTTTTTTGGCGTTTTATATAAGATGGAGTAATTTATGTATATAATACTCCATATAATTATTATTAATATATACTCCCTCTGTTCCAACTATATATGAATTAGTTTGATTTAACATATAGCTTAATAAAAAAAAAGACTATTGAAACTTATGTCTGTGAGTATAAATCATTTTATTAGAAATAAAATAAATATTTTAAAATTAAATTATTACTACATTAAAAAATACGTAATTTTTGGGATTAACTAAAAAATAAAGTGACTCGTAATCAGAACTCGAAAGGCACTTTTTTCGATTCTCTTTATTACCCTTCAGATTATTACTTTTATTTGTTGGAAGCCAGCACGAATTATTTATTTTAAAAAGAGAAAATTCAAAATATTCACGTTTAAAGTGAAAAATGAAAAAGCTAAAGGAATCACTAGTATCATACATGTGATATCCAAATATTAAAAAGTCAAATATTGAACCATCAACACTTCATGGCAGAAGAAAAGGCTGTGCATTTAAAAAAAAAAATAAAAATAAAAAAAAAAAAAAATATATATATATATACAAGATGGATTTGATAATTCAATTATAGAAATTATAATATAATAAGATGTTATTTCAAATATAGAAATTATAATATAAGAAGACATTATTAAGAAATTGGAATTGCTATTAATTTCATCGCTAAAATTTTATTTTTTAATATATTGTTTAATTAGGAGATAGTAGGTGTTCTTGAATTAGTTGAGGTGTGATGTATCAATCATTCTTCCACGTGTTACAATTTGTTTTATCTAAATATTCAAGTTGTTGTTTTTTAATCTAAATGAATTATTTGATTGAACAAGTATAATTGCATAATTAAATCTTTTAAATTCTAAAGAAAAAAAAAGGATAAGGAAATTACAGATATTTACATAATTTAAACTATTAGTTGAATACAAATACAAACATACAATTTGTTACTTTTAAGACTTCCACATCACCTTATTGCTTCAGTATATTTTGCTATGAAGCTTATTTAGAGGTATGATGATTGTAATTTCTCTTATTTTAAATGTTTTTCTATAGTTTAATACAACTTTTTTATGTGCCATTTGAGGTATTTTTATTTTTTTCTATAGTCTAATGCAGTTTTTTGTGTTGTATTTTTAAAGATTTTGATTGCTTTTGTTGATGTTGAAAGTTAATTTTTTTAATTATTTTCGTCAAATTTAATGAACATAAACTAATAAATATTTAACGAAAATTAAAATTATTAATTTTTTTTTGACAAACTTAAAAAATAAAATTGTTCAATAATATTAACTGAAAAGGGTTAAAAATACCCCTAAAGTATGTGAAATAGACCACTTATACCCTCCATTACATTTTGGAATAAAAAATACTCCCGCCGTTATTCCAGGATACCACAAATACCCTCAAGAGTTAACTACCTAAATTTTTAGTGATGTGGCAAGCCACATGGGACTAATCCCTCCACCTAAGCGTTGCCAACTAGGATTCACTACAAAAGAAATTGACCTTTAGCGGCGACAAAGTCGCCACAAAATTTCAAAATATTGCCACTAAAGGTTATGAGTGATTTTTAGTGGCGACTAAGGCTGCAACATCCATTCACTAGTAAAACCTATTTTTTCAATAAAAAAAATATGATAATTAATTCTCGGTTGCAACCTAATTTTCTAAAATAAATAACTTGCACTATCAATATTAAAAACATCCAATATTATTACGAAAATCATCGAAAATACTTCTCGATTCAAATCTCCTACTACATAATGCATCATTGTACATTTTATGCATTTACATATGACATAAAAATAAAATATATAGTGTCTTCAAATTCCTCCTTAATCAATATTATTTTTGTTTTTTAAAAACAACGAAGAAAAAAAAAACACAAAATCAGAATGTCATGTTAAAAAACCTTTAGTGACGATATTATGAGCTTTTGTGGTTACTATTGTCGCCGCTAAAGATCGAGTTCTTTTGTAGTGAATCCTAATTGTCAACGCTTAGGTGGAAGGATTAGTCCCACGTGGCTTGCCATGTCACTAAAAGTTTTGGGTGTTAACTCTTGAGGGTATTTGTGGTCTCTAGGATAACGGCGGAGACATTTTTTATCCTAAAATATAACGAAGGGTATAAGTGGTCTATTTCGCATAGCTCAGGGCAATTTTGACCCTTTTCCATATATATAGTACTCCCTTTGTCCCAATTTATGTGACTTGCTTTTTTTTTAGTCAGTCCTAAAAAGAATGACACGTGTCTATATTAAGTAATAATTTAAGTATAAAATGTCTATTTTACCCTTAATGAAATGATTTACAGCCACACAAATTTTTATCATTCATTTTGGACCACAAGTTTTAAAATTTTTTGTTTCTTTCTTAAATTTCATATCGAGTCAAACTACATCACATAAAATGAGACGAATGGAGTAATTGATTATTTAGATGTTAGAATGTGACGAGAGAATTGAAAAAGACTGACGAATCCAGAATTTTGTCTACTTCTCAGCAAAAACAATTACCACTGGTTCAAATCTTGCACCGTTTTCAGCAGCTAACTCCGGTCATGGCCGCCGCCGAGTGCCGCCCGCTGGATCCCGGATCCGACGACGACAACTCGATTCACGTCTCACTCATTGACGCTATTCAACACTTCACCGATCTAGACGTTTCCTTAAATAAGCTCGAACGCTTTCTGCGAGTTTTGGGTTTCTGTCAATATTCCATTTTCAGCGCTGCACTATCCTGGCTGGCTTTTGTTGTCTTCTCCATTGTTGTGCCTCTTCTCGTAGTTTACTTTGGTTACTGCTCTAACTGTGAGCTGTATCAGATTAATGACTTTGAGCTTGAAGTTCTTGTATGCCAATCTGTTGCCGCTTTCATATCGCTGTTGTGCATCTCACACAATCTCCGTAAATATCGCATTAGGAAATTGCTTTTTGTGGATCGATACCATGGTCAACTGACTCATTTCAGTGAGCTCTATCTAAAGAAGATACGGGTAAGTGTTCAATCTCTGATCAATTGTTTCTCCCTACATTGAATCCAAGTTCATGTTCATGTTCATCAGCTACATTATTTGTTTAGCTCGTTCTGTAAAATCAAAATAGTTATGCTAGTGAAGTCCAATTGGGGATAATTCCAACGCGCAATTACTCCCAATGTCTGATTTTGGGGAACTTGTTGCTTTCAGGTCTTTTATTATTTGGTGGTTTCGTGGATGGCAATTTTCTTTTTGATGAAGATAGCTCGTGAAGTCACTAGAGCTGTGCATATTTATGATGGTTCTATATGGTGGTCAATTGGAATTGTGGTGGCTTCAATAGTATCATGGGCATATTCTACCATTATCTTTATAGTGGGAACTGCTCTGTTTCATCTGGTGGGCAATTTGCAAGTTATACACTTGGAACATTTTGGCGAGCTTTTGGAAATGGATATGGATGTCTCAGTTTACATCAATGAACATATGCGTCTGACTTGTTATGTGTGTAAAATTAGCCACAGGTTTAGGATGTTCCTCCTCCTGGAGTACTTAATAGTCACAGTCAGTCAATGTATAGTTCTATTGCAGACAACATCAAATCAAGGAATTGTCAACTTCGTAAATGCTGGTGATTTTGCGGTAAGCATCAAGTTCTTTCATTGTATGTATGCATCTACAGATACTCTAGACTTTTTAGCCTCAGTTTTGTAGATCTTAATGTGTAAAATCCATGTCATGATTGGCATATCGTTACTCGATTGTACTGGCATTTGGTCGGGTTCCATGGCGATTCTACTTTTGAGTTTCTCAACAATTTAGTTTATATGAAGGGCTGAAAAGTGCATTAGTATCTTTGAGGCTTGTGTATCTTGACCATCAAATCTTGTTCTTGTGTCTTTTCTTTGTGAACTTGAGAAACAAAGTTGTCACATTAGTGGATATGCTCAAACAGAGTATATTTTTTTGACACTAGTAACATTTGTATCTAAGTCAGTACGTAGGTAGTACTGAAAAACTGCTCTAACAGAGTATATTAAAGCTGTTATTGACTGATTGTATTGTTTTCATTGAACTTCATATTCAGGTAATATCAGTTGTTCAACTGGTTGGACTACTTATATGCCTGAATGCAGCTGCAAAGATATCGCACAGAGCACAAGGCCTGGGATCAGTAGCCAGTAGATGGCATGCACTAGTTACTTGTAATAGCAATGATGCTTCTGTTTCCGAATCTTCATCTGATGGTAGAAATGTTGAAACACCAAAAACAGCGGGGCAGTTGTCTGTAAATTATTCAGAAGGTGATTTGGAGTCCGCTGATTGTATGCCTCCACCTGCAAATATACAACTCACTTCTACTATGACGTCATATCACAAGAGACAAGCATTTGGTATGCAAACCAAACTTCTGCTAAAAGTTGCACTGCTTATGCTTGTATTATGTTCCTATAATTCCCAAATGGCGAGAATTTTTCTTGCAGCCTTAGTGATTTGATTCACTGAAGCACTAATATTTGTATTTTATTTTCAAGCATATAGGATGTCTGTTTGTTCAACAAATAGTAAACTGAAATAGTAAATAGTCCACATTGTTAGAATGGTTGATATACCTACATAATGCATATGCCATAGTCTTTTTTGATATCCTCTCCTTTGTTACCTTCCTGCATTTTATTGGCTTTGTGAGTTCTTTGCTGGAATTATCTGCAGATGACAATACAAGGAACAGTGTTAGTGTGCCTAGTTCTTTCACTTATTTCACATGTTTCCTCCCCTGTATTCTTTATATCTCATAGGATACAAACCTGTCCTCTGAAGTGTCTTCAAATACCTATATAATGTCTTAAAAAGACATAACACGGTTTTCTGATCATTAATACTTTCTTAAGAAACATCAGCATAACTGTTAGAGCCCCTACAATAGAACCACTTCGGCAGTATCTCATCTATAGATGATAGATCTATTAGTGAAGTGTTACTCTGATGCTTTACATTTAATTCTTCGTTGCTTGGGATGTCATATTTTCATAGTTTGATTGCTTCTTACTGAAAGTGCATTTTCACTGAACATTTACAAGGTCATGTAATCTTCTTGCAACCTTGTAGCAAAGACACTATTTTTCCTAGAACTTGCTCCCTCATTTAGATAATTTTGCTGAATTGCTTTGGAGTTAAAATCCTGCTGATCATGAGTGAAGTCTGGTGAATTGAGGTTTTATACTACCAGAAATACTAGAATCTTCAGGACAAACTGCATTTAGTAATAATCTCTATTGTCTTTACTAGCCCAATACAGATTAGTTAGTTATTAGTACTAGTCTATTGTCAGACAGGTGGGTGAAGCGCTAGGCAAAGGGAGTCTCATGAGATTAAACACTTCAAGTTTTTAAGAGTTGATAATACAAGTGCAGTGGCATAATATTTATGATCTTATAAATGTAATGGGACTGATGATGCATCACTTGGTTTATGGTCGTGGGACCTCTAGAGAAGTAGATTTGGAAGCATGGTGATATGCTATGCACAATACTAGCAATTGTATTTTACTCCCTCTGTCCAACAATAGTTGTCCACTATTGACTTGACACACTCTTTAAGAAACTATAAATAGAAGAGTAATTTTACTATATCATCCTTTGAATATAATAAATACAATATCTTGGGAAATGACTGCAATTAATGATAAGGATAAATTAGGAAGTGAAATTATCCATAGATTTCATAAAGTGGACAAGTATTGTTGGACATCTATTTTTAGTAAAGTGGACAAATATTGTTGGACGGAGGGAGTATGTATCTTATAACAAGTGACGATTTTGATTCATCTTCTTAGATCACCCAACCTTCCATAACATCCTCATCTTTTTTGCTAATATGCATATCATTCTTGTTATGTTTCCATCATATCTATGCGAACTTCTGCAGTTCATTCTCCTAACATTCTTTTTCCACACGACAGCAAATAATGTCTAGTTTGCTTCATCTGTGCAGTGACTTATGTGGAGTCTAACCCTGGTGGTTTTAGCATTTATGGATGGAGGGTTGATCGATTACTCATTAACACGCTTTTCTTCGTTGAGATGACATTGGTTACTTTTCTACTAGGGATGACTCTAACAATAAAAGTTTAGGTGACATACACCAGACTGTAACAACTACAGCTAAATGACACATACAAGCAACTCCAAATGGTACTTCATAGACATATACATTGCCGATCTCCTTTGGTTTCTCTTCACGGAATAGCTAGAGCCAGTAGCCTTTATTTCTTCCTAATGAAAATTAATGACTCCCCTGATTCCCATACATTTTGGATATCACTTTTCATCATGGTCCAAAAACATGGAGTTGTTCTTTTTTTTCCTCATAAAACATCAACTATATTCTTGTAAGAGCAATGTTGTACAACTTCTGTAATACAAATACTAGCTTATAGAGATTGCCAAGTGTGATGCTGCAGTAGTACTTTTTTGTTATAAAGTTACATATCTTTTTTTTTTCATGTCACTGGTTCAGACGTTTATGGGATCCACATATTACTAGGTTTATGATCCAAGTTGATGGCTTGATGAATCTTATTCTATGAACCTCTGTTCCTATCGATACAATCTACAGTTCACTGCTAAGAAGCAAGGCACTGTAGTTAATCAGGATCAACCTGGTAAGTCTTATTAATTCCTTAAAGATCTTTCAAAACTTGTTTTTTTTTTTAAATTTTGTGTCAAGACAGATAATACACTTAAATTTCGCATCCAGACGAACAATGCACGTTCAGAGGGAGTAAGATAAAACTGTGCCACTTGTCAAAGAAGGGATTATAATACTTCCAATATAGCTAACAAATTGCAACTCCCGAGGCTGGCACAATTACCAAAAAAATCATTATCCTTGTTTTGAACATTTCAAGAAGGAAGAAATGAAAAGATCATCTGCAGCATGATCATTTTATCATCTGACGCACATAACGCCATGGTTTATCTAAATTTAGACCCATAACGATGAGCTTGACACTCGTTAAAATATACTATACTATTCCATTAAAAAGAAAAATCATAAAAATCATAAAAATCAGTAGCTATCCACATATTATATATATAACCAATCTATAGCTCTTGTATTGCAGCCAACTGCTACCTGTGTTGAAATTACCAAAAGAAAAGAAGAAAAATGGTTAGCTTTGAGACATTTCTTCCAACCAATAACCCTGTTCAAAGAAAGAACAGTGGAACTATGGGTTATGATGTACCTGAAGGAGTAGACATTAGGGGAAGATATGATCCTGAATTTTCCAAGATTTTAACTAGGGATGCTTTGCAATTTGTAACTGATTTGCAGAGGGAATTCAGGAACCATATTAAGTATGCTATGGAGTGCAGGAGAGAGGCCAAAATGAGGTATAACAATGGAGGTTTGCCAGGTTTTGATCCGGCAACCAAATATATTAGGGAAGGAGAATGGGTGTGTGCTCCTGTGCCAGAGGCGGTGGCTGATCGGAGGGTGGAGATTACTGGACCAGTTGAGAGGAAGATGGTCATCAATGCCCTCAATTCTGGTGCCAAAGTTTTCATGGTACGTTACACGGGTTTAAGTTCTATATATTGACAATAGTGTAAAGTAAGCTAAGTTACCTGCTATAACGAGTTAAAATACTTATATAAATTGGATTAATTCATTATGGTGTCAATATGTATGAAATATAAACATGTCCTTTCACCATACAATTATAATTCATTTAGAGTATATCGGTGTCGATGCCGTAGTAGAATATGTCCATTTTGTTTCTTCTTTCTACGTATGAGAGTGATGGAGTTCATAGACTTTACTGATATAATATTCCACAGGCTGACTTTGAAGATGCACTGTCACCAAGCTGGGAGAATTTAATGAGGGGCCATGTAAATTTGAGGGATGCAGTGAATAGAACAATAACATTCCATGATCAAGCTAGAAACAAAGTATATAAACTGAATGATCAGACAGCCAAGTTGTTTGTGCGCCCAAGAGGTTGGCATTTGCCAGAAGCTCACATCTTCATTGATGGTGAGCCTACCACGGGTTGCCTTGTCGACTTCGGCCTCTACTTCTTCCACAACTATGCCAACTTCCGCAAGGCCCAAGGACAAGGATTTGGACCCTTTTTCTATCTTCCCAAGATGGAACATTCTAGGTTAGTGGTCCTATTATTAGTTGAATCTCAAGTAACAACTGAGAATTATATTCCAGGAGAATTTAGCAATTCTTGTTTTGTTTGGCAGGGAAGCTAGAATATGGAATAATGTGTTTGACAGGGCAGAGAAATGGGCTGGAATTGAGAAGGGAAGCATTAGGGCCACTGTCTTGATTGAAACACTTCCAGCAGTGTTTCAGATGAATGAAATCTTGTATGAACTGAGGGACCATTCTGTTGGCCTCAACTGTGGTAGATGGGATT
Source organism: Solanum pinnatisectum (assembly GCA_035578085.1). Lineage (NCBI taxonomy): Eukaryota > Viridiplantae > Streptophyta > Magnoliopsida > Solanales > Solanaceae > Solanum > Solanum pinnatisectum. The sequence goes on along the minus strand of CM069078.1, from coordinate 44,933,575 downwards.
ACATTTTCAGCTATGTCAAGACTTTCCAGGGTCATCCCGATCGATTGCTCCCTGATAGGGTTCAAGTTGGCATGGCTCAACACTTTATGAGGAGTTACTCTGACTTGCTCATCCATACCTGTCATAAGCGCGGTGTCCATGCTATGGGAGGCATGGTATGCCAATATCAACTACTTTTTAATCATTTTATGTTGTTTTAGTTCACCGCATAACTGATTTTATGTTTCCGACTTGCAGAAAACAATCCGAACTAAGGCAATTTTTATGAATTAGCTCTTAACTTTACATAGTTGTATATTAAGACTCTGAACTCAATAAAATAACAACCATATGGACTAGGGAGCATTAGCATGCATTAGGTTAATTTGTATTCTTTTTGGTACATGATCTTTGATGCGTAATAGCTTTGTTGTATCCTTGAAATAGGCAGCTCAAATTCCAATCAGAGATGATCCAGCAGCTAACGAGGCAGCATTGGAACTCGTAAGGAAGGATAAGCTGAGAGAAGTGAAGGCAGGGCATGATGGAACATGGGCAGCTCACCCTGGCTTAATTCCAGCCTGCATGGAAGTCTTCACCAACAACATGGCCAATGCTCCTAACCAAATCCATTCCATGAAGCGTCAAGATGCATCAGTCCTAGTTGAAGACGACCTGCTGCAGAGTCCAAGAGGGGTCCGAACCATGGAGGGCCTCAGGCTGAACACCCGAGTGGGAATTCAGTACTTGGCTGCTTGGCTGACAGGGGCTGGTTCTGTTCCACTCTACAACCTCATGGAGGATGCTGCCACAGCTGAGATTAGCCGAGTCCAGAACTGGCAGTGGCTGAAATATGGAGTGGAATTGGATGGAGATGGACTTGGGGTGAAAGTGAACTTAGATCTGTTTGGAAGAGTGGTTGAAGAAGAAATGGCTAGGATTGAGAGAGAAGTTGGAAAGGAGAAATTCAAGAAGGGAATGTATAAGGAGGCCTGCAAACTATTTACAAGGCAATGCACTGCACCAGTCTTGGATGATTTTCTGACTCTTGATGCCTATAATAACATTGTCATGTATCATCCTGTTGGGTCGTCCCGGCTCTAAATTTGACAGCTTATGCTGTGAGATCAATCAGGTGGGCTTTGTATTGTGACTACTGCTATCTTCCCAACAATAATGGTACGAAATGGAATTTCACCTTTAAGGAGATAGCTAATTAATTATTCTAAGGCTCTTTTATTCAGCTGTGCTTTTTAATCAAAATCTGTCATCAGTGTTGTGTCTTTCCCTGTAATAATAAAGACAACTGTTCATTTTTGTTATACTTTTCTAGTACATGTGAACCTTCTAATTTCAAGGGCTTTTGTCTTTTATACGTGAATAGCATAAGCACATGCATATATCTTCTTTGATACTTGTGTTAAATTTTCACTGAATTCAGGATACTAGGTGCTTTAAACAGAAAGAAACAAAGATTATCCTTTGTTAGGTAGTGTTTTTACAAGTGAAATTTTTAAGCGCGGATTAGATTAATCGAACTTCAAAGCAGGTATTAGTAAACTAAAATAAATAAAGGAATAGTAGGGACTTTGGATTTGTTTGAACCCAAATTTAAGTAGTTCCACGCAAAGTCTAGAGGAAAAAACGATTGTAGGTGGGTAATATTTTCAGCTGATACATCATAACTTGATCATTATGTGTTGCATAAGATTCATAGAACTTTCATGGAGTTAATATCTCAAAAGATCACTCAACTTTGAAAATTTATCTAGTAAAGTCATTGAACTTTATTTTGTATCATTAAAATCACTCAACTTAGGCCTTTATATCAATAAAATCACTCAATTTAGACCTTTATATCAATAAAATCACTCAACAAATTTATCATCTAAAAATAAATTTGACATGAAAAAATAATTTTCTTTTTATAGCATGTAAATATGAATTTCACAATAAATAAAAAATTTAAAACCCATTAAAACATTTTAACAGGCATAATTTTTTTTTTAACTAAGTAGGCGTTGCATAAAAGCACATAATGCTGCTGCCAAGTTTGATTAAATTATTACAAATCAAAGAAGATATGCATTTTTTAATGATATAATTTCCTTTTTTATGTTGATCAATTTCAACGTGTTACTCCAGTAAAAGAACGACACTACTCAATTGTTTATCTAAGTTACGAGTATATTTTAATGCTCTCAAACAAATAATTTTAAAATGTATGCGGTACTTCATATTTCTCATATCATGATACGTTGAAAAATTAAAATACATAACAATATTATAATAGTTATTTCACTAATTAAGCAAATTTTTAATTTTAATTTTATTTATTTGCGGGGTTCATATTTACATAATATTTTGCCATGTCAAATTTGTTATAATGACAAAAATTTTTTAATGCTGTCAAACAAATAATTTTAAAATGTATGCGGTACTTCATATTTCTCATATCATGATACATTGAAAAATTAAAATACATAACAATATTATAATAGTTATTTCACTAATTAAGCAAATTTTTAATTTTAATTTTATTTATTTGCGGGGTTCATATTTACATAATATTTTGCCATGTCAAATTTGTTATAATGACAAATTTAGTGAAGTGATTACATTGATATAAAAGTCTAAGTTGAGTGATTTTATTGATACAAAACAAAGTTTAATGACTTTGCTAGACAATTTCTCAAAGTTGAGTGACCTTCTGAGATATTAACTCTATAATTAGGGGTTTAACATATCGACTATCCTTAAATTTGTCGGTCAAATTTTATTTAAACATTCGAACTATGACTTTGTCCTTGCAGTTATTTCAAAGAAACAAAAGTACTACTCAGAGTTAACAAAGGAGAGCTCCAAACCGTGCGAATAATGCACGCTCAATAGGCAATAAATGACATATTCTGTTCAAATCTCTGCAAATAAAGCTAGTAAATCATATAGTAATAAATTCTTTTGACCAAATTAATAAGATAAATTCTAAAAGATAATTCTTAATCTTTTTAAGATATTCATAATATTTTACCAACATTTATTTCTTAATATATAATTGGATTGACATGTCCCCATTCACATGTTCTCTATATATGGTCTTCAAACTTATTTTCTACTATAATTGAATAATCAGGGGCTAGAATAATTTAGAATTTTCAGAATACGGATCTTCAGACTTATTTTCTTACTGTAATTGGATTCACATGTTTTTCTATATATGATTTGCAAACTTCTTTTCTTTACTATAATTTAACAATTGGAGACTAATTTAGATGTTTAGAATATGAATGCACCAAAAAAAGAAGAAAAAAATGCATTAAGTGAAATTTGATCTCATGTATGATTATCGTAGAAAGCTAATAAAATCAGTAGCTATCCACATACTATAAATTTCACCAATCTATAGCTCTTGTATTGCAGCCTGCTGCAAAGTGTTTGTTGAAATTACAAAGAAAGAACACTGGATTATGGGTTATGATGTACCTGAAGGAGTGGACATTAGAGGAAGATATGATCCTGAATTTTCTAAGATTTTAACTAGGAATGCTTTGCAATTTGTAACTGATTTGCAGAGGGAATTCAGGAACCATATTAAGTATGCTATGGAGTGCAGGAGAGAGGCCAAAATGAGGTATAACAATGGAGGTTTGCCGGGTTTTGATCCGGCAACCAAATATATTAGGGAAGGAGAATGGGTGTGCGCTCCTGTGCCGCAGGCAGTGGCTGATCGGAGGGTGGAGATTACTGGACCAGTTGAGAGGAAGATGGTCATCAATGCCCTCAATTCTGGTGCCAAAGTTTTCATGGTACGTCACACGAATTTAGTTTTTATATATATACTAACGGTGTAAAAGTAAGCTAACTTACCTGCTATAACGTATTAAAATACTTATAAATGGAACTAACTCGTTATGATGACAATATGTATGAAAGATAAACATGTCCTTTCACCATACAATTATAATTCATAGACTTTATTGATATAATATTCCACAGGCTGACTTTGAAGATGCACTGTCACCAAGCTGGGAGAATTTAATGAAAGGCCATGTAAATTTGAGGGATGCAGTGAGTAGAACGATAACATTCCATGATCAAGCTAGAAACAAAGTGTATAAACTGAATGATGAAACAACTAAGTTGTTTGTGCGCCTAAGAGGGTGGCATTTGCCAGAAGCTCACATCTTCATTGATGGTGAGCCTGCCACGGGTTGCCTTGTCGACTTTGGCCTCTACTTTTTCCACAACTATGCCAATTTCCGCAAGGCCCAGGGACAAGGATTTGGACCTTTTTTCTATCTTCCTAAAATGGAACATTCTAGGTTAGTTGTGTTCTTGTTAGTTAATTTGAGAATTATATTTCAAGAGACTTTAGCAATTCTTGTTTTGTTTGGACAGGGAAGCTAGAATATGGAACAATGTGTTTGAAAGGGCAGAGAAATGGGCTGGAATTGAGGAAGGAAGCATTAGGGCCACTGTCCTGATTGAAACACTTCCAGCAGTGTTTCAGATGAACGAAATATTGTATGAACTGAGGGACCATTCTGTTGGCCTCAACTGTGGTAGATGGGATTTCATTTTCAGCTATGTCAAGACTTTCCAGGGTCACCCTGATCGATTGCTCCCTGATAGGGTTCAAGTTGGCATGGCTCAACACTTTATGAGGAGTTACTCCGACTTGCTCATCCACACCTGTCATAAACGCGGTGTCCATGCAATGGGAGGCATGGTATGCCAATATCAACTCCTTTTTATCATCTTATGTTCTTTTAGTTCACCACGGCATGTTGATCTGTGAATTGTGACTACCAACGATGCCAACTTTATGTTTCCGAGTTGCAGAAACCAACCCGAACTTAGGCAATATTTATGGATTAGCTACTAACTTTACATATATTTACTTCTAAGACTACGAACTCAATAAAATGACATAAATGCCAACCAAATGGACAAGGAAGCATTAGCATGCATCAGATTAATTTGGAATCATTTTGTTACATGATCAATTTAACGCATAATGGCTTTGTTGTACCCTTGAAACAGGCAGCTCAAATTCCAATCAGAGATGATCCAGCAGCTAACCAGGCAGCATTGGAACTTATAAGGAAAGATAAGCTGAGAGAAGTGAAGGCAGGGCATGATGGAACATGGGCAGCTCACCCTGGCCTAATTCCAGCCTGCATGGACGTTTTTACCAACAACATGGTCAATGCTCCTAATCAAATCCATTCCATGAAGCGCCAAGATGCATCCGAACTAATTGAAGAAGACCTGCTGCAGAGTCCAAGAGGGGTTCGAACCATGGAGGGCCTCCGGCTGAACACCCGAGTGGGAATTCAGTACTTGGCAGCTTGGCTGACAGGGGCTGGTTCTGTTCCACTTTACAACCTCATGGAGGATGCTGCCACAGCTGAGATTAGCCGAGTCCAGAATTGGCAGTGGCTGAAATATGAAGTGGAATTGAATGGAGATGGATTTGGGGTGAAAGTGAACTTAGACATATTTGGAAGAGTGGTTGAAGAAGAAATGGCTAGGATTGAGAGAGAAGTTGGAAAGCAGAAATTCAAGAAGGGAATGTATAAGGAGGCCTGCAAATTATTCACAAGGCAGTGCACTACACCAGTTTTGGATGATTTTCTGACTCTTGATGCCTATAATAACATTGTCATGTATCATCCTATTGAATCGTCCCGACTCTAAATTTAGCAGCTTTTGCTGTTAGATCAATCAAATATCTCTGTATTTTGACTACTGCTATCTTCCCAACAATAATGATAGGAAATGGAATCTTGTCTTTAAGGAGATAGCTAATTATCCAAAGGCTCTCTTATTCAGCTTTGTTTTTCAATCAATATGTCATCAGTATTGTGTCTTTCCCTGTAAAAATAAAAACTACTGTTCATTTTTTCTGCTACTTTTTAAGTACATTTGAACCTTTTAATTTCAAGGGCCTTGGTCTTCTCTATGTGCATAGCATAAATCATTACTCACGCACCGTTATGGAATCATTATCAATAAATCATTTTTTTAATTGGAATTATTCAAATTTTAAACAACCCTATATATATATATAAAACTTGGGTGTGATAGTAAATGCATGAATATAAAACAACAAAACCTCAAAATAAAATAGTAAATAAAGAGGGTCAAATGAAAGAAGACAACAGCACACTTGGATAGATAAGCTTTTGGTCTTTTGTACCAAGCACATATCAAGTACATGTCGATAAGCTTTTCCAATTATATTCTTATAAAGAAAATCATGATATTATTAGCTATCCACATATTATAAAGAAAAAAAGTTCCACATATTATAAAAGAAAACTATGAAATGAACGATATCTTATTAATATATGATATATATCGGGTTGTTATCATAAAGAACTTACCTCTTGTTTGAAGGAAATGTATTAGACCTCGTGTTTTTAAGGAATGAATCAGTCTTTTATGACACGTAAAAGATAGTTTTACGTCCTTGTATTTGTGTATAGGTCCGGTTTCGTTTCTTGTGTGGTTGTGTTGCTGTCATTCTCAATCACACGTAGATTTGTGAATTTAGTGGACTGGAAATTTCTTCGCAGCTGGCATAATATGTTAATGGGCCACATTTGTGGGTACTTATTCATTGTCCACCATGTTCTTCTACTATATATCTTTACATCCTCAACAAGAATTATTTTTGTTACTATAATTGGTCTGTCATGTCCCCTTCCCCACCCCCACAACCCAAGACTTTATTTTCTTACTCACCCCATCCTATTTTATTTTATATGGCATTCTTTAATTTAGCACGGTATTTAAGATTTTTTTTTTTTTAAACTTATGATCTAAAATAATTCTTAAATATTTGTGTGACTAAAAATTATTTTGTTAAGGATAAACGAAAAATTTTAAAATTAAATTCTTTCTAATTATAATAAGGTGACCTTTTTTGAGTACGGAATAAAAAGAAAAGGGTGCGACTACACATAGAGTATTATAATTGGATTCACATGATCTTCTATAAATATGATCCCCGTTCACATGGTCTTCTGTATACGGTCCCAAACTTATTTTCTTATTATAATTGGATAATCAAGGCTAATCTAGAATTTTTAGAATATGAATCTTAAGACTTTCTTCTTATTGTAATTGAATTCACGTGTTCTTCTATGTATGGTCTCCAAAGTTTTTTTTTAACTGTAATTTAATTTACGTGTTTTTTTTTATATGGTCTCCAGACTTATTTTCTTATTATAATCGGATAACGAGAGACGAATTTAGAATAGTTTACTTAGAATGTCATTCAACTTTGAGTAGTTTACTTAGAGGGTGTTTGAATTGACTTAAAAGTTGGTCAAACCTACTTTTAAGTCAGTTTTTGACTTCTGAAAGTGTTTGACAAATATAAAAAATAACTTAAAATAAGTTGAGAAGTGTTTGGCAAGGTCAAGAATGACTTAAAATAAGTCAAAAACCAAAAGTAGGTCTCCCCCTACTTTTTATTTTTTGACTTAAAAGTCATTTCAGTTTGACTTTTTATTTTTGATTTAAAAACTATTTTTTTAAGCCAATCCAAACGGGCCCTAGAATGTCACTCAACTTTGTTTTATAACTCAAAAGTCATTCAACTATTGACATTTCACCTAGAAAGTCACTCAACTATTGATATTTTACTTTCAAAGTCACTCAACTAATTTAAATAATTTTTTCATTAAATTTTATTCAAATAAATTTTTTGTTTTGAGCTAACTTTTAAAAAAACTAAAATAAAAATAAAAATACTCATTTCAATTATTTTATTAAATTTGTTGAATACAATTTTTTTAAAAACTATTTTCTTAAAAAATAATAAAAGATTGTTATTTGCTACTGTGCGTCTTTTTGATTACTCGTTATAACCTTCTTCTATTTTTGGATAATTTTCCCGCATACTTAATACGTGTATGACAATTGCTTAGGATGTAAAAGCAATTTTTTTGGTCAATTGCTGATGTACGTTTTTCAAGAAAATTGTAGTTAAATAATTGATGCGGATCAATAAGATAATTAAAATAGACATCTTATTATTTCTTAAAAGAATAGTTTAAAATAAAAATTAGATTTCAACAAAATTTAATGAATAAATTATTTAAATTTGTTGGATGACTTTCAAAGTGAAATATTAATAGTTGAGTGACTTTCTAAGTGAAATATCAGTAGTTTAGTGACTTTTGAGTTATAAAACAAAGTGGAATGATTTTCTAAGTGAATAACTCAAAGTTGAGTGACTTTCTAAATGAACTATTCAAAGTTCAATGGCCCTATGAGAAATTAACTCGGAAAAAATGCATCAAGTGAAATTGATTGCTTGTCCTCTGAGTAAATAACTCAATATTCAACCAAATGCATCAATTAGCTTTTTTTAAGCATAGATATTAGATGCAGACACATATTTTATATATACATAAAATATCTAATTTTAGAAAGAAAATACGAATTTACGTATCTCATTTTTAATATGTAAATTCGCCACTTATTGGATTCACATGTTCTTCTATATACTCTATGATCGAAGCACTGGATTGATATGAATGTATTATCGACTAGCTGCATCCCTCACTGGGATGGACGAATTTACTACTTGGCTCCTTGGATTTGGAAAAGACTTTTTGAAAGTTGAAAATGACTCATCCATGCCTTTAAGCTCTAGCTATGCATGCGGTTCAGGAAATGATCGGATCGTAACTATCTATTGTGTGTAGTCTTATTGTATGTAGTCTTATCTTGTATTTTATAAGAGACCGTTTCCACAAATTGAATATGTTACCTCCTTATTATATGACAACAACTTTATCAATTACGTCAAGCTTTCCTAGGGACAAAACATTAAACCAAAATAAATAAAGGGGACAAAAAAGAAGAAGATAAGGGCCTTTCAACCAATCACATATTGATAAGCTTTGCTGAATATATTATAAGGGCTCATGAAATCCTTCGCTATCCACATATTATTATTCTTTTATTTATTATTATTCTTTTATTGAACCAAAAAGAAAAAAAAGAAAGAAAATCATGCAATCATTAGCTATCCACATTATTATAAATTTCATTCACTTAAGCTTCTGTTTGATCATAAATTTTGAAGTTAAAATTTTAAAAGTTTAGTTTTTTAAATTGTGTTTGAATATGCATTTCAACTGAATTTTTTTGTTGTTGAAATTTTGTGAGGGGAAGTCTCAAAAATCCAAAGACTAATTTGAACGAGTTTTTGATAACTTCAAAATATCTCAACATTAGACTTCAAATTTCATAGCTAAACAAATATTTAAAAATAAATTTTAAATCTACAGTGAAACGCTAGCTAAAGCTCATGTTCCCCCCTATAAATTGCAGCCATCAGCTACCTAGACTGTTCAGAGAGAAAAAAAGAAAGAAAGAAAGAAGTACATTAACTGTTAGTTGAAATTACCAAAAAGAAGAAAAAATGGCTAGCTTTGAAGAGACATTCACTCAACCCAAAACCACTGTTCCAAAAAAGAGCAGTGGAATTATAGGTTATGATGTACCTGAAGGAGTGGACATTAGGGGAAGATATGATCCTGAATTTTCCAAGATTTTAACTAGGGGTGCTTTGCAATTTGTAACTGATTTGCAGAGGGAATTCAGGAATCACATTAAGTATGCTATGGAGTGCCGGAGAGAGGCCAAAATGAGGTACAATAATGGAGGTTTGCCGGGTTTTGATCCAACAACCAAATATATTAGGGAAGGAGAGTGGGTGTGTGCCCCTGTGCCGCAGGCTGTGGCTGATCGGAGGGTGGAGATTACTGGACCAGTCGATAGGAAGATGGTCATCGATGCCCTTAATTCTAGAGCAAAAGTTTTCATGGTATGCCATATTCCCTGTTGCATCTCCCTTCCCAAGTTAATAGTAGAATAGAAGAATTCTCATTTTAATATAACTAAGAAAAACAAAATAAAAAAAAACCAGTGTGAATTACATTGAAGGAAATAATTTGAGCAAAAATAATGGTAGCATGCCTAGCAATAGACCTTTATGTAAGTAATTAACCTCAATTTGGAGTGGAACCATATCCAGAATATGTGCATTTTGTTTTTCTTTCTGCATATCATTGTAATGCAGTTCATAATATAATATTCCACAGGCGGACTTTGAAGATGCACTGTCACCAAGCTGGGAGAATCTAATGAGAGGCCATATAAATTTGAGGGATGCAGTAAATAGAACAATAACATTCCATGATCAAGCAAGAAACAAAGTGTATAAACAAAATGATCAGACAGCTAAGTTATTTGTGCGTCCAAGAGGGTGGCATTTGCCAGAAGCTCACATCTTCATTGATGGTGAGCCTGCCACGGGTTGCCTTGTCGACTTTGGCCTCTACTTTTTCCACAACTATGCCAACTTCCGCAAGACCCAAGGAGAAGGATCTGGACCCTTTTTCTATCTTCCCAAAATGGAACATTCTAGGTTAGTTGTGTTCTTGTTAGTAAATTTATATAGTCTTGAGAATTATATTCCAAGAAAATGTAGCAGTTTTTGTTTTGTTTGATCAGGGAAGCTAGGATATGGAACAATGTGTTTGAGAGGGCAGAGAAATGGGTTAGAATTGAGAAAGGAAGCATTAGGGCTACTGCCCTAATTGAAACACTTCCAGCTGTGTTTCAGATGAATGAAATCTTGTATGAACTGAGGGACCATTCTGTTGGCCTCAATTGTGGTAGATGGGATTACATTTTCAGCTACATCAAGACATTCCAGGGTCACCCTGATCGGTTGCTCCCCGATAGGACACAAGTTGGCATGGCTCAACACTTTATGAGGAGTTACTCCGACTTGCTCATCCACACTTGTCATAAGCGTGGCGTCCATGCTATGGGAGGCATGGTATGTCTACATCAATTCAGTTTCTTTTTTTAATTCTATGTTCTTTAAATAATTTTACACAATATTTGTATTATTTTTTATTAGGAACTCAAATAAAATGTATAAATTACCAAACATATGGACACGAAAACATTTGCATGCTAGTAGGATGTTATGATATTAAAAAGTATGCACATGATCGTTCCCACATTGGAGCGACGTAGGATTACAATAGGAAATACTTTAGTGGTTGTTGATATGTATGAAAGATCCTAAGCCGGTTAGTGTGTTGGCTGCAATATTGTCATCCTTTGATACTTGTGTGATTATCAACCCAACCCCAATTTTTTATTTTTAATTAGTTTTACAATATCTGGAAAAAAAAAACATCTGGAGTAATTTCCAATTTCTGCATTAGGTTAATTTGGAATCTTCTTGTACATGATCAAATTGATGCATAATAGCTGTGTTGGATCCTTGAAACAGGCAGCTCATATTCCAATTAGAGATGATCCAGCAGCTAATGAGGCAGCATTGGAACTTGTAAGGAAGGATAAGCTAAGAGAAGTGACGGCGGGGCATGATGGGACATGGGTTACTCACCCTGGCCTAGTTCCAGCATGCATGGAAGTCTTCACTAACAACATGGGCAATTCCCCAAACCAAATCCATTCCATGAAGCGCCAAGATGCATCCATTCTAGATGAAGAAGACCTGCTGCAGAGGCCGAGAGGGGTCTGTACCTTGGAGTGCCTTCGGCTGAACACCCGAGTGGGAATTCAGTACTTGGCAGCCTGGCTGGCAGGGCTTGGTTGTGTCCCTCTTTACAACTTCATGGAGGAAGCTGCCGCAGCTGAGATTAGCAGAGTCCAGAATTGGCAGTGGCTGAACTATGGTGTGGAATTGGATGGGGATGGAGTTGGGGTGAAAGTAAACTTACACCTGTTTGGAAGAGTGGTTGAGGATGAAATGGCTAGGATTGAGAGAGAAGTTGGAAAGGAAAAATTCAAGAAGGGAATGTACAAGGTGGCTTGCAAGTTATTCACAGGGCAATGCACTGCACCAATTTTGGATGATTTTATGACTCTTGATGCCTACAATAACATTGTCATACATCATCCTATTGGATCATCCCGGCTCTAAATTTTGCAGCTTTTCTTTTCCTATTAATTTGTTGTCCCTGTATTGTTAATTAGTATTGCCATCTTCCCCAGTAATGATGAAAAGAAATGAAATTTTGCCTTTGAGGGGATTGCTGATTATCCAAAGGCTCTCTAGTTCAGCTTTGGTTTTCAATTTATCTGTTATTTGTATCTATCCATTGTAATAAAGGAAATTGTTCATTTTGTAGACCTCATGAATTTTTTAGTACATACCTTGTTCGAACATCTTTCATGTGTTTTGTCTTCTATATGAGCATAGCACAGTCCTCTAAAAACATGCATTTTAACTAGTGCTAACATTGTCTGAATTCAAAATACTAGTCTACATGCATTTTTATCATAGTTCCACGCAAAGTCTAGAGGATTTTCAGCTCACAGCCTGATTATGTGTGTGTTACACGAGATTGCGAACTTCTAAAATTGTTTAAAATCAGTTTATCTGTAAATTCATTGCACAATTCTGGCAACACAAAGGTATATGTATAAAAGAAGGTGTTATTTTCACCCAGTAGCCAGTTTCACCATATTATTTAAGTTATATTCATTTTTTTCAAATTATTTAATTGGCTGTCGGTGTTACAAACTTGAGACAAAGCACATGAGCTCTTGCCAAAGCATTGACAAACATTAAAACAAGGTTTCTAGACAGGTGCATGCAATGGCGGAGACAGGATTTTCAACAGGGAGATTCAAAATATAAAGAAGCAAGCACACGAAGAAGTCAAGAGGATTCAAGATCTGCTATATCATAAAATAATTTTGACCATATATACACTATCTAAGAAAATAACGGCTCACTCGAATAATGGGGTTATTGGGTACAAGTGAACGATATTAAGGCAATAAAGGAAGTAGAAAAGAAAAGAACCTGCTTGAGCTCTTGACGAGGCAAATTGGACATGGCAAATAACTTGGTGGCATCTCCTCCAGCGAGGCTTTCATCTACATCTGTACCCAATAACCTCATTATTCAAAATTCCTTTGTTCTCTTATTTGAATAACACATAAAAATGAGAGAATATATTACTTGAATTAGCGAAACTGAACCATTCTTGATAGATCTTCTGAAGTGAACACTTAAATGCTCAACTACAATGAATCAATTCCTTTGATTGAATGCTCAAACTAACTCCGTTTCAAAAAGAATGACCTCCTTTCCTTTTTAGTCTGTTTCAAAAAGAATGACCTCTTTCCTTTTTTGATAACATTTTAATTTCAGCTTTCCACGTGGCATGTTTAAAGCCACAAGATTGAAGGACAATTTAGTACATTTGACATAACTTTAATTTAGGACCACAAGATTCAAAAGTTTTCTTTATTTTATAAAACTTCGTGCCAAGTCAAACTAGGTCACTCTTTGTGAAACGGAGGGAGTATTACAATGGAAAGCTTAAGATCAACAAGGTAGTTGAAAGGATAACAAGGAATTGTAACAAAGGATAGAAGGGAGATGAGAAGCATAGACTCAAAAAGGGGGTGAGAATAACAGATAGAACGGAATGAGGAGATACTGACACTCCAACAATATTCGCATAAACCTATTTTGCTCCCACAAGTAGCTATATATCAACTCGGATCCCAAACAGAGCCACTTAATATGGTATTGGGCTGCTTTGTCAATACTGGTACAGACTCATTCATGACAATACCTCCGGCCCTAATAAGAACCTTGTCCTAAAGGTTCGAGTAGTAAAGCCTTACATCAACAACATCATTGTCAGAAGCCCATAACTGAACATAGGCAAAGAACTTCCTCACATGCTATGAATCCATGATAGACCTTGGGACACTACTTTGGTGTCCAAAGAATCTCCTTAGCAATACCCTACAAAGCAATTCAATAAGAAGAGTCTTGTAGCCTGATACTGCTACAACATTGGCTCCAGTAGGCTCACAGAGATTTGTAGATGCTTGCATTATTTTGTCACTCTCCTAATGGCCACATGGTAGTATTTCCATATAAGAAGGGGCAAAATATTTGACTCTACTTTGTTGTGCTCCCTTACAATTAGGCCATATACACCGTTATGAATGCACTCATGGGTAGTGCTAGGGAAGTGAAGTAATATTCATAACCTCGGAAACATTTTATACACCAAACTTGCGCATAGCAACTCAAATGCACAGTGAAAAGTAAGCTGAACTCTTGTATACAATAAATCATTGTTTCGCAAGGTACAAAGTGATCAAAATGTGTGTTGACCAACTGTTTTGTTTGTTCCTAACGTCCTTCAAGATCAGTTGTGTGCACTTGAAGAATTCCTGAAGTACCTCCTTTCAGCAAGCAAGTCAAGTAGCCCAAACCAAGTGTCATAGAAGAAGTGAATTTCTCACGCGATACAAGAGGAGCCAACTGGCACATGTTGACTAAAGGCAACATCTTGAGCAAGGAATAATGTCATAATACTGTTAAAAGCAGAGGCATAGCTGGGGAACACCCTACATAAGAGTAAGCAGTAAAAGTAAATTTAAAGGGCCAGCAAGATTGATTGTTGCCATCCACAAATCTGGTCGGGTGAGTTCATGTGTTGCGACACCAGTACTAATAAGCTTTGTCCCTGTAAGTTATCTTGACAATTTCACTCAGTTGTAAGTTAATACTTGAATAAGCTGCACATTTTGTAGCTATCCATGTACCAATATTGTATTTCTTAAGTATTACAATAGCACAAGGAATGAAAGTCGAGGAAGAAGTCTTGTTCTTGAGAGAAACCATCAGAAGAAAGTGGCAAGCATTGAACATAGCAGAACCCCCACAAATGGAATCCATATCAATGAACGGATTTGCATTGCAAATGACTATCAAGATTATAACGTATCCATGTTGTATTAAGAAGAACAAACTGAATACTCCCTCACAGTTGTATGCTCGTTCATAAGCCTCTACCCGTCCAATCCAACAAACAACACATTCCTTGGTATTTTATCCAAAACCGTGCGACAATCAGACAACTGTCCTCTGACACATTGCAATCAGAGTATATCCACACTCGATGTAAGCCTTGCAAGGAATGAGGATATATCACTAATAATTACACCAGCAATTTGATGTTCAATTATCTCACTAATGTAAGATCCCACCCTTCAGTCATAGAATAAGAGCATGCAGATGTGCAAAGTATTTTAGCATGTCCAAGTAAATAGCGTACCTCTTAAATGACAGGAAATAATAGGAAGTACCTACGACGAGTCTGTACACTGATAGCGGACTGCCTCATGAAAACAAACTCAAAGCACCACATGCATTTCCTACGGGCATCTCTGAGAAGAAAGGTCTCACCATGGCCAACAATTATGACACCACCACCTTGAGCCCCAAAAGCAAGACTAGCACCAACACACTATTCTCGTCAAATTCCAGCACGTACAAAAAATTACCACATTGCTTATGCCGGAACACGATCGAAGAGAATGAACTGAGATAAATGCTTCGAACCAATAACAAATGGATAAACCATTTTTCATGCACTCATACATTGCTAGATCCCAAAATCGAATAAAGATGGCTGGTTGAAGAGATATTATGGTAAAACAGATTTATCATCAGTTACAACAAGCTTCAGATGTCAAAATTGGCATTGTAACTCAAACTCATTTCGCTGGAGACTTTCATCAAACACTATCTCCTCAATATTTAATGACACATTGTAACTCAAACAGATTTGCTTATAATCCCTCTGAATTATCCGCTATCGAATCAAATACAGTGTCAAATTTACCACAACGACGCTGTTCATAGATTAAATTATTTTGTGGATTGAATTTCACTTGACTGTCTACGAGTTCCTGAATGTTGATCTTCTGGATAGAAGATTGGGGATGATATAAAATTCATGGTCCAGGCTTATTCATGAGTAACATTCTTCTTTTTTCTTGGTTCCGCAATAATACAAAATGTTCAGTTTTGAAGAAAATAAAAAACTTGTAGAGAGTGATGGAATTGGAGTATTAAAGAAATCAGTGGAGAGAAACCATTTCGATATTATCTTTCAATTGAATTTAAATGTAATGTTTCAAATATGTGAATTTGATGTGATTGAATCATTATGCAATAAATGGATTGGTTATAGTCCCCTTAATATTTAATTGGGTTCAAATTAGGGGTGGATTATTTAATGGTTTTACAAAAAAATATTATTGGGTTATCGGTTCCTTATTGATTTTTTAATATTGGATTATTGGGTTAACCGATAACCCATTAAGAATATAATTATTTACTATTTTAATTTTTAGTTATACATATATATAATATATTAAACAAAAAATATTAATATAGTTAGTAGTATATTAGACTAAAAATATAAAAACCCTACTCAATAATTAATACTACTTAACAGTTAACTCTCCTCTCTACTTTTAGTTATTTAACCTTTAGGTTCTACTTTTTACTATTACTTATTTACTTTAGTTAGTTTATAATTGACTAATATTAGCTTTTTCACGATTGTAAATATGTGCAATTTGATTAACGGAATTTAGATTGTATTTTTTTTTTAAAAATAAAGTAAGAACTTCATTTAGTTGGGTCTTTTCTTTATATATGATTTACCATAAGCATGGCTCATTTCTTTCTGATTTTGACTCTTGTCTATGATTTGATTTTATTTGATTCTCTTTATTGCATAAAGGGGACCTCATTTTATATATTATGGTGATCGAAAATTAACTAAGACTTTGTTGTGATGACCAAAATACAACATGTTGGTCCCTGTTGTCCCGTTTGTGATGATTATTTCGATGTATGTGTATCACGTCAAATTATTGAATAAGTCATATATTTGTTTTAAAATCATTTTTTTATTGGTTAAACCGAAAACCGATAACAAATATCTTATTGGTTTGTTTATCGGTTTAGCATATTCAAAAATCAAAAACCAATAAACCGAACCAATAATACTTAAAACCGAACCGAACCGAACCGAACCGACCGATACACACCCTAGATGGATTAATATGAATTAAATAATATGTCATATTTCAGTATGTTTTATCAGTAAATCATTTTTCATTTGTTTATATGTCTGTTATAAAATTTGCTTAATTGCTTCCTAGACAAGGAGAAGTTGGTAATTTACTGGGTAATTTTGCTTTTACGTTGCTTTGATTGGTAGTACAATTTGCTTTGAGAGTTGTCTGCTTCATGTTTTTTCCTCTAATTCTTACGGTGTCATTTTGTTGGTAATACACTACTTTTTCAAAGTTGCATTTGCCCCTTTATCTTTTTGCACCATTTTACATCAAAATCCATTGGTACACATTAGTAAATAAACTGAAGTTTGAGCCTTTTTTAAATGTCTAAAAAGGCATAAAAGTTTTGTTATTAGGACTTTCCCGGACCCACTCATCCCATCAGAATGTAATTTTTGTTATCTTCGAAGAAAAATTATTATTTTATGTAAAAGAAAATTTTAAGATATTTCGCATTTGATTAAAATAACGCAAAAACTATTATAAATTACATTAATTAATAACTTACAATATTCAAAAGATAAAAAATAATTGGCCATATCAATGTCTTATAAATTGAGACATGAGAGGTAATATATATTATTTAAAAATTACGTAAGAGGTACTACAAATTACAATAATTAGTAATTTAAATATGTGGCGCATAAATTGAGAAATGAAATAATATATATTGTTTCAATAAAATTACGCAAAAAACATTATAAATCACAATAATTAATTAACTTAAAATTTGAATAATCTCTCAAGTTCTATTTGTATCACATAAATTAGAAAAAAAAATATTCCCTTTGTTTCAATTTATGTGACACATTTTGTTTTTGAAAGTTTAAGTTTGACCGAGAATTTGCTTATGAAATCTTCAATTTTTTAAAAATAAATTTATATATTTGTAAACTATGTAAAAAGCACTATAAGTCACAATAATTGACTATTCAAATTATTTAAAAGATTTATGAAAAATTTACGATCAAAGATAAACTTGTTTAAATCTCGAATCCGGTATATATCACATTGAGACAATGAATTATATATTGGATCCGTGCTAGCACGGGGTCCGTATCTAGTACTATATAGAAAATAGATAAATTTCATAAATATATAATAAAGTAATTTTATTTGCATTAAATATAACTAAGTTTTTATTTACTTAAAATAATAGTAATTTGCAGTCCTTTTTTTTGTGTTGAACATCTAATAATAATGTGATTGTTTCCTCCTACGTTTTAAATCGCTTGGTCGAGTGAAACAGTAAGTCAGTTATTTCATATGTACTCTATTTGTTCGTTTTAATTTTTCTTATATAGATTTGATCATTGTATTCTGAAAAACCTATTGATGTGTTAAGTTAATTGTTTCATCTCTCCTACGATACCTTTTGGTCTTTTGAACTCGCGTCATTCTTATGCTTTCATTTGATGTGGAGGTACCTATTATAAATGCATTTTTTCCTGATAATCATGTTGCTTAAATAATAAATACGTCGGACATTGCTATATTCTTACAAAATGTATACGTTTATTTCAATTTCAGGTACCTCCACTTCTCCCCATGATGCCATTTTTGGAATGCAGAAGATTAATTACCAAACATGGGTTTTAATTCAAATTTTGAATTATCATAAGCTATGAGCAACAATGCTAGCAGACGATTTAATTGGACAAAATATGTCTGTTATATATACTATTAATATATATGATAGTATTTTATTATTAAAGCATGTGTACCGGTAGTATTGTATTCAATTAACTCGTCATGCTCAATTGTTTTCCTTCTCACAGTAACTTACAACGAACCCAACACTAGCATTTCGATTTTTTCCAAAATGATTTTCAATTTCATGTCTTGCTAATTTGACGGACGTTGGGTCCTCAACTCCTCGCTGAGCACATGCTATTCCCTTCCAATATCATATATCATACATTATATTACTATTACTAAAAGTGGGAAGAATTTAAGTCAAAAGTTGAATTACGAAAATACTCATTATCTATTAACTTATTTTCTAAAAATCATTGTTTTAAAAAATAATTGACGGGGTATTGCTCTATGCTTTTCCTTTTGTCATTGTTTGTGTTTATAGCATATTCATTTTCATGTTGATGTAGAAATTGTCAGGCAACATGTTGCGTTGAACTCTTGGAACTCCAGAATTAGTGGTTGACCTCCAATTTTGATCATCCACGATATAGATTAATCATCGAGCTTCTTTAATTTCAAATAATTAGTTTTTATAAAATTCAAACTATTTTGCGAGTTAGTTTGAATAAATTATAAATTTTCAAATAATATATATTGTTTTATATAATTATGTATATAATTATTAAATGTTATAAATATTCAAAAATTGTCTCAAAAAGATTTTAGTTTTACTTAAATATTTGGTTAATTAGTTTAGTTAATTAATAGTTTATATTTTTGAATTAATTAGTTTATAATTAAGTTAATTATTTTAGTTCGTTAAGATTACGGAGCTCATTAATTAATTAACGAAAAAGGTTAGGCAGGCAATTTTTAACGCCTTTGTAACTCACACAATTTTTTAATGCCTATTTCCGCATTTACAGGCCTTTTTTTAGGAAGTACCCAAAATTCTTGATTCTTCGTGTGTTATAGCCCATGGATCTATTGCTCCGGAGCACTCAAATTTTTAATCTCAAATGAAGACCCCTGTCAGGCATTCTCCGGTCAGGCATTCTCGGGTCAGGCGTTCTCAGGTCAGGCGTTCTCGGGTCAAGCGTTCTCAGGTCAGGCGTTCTCGAGTCAGGCGTTCTCGGGTCAGGCGTGCATCTTTCCAATTTCAAAGATGTCAAAGCCCATTTGAAATGAAGACCCGTGTCAAGCGTTCTCGGGTCAGGCATTTTTGGGTCAGGCGTTCTCGGGTCAGGCGTTCTCAGGTCAGGCGTTCTCTGGTCAGGCGTTCTCAGGTCAGGCGTTCTCAGGACCTTCGTAGTGAGTTGAGGAACCACCACGTATACTCATGCCATTTTAACACATATTTCTGTATTTACAAGTCATTTTATGAATTACGTAAATTTCTCAATTATTCGTGTGTATTAGCCCATGGATCTGACGCTTCGGAGCACCCTAAAAAAATTTGAAAAAATTTATGAGGACATACGTAGTGAGTTAAGACACCACCACGTATATTCACGCCTTTTTTAAACGCCTTCAAAAAAATTATGAGGACCTACGTAGTGAGTTAAGGCACTACTACATAGTGAAAAATCGAGTAATTTGGCTAATTCCTAAAAAAAACTTGTAAATGCGAAAATAAGAGTTAAAAAATTGTGTGAGTATACATGGTGGTTCACATACTCATTACGAAGGTCCTCATATAGTTTTTTGAGAAAAGATTTTTTGGTACTCCGGAGAGGCAGATCTATGGGTTAATATACACGAAAAATCGAGTTGGGTAATTTCTAAAAAGGGCATGTAAATGCAGAAATAGGGGTAAAAAATCGTGTGAATACACATGGTGGGTTCCCAACTCATTAAGGAGCTCTCATAAAGGTTTTTTAGAAAAAATATTTTGGTGCTTCAGGGCGCCAGATGCATGGGCTAATATACACGAAAAATTGAGAATTGGTAATTTCTAAAAAGGGCTTGTAAATACAAAAATAAGCGTTAATAAAATGGTGTGATTATAGTGGTGGTTCTCCAACTCATTACGGAGGTCCTCATAAAGTTTTTTTGAAATTTTTTTAGGCGTTTTGGGGCGCTAGATCCACTGGGTATAACACACAAAATCGAGAATTTTGGATAATCCCCATAAAAGGGCCTATAAATGCGAAAATATACATTAAAAAATTGGTGAGAGTATATGTGTTGATTTTCAAACTCATTACGGAGGTCCTCGTAAAGTTTTGTGAAAAAAAAACTTGGTACTTCGATATGCCAGATCTATGGGCTATAACAAACGAAAAATTGAGGATTTTGGGTAATTCCTAATAAAGGGCCTGTAAATGGGTAAAAAGGCATTAAACAGATGGTGTAAATATATGTGGTGGTTCCCCAGCTCATTACGGAGGTCCTCAAAATTTTTTTTGAGAAAACAATTTTTTGGTGTTCCGGGGTGTAATATCCATGGGCTAATAATATACATGAAAAATTGAGAATTTGGGTAATTTCTAATAAGGGTCTGTAAATGGGAAATAAGTGTTAAAAATGGTATAAGTTTACGTGGTGGTTCCCCAACTCATTACATAGGTCCTCATAAAGTTTTTTGAAAAAAAAATTTAGGGTACTCTGGGAGCCAGATCCATGGGCTATAACACACCAAAAATCGAGGATTTTTTGGGTAATCAGTAAAAAAGTGTCTGTAAATGAGGAAATATGAGTTAAAAAATTGTGTGAGTATACGTGGTAGTTCCACAACTCATTATGGAGGTCTTCATAAACGTTTTTTAGAAATAAAAAATTGGGTGCTCCGGGGCACGAGATCAATGGGCTAATATACACAAAAAATCAAAGAATTTGGGTAATTCCTAATAAAGGGCTTATAAATAAGAAAATAAGTGTTAAAAATGTGTGAGTATATGTGGTGGTTC
Source organism: Solanum pinnatisectum (assembly GCA_035578085.1). Lineage (NCBI taxonomy): Eukaryota > Viridiplantae > Streptophyta > Magnoliopsida > Solanales > Solanaceae > Solanum > Solanum pinnatisectum. Next base: position 44,912,069 of record CM069078.1, on the reverse strand, counting down.
CCCAACTCATTACGGAGATCCTCATAAAATTTTGTGACAAAAAAATTTGGGCTTTCCACGACACTATATCCATTGGCTATAACACACGAAAAATTGAGAATTTTGGATAATTTCTAAAAAAGAGCCTGTAAATACGGAAATAAGCATAAAAAAGTGGTGTGAGTATACGACGTGTTTCACCAACTCATTACAGAGGTCCTCATAATATTTTTCTGAAAAATTTTTTTTGGTACTCCGAGGCACCTGATGCATGGTCAAATATACATGAAAAATCAAGGAATTTGAATAATTTCTAAAAATGGGCTCGTAAATGTAAAAATTGGCGTTAAAAATTATGTATATTACGTGGTAGTTCCCCAACTCATTTTGGAGGCCCTCATAGGATTTTTTTTGGAGGGGGAGGGGGGGAAACTGGGTGCTCTAGGACGGCAGATCCATGGGTATAACACACATAAAATAGAGAAATTTGATAATTTGTAAAAAGAAATGCATGTAAATGCGAAAATATGCGTTAAAAATTGTGTGAGTATACATAGTTGTTCCCCAACTTATTACGAAGGTCCTCATAAAGATATTTTGAGAAATAAATTTTGGGTTCTCCGAGGAACCAAATCCATGGTCTATAACATATAAAAAATTTAGAATTTTGGTTAATTCCTAAAAAGGGCCTGTAAATGCAAAAATATGCATTAAAATGGTGTGACTATATGTGGTGGTTCTCCAGCTCATTACGAGGGTCCTCATAAAGTATTTTGAGAAAAATAAATTGGTGCTCTGGGTGCCAGATCCAAGGGTAAAATACACAAAAAATCAAGAAATTTGGGTAATTCCTAAGAAAGGGTCTGTAAATGATGATATAGGCATTAAAAAATGGCGTGAGTATATGTAGTGGTTCCCAGCTCATTATGGGGGTCCTTATAAAGTATTTTGAGAAAAAGAAATTTGGTTCTCTGGGGCATCAGATTCACGGATATACACTAAAAATCAAAGAATTTGCGTAATTTCTAAAAAAAGGCCTACAAATGCGAAAATAAATGTTAAAAAAAGGTGTGAGTATACGTCGTAATTTCCCAACTAATTAAGGGGGTGTTCATAAAGTTTTTTGAGGAAAAAAATTGGGTGCTCCAGGGCACCAAACCCATGGGCCATAACATACGAAATATCGAGAATTTTGGGTAATTCTTAAAAATTGGCCTGTAAGTGCAAAAGTATGAGTTAAAAATGTTTTGAGTATACATGATAGTTCCCCAACATACTATGGAGGTCCTCATAAAGTTTTTTGAGAAAAAAAATTGGAGCTCCCGGGCGTCGGATCCATGGACTAGCTAATATACAGGACAAATCGAGAAATTTTGGTAATTTCTAAAAAATGGCATGTAAATGTGGAAATAGGCGTGACAAAATGGTGTGAGTATACGTGATAGATCTCAAACTCATTGCATAGGTCCTCATAATGTATTTTGACAAAAAAAAATTGGGTGCTCTCGGGCGCCATATTCATGGGTTATAACACACAAAAAATAGAGAATTTTGGCTAATTCTTAAAAAATGGTCTCTAAATGCAAAAATAAGCGTTAAAAAAATGTCTAAGTATATGTGGTGGCTCCCCAACTCATTACATAGGTCCTCATAATTTTTTTTGAGAAAATTTTTTTGGTGCTCCGGGGCGTTAGATCTATGGAATAATATACATGAAAAATTGATAAATTTAGGTAATTTCTAAAAATTGGCTTGTAAATGCAGAAATAGGAGTTTAAAAAATTGTGTGAATATACGTGGTGGTTCCCCAACACATTGCGGCGGTTCTCATAAAAGTTTTTGAGGAAAAAATTGGGTGCTCTGGGGCGCCAGATTCATGGGCACACACGAAAAATCAAGCATTTTGGGTAATTTTTAAAAAGGGGTCTATAAATGCGAAACGTTAAAAATAGTGTGAGTGCACGTAGTGGTTCCCCAACTCATTGTGGAGGTCTTTATAATGGTTTTGAGAAAAATAAATTGGTGCTCCGGTGCGTCAGATCTTTGGCCTAATATACACTAAAAATCGATGAATTTGGGTAATTCTTAAAAATGACCTGTAAATGCAGAAATAGGCGTTAAAATAGTGTGTGATGATTCTCCAATTCATTACGTAAGTCCTCATAAAGTTTTTTGAGAAAAAATGTTAGTGCACCAGGACGATCCATTGGATAATATACACGAAAAATTGAGAAAATTTGGGTAATTCCTAAAAAAGAGCCTGTAAATGCAGAAATAGGCGTTAAAAAGAAATGGTGTGAGCTTACGTGGTGGTTCCCAAACTCATTACAGAGGTCCTCGAGAAAAATTTTTTTAGGTGCTCTAAAGCTCTAGATCCATGGGCTATATATAATACACAAAAAAATTAAGAATTTCGGGAAATTTCTAAAAAAGGCTTTTAATGCCGAAATATGTATTAAAAAATAGTGTGAGTATACGTGGTGGTTCCCCAACTCATTTCGGAGGTCCTTATAAATTTTTTGAGAAAAAAAAATTTGGTGCTCCAAGGCGTGAGATCTATGAGCTAATATACATGAAAAATCTAGGAATTTGCGTAATTCCTAAAATGGGGCACCAAAAAATAGTGTGAATATGCATGGTGGTTCCTCAACTCATTACGGATATCCTCATAAAGTTTGTTGAGAAAAATTTTTGGGCATGCCGGGACACCTAATCCATTGTCTGTAACAGATAATAAATGGAGGATTTTGGGTAATTCTAAAAATGGCCTATAAATGCAGAAATAGGCGTTAAAATGATGTGAGGATACGTGGTGGTTCCCCAACTTATTACGGTGGTTCCCTAACTCATTGCTTCTGTTGACATCTAATTTTGGCCTAACATTTTCAAGATTCTTAACTTTTACGTTTTATTTATTCAATATTCCAAAATACATTTTTTATAATTTTAAATAAGTTTATCGATATTTATCCTTATTTATCAAAAGTGTAGATTTTTTATCATGTAATTTTAATTACATTACTTTTTGTCACAGCCGATTGATTAGTTCAAATATTTGTTCATTTTGATTAAATCATTATTTCTTTTAATTTGCATTGTTTTATATGTCATGGGTTACGTTCATTACATTTTTTAATATTCATTTTATTCATCACTTTTATTAATATCAATTTTGGTGTTTTTAGCACAGTCTAGAAATACTATTAAATTATGATAATAATTATATACACAGATATTTTATTTAACCAATAATTTTGGGTTATAATCTCAAGCCCAAAATTTGAGCTCATTGTAAAATTATTTCTTATATAAGTTTTGATTAGGTTAAAAAATAAAGGTGGTGGTGAATTTATTTTTTAGAATAGGGTTATGAACTTTCAGATTTTTATTCACAAAAGAGGTTTCCGGCCACCACCACTCCGAAATCCGGCGAAGCTCCAACCAAACAAAAGACCCCCACACCCATTTTCTCCTTTTCATTTGCCATTTCCAGCAAGATCATCTGTAACAACAAACAAACAGCTACCAAACAACAACATAACATCAAACCAAACACACCCATCTCTCTCTTCTCCATTTTTTCGGCGAAACCTCGCCGAAACACCACCTACCATATCGAATAACAACCAAAAAATTCATACCCAAAATCCCACCAGAAACCAGCCCAAAGAACAACAAAAAATCGGGTGAAACCCCTATTCCTCCATCACCTGAAACAACTTGAAACAACCACAAAAAACCTCCAAACCACCATAGGAGCTTCAAGCTCCACAACAAACTGAAACAACCCCAAACCTCCGATGTCCAACTTCTCCTCTCAGGCGAACTCACTACGCCGGAGAAGCTAACAGCAACTTTGAACCCAAAACCCCATTGGAAAACAACCAAAAAGCCATCGTCAACTCCGACCTAGCTCCATCATTATTTTATTCGCGGACCTCCAGCTCCGGCGAGTAGCTCTTGACTCCGATGAGCTGGAGTAAACCAGCAAACAACCCACAAAGGCTGATCTCCGGCGTACAACGACGAATCAGCCACCGACGAACACCAAGCTCCGTCAAGACATCACTGTTTGCCTTCATTTTAACTCTTTTATTTTTTTATTATTTAATGGTGTTGCTCTTAATCGGTGTTATTACTTTGTTATTTATTATTATTATTATTTATCATTGCTTTGACCTAGTATTTAGGATAAAATCACATTGTTTTCTCTTTTATTAATATTCTATTTTGTTGGCATTTGATTGTTATTAATATTTGTTTGTTTCGTCCACTTCTATATATATTTTATTTGTTTTTGTCACTTGGTTTTGTTACTGTTTTAGTTGTTTATTTTATGTGGTTTTGTTTATTGTATTATGGTAATTTCTGTTTGAAATCATTTTCTCTATTAATAATTTATATATTTTCTTTAATTGTTTATCCATAGTGCTCTACTTTGTTCGCATTAATTAATCGCTCTTGATTTATTAAAGTTGGTTGTATGCATTTTAAGTATTTTCGGTAAGAAGTGTTGTTATCTTGTTTAGTTATTTTTTTGGGTTGTCGTATGCTGCTTTTCATCTTACTTTGTTACTTTTTATATAATTGTGTTGAGGTAAAGTGAAAATTGGCCAATGAAAAAATCTCTCCGTCGGTTTTTGAAGCCTTCCCATTATTAAAGATGGAAATTTAGTTTAAGTTTATATATTTTATTTGTTAAAAATGGCCGATGAAGAAATTTTTGTCGATTTTCAAGGCCTCATATGTTAATAAGACAGGTTTTTATTTTGAATTTATTATTTAATTCATTTATTTTTATTCGTATTTATCTATCACTAACACTTTTACTAAGTGTCTTTACAGGTACTCGGTGTTGCTTCCCATTGAAGCTATTCGAACAAAGTTCGAACAATATTTTTGATTCATTATTGTATAGTATTGACGATAGGTAAATTTAAGTCGTTTCTTATATAGTTTTATTTTATTACTTGTGTATATTGTATGTTTGTTTTACTTGTGTGTTTGTTTTTATCTTCTCCTCAATTTGAAAAAATGAACTAAGTCGGGACCCACGATTGTGGATTTCGAAGGATCCCTTACACCTTTCCTTCGAAATAATTTGAATCCCTTACCTAGAATCTTTTGGTTTCGTAGACTCTTTTTTAAAAAAAATTGGTTTCCTAGTTTTTCCTAAAATTAGGTGGCGAATCTTTTAAAATTTGTTTATTCTTTAAATTTTTTAAAATTGAATTAATTGTTTATTTTTCGAGTCACCACGTCGTTTTGCTCTATTTGAATAAAGTAGAGATGTAAATAGAATGGCGACTCTGTTGGTGAAAGCGAGGTTCTAACCATTATGAGTTTATTTTTTCAAATTGAGGAGTTATTCTTTTATTGTATTATTCATTATATGTTGTACATTTTGTTGATTATTTGCATATTATACTTGTTATTTATTCATTATTTGTTTAAACTGTATATAAATTGTCATTGCATTCATGACATTTTTCGACATGTATATATAGTATATTTGGTTCGTCATGCATCTAATGGTTGTCGTGAGTTCAAGCCTAAATTATCTGCTTGGGTTCCCAGTCTTTCAAATGCGTGATATTTTGTATTATTCATTATGAACACGATCTAACACTTTTACTTTTTGAGTTTTTTTTTTCTTTTTCTCTTTTAATAGAGAGGTTGATTTATTCATTGTTCATCCGATATTGCAAGGGACAAGAGGACTCATGGAATCTGAGTCTTTATATTTCATAAGACATTAGTATCAAGTCAAAAAGATAAATCAGGGGAGTCTTTGACTATAAGGTTGCACTTATTTATTTTTTATTTTTTGCATGTTGGCCATGCTTTCACACATTTCTCATATTTTTGCAGGAAAACCATCCCCGAAGACCGTCGGGGATGATCATAATGATGTTTGGTTCTCATGGATAATTGAGAGAAGACACAGTTCCAAAAGACATTAAAAAAAAAAGAATATACAACAAGTGATTACTATAAAAAAAAATGGAAGGCCACATTCAACAGGCAGTTTAATGATCGACAGTTAAGAGGATATAAGAAATCGCTACGAGTTTGTCTAAATTTTAAAATTATTTTATGACATATCAGAAAAACCTACGTGTACATGATTCTTATATCAATGAGATACGTAGGCAGTCCTTCTTGGGTTCGGTATTATTTTATCCAAAAGTCAAAAGAAAAATAAAATAGTTTGTACATATTTTCAAAGACATATCTAAACGAATTACGTGAACCTGATTCTCATCTCGGTAGATACTTAGGCAACCCTTCTTGGGTTTGGTATCTATTTTTTCAAATTTCAAAAATAAAAAGTAAAATAGTTGTGCATATTTTCAAAATCATATTTAAACGAACTACACGTACCTGATTCTTTTATCAATGAGATACGTAGGAAATCATTCTTGGGTTGGGTATTATTTTACCCGAAAGTCAAAAGAAAAATAAAATAGTTTGTACATATTTTAAAGACATATCTGAACGAACTACGCGAACTTGATTCTCATCTCGGTGAGATACGTAGGCAACCCTTCTTGGGTTCGGTATCCATTTTTTCAAATTTCTAACATAAAAAGTAAAATAGTTTGTGCATATTTTCAAAGTCATATCTGCACGAACTACATGAACCTGATTCTCATCTTGGTGAGATACGTAGGCAGCCCTTCTTGGGTTCGGTATTCATCAATTCAATTTTTAAAAATAAAGTAAAATGATTTGTGCATATTTTTAGAGACATATCTTTATGAACTACGCGAACCTTATTCTCATTTCAATGAGATACATAGGCAGCCTTTCTTGGGTTTGGTATTCATTCTTTTAAATTCAAAAAACAAGAGTCAAATAGTTTGTGCATATTTTCAAGGACATATCTGCATGAATTACGGGCACCTGATTCTCATCTTGATGAGATGCGTAGGCAATCCTTCTTTGGTTCGATATTCATTCTTTAAAAAAACGTTGTGTATATATTGTAAGAGTCATATCTTCAGCTCAGTTGGGACCAATACAGTTAGGAGCAAGCGAAATATTCAATATGATGAAGATGACTGACTTTGTGGTAAACCATAGATTCCAGTGGTACCTCTTATTTGTACTTTTGTGATTTTTGAAAATTTCCTTGCAGGCATTCAAGATAAGAATAAAATCAACCTCATGGTTTCATGTGCATTGTGTGGTGAGCTTTTAGATCGAAATTCATTTGCTTCGCACTGTTGATCTAGAACTTGGCTTGAATGTTTATCAAGGCGAAATCGCGAGTTATGTTTGGTTTAGGAAAGGATTGTAGGCATTCTTTGACCCGATTGTGCCTTTCAAAACCTACCAAATGACATTAATCCCTAGTTTTCACACTTCGAGCCTGAAAGTCTTTTCTTTGGACGACCACATCTTAGCCATTACCTTTCTGAGTGCTTACATGCACTACCGCTCTCTTGGCCCAACCTTCCTGAGCGCATAAAAAATGTGCAAAATATAAAAGATGATCCAAATTTGAATATGCCAAAGGCGAAAGAGACAAAGTCTCCCAAAGTCAAAGAAGCAAAAAGAAAATGACTTCTAGAAAAAGAAAAAAAAAGAATGTGAAAAGAAATAAGAAAAAAGACAAAAACACCCCTACAAAGTCAATGAAAGATGAAAAGGAAAATACTCCAACAAAAGAGGAGAAAAATTCAAAAGAAATAGGTGAAATAAAAGAAAAGCTTCAAAAAATAAAGACTCAAAAGAAGTCGAAACGAAGGGGTAAAAAAATAAAAAATTCCAACAAATGAGAATTCAAAAGAAATCAAAAAAATAGGGGACAATGAAGATGATCAAGTGCCAAAGGTGTATCAATCATCAAAAGCAGAAATTCACTGTAACGCTCAAGAAGGAATTAAGTCAATCTTATCCTAAATATATATATCATGCCCATTCCTAAGCCTATATTACAAGTCAATGACAAACCCTACATGATCATTCCAAATATTCTCACATTAGTGGAGATTTACATAAGGGCCAAGCATATGGTATCACAGTTGCATGCGTTGAACATTCTTGTGAGTGTGAAAGCACTTTAAAAAATGTCCTCAAATCAAACGCTTCAAATATGTGTGAAATAAGACTTTTTTTTGTGAGGACACTTGAAACATGAGGATTGATACGATTCAAAACCTTTGTTTGCAGCAAGATGAACAAATCTTGTTGATCTTTAAGTATGCTTGAGGTACCACTTGAAGCTGTAGGAATTACCTAGAATTCAATCTTAGTTAGGAAAAGAGAAAAAAAAGAGGATGAGCAATTTATCTGCAATCCTAAATGTCTGTACCAATTGTAGTCAAGATTTGATTGTCTCATCACATTTTTTATTCTTAAAAAAAAGCCAAAAAAAAAAAAAACAGAGGTGAGCAAGCACCACTCTTTAATATTTTCCAAAGCATTTTTTTAGATTCTTTCCATTAGAAGAAAAAAATTGTCTTTCTTTTTTGGGTTGTTCAATGTGAAAAGTGTCATTAGATTAATCTTATCAGTATGAGATGCATATTTTACTTCATTAGATCGTTCATCCCAATAATGTGACATATCTATTTGTCTTTAGGCTTTGAATATGACAAAGAATATCTTTTTCCTATTTCATCATGTTCATATTGTACATTTTCTACTGGTGATCTTTTCTCAGATTTTTTGCATTATTTATCATCTATAGGTCTGGAACTACATTTGACTTGATTCTGTCTCAACAGGATATGTAGGCGCCACAATGGCTCGGTCATATATCCAGTGTGATTTTCTTTTTTCCTTGTAAGAAAAACTAGGAAAGAATTTTTGAGAATATCTCAAAAATTCTCAATAAAGGTACTATCTCCAGCAAGTCAAGATTGGAGATCATTTTGAGATTTGCCAAAAATTTTAACTGGAACATAATTTTTGAGAAAGACATCAAAAATTTTAACAAGTACTGTCAGAAGCTTGATAGTCAACTTCAAATGATCCATCATCGCTTGAAGTTCAAGGTCAACTTGAAAATCTCCAGCATTGTCATGGCGAGACAGCAGCTCTTAGTACAAATCCCCCAATAAGACATGAGTCACAATGAACATAAAGTGTTCAAGAGCAAAATGATGGTTGCTCACTTGTGTCAAGGTGATCAGACACTTTGTACACATTTTCTTGTGAACTTTCCTTAAAGTTTCTTGATCATGTCGCTAGCGAAAGCGATATTGTGTTTACTAATCCTTTCTCTCCTAGCACATGAACAGATTAAAGCATCAAACGGATGACACTTTTAAGACATCGAGCAATCCACCTCGTTATAGTGGACAATCATCGAGCCATCCACCTCGTTACAGTGGACAATCGTCGAGTCATTCACCTCGTTACAGTTGGACAATCGCCGAGCCATCCACCTCTTTACAGTTGGACAATCATCGAGTCATCCACCTCAATACAGTGGACAATTATCGAGTCATCCACCTCGATACAGTTGGACAATCACCGAGCCATCCACCTCGTTACAGTGGAAAATCATTGAATCATCCATCATTTGCATTTTTTATTACATTTTTCATTTGCCAAGAGGGCCATTACATTTTTCATTTGCCAAGAGGGCCATTACATTTTTCATTTGCCAAGAGGGCCATTACATTTTTCATTTCCCAAGAGGGCCATTACATTTTTCATTTCCCAAGAGGACCCTTGTTTTTTCATTCGCTGAGAAGGCCATTGCATTTAAGTCACATCTATTTGGAGGTGAATGATGTTCACCATATCTATTCCACGTTCAAGTCGGAGAAAACTTGCGTCGAAAGATATTTGCATTTAAGTGTTATCTATTTGGATGTGAAGGATGTGCACCATGTCTATTCCACGTTCAAGTCAGAGGAAACTTGCATTGAAAAATATTTGTTTTTAAGTCGCATCTATTCGGAGGTGAAGGATGTACACTATATCTATTCCACGTTCAAGTCGGAGGAAACTTGCGTTGAAAGATATTAGCATTTAAGTCTCATATATTCGGAGGTGAAGGATATGCACCATATCTATTCCACGTTCAAGTCAGAGGAAACTTGCGTTGAAAGATATTTGCATTTAAGTCGCATATATTCGGAGATGAAGGATGTGCACCTTATCTATTCCGTGTTCAAGTCGATGGAGACTTGCGTTGGAAGATATTTTCATTTAAGTAGCATCTATTCAGAGGTGAAGGATGTGCACCCTATCTATTTCATGTTTAAGTCAGAGGAAACTTGCGTTGAAAAATATTTGCATTTTAGTCGCATTTATTCGAGGTGAGGGACGTGCACCCCATCTGTCACATTGAAGGATATTCATATTCCACTACTAAAGTGGTAGTGTTCACAAAATCCTACCGATGGATCATCTTTTTTCATTCGTCCTATCGATGGACATACATTACAAATCCTATTGATGGATCATCTTTTTCATTCGTCCTACCGATGGACATACATTAAAAATCCTACCGATGGATAATCTTTTTTCATTCGTCCTACCGATGGACATACATTCAAAATCCTACCGATGGATCATCTTCATATTCTACCGATGGATCATTTTTATTCGTCCTACCAATGGACATACATTCATATCCTTCCGATTGATTATCTCCATTCGTCCTACCGATAGACATACATTGATATCCTATCGATGGATCATTTTTATTCGTCCTACCGAAGGACATGCATTTATATACTACCGATGGATCATCTTCATTCGTCATATCGTAAGAGATGCTACCTTTTTCTTTAATTTTGTCTCTAATAATGAGTTTTATCTTTGTCTTTTCGAGAACATCCAAGAGGATGCATTCTCAATTATGTCATATGTGTGGACTACGTCAATAAGGACGCAACACAGCTTGGAACCTTTTGGAAGCAAGTCCAGGATCGACTTCCACCACATTCCAACCACACTTTTATATAAAGGCCATGTGTTCGGCCAAAATCGAGTTTGTCAATTTTTTTTGTCCATGATTTCTTTCATCAATCATATCCAACGAAAGGGGTAACTGTTGACACCCAATTTTAGCCTAACATTTTCAAGATTCTTAACTTTGAAGTTTTATTTATTCTATATTTCAAAATATATTTTTTATAATTTTAAATAAGTTTATCGATATTTATTCTTATTTTAGATTTTTTATCATTTAATTTTAATTACATTACTTTTTGTCACAACCGGTTGATTACGTTCAAATATTTGTTCATTTTGATTAAATTATTATTTCTGTTAAATTGCATTGTTTGACACGTCATGGGTTACGTTCATTACATGTTTTAATATTTATTTTATTCATTACTTTTATTAATATCAATTTTTGTGTTTTCAGCACAATCTAGAAATACTATTAAATTAGGATAATAATTATATACACAGATATTTTTTTAACCAACAATTTTGGGTTATAATCTCAAGCCTACAATTTGAGCTCATTGTAAAATTATTTCCTATATCAGTTTTGATTAGGTTAAAAAATAAAGGTGGTGGTAAATTTATTTTTTAGAATAGAGGTATAAACTTCCAGATCTTTATTCATAAAAGAGTTTCCGGCACCCACCACACCGGAATCCGGCGAAACTCTGACCAAACAACAGACCCCCACACCCATTTTCTCCTTTTCATTTGCCATTTCCAGCAAGCTCCTCTGTAACAACAAACAAACAGCTACCAAACAACAACACAACAGCAAACCAAACACACCGATCTCTCTCTTCACCATTTTTTCGGTGAAACCTCGCCGGAACACCACCCACCAGATCGAACAACAACTAAAAAACCCATACCCAAAACCCCACCAGAAACGAGCCCAAACAACAACAAAAAATCCGGCGAAACCCCTATTGCTTCACCACCTGAAACAACCAAAAACAACCACAAAAAACCTCCAAACCACCATAGGAGCTTTAAGCTCCACAACAAACTGAAACAACCCCAAACCTCCGCTGTCCAACTTCTCCTCTCACCCTTACCGTCTTCTCTGGCGAACTCACAACGCAGGAGAAGCTAATAGCAACTTTGAACCCAAAACCCCATTGGAAAACAACCAAAAAGCCATCATCAACTCCGACCTAGCTCCATCATTATTTTATTCGCGGACCTCCAGCTCCGGCGAGGAGCTCTTGACTCCGATGAACTGGAGTAAACCAGCAAACAACCCACAAAGGCTGATCTCCGGCGTACAACGACGAATCAGCCACCGACAAACACCAAGCTCCGTCAAGACATCACTGTTTGCCTTCATTTTAATTGTTTATTCTTAAAATTGAATTAATTGTTTATTTTCACGTCACCACATCATTTTGCGCTATTTGAATAAAGTAGGGATGTAAATAGCTCCGATGTGCTAAATTCATGAGTTAATATATACGAAAAATTGAGGAATTGGGGTAATTTCTAAAAAGGGATCTGGAAATGCGGAAAAAGGTAAATAGTGAGTATGCATGGTGGTTCTCTAACTCATTATGAAGGTACTCATAAAATTTTTTGAGAAAAAAATTATTTGGATGGTTCGGGGCACCAGATATATGAGCTATGACACACGAAAAATCAAAGATTTTGAGTAATTCTTAAAAAAATAATTATAAATACGAAAATATGTGTATAAAAATGGGGTGAGTATACGTGGTGGTTTCCAACTAACTGCAAAGGTCCTCATAATGTGTTTTGAGAAAAAAGAAGTGGTGTTCCGAACCGCCAGATCCATGGGCTAACACACGAAAAATTATGAATTTTGGTAATTCTTAAAAAAGGGCATGTAACTACGAAAAAAAAATTAACAAATTGTGTGAGAATATGTAGTGGTTCCCCACCTCATTACGCAGTTCCTCATAAAGTTTTTTGAGAAAAATAAATTTTGGTGCTCCGGGACGCAATATCCACGGGCTAATAATATACACGAAAAATCAAGGATTTGGGTAATTTCTAATAAGGACATGTAAATGCAACGTTAAAAAAATGGTGTGAGTTTACGTGCTGGTACCCTAACTCATTACGGAGATCCTCATAATATTTTTTGCAAAAAAATTTTGAGTACTCCGGGACGCCAGATCCATGGGCTATAACACACCAAAAATAGAGAATTTTAGGTAATTCCTAAAAAAGGGTCAGTATTTGCGAAAATAGGTGTTAAAAAATTGTGTGAGTATACATGATTGTTCCCCAACTCATTATAGGTCCACGTAAAAAATCTAGAAAAGATTTAAGGTGCTCCAGGGTGCGAGATCTAGTTCACAAAAAATTGAATAATTTAGGCAATTCATAAAAGGGTTTGTAAATGCGAAAATAGGCGTTAATATGGTGTGAGTATACGTGGTGGTTCCAAGGCGTCAAATCCATGGGCTATAACACACGAAAAATTATGAAAATAGGGTAATTTCTAAAAAGGGTTTACAAATGTAGAAATAGATGTTAAAAAAAAGTCTGATTATACGTGGTGGTTCTCCAACTCATTACAGAGGTCCTCATAAAGTTTTTTGAGAAAAAAAAATTGTTGCTCCGAATCGTCAGATTAATAGGCTAATATACACAAAAAATTGAAAAATTTGGATAATTCCTAAAAAATGGCCTATAAATGTGGAAATATGCGTTAAAAATAGTGTGAGTATACGTGGTGATTTCCCAACTCATTGCGCAGGCCCTCATAAAGGTTTTTGAGGAAAAAAAATTGAGTGCTATAGGGATGTCAGATTCATGGGCTATACACACGAAAAATCAAGAATTCTGGATAATTTCTAAAAAAGAGTCCGTCAATGCAGAAATAAGCTTAAAAATAATGTGAGTATACATGGTGGTTCCCGGAACTCATTACGAAGGTCCTTATAATTTTTTTTTTAGAAAAATCTTTTGTGTACTCCGGGGCGCCAGATCAAGTGTCTAATATACACGAAATATCAAGAATTTTGGGTAATTCCTAAAAAAAAGCCTTTATATGGGGAAATAAGCATTAAAAATCGTGTGAGTATACGTGGTAGTTCCTCAACTCATTGCGGAGATCCTCATAAAGATTTTTGAGAAAAAAATTGTGCTCCAGGGCGCTAGATCCATGGGCTATAAATATCAAGGATTTTGGATAATTTTTTTAAAAATCCTGTAAATGCAAAAATATGTGTTAAAAATGGTGTGAGTATACATGGTGGTTCCCCAACTCATTACGTATGTTGAGAAAAAAAAAATTGTGCTCTGAGATGTCAAGTCAATGGGCTAAATATACATGTAAAATCAAGAAATTAGGGTAATTCCTAAAAATGGCCTGTAAATGAGAAAATAGACGTTAAAAAATGGTGTGAAATACGTGGTGGTTTTCCAACTCATTACGGAGGTCTTCGTAAAGTTTTTTCAGATAAAAAATTTAAGTGCTCTAGAGCGCCAAATCCATGGGCAACACACGAAGAATAAATGATATTTGGTATGTCCTAAAAAAAAGCCTATAAATGCGGGAATATGCGTTAAAAAAATTGTGTGAGTATACATGGTGGTTCCCAACTCATTACAAAGGCGTTAAAAAATTGCCTAACCCGAGGACTCTTTACCTGAGAATGCTCACCCGAGAACCCCTAACCTGAGAAAGGCCTGACCCGAGAATGCCTGACAGGGGTCTTCATTTCAAATTGGCTTTGATATCTTTGAAATTGGAAAGATGCATGCCTAACCCGAAGACGCCTGACCAGAGAATGCCTGACCCGAGAATGCCTGACCTGAGAATGCCTGCCTCGAGAACGCCTGTCTGAGAACGCCTGATCCAAGAATGCTCGACGAGAATGCTGACGGAGGGCCGACTTGAGGGGCCTGGCGTGAGAACGCGACTTGAGAACGCGACACAGGAACGCGACCCGACGCTGACCCAAGAACGCCTCCCAAGAACGTCTGACAAGGGTTTTCATTTCAAATGGGCTTTGACATCTTTGAAATTGGAAAGATACACGCCTGACCTGAGCACACCTGACCTGAGAATGCTCTGACTTGAGAACGCCTGACCTGAGCACGCCTGACCTGAGAATGCTTGACCTGAGAACGCCTAACTTGAGCGCGGGCACGAGAGCAGTGACCTAAACGCTAACACAGGAACGCTTGACCGAGAACGCTGACTTAGAGCGCGACCATGCTTCATTTCAAATTGGCTTTGACACATCTTTGAAATTGTAAAGATGCACGCCTAACATGAGCACGCCTGACACGAGCGCGCGACTTGAACGTAGCGTAAAGCGACTTGAAGGCGCTGACCTGGAACGCCTAACACGAGAACGCTGACGGGAACGCTTGGACCGAGCGCTGACTCGAGAATGCCTAACAAGGGTCTTCATTTCAATTGGACTTTGACACATCTTTGAAATTGGAAAGATACATGCCTGACATGAGCACACCTGACTCGAGAACGCCTGACTGGAGAATGCCTGACTCTTCATTTCAAATGGTCTTTGACATCTTTGAAATTGGAAAGATGCACGCCTGACCTGAGCACGCCTGACCTAAGAATGCCTAACCCAAGAACGCTTGACCCGAGAACGCCTGACCTGAGAACGCCTAATCTGAGGACGTCATACTTGGGAACGCCTGACCTGAGAACGCCTTACTCGAGAACGCCTGACCTGAGAACGTCTTACTCGAGAACGCGGACAAGGTATTCATTTCAAATGGGCTTTGACACATCTTTGAAATTGGAAAGATAACGCCTTACATGAGCAAGCCTGACCTGAGAACGCCCAACCTGAGGATGCCTGACTCGATAATGCCTGATCCGAGAACGCTTGACCTAAGAACGTCTGACTTTAGAATGCCTGATCTAAGGACGCCTGACCTGAGGTCGGTTGACCTAGGAACGCCTGACCTGGGAACGCCTGACCTAAGAACGCCTGACTCGAGAATGTCTGACCCGAGAACGCCTGACAGAGGTCTTCATTTCAAATGGGCTTTGACATCTTTGAAATTGGAAAGATGCACGCCTGACCTGAGAATCCCAACCTGAGGATGTCTGACCCTTCATTTCAAATGGGCCACATCTTTGAAATTGGAAAGATGAACACCTGACCTGAGAACACTCAGAGGACACATGACCTGATCGCCTGACCCGAGCTTGACCTAAACGCCTGACCCGAGCTTGACCTAAACGCCTGACCTGAGAACACCTAACTTGAGAACGCCTGACCTGAGAACACCTAACTTGAGCGCGACTGAGAAGCGCTGACCGAGAATGCGACCCGAGCGCTGACACGAGCGGACTGGAAAGTTCGCTGACACAGGAACGCTCGACCACGAGAACATAGGACTGAGAACGCCGACCGAACGCCTTGACGACGCACGACTGAGGCGCTGACCCAAGAATAATATAGAAATACTAAAGTAAAGAAAACCATTTTTTATTACCTAGAAGATAATTTTAGGAAAAAACAATTTTTATTAAACAAAACGAATAAATATTAAACAAGAAACTTGAACTTCAAATTAAACATAAAAATAAGAAAAGTCTAAACAAGTCCAACCTGTCCTAACTCTAACAATTTGCCAAAATAATGGACTTTGGCCCCATTTCAATCAAAATTTATTGCTGGTCAATTTTATTGGGCTTGTGGGCCCATTTTTCTACCTGGACCTGCTGGAATTAATTATTCAGCATTTTTGACATGTATATCATGTTTTCAAGACTTATATTTCAGGTCCCTTTTCACTTGAACATCAATAGGGAGCTGACTCAAAAGATTTCAACTCGAAGAAATGCAAGAGGGAAGTCCAAAAGGGACTCGAGATCAGCACATACAAAGAAAATGGAATCAACATTTATTCTAGCACATTTCAATGAGTAAACATAGTTTATACAAGAAAACAATTTATTAAATGTTTTTAAACATAGTTTTAACAAGAGTTTCTTAACACAGAGACAAACAAAATAAAATTTAGCTTCAAATAAATTAGTGTGCAAGTAAAGAGGACACATATTTCATTAGCTCAAACCACTATGCTATAATCGGATAATAACATGTAAAGTAGCATCATACAACATTCACTAGACTTAGTCATAACAAAGCACGGTTGAAATCACAACAAGAGAAAATTGAACTTATTTAATCTAAAATAAATGGATCAAACTGATGCGAGTCTTTACATGCCAACATTTAATGTAAACACTACATAAAGTATTTTTTTAAAGAGGAGTCACAATAAACACAAAGTTAATTCAGTCAAGGCATTCTATAACTTAAGACAAATTAGAGACTAACTACTATAATAATTATTTAAAGCTAACATTTTGTAACTTAAGGCAGAAAAGAGAGGCTAAAACATTATTTAATATTCCCTTTGTCCCAATTTATGTGCACTTTACATTTTTCGAGAGTCAAACAGTTTAAATTTGACCAAAAATTTGCGCATGAAATCTTTAATTTTTTGAAATAAAATTCATATATTTTGTAAAATACGTAATAAGTACTATAAGTCAGAATAATTGATAATTCAAAATGTTTAAAAGATCTATGAAAAATTTACGATAAAAAATAGACTTGTTTGAATCTCGAAATCCGAAAAGTGTCACATAAAATGGGACGGGGGGAGTATGATAAATGAGCAAAGGAAAAATGCTAACTTATATAAACATTTGTACCCTACTAAAACAATGAAATGACCATCAAGATATGACCAAGTTGTAATAATAACTATAAGAAAAATAATCCAATTACTCCAAATATGCACATTCATTTTGTGGTCAGCTAAACATGGACACATATTTTGAGGAAGGCATGCGCTCTTTAGTAATGAACTAAGCAATTATTTCAAAACTAATGCAAAGAGATTCTACCAGTGATCAAGAATACTCCAAAAGTAAGATTTTAATAGTAATTCAAAGAACAAAATCACTTCATATGAATCTTTCAAATGTCCGACTACTTCAATCATATCGTATTAATTAGTTCGAAACTCCTACGCCTAAACGAAAATGATTCCAACTAGCAACAAATAAAGTGAAAGACTTAGATTTTGAAAACAGAGTAAAATAATGACAAGATGAATTCCACAAGGGTTCAAAGTAAACAGATTTCAGATGAGAAACAACAAAACACAACTAATCATGTTAGCGAAAAAATAAAGTCGAACAGAAAAAAGAGAAGAACAAAACTTGAATTAATCAATTTGTTAATCCATTTTTGAATCAAATTTAAATAAAGAAGCTTTAACACAGATTCTAACAATAAGAACAACAACTAGTGTACTGATTCAAATACTTAATCCAATCAAGCAAGGGTAAAAGACAAGGGCCAGAATGCAACAACTACCATATCTCAAGATGAAACTGAAACACACACAACATGGCAACAACATGAAATAATGGGTACATTTTCGAAACAGGTACGAGCAGTAAACATGAAAATCAACACAGAATGGCGAACAAGGAAATCAAAGCGGTATAGTTACAAAGCCAATTTTATCAAACCATTTTGAATCAACGATTATTAAAAGACCCCTCGAATCTAACTCATAAATCTTAATCACCTCTCACACACAGTCAAGAGTTAAACAATCCACCCATTAAGAACAACAAGGACATGAACCGGAATGAATATTACCTTTTGATGGGCAGAGAACTGAGACAAACGAACTTGGAGCAGCAACTTCACCACACGCGGGAATTTCACCGGATTCCAACGAAAGTTTTGAAGAAATGAAGGTCTAAAAAGAAATTGATGGATTCTTTCTTTGATTTTAGCTTTTGTATTCTCTTTTTCGTAACCCTAGATTGAGGAGTGGAGACGGGTTTATATAGAGGGGAAATAGGACTGATTTTGGGTGAAGAATGGATGAAAATTGAATTTGAAATTCAAAAAAAAAAAATCTTGCCAGCTCGAATTTGTATGAATCCTCAACGGATTTTTTGAAAGGAGTCGTTAATTCAAGGAGATTACGACAGGTGGATTACTCTCGAAACGATCTGGTACACACGCGTTTCTGGGTTGCGGACGAGGAAGACGAGCGTAGGGGTCACTGATATTGCCGTTACATGTATTGCTGCTTGTATTGTTAGTTGTGGGCTGAGATAGTGGGCTGGGCTGTTGGTGTTGGGAATGGAAATTGAAGTTGTGTCTGCGGGATTTGTTTGGCGATGAACATATGGGCTGAAATATGGGCCAATTTTCGTTTAAGAAATTGGATGAAAAAGGGTCTTCAAAACGAAACCAAGAATGTGGTCAATTTGACTTGAGAAAAATAACCACGTGAATTACAATTTCAATCAAATTGAGGCAATTGGTTCGATTCGGCATAAGACGAATTGTTATTAATTAATTAATGAGCCTCCTAATCTTAACGAACTAAAATAATTAACTTAATTATAAACTAATTAATTCAAAAATATAAACTATTAATTAACTAAACTAATTAACCAAATATTTAAGTAAAACTAAAATCTTTTTGAGACAAGTTTTGAAGATTTATAACATTTAATAATTATATACATAATTATATAAAATAGTATATACTATTTGAAAATTTATAATTTATTCAAACTAACTCGCAAACTATTTTGAATTTTATAAAAACTAATTATTTGAAATTAAAGAAGCTCGATGATTAATTTATATCGTGGAGTATCAAAATTGGAGTTCAACCACTAATTCTTGAGTTCCAAGAGTTCAACACAAAATGTTGCCGGACAATTTCTACATCAAGATGAAAATGAATATGTTATAAACACAAACAATGACAAAAGGAAAAGCATAGAGCAAAACCCCATCAATTATTTTTTAAAACAATGATTTTAAGAAAATAAGTTAATAGATAATGAGTATTTTCGTAATTCAACTTTTGACTTAAATTCTTTCTACTTTTAGTAATACAGTAAACCTCTATAAAGTAATACTCAGTAAATTAATAATCTCTCTAAAGTAATAATTTCCTCCGGTCCCGACTTGGGCCAATGGAAAAAATCACCAATTTCGATAAGATAATAAGATAATATATTTTCAGAAGACCCCTATATAAATATATGGTCCCATTAATATCATAAATTAATAATTCTTTAAAAGTACAAATATATGTAAGACAATTTAGTGAAATACGATTCTATTGTGTTTTGTTTTTTCTTAAAATTTAAATCTAGTTGAACCTCACTCTAACTTTTCTTATTGCATCCAAGAGCTCCGGTGTTGTCTTTTCGAACTGCACCGTAAAATTGTGAAGAGTTCTAGATGCGATAAGTGTTTTCTTACGCGTAACTGGTTCCAAAGGTATAGTATCACCTTCAACTTCATCATCAACATTGCTTTTTCCGATGGTATTCATAATTTCTTCTAAGTTTTGGACCGCTAAACATGTATCACATTCACTCGGATAATCCAACAGGTTATTGACATCCATTTTATTGTGGTAACCGAGATCATTAATCATGACTTCAAGTTCATAAATGACGTTTTCACAAGTGGATTTATTCAAGTTCTCTTAGATTGCATCCCCCGAACGAATTTTACAGTGTCGAAAATAATTTGTTACTGTCTCTTGTTGAACATTTGTTGTCCAAGCAGGGGATTGCAAAATTGATAGCATCTAAAACATTAATCTTTGTTGGATCAGTTTGTCCCACTTCATAGCCTTCTAATATCCTACGATAAAATTTGTTACAATAATACATCTTGAAAGCTCTTATTATCCCAACATCACAAGGTTGAAATTAGTAAGATACAGTGATTTTGATGTATTCGTTGTACTTTATATGATACATAAATTGGTAAGATACAATGATTTTGATATAATCAAAATTAACCTTCATTAAATCTCAAACCATTCTTTAAATTAATAAATATTAATTTATCGATTAAATAATATCTCTATAAAATAATAAAATTTCATGGTCACACCTATATTGTACTTCTTTAACCAAACAACAATATACATATACTCTTATAGTATCATTCACTAATGAGTAATTTCTAAACAAGAAACCTTAATGATACCAATACAATATATATATATATATATATATATATATATATATATATATATATATATTGATTTAGTATCAGTTAAGTAAAATTATCAGTCTTAATGATATCAATACAATATATGATATTGATTTAGTATCAATTAAGCGAAAATTATCAGTCTTAATAAAGGGAGTATAGACTGTAATTATTTATGAGAATTTGTGTATTTCTTGAATTACTATAAATTTGGATACAAATATATCATTATTTTGAATTTTATGGCTCATTTATGTATTTTTTTTCTAAACTTAAATGATCAAGTACCAGGTGGATATTGAAATAGGATAAGTTAAAAACATTTGGCAGCTCTATAATTACATTTTTTTTCAAGTTAAATATGGGTGGATCACTATAATGTATGCCCTTTTCTTCTTTTTTTATTTCCTAAAAATACGCTTTGCTTGTAAAACTATATCGATTTTGACTTGTGAGCATTTAAGGCAAATCATAATAATTAACAATCTTAGTTCATTTAATAATTTGCTCCTTAAAAAAAAAAAAAAAAAAAAATATATATATATATATATATATATATATATATATATATATATATATATATATATATATATATATATAATAATAAGGATTGAGTCCATCCAATTATCCATATCATATTATTTAATATTCAACTTAATACTATAACGAATAAGGTACCACTTAGAGTTTGCACTTATCAATTAGCATTTGACTCATAAAATATGGGTAAATTTGAATACAAGGCATAAAAAAATTGGATTTTTGAATATCCAAAAATCTGTAGTATTAAATTAAATATCCAAATGAAAAACCTATAAACTTTAAAAATAAAAAATCAAAGTACAATCCATAATCTAAAAATCCAAATCAAATTATATCCAAAACATTTGAATTTTTGATTGAATCAAACTATGCCCGACCCTATCCCTTAGCCTTCACTCCCTCCATTTATAATTGGCGAAACATGATAGTTATTTTGGAACTAGCAGATGAAATAAACTTTGCACTAAACCTCATGTCAAACAATTGTTTACGATAATCTAAATAAAAATATTTTAAGCACCCTTTACTAGTTTTCCTACTTTACACAGAAAATAAAGCTACTGGAATCAAATCAACCATCATCACCATTATGCAGTCAACTCGAAAAATGTGTTAGTATAAAATCTTTATTCATCTTTTCTAGGTAAAAAGTAGTAGTAACAAATTGGTAGAACCAAACTTTAAGAAAAAGAAAACGTTTATTCCCTATTTATAGTAACTTTTCCATAAAATATGGTGTTGCTCCGCTTTAAGCGAGCATCTTGTAGGGCTAACTATGTAATAAAATAAGCTATTCCATTTTTACTTGTTCACTGTTTATATTAAAACATAAATAATTTATCAGTTTATATTGGTTTATCTTTATTACATTAGATATTAATATGTTTTTTAATATTGAACGAAGGGAGTATAGTAATCCCTCCGTGATAATGTGTGTGGTAAAGTATGGTTCCATATTTAAATATGCCCTTATATTTGTCTGATAATAAAAGTCATTTCCTTCATCTCATTTTACTAGCTCTTTCATATTATTTATTAAGAGAATAATAAAATATAATGTAAAGTTCCCTATTGATTAGTAAATGTTTTATGTATTGAACAGTACTGATTTTTTTTTTTACTACTCTAATATTAGGATATAATTGTAATTATTATCAACTTCGATCTTAAATTTCTGAAGTGATAAGCTTTTTAAGCTAAAATGACTACTAATTTGAAACAAAGGGAATACTCATAAGGTATAAAATGAGATATCTACCGTCAAATATTTTCAAATATAAAAATTCTTAACATGTTTCACGATTTAGACCGTCGTGATTGACACCCACACTAATCCTCCAGTGGGAGAACCACTACTACAACCCAAACCAAGCAAGTAAACCAAAAACTAAAGCATTTAAGTTACGAAAGCAAGTTAAATAGCTAAAGACAGAAGTTCCCATAAACTTCCAAAAGATCTAACAACTAAACAATGCGGAAAATACACCTAGAACCTGAAAGTCAATGTACCAAAACATCTAAAGTTCAACAAGTCTAAAAAAGAAGGGATACAACCCCAAACTAATGCACTAATAACTAACTAGAAAAGTCTAAGTCTGAAATGTGGACATAGATGAAAGAGAACCCATGGCAGCCCGGAAGAATTGGCCTTCCCTTGCATTCGAACGATGATCACTGATCTTCTAAGGGAGGTCTGTCAATAGCCGCAGGAAGATGCCCTATACTCAACAAAAATAATTGCAAGTACAATATCAGTACACAACCACAGTGTACTGGTAGTATTGAATATTGAAGATTTTGTGGAAGAGAAGAAGAAGTTAGTTATACTTTTTTTTGTTTATAAATTCCTACGAGGCATTAGGTTAGTAGTATGCAAGTAGTAAGTAAAAAGTGTGATCTAAAAAAATTCTCATTCTTTCATGTATTTTTGTCCTTGTTAAATAAAAACTATCTCTCTCCTTCTCTCCATGGTGGTTTTTCGTATCCATGGAAGCTTTGGATTAAATAACATGGTATCGGAGGCAGCGATATTATAGGATACAATCTAAGAACGTGTCGAGATTTTTCGACGTGTTGATTTGATTTCAGTTGCGTATTGATTTTTCCCGATTGTCGATTGGTATTTATATTTTTTTTATATTTTTTTTTTAAGTTTCTATATGATCTAGCTATAGACAGCTCTCTCTCTCTTTTATCAAATGGATGTGCATAATGCTTTTTTGCGGGAGACCTTCTTTAGGATGTGTGTAGGGAGATGCCAGGTTTTTTCAAAGGGCAAGGAGAAAGTTTGTTGTCTGTCTCAAAATATATGGCATATGATGTTGTCGAAGTCGCTTAAGTCTTCAACATATTAAAGACTAAAGCTTGATGAGATATTGAATATTGAAGATTACATGGAAAGAAGAGTTTCCTATGTGGCATTAGGTAGTTAGAATGCAAGTAGTAAGTGTGATCTATAAAGAAGAAGGCACTTTCTTCATTGTGTATTGGATCTTAAAAAATAAAAAACTATTTTGTTCATCCATGGAAGAACAAGCTTCCATGGATTCAATCACATAGTAACAAAATAACAAGTAGGATCACACGGCTATCCCACTAAGTGTAACATAAGCAAGTCAATACAACATTATAATCACATACATATATCAAACATATACAATATTATCAACATTAATTTATGAACAACGAACAACGTCACATTTCTCAAGATACACAATTATGACAAGTTATTGGTCCTCTCATGGAACCCAAACCCAAACAGTTAGCATATCGGAACGCGGTACTTGATCCAATGTTTATGCCAAAACGTGGCAATCGATCCCATAATTATGTCGGAATGTGGCAACTGATCCCAATTAGTTATGCCGGAACGTGGAAACCGATTCATTCAACACACCACAATCAAAATCACAAGTATCTTCTCAAGTTCATACAATTAGTCATGATTCATGACATTCATTATTCCTCTATCTCATTTACAACAAGCGTGATCAATAATGCAACATTCACATACATATAAGTATCATAATGAAGCAAGAACACATGTACATCACACAATCATAGAATCACAACCATCACCTACCTCGAAACAAGCTTTGAAACCCTAAGAAACTTGATCATTCCCTTTCCGGATTCGTTCCGCTTGTTCTTGGTCTACAAACAATCAATATAATACGAAAATCAATAAACAATCACTAATTACCCGGATTACTAACAATTTTATGAACCCTAGATCAAACTCATGATCCCAATTATCCCAATTAGGGTTGTTTCCACCATAGATTATGGATCAAAACTCTCCCCCCATTGATATTTACCCATTAGATTACGTTTGACGGATCGAAAAACGGATTCGGGGAGTTAAAATCTTACCTTTAGCCTCAAGAATGATGAAAAACGGTCAAGAACTCGTATGGGGTTGTCTCCTAGCTCTCAAAGTCGAAAAGTGCAAAATAAAGTCTTTTTGGGATTTATTTACGACTTTAAGTCGCGTCTGGCCTGTCACAGCGGCATCGCCAGAGCGACCAAAACCACCGCCAAAGTGGCTTGCACGAAACAGCGAGCTATTTTAATAATTCCAAGACCCTCATTCCACAACACACCTTTAACCAATGATGCTCAGAAAATACTGTGCACGCTAAGATCGATTCCGGAAGTTCTACTCACCCGAATTCAATTCCGTAAAGTCGTACGGATTCCTTAACGACTTATCTAACTACTTAAGTAATCAAAATCATAAATAAGTCACCCGATTGCTACCAGATTTCCCTACACCTCAACGACTCCGATTTCGTCCAAATCTGGACTGGGTTGGAAAATTTCAAGTTACTACGAAAAAGTTTTCCGAACCAAATTTTTTCCCTGTTGGCTTTTTTATAACGACAGAATCCGATCGTTACAACATGGTAATACTTATTACTAAGTTATAATCATTAGGTGAAACTTGAGAATCTGCTTATTTTGATTTTTTCTTTGGCTAATTAATCAAATTGAAAAATACTTTTTAATTTTTTATAATTAAACTATGTTGAACTTGGTCAAGATTACAAAGTAATTCGAAATATTTACTTTTTAAGTTTTTGAAAAACAGTTTTACTACCATTCAAAAACTTATATAAATTTGATCGAACACCTAACTCTCTAAATCAATTTTATGTTTAGAAATAAGTAAGTTGTACTTTCGAGAAGATTGATTAAATTGACTATTATTATTAGCGTCAGGTAATAGTACTATTCTAGGAAAGTAATGAGGTGGATGTGTTGATTTTTGGTTGGAAGAAATTGTTATTAGTCATCAAAAGTATCTACTTTAAATTTTGTTGCCCTAAAAGCAGCAAATATTCTACGAATTTAGTATTTAGTTCCTTGGATTTGGAGAAGACTTTCAAACTTGAAAGTTGAAACCTAATCCAGCAAGAGTCCACTTTCTTTTTTTGCGTTTACACGTGTCAACTTTTGGATGCTGATTTCCAACTTAAGCTAAACATATACTTTTATTTATTTATAGATTTATAATAACATAATAATTATAATAATCCTTTTCCAGTATTTGCTGAAACTTTCATTATTAATTTGCTTTTATGTGTTCAATTCTGGTTGGTTTCACATTATCTAAATATAGTTGTATGCCACATATTGCTATCTACTTTTAGCAAGCCAAGAAGAAAAAAATAATTAAAAAATGCAACATAAAACAGAGCTGTACTTTTAAATTAGTGGAAAGATTTAGGGACATAATCAATGTTACACTTTGATGCTGGCCGTCCTCAAAACCCTAATAAATATTACTACCTATATAATAAAAGGATTTAAGTTACTCTCTGATCTCCCGATTCACTTTTACTTGTTTACTTTAGATCTTGTATGTCCATTAAAAATTATGATTGATATAAATATTTTAACACAACATTCATATTAATTGATATATATATAGTCTTAGGCTTTGGAAATCTATTTTTGGCAAAATGAAAATGTTATATTCAAAACTGAACAAGTAAAAGTGAACAGATAAAAGTATATAAGATGGTGAGACAATAATGGCTTGAATATAAAACGACAAAACCTTAAAATAAAAATAATTAAAGAGAAAAGAACTAATTAGGAGAAAGAAGATAAGGGTTGTCTGCCAAATTAACCAATTAATTAATTATATTATTGAAGATCCTCTGATAATGAACTCAACCAATAATTACCAAAGGAAAAACTGGAATATCTAAGGTGGTATAACTAAGGTTTTCATGTGATGATTAATTACAACTTAAATAAACAATACATGTCATCATATGTACTATTACTTCATAATTTTGGGGTTTGTTTGGTATGGAGATAAAGCTGGTTTTCATGGAAAATATTATAAAGTGAGTTTCTTATTTACTATTTTCTTTTTTCTTTTTGCAAGTAAGAAAAAAATAATCATCTGAGCATCTATATGTAACGTTATATATCTAGCAAAACCTATGGAGTTTTGAGATGGTGGGGGTTGGGATTGTAAGGATGGGCGAGGCAGAGATAATGAACATGCAATTTCACTTATATAACGTGTTTTCCCTATTTTAATTAAGAAAATCAATTTTCTAATATTTATGACGATATATATATTATTATTATTATTATTATTATTATTATTACTCTATTGAGATAATGTGATATTACAAATATACTTATAATACACACATATATATCACTATATTAATAATATATTTATTGAGGAATGCAAGATTAACCTATAATTTTTAGGCAAGGACAAAATTTCTCTTCAATAATTATCTTAGAACTCTTATTAATCATTATCAAAATAGTATATGTATATGTATGCCTCACTCTCAGAGAGGGACATTTAATTTAGGTACGTATATAGCTAGATTTTTAAGACTATATGCCTTTACCATATAAAGAAATAAATATTGACATATGTCAATATATGTCTTTTTCAGGATTGAAGATTACGTCTTGCTTTGTGATGATCTAGCAAAGTGACTCATACCCGTAATTCTGAACTAGTATTAAAAAAAATACTATTTGTTAAAAGATTATTCTATGTGTAATATAATTTTTCAGGTAGGTACATATATATAGCTGTATATCATCTTGAATAGGAATATCTGAATGATATATATAAGTGGAAAAACATTGTTACATGTTTATCCAACTTTTATACCATAGACCATAATTATATACTCTTTAATATGTTCTGAAAAAATGTAGGTACAAGCATACATGGAAACACAATATTATGTGCTTAAAAGTGCATATATATATATACATAGAGAGTTTATAACACCAAAGTCACTTTTCACATAAAAAAATCGTCTAACAAAAGTCTAGGTAAATATAAACCTGGCTGAAAAATGCACATTTTGATCGAAAAAAGCTGATGTAACCCTCTTAATAATTAAATGTAATAACCCGTTTTAATACCTAATTTAAATAACTTGATTTGCCAATCCGTAAAAACTTCCAAAATAACCTCGATTAATCTAATAAACTGTTTCTAGAAGGGTTGTAATGTAATATGCCAAGAAAGACGATTAATGTAGTTAGACAGTAGAATTATTATTAGTGATTTGCTCATTTACCTAAAATGGATATGTAGTTTGACAATTGGCAGATATAAGAAAAAGGGTTTGGGATTTCTACATGTTTAGCAAAAGCGGGGCCAGAATTAAGAGTTTAGGAAAAAATATTTTCACCTCTCATTTTTTATCGTTGTGCTGTCAATCAATTTTTTTTATGGGGTTCACAAGTTAATATACATATATATTTATTTAATTTTCTAATACAAATACAGGATCTACGAAAACGCTAGGTTCTTCCGAATCCACGAACCCCCACCTAGCTCCGCCCCTGCTCATGAGCTTAATTAATTGACAATATTATAAACCATTTTTTTATATTCCTCATCAACAAAATTAAGAGAGAAGGAATCGAATTATATTGGATAAGATCGTGTATTGATCAATAGAATATCAACATTTAATTACGATTGATTTTCTCAAAAATATTCTTTTTCTTTTTCTGTCCACCGTCCCTCCTAAAAAGAAAAAAAAAACATGAATATCATTAAGACTAAAGATGATGGATGTTTTAGACATTTTCTCCACTTTTTTCATTAGATGTTTATATCTGTTCAAATCTACAATCTCGCATTAACAGTAGATCAGATATGGTGCTAAACGTAACAGTGCAAAATAAAATAATATATACCATTAAGCTACTTGTAACTAAAACATAAAATCATAAACATTTTAATGATAAATTAATAACAATTGATCACCCCAATAAACATAATAAGTGTAAACTATATATTATATTAGACTATATTGATCGTATAAAAAATGTAGACAATATTTAAATTAATTAAAAATCTTATATTAGATCGTCTTGTCTGCCTGAAAGCTACCCAAGTCGTAATCACTTTATAACAGGTACCAATCGAGTTCAACCAGCAAATCCATTTATTTTAATTTGGAATTTAAATAACCATCTTATCATATTGCTTTAAGTTTTGAAACTACCTCAAAAAACTGTGGGAGAGTTCAATGTTGACCGAATAAAAAATGAGTGGTTTTCTTATATGATTTTGAATAATTTATTTTTTAATAAATTAATTTTTGATTTTGAGTTAGATTCAAAAATTATTTTTTTATATGGTTTTTGAATATAGTTCATTCCAATATTATTTATTGATATTGAGTGCCCATGTTAAATTATCCACACTTAAGATAACGGAATGAAGTAAGGTGTCGTTGAATAATCTTATATCTGATGATAAGAATGAGATATGGTTTTCTTATATAGTCTTTGACAATCCTCTCCTTATTTAGCTGGCTTTGCAATTAAGTTAGGGCCGAGAATCATTTCTAATACACATTTTGTTTGGCTCTTCATTAAGTGTATGATATTCGAATTGAATCCCGATTAATCTAGGTTCGTATTATATAGGGCTCATTCGAGGAAAGAACTCTCTGCTAAGAGAAAAACGGATGCATTCACTATGCCACATCCTGGTTTCTAGTCTACCATATGAAGCAATAATAATTAATTGGTCGAGGGTTGACATGTAAATTTAGTTTTACAAATACAGTGAATGTAATGAATGATATTGAGAAACACAATTACTGGTCCCTTAAGCAACGTGGTAACTAATATTGGAGATAGTGATTATAAATATAAATCTAATCCAATAAATAAGTAAGAAATGTGTAGCTTTCATAGAATCGTGCCTACCACTTAGATATATGCGTAAGCAAGATTTTGTTTTGATAATTTAGCTCCATTTTTGTCAATCATAAGTCTTACGCATTAATTAACCTTTCCTTTTCTCTCTAATGACGATTTGCGCCGTTAATTAATTGGAGCCATGTGAATGAGGGAAAATTAAATTCAAATTAAATGACTTCTTCTTTGTCTATTCCTCCACATTTCTACTGCCAAGTGCCAATTGGGCGTGTTTGAGTTGAAAGTTGGTCCATTTTGTTTCAAATAATGTGATGTATCTTTTTAAAATGACAATATTTCTTAGTGTGATAATTTATATATAGTTATACAAATTCTCATGATTTATCTTAAGTTATAAAATTTAAAATTCTTTAATAAATTTATATTCAATCAAAGTGCATCCAAAAAATTGATACGAAAAGAATAATTAATTTGATGTGATAGGTTGAGACCGAGTTAAATGAGACACATAGTATATTTGGCAATCTATCACAATATTTGTTAGCCAACTCTACATTTCAATTTCGAATTTTTTCGTCCGTTCCAACTATATATATAGAGAGAGAAAAATTAACTATACTATATAATTGTCCATTAATTGTTTGTATGGAAAAACAATATTAATTGTTTAGTATTTAGATTGTAATGGAACATCTTAATATTCGGATGATATATTTATTAGATTCAAATTTTTTTATCTTAATTATATCTTAATATTAAAATATACATTGAAATGTTTTAATTTAAACGAAAACATATATGAAATAGGATTTTGCCACTTCTCTTTTGTATGAATATCGATCAATATCAACTATTTTCTTCGTTTCATAAAGAATGATTTAGTTTAACTTGACATAGAGTTTAATAAAATAAAGTAGACTTTTGAATCTTGTGGTCCTAAATTAAAGTTATGTCAAATGTATAAAATTATCTTTTAATCTTGTGGTCTTAAATATGTCAAGTGACAAAACTAAAATTAAAATGTTACAAAAAAAAAATAATCATACTTTTTGAAACTAACTAAAACGGAAAGAAAAGGAAATCATTCTTGGAAGTAGTTGGTTTTCATATAAGTTTAGTTGGTTGGTTCGTACTATAAAGAATAACTAAGAGTCAGATCAATTGATGAGAATGAGGCACATGCCAGGCCAGTAGAGGGTTGATGAGACACCGTATATTTATTTTATATTACTGTATTAGATACTTTTTCTGTCCCTAATTACTTATTAATTTTTAAAATTGACATATCTATTAAAAAAATAATTAATGATATAGTGATTTTATTATTTTATCTCTATTAATTATTAAGTAGATGAAAAGTTCTACATTTTTCAAAATAATTAGTCATTTAATTGAGGATATAATAGGTAAAAAGAATTTGTCCTTTTTTTATTTATTAAAATGAATAAGTAATTAGAGACAATTATAAAAGAAAAAATGAACAACTAATTAGAAACAGAGGGAGTATTAGATAGAGATAGAGTGTCCTTTAATTTGTTCATAATGGAACACTCACCATTATGGTCCATTTTTTTCTTGGTTTTTATCAATTGGTCCATCTGCTTTTGATTTGGCTCTTCAAATCCACCAAAGAAGATATATATATATATATATATATATATATATATATATATATATATATATATATATATATATATATATATATTCCTAATTACTTGTCTACTTTTAAATTGACACACCTATTAAGAAAATAATTATTGATATAGTGAGTTTACCATTTTATCTCTATTAATTATGAAGTGGATGCATTATAAACTTACGATTTTTAAGAATTTCTACATTTTTCAAAGTAATTAATTGATGGTTTAATAGGTAAAAAATAACTATTCTTTCTTAATTCGTCAAAATGTGACAAATGAACAAGTAATTAGGAATAACTAAAAAAGGAAAAATAAACAAGTAATTAAGAGCATAGAAGTATAATATATATATATTTGGCACGGCTGATTTTGATACGAACTGATATGACTTTACTTTTTTGGATATTTTCATAATTAGAGAGAACTAACAAAAGTGGTGCGGTGCGGCTGCTGGTTTTCGTGCATAACATCTCTAGCTTTTTGTTAGTCATTTGTGTAATTTGTTGAAATCGGAGAGTGGTTTAGGATTTTTTAAAGTGGATTAATTTTAGAGGACATTTTGGATGTAAAATATTGAAGTAACACTTCTCACAACTACTAATAATGCCCCAATGCTGCTCCCCACGCGTTTTGCCCACCTTTGTTTCGTTCCAATTTATCTGATACATTTTAACTTGATAATTCAAATAATAAAATTTAAAAATATTTTTAAAATTTAATCTAAAATTAACTTAAGATAATTACATAATTATAAATTATTTTATTAAAAATAAAAATTTAATTAAAATTAAATTATTTATATTATAAATATAAAAAGATTGAGGGAGTATATAATAATATTATGTTTATACCATATTCAATTTGAGAAAATGATTCTTCATTAGATATTTTTAAAATAAAATATCATAAATGTCCTTCTCCATGGTTGTTCCTTCAAATATAATGCTAAAATCGGGGGAAAAAAAAGAATTTGTTTAGGTTTACCGATTGTAAAACCAAACATGTGCATGTTTTATTATTATACCTCAATTTGTGAATATCATGTTTAATCTAATTAATAAACTCAATAATATTTTGTTTAAAGAAAGTAAGAAGTACATCCACTCAATAGTATTATTATTGTTTAATTCTCATAATATTGTAATCTTCATATTATAGTTCCAGTAGATTACTTATTTGTGAACCAAACAGCCAACTCTATCAAGTTAATTAACTGACACCAACATGTAGTTGCCATACGCTATCGATGACGAAGTTAGGAATTTTGTTAAAAATATTCAAAACTCTTAGCATATATTTTTAAAAGATATTTTTAATTTATATACATAGTATTATTTTATATACACAATATACCAGGAATTGATTTACTTGACAATGGAAGTAAACAACATGTAACAATGAGTTAGCGTACTGATAGATTATACATATTTATGTGTCTACATGGGCAAAGTTAGCATGTGATGTATGCTTTCGATAAAATATTCAGTAATTTTAGTCAAAAAAATTATATTTATTGAGAAATTCATTAAATATATACCTACAAATTCAGAATTAACAAACTTTAAATTATGAATTAGATTAGGTGAATTGCTATTTAGGTTAATTATTCTATATAAATATAATCTAGTTACTTATTACCTTCGCCCATTTTTAATTGTTCTAGTTTCCTTTTTTTTTTTTAAGAGTCAAATGATAATAATTTTGACTAACATTTACGATGTATTTTTTCATCATATTGATATGTAAAAAACTGGAGTTTATAGTACTTTTCGTATAGTTTTTGAATATCTAATTTTTTTGTTTAAAATATCAAATTAATGCAATCTAATTTAACTTTGAAATTAGTCAAATTGACTTTCGAAAAGCGCAACATGACAATAATTAGAATGCTAATTAGTAAATTCATCAAACTCGCTTGATTTTTTAAGCTACCAATCACATTGTACGTACCTCGCTATCGATCATGGAATTTTGTACTATATTGTTTGACAATTTTCTCATCCATACACCAACTACCACATTTCAATACTCTTCTAATTAACACATATTTTTTACATTGGATTCCATTGTTGGGTTCCTTTCCCAGACTCTTCTACTACTAAAAATCATGAAGAAATGCCCAAACCATCACTTTTTGATAGGCTAATCAAATTTTAATCAACGTTTTAAAATTAATTAATTATCTTTGATACTTTTAAATGCGAAAAATGTCATTTGAACGATTATATTTTTAGATTAAAATATGAAACATTTAAAACATCAGCTAGCGCAATTGAAATACAAAGACTAAAAAATGTTATTGAAATATGAAATATGTTGCACATACTCGAGGTTAAGGCTTGTGACTTCCATGTTGAAGGTCTCAGGTACGAAATTCCTTGCCAACGAAAGCAAGGAGTTTGCCTTTTGGATCTAGCTCGTTGCACCAGGCTTGCCAAGTACGAGTTACCTTTCTTATGTGATTTGCGAGCTATTTCCTAGGAGCGGGATTTTACCTATCTTTTTTTTTTTTAGAATACAAAAAAATGTTTTCCTTTGTATCAAACACTTTTTTAGAATACAAAAAAATATTTTCCTCTGTATCAAACATACCTATTATGCTCCTCATAAATTGCAGAAAACCAATGAAAAGCACTTTTAGCCGATCAAGCAACGTAAGTCTATGAGTATGGTCTTCTTTTTTGTGATTATCACAAATGGTAGATAATGGAATTATCCAACTAATTGAAAGTTACCAACATAAAGTGGGTAGATAAAATTCGGCGCTCCAATTAGAGGCACAACTAGGTGGTGTTCATGAATTTGAACGAATCTAATAACTTTTTTTATAGATTTTGTATTTATATTAATAAATTAAATAAATCTATATGTATATTAACTTGTGAACTCAGTAATAAAACTACTTGATGGCTCAGTCGTAAGGATTGAGCAATCATGTAAATCTTGAAGTGAAAAAAAAGAAGGAACAATATAAATCATGAAGTGTACTGGTTCTTCTTCTTTAGACGAGTTTCAACTTTTATGAGCTGTTAAAGAAGAGTATAATCCATGATTATTGATGGCATTCCTTTGTAACGTGTTCGCTGCAAATATTTTTAAAAATATTATTAATTAGTACTATTAGCATCAAATCATTTTTTCCTCTGAAAAACAAACACCATTATTATTTCTTTAAATAGGATATATTAGTTGTTAATTGGTCCAATCAACTCACTCGTGTATGGTTCATAACATAATAGGATCCTTTTATTCTGTAATTCTTTTTACAAATTGCACAAAAAAGTAATTATTACCTCTATTTTAATTTGATCGTCTTATTTTTATTTTTTATTTTATTTTAATTAATTTAGCTTATTATGACAACATTTCATATAAAATGTTTGATTATGACTACAATGATACTTCTGTACCTTAAATGTTTGAGTATGACTTCAAATCATACTTCTATACAACAAATTTTTACATTATGTTTTAAAATGTAAAAATGTTGCTAAATCATATATACTCCTATTTTTAAAAAAAAAAACTTGAACTCTAGCTCTAAATACAGTAATATATAATCCTTACATATTTAATTTGTTTTTTATGACAATACATATCTTCAAAATAAAATAAATTAAATATATATGAATGATTGTAGATATTTGGATGTAGATTAACTGCATATAGTCATGGGAACATGTCATAACCTGATCATGCCATTTGAGTGATGACGAAGATATATTTATCTATCTATAATTCTATATATCTTCCTACCAACCAACACGTATTTTTTTGTGGTAATATTTTGACAATTCTGGAAAACGGGAGTATTAATTTATTTACATGGTTTTGGTAAATGTCCTTGTCCCCAAATCTGTGCATATATAGATCTTTCTCTTTTTTTCTTTCTATATATATATGAAGTATAAAGTATTAAAAAAGAACTATTGATAATCGGGATGTTTTTGTGTATATTCTAATTAATTACCAACCACAATATCTACCTAGTAATTAGTGTTATTAATTAATTGATTCATTTCATTTTACGTAAGGGCCGGTTAATTACTAGTATTTACGAATGAGTTAATACGATACATAATAAACTAAGCAAGAGATTTATTTAGTACATCAACAATGAAATAAGAGGCGTGAGCCACAAGTTCAACTTATCAAATAAAACTCTCGTAATAAAACATCTCATAGAAGTTCAACTTATCAAATAAAACTCTCATAATAAAACATCTCATAGGCTAGCAAGACGTACAAATATGAAAATTTTGAACAAGATCTTTAGTTTATATATATTTATTTATTTATTGAGTAAATAAATGTAAAAGCTCAAGCAGATAGTATAGGAAATGTCTGTAATTTATGTTCACCTTATTGAAAATAAAAGAAATGAATATATAGTATGGTATATGGTAAGTTACTTCATTTATATTTGAGTAAGATTAATCTTGACTAGAACTGAACACTGTCTATTTGTTCCTTGTGTTGTCAATTCAATATATACACTGCGCCCAGTAAGGCAGCAAATAAATATTCTGTCTCATTCTAAATAATGTTTATAAAAATCCAATAATCAAATTTTTACTTCAGTATAAATCAGAGTGTCCAAAGGGGTCATTTTTTTAATTTGTTAGTGAAATTAGGAAATAATACGAGAATAAATTGTGGATTTAATTTATTTTATGTATGACAGTACAGTTCTGATTTAGTAATTAGTAACTCTGGAATTATTTTTTATACCATAAACGTGATATTATTCCTATACGTACTACACTATAGGGTAAATAGTAATTATTTTGGAATTATTAATCTTGGGATAAAATAAAACAATAACACATTTGTCCTTCTTCAAATACATATTTTGTATTAGTACATGTAAATTAGATTAAAAGTTTGTCTATACTTGATAAAATTAGATTAAAAGTTTGTTTATACTTGATATTTATATAATATCATGTTTATTCATTTTAGTTCAATGAATCGAACATTTATCAAATAAAAATGTATTCATTAGCCAGTTAATCTCATACTGTAATCTAGTCATTCTAATACTAGAATAACTTGTTCACCCATTAAGTATAAATATATCCTAACACTATGTTTGGATCATTGTTACCCATTGTATTGTATTATTACCATACCTATAATATTTGTTTTGATTGTTACTTAAAATGTCTTGTATTGTATTGTTAAATTTCGTTGTTACGTAACAATGAAAACCCCCATTTTATGAAACAACCAATTTGGTGTGTTCCTATTGTTACTTAATTTCTTTTTTCAATTATATCTTTACATAATATTTCATAATACTATTTTACCCTTTACCTTATATTATTTAATTCTAGTCAAACCTCCTACCCTATAATAATTAAGGATATTTTAGTAAATTTATAAATTACAATGCAGTACGATACAATCAAACCAAACAATAAAAATGTTATTAAACAGTAACAAACAATATAGTTTAGGCAGACATTGTATCTACCATACAATACAGTACAATAGAGTATAATATAATACAACACATTATGAAACAATGGGTAACAATGATCCAAACAGAGTGTAAATGTAAGAAACTTTTACATTAATTATCAAACTACTTGTATTTATTGTATTTGTCGCTAATAATTTATTTTGTTTTAAAAATTATAGATTTAGTTTTAAAATTTTCACCTATAAATATTATTTAGTAAAATTGATAATATAGATCATTATTTACATCAATAATGTATGCAATTTAATAACATAATGCATTTTCCTAACAATGGTCCATGACCAATGTAGATTATGATATAGATTATGGTGAGATGACAGAGATCATTCATCCAAACCTCGAATAATAAGGCATGTTAGGATTGTTGTCTTCAAAAATAAATTATGTAATGTTTACAAATTTACTTACATCTCAATATAAAAATTGGATGAAAATAATAATTTCTTAGTTTAAAAAAAATTGACATATTTTTCTTTTTAATTTGTTCTAAAACAATGATATCTCTCATTTTTTTGGCAATAATTCATTTTCAATTTTTCTTATGATATATTTAAGGTCACAATATTAAAAGATAATTTGATAAATTTTATATAACTTTAATTTAAAAATATTAAAATTAACTTTTTTTTATTGTGTTAAATTTCATATCAAATCAAATTATTATCATTTTTTTAAAACGGCGAGAGTAGATAAATTAATAATGAGTAGAAAATGAAAAACAATGGTCCATGCTCTTTTCAAAATATCAGTCCATTGAACCCACCATTTTTGCTGGTAGAATCTGCCGTCCACGTGGTGCAATCGTTATAGAGAGTCTAACGGGATTCTCTAACCATTGGACCACGTGTTCTTCTTCTCGAACATTCTCCACTATACACCTCCCACAAGACTACCCTAATAGGCCTACGTGTCCCTGTTTTGATACCATACTAAACACTCCCTGCATTCTCATTGGCTAGTAAAAAACCGGGCCCATCCTAAACCCCTCAACCATATAGGGTTGTGTCACATGCGGCTCACCTTACCATAGCGCCACGTTATAACAGTAGCCAATCAGCTCTCTGCGCTGTTTCACCTCTCTTCTCCCACGTGTTAATCAACCCCCTCACACGCGTCCTCCCTTCTCTCTTCCCACTTATAAATGCACCTCCCCTCCTTTTACTCCTTTCTTCATTCCTATCAATATCAAAATTTTATTACTCTTATAATAGAAATCTCATTTGCCTAAAACTCCATAAATGGATGGGAGAGGAGGGTGCTGTATTGCTAGGTACGCAGGAGGTGCGTACGATATGTCAAAAGTGGATAGAATAATGCTTAAATTCAGACCTATCGCACCTAAACCAGCAGCAGCCGGTAGTTCTGTTTCCGGCACTACTACTCCACCACAAAAGTCTGAGATTCCGGTTCGTACTGGACGGTGGAAGCGAAGGTATGTTAAGGAGAATAAAAAAAATAGCTTTAATAACAGGAGATCTAATAGCGGGAGTAGTCCTAGTGGTAGGAAAAGGAAAGCTCCGTCGCCTGAAGAAAATGAATCCAGTGGAAAAACGGTGTCCGGTGGAGAAACGGTAGTAACTCTTCCTTTATTATCGGAGAGCCCTGAAAGGAAGGATCGTTCGGTTGACGTAGTGAAAAAAAATGCTCCGATCTGGTTGAGTTTTGGTGGTAATCAAGGGAACAATAATGATAACCATAATAAGAATGGTCAGTTGCAGGGGTACGGAGGAGGAGGAGTGATGTTTCCTCAGCCAGTACGAGTAGTGGGGTCATGGGTAAAGGTGGAAAGCGTGACAGACGCGTGGGTGGAAGGGTATGGGCTAGGGCGTACGGATGAGGAGAAACTGATAAATCTGGAGCGGGACAGGTGTCCAGGTTTCATATCAGACGGTTTAAACAGAGTTAGGTGGGCCAACAAGGCGTATAAGGCGATGGTGGGTGAAGGGGCAGCAGGCGAAGTGGTTGTTTGGCTCGTTATGAAAGATGATGTATGTCTTCCGGAGAGCAAATCTACGGCGGCGTTCACTTGCCGTGTTCGGGTTGTCAGATGCGGGAAGGAGAAGAACTCATTGATTCTTCCGTGTGATGTGTGGAGAATGGACGGCGGAGGATTTGCATGGAGGTTGGATACAGAAGCAGCTCTTTCCTTGGGGCGGTAGGTAATTAAAGTAATATCAACTCCACCTGAAGGGTAAAGAAGTAAATTACATGCCGAACCACTAATAATACTTGCCACCTTGTGCTTGTCTACGTATAGAGAACATGCACACTTTGCATGTGCTTTTATCAGAAGAAAAATTGTGAATATCTTTAGAGTTTTAGAAGTGTTCTTTTATTTTAGGTGAGTTTTTATTTTTCTTTGGTTTCTTCAAGGTGGGGTTTGGGTGGTGGCGGATTTACTTATGCCTAGTTGTGTGGTTTATGGAGAGCGATGTTTATTAGGGATACTTGTTGAAATACAGTAGCTACTAGTAGTCGTAGTTGAACCATGGAAACAGATCATGATCTTGTAATCTGACTTTGGGCTTTTGTTTTCCTGTTTTCTATTTTAACATCTCACATATTTTGGTCAACTATTTCACTCAATCAATTTATCATTCTCCTTTATTTCATATTTTTTCATCAAATTGTTTGTTCGAGTATTATTATTATTATACGTTTATATGGTTTGGGCGATCCTCTTTTATCTTTTTTACCATCTTCGCATTAAGTTAATTTATAAAGATTAGCAACATTTGTATGAAGATAGACCAAAAACATAACGAAAAAAGTAGTACTAGCTAGTATATAATTAATTTGATAATGAAGATAAGTTGGAGGGGAAAATGAACGTGGTTGTTCCTGTTAGGGGAACGTATATGGCAATAATGAAATTTAATCCAGTTTAAAGTTGAGTGGAATCTGAGGTTATACTCTTGAGCTAACTATATTCACGAAGTCTAATTTGAAAGAATTTTAAACTAACAATTATACATCTCAAGTCTAATTATGTGTATTGTTAAGAGTGGATATATAGACGGCATGGACATCATGAGCTTCGAAAATGGAAGTATTGGAGTTATCTATCTTTTCACCTGTTTTTTCTCTTGCAAAAACTAAAATTCCCCCGGATGACCGTGGTCTGAAATTTTGTCAAAATATACATATGTACTCTCCAAATATTGTTCTTAAATTAAAGAAAGATAGGTGGAAATATTGTTCTTAAATTAAAGAAAGATAGGTAGAATGTATTAAAATATTTATTATTTCTGTAGTTTTAAATGTATATTATAAGTTGAAATTAAAAAGGAAGGTGGTATATGTTCTCAAAAGGAAGGAGGTATATCTTGGGTTTTGTACTCTTTTGTGAATGGAATACGCAGCGCGATATTTCTTCAAACTATATAACTATGTATTATTCCTTAGCTTATTGAAATGTGACTCATGCAATCACGTATCATCGGATTAATTTGTTTAGATCGGATTAATTTGTTTAGTTGTGGTCAGAGGCGAATTCAGAATTTCAAGAAAACGTGTTTTTAGTTAGTAAAAATAAATTGAAGCGAATTGGGGTTGCCTGGGATTGAACCTGCGACCTTTATGTTGAAATCTTGCAGTCGTACCAGTGAACCATCCAGCCATCTTAAGAATGAGTTCTAACAAGTTTTAATTTAATATATTCTTTAATAATTATAGAAGTAATATATCGAGTTTAGTTGGATGGCCACGGGTTCGGGTGACCCAAAATTTGTACATAAATTTGCCCCTGGTTGTGGTGTGGTGGATATGCATGTTTTAGATTCAAATTAAGGAAGAAATTAAACAAGTTTGTTGTTATATCTATTCAAAAAGATGCTGCTATAATTGTCGGTAAAGAAATACTATATTTTTGGATCCAACACTCTTAACTAATCTCGAAAGCTAATTTATATATGTGTATAAGCTAAAAGCTAGTTGTGCAAGTTAAAGAGATCATTCTTTTCTTTTCCTCCAGTGTGATATTTGTCGACAATATCCCACATGTAAAATGAATATTTGGTTCAACATCAGATCATCATTAAAATTGGAATGAGTTCTATTTTAATATCTCACGTAAAGAGATAAACCTTGCTCAGTATAATTGTTCAAATTCTTATAAAAAGATGAACCATCTTCTCTACTCTTCCTCGACAACCTGTAAAAAGGGATGCTGGAGTTGGTTAGGGTTGATGAGGATGATAACGTGTCGGATGAGAGAGCATTACAATTAAGATTTTAGATTCATTTCACATTCCCCAAAAGTGGGAATGGCACTTTTTCCACTGAGCTGCTATGGCCCAATGGCATGTTGATAAAATCTGTCACGGTCTCTGCGACTTTCTGCCTGACTTATAATTTATTGTAAGAAAAATTGAAAGACGTAACAGTACTAGCGGATTCCACAGCAGTATTCCTCATGCGACAGGTATAACCCCTTCATTTGCAAGTGTCGTTCACTGGGGACTACTTTTTGCATGCATGCATGTATCTCTCTACATTGGCACAATATTATGTAACGCCAACTCGATAATCGATATATGGAGCCCTTAAAAGAGGGATGGCGCAACTACGTGTATAGCCCTTACCATGTGCTTTGTTGGGGGGCAATTGATTGCTGTTCAGGCGGCATCGCAAATCTCTTATTTCGACTATATACGTGTCGCCTGTCGAATTAAATATACTAGTACTATGTAAATTGAGCAGATACCCCACTAATTTTAAGCGGATAATTAATCTTTCGTTAACAAAAACTGTGCATATGTGCCTTGGAAAAGATCACTTGTACCATTTACGGTTTGATATCATTACAGTGTATACTTTGATGGTATAAATAAAAGAGGAATAACCAGTAATTCAATAAAAACATTACTCAGTTAATCTTTAATACCACTAGAGTATATATATACTCTAGTGACTTCAAAGAAGAACATGTAGTTTTCAGTGAAAATACGGTTTGATACTATCGAAGTATATATAAATATCATTAGAGTGTGTGTGTATATATATATATATATACTTTAATGGTATCAGCACTGGTTCAGTGAATAGAACAAAAGAGGTAATCAGGTAAATAGTTTGGATTTTATGTCCAATTAGAGAAAATATATTAGGTTGGTTCCAATTTGAATAAATACAATGGGTGTAATTTATATAGTTTTTCCTTTATAAAAAAGTATATATATATATATATATATCCTTGTCATCTCGTAAATATTACTCATACTAAATTGTTATAGAAAATTAAGTAAGTTATTTTTATAATAATAAATATAGCGTAATCATATAAGCTAAGTGAGCCTAAGAAGAATAAAGTTTATGTACGTCTTATTCGTATTTCTTAAAAAAAAAAAATTTAAAAAATGTTTTTTTAATTCAAAAATGAAACCTGGTTTTAAAAAGATTATCTTACTCGTTTACATTACCCCTCTAGATCTGTTCTCAATTCCTCTTTTATTTAAACTCGATCCAAACATATTTTATAACTGAATAAAAGAGGAATTGAGTTTTCTTTTTATCCGGTATGGATGGGTAAAAAGTAGGTAAGATCACTTTTTTTTAAGTCATTTGATATTATATAAAACAGGAAAAAGTATATTACTTTTTAATTGCAAAATAAAAGAATCATATTTGCTATTTTCCTATGTTCTTTACCCTAGTTTACGTGGACTTTTTTTCTTTTCAATCTATTTGAAAAGGTACAAAACGTATTAGTTATTTGTATTTAAACTAGAGAGGCATGGCCCGTACTGAGCATGAGCCCAATATATAAGTAGGTTTGTTCGCCATAAATAATAAAGTATGCTGAAAATTATTCAGATATATAACCCACAAATTGCAAGAAAACAATTTATTCAAGTTTTGTGGATGTATTAGTGAAAGGAATGATCAAGTAAGCAGAGACATAAAGTCTATTCACTCTATTGAGACAAACAGAGTTGCTGGAGAAGATCATTTCTCCATTGATGAACACAGAAACTTAGATAAGAAAATAGGAGAAGTAAACTCTGTAATTTGGGAAATGAAAACTGAATTACTTCACGTTGATCACACCTTATTTATATAGCAATGTAGGAAGATTCTAGAAGCTTATCTAACTAACTTGATGCACAAAAATCAAAGCCTAACTAACTAACTAACTAACTAACTAATTGTTCAATTGAAAGATTAACTAATTAATTGAACAACTATTCTGCTAGTCAGTCTAATTACAATTGAATAATATTATATCAACCCCCCCCCCCTCAATTTGGTGGTGGGAAACTCACAAACAACTTGTGCAAAAAATTGAAATGTTTGGTACTTGGCAAGGCCTTGGTCAGAACATCTGCTAGCTGATCCCCAGTTGGAATGTGATGAAGTGCAATGAGACCTCCTTGTAGCTTGTCTCTAACAAAATGGCAATCCACTTCTATGTGCTTTGTTCTCTCATGAAACACATGGTTCTTAGCTATGTGGACAACTACTTGACTATCACAAAACACAGGTATGAACAAGGTACATGTCAAGTTCAGTTTTGTCAACAACCTTTCCAGCCATACTATCTCTCCTACCACTTTTCTAATGGCTTTGTATTTTGCCTCTGCTGAGGACAAAGATATGGTTGTTTGCTTCTTGGACATCCAGCTAATAGGGTTGTCTACCGTCAAAAATATATAACCATTTACTGACTTCCTTGCATGCAGCCCAATCTGAGTCACAATATGCAGTTATTGAGCAGTTTGCATTATTGGATAAATATATACCTAAAGAAGGATCATTCTTGAGGTATCTTAGGACATGGTATGCAGCCTTGAGATGTGGTTCTCTGGGATTTTGAAGAAATTGACGAAGATGTTGAACACTAAAGGCTATATCCATCCTTGTGTTAGTAAAAAACTTCAGTTTGCTTACCAACTTTCTGTAGTGTGTAGGATCTTTCAATAATAGGCCCTCACTTGCTTTGAGCTTGACTGTGGATTCAAAAGGTGATGTCACTGGTGTATACTTGAACAATCAAATTCCTTCAGTAAATCTAGTGTGAACTTTCTTTGAGCAACTAGGACTCCAGAACTTTATACAATATCTCCAAACCAAGAAAATATTGAAGTCTTCCCAGGTCATTAATCTTGAACTTATCATGGAGGTAACCTTTTAAAGAAGTGATTTCTTCAACATCAGTACATGCCATGATG
Organism: Solanum pinnatisectum; assembly: GCA_035578085.1. Taxonomy (NCBI): domain Eukaryota; kingdom Viridiplantae; phylum Streptophyta; class Magnoliopsida; order Solanales; family Solanaceae; genus Solanum; species Solanum pinnatisectum. The sequence goes on along the minus strand of CM069078.1, from coordinate 44,868,130 downwards.
ATATCATCAACATAAACTGCAACAAAAACCAAAGAACTTTCAGTCTTTCTATAGAATAAAGAGTAGTCACTTTCTGAATGAGAGTAGCCTCTTGAACACAAAACTTGTGCCAGTTTGTCATACCATTGCCTGCTTGCTTATTTCAATCCCTATAAGGACTTTTTAAGTCTGCAAACCAATCCTGTGTCACCTATCATGAGACCTGGAGGTGTGTCCATATAGACTTCTTCATGCAAGTCTCCATGGAGAAATGCATTGTTCACATCTAGTTGATATAAGTTCCATCATTTCTTAACAGTCACGCTTATTAAAATTATGATTGTAGTCATCTTAACTATTGGAGAGAAGATTTCATTATAGTCAATACCAGCCTGAGTAAAACCTTTCATAACAAGTCTAGCTTTCAGCCTCTCTATTATACCATTAGCCTTATGTTTGACCTTGTAAATCCACCTGCATCTAATTGCCTTCTTCCCTATGGGTAGTTTAACAAGATCCCAAGTGTTATTAGCATACAGTGCTTCAAATTCTGATGTTATTGCTGCTTGTCAAACATGATCAAATATTGCTTTCTCATATGAACTTGGTTCAGTGTCATGAAGAAAACTTTTAACAATTTGTTGATTATCTTGGATAAGACTTGTGCGGGATAAATGGGATGTAGGAAATGCAAGATGAGAAGATGGGGTTGATGATTGGTGTTGTAAAGAAGGCAATTTGTAAGTGTATTCTTTCAAGTAAGTGGGAATGTTGTGTGTTCTACTGGATCTCCTGAGGTTTAAAGATTGAACTGGAGGTTGAGTAATGGTGTCTGATTGGGAACAACTATTGGGAAGTTGGTTATGTATTTGTGGTGAGTTAGGGGCTAATGAATTATCCATGTCTAATGCTATTAGGGGTGTATGTGCAGGTAAATGTGCAGGATGTGCAGACAAATATTCAGGCAAATTAGGCTTAGTGACATCAAATGTGGTATCATCATCCAACACATGCACTTTGTTAAAAATAATATTAGTAGATTTTAACATGTTTGGATCAGTGTGCAAATTTCTTAATACTGTGCTAAAACTAGAATCAGACTCAGACAAAGCAAAAGGTAAAATATTTTCTTGGAATGTCACATCTCTGAAAACATGTATTTTCTTAATGCACAGGTCTAGGACCTTATACCTTTTTTTGTTGCATGGATGTCCCACAAATATATGAGGTGTGGATCTTGGATCAAACTTATCTTTATAGGTCCTTAGTGTAGGAAAACATAAACATCCAAAAGACCTAAGGTGACAATAGGTGGGACATATGTGATGCAATTTTTCAAAAGGTGTCTTGTTATTCAACAGTGAATTAGGAAGCCTATTAATCAAGTAAGTGGCTAGTAAGATGCATTCTCCCCAATACGTGGTATGGAGTTTGGATTGGTATAAGAGTGTCGTAGCAACTTCTAGCAGGTGTTTGAGTTTTCTTTCCACCACACTATTTTGTTGTGGAGTATAAGAACAAGTTCTTTGATGTATTATTCCTTTGGTTTGGAGGTACATGCTGGTTTCATTATTGAAAAATTTTGCACCGTTGTCTGTTCTTATTGAGTTGATAGTGATCTTGAACTAATTTTCAACAAGAGATATGAAAGACTTTATTATTTGAAGGGTGTTGCTTTTGCAGCTGAGAAGATGAGTCCATGTTGATTTACTAAAGTCATCAACTATGGTTAAGAAGTACTTGTAATTGTTGTGAGTTGGAACATGATAAGGTCCCATAGGTCCATGTGAAGAAGATCAAAAGAACTAGTGCTGGAAACAGTGGATTTGGTTAGAAAATAGAGTTTAGCTTGTCTTGCCATGGGGCATATAGTGCACGTGAAAGGTTGCTTATGTGAGAAATCAATGGGAATGTTGGAAATATCCTTCATTTTTACAAAAAGAATGTGTCCTAGCCTATTGTGCCACAATTGATCAACACTATTTCCATGAGATATGACTGGACTCAAACATGTGGATCCTACAAAAGTGGCATTACAAGTGTTTACAGTAGAAGTAACATGTTAAAGGTTACATGGATTACACTTAGATGAAGTAGGAAAACAAGAACTAGATGAACTGGATGCAGTAGTAGAATTTGATCCAATAGGAACATTGACAGAACTGGAAGTATGATATCTTGTGCACAAGTAATATAATCCATTTTGTGCTCTACCAATCTCCAGAGGGCTCTTTAGTAAAGGGCCTTACATTAAACAAGAAGAGTTATTGAAACTGATCATTCTTTTTATGTGTGAAGCCAAACAATGAACTGAGATTAGGTTGAATTTAAAACTGGGTACAAACAACACATTATACAAAGTCAGTGAAGGATTCAAACAGGCATCACCAATTTCTGTCACTTTAACCTTATAACCATTTGGAAGGGTAATTAGAAAAGGATATGGTAAGAGTCTAAGGTTGTTGAGAAGTGACTTGGTGAAGGTCATATGATGTGTGGCTTCTGAGTCTATGATCCAATAGTTAACATTGAGTTTCAGGCACTTACAAGACAAATTACCAATATCAAAAATTGAAGAATAACATGCTAGGATACCTGCAAAGTTGACAGCTCCACCATTGAAACTGTGTGCAACCTCTTGTGCAGTGTTACTAGTGTTATTGCTTTCCTGGATCTGCATATGTTCCAAAATGTTTACCAGCTGATTGAACTGCTGATTGGTTAGAATTTGACCTGATTGTTTGTGTATTTTCCCTTTGCCTTTTCCTGTCTCATGAGTCTTCTCATAACTATCTCCCATCAGTTCATCTGAGAAACCATTAGCAATGGCTGTTGTGTCTGCATTTTTACCCTTTGTGAACTTGAAATCCGGAGGGAAACCATGAACCCTATAACACTTTTATTTGATATGATCAGTCTTTTTAAAATAGTCCCAAAACAAATTAGACTTATTGGGAGGTTTACTGGTACCCATGGGGAGTATAGTTGGTCCTAAAAGTAGAACTAGCAGCTGCATTTACATGAAAAGAGACTGAGTCCATGTTAAATTTACCATGAGGTTTGACTTCCCTCTGTTTTTCTTCCTGGACAAGAATAGTAAAGCTTGAGCCATTGTAGGTAAAGGGTTCATCATCAAAAGACTACCATTCACAATAGTATATACTTTATTTAATCCTATTAAGAACTAAATGAGTCTCCTGTCGAGTTTAGTCTTGTGCATTTTTTATTTTCCACCATATGTACACAGATATGTGCATTGTGAATTAGTGTCCAAAGTATTAAGTTATTCCCACAACTTCTTGATCCTGGTGTAATACCCAGTGATATCCAAATTTCCCTGACTGAGATCATTGATTTCTCGTTGAAGCTGGTATAGTTTTGCTCCATTAGTTTGATCATACCTATCCTCCAATTCATCCCAAAGTTCCCTGCCATTATCAACATATTGTAAGCTATCTCTAAGGTCTTTGTACATAGAGTTTAAGATCCAGGAAGTTACCATATCATCGCATCTCTCCCACTGAGTAAAGTTGGGTGAATTCAAATGCGGTTTTTGTATTTTGCCATTTATGAAGCCAGTTTTGTTCTTCATAGACAATCCTCAAAGAACAACTCTTCTCCATAAACGATATCCAGATCCATCAAAAAGGACTGGAACAATTGTAGATCCAGTACTCTCAGAAGGATGAACATAAAATGCACGAGTCAGATCCTAAACAACATGAGTTGGCAACTGATCACCAATGAAAGTCCCCTCTTGAGTACCAGTCGATTCCATGATGTATCTTATATCGAGATACTAAAGAAGCGAAGAGAAAACACATGTGAATTTGAGAAGATGAAAAGAAAGATCAATTGCGGAAGATGAAGAAAGCCTTATGGCTCTGATACCATATTGAGACAAACAGAGTTGTTGGAGAAGATCATTTCTCCATTGATGAACACGGAAACTGAGATGAGAAAATAGGAAAAATAAACTCTGTAATTTGGGAAATAAAAACTGAATTACTTCACGTTGATCACACCTTATTTACACAGCAATGTAAGAAGATTTTAGAAGCTTATCTAACTAACTTGATGCACATAAATCAAAGCCTAACTAACTAACTAACTAAGCGACCGTTCAAGTGAAATATTAACTAATTAATTGAACAACTATTCTTCTAGTCAGTCTAATTACAATTGAATAATATTATCTCAACACACTCGAGCATCTGCAAACTATACACAACCTCACCAAATCATCATATAGTAGGACTCATAAAATGTTGACACAACTCAAACAAATTGCACCCAAACAAAATAATCAAAAAGTAAGAAAAAAAGGGAGAATACTTAAAGTTGTTAAGGAACATTCTGCATTTACAATTTATCATTCATATTCTATTGGTGTCACAACTACTGAACAATTCAATGGACCATAGAGAACATCAACTCTTTGTACATATCTACTCTTCCTTGTCCAGTCATTACTATATGTTGTTCCTGAAAATTATTGAAAACTGAATACACCAAAAAAAGTCAACACAAGTTTCTATTAAAGTCCATCAACTTCACTATTTGTGCAAGCAAAAGATTTAGACAACAAAAAGTAAGTAATCCTTTTAAGAGTCAATTTCATATTTATCTGCTTGAACAAGTCATGTTTTTATGTAACTACAAACACCTTTTTAAAGTACACATTTGCTCAAGCCTTCTCTTGGCAAAATTGGGATAGAAGAGAGAGCCACAATCTCTATTAAAGATAAATTCATAAGAAAGTGATTTATTGATAGATTTATTTTGGCTACCAATAAGCCATCTTAAGATATTACAGATAGATTTTTTTTTTCTTTTCCTCCTAAAGATCATGTACTTTGGTATGACATTTGTTTTACAAAGCTCAACAAAGATGCTGTTTAAATTACTGCACTTAAACATTGTAGCTTCTATATCTAACAAAACGATAAGGAACCTTATAAGTTCACATAAATTAAAGATAATGATACAAAGGAATGGGTCAGACTCACTTTGATATTATCCTTACCTCTAATATTAATAGTTTGAGTGCCTAACTTAGATAAAAACATGTTATAACTACGTTTTTATCCTTTCATTTAAGTTTATTACTCGTAACTTAAGAGTTTCAATTCTATAAACCTATTCCACATTCATAATCACATAAAATGTGAAAACTTCTTCATAGGATATTATGTGTGTCAAAAATACACATAATACCTTATTAAGGAAATGAATATTACCTAAATCATTTCCAAACATCATTAGTCTCCTATTGTATGATCATCCTCTAAATTTCAAAATTATAATTATGAAAATGATAAACTACGGTGTTATGGTATCGCCTGCCAGTCTGCCACTAATATATCAGAAGTTGCAATTCAAATAATACAAAAATAACAGAAGAAATTTAGATCACACTAAAACTATAACTTCTATCGATGAATAACTACTAAATACTAATACAACATCATCCGAAATAGAACACTATGGTTCCCTACAAATTTTAAAATCTTGAAAAAGGTGTGAATTTGTACCTGAAGGCTTGAAAATTAGAGAATCTGAAATCAATCCTTTTCCATGATTTGACCTGCTTGTTGTTCTGTTTTTAGAACTTGACTGTTTTTCTCGGTCACTTACCTCACTCAGCAGTACAATTATTAAAGCGAGTAAGGATCCAAAAGTTCTACTTACCTCACTCAGCAGTACAATTATTAGAGCGAGTAAGGATCCAAAAGTTCTGGTGGGTAAGTCTATCAAACGTCTTTGAATCACAAAGGAGTCAAATAGTACACATAGTATATATTAATACAAAGTCAAGTCGAAATGTCAAGGATTTGGTAACTCTTCATCTTCCATGACTTGGGAACAATTAGAGTAAATTCCTAAAGAAATGGATGGGCATATAAGGATGTCTACAAATAAAAAGAGAACATATATAAAATCTCTCCATCCATATTCCACATTTTACATATAAAAATAAAGATAATCACCAAAAAAGTAAAACTAACTTGATTGAAGTAGCACTGTATACATTCTTACTATCTTGCCCCTTTCTTTCTATAATTAGTTAGCAAGGAAGTTAAAAGCATTTCATTAACATCCTAAAAATATCTTTATTTTAATAATAATCGGACAATCCGTTGTTGGTCATAATGTCTTTTGTGAATCTGCGGAATATAATCGACACTACTGTCAAAATGATGCATCATAAGCTGTTAAATTATATATAAATGGACTCCCAAAATCTATTCGCAGATAAAATCATAGCATCAAATAGCATTAGATAGTTGAAAGTAAGATATTTCAACTTACAAAATAAATTAAGGAAAGCTTAAAGAAACCGTTAAATTGGACCTCTGATCAAATAGAGAGAACCAACTAAAACGGGATAAGAAACGAATTAAACAATGTATTAAAAGAAGATTTCTTTATTTGGTATAAAGTAATTTTATACAATACCCATTAAAAATCGTGGTGCTACAAAACAAAAGTACGTGACTTCTTCAGTTGTCGTGCCATGCCTCAATGCTATGTTTCTTCCATTACCTGAAACAAAACATACATTACTTTAAAAGAATCCACATCCTCTTATATGTTATCCAAATTCCATTTTCATTTCACCTTGTAAAGTTGTCTATATACCATTCATTTTTTTGAACCCACACTTTTGTAATCACCCTTTTCCAAATTACCTCTACTTCCACATTATATTTCCATAACCAATTCATGAGTAAATTTTTTTCCCTTAATCTATTTGTTTCTAAGGCTACTATTTTCTTGCTCTCTTTGATTCTTTGTCATTTTTCCACCTCTCATTTCATACAACTTCTATGTCATATTTTTATAGCATGGGGAAGAGAGACATCAAATAAATACTACTATTAATAAGCATTATATTTTCCGGTATTATTTCTCACCTAAGTTGATATAGGATTAGACAACATAATTAAGATGTCAATACCCAGTCTACTTAGTCAAAAAAGATAAATTCAGTAACAACAGTGTCATCATACTGAATCATCACTTGAATCTGAATATGAAATTTAGGTTTAGATAAAACAATAAAGAGTTAAAATATGAAACGTATAGCACCACATGCTGCTACCAAGGACATCTAAGGCTAAGGTTACGAAGTAAAGTGCATTTCCTATAAATATGAAATGCCAAAAATAATATTGATACATAGTTTATAATGTTACATCTCAAAAAATGATAGAATTTACTCATACAAATGGAGAAAAAGAATATGCGTCTTACAGTCGGCAGAGAGAATCTTATCATTCCTGACACAATCTAAACTGAAGGCATGTTTTCATGCGCTCTGCAAGAAACTTCAAAAAGAACATAGCAAATTATCATTTTTACTTGATAGATAATTGAGAAAAATAAATATAAATGCATAACATTAGAAGTGTTTTACAATCGTTTGTACCATTAATAATGCCATCCAACATGAGTCATACACTAACTTTTCTTTTTCACGTCTATCCATCACCTCCTGGAGGAGCAAAAATAAGTAGTTTGGAAGACTATATTTCAAAAATTCCTACAGGTTCATGGACATTATCTATTTCGGAATAACCAAAAATTGTTCTGCAAGAAATGAGAAACAAAGAGTTGATGGTATAAAAAACTCCTAAAGTATCCCTATATTTTAGTTTAATTGTTGAACTACACCGTCAACTATTTATCAAAACACCCGTTAACCATCAAAAGTTCCCTTCTCCTACGTGAATCGATGATTAATATTTCAAGTAAGAAACTCACACACATGATAGATTAGGTAAAGTTTTCATCCTTCACTCCAAAAACAAATAAACAAAAACGATGAATTTTATAACTTCCCTATTTTGAAATACCCAATTCCATTTGTTTCCAATATTCTTGTACAGTTGGTTGTGGAGATCAGCAAATCCACCCATTTGACCATCATCACCTGTAGATGCACTGATCTGACAAGACAGAGAGTTGTCGCAACACCATAAATGGGTGATTATGTCGAATTGATGCGATTTCTCCAAATCTGATTCAAAAATTTGAGAGAATAGTAAGTGATAATGCAATTTGACCATTATCATTTCCATTTCTTTATCATTTTGTTGCTTTGTTGACAGACTCACATGTGACTTGTAATTTTTGGGCATTTCTTCATATTCAACAAACAAAGGTATAAAAATGCATTTTCTAAGATCACTCCGTCAGAACCATTTATAAAAATGGATTTATATAAAGCCAAGATCATGCTGAAACCATTTCAAAAGTAATCCAAATCAAAAATTCAAGTTCAGGTATTGGTGCTCAATTTATCCAAAACACAGGAAAATTATATATATATATGTTGGAATATAAATCATATCATTTATATAACACAGTTAGTTAGAGTTTGTTAGAGAGTTTGTTAGTTAGTTACTAGTTTAAAGTGTGTGTATATAATAATGATGATGTTGTGTTGTTCACTTTTTTTTTTTTTTTTCAATGAAATATAAATATCATGTTCTTCTTCTTCTCTCTCTCTTCTTCTCTCTCTCTTGTCAGTTCAACTCATCATCAAGCTTGACTTGACTGAAAACAAAATATATATATATATATATATGAAATTGAGAAAGAGAGTAGAGAGAGCTCGATGTTCCCAGCCTCACTTCTGTTCAATTTCTTTCCTTTCATTTCTTCTCCAAGTACATACAAAGGCCTACATGAAAAATTAACAAATTGAAAGAACACCCCCATCCAAAACAAAGTGGAAGAAACACTACATATCAATAACAAAAAATACAAAAAGAATTGAAATACAAAGTCGTAAATAGGGGATGACGGAGAAGAGAAGGAGAATGGTAGGAACAACAACATCCAATCAAGTTTAAATTCTATGCATGCAATATTACCACAACTTGAAAAAAATTTAAAACCCATCAAATGAAAAAATTGAAAAAAGTTCAAACTCATCAAATGAAAAAATTGACAAAAGGTGATCAATCAAAGACTAAAATGAGAAGAAAGAAAGAAGGTAAAGAGCCAATGCATACCTAAGATGACTCAAGTTTCACTGGAAATTTCAAATGAAGACTTCCATTTTGCTTTCTTAAAGTTCCGAGTGGAAAGGAAGAGGGATATATCACAAAGAAAAAGCAGGTGTCACAAGCTCATATACAGTATGCCCCATATTTCTACTATATAAAAACACGAATCCCTAGGATGACCAAGGGCAAAATAGGTAATTTCACGCTCACAAATTCATTATGTCGGTTCTTCTAGAATCATCGGTCTTCAATTTTTCTCAGTCCAAACATAGGATTTCAACTCTCTATGCACAAACACTCGAACATAATTCTAGAAGTTCTCTCTTTCTTCTTTCTCCTTTGTGCTCAAATTGGGTATATTCACTTATAATTGTTGGGCATGACATGAGGTGTCTAAAATGAACATCGTCCAGTTGAGGTGTCGAAGTGAAATTTCGTGCCAACTTTAGGGGGGCACCGATGGGTTAGCCCTTTTCTTAATATAGCATATTTATGTGATTTACCCAAAAAGATACTAGAAAGATATTGAACCTTGCGCTAGTTTGATGTGTCATATTTTTGAAATTTTGGCTGCGCCACAGAAGTTGGAAGAATACGAGGCTGCCGGTATGAAGTATGAATCGATCCCCCAATCTATTGATTTAGCGTATAACAATCTTCTTATTAGGATCATTATGTATGGAATACAACTGAGTTAGAGTTGAATCGTGATAAGAAAACTTGGAATCTACGGGCATGCTAATTGAAAAACCACAAGTATCGACTATCTTGAAACAAGCACTTGATAGTTGATCCTGTGGGGTTGGTCCTAAATATCTTGGGGCAATGGATTCAATAGTTTGTTCTACCATGGAAACATTGAGCATAGATTTATTCACAACTCTTTTTGGACTTGGATATTGGGCAAACATCCATAGTTTCTAGCACTATCTGACTATCCAAATGGTTGCTGGATTATTTTAATTCTCTGGATGTCCTGCAGTAGTTGCAATGATTGGGAATTAGTTTTACAAAGAAGAGGTTACTTATAATGGGTATTTAGAATGCTCACACTTTTGTTGGGAATATTACGGGGTCATTAGTCGCATCAATATTATTGAAATACGGATAGGGTTGGTCGATGATTGTTCCTCGTATCGCTATTGATTTTAGTGGCATGATAGTGGTCCTTTTGTTATCCGTTCATCCAAAATCCATTGAATGTAATAAAAATGAAATGTTATCTCTAGGAAAAGAAGACGAGGAAGTGAATGAACCTCTTTCTCGATCAACAACTGTGGGTTTTAGTGAAGCACGGAGGATTCCAGGAGCTGTGCCGTTAGCTCTTTCCCCTTTTTTGGTGGCTTACACATTTCTCTAATGTGGCTGTCGTATTACACCAACTGTTTCATGGTTCAAAACTGCAGGAAAGGTCAAAAGTATTGTTGCACTTGGCTGAACTGATTAATAAACATAATGATCAAATTGCAATGTTCGAGACTTGGGATACTGGGAAGCCATATGAACAAGCTGTTAAGATTGGAGTACACTGGTTGTACATCCTCGTTATTATGCTGGTAAGTGAGAAATTCAACTGGAAAGAAAGTCTATCATCAATTATTTTTTCTCCTTGAAAATATTTATCTCTGCAGGCTGCACAGATAAAATTCATGATATGACTATTCCTGCTGAAGGACATATTGTATTCAAACGTTGCATGAACTGATTGAATTTGCTGGTTAGATTATCTCATGAAATTTTCCTCTCCTCGTGTTCTCTTGGAAGATGAGCCCTACTTTAACTTGTGGCAACAATATCATGTTAAAACTGTTGAGCAGGCCCCATTAGCCGCACTCTATGTAGCAAGTCTGTTGCAGGAGGTAGCATCAAATTTTTCTCTTTTATTGCCCGATAGATTCGTTTTGCACAGTAAGTCAAGTTTCATCTTTTTGGTATCGTATCTAAGTGAAAGAATAAGTTTTCTTTTCAATTTTTGAAAAATATTCCATAACAGCTAAATTTTTTCATTACCTCTTATATAACAATACCACATTCAGTGTAATTTCATGTGTGGTGATTGAGGAGGATAGTGTATACGCAACCTTATCTCCTACCTTCTTAGGTTAGAGAGGTTTTTATCTTTTAAACAAATTGTTATTGCGGCTTGCTACGTGTTGTCTATTTAATTATTTGACAACACTTTGTACTGAAAAGTGTTAAATTGTGTGCCTTAGAATTTACAATGTTAAATCACCGATTAATTGAACAGAAAAAAACAATCTCTTCCGAATTGCATTACGTGGAATGTTAACTTTTGAATTTCTTTTCTTAGCTCATTCTATTTTTAAAAATCTTTGATAACTATGAATAGTAATTGTCTTTCATGTTGTGTAGAGAATTTCTCATATGGTTCCAATGAGATATATGACAGGGTGAAAAGTTTGATAATCTGCTATTTGAAATTAATTCTTAAATATATGATTAAGTATGAACTTGGAAGCAAAGAAACAAGAATAATTCGAGAGAAGAGAACTGTAAAATGAATAACTATTAAGTGGATATGCAGGATTATTACTAAAAAGATATACTAAAGATATACTGAAAAGAAAAAGAGCCTCTTTATCACTCAAGATCACAACTTTTTTCATCGGTTAACTTTAGCACTCCTTTAAAAGATATATAATGTATCTTTTATTACAATATGTTTGTTATTGTAATTTTTGAACTATATAACCCAAAAATTAATGGATTATTCCTCTACTCTTCCAACTCCATAGATATTTGTTGTCATTCCTATATCTTGAGAAGGTATATGGGCCTTATTTTCATGGTCGTGTGTCTATGAGCTTACAATTGTTTGAAGAAGTTTGCTTATGTCTGTTTCTTATAGAGCAATCATATTGGAGTATATCTTATTGCAAACTGATGGTTGAGTTGTCAAGAAGTCACAGTTCATATTGATATGAGTCAGGTTTATTCATTTCTTCACCATCATCTCCTCAAAACTCCTCTGCTTTTCTGGTATTTCTTTTTCAATAATAGATGTGGATATTGAAAATTCAAGTTCATCTATTTTCCGTCTCTCTCTCTCTCTCTGTTGTATGGTATGTATGCATTTATCAACTTTATTTTTTCAAGTTTACCTTTTCTAATTTAGATAAAGTTATCTTCTTTTTTCTTCTCTACTCATTATTAATTAGAAATTGCATTTGTATTTGAACCGCAGTTAGCTTTAAAGCTTAGTAAGAACTCCATTGAGGTTGAAATTACCATGGGCAATAAAGTTGAGGTTTCTTGATTGACATAAGCCAAATGGAGAGCTCTGACTATGCATCGGTCTCTCCCCAAAAAGGTATAGGTAACCTCAAAAAGACTTATCTTGAATCTGGAGACGAGAGTACTTCAAAAAGGAAATTGGTGGAGAGCCAGTTGGCCAAGACCATTAGTAGGTTTTGATTGAATAGCCAATGTATAGTTATTCTTGATTATACCCATTAATTTCCTTATTTCGTATCATAGAATAAGAATAGGTTATAGTTAGCAGATACTCTTAGTCATGGATACACTATAAACTTCCACAAAAAAAAAAAAAAAAATGAGACATCTAATATATATGTGACAAAGGATAAATTGTAAATTGTACTTGTAATGGTATGTCCCAAATCTTACAAATTATATCATACACATTAAAATTATGCCCTTAATGAGCTGCAAACACTCAGAAAAGTTATTCTGATACCATCATCTTTATATTGGCATTTTGTGATATAGCTTAATATCCAATGCCACTATCCTGATAGCTAATTTATGTCTTTTTTTCTCATATTACTTGCCTTTGGACTCGCTAATGCGCTCAAGATTAGTAGATAATTAAAATCCTCATTGTGGTCCACTTGAATCTAAAGAGTGTATGCAAGAGTTGCAACCCCAGAAGATACCCGTAGACTATGTTATGGTTGAGCTATGGTTTGTTTTTTGTTTTTTGAAAATTGTATCTTGATTAATGTGTGTTTTACTTTATTATTATTCAGTTTGTTAAAGTGGTTGTGTGATATATTTAGGTGGAAAGCTTCGGATTTTCAGCACTCAAAAGAAGAGGCATGTGTTATTCTTCAATATATAGAATCAAAAGTTATCTTGCAGTCAACTGAAGCACGTATAAGAGTTCCCAAGGTGGAAATAATTTGTCAGAACATGCTAAGGTTCAAAAACTTGTTATGTAACAGTGGCTAGAAGCTTTAAGTCGCACATATATTGTTGTTTAACATAAGTAAAAAGTAAAATTAGATAGAAAGTATATGTGAACTTAAACATTTATTTGTTTAAATGAATATGCTGCATTAGTATATTTATCAGATCAACAATAAAGTTGCCCAAGTACAAGTAAAAAGAATTAAAAAAATATAGGAGGAGAATCTGCAATTTGCAAAATCAATTGGCATATGATACTTTTGGGGACTTAAATCAAGTAGAGGTACATAACGTACATAATACTTTTCATCTTTATATTTGAATTGGATGTCGTTGAATTAAATTAATTTGATTTCCTTTTGCTTTGCGGCAATTGCTACAGGTAGCTTTGTATAATTGTATAATGTAAGTAGCAGTGTTAAGCCCATGCTTAGCACGGGCACATACCAATCTAGTATCTTCATACGTGTCATTGTGAAAGGATACTTGTTGGGTTGTACTTAGTCTAAATTTACTGTACAATATATATTGCTTTTTGTACAAGCTCTTGGTGCAGAGATCGTCCAACTCTTGTTGGCTTATAAATAATAGAATAAAAACATTAATTTTATCAATTTTATTTTGTTTTAAAGTCAAGTACTTTTTATTTATATTTTTTGTGAGTGATCAAATAATTCATATAAATTAAGATAGAAAAAGTAATAGATCCTTCCAATCTTCTTGGATTTGATCATACTGGGTGTTTTTCTTCATTTTGGCTGTGGAGAGTTGGCTGGCAAAGCCCTCTATCGTTATCCACTAACATTGATTCACCGAGTCGACACCTGTAATTTAGAATTATTTGTGTCACCATGTATTATAATAAAAAATATATTTAGATTAATAAAAAAAAAATAGCGATAATAATACTTAGAAGTAACTGATTTAATGTCATTATACTAATCAAACTCAGCGCAAACTAGTGACTATGAATATACATATGATATTAATGACGCACCTTTATTATGCGTTAGTTATCAATAAGTTGATCAATTGACTCTATAAGCTACCAGATTTCTAAAAATAATTTTTTTAAAAATGTAAAGCTTCAACCAGTATGGGCTTGCAATTTGCAAATGTATGGGCTTTTCTATTCGATGCAGGGTACAGCGTGTTGCATTAGTCCAGAAACAAGGCCCAACCTTTCCGACCCTTGTTACTGTTCAAAGGGATTCTTAGTAAATGTAGCCAGAAAAATTAGAAAATTAAAAAGACCCCATGTATAAAGGGAAAATTACGCAGCAAATATCTACTAGTTAATTAATTAACACAGTTATAGTTTTCCTTAATTATAATTCGCGACATACTTTTGGCTATAATTACGCGGCTCAACTTTTTTATTTTGTATAATTTGCACATTTGTGTAATTCGGAATTTGTATGATATAATTTGTATAATTGTTGATATTTCTGATGTTTGTAATTGTATAAATTCGTTATTTTGAGTTTATACAAAAATAACTGAATTGTACAAATGCACTTGCGAATTATACAAACAAGAAAGCTTAATTGTAGCTACAACCCGTAAATATGCAAACTATAGTTATGGACCATAATTAAGTTTATTATGGTGGCTATTTGTGAAAGTTTCTCATGTATATATAATGTGCCAATAGTTTTTTTTTGGTTAACACTGTCAAGCTAGAGAGCATCTCGATATCTCCTTATACCAGGCTAGATGATCACAATCATTAAAAAGAAATCATAAAACTAATTACATGTGTAATCTATTTATTAAGGAGGATTTGATAGATAGACTGATGTTACCATATCTATATAATAAATATATTGAGAAAATAGCCAAATGAGCCCCCAATCTATTATCGGATTTCCAATTACACTTATACTTTATGGGGTTCTATTACCCACTGAATTATTTAAAATCGAAATTGTTACCTCCCTAAAAAGTCACAACCACATTTATGTTGATAAGTGAAATCCACGCATTTGACAAGTGTAATTTTTTTTTTTTTTTTGTCCTTTTTGACTCATTATTTTATTTTGTTTTTCTTTTTTCTTTTTCCTTTTATTTCTTTCTCTTCCTCTTCTTGTTCTTCATCTTCCATCCTTCAATTCCATATTACCATAGAGCCACAAGTAGAAAGGTTAAGAAGCGAAAAAATTTATGGTGGTAATTAGAGGAATGACAACCCTCCGCGTCATTTTTACAAGAGCAGGGGTTCAATAAGAGGAATGACCTAAAAAATAAATTGTCGGTCAAAATCTTTTTCGATGAGGATATTTTGAGAATTTTTTAAGAGATTCCCTACATTATTAAGTTGTTTGAATGAATTTTGTTAACTGAAAAAATTTGTTACAATAGCTTCGAAATGATATTTCAATGGTGTTTTAATGGCTAATAGTTGATTTTGAAAGTGGAGGTAAAGTAATTTACATAATAAGTTTTGATTGTGTGGAGAGTAGGAAAGAGATTTCTATCTAGAAATTATGGTGTGTTAATAGTTATTGTAATGGTGGTGTTTCCAGATCGCGATGGTGAAATTTGATGACTACCATGGATGCTCTGCTAAGTTGTTAAGAAGAAGAAGAAAAGAAATGAGATAAAAACAAATAAAGAAAAAAAATAAAAATGAAAAGAATATTAAAAATAAAGTTTTAATATTTATTTTTTATCTTCAGTCTCTTTGAGAGAGTGAAACACTCACTTTGCCACATAAACATTTAGGGAGGTAATAATTTCAATTTTAAATAGTTCAGGGGGGTAATAGACTCCCGTGAAGCAAAAGTGTGTAGTTAAAAATCCAGTAATAGGTTGGGGGCTCATTTAACCATTTTCTCTAAATATATATGATACATAGTTGTATATTTCATATATATGTGTATATACGACATATAACTATGTAATAGAAATATATATACATTTATATACATAATTTATACAATATTTTATATTGTATTAGTCCATCTTCTTCAACGAAATAATGTTCTTCTTTTTTTAAATCCCGACCAATTCATATATAGTGTTAAGAACCCTCAAACTTTAGATATGAGTGAGTTTCTCACAATATTTCAAAACTTTTAAGCCACTTTGCCTGCAATACGTATAGTTGAGTTTTTTTTAATAAACAATAATTAAATTATTTTAAGTAAGAAATTTAATGGACATTTTATCTAATTACCCCTTATTCAAACCATTTAAGTAAAGTCATGGGAGAAATTCTCAAGTATCCCTTTTCATACAAAATTAAGTTTTACTTATGATTTCAAAACTAAGCAATGTTTACCGCTCCTTAATAAGGAATAAGGTTTTGAATAAGTTTTATCTAAAACATAGAAATACTTTGATATTGCGTGCTAGAGTTTGAAGTTTCATAATTTTCATTACAAAGAAATGTGGTAATATACATATATCGATAATTTCTAAATTCAAATTTTTAAAAGTTTCATTATAAAAAAAAAAGTGATAATATACACTTTAAAGGGCGTAATACTATTAAAAAGTTTTAAATTTATTTGTAAATTTCTGTTAAATACTTAAATAATGATATATTTAAATACATGATAAAATATTTGTATTGGGTACTTAATGCGCAAAATTGAAAAAGCTTCTTTGCATGTTCTAATACCCATTATGTAAAAAAATAACCAATTAAAAATATATCACATCTTTAAAGTATTCGCACTAGTTTTAAGAAATGGTAAAACGAAAAATATGTTTCAGTTAAGACGGATATATATACGTAAAGAAAATATTTTACGTAGATAACTTATTATGTAATAGTTGTTTACGAATACATATATAATTATTATTTCTTAAAAATTTTGAGTCAAAAGTGCTTAATAGGAATAATTTTTCATAGATTCAAATGTTTAATTGCAACATATTACAATTAGGGTTTCTAAATAAAAATTACTAATAAATTTTAAGGGGTTAAATTCTTTTATAGTACTCTCTTTATCAATCTATATAAAGGATTTTGACTAAACACAAAATATAAAGATGATATAATTAAAAAATCAAAACTTATAATCTAATATAAATTATACATATAACATAAGATGAGGAGCTTTTAAACAATTTCACTAAATAGGGAAAGGAACATCTATATAGCACTAAATTATTCAATATACCGAACTGACTAAAATTGATGTAACAATTCCAAACTTTGGCAGGACCTATTACCTTATCCCCGGACTATTTATAAGTGTATTTTAAAGATACATAAGTGCCCATGAAGACTTCAAAATATTGCATCATTATAAATAGTAATTTGTCAAGCTGGACACTTACATATTTTTAAAATACACTATTAAATAGTGCAGGGGATAATAGGTCATGCCCAAAATTTGGTATTGTTACAATAATTTCGATCAAAGTTCAGATATATTTTAGATTATATATATTTATATACACGTGTAATAAATGATGTATATTTATCCTAGTCGCTTAAAAAGAATAGAAAGTTTGGAGGGCAAACCCATCCTATGTGATTTTCCGTACACTTTGTTTGGGTGGTTGTTATCTATTGTTTCATAATGTATCCTCATATATTGTTTTAATGAATACCACATTTCTACGTTTTTATAAAATATTACATATTAACAATTTGTATAATTTACTTATAAAAAAAAGTAAGGTATTAGGTAAAGATACAATTAAAAAATACGATAAAAGATAAAATAAAATTAGTAAATAATAAATAAAAATAAAATTAGAAAAAAAAATCAAAAAATAATAATGTGACCGCAACAAATCGATTAATACACGAAATGATATTTTTCGTCATTGTCTAATGATAAAAAGTGTCCAATAAGGCAATAAAGTCGGTTGTAGTAAGAATTGGCGCACGTGGCTACCCACCTTGGACCCACTTGCGTCACGAAATTGTACGGCGTTTACATACACGTTAATATACTCGCTGATATAAGACTACACGTCACTTGCTTATTCATTGTCTTCCGCTTACTTGGAATTTGCTTTATCATGATTAAATACTAGTAATATTTTTTGATATCATATTATTTACTTATTTATTTATTTTATATCTATTTATTTAAGAATTATAAATAAAAAATAATAATTTTATTAGTTTACTTTGAAGATATTTTTTTGAATCATACAAATTTATTTGCAATTTTTTGTTAGATATATTTTTTTTTATTAGCTAACAATTAAAGTTTGTTTTTTATAATATGTGAAATTTATGTTTTAAATTTGAGTTTATTTTTAATAAATTTGTTAAATTATGTAATATTTCTGTTTATTTTTATTTTTTTCACTATTTAAAAAATAAATAGTTCAATTTATTTATCATTTTTAATATTTTATGAAAAGACAATTATTTGTACATATGTTTTACCTTTAAAACTAATTATATATCCGTTAAATCATTTTTCCAAGAACCAAATATTAAAAATAAATTAATAGGGATAGTGTGGTAAAAATAATTACATCAATGTATATTTTCTTAATGAATATGCCAAATCCGAATTTGCCAATTAAAAGTGATCAAATGGACTATTAAATTGTTGAAATTCAAAGACCAAATTTTTTTTCCCTCGTCAAAAAAGTCATACACACATGTGATTGAAATTTAAGGAATTCTTTAATTGCACTTGTATTTCAAAATTGGAAAAATAATTTTAAAAATGTTAAATAAATTACTAGATTTGCTGTTATTATGACAAATCAGTGTTTGAAGTTTGTTCTATATGAATTCAGACACTATTTGTACGATTATACTAAATATGTTATTTTGATTTTTATAATATGAAATTTGTATTTTAAATTTTGACTTATTTGAAATAAATTTAGATGTTGACTCGTGTATGTTAAAATTTGAAGGAAAAAAAACTGACGAAAAATATTCAAACACATGGATAAAATACTGATCATTTTTTACATGTACTTGAGTCGCACAAAACATATGAAAATTTTAGACATATATGATTGATTATTTAAGCTAATTCTTACATACAATTCATTCGAAAAATGTCTGAAATTAGCCTTTGCAAATTAAGTAAAACTTCAATAAAAAATGTCTAAAATTTGTCATTATCGAATTCACAACTTCAATAAAAGATATTCAAAATTAGTATTGATTAACTATATCAAACATCAAATTCTTTATAAAGCCATACTTTAGATAAAACACTTAAAGTTTGATATAAAATTTTAATTTTTTTAAATCTAATATATCTAAAATAACTTAAAAAAACAAATAAGCTTATAAAAAATTTAAAAGGCAAACGAAAGATAAATATTGATCACAAAATTGGATATTTGTGCGCTTAGTCCATTTAGTAATCCACATAAGCTCAACATAAATAAGATCCATCAAAACCATTATACATTATTTGTCCATACTATTTTTTTTCCATGTTCACCTTTTGGGCCGGAATAAACTGAAAATTAATAATGTCTTTCTATTTGAGCAATATTTTTTTGTTCTGAATCGATACAAACAAGCTATAATTAATTTTAGATTTAAATTTAATTCAACTTTTTTCATTCTTTAACAAATATAAATTATTAATAATTCAACTCCAATAATTATCAAATAAATAAATTTGAATGATTAAGATTATTTACGAGTTGAGTTTGATATTCATATATTAGTAATATTTATTTAATCATAGATACATATTTACCACCACATAATTAATTTAATTAAAAGGAGAGATATTTTAATTGTAAAGAAAAAATTATGGTCCCAGAAATGGTGATGAAAAATTTAAACCCAAAAATTATTATTTAGGACAATTATATAATGAAATACTGAAAAGGACATAATCTTAAACCATTTTCAAAGAACATTTATTTTTTTTACCTTTTTTGCATTTATCAAAATTATGACAAGTGCAACACATTTTCCACGGGAGCGCGTGACTTATACTCTTAATTAGTCCTTAATTAATCAGTGCCGCGTAAGATTAAATAAATTAACCCAACTAGGAAACATAAATTTTACAGATCTGAAAAGAGTGTCCAACAACAAATCAGAGCCGTCAGATCTGAATCTTACGGTCTGAAACACAGAAATTAGGAAAACCGTCAGATCAATTAAGGACCTGCAATGTACGGTCAAGATTAGCGAATGAGCGGCGGGCTTGGCTGCAAAACAGCCTTTAAGTAGACGGTGGCAATCAAAAAGATAGAGACCCAACAAAGACAATATCGTAAGTATTCTCTTTCTCTCTCTTCATTTCATCTCTCTCTCTCTCTCTGTTTCTCTCTCGCTTTACCTCAAATAAACGTTGTGTGTGTTTTTTCTTTTTTTTTTATATATAGTTTAATTATATCTCACTATTTTATTAGCGGTGAAGAGGTTTTTTTGTTCTATGGTTTGGTTTTGTTCCTTGATTTGGGGTCGTGGGTATGACCCGAACCGATAAGATCTCAACCCTATTTGGTTTGGTTATCTGCTGTTGGGAGATCCAGGTTTCTATTTTAGTTCAACCATTGTAGGTTTTTAAATATAAAGGTAGGATCTTTTTTTAGTTTTTAATTTATCTAGGGTTTGTTTATGAAAGAAAAGGGAATTTGATTTGAGGTTAGGGTTTGTATCCGAATGAGGAGAATTTGATTGGAGGTTATAAAAGGTAGGATCTTTTTTTATATTTTTTAATCTAGGGTTTGTTTCTGATTGAAGATAATTTGATTGGAGGTTAGGGTTTGTATAAATCTGTTATTCTTTTACTTCTTCCACAATTTGTTTGTTGAATTCATAGTCCAGAATAAATCAGACTTTTTTGATTGAGTTTTAACGGAAAATCTAATAGATTGAACGAAGGGGAAAAATGACGAATTGATTGAACTCTGCATTGAGAGGAACGGTGGAAGTTGTCATATGCCGGTGCTATTGATATCTTTGATAATTGTTGACCTGGCGAGGTCTATTTGATAGATAATTGTTGTTGACCTAGCAAGGTATAGTGTAATTTGAGTGGATTAAATGTTGAAAAGAAATATCTGATATGTACAGAATTGGGGAGGTATTCTCATGGCACCTACTGTTCCAATAGATTACATTGGACAGAGAGAATCGAGGAAGTTCTTTAAAAAGGATTCAGGTGATATGATGGGAAAATCACGCAAGGGTTTTAAAGGTTACTTGCCTGGGATGGTGCCCGATTATCGTAATGCTGTTGAGACAATGGCAGAATCCGAAGGTTTTGGGAGCTCCGGACGGGTTGATACTGAAAGGACTGCATCGGAGGACTCTTGTGCACCTAAAAGAAAATCCATTTGTTTGAATGCTGATGGTCATGACCAATTTGGTGCACCTATTCAAGTAATGTCGTTGTCCAATATGTCATGCTCTGAGAAAAAAGTGTTGGGAATTAGGTTGAAGAATGAACTTGAACTAGTCAGAGGACTGCAGAAGAAAATTGCTTCTGTCGGCTCTAATATTGGGGTTCTTTCACCTGCTAGCGATATTCAAAATTGCACCAACGGGCAGAGAAGATCAGGATCGGAGATATCTCAGCGATATATGGCTGAAGCAGTGGTTCCTCCTGGGAAGAAAAAGGCTGCCCCAGGGAGAAATGGGCCTCTTACTAAGGGTCCCGGAGCTAAGCGGCCTAAGACGATGCAACAGGCCATACCCGCAGATACAAGCATGGTCAAGTTTATGAAACAGTGCGAGACAGTGCTAAGCAGACTGATGTCACATCAGCATGGTTGGGTCTTCAATCATCCAGTTGATGTCGTAAAGTTAAAAATCCCCGACTACTTCACTGTTATTAAGCAACCAATGGACCTAGGGACCATCAGGTCAAAGTTGCAGTCAGGAGAATATTCGAGCCCTTTGCAGTTTGCTGCTGATGTGCGGCTCACTTTCAAAAATGCAATGACATACAATCCGCCAGGAAATGATGTTCATATCATGGCTCAAACACTTAGTAAATTTTTTGAGGTTAGGTGGAAACCAATAGAAAAAAAGATACCTGTTATTGAAGAGGAACCTTTACCTTCTAAGTCGAGTGTTATCATAGAAACTGAGACTGATACTCCTCCAGCAATGCCGTCTTCAAAGAAGAAGAAAATTGCTCCATTGGAGAACAGGGTTAAACCAGAACCTGTAAAGCGAGTCATGAGTGATGTTGAAAAACATAAACTCACTGCTGAGCTTGAAGATTTACTGACTGAATTACCTGAAAATATAATTGATTTCTTGAAAGAAAAAAGCTCCAACGGAAGTCAAGTCAGTGAAGATGAGATTGAGATTGATCTTGATGTTCTTCATGACGATATCTTGTACGAGCTACGGAAGCTTTTGGATGATTATCTACTGGAGAAACAGAAAAATCAGGCTAAAGGTGAACCCTGTGAGATGGAGGTAAATATCAGCATATGGTATGTAACATTAGTTCTCTTTGTAAGCAAATTCTGATGTCATACTCTTTGCTGTTCTACAGCTTCACAATGAGTCTGGATTCAGTAATTCATCCATGCAGCCATGCAAAGGTGAGTTTGATCAGTAGATGTGGAGAATTTGAGCTTTGAGTTTATATAGTGTGGTTGTTGAAGTTTCTAGTTTCTAATTCCTTTTTTCTTTTTTTATGTGTTTCCGTTCTTTATACAGGAAATGATCCGGCAGATGAGGAAGTGGATATCGGTGGGAATGATCCACCTGTTTCAAGCTTCCCTCCAGTGGAGATAGAGAAGGATAGAGCTCGTAGGAGCAATAAATGCAGTAGTTCAAGTAGTTCGAGTAGTGATTCTGGCTCTTCATCTGGTGGTTGGTGCTATTAAGAATGTCTTACCTTACTTGGCCTTTCTCTTGCATACTTATTATAAATTTACTCATGGTAAATAATAAAAAATTTACTTGTTCCTTTTATCCATATACATGCTCACTGTCTCATTGCATAATGGGACATCCGAGAAGAGAAGTCTTCCCCTATTACCTTGTTATTTTTACTTGTTTGTGCATTTTCAGTAGCACTTTGCATGTGTAATATACCTGATATCCCCTAATCAATTCATTTCTTCAACTAGATCAATTCATTTCTTCAACTAGAACTTTTTCCATGGGTCGGTTTAGGGGTTTGAAATTCAGATGCTCTTAGCTGGTTATGTATGTTAAAAACTCAAGACGATTAGATTTCAAACTGGTTATCAGAACCTACATGCCCGTGTTTCTAATTGGCTTGATGACAGATCTACAACCACTGTAATATCTTGCAATTGCCTCCCACCTTAATTTGGTGTAGATACTAATGGTCTAGAGTTTTTCTCGATGCCTACATACTGATCTGTTTGTGCATAGAATTATGTTAGCAGCAAAATAATAGACCCTATCCTGCTCTTCCACCATCATCAAACCTAGCATTGCCTCCATATGAACACCGACACCATTGATACCATTCTACTCTTGACATTTTAAAAGATAATTCAGAACTATTTTCAGAAATTGTCTCAAGCTCCAGTTTATTGATCATATTTCCCCACTGTATGGTCTGTATCAAATATGTATTTCTCTGTAGCTGCTATTTAGAAGTGCCTCCACAATTGCTCGCTGAGAATACCTTCCTCCATTTTCTGAACAAGAAAAGGCTACCTGCGTAAATTCCATCCCTATCACTTTGCAGTTAATGTTTCCCTTGTTTTTTTAAACGTTCTGTAGTACTTAGGGTATCGGAAAGAAGGTTGATTTGTCTAGGATATTCAAATATCCAAGATAAGGCTCAAAATGTCTGCAGGAATTCAAGGATGGACTGATGCTGTGGCAGGAACTTTTGGTGGGAAAATGAACAACTTAAAGAAGATTAGGATGTTAATTTCTTTATTAAAAACTCATCAAATACATGTTTATATTGGCTTTACTCTAAAGGAAGTTAATCTCTTTTTGCTTATAGCAGCATTTTGTAGAAACAACATATCTATTTGTAGGATATTTTCACAATTCTGAATTAGAATTTAATTAAGGTGTTGTAACACAAATAAGAAAGAATAAAAAGAAATAAACATGAAGAGAAAAAACCGGTTTGCTCTCTCTCGTTTGGGGAAGTAACTTATTTCAAGTTCTGGAAAAAAGTTTGTTTTACATCTTGCTCATGAGTTTTGAACTCTCCCACTTGAGTAATTCCCATGTGAAGTTTAGAAACTTTCTGCTCCTGCTAGCTCTTTTGTGTTGTCAAACCTTTTTGTGAAATAGAAATTGAACTGGGCGTTGGCACTTTTGACAATTTGAGACTGAAGCACCTTGCTCCAGTCATGATTGTCAGTAGGCCAGGGAAAATGTAGGATTTTTCCTGGCTAGGTAATTTGAAACTTATGAATTTTTCCCGTGGGCTAGGAAATTAGAAACTGTTATCTTGATATTATTTTGGTATGAATTAGGTATGGATTATTTCTTCTTGTTTTTTTTCTCTGTCTTGTTACTGGGCGGGGGAGGGGATTTTGGTGTCTCCCTGTTACATAAGTTTGGATGAAATAGATATAATTATGTCTGACATTATAGTAAGTTAGAGCTCGTTAGCATGTTATATGAATGACAGTGAGGCTTGTTGGTCTTTGAATCACATTAGCAGTATTGGCTAATTATCTGCCACAACTTTTTGAACTGTCAATTACTATGGATATAAAGTGCTTGTTAGAAGTTGGATGTTTGATAGCTCATTATCAAAAAAAAGTTGGATGTTTGATAGCTTTCTGTCTTCAAAATTTATTGTGCCACAACTTGGCAGATGTAGATTTATAAAGAGATTGGTAGTGAGTGAATTTTTTTGGCTGTAGAACTTGGAGTCGAAGTATATCGTCTTTCAATACTCAATACACACTTTTCAGAAGTTAATACATTATGGTTTGCTTGCTTGGAAGTGACTTTCTTTTAAAAGCTGAAAAAGGAATTAATGTGAAAAAATAACTTTCTTCTTTACTCTGACAACCTTGCTATTTTTCACTGTGCTGTTCATCTTTGGCAATGAAAGCCCGACCCTTGAATCTCCCACCTCATACTTCCATTGGCAATAATACCATTGCTTGGTTTTTAATCATGCTTTATTTGTGCTTTGGCCTCCTATATTCTAAACATTGTTTCTGGATATTCTATTCTGAAATTGTTGTGTATGTACTTCCTATGGTAACAAATTTGTTTATGTGCTCAGACATGTACGTTGCTGGATAGTACCTGTGTCATATTCTAACTCTATTGCCAGTTGCTCGTTATTTGCTTGTTTCCACATTTTCCTCTTTTTTTGGGAGGATATAGCATAGTATTAACAAGTGAGATGTGTTACTTGTCTAAGATTTGCTTATCCAAAAAAAAGTTACTCTGTCCAGCAATTGGCGAGATTTTTTAAAATACCCGTATTAATTGAGAGAATTAGGTCGATTAGCCCTTTTAACTTGCTTGTTATAGGAGGCTTGCATTGAGTTGAAAGTTCAGCTATTCTTATTTGTCGGGAATGGTTATGCTTTTGTATGTAGGAAGGCTGGACTGTTGGAAAGTTGATATTTTCTTCGCTGCCATATTTACTGTGAACTTAAGGTGCTATGTTTCTTTACTTGCTAAAATTGTTATCTCCTTTTCTTTCTCAGGTACAGATTCTGGAAGCTCATCTGGTGGTGAATCGGATGCTGATAAAGATTCAGTTGCCTTAACTGTTCAGAAGGTGTGGATATTGTCGTCTGATTTTATAAGTTATTTGGTTCTCTGATTGGATTATTATTAGTTTGAGTGATGACTTCTATTGCCTTCTAAAATAATTTTGTTCTTCCACAGGCAACAGCGGTTTCTGGGGCGAGATTGGAGCAGGAAGATGAGCTTGACCTTCCAGAAACTACAGGTTGTCAACCTGTGGAATCAAATGACATGATTTTCATTGCTGCTTTCTTTCTGTAAATCTGTGGGTGGTGGGAAGATTTAATAGCTTTATTGGTCAGTATGTCTGCTGATATAGTGTTTGTGTACTACAGATCCGTTGGCTGGCCAAACAGTGCTGACTTCTCAGCAGAACTCCAATTTTGCTGAGCCCGATGATCATCGAGAGGGTAAGCAATGGTAATAGATGAAGAAAATGTCTGCTACTAGTTTTGCAGCAATCATCTCACTCATCATGTACTGTAACCTTTTAGAGGAGAGTGCTGAACCTGAGAGGCAAGTCTCTCCTGAGAAGCTTTACCGTGCAGCTTTGTTAAGAGGTCGCTTTGCGGATATCATACTAAAAGCTCAGGAGAAGAGCATTGAAAAGGTCAGCCAAACTTTAGCTGGTGTTGCTTGCGTTAAGTTAGATTTTTTAGTTCCCCATTCATCCAGGTATACTATTGTTTTGCTTAACTAGTCTTTTCAAAATTTTAGGGTGAAGTGCGGGACCCAGAAAAGCTAAAGCTTGAGAGAGAGGAGTTTGAAAGGCGAAGGCGAGAAGGTTTGTGTTTTCTGTTGTTGCATGTGTGGAAAGTCCACAATCACATCTTTGAAACCACCTCATTATTTGTTTATCAGCTTATTCAGAGAAAACACTATGGGTTTGTTTCTTGGTTAGCATGTGCGGAATTTCTCAATTGCATCTCTGAAAACCACCACTTTATTTGTTTATCTGCTTACTCAGAGAAAGCTCGGTTGCAAGCTGAAGCTAAGGCTGCCGAAGAGGCTCGTAAAAGAGCTGAGGCAGAAGCTGCTGCAGAAGCCAAAAGGAAACGAGAACTTGAAAGAGAAGCTGCTCGTCAGGCACTCCAGAAGGTAAAGACAGATGGGGTTACATTTATTGAGATCATCTTTTTAACCGTCACTTTATAACACTCTTAAATCATGTGCTAGCAGATGGAGAAGACTGTTGAAATCAATGAGAACAGTCGATTTATGGAAGATCTGGAATTGTTCAGAGCTGCTCCAGATGAACAGCTAGAGAGCTTCATTGAGGAGACTAGTCCTGGTCATTCTGAGAATGTTCTTGGGAGTTTCAAATTTAAGGCAACTAGTAATCCATTGGAGCAACTTGGATTATATATGAAGGAAGAAGATGAAGATGACGAGGAGGAAGAAGAAGCTGAACCACATAGCATCCCTGACGTATCAAATGATCCAGAGGAAGGAGAGATTGATTGATATCTCTTTAATACTTTGGCCGATCGTCAAGTTGATGAGGGTGCTTGGTGGTTTAATTGAACTCTCATTTTATCGTCCCAGGGTGGACTCTGGAAATTTTTTTAGGGGGGATACACAGAGAAGTCATGACCTTCTAGTGACTTTGGGTCTCTTTGATGCAAGTGTCCCCCAGCTTGGATGCTTCAGAAGAGACCTGGTTGGCGGGTCTGGTCAACATAACCAGTCGTCTTATATTTTTATTTGAAATTCTTTTGCTCGTGTATGAGTTGGTTGTCTGCTTGCGAGTGGATAAAGGTTAGGTGAAAACAGTTTTGTTACATAGTTTAGTACTAGATTGCTGCCTGTTTAGTAGAAGGAAAAAATGTTGCTAAAAGGTGCGTTGGCTTTTCTGCCCCCAAGTGTTGTGTCGCATTGCTATTGCCTGAATCTTCCCCAGTACCCTGAAACAAGTGGCCATAAAAAAATTCACATTTGTTAAACGCCTTCAAGTAGTGCTGAACATGTATATCGTCCATTCCAACAGAATTCAGGTTGCAACAGTTGGACAAATATAATGATGAAAACCCTAACAGCCCATTACAAATTTTGCTTCCTATTCAAGATGAGAACGTATTAGAGATAGGCTACTGAGTTTTCTCTACCAACATAAATAATCAACCTTTTCAGTGCCATCCAAGTCATGGAAACCAACTGGAAATGCTGAAAGTTTCTACATAACCATTCCACCATCAATAGTAAGAACATGTCCAGTAATATAACTGGCTGCAGGACTTAGTGCTAGGAATTCCATCAATCCAGCAACTTCTTCTGGTTGGCCATATTGTCCTGTCATCACAACAAAATTTGTCAATATTTGCAGTGCCTAAAATACAAATTGATGACATTGGTGATCTTACTGATCATAGTCAATCAGATATGATGTATCGTTCAGTGTCCAGCAACATGCGGAAAATATACTCTGTATAACTAAACTGACACTCAAAGAGGAGCAAATTTATGCATCACAAAACAAAGTTTCTACTCTCATCTGATCATTTAAGTATCTTAGTTCGTTAGTGTTATCTCAATGAAAGCCCCAACTTACCAACAAACAAAATAACAGTAGTTTTTAAAAGGACTCCAAAATCGTTTTACTGGCAGTTCGTGTAAATAAATAGTGAAATAATACTTACTCTTTTATACGCTAGATGAAAGTACAAGGCGGAGAAAATATCCTATTCTGGATGTATCAAGATTTTGCAATAAATGCACAGAAATACTGGGAATTGGATTATTACTCTTGCTCAACTTGGGATTCATTGGTGGCATCTGCGAGAGTGGAATTTTACAAGAAAGTGTTTATTTGGTGAGGAATAACTGTCAAAACAAGAAATTCTTGCACGGTGAAGCACAACCTTTGGCGATTTTCTCAACTTGCAAGAGCATCTTCCAAAAAACATGTTTGAATTATTTTTGGAAACATTTCAAAAAATTTCCAACACTCGCACAGGTGCCACATTATCAGATGTCTAAGACGTTGATTTCTATACGTTTCCATATTTGATGTGCAGGAGAGTGCCACATATTAGATAAAGTTGTCAATCATAGTCAAGAAGATTAGCCCTGACCTAATGGGACGCTTGCCAAAATTTTCTTCTCAATGTCTTCACTTAGCTTGGAAGTCATATCTGATGCAATGAATCCAGGGCCACAGCATTAACCTGATGAAAACAAAGATTGTGGTAAATAGCTTGTCAAACGTCATAAATAGTCAGTAGATTGTCCTTGTTGGGAAGAATTAATTCCTTTGTAGTTGACACTCCAATGTCCCAAGGTTGCTTTTATCAAAGAGAAAAGGCTCACCCAAGTGAATAATAATTCGGATTAAAGAGCACTTACAGTTATATTCCTGCTGGCGTACTCTTTTGCGACACTTTTGGTTAACCCAATCACTCCTGCTTTTGCCGCACTATAGTTGGCTTGCCCAGCATTGCCGCCGCACTATAGTTGGCTTGCCCAGCATTGCCAACTAAACCAACAACAGATGATATGTTGACTATTCTCCCCTACAAAATTTAGAGAAGTCTACTAGACAAAATTCTAGAGTACATGAAACAATAAAAGAATGCATTGATGGTTTATATAAATAAACGCATCTTCAAATTGACTGAAAAGGCACCAATCAAACTGCGGGTAGTAATTTATGCAGCAGTTAGCTAAATATTTAGCCTCGTCTCTATATCATTTTTTGATGAATTGCACTAGGAAGGGGCTAAACATTTACCTTTTTTTTTTCATCATAATTTTAGCAGCAGCCTGCAACAAGGAAAAAGACCTCTCTGTTTTCTTTGAAAAAGACTCAAGTTCTGGTCGAATTAAGAACACAGCAACTGTATAGACCTGTGTGCAAAGGAATACTCCAGTAAGATTCAAATCAATAACCTCCTGCCACTGAGATTTCTTCATTCTCATCAACAAAGTATCACGTGTTACACCTGGAAAGAAAACCACGACAACTACTGAGCAGTCATTCTAGTAAACTAAACACGACACAGTACAACTGTTGTTGACCTGCATTATTTATTAAGATATCAACTGTTCCCCATTGATCAACCACCTGTATACATGAGCCTTATAAGGTGAAATTATCTGGAAACAACTACAGTAAGATACATTTAAAATAAATTTCACCAGGAAAGGAGTTTGCTTACAGTTTTCATCATTGATTCTACATCTTCTTCTTTTGAAACATCACCACCAAAAGTCATAGCTTGGCCACCACATGATTCAATCTGCCAACAAAATAGGAAATTAAAATTAATTTAGGGGTAGACGTCAAACAGCCTACAGATGAACCTTATAGCTGTTATCAGATTGCTGGTGTAACAAGTACTCCATGAGATAGCCTTTAACATTCTAAATATCACTTAAATGATAGGAATGGAAATTTAACTATTTTACTGTTTTTACACATGAAATAGAAACTTAACCTTGCAAAGTTTGATAAGCATCAGCCAATACAGAACAATCCAACCTCAGGAAGCAAGGGGAATTTGTTGATTGAATTAATTCCTGATTATGTACCACTAACAACGCTAATATATTCTCCCTAATTCCAATGCAACCCCGACAATTTTAGGAGCATGACATTCAATCTTTTTCTTTATGAAGGCAAATTGGTAAGGAAAGGTACTTTCATGTGGTAAGGAGAACCTAAGTCATAGTATAATAGCATTTGGGGTGGGTGGGTGGCTGGTTGGGACTGAAGATACTAGAGTTGTTTGACACTCCTGGTAAGCTTTCTTCATTTGTCAAACAAGCAGTAACCATTACTATCATTACACACAAAATAAAAACTTAGTCCTGCAATATTTAGTAGCATCAGCTACTAAATACAAGAACAAGCCAATCTTCTGGCTGCACTAATTAAACAAAACACCATGCCTTAACTGGTCACCAGATATCTTCACATGACTTTGGACTCAGCCGTCCATTAAAAAGGGAGTAACCAGTACAAGTGCTCCAAAAGGGTATTCTCACAACACTATTGGTTTCGGTATTGAACATCAGATTAGTTGCTAGCAATTTTCTCATGACAACAATTCTGAATTTTATCTGAAAAAACAGAGAACAGATTCACTTTGTCCATTCTTACCAGTTTCTGGTGTTATAGGAGACCTTACTCTTCACTTCAGAAGATGTATAACTGATAGTATCCTTTTAAGGCATCCAATTATATATGATGTGTTTGCCATAAGACCTAAAAAAGTCCAAACAAGAATTTCCTACTTAAATATCTGCAATTTCAGAAGCATTACTACTCTGGTTTTATGCTTTCTAGCAAACAATGTTTACTTGCTATCCAACCTATCATGAGCTCATATCATAGTTGTGGAGATGAAACTATATACAAGGAACACCAGTGGGTAAAACATGTTGGAAGGACTCAAATTTGAGTGAAGTTTTCTCACTTTAAACCTAACAAATCTCAGATAGTTCTAAGTGACATATGGCATCATTTTCAGTTGTTGGCAGGAAAACAGCACAAAAGTTGCCACACAACAAAAATTCCCTGGAAACCTTTTTGGAAACTTACTATCAAAAAGCTCCTTTAAGGCTATGTTGAATAAAAAATAATTTAAATGAAACTGTTACTTTTACATGAATGCCCTAATTTCCCATTCTGATGCTTTTACTCAAACCTGATGTGTGCAGCAATGATCAAATTGTGAAAGACACGGCAGAGGTTTGAGAAATATGTTTGCTGAAAGTATCATAGGATACAGAACAGCAGAGAACACTCGAGAAAGTGAGTAAGAAAGACAATCTAATTACAGGAATGTCTCAGTTACAACATGAAATTGGACTTTATGGTTGATAACTGATGGAAAAGAAAAAAGTAACTTAGATGGAGGAGATAGCATGATTTTCTACGCAACAATTTCTTAGACCGACTCAGAGATACCAAATTCTAAATTGATTGAAGAACTGATTATAATTTACAATGGAACTGAGAAATAGTAAAAGGTGTTGAACCATGGGACTATTAGCTGCACCCCATGCCCGATCTGTCAATCAACCAGAGGAGAAGACAAAGTAAGACGAAGATAGATAGAAAGTGGTAAAATACAACTGCATGACACAACAAAGATGGTCATGTCCTCGGTGATAGCAGATGATCTTACTGTACTAAGATATGAATTGGAGCAAAGAAATTTGCTAAGGAAACATTTATAGTATTGATTGAATTCTCTGGTTTCATCAACCAGGATCAGATCAGATATCTCCTATGCTTCCCTAATGGGTAAGGTGTTGATATCCATGGAATGAGGAGAAATTATAGAACTCAAGTAAGCAAACCCTGCCAAGATTGATATCAAATAACAGTCCAATAATATACTAGGTTGCTGTTGATGTATGAGGTACTGTTTCCTTTCAGATTTAAACATGTGACTACACCATGAGAACTTCAAAAAGATGGTCAAGAATTGTATGAAAGAGGTAGCGAACAGACCATGCCACAAGTTGGTGATAAGTGGAAATTACCATGTCAGATTTGCTCTTTGAATTGGAGGGGGGTAGAAAAGATATTAATTAAACATTATCAAAAGCTGATAAAATTCAAAGAGAGGAATTGAAAGGTCAGCTGGGAAAGTTACTTGTAGCACAAGAAGTGATTCTGAGATGAAGATCACAAGCACCTGGCTAAAAAGGAGATAACAATGGCCAATGTTTACAGGGGATAACAATCATATAAGAAAGAATCAATGATGGCCATGAACTTCCAGCGAAGAGGGGATTAGAGAAGACATAACCCAGTGCTACCATAAGTTGTACTCTAAGATGGAGAATTGAAGACCACTATTAAACAGAACTCCTTTCTCAGAGAATCAAAGTTGAGAGGGAAAGATGACGATTAATTGCTGTTACATTGTAGAGCAACTTCACAGCCTTGGGAAATGGTATCCTCCTTATTTGACATTTATTAGGCACTCTCAAAGAGAATGCTAGAGATTATAGCAAGCGAGACACCTTTTTTGAACTATATGGAAAGAAAAGGTCAAGTGGATGCTTCAAGACATGGAGAAGAGTTTAAGGAGTCGTTTGGTTTGAATTCAAGTTATGATGGGATTAGCTATGCTAATATTATTTTTTATTGAGGGTTTGGTTTGTTGTATTCAAAATAATAAATTTTAAGAACAATTTATTTGTTTACAAAAATACCCTTCATGAATGTGAAAAGTGATGTATAAAAAGGGTTTAAAGAGATATTTTTGTCATTTACTTATTTTGTCACCCAAGGGGAGGGATAACTTATCCCAGTACTAATTATATATCCCGGGATAAGTTATCCTAGACTTGCCAACCAAACAACAAATTAAGTGACGCTATAATAAATCTCAGGACTATTTGGTGTTATCCTTCACACCAAATGACCCCTAAGAGTTGGTAGGAGACCAAGTGCAGTCTACACAAACAGTTGTTACTTTTTTTTTTTTTTTTTTAATAAATTACCATCTAGGAAAATTACATAATGATATTTCAGTTATCAAAAATAGAATAATAAATAACAGTAAACTTTTTGAAAAGATTAACCATAATTTTTTATGTGTTATACAGCTGCACTCCTGCAGCCACACACTGCTAATGTTGCTATTTCTAAGTCACCTACCAGAAATGCTTTGAAAACTAGATCCCAAATACATTCCAACTTTATGGTGTTACTGAAGTATTCTCTTTCCTTCCTCAGAGTATAGATATTGGGTATAAGTATTGGGTTAAGAGGATGATTTGAGTACTATTTGTAATTGGAATGAGTTATTGAAGGAACCCTAGAAATGGATCATGAAAATTGTCATTTTCGGAGAAGAGATGATGAATATTGATGGGTGGATACAGATTGTGTCGCTTTGAGTTCAAAATAAAGCGACTACACTCCATAAGACATTTAAGAAATAGATTAGAGTTAAAACACGAGAATCAATCTCCAATGGAAGAATATTTTTTTTCTTAAATTTTTGGGACTTAGGCTTTAGTATTGATAAATGCACCTACATGGTTAAGTCTTGAATTATATAAAAGCGTCTGTGGCTCTTATACAATCTTTACAGTATTGTGTGGCACATCATACTATCTACAATGTTGTTCATGACGTGTTTGTATTGATATGATTCTTGGCATATTTCCGATTATAGCATTGTACTCCTTTTTCTTGATATTCATTGAATATATGAAAATTGCTACTTAATTAAGAAAGGATATTAGGCTAAAATGTCATGACATAAAATGGAATATATACATTACCTATCTCGCCGGGAGAGTAACTTCTTGGATCTTAATGCATTATAGAAAATGAGTTTCAGCTACAAGCCATGATTTTTGAAAAAACGACAATGTATTTATGCTTATCAGCTAAGTTGCGTGGATTCTTCATTTTTGCTCGAGACTGGTGCAGGTGCAG
This sequence comes from Solanum pinnatisectum, assembly GCA_035578085.1. Taxonomy (NCBI): domain Eukaryota; kingdom Viridiplantae; phylum Streptophyta; class Magnoliopsida; order Solanales; family Solanaceae; genus Solanum; species Solanum pinnatisectum. The sequence goes on along the minus strand of CM069078.1, from coordinate 44,833,971 downwards.
GATACGTGTGGGATTCTGTCAACCCAAATCAGATACTTTGACCAAAGTTCATGGACGAATTTGAAGGAAATTTGAAATTTTGATAAAAGATAAAATAGATTTAAAGATGTTAAAGAATGACAAAAGTCCCACATTGGTGGATAATGAGATGGGTGGACTCCTTATAAGGCTTGGGCAATCCTCCTCCCTTTGAGCTTAGCTTTTGGGGTGTGAGTTAGGCCTAAGACCTAATTTAACAAGTGGTATCAGAGCCAGATTCAATGATGGAGTCGGGTTTAATGGTTCGATAATCAATTAATGAACCATGTTAAAAATTGGGTGTTCATCTTGGCGGGTGTAGTTCTAGCCGCACCTTTTTGACAGTAATGAAGATTTTTGTTAGAGAAATTGTGTCAGAGAGGTTCTTTGTGTAGACACATAGATTCTGCATAGGAGATGCAAGCTGTTAAAGATTATGTGAAGAAGGTGGACAAATTAGGGAGAGATTTGTTGGGTTTTATTTGCCCAAAGTTTTTTACCATAAATAGGTTTTCCTTTTAGGAAAAGGTTTAGGAGTGGCTAGTCATTTTCTTGTAAAAAGTTTAGGACTCTATAAATAAAGGCTTGTTCCTTCTAACTTAATCAACATTCACAATGTAGTCCTAGGGGCTTTGAGAGTTTAGGTTACGGGGAGAATTTGTGGGTCACAAGTGATACGTTATTACTTGTGTGAACCTCTCATGTATTCCGAGTAAATTGATTGAGGTTGTTTCTCTCTATATTTTGTACTCTCATATTTATATATAGTGAATTGCTCATTTATTTCCATCCCTCTACCAATGTGGGACTTCTTAACAAAAGACATGAGCAATGACATACCTTTAATATTATAGTTCTTTTATCTCTTTTTTAGCTTTTCCTCTTGGTCAATATTCGTTGTGTCATGTTTCAAGCCAAACAAAAAGAAGCTAAGAATTCAAGCGGTTGTGTTCCGACTTTTGGTAGACAGTAGCAATGGTTTGTAAGGAGAGTTGGTGGAAGATCTTGATTGACTTTTTCTTTTTCTTTTTTTAGGGGAAGAACCAAAGAGCTTGAAAGAAGAAGTTGGCGGTCTTGGGAAAGAAAATGTAGAAAATCTATCATCATTTAGTATATCTTTATAACTCTATTTTATAATTTTGGATTTTTAGCCGAATCCCAACACCTGTATCCATATCTGGATTCGTACCCCTGAATCTTAAAGTTTGGATTTTGCCAAATCCGACCCTCAGATTCGCATCCACATCGGATATCCGCACTCGAGTCCGAGCAACTTAGCCTATTAGGTCAAGAGAGTAGATTGAACTTCTTGGATCCTTGATGCATTACATATAGCCTATCAAGCGAGGAGAATACATCAGACTTCTAGGATGATATTCCGATGCATCGCATCTTTGATTTCATATAGTCTATCTGGCTAGGAGGGTACGTCACACTTCGAGGATGGTATCTTGATGCATTACATCACGATGGTTATGAGACTTCTACGTTATGGACATTGAGACTACGAATTAACACAATGCTTGTCACACTTTGATGATCGTAATAATTCTAGTGGAACATAGATGGAAAGATTGTGCTATATTATCGTAACATTGTAACACATGTGGAAGAATGTGTATTGTTTCTAAATTTGATCAATTCTAATCTTGCCTTGAAAGATTTATGACTACTTTAAATGCTTGAGTGGATTCAAATGTATACATTTATGTTTTGATAAATTAAATTGCATAATTGATTTATCTTTTTCTTGCACTCATTATTTTATTATGCATAACTCTTGCCTCACCATGAGTTTCGTGGCTATGATGTATACTGAGTATTCCAATACTCAGGCAACATTGTGTTCATGATGTTAGGGCCATGTATTGGGTAAGTATGGCGGTCCATGTGTGAGCTAGGATTCCACACATTCTCTACTTTTCTTTTTGATAACCATGGTGTCTGGAGCAGCTTGCATGCACCTCGACTAATTCTACAAGATACCTCCCACCAACAACAGGTACCTTGATGGACAAAGTTACTTGGTACCTATTGCTGGTGGAAGGTGACAAGTATCCCAAGGAATTAGTCGAGATGCATGCAAGCTGGGCTGCACACCACGGTTATAAAAAAAAAAAAAAGTTTGCTTAGTCCAATTGCATGTATCAGGTGCCGGCCACGTCTCATCCCGTTTTGGGGCGTGGTACAGATCCAACTTATAAAATTGATTTTTGCTAGCAGGTGACATTTGTTTAATGTGGTCTCTCAACTCGTTTTCTCCCTAAAAGAAAAAAAAATCTACCCTCAATATGAACCATTCAGCACTAGGAATGGTGTAAGAAGTGCTGGAATACTCTTTCAAACATCATTCTTAAGTCAGAAATACAGTTCCATGGTCTAACTTTCAACCACAAAAAGGAAATACATCACATGGAATTGGAAGAATTTAGTAAAATAACAAAATCACACCAGATTTCGACTGAGAAAAGAAACACACCTCTTTGGAAACTTCTTCTGCCTCCTTTGAAGATCTCGCATAATTCACTAGGACCTAACAACAAATATCAAGAGGGTTGAAAGAGTATGTGAGAGATTTATCAGGTATACATATGATGTAACAAAAATTTTGATTTAAAGCATATTTCGACTGAGAAAAGAAACACACCTCTTTGGAAACTTCTTCTGCCTCCTTTGAAGATCTCGCATAATTCACTAGGACCTAACAACAAATATCAAGTGGGTTGAAAGAGTATGTGAGAGATTTATCAGGTATACATATGATGTAACAAAAAATTTGATTTAAAGCATCTTCTTTAAAGAGAACATATAACATAACATACAGCTCAGGCCTAAAGCATTATTCAAGGTTTCTAAGGAAATTGGAACTCAGAGCATCCTATACCACCTTTAAAGACGATTAATGAGACGAAATGGTGAACTTGGCTGGGCCCTGGGTTAAAATGTCTCACTGAAAGGTGAAAGCAGTGGAAAAAAATAGACCAGAAAAAGGATATTCAAGCAAAGAGTTAACAATAACCATGAAATTATCCAAGTTGACCTCCAGATTACTTCATATCACTGACAAAAAACGAATTTGGGGGCACAAAAACAAATATAGATACTTCAAATACTTCCTTTTTGAGCTATTGCCCAAAAAATACAACTTAAGCAACCACCACTGCATCTTAAAAATGAAACTGCTCTGTATTATTTCTATTTATAAAAATTGATGCTGTTGAACAGGAAAATCACAGGGTTTCCCAGTAAACCATGACGTATCAAAGAAAGCTTATCATCCAGGCAATATTAGTTTCCTTTTCATTGTGGTAGTAAAAAGTCCTAATCTATCAAAATCGACAAATTTACTCACGAATTGAAGGCCAAACAGTCAACAATTATCTAATCGATAACAATGATCCAAACCATAAGGCTATTTTAACTAAATAAAGACAAAGTATCTGAATGGATGACCTTGCAACCAGCTTTTCCCAAAGCTAAAGCAACAGCCCTCCCAATTCCTCTAGAAGCTCCTGTAATAACCACAACAGGAGCTTCCACATCAACTCCAGCTTGCTCAGTACTCTCCACCTGAGCTCTTACACCTGATCATATAACTACCTCGTTATCCCCCAGCACACACAGAAAACAGTTACAAGTTTAGCAGCGGATGATAAAAGGGAAGGATTGTAAAGTGATATACCTGAAAAGGCACGAGCAAAGGAAGATGACCATCGGCATTTCAAGGAAACTGAACGATAAGAGAGAAGACGGAGATGCGCCAGTTGGCGGCGGACGCCGGATTTGGTGGTGGCGACGGAATTGAAGGCGAGAGAAACCATTGAACGGAGATGATGAGATCAATGGGTGTTGTTTTAATTTGCAAATTCTCCGATGAAATCAAGGGAAAATCCTCTGTTTACAACTAAGCTAATTTTGGGGCTTTGTTAATTAATTACGTTACAATTATTTACAGAATCTTATGAATCATTAATTAGTAGGTGTAATGTTAAACCTAAAATAACAAAATATATTAGTAATGGATACAGAGTATTTGGTTGAACCCCAAAACTTATTTAAGATCGGGATGACTTGATTAATCTCTCATATTAATAAAAACAAAGTTTTAAAATATGTATTTGTGTTGTAATATAAAAAACAAAATTACAAGTTGTAAAATGATAAATGTTTTATGATCTATTCTCGTGGTTTTTTTTCTTTCATTTGTTTTAATATTTGGTTTATAATGTAAAAGTAAGACGTAAATAATTTTTGATCTGGTTAAAGATAGCTCAACTGTGCATTGCATGTATATTAGTACTATTTTATTACAGATATTGTATCTGATAATTTATTAATTAACTAAAAAAAAGATTCATCCATATTTTGTTCATTTTCCCAGAATGCTAAAATTTGTACCCTTATCCTGTTTATATTTTAGTAAGCTGTCATATATAATCAAACTTAGACAATTATTTCATCTTTATAAATCTTTAGCTTGATTTTCATTTTATTTTAGTTATGATTTCTTTCTAAAATACTTTATTTACACATGATCAAATATATAAATGCGTCATTTTCCTATTCATATCACAATGTATAAAATATTAGTTAATATTTTTACTCGTTTAAAATAATTTCACATTAGAAAAAAAATAATATTTTTTAAAAGTTAATTCCATTTGACAATAATAGTAGACAAAAAGATTGAATGTAATTTTTCAATTTTAAGTCCTTCTACGGTCTAAAGAAAAAAGAATGTTGTAGTATTTTTTTTAAAAAAATCTAAATTTATGCTCACCTCTTACCTTAATGTGAATTATCATTATTGTTTCCGTATATTCTATCAAAATGATATCATTGTTATTGAAAACGCGTTTTTTAACCAAAGAAGCAACAAAATCAATATGCATTATATACTTCTATAAGAGTATAATCTATTTTTTGTTAAATATACTGTGAAATATTTTTCATACTTCTCCAATTCAGCTCTAGCATTTATGCATCTTCTAATTAGTGTAAACAATATATATCGATCCCCTCCAACTTTTTTTTTATTACTGATGAAATATCCTTCATGATTTTATTAAAAATGTTCCTCAATGGAAAAAAAATGTCTTTAGCAATTGAAAGTTGGATAAACATATTTAATCTTGACCGATTCAATAAATATATTAATGCTTCTTCTATTATACAACAAAGATGTATGCTAGCATCATACAACAACACAAAATTCAAGAAGTTGGGGGGAATAATTGTCAAAGCTGAAAACTTAGTTATTGTGGAACGAGTCTAGTGTTTTCCTTTAATCTAAAAATACTTAATATGCCTTCAAGGCTTCAAGATTGTCCTTCCTGGACTATTGTTTGAGTTGATTGAAAGCACCAATGAAGGTAATCAAAGACGTTGACGATCAATTCTTTTTAAAAGGAGTTATTGCCGACCTTTACACCATAAATAAAAAATCAATTTTCCATCGAATAAAAAAAATGACAACAATTGATTTTTTTGTTAGACCGACACTCAAGATCCAATTGCAAGCAATAAAATCTTACGCTTTACCGAAAAATAATAATTAAGTGATTTGCTCTAGTCAAATAGATTTTGCACTTCCTTTTAAATATCAAACAATAAAATTACAGAATCTATTAATATTTTAAATTCATTTTTTTAAAACACACACTGAATTTATTGTTTCACAAAATCATATATAATTCAATTAAGGAAATAATTTATGTAAGGTAACATCTCAATTAATTTTAATAACGACATTATACATTCTACTTTGCCCGAGACATCTAAGTTCTTTTTTCTTACTTACATTAAAAGAATTGGTTGGTCACTATTTTTTCTATAGTTTAAATTCTAATGTTAATTGAAAAAACAATTATAATGCCAATTAATGGACATATAATCAATTAGATCAACACACACTAATTCATTATATTTTACAAAATTGAGATGGGGTAGTAAAGCTTAAAAAGTATTAAGTTTTTTTGTTGGTATGCATAATTTGGAGAATCTCTGTATAATTAATTGGTGGGATTTTAAAATTCTTAACATTAGGAAAATAATGATTATATCTAGCATGAGATCTACTTTTAAAGAATTAAAAAGATGAAATGAATATTTTGTCTAGTATAAGATCTATTTTCAACGGATAGATATAGCAAGTGAGATTTGGTACTTTTTAATATATATATATATATAAAGGGAAAAAGGACAAATATACCCCAGAACTATCGTAAAAATGGTATGTAGATACCCTCCATCATATTTTTGGGACATTGATGCCCCTGCCGTCTAAAAACTAGAGCATATATCCTTCACTCTAACGGAAGACTAAATAGGGACACGTGGCGCAAACTTATCCATCGATCCGATATTTAATAAATGTCGGGTTGGCAGATAAGATTATGACACGTGTATGTCCGTTAGTATAAAAGGTATATATGCTCTAGTTTTTGGACGGCAGGGGCATCAACGTCCCAAATGTATAATCATCTGGAATTTATTTCTCATTGGTTGATTAGAAGGGGAAACATTTCCTATTAAGATTCTTTTTCATTATCAAAACTTACTCGAGATTCTAACTATCTAACACGAGATGTTTAGTTAAGAATGAAAAATTTTCATTAGTGCTAACTTACCCCACCACTTGAATTGCTTCAAATGTTAGTAACATTGGCCATCAACAGGTGAAAACGAAATATAGGTTGAAAGAAAAATGACTGATTAGAACATACAATTCTTCAAGCATCAGCCAAATAGCTTGCAATACAATAATCCATCAAGAAACTGCACCAATAACTTTTTTTCTGATAAGGTAAATAATATATGAAACTCCACTCATAACTTTTAGGAACCAAAAATATGAAGCTAACAAAACCAACTGGTTGTTAAGTGTACAAAATTGTTTCTTTTCTACCAAGGCACAGAACAAATACATTTCTAAAGATGCAACAAAATAAAACCCCCATAAGGAAAAACTCTACGAAAATTGCATCCGTTTAATGTACCTAGCTGTACAAACTATCAATACAATATTGCTGCTCTTGGGTTTCTTATTTGTCACTTAATCTTGAAACATTCCTTCATCTGATAGCTGAGAAGATTCAGTCCCATTGACATAAGGTTGGTTGGTTGTATTTTCACTTGGGTCGCCTAGGATGCTGTAATCGAAGTCTTCCTCGTCGTCTTCATCATCTGTATTCACTTGGTCGCTGTCAGAATCTTCATCATACAACTCCCGCACAAATCCTTGGGCCTCCATCTGCATCTGCTCCTTGATGGCATCTTCATATGACAACTCATACCAAACAGTACCTTTGCCAACAATAGATTTATTGTGAGCATCTGTCATTCGCTCCTGCTTGCTCTTCTCTGAGTTCTTTGGCTCGCCCCAGTAGTCATATCTATACAAGGGACTTTCAGGATCATACTGATCCTTGCTGATAGCACTTGGATCCACGTACCTACCAGGCTCTTCCAGTGGGAGCCCAAGGGCTCGGCGACTGCAAGGGCATCAAACGAGTACAAAATCAGAATAACTAAAATAGAGATTAAATGTTCACATCCAGCGACACGAAGTGTGATGGAATAAGTCGTCTCTTCAAATGATACTAACATAGGATCACAGGCATTGTTTTAAAGCAGATGAAAGGACAAAGGAGACATGTCGGTCTGAGTTCAGATAACCTAACAATGCTGAAAATAAAATTTATCTGTGCCACTTGGATGTAAATAACTTGACTAGTAAAAACAAGAGAAATAGCAGAAGATAGCTGTAGACATGAAGGCACGGAATACTGACATCAAGGGCCGTAAATAAGGTAGTCACATATTAACATCAAATGCTTTAAAGTCTTTGACGAGACATCAATTATATGTTTAATATACATGTAATTCTTGTAAATTATTTCTACCCTTGTCTTCTATGTTTTCCTCAGGTAGGTCATGTCTGGACTTAGCTGAAAGTTTCAAGGTACTCTACCATGAAAACACCTAAAACAGATTGTAAGCAATATCATTTTAGAATATTGTACTTCTTGTGATAACAATCCAGTGAAAAAGGAAAACAGATAATACTCTAGTCATCCAATCCCTGGTTATTGCAGTCACTGTTAACCAGTGATATGTCCTTACACGACCACTCTGACTTTTATGTATTGAAAGTCGTTCGTTTGTATAGACTGACCCCTGTGTCCATACGTTATTGTAATCCTTATAAAAACCTAAAAGGTACGTAAACATGACAGTACAATGTTACTCGTGCGTCGCATACACCATGGCATGTTAGCTTACTGACAAACTATTCCTCAATCACAGGTCAGTTATATGAACACAATGTCCATTCCACTCCATCTGGACACATTTGTACCAATGTTCTATGATGAGTCTTTTTAGATAAACTAGACCCGAGCAAAACTAAAAGTAACTGACTTCTGGAGGACTGAATATTCATAAACAAATCAGAAGAATTCTCGAGATATTAAAAGCATCAATTATCACTAAGTCTCCAATCTTATATCCAAATCCAATGACTGAATCTTCAGCGATGTTGATAAGCTTTGTAAATTAACGGGATACAGACAAAAACCCTCAAGTTAGACATGATGAGGCAATTCAGGTTTAGAAAGAAAACAGAAGGTAAACAAGTCTTTCAGTTGAGAAATTAGTACTACATACGAATGTCAATTGTATAATAAACAAATAATTCTTCTTCATTTCATTGGGGTGGGGGTTATAGAGGAAACGTTTTTGGGGCACTGTTAGGATGGGGGAAGAAAGGCCAGTGTGAATACCAGCTTATATCTCTTAATAGAGCCTCTCTTTCCTCAAGGGACCGACGCCAATGGATTAAATCGTATTCATCCATCTCAATGTTTCGTCTCAGCTTGGCAATTTTGTACACCTCTCCTCGTTCTTGTGCTTCTATTCTCAGTTTATTATGGTGCTGCATTACAATTACAAGGAAAAGCAACAAAGAGGACATTCTTTCTCAATTAGATACCTTTGGGAGGAAAACTCAAGATACAAAAAACTTTGTACATGGTTAAAGTAACCAATAAGCAGAATTTTCAAATGATATTGCTATTAATGTACTTGATATAGTTCTTGCTGTGGATTTCTCAAATAACGGGTGTAGTTAGACAAGAAGGTCTGTGCAGAAAAGGGAAAAAAATGAGTTTGCACTTCTCATGTATAAGTTCAGTAAATGTAGGCTCTTTTCAACTTGAAACTTTTAGCAGAACTGAGTCAATTTTGTATTCTTGGCCAAAGTAGCCTTTATGATTGTTAGTTTTTGTTCATATTTATCCCATCAAATATCATTTTTGAACTTTACACAACTAAAAGCTGATTATTTTTGTTATAAAATAAGATAACTCCGTTGTCCGCCTTGTACATCGAAGATGTTGACTTTAAATAAGAACATGTATATACCCGTAATGATTTTTCCAACTGTCCCAAAGTTCTCTTCCCAAGGTCAGACATTAAAATTAGATTGAGATTCTTACAACTTTATTTAACGTGTTCTGATAAGGTTCCAAATTGTAGCATGTATCACAGGAAGCGTCTCTCTTCTATCTGTTGAGTTTTTGGCAAAACAAGTTTGATATGTACCTTCTGAATTTCTAGATTCATAAGCACCTGATTTCAATCTAAGAATCTATCAATTTATCCCTAAACATGATAATAATGACATATGGCTATAGTCACAAATTCACAATAAAGTAATCAATAGTATCTCAAACCTGACGCTCAGCAAGTGCAGCTTCCAAGTCAAGCTCTCTTACGCTGACTTTCTGTCAAAATTAAAATCGTGTTAGATAGATGCACGAAAGAAAAGAAAAACGACTTGATAAGCTGCTCACTGTAATCATCTTGGTAAGCAACGCTTTCTTATAATAAGCTTTGGAGTACTCAGTGCTATTTTCTTCATCAAAATCTTCCTCGTCAGCTAACTCTGTCAAGTTTTTGCCTTCATATTTATCAGGATTTGCCTCCATGTCATCCAGAATCATTTGTTCAGCATTATGGATCTGCCATAACTGCAGAATAAGACAGAATTGTTAATCATGATTTGTTAGCTGAGATGGCCAAAAAGGTGCCATAACTATGCATATCGGTAAGAAATAAAGTTTTAGGACAGCAGTTAAAAAAAATAAAGACATAGATCAGTTAAGTTTAACAAAATGGGATGACATTAATCTTAGCTTGTCCCATTTCTAAGCACATTCATACAACACATAACAACTTGAGAGGACAGATTTAATTGATCAACTAAGTTAAAGAGCAAAAAGAAGTTTGAGCAGAATTATTTGGCTATGATGGGTATATAGGTATATAACAATTACTCAAACCTCCCTAGTTTGAAGAATTCATGTGCAGAAAAGAGGAATACCTTGTCCACATAAGGGTGATTTGATAGCAGTGGTTCTTCTTCAACTTTGACTCCAGGGTCTTTTCTAGGAATCGGTTGTCTTCCACAGTCACGCTATGAAGGGAAATGAGTCAGACAGCAAAAGAATAATTTAGAAGATAAAGTGAATCCAACATCCTATGGAATATGAACCAAAGTATGCATCATATAATAGGACCATTAAAATGATCAAATCCCTATAGATAATGAAGATTCAAGAGATCATACGCTTAAGGATGCTGTTAGTGTTGGATTAAAGATGGGGCCAATAACAAAGAAGACGAAAAAGATGTCCACAAACTAACTGATAACACAAAACCTCAAACTGCTTTATGCAACATCTAGAAATTGAAGTGTCACAGAAAGACAAAGTAACTATGTACAAGACTTTTTTTAATATCGCTTGTATAGGATAAATGCATCTCAGAGCATATAAGTCTACAAGTACTGGGATCTCTCTATCCAAACATATTTAAGAAACTTCTATAAAGTAGGGTTGAAAGACATTGATCTGAATTAGTACATTGGTCCGTATGACTTTCCAAAAAATGGTACACTAGTCTGTAAGCTTGACTACACTTTCAATTCCATCAAACTCTAAGAGAGATGGATTTTCTCTAATAGATCACACAAGATCCCAACAACCATTTGTTAGGAATTAATAAATATTAGCTCTAACTGAAACATTGGGAGCGTCTTTTGTTTACACCATGAAAAGATATGACACTTGAGCCTAACTCGACCATAAAAACTAGCTCATGAAGGGAGGATTGCCCAAGTTCATATAAAAAAATAATTAGTCTATTCCCCAAGCAATGTGGGACTTCTGACCCACTCTAGAACCTCTCTTCATGCTAACTGGCTTTTGTACCATGAAAAAGATATGACACCAGGGCCTAACTTAACCCCAAAAGTTAGCTCATGAGGGGGGAGGATAGCCCAAGGCCATATAAGCAAACCGCCTGTCTATTCCCCAACAAATGTGGGACGCTAAGCCACTCTAACACCCCAAAAAAAAGGCAGCTATTCCAACAAAAAGTATTTCAGGCTCAACCTTGAAATATATATTTCACATTACTTTTTGCTTACAAGAGAACCTTTTCAAATATTTTAAGATGGAAGCACTGATTTGTCTGAGCACTGAAGACTGATGCTCATAGTGGTGAACACTTCATCAAAAGTCAGATGACTTTTCAGGCTTTCAGATTTGTAATTATTTTGTTGCAGTATTTGAATGCTAAACAAGAACTTAAGTACTTAACATCTAACTGTCTCCTGCTACATATAGATAAAAACCTAAAATGTCAAATGTCATACTTGCCATTAATATTTCAAATCTTTATATGTAATTAAATAGTACTATTTTTTTCTCTAAAACATCAGTTTAAAGAATTTATTAAAATATATCTATATAGTGAGCAGATACAATAAAAAAAACATAAATAGAATTTCCATATAAAAAACAACAAAAACAACAGCTTCTAAACATACCACGGCTCAATCTCAAACTAGTTGGGGTCGAAATATATGAATCATATGCATGATATTTTGCTCTATTTGAGCCGGTATCATTCCAATACCCAGTAATTCACTTAAATTAGGGGTTCTCTAAAACTAGAAGTTCTCTAGATCTCACACTTATCCATACACAGTTCTATAAATTTCTGAACAAACTAAAAAAAATCCCATCATATAAGGTATTCAAATACAGAGACAACAGAATCACTTTGTTTCACTGACACAAGTAACCAGACTGAATTGAATTAGAAGAGCTGTGACGATCATTTACGTAAATTTCAGTAGGCAGGAAGGTACTGAAAGCTACCGTTTTGAGACTGTAAGCAAGCTACTTTTCTATTGAAGTGTGTCCATTGCACCGATCCTCTACCTATATGAAATTTTTCACTTCTATCATGTCTGTTCTTCACTAAGTCTGCATGGGCTTAAATATGCTGGCTTATAATACAAGTTCACAGTTCATTGGAGACGAGTGATAGGATGTATTAGGTCAAGTTTCATCAATCAAACGTGTCAAATGTTAAATTACTTGATACATCTATTTCTGAGGTTAAATTGGGCTATCAAAAAACCCTAACTTTGGAATTTAAGATTCCATGCATTGTTGATAAGAAGTTGGGAACTCCAACAAGAGTTCCTAATTTTAATAGAGATACTGAACTAAAAAAAGGATTTATAAAAGTTGGCCAAAATAAAATGGTACTTACACGCAATTCATCTAGATTTGTATCCTCTTCACGATGAAATATAGGCGGAAAATCAAATCTATTAAAGCTGCAATGATAGGAGATACATGCGGAGATAAATAGTTAATGACTGATCTGGGACTTTCTCACTAATGTCTCTATTAGTGTGTTAGACAAGTAGAACCAACTAAAATGTGTGTGTGTGTGAGAGAGAGAAAGAGCGACAACATATTAATGTGCCTTTGCAAGAATAGTATTGACACTGAAGAAACTTGAGAAAGGATTGTTTCAGAAATACACTGAAGTAACATACATTAGGTGATCTATGTTAGGATCAACAAAGCGCATCTCAATAGGGAACCGAAACCTGTAAGGATCACGTTTAGCCTGCAAAGGAATGGAAAAAAAACCCTGTAAGGCATCAATCCACAATAATTGTGATAGTCTCAAGACCTTAAATGTGTGAAATAGCTGTGAACCAGAAAGGAGAGATGAAACTAAAAGATACACGTAAGTAAATTTTGCCATTTAAGTATAAAAAGATCACATGTCCTCTTTGTCTTATCAACTTCATCACAGAATTCCAGAAAATTATCTCAATTTCACAAAGGTACTTAAAGGAAATAACTGATAAGAAAAGTTAGAAGTATAAATGAACCAAAAAAATGATTGTAACAATGACAGCAGCTATATATCTTGCAACCTAAACACGTATACATGTATGCATAGTTGTGCATATCAAATGCTATCCCAGACAAAAAGCTGCAAGTGCACCCTAAATGTATCAGATTTTTCTAAATAAAGCATGATATCAGCCTAGATTCCTAAAACCTCTGAATATATATGAATATAAGCTAAATCTGCAATTTGGTATCTAAATAATGCACTTCATTCCAAGTTCATTGAGAAGCCAAAAAGTAACAAGATCACTGATGATGAGTGCATAACAGAGCATGACCAGTATAATGAGATATATAACATAGCAGAAGTGACTTGGTAGTCAAATGATTATGATACAGGCTAGAAATCAGATGCTGCTCTTTGATGAACAGAAATTCAGTAAATATTAAGCATCACTCACCAGAATTTCAACCATGACATGCATACCAACTTTTATGTGATGGCGGATCCAATACCAGTCATTTCGCTTTATTGGCACCCACCTGCAATGCATTGACAAGGGAATGATCAAACACATGAATCTGAAGTTTACACCATCTAATGTACTTGTTGATACTGTCTTAGTCTGCTAGATCTATGGCCGCCTCATTAAAATCATTGGAAACAAGCAAAACAAAGTAGTTAGATTCCTTGGGCCCTTTTTAAAATTCTTATTCTAGTCAAATTCAACAGCAAAGTTGAGTAATCAAATAAACTCCAAAACACAATGAGAAACTGTTAGGATTCACTGGTAGTGATTATCTTTCATCCGAGTGAAAGTCATGGACAATTTATTAAACAAAGTCAGCAGACTCAGCACGCCTTCTGAGATTCCTTCAACCGATCCACTAAATGAAAAAGAAAAAGGAAAAAACTCCTTGCCCCTCTCAGTTTTCATTAAGATGCAAAATGACTTCTCCATGAAGCACAGAACCACCACCTTGAGCTACTTCTAAACACATATAATCACTGATACCTAGCACAATGATTCATTTTTCTCAACTCCTTCTGATTCTACTACCACCAGAAGCACACACGTATAGAGAGAGTGAGTTTAACCATCTGGAAGTGAAACTTTTGTCTCAAGGCAGATAGATAAAGTTTTACAGACAAAAATCTCCTACATTTATTCTCCAGTAGCAAATGAATCTGGACAAAGGATGCCGCTTTTTCTTTATTTTATGAATGGTGATTTTAACAACTTGGACTGCAAGTAACCTTTCAAAGCTTGTATCGGTCTAGTAATGGGATTTCAGTTCCAAAAGAAAACCTTAATCTCACATCCTAAACTTTTCCTGCAACTTTACGCCATGGGTGGGAAGAAACAAATGTAATCAGAATTTGTATGGAATTCTTGAAATCTGTACAATTTTCATTTTATTTCAAACTTCATCTCCTTGAACACGCTTTCATACCACATTCAATTTCATTTGAGGGATGTCCCTACTATTTACATGGATGTTAGACAATTATAATACATGTCCAGAATTTGTTAGACAGATCAGATGAACATGCTTACCCATCATGAACACCACCAATATCAACAAATGCTCCTTGATAAAGGTGTATAGCTGTCACTTTACCAGCACAAATCTGCAAAAAAGACTTCCTATAAGCCTGCCTTTCGTCAAAACTAGTGTAATATTTGATAAGTTGACATAAGTTCCAACCAAATTGAGGTATGTGAGGAAAGTGACTTTATGTCCTAGCAATATGAAGTGGATACCACTGATCCTAGCTGAGGTTTCAATTTTATGTTGATGTAACAGTTTCCCAGATTTTCTGTAATACATAAATTTACAGTGTATACATTACAAAAACATTGAACATGCATGTCAAATTTCTCTAATAATAAAAATTAGAGTGCAAATGAATGTCCATGTATAGATAACTAAAGATCCGATGCAACTTTGACAAAAAGGATTCACATGGGTTACCGACAATGGAGGGGTGATTAAAGCTAAAACAAGAAAATAATGTCCTATCGTTTTTCTTCTATGTTGTGAATAACCTAAACAACAGTGCATGAATGTTTATTTCTACCACCAATCTGTAGGATAAACTACTCAACAAGATAGTAATAAAATCCAACCAAAACACAGCTAGTGAACTTGTAGACATGATTAGTCTTTTGATGGGAAAGAAATACTTAAATGCCAGAGTTTTCAGATTTATTTTCATGCTAGGGAAGAAAACAAAAAGAACCAAAAGACCCCCACCCACAAAAAAGAAAAAAAGCAAAAAAATGAAAAGAATAAGATACATACTAAGATAACTGAAAAACATTAAACTTTCTGGTATAAAAAGAACAAACAACAATCAAATTATCACGCTCAGACTATTTTTTGATCAGGGATTATCCTGCTCAAACTATTAACATCAAGTATGGCTAGAGCACTTTGAAATCTCTTCAATCACTGCTCAGTTTCTCATATTCATCCATCAAGATGTACGAAAATGGACTCCGTAAGAATCACAATGACCTTCTCATCATCAGAGAAAGGGAAAAGGAAAGCAACTTACTTGTCCTGGGTAGTAAAATGGGAGTTCATACTGCAATCAAATGAAGAGGGGAAAAGTTATGACAAAACATCAATAGCCCAAATAAACCTAACAACAGTAAAAAATATTCAAATCTGCAAATGCAACATCTATCGTACCATTCCATCTTGGTAATCCTTTCCCCTTTTTCTCCTGCCAGGATAATAGTCTTGGTCATACTGCACAGACATCACAATTTGAGGGTAAGTACAATTATTGATGAACCAAAAAAGCATTCTTTTGGAAGCCGTTTTCCTGACAATAGTGAAAGGAAAATCTTTACATTGAAAAATTAACTAAATGTTCAAAAGCAAGTAGAATTCTTAAACACTAATGCAGGATACCTTCCACGTACAGTTTTTGCCATAGCACAACATGAATTAAATACTGCAGCAATTCATTAACTCTAAGTTGCACACTAAGAGCTTTTTTTTTCCTTTGATAAGACAAGGTAAAGTTGCTTACTAATAGCTTCACTTTCAAAATCCAGTGCAATTAATTACTACCTTCTATCAGATTGTGTCAACGATTTCGGTAGTTTTTGAACTTTTTCAATAATTGGTCTAAGAGATGTAAAATATTTGGACTAGTGCAGATGCTTGAACTACCAAATTTTCCTTCTCCGGGAAAAGGGGAAAAAGGATGGCACCGTGCATTCCACCATGGTGGGGTTTGGTTTTGGTTTTGGTTTTGTTTCATATATTTGAATTCACATTTAGATTTGAACAGAAAAAATGATAGTTATCTGACTCCTTAACCCCCAACAATTCAGTCATTTAAGACTAAAGGTCATTATTTGTAGAGTTAGACTTATTAGTTGTTCCACTGATAAAAGGACAGACCCCTGCGATCTGATATTTCTTGGAATGATTTTTCTCTAAACCTTGATAACTCTAAATAGATTTATTGTTTTTTTATAGATGTGGTGTCCCGCCTTTAGGTCAGCTTGCGCACACCTTAACTAATTCCATGCCAATCAGCATCAATCACTCAAAAGATAGGGGTTGTTCAACAAGAAAAAGTGTGCATAAACTGAAATGATATGTTCAGTTGATGAAAGCAGCAAAGGTACAAGAGTCCTAGTTGCCACAGCTTTGATGGAGGCGTAGTTGCCAATTACTTTCATCAACTGCAATACCCACTCTATGTGGTTGCACTAGCCTCTCAGAGAGTTGAAATTCTTGGTAGTTCAAGCATCTTAACAAGTCCAAATGATTTTTTAATTTCTTAGCCAGCATATCATGAACAACTTAAAACTACCCAAAACTCTTTACCGCGCAAAAGTTAGGTCCAGAGGTTGAGCTAGGATTTGAAGTTGCCTTCCGATTTGCCATCAAATTCATATCTCATTTTAGTTACTAGGTTCGTAACTATATATTTATACATATTTAATGAATTTCCTAATACAAATACAGGGTCTAAGCAAAAGTTACTCGACCTTCCTCTCCCTGCATCCTGCATCATATTAAAACTTCATAAAGGGATACGAAATTACCCTGTACCTTGTAAGATTCTTCTTCTAATCTATCTTTGTTAGCAGCAACCCACTCATTATACTGCTTCAAGAACACTTTATACCGTTCCAAACTCATATCATCAGTCTCCGTATTCACCATCTCCTCCACTTTATCATAGTCCACTCTCACAGCCTGCATCTTATGAGCTTCCCTAATGAACTCCAATTCCTTCTTATCAACCTCCCACCCCCTCGGCGGCCAATCCCTAGGTGGTACATGTCGAACCACCAACGGCCCAGCCCACATAGTCTCCAAAGGATCAGGAATATCACCTTTAATCTCAAATTGCTTAGCGTAATACTCATCTTCCGTTATACCCATTTCCTCAATCTTCTTTTTCCGGTAGTTGGGACTAAGCATTCTGAAAGCTTCAATAGCTTCAGGTGACTGAAGCGCAACTTCTTCACCTTCATTAAGAGATTTCCGAGCAAAATCAGCTTCAGGTGAGAGGATTTCTTCCCATGGAGCCCAACCACGGTCGACCCAGTTCCGGCGCCGGGCTTCTTCTTCAGATTCTTTCTCTTTGGGTCCAAAAGCTTCGAGAAATGCGTCGTCATCGCCTACTGGGTATTCATCTGAACTGAAACAGTGAAGAGTAAGAGGGGAATGCTTGAAATTGGATGAAGCAGAGAGATTGAAGAAAGGAAAAGCAGTGAATTTAGAAGAATTTAGGGGTTTAAGGAGGGTTTTAGGAGATGGAAATGTGAAGAAGAAAGTACAAGTTTGAAGAGTTTGCATTTTGAGGGGATATTGGAATGCTTGCTTCCCCTTGAGTTGCTTCGTTTTTACAGAAGATAAAGTTCGGTTTGTTCAAATTCTTTTTTTCATTTTCTCTTTTTGGGACGGTAGGAGGACATATCTTTGGTTTTTCATCCCATAGGTTATACGGTGTATTAGTAAAAATAATGCATATATTAATTTTGTATATTATATGACATTTTTTATTTTTTGAAAATCAAATAATTTAAGTTTGATCAGAAATTTGCGCATGAAATTATCAATTTTTTTGAAATGAAATTTATATATTTATAAACTATGTAAAAAGGAATATAAGTTACAATAATTAATAGTTCAAAATGTATAAAAGATGTGTAATTTTTTTACATGCTATGTATAGCTAAGTATTCGATTAGTAATGCAAGAGGGTTTAATGTATGCATTAGCGTGGTTAAAAACTGCATTATCCCTCAAAAGTTTTTTTTTTATATCTTTTCCATTATAATTGTGAAGGTTATGTTTATAAATAAATATTTTTATGCAATACATGTCATTTTTAATACACTAAACTAAATAATGCATAAGAAATAATCTATATAAAATTAATACAAACATTACTAATACACTTTATTTAGCATTTTTCTAAAAAATTGATTTCACCTTTTTTTTCTCCTATGCAAGTTTAAATTGATCAAAATTTTAAGGTGATATTGTAGGGTATTATACAACGCAAATTTAGACGCTATAATTATGAGTATGATTTTGTTGAACCTAGTGGAAAATAATTAGATTTAAGATTGCATTTTGCATTTTAAGTTTGAAAGAAATGATAGAAAAGGGAAGGGATATATATCTAGCTAAATGTTAATAAAAACAAAATATTACTTTTTCGTTTTATATTAGTAAATCATTTTAGTAAAAATAATTGTACCATATTACTCTCTCCATCCAATAATAATTGTTCACTATTCTAAAAATAGTTGTCCAACAATACTTGTTCAGTTTAGAAAATCAAAAGATAATTTATATTCTATGTCTATTTTACTCTTGCTACTAAATATTATTTTATCATCTAATACAATTTTCAAAGCATTAAATTTAATAATGTCAAAGGATAAAATAGTAATATTTGCCCTATTATTTATTGTTTATTAAAGAGTATGTCAAGTCAATAGTAGACAACTATTGTTGGACAGATGGAGTAGTTCTCCATATTACTAAATCAAGAAAACATTAATTGATTTTTTCCTATATTACTCTTTCAATTAATTATTTTTGAAAGTATTCACATTAGTTTGTGAAATTCCTTAAAAGTTTTTTAAGGAGTGAACTAGCAAAATTATTTTTATTTATGATTTATTAATATGCATGTAAAAAAAAAAGTGATTAGCTAATATAAAACAAATGAAATATTATTTGTTCTAGTGAAATTTGTGGTTGTTGAGAAGTGAGTGACATGAATCTTATTGAGATGCATGCAAGTTGACTCGGACGCCACAAGTTATAAAAAAATCACATTCTTTTGAAACCTCTTAATAACTCAAGTTTTTTTCATGAATCATGATATACTCTCTTTAGTCCATACTAAGTAAATTGTTCGATATAGAACTCAAAATTTTGAGTTAAATAATATACATATAGAAAATTACTGATTTTTTTATTTTTATTTAAATATATGTTTTCCATTCAATGTGTCAAGTACTTAGTTAATTCTAATTGTAGTTATTTGCGTGAAGCAACTATTTGTAGGCAAAAATATTACTACTATTATGACTTATGAGCAGATTTATATGTTTAATCGGATGCATATAATTAAAAGTGGCAGAGTTTGGATAGAACACAAACACTTCAATATATTTTAAATACCAATAAACCAGAAACACAAAAAGGTCATGCAAATGATAATTCAATTAGAATTCTAATTAAAAAGAAACACACTCTTTTTTCCTTTTAATTTTCACGCTCTTGCTCTTCCCACAAAGAAAACAAAATTATTACGTAAGTAGAAGATTTGTTAGATCAATTAATTAGTATGACAGAAATGGTGAAGAAGAAGATAGAATCAAGTAAGGAAAGTAGTATAAACGAGTGGCTACCCATCACATCATCAAGAAATGCAAAGTGGTACTATTCCGCTTTTCATAATGTTACGGCTATGGTTGGTGCCGGTGTTCTTGGGCTCCCCTATGCAATGTCCCAATTAGGTTGGTACGTATCTGTTAGTGTTACTTTTATGTGTACGTGACAAATAAAAGTGAATATGGTTGTTTTGATACTCGTACTTTGACCACCTTCTTAGTTTCATATAAATTAAGTAAAGTCTTTTTTATAAATTAAGTAAAGTCTTTTTTATATATTAAGTAAAGTCTTTTTTATGTCGATTTCAAACATATCTCATTAGAATATAGGAAAAAGGAAATTATAAGTTAGACAAAAATAAAAGTAACTTGTAAAAGGGAAACAAAATGGTTTAAACAATTATATTTTTGTCGATAACTAGGGTGTTCGCATCTAGGCTGTCGTTCCCTGTGTTGAAAAAAGATAGGTGTCGTGCCTTTGAGGTCAAAATGTAAATAGGGCGTTTGTTCTTGAGGTGAAAATGCTGATCTCAAGAAAGATAGGTATCGTTCCTTTGAGGTCAAAATGCAAATAGGGTGTTTGTTCCTGAGGTCAAAATGTTGACCTCAACAAAGATAGGTGTCGTGCCTTTGAGGTCAAAATGCAAATATGGTGTTTGTTCCTGATGTCAAAATGCTGACTACAACAAAGATAGGTATCGTTCCTTCGAGGTCAAAATGCAAATAGGGCATTTGTTCTTGAGGTCAAAATGCTGACCTCAAAATGTTGAGGTCAAAATGCATGCAAACACCCTGGCTTGTCGGACCCCTTTTTCGATTTTTTCAATTCAAGTAATGGTATTGAATGAGCATTATTTTATTTACTAACTTGAAATTGAGTTATGATGTTTCAAGTCACTTTTTTGAATCCCAAATTATTTTCTTTCAAGTGCATATCAATAAAAAAACTTAACATGTTTATATAATATAACAGGGGTGTTGGAGTCACATTAATGGTATTAGCATGGATGATAACATTGTACACTTTATGGCAAATGGTGCAAATGCATGAGATGGTGCCAGGTAAGAGATTTGACAGATATCATGAATTGGGGCAAGAGGCTTTTGGAGAAAAGCTTGGGCTATGGATTGTGGTTCCTCAACAACTATTAGTTGAAGTTGGAGTTAATATAGTTTACATGGTCACTGGTGGCAAATCCCTACAGAAGATTTATGAGACTGGTTGTCCAAATTGCCACCCTTTGAAGACTAGCTATTTCATCTTGATGTTTGGTTGTGTTCATTTTTTCCTTTCTTTTTGTCCCAATTTCAACTCCATCACTTTAATCTCATTCCTTGCTGCTGTCATGTCTCTCAGGTACTTCCTCCGTTTTAATTTGACTGCCTGGTTTTATTTATTTCATATGCATGTATAGTTTATTCAAGAAATAATTAAATAGAACATCTTTCTCAATCCAACAACAAACTCAGTGTTATGTCACAAGTGGGATTTCACTACAACAAAAACGTTTTTTAGCGTCAATAAATATACACATTAACAAAGAGTGTTGCATTTACCGGCATAAGTTAATTGCCATTGGATTCAATGTTGTTAAAGACTTTAGGCACATATACAAAGAGTGTTAATTGCCGCTAAAAGTACATATTTAGTGGCAATTAAGTTATTATCGTTAATCAATTGCCGCTAAAAATTATTTTTGATGTAGTGTTTTGTGAGGATGGTGTGCATACAGTCTTACCTCTACCTTAGCTTGTGAAAGTAGAGAAATTGTTTCCAGTAGACCACCAATAACAAATAATATAATTACTAAAATCAATACTTCTCAATGCAAAACAACAACAACATACCCCTTGAAATCCCACAAAGTGGGGTCTGGGGAGGGTAGAATGTGCGTAGACCTTACCACTACCTCGTGGTACTGAGTAAGATTAATTGTTATTTTTCATTGTGTAGTTATTCAACCATAGGTTGGGGAGCATCAGTACACAAAGGAATATCTCCAGAGGTTGATTATAGTCCAAGGGCTTCAACAAGTACAGGAAGAGTGTTTGGTTCCTTAAGTGCTTTAGGGGATATTGCATTTGCATTTGCTGGCCACAATGTTGTCTTGGAAATTCAGGCTACAATGCCTTCAACTCCTGAAAAACCATCCAAGAAACCTATGTGGAAAGGAGTCATTATCGCGTACATCGTTGTGGCTATGTGTTACTTTCCTGTAGCTTTTGTTGGCTACAGAGTTTTTGGAAATAGTGTGGAGGACAACATCTTGATATCCCTACAGAAACCTGCTTGGCTTATTATCATGGCTAATGCCTTTGTTGTCATTCATGTTATTGGAAGCTATCAGGTTAAACTTTTTAAATCATTCTGCATTTGAATTTCAATGATCTGATAGACTGATACACTGTGTTTATTTGCTTGATTTTCTTTTTAGGTGTTTGCTATGGGTGTGTTTGACATGATCGAATCTTACTTGGTGAAGCAAAGAAATTTTAATCCAACTAAAACATTACGAGTAATTGTTCGGACTGGTTATGTTGGTATGTCACCATTATATATTCCACTATTTTTATGTTGATTAATATGTTCTAAAGACATAACTTATGTTTTTTTTCTTTCTTATTTTATGTGTTGGCGCAGCCCTAACAATGTTCCTTGCAATATCATTCCCATTCTTTGGTGGACTACTTGGTTTCTTCGGAGGATTTGCATTTGCTCCTACTACCTACTTTGTAAGTCAAAGATCGCGTGTTATACTAGCTAAAATAGTATTTGTAACGGGCTACAGACCCAAATATTGACATGCCTTTTTTCTCCGTTGTTGCAGCTTCCTTGTATCATATGGCTAATCATATATAAACCTAAAAGATTTGGGTTGTCTTGGTTCACAAATTGGGTACGTATGTTACAAAGACTTGCAAACATCTTCGAGAAATTGGTGTACTTTCTTGGTTGTATTGCTAATACTATTTCTAATTGTTTTCCTTTTTTTCTTTAACCCAGATATGTATCATACTTGGGTTTCTTCTGATGGTTTTAGCTCCCATTGGTGCCTTGAGGCAGATCATACTGCAAGCCAAGGGTTACAAGTTCTTTTCTTGAATGTAGGATTTTTAGTGTTTGTCCAACAGACGATATTTTAAATGTCTAGCTAACTATATTAGGTTTATTGCTGTATTAGTATCAAACCATAGTGAAAAAAAGATTGATATTTGGAGCTTATTTAAATAAGTGTCCATTTGTAGATACACTTATTTATGAATATCAAGTATCAGCAGAAAAGGGGCTCGCTTGGCTGAAAGATGGCTATTTGGTGTTATCAGTGATGCTATAGATGCATACGTGATGAAAACAAATAAGAAATATTATATCTAAGAGTGTAAATGTATCCTTATACTTTCTGTCCGTCCCTTTATCTCCGTTAGGGCAAGGGGTATATTTGAACAAAATATAACTATGACGGCAAATATGACCGAACCATTAACAAACCAAAATCCAAAATGAAGTGAAGTCCAACTTCCAATACTCACTACATGATAAATTTTTGCTACTCCTAAATAACTTAACTTATGTACTTTACTAGCTGCAAATGAGTATCAGCAAAATATAATGTAACTAGCGAAAATGACCACAAAGTAAAAGACCACCTGAACTAATTCTATTCCGTTCTCGATACCTTTCAAACAACAGCTCTTCACTTCGTTTAAGCTTGTTGTATTCAGCCA
This sequence comes from Solanum pinnatisectum, assembly GCA_035578085.1. NCBI lineage: Eukaryota > Viridiplantae > Streptophyta > Magnoliopsida > Solanales > Solanaceae > Solanum > Solanum pinnatisectum. The sequence goes on along the minus strand of CM069078.1, from coordinate 44,810,108 downwards.
TGTCAAATCCTGAACTTTGGCAACTTTCAAGTTCTCCTGATATGTTTCGACTATCTTCAACCGTATACATTGTTCTATTCTTCTGTTGACTCTGCAGAATAGCTGGGCTCCAACTCCCATGGCTGCTGATGGAATAACTATTATCATTCTGAGGGGAGGTGATGTCCTACAAGAAGGAAAGTTGGGGCCATGTTACAATTAATGTCTGGGAAGAGAGTGAGATTTACTACTAGAGAGAGAAGTACAAATTATATGGCAAGCACACTACTAAAGTGAATGTGCAAATGCAAAACAAATGGCATGGCATGGAAAGCAACTCAAGCCATTTGTGTTTAATAAAGGAATTTGTTTATTGTCTAGCATTTTAGCATGTAGAGATTTCCAAGGTCTTCTCTACGAAGAAGTGGAAGCAAGATAATATCTAAATAGGCGAAATGATTGGTACTTACAGCCCAGAGTGAGCCAACATACCTCCTAGTTTGACCACTTAACGAAATTATGTAATTCTTAAGAAGTATCCAATCATCTGGAAAATTTAACTAAACCTAATTCATAAACCTAACAAGTATCATGGAGGACGTTATCCAATCAAGAGCGCACTTGCTAGTATATTATGCCAAAAGCAGCAACTAACTTTTTATACGTCACAACACAAGCATGCACAATTTATTTCTATTAGGAGGAAACCAAAGTATCACTTTACCTGTCTTGCATCATATATTGACGGTTTCCTACTAACAGGAGTTTCCACTTCTTTTATGGGAGTGAAAGAACCATCATTGCTTGTCTCCCACTGCAACCAGGGGAAGATAACCCCATCGGTTCCAACAGGATGACAATTAGATCCTGCTGGACTTTGATTAACTGCTTCCCCATAAGTAGTACTGTCCCTTGGCTTAGCTATTCCTCCTAATGTGGAACTTGCATCACTTCTTTCTCCATCAAATGAAGAAAAATCTGTATCTTCTATATTTGCAATGAAATCCACAAAAAACTTCTCTGCCTCATCATTCAATTGTGTTGATGTCCTGTTTCTATCATTGCTTCTCTGGAAATTTGTAAAAAAACTAGTAATAAAGGAAACTACTACAGAGGTGAATAACAGCTAATCAAGAAAATCGGAAATTGATCGTTCAACCAAAAAAGGGAGAGACCTTTCTACGTGGTTGTTTCTGCCCAGCAGCAGAACTTTTTGTATCAGGAAGTTCTTTGACAATCCGCCGATCCCTACCTCTTTGGTCTTCCTGCATAATTTCATCAAGCAGATATTGCATACACTTCTGACTTTAATATTAACGAAAGTTAAGACATCCATTTTCTGAGGATTACAATCACATAACATAGTGATTGCCAAAGAAGAATCAGAACCAGTGTGCAAAAAGAGACAAAAAAATTGACTGGCAAAAAGACCGCATAACATAGTAATTGCCAAAGAAGATCACGAACCGTGTGTGGAAAACAGGAAAATGAAAGCATGGAGACAACTTACCTGCTCCAATTTAGTCGCATTACTCTTTCTGGCCACATGACCTAACTTGGAGCCAGTAGTTTTCTTCCCCATGGTCTGCATTAGTCAACAGGAAATAGTAAGCAAGTCATAAACTCTGTGGGAGAGTAATTTTCTTATTTGATGGAACAAATAAATCACACACTTGTTCAAGTTCAGTTTTGATTTCTTCAACAGCATGCCTGAGTTCTTTTCTCATTGCTTCGTACAGCTCACCATTCGCATCCCCATTTGGATGCTCACCCTGAAGAACAATAATATATTTCAGAAAAAGACGATTGATAAGACATAGGAAAAGTCAGTGCATGCTAATTTGACAGATAAACAAAGTAAACCTTTTTCTGTGCATAAACTGCTCGAATGGTTTTCTCGATGCCATTTTTACAGATAAGGCCATCCTTTGTGTCATCGTCAGTCAAGGCAGAAGAGTGACTCTAATATGAATGAAGAAGTGCACAAATTAGTAACATTGCAAGAAGGCATGTAGTGACACACAAAAAGCAAAACATTATAAGAACAAAGGGCAAGAGCAACTACAATTTTTTGTGAGAAATGATACATTAACCCAATAAGTTCCCAACAATTCAAAGAGAAGCATATTAAATTGTCGGCTTACAGAGTAGCCATCATGTAACAGAGACATGTCTTTTTGGCTAAAAGACCTCCTTAATTTTGGATTATTTACAGATGTTGGCTTCATTGATGACGGAAAGTCACTAATTTTGTTGCTCTGGCTCTTCTTGATGTCAACTTGGCTGTTGGAATTTCGATAATGATCTGCATCACTCTGCCATACGATAATGAAAATTCTTGATCAAAAAGTGCCTCCACAGCACATTTATTTGCTGATACCTATGGCTTTCCATATTTCTTCTTTTTAGACAGTAATCTTAAGAACTCATAGATAATGAATATTTAAACAACCCAAGGTTTCTGGACATACACCCATATAACATGTAGATGTGCCATAAGTTTGTATGTCCCTCTAGTGTGTTTTCACAATCAGTATTGAAATCACCATATCATATTGTGGTATGCCCCATCACTGTTCAGAGATAAATACCTTTTATTGATAAAAGAAAGAACTAGGAATGAGGTGAGATTTTTCGGAGAATTAATTATGTCAGAGTCAGCTTGTCCTCGAACATTGAACAGTTAGAACATAAATTACTTAAGGAGAGACGACATCATCAATTAGTGCAATTCTTAAAGCCTCAAAAAATTGTTATAATTCTGCAGTATAAGACTAAAAAACTGGGAATGTTACACACCACATATAGTTTCACCTTTATTCTCTTCTGATCCAATTGGATTGGTACAACTCTATGCAATCGTGTATATAATTGCAAACCAATTTCAACACTTAAACCAACTGAAACCTCCCACTAATTCTTTTGGGTAAAAAACTGACCCAAATGCCGAGTCACTGATAATCCACCCGACAGCACTTACATCAGAACAAACAACAGTATAGTCAGTACAGGAGGAAAACACTTGTCTTATGACAGTGATGGCCTAATCAGCTTGAGCACATGTTGAGATCCACCGGCACATGTACCAGATAATTCAGTTCACCAAGACTTAACAGACCAAAGGTAATCTCCCAACTTTTTTTTGTCTCTACTAGGAACCCAGTTACCAACAAAAACAATTCTTAAGGTAACAGAATACCATTAGAGAGATGTACCATAACGCCCAAGGGTAATGTATTTCTAGAAGTCAAGCATTTATTCTTTTGTTTTAGCTATTCTACCTTCCAAAGCACTTGGAATTCCAACTTCTCAACTAAAGTTATGAAAAGTTCAAAGTTTCTGGAAGAAAACATTACCCTCACAAATTTTCAAACTCAGTCATGTACACATCTGAGATTTAAGATAAAACAAAATAACAAATTAATGGGCGTAACCATTACCTTTGAAGAAATTTCCCCATAAAATAGGGCATAATGTACAAATATAGACATAGTAAATGAAGGCATGCCTCCTCAAACTGATTTTTCTTTAATTCTTACGAGCACTTAACCTTCCATTTGTTAGTTTCTTGTCATAGGATATCATGCACGGTTTCTCTTTCATGAAACAAGGCAATTAATATGTTATACTCATACATAAGGAATTCACTAAGGCTATCTTTATCATTAGATGTAAACGAGTGACATAAATTTTAGTCTTACCAGTAGAATGTAAACAATCAAAGCAGTTTTAGTGAAAAAGGACCCTTCTGCTTGGAATTAACAACCAAAAAAGATATTTACTTCCTGATGTCATGGCCAATTAGGTTTCATATATTTTGTGTTTATAGATTTGTAATACATTTTCTTTCTTTTGATCAGTAAAAGAAGATCTGTGTACTGCACAGTCCATTGGAGCTAAATTCAATTTCATCCCTTCCTCCGCTCCCCCACCTACCCATACACACACACAAAAACTAAAATTAAGGGAAGAAAAGTGAAAGATATCCATACAGATAGTTTCCAAAGTTGAAATGCTCCAAGTTTAGTAGTCTCTTTGGCGAATTCCATTAAAATGTTCATTCCCAAAGATTTTATCAAGTAAAGTTCAGTAGTCAAGAAACAACAACATACCCAGTGAAATCCCACAAAGTGGGGAGTGGGGAGGGTAGAGTGTAAGCAGATCATACTCCTACCTCATGGAAGTAGAGAGGGTATTTCCAAAAGACTCTCGGCTCAAGTGAAGAAAATCAAAGCAGTAATGGAAAGGAAAAACAATGAAAAAAACATGAAAACTAGTCGGAAAGCAGTGCAAAGCATACATGCAAGGAGCAGTAACATTGGCAACATAATGGGACAACTCAAAACATAGTACACAATAGATGATAAACTACATGAATAAAGCTAATATTACGCCAAACACAGTGCTCTAGACTACCACCAAGCCCTATCCCGTCAAAAAGCAAGACAAAGCTCGACTAATTACTAACCTTCTACCCTAATCAGCTACCTCAGTGCACAGAAATTGCTTGAACCAGTCAACTCCTACGATTATAAAGATATGCTCCAGTTCTACTCCCTAGTCAAACAAAAAGAAGGAAAGGATAGAGAAGTTTCACCTCCGAATCACTAATCTGATATCGAACAACAGAAACCGACCTCCTTCTCCTCGAACTGGCATCTGACTTAGCTAGGTTACTCCGGGAACGATCAGCAGCAACGCTTTTCCGATCAGCAGAAGAGGTCTTCGAACCCTGTCTCGAAACTGACCTACCACGTCTCCTCGACGACGCCGTTTCACTCGCCCAATGCCCAATCCCCGACACAGGCCTTTCTGACCTGCCACGGTCACTATTTTCTCTCTCCTCCTCCTGAGAGAAGAACTCTATTGCCAGATCATCAAGGCTGATTTCAGGAACTCCCGATCCTCTAGTCGTATTAACAAACTTCCCACGCGGAGCAGCATTGTAGCCTAAGTCAGCCTGTACAGGCTCCTCATAGCGCCGCGGCCCGTGGGCAACTCGGCTGAGACTCCTAGACCGGCGATGAGCTTTCTTACCAGAGCTGCCGGAGGAGTCATCGGTTCCCGCGGGACCTCCACCTAAGGTAGTCCTACGAGTCGTCGATTTGAACGCCGATGACGCCATCAGTGAAGAACCATTCAAATATGAATTGTTTAATAGTGGAGTGTTATCCTGTAGAGGGTTTTCTGGAGAATGGCGTTAAATGGAGTATTGATGAAACAGCTCAGAGAGAGAGTATTTATATGATTGGGAAGAATGAAGAAACGATTTGGCGGAGGTATCGAAATTGGAGAAAATTTGAAAATGGAATAGTTTAATGACCTATTAGTCCACATTAAAATACTGTATCAAATTTGTGTCACAATTATTTTTGAATTCACAATAATGCAACCAATAATCAACAATATTTCTTTGAAGGGAAATCCGCAGCCTAAGCAACCATCTGCACCAACTTAGTCACTCTTACGATTTTGTCTCATATTATTATCAGCTTCATTTGGTGATGCGATTGTGATATTTGACCGATTAAACATAGAGGTATGACCAAGAAATATTATATAGTTTGAACGAAGAAAGTAGTCATTTGGTGGTACAGCAATTTTATATGACAAAGGCCACTTGAAATCAGAGATTATTTCTTGGTTTCTTATATTCAAAATAATATATATTGATAAATTTTAAAAAAAATTACCCTTCACTTTATTTAAACTTTTTAAATTCTTCTTTGTGAGCTTTAGTTATTCATTTTTTAAAATAAAATTTTTAGTTTATTTAACTTAAATATTTTTGTTTATGTATTCCCATGATAAGTATCATGTGTATTTAAAAATATAACTTTTTTCTTATTTAGCTTAAAAATAGAACTTCCCTCTTAAGTTTATTAAAGAGAAGAAAATTTATGAGAAATCAAAATAAAATAAACATAAGAATTAGTCAAATAAATTCATAAATAAAAATTATATTTATATAGTATAATTTTTTAATAGAAAAATATGTATAATTATCATAAAAATAAGGAGTAGTAAATATTATTATACATGATATTTAAAAAATGTAAATATACATAAATGTGAAAAATGATATATAAAAAGGATTTAAATTTACCTATTTTATCCGGATAACTTATCCCGCACTATTATTAATTTTTTTTATCCCATCAATTTTATACGACAAAGGCCACTTGAAATCAGAGTACTAAGAACAATTATTGTTCCAACAGGAAAAATAAATGTTGTCAATTTTAAAATTTGAAATTGAAATGGATACAGCTACCTGTGGAAATTTATTTAATAGATTTCTTGTCTTTTTCTACTGTTTCTGGTCCAATAGAAATATAGTATTCTCCACTTTCAAATTTGAAAGGGAAATTCAAATGGACAAATAGTGTGAGCATTTAAGTCCTGCCAGAAGAAGGAAAACCAGCTAAATGAAAGAGTATTAGGAAGACTGGTAGCTTAAGTCTTTTAGCCTAAAGAGGAAGATGTTATTGGATTCAACAAAGTAACACCAACTGCCGGGACAGATACGCGTGATAACAATTGGTAGTATCATGAATGAAAAAGGTAAAAAGAGAGTTGATTCAGCTGTTTTTGGCATCCAAATGGGCAGCCTGTTTGGATTTGGATTGGCAGTAAGAAATTCTAACTTCTAAGCATTTTTTTATTTTATCCAAACACTCCAAAACGGGCTTAAAATAAGCCAGCTCACCTACCACGCAACTGCTTTTCTACTAGTAGTTGTTAAAAGCACCTATTCTTGTGATCACAAAAACCAGCTAAACCAAATTCACATGAAACCTGCAATCCTCCCTCCTCCCATTCACTGCATTTATTAGTAAGAGAAACTGAATAGACGGGATGACAGACTCCCCTTATACTTCCGGAAGAAGGGGAAACCAGGTCAAGGAACATGTTCCGAAATTAACAGATAATCACAAGCAGAGGAAGAATTTATCGATTGACCCTACAGCTTTCCAAAGTTGACATGGGCACCTGAATTGCATTTTTATACTTAGGACCTGTTGGCTAAGCACCACGGGATAGTAAAGAAATGGGGAAGCAAGATTATTAAACAAGGTTCAACGTTATTATACATTCATTGCAGGACAAAACAAGAGAAACACATATACCAGAGTCATTCTCGGAATGTGAAGAGGTTTACAATCCAGTTGAACACCTAAACAAGAGTATAGCCCCTAAATATTCGCGCATTTGTGGTCTGAGAGAACACTTTATTCTAAACTATTTTTATCTAACAACGAAGAACAGGATCATCACCAGCAGCGCAACCACACTTCACCACCAATGAGTGAACTGCCACGTTTACTGAACTGATGACATGTGAATAATCAAGTCCACCACTCTTGTGCTGCAATTCCAGCAAGGATTACTATTAGCAGGAAGCCATAAATCATATAATACTCCTACCCAGTGTAGTCGGGAGAGCATCCAGTGAATTGAACTGATGACGAAGAAATGTACAATATATATTTCATGTTTTTTACCTGTAACCCCATTCATTGTCGTACCATGCAACAAGCTTGACAAAATTCTTGCTCAAAGCAATTCCAGCCTTGGCATCAAATATGCTTGATCTGCAAATTATTTCCATTGAGAAATACAGAGTCTTGATTAGTAGAGCACGATATAAATGGATCAGCACAGACAAGGTTCAAGCAAGACAAAGTGGATCAGCACAAACAAGGTTCGAGCAAGAACTTCAGAGGAGCTCATGAAACACGAAGTAAACAGGAATTAAATCATAAAACAGTTCAATGTCCCAGACTCACCTATTGTCTCCCACAAAGTCCGTGGAAACCACATCATCTTCAGTGTAACCTAGAATTCCCTTCAGTTTTCCTTCAGACTCCTCCCTTTAGAAGATATAACAATGCAAGTTAGTAGAGCCATGCAAACACTACGCTCTAGGAAAAAGATGTGGAAGAATACAAACATTATTACAAGGGAAAATGACTTGCACATACTAATGCACTGGAGGAAAGTCAGCTAAGGAACACAAGCTTACTTGATGGCAGCCTTGATTTCATCATAGGTAGCTTCTTTTTCCAACCTCACTGTGAGGTCAACCACAGACACATCAACAGTTGGGACTCGGAAAGCCATTCCAGTTAACTTTCCATTCAATGCTGGTAACACTTTCCCAACAGCCTTGGCCGCTCCAGTACTGCTGGGAATAATGTTGAACGAAGCAGCTCTTCCACCTCTCCAATCCTTGGCTGATGGTCCATCAACAGTCTTCTGAGTGGCTGAAATATTATGGCAGTAGCCAAAACAAGTGAGCAAGCTAAAAATGAATTATATTTATTTAAAAGTAGAAGCAAGAGAGACACTTACCTGTGATGGAGTGGACTGTGGTCATGAGACCCTCAACAATTCCAAATCTGTCATTTATAACCTGCAGACTTTCATGATAAAGTTAGATGATATTTCATTCTTGCATTCCACGTTATGAAATGACACAATAGTTAATTTGAAGGAACGAGTGGGTGGAATAGGAGAACCTTGGCCAAGGGAGCAAGGCAATTTGTGGTACAGCTAGCGTTTGAAACAATGTTGAGCTCTGGCTTGTATTCCTTCTCATTGACACCAACGACAAACATAGGAGCATCCTTGCTAGGAGCAGAAATGATAACTTTCTTGGCACCACCCTGATGATTGACAAAAACCGAGCAGATATTAGCTCTCTTGAATCACTGAAAAAATAACTAGAGGCAAGGCCAGAAAGGAAAATAGTCAATTAATCCAACTCCCATGGCATTAACAGAAACATAAAGATACCAAGTTTATTATTAGAGTCCTTAATATAACTCAACAATGACATATGCTTTATTTGATTCTCTTTTCTAAAATTAAATCGATTTAGTTGCATCAAGACTTCAGAGAAAACATTCTACAAAAAATCAATGTCTTTGGCAAGAAAATACTTATTTATCATACTCCCTCTATTTCAATTTATTTATCCATTTTTAACCTGCCTATGAAGACTTTTGAATCTTGTGATCATAAAAATAGGTAGAATGTACCAAAAGGCTTTTTAATCATGTGGTCTTAGAGGACAAACAAATTGAAACGGTGATCTTAGAGAACAAACAAATTGAAACGGTGATCTTAGAGAACAAACAAATTGAAACGGTGATCTTAGAGAACAAACAAATTGAAATGGAGTATATACTAGTGTTCTCACCGAAACTCAAGTATAAATCCTCCGATCACCAAATAAAATATGAACATAAATTAGCATCACTTAAAGAGTGCAGAATTTGTAATTTGTTATCAGTATATACAATAACATACAATATCAGATACACATCAATTCATTAATACAGAGTGATTATGTATACATACACATTAACGCAAAACTTGATGATCATACAAACAGAACACACAAATATTTTAACTTTTCCTTACAATCCAAACCAAGGAAGATCAGTTAAGAACAAAGATCTATTTCTTCATAATCACAAACCTTCAAATGGGCAGCAGCTTTGTCCTTATCAGTGAAAACACCCGTGGACTCCACAATGTAATCAGCTCCAGTCTGTGCCCATGGAATCTCCTCTGGGTTCCTTCAGATATGCGAAGAAGGTTAACAATCAGGAACTCAAATCGACCCAATTTGTATGTAATGTTAAAGAGATAAACATTACCTAAAGCCAAAAACAGTAACAGCCTTCTCACCAAAGAGAAGGGTTTTCTCATCCTTAACCTTAAGCTCATGGTGCTTCCACTGGCCGTGTACACTATCATACTTAAACATATATGTCTGCAACACCGACAAATCAAACCCAGCAACTAAATTATCAAAAAAATTATCAATTAAATAAACCCATTCAAAACTTCGTTTTCTAGGGGCATGTACCATGTAATCAACAGAGATGAAGGGGTCGTTAACTGCGACAAGTTCAACATCATCTCTTTGAAGAGCAACCCGAGCGACCAATCGGCCAATTCTTCCAAATCCTTCATGCAAAACAAGATTTCAAATCTATAGAACATAGTACCAAGCAAACAAAGCTAGATAAAATTCACTTGAATTTGAAGTTTGAACAGATTCTTACCGTTAATTCCAATCTTAACCTTAGCTGTGAGACAAGTAAAAATTGATGGAAGTTAATAATCTAAAAAGAGAGATTCATGTTAACCAAAAACAGGAAAAATAAAAGGGAAAGAGAATCAAAATACCCATGATGGTTTTTTTGTGTGTGTGAACTGAGAGGAAGAAGGGTGTGACTGAGTAGTTGCAGGATTTTGTAGAACACTCCAGTGGAGTTGTTAGTGGTGAAAGGCTTTAAATATAAACTGGCTTCGTGACCGGAGACCGAAATATGCAGTGTATTTTATTTTTATGCAGTGTATTTCATCCGTTCATTTTTATTTCTAACGGTTTGACTTGTCATAATAATTATTGACATAGATATTAGATATTTTATCAAACTATTCTATTAAATGATGTTTAGTACTCCCTCCATCCAATGTTGTGCTTTTTAAATTTCAATTAATTAATTTTCAAAGTTAAATTATACTGCATTAATTCGATAGTTTAAACAAAAAAAATATTGATATTCAAAAACAATACGAAAAAAAATTATAAATTACATTTTTTTACATATCAATGTAATGAAAAAATACAAAGTTCTTATTGTTTGACTCTAAAAAAGGAAATAATGACAATTAAAAATGGAGAGAGTAGTAGGTTTTAAAAAATGATTGGAAGAATAAGTATTTAATGTTAAGGGTAAAACATGGAAAAAATAATTATTTCTGTTGATATGTTAAAAATGACTATTTTAAAAATAAGTGACAAGCAAAAGTGAACGCAGGTAGTAATGTATTGTTCCATTACTTAATTGTAAAATATGACACATTTTACAAATTTTACTACTCCATTGTCTCAATTTATGTGACATATTTCGTTCTGTGTCCTAATTAATGTGATATATTTATTTTTTTAAAGTTAATCAATTTAAGTTTAATTAGAATTTGCTCATGAAATCTTCAAATTTTTTAAAAAATGAAATTTATATATTTGTAAAATACGTAAAAGTATTATAAAGCATAATAATTGACAATTCAAAATATTTAAAAGATACATGAAAAATTTACCGTCAAAATTAGACTTGTTTAAATCTTGAAATCTAAAATGTGTCACATAAATCAAGACATAAAAAGTAATATTTTGAGCTAGCAGTCAAATTTCCGTATAATTTACCATAATAAAAACATTCTTAATAGTTATATTCGGTCAAATATTAGATCAAATAATATGAAACTAAGAAAATATTTTGACTTTTGACTATAAATATAGTTGTGATTGTTATATATTGACTTAAATTATTATTAAAAAAATTATAATTTTAAAAATTAAATTAGGAATTAGCATGTCTGACATAAAACATGATTAGTTAACCATAGTTGTGATAAAAAAAAAAAATCTATTTTTTTATTATTATTTTGATCAGAACTTGAAAAATACAAAATTCCATTACCGTGGACAGGAAACTGGGAGGTCAGGTTGTAAGAGAGGTAGACTTATCAGTGTTTTTCAAAAAAAAAAAAAAAAATTATGATGGAACTCCAATTTTCAATACTTAAAAAGTTGAATAAAAATCAAAAAAGTTGGCGGAAAAAGTTTGAAGTTTCGAGAGAATGCTGCGTGAATAGTAAGCTGATAAAACCGACACACGGGTTACGTGGCATAAATATAGGACACCATTTACACTTCCCACCTTTTTTTCTTCCAACTCGATCTCTTCTATAACACCTTTAACTTTGATATAACATTTTAATTTTTTAAAAAAAAACTTTATAGTCTATATAGTCTTTATTATTTATATTTATATATACGTGGGATATGGATTAGTTTATTAAAATTTTAAAATAAGATCATTTTCAATTTTAGAAAGATGATATTCTTTAAACAGATTAAAAGAAAAATGTGTCACATGAATTGAAAGGAAAATATTTCTTTCTGATAATTAGAATTTAGAGGGAAGGTTTCCTTCCGAAACGGTAGAAAAATTGTTTTTTTATAGGTAACGTACACAATTTCATTCTATTTTGTTGTTTCATTGTCTTTTTATTTAGAAAAAACTACATAAATACACCTATTATTTTATTATAATCTCTAAAATTTCCCCTATCATTTAAAAAAAATTCAAAAATTTTCTCTCAGATATATCATTTCCTCTTGCATACATCTCTCCCCTATGTATCCGGTTATCTTATCCCCTCTCGGATACATCCCACCCCTATGAATTCGGATATCTGCTGATGTATCCTAAAGTCAAAGTGAAAGTTGTGCAAGAATATTCCACCTTGAAAATTGAAATGTGAGTTTGAAAATGGGCTATGGTGTAACAGAATCATTGGGCTCGGCCCAGATCTTATTTACAAACTACTGGGCTTATAAATGGAAGAGTCCAGATTGTATCTGCACAGGCCCAAACACAGTAAAAATTGCACAGATAGTTCAATTTAGGATCACTACAGCCACAAATCATATAATACTCCATTTTAGAGTCCACATTCTATCTGTACAGGCCCAAATACAGTAAGCATTACACAGATAGCCCCTTTCAGGATCCTTATTTAAGGTATAGCCAGAATTCATAGATTTTTGCTAAGTTATCAACTTGGACTTCCAAGTATGGAATTTGGGACTGCCACGTCAAACTTCAAACTCAAAAACATGTTAAGTAGAGAGTACGTAGTTTAGTTTATATATAAGAAAAAGAACGGCGGTATCAGTAGGGAAAGGGGAAATTGGAGGGGTTATAATTTACAAAATGAGAATTGAACTCTTACCAATAATGTGAAAATTCACGTAGCAAATTATTTAAGTTACTAAAATTTTTTGTTTATATGTATAGTAAGTTTTCAACCTTACTAATGTTTTCAAATATAACCGTGATAATTGATTATTAGGCCGTACACAATATTGCGAATTAATCCTATTATATTATGGTTATAACTTCATAATATTTGTATTGTTTGTGGTAATTATCATATTGATGCCGTCATAGAGTCCTATCATCAAACATATGTATGCAATCATGCATTGTCGCTAATCTAAATTATTTTCTATGTCTTAATATCATGTTTGATCTTGATTTTATTATTTAAAATATTCTTATATGCAGAATTAAATCAACATCACATTTATAATTGGATGAGAAAAAATGGTTTTATGTTGGGAAAATAGCCAACAGACCATTTTCTTTGAGCCATTACCCCAACTTTCATGTTAAGAATAATGGGTCCATACACTCGAACCAAATTCCCTTAATTTGTCCATTTCATTAATGACACCAAGTATAGTTACGAAATTCCATGAACTTTGTCTTTGGAATATTCCCGAACCTATCTTGTCCATAGATCTGAACATTAATTTTTTTTTTTTTAATATAAAGATAGTTTTAAGTGTTTTAAATCAATCATTAGATCTAACCTAAATAAAATTTTTGTATTAAATCATTTCACCGTTTTTAATTAAACTTAAACTATTGATCATGATATATAACAACAGATGTCAAAATTATATTCATCCAACAACAATATATCAAGTGTAATCTTATTGGTGTCATAATTGAAAGTCATCTAGAAGGTGATCAGGCTTGTGCCAACTAATCAAACTATAGAAAAATAATTAATTAGAGCTTGATTGGTTAGTTTGATTTGGTAATTAAGCAAATTACTATAAAAGAACAAATAATGAACAAACAAAAAAAGAAGATTTTAAGATCAATGGAATAAATATAACTCATTGTTTAGTCAATATTAACCCTAAATAATTTTTATAGAAATAACACTCATGCTCACTTTTCGGTCTTGTCTTTGAAAAGTAGCTATTATATATCACGGAGTTTCAAAATTTATATGTAAAATTTTAGAAGTTTTTTCTTGTGATTTTTCAGTCTCTAACTTTCGAGATAATAACTATTTTTTAATAACATAAACATCTAAATATGAATATTATAAATTTTACATCAAATATAACATGTTCATTTATTGATTCAATCTATTTTAATTTAACGCACCTAAATTAATTGAAAGCACCCATGTGACACCCCATATGTTAATTGAAGCTAATTCGTCCTCCCTACACTATGTGTTAATAGAATTAAGTCTTTCTCGTTGAACCATATATGGAGATATTTTATCAAAAGAGGATACTTTGAATTGGGACTTGATTTTGACAACGCTATGCTGTTACAAACGATAACCCTTGTACACAAGAAGCATTAACGGGACGTGAACTATGAAATCTCAGGTTTGATTTTTAATAAAGGAAAAAATATTATTATGTATGTAATTTTCTCTCATTTGTTCAAGTTTGATAGGCAAATTAAAGTCGATCAATACTTATATTGACCGGAGATAATAAATATCTGATAAAATAGTTGAATTATGTGCAAACTGATTACTCACATTCAGTTTATAAATAAATAAAAAGGAAAAAATGTGGATATATATAAGACTTATGAAAATGACAAAGCATAACAAAACTAGGGGTCAGTTGGAACACGCTCACATGGATTTGCACATGGGATTTCATGATTTCGAACTTCAAGTATTTGTTGACTATATATAAAAAGGAAATTATGCAACATAGCAAGCATTTAGTCTATATATTTAGGTATTATTATTACCGTTTAAGAAAATTGTAATTGCGGCTACAATTTTCTCAATTTTTGCTATTCGCTTCATTTATATAATTAGTTTGATTTGTATAAATCTAGAATTTGTATAATTCAATTCCTGATTATATAAATCCAGAATTTTGTATATGCTTACTATATCTATTTGTATATGATTTATGAAAAATTTATAATAAATTACCTTACTTGTATATTGACAAGCGAAATATAGAAATGAAATTCTGAAAAATTTATAAATATATAAATACTGTATATCTACGGAGCGCAATTATCGAAATTATAACTATAGAGTTCTATTATTTTACTATTTCTAAAATGTTCTCTATAGTATTACTAGTAATTATTTATCTACACTATTTAGGAATATGATGGTACAAAAATAATGTTTCCCTAGCTACTTATTAATGAATTATCCAACGAATAAGAATATGAAGCTTTGATTATAATTTTGCTAACTAAGATAAGTAATTATCAGAGAAACACATTATTATGCAGTTGATTCTACCTAACTAGATATGATTGGATAGTCAAGGAGTATCCAATGCTAAATATGACCAAAATATGCAAGATGAGTTTATTTTAAGTACTTGAACAAAGTAGTGTTTAGTCTTCAATTGTAATTGATTAGGTGATCAGCCATTTAATTATTGATGCATTATGAGCAACAAGACCATCAGCGCATTGTATTAGGCATGTGCAAAAGGTTAGGTGATCAGCCATTTAATTATTGATGCATTATGAGCAACAAGACCATCAGCGCATTGTATTAGGCATGTGCAAAAATAGTTGCCTATTTGTGGTGTAGTTGATAAGTCTGCTTCTCTTTTGATTAGAAGTCTCGATTTTAAGTTTTTGGTATGAAAATTTTTTTGATAGAGAACATACCTTCAGATGGGCTTTTCCAACACAAATTCAAATTAATCAAACTCTAATACAAATATCAAACATTGAAATATGAAAAACAAAAAAGAATTTTCAATATGTTATATATATATATATATATATATATATATATATATATATACACATGTTTACTCGAAGAAAAGAAACCAGTTTCCTCATTATATTAGTGGCTTAAGTTATAAATCAGCTAATTGCTCGACCGAACTTATTAATGTACTTGTCAATAAAGTGGTTGAGAATAGTGAGGTCTCAGATGTAAAATACAACGGAGACAAAGTTACCATGTGTTCTAGTTTTGATGTATAAAGTTATTTAGTTACTATTGTTGGAAGGTGATGGGTATATCCCACATTTTGTGAAATTAATGTATTGATTGAGAATCATGAGATCTCAAGTTTAAATTATAGCAAAGACAGAGTATCCAGTGATTGAGTGCACAAAAGTTAACCCGAAAACCACCGGTCATAAAAAAAAATACCATCCCTTTTAGGACCATTCCTCCCTCCTTGTTAGGTTTGAATAATAATATGATATACTTGTAAGTTGTATATAAAAGGTAGACAGGTAAAATGATTATTAATGTTGTGACCACATGAATAACCATGCATATAGACAATATATTCACAGATTTTAACCTTTCTCTCAACCATCTTTTTCTACTTTTTTGTTTTGTGCAAGGCTGGCTTTGGTGGTATATAAGGTTTTGAAAATTGTGGGCTCTAAAATAAAGTTTATCATTATCTAAACTTTTCCTGTGAAATCTCTGAAAGTTGGATAGAGCATAAACATGTAAAACTTTTCCTCCCATCTAGGGTAAAAGACAAGGAAAGGGTAAATGTTACTCCCTCCGATCTATCTCAATTTATATTGACATAGTTTAAATTTCAAAGAATATTGATTAAACTTTTTTCTTCTAACTGTGAATTCAGACAACAATCTTTAAGATTTTTGAAAAGTAATTTACATATTTAAAAACTCATAAAATTAATAATTTAAAGAGCATATGAATATATCGCGACAAAAATTTCATTGTTAGCTAATGTAAAAGCATTAAACAAAAAATTATACCTTAGGCCTAATTTGACTAGTTCTACGTTCTTTAACAGGTTATAGACTTTCTATTTGAAGCTATATATATGAAATTAATCAATACTATAAACATATTTTTATGTAATTCTTATTTAAATTATCTCATCGATCTTAAACATAATTATTATTAGTGGATAAAATTTCTTACTTGGAAATAATACAACATTTGGCAACATGTCGGGTAAACTCATCTAACGGAATAAATCATTTTCAAAATTTGAAATTATTGGGACCACTAAAGTACGAATTATTCACATGGGAGTTTGGGAAAGGCCGTAATCTCACTATTTATATGTCTAAGTTATATGTACCCATAACAATTTTTATGTAATTATTCACGATTACAAATCTCATCTATAAATAGATTTAAAAAATAAGAGAGAATTGTTCAAATGTTAATCGATTTTACCTTATGAATATTAGTTCGATGATCACGAGGGAGCAAAAAAAGGAGCTTCTAAGGAGAGGTTTAGAATAAAGACATACATGTACACCCTTGCAAAAAATTATTTACTATATAATATTCGACAAGTTAACTCGTAAGTTATTTATACACCATTTTGCAAAAATAATAATAATAAATTGACATTAATAGACTGTCACCAAAGTAATAGCCAGTAATTTTATGTTAATAATGTATAATATACATAAAATATGCCGTTTTGATACATAATAGTGTGTGTGTGTATATATATATATATATATTTTGTATAGTTGACTAATAATAACTATAACATATTCAGTCAAATCCACTAAGCAGAGAGGATAGGGTGTAGACATAAAGTTGTTTCCGAAAGATTCTCAGTTCAAATGCACCAAACTCAAGTAAAATAGGAAGAAAACAACGAACAAAGCATAATATATAGTAAATGGGAAAATTAAAGCAGCGTAACGTTTAAAAAAAGAGCAATACCAACAAATAATGTGATAACATGTCGATAGACAAATCTAACTATTTTTGATGGATCGATCAAATATGTAACTTTGCCCTCGCAAGGCAAAAATCATCTTCACTATTCTATCCACCTCTATTCATGTTACTTTACTTCATAATTAAATAATTCAGCTGAGAGAGTCATGTGTGTGTGGTGGAGGCTATATAAAGAGAGAGTGCATCAACATTTATTCTCATGCACATTATATCTTTCTCTTCTCTCCTCATAAAAGAAATATTCAAAATTATCTAAGTACTTTTTTTTTTATTTTTCAAATGGTGTCAAGAGTAGAAGCAATAATGAAGATAAGACAACAAACAGAGGTAAAAAATAGTAGTTATACGATAATGCAATGTAAGAAAGGGAAAACAAACAAGTTCAAGAGGAGTAGTTCAAATGTTGAAGAAGATGGTGCTTCTGCTGCTATTCTCTTACTTGCTTGCATTGCTTGCACTACTACTACTACCTCTTCCCACCTATGAAATTTGTTACGATCGAAATAATCAGGTGTCATCGATCATAGCTATATAATTGTTAGTTGTTTTATGTATTAGTGTCCGATATATATATATATATTGAGACCTTTATGTCCAGTGTAGCTATTAATTAAGTTTCCATTTGCTATAGTAGTATATAGATATAATTTTTTTTACATATTTAGAGTATGAAATAGAATTAATCATTAGTCCTTTTAATTTCTGGGTAAGTATTCTCTTGTTAGCTCTTCTACTTGAGATAAAGATAATAATTTTGGATTAACTTTATTCTATATCGTTTGATTTGAGGTAATAGCTAATTAATTCTGTTACTATTTTATGCCACTTTTTGTACTAAAATAGTGGATTACTCATGAAATATCCTTGACCTTGTCTATCCCATTTGGTGAACTAAACGATCATGGGATAAGGATAATAATCTCGAGATATTATCCCCATGAAATTAGTTTATTTTGCATCTGATGATGAGTACTATTTATTCTTAGAATTATTTAATATAAATAATGAAAAAACCTATCCTATATAGTAAAAGATATATGAAATAAAATAATCTCATAAAATATCATATTTTAGCTATTCCATCTCACCAACCAAACGAGTCTGAAATGGTTTAGATCAGTATTCCAGCAACTTATCGAACCATCCAATTAAGATTAAAATACTTTACAATTAAAGTTAACTAATATTTGTGAGGCAGGATATTTTTAAAATAACAGTAATATAATTCGTACAATAAAAAGCAGTGCAATGGGACAGGTTAAAGTGCAAAATTATTAGATGCCCAACTTGTGGGGGGTCGTGTATTTCAACTTGAGTCCAATTATTAGAAGCTATTTTGAGACCTTATTAGTGATCAGTAGATATTACTATTTCAATTATTAGTACAACGGATTTAGAACTATCTCAATCCGAAATTTCAGAACATTTATTTTGAAATTTGAATGAAGTGTCAAATAAATTGAGTGAACTAATAAAAGAGAAGGCTTGCGTTATTACTTCTAAGTTATAAGCATAAAGTTAATTAATTAGCGAAGGAGGGAGCTGATCAATATTGGACTCCATCAATATATAAGTGAGTTTAAATGGTAAATTTCATTTGTTTTTTTTAGCAGAATACCTCGAAGGTCTTTTAAGTTGACATGTTTTATTCCGTGCAATGAGTATTTTTTGCAATTGTATATTTCTTTCTTTTATTTTAAAAATGACTAGATCTTATTATTTTTGATCGAATTAACGTTTTTTTAGCCAAAATAATATGGTTTGAATTGCGTATTTTTATTTATTTATATTTAAATGCAATGGCTCTTTATTTTAATTAACTTTGTATTTTTTCAAATAAAAATTGTTGCAAATTGCAGAGCTTTATTATTCTTAGCCAAATTTAAAAGTGTTATCCAAAATAGTAGAGTGTCAACTGTATTTTTCATTTTATTTCTTCTTTATATGCCGTAGTAATTTATTTCAACTATATATTCATTCATTACTTTTAGTTAGATTAAAAAATAACTTAACAACGAACTCCCGCCTAGTTTTATGAATTTAGCTAGAAAAAAGTAATTCAAAAAGATCACCATTTTTTTTAAAGATATATAATAGAACATATTCATGCACAAAATGTTCCACATAAAAACACGTGTGTCTCATTTCATCAGGTGTGATTGCTTAGGGACGTTGAGGCTATTCGAATTCCACTCATGTCCATAAGGATAATTAGGACTAAGTAATATTTAGGTATGCAGCAAATAAAAATAACCAAGTCCAAAAGAGTCCCAATGTATTTTACCTTGTTTTCTCCACCAAGCTATTGTGCGTCTAACACTTTAAATTTTTAGATCAAATACAAATATGAAATTAGGAATTGTTATGCTAAATTTCAGATTACAATATTTAAAATTTGTGATTATCATGTCAAACTTCAAAAATAAATTATTAAAATTTGGGAACACCATGTCAAATATAAAACAGAGTTGTATGAAAAATTTGCTTGTTAACAAATTATTTGATATTTTTCTTTAACAAGTCTAACTATTTTTTTTTTATATAAAAATATTCGATCTAATAGGTATATAAGTTGATTTTAGAGTTGCTAAACTTGCAAAAACTTATAAACAGGCTATACCTCAAATGAGAGTCATATCGGCTATTTGTGCACTTCGGCTGTCTAGGCCCAAAATCACATTTTCGTATTCAAATGGGTATTAGGTCCTTTATTGGCCCAAATATTTTTAGGAAGGAATTTAAGCCCACGCCTTTTTTTTTTTTCACTTCCCGCTAATTTTACTTCATTTTGTTTTTGCCGCCCAGTAGATTTGGGTTCCTTATTTGGGAAATTTCTCAAATCTGTAGAGAGAGAGGGAGAGAGAGGAGAGAGAGAATGCTGGGAAGAGTAAGACGATCGACGATCAGCTCGCTGGAGCAATTGGAGCTGGAGAGGCCATCGTCGAAGATCATCAAAGCTGATTCTCTCTCCATATATGGTACTTTTTTCTTCTTATTGATTCGGCGTTCTTTGCAAATCATTTGGTATATATTCTGTCTTCTGCAATTGTAATTTGTTGATTCTAGGTGGCTAAATAAGAATTGAAGAATAGATTTATTAATATCTGATGTACTGGTGAGAAAGCTGGGCAGCAGCGACTAATGCCTCATCAGTGTAGATGTTTGATCATTATTGGGAATTGTTAAATGAGTTATGGTATTGTTGAGAGAAACGTAACGTTAAGTTGTATGTGAATTGATTTTGTAGAATTTGCCAAAGACTATAGATTCCTTTTCATTTGAATCTCCAAATTCCCTAATTTTTGTAATCAAATACCATAACCTGAAAAACTAACTTCCAATGACTAGAGAAGAAAATTCAGGATAAAATCGCTTTGAACGTAAAAGACAATTGAGTACCTAAGATTCAAGAGATAATTGATTTTACCAAAGGTCTAGGAGGACAACTATCACTCTATCAGTATTAGTTGACCGGTGACGAGTATCATATAGTTTGAGAGCTTGATTGAGTTTTAAAGTGTGGTTATGGCTGTTAGCATGTTGGACAGATTCTAACAATGGCGGAATGGAATGTGCTCATATGAGCTATTGAAGCATAAGGAATGATAATCTTAAGATCATCTGTCTTAAAGTGGTGGAGGACTAAGTTGCTTGGACTCTCCAAAAATGTTGCCGTACCTGTGTCTGATCCTCCAAAAATAGGATCTGACATGCACCCGTCTACATTTTTGAAGAGTGTGAACAACATAGGTCGAGGAAGTATATATTTTAGTAATCATGTTTAAAGTATAAATGAAAGGAGTGGAGCAAAATAGGAACTTTCTCCCAGGGAGAGCTTAACAGGGTTGATACCAAGATGATGGATACTCCAAGGAAGATCTGAGAGACTGGTAGAGCCAATCAAAGACACCCAGGACGGGAGTAATTTCAGTCAGTCAGGCCAATGAGTATCTGATTAATTAATGTTTCAACTTTTAATTTTTGTTCATTAAAAGCCATGCTGAAGGAAGGTTTTATGAGTCCTTGTAGTAGAAAGCAAAAAGCTTCCTTGGTACGCATTTAAATTTTGTAGCTGAGTATACTATCTGTAAATATACTGGTAGAAGTAGATACCTAGAATTAAATCAACTCCTGTGCTCCAAATTCCAATACAATGAATGAGGATGACCCCAGAAGACAATTATCATATGGTTGTACATCTCTAGCATGAGGAATGAGAAATCGAGTTCCAGTATTATCTCAGGTTACTGCCCGAACAGCAGTCTGTGTAAAGTGTGAAACAACTGAAGTATTTATAGTCTTGCCAATAAAATGGTAGATACAGGAAACTCCATTCACTTGTGTTGCCTCGGTATAATTTTGAAGTTTTGCAGGAAAATCTTAATAAAGCTTAAATGTTGATATGATTAGACTAGCTAAGGACTTTCAAATTTCACTGTGAAGTGTATGTCATGGTTTCGGGACAGACAGATCGCATTGTCTATTTCAGTGATAACTGAACTTAAAAAGATGGTTTAGGTTGCTTCTGAGTTTTTCTGAGAGCATCTAAATGGTCTCGATGATCTTTTGGTTTTCAGAACTATGGATTCAATTTACTCCCTTTGGTCTATATATAATGGTTGCGGCTGCAAATAAAAAATCGTTCGTTAAAGTGCTGCAAATAAATTAATCAGTCAAGTGTAGCTGCAGATAAATGTCTAAATTTTCCTTCCCTAAGAGTTATAGTGCTTTTGGTTTTCCTTTCTCAATGAATCATTCTCTCTTCTATTTTCAGAAAAACCAAATACTAACTAACTTTTTCCACCACATACTCCTTTTGTCAACCTTAAACTATACATCTGACCTCTGATCTTTATCATTATGTTCAACAAATATGAATTTTAATTTGGGACGGAGGGGCTTTGCATAAAGTTATGAATGATCAGAATGAATAACTTCATTGGAAGAAACTTTTACCCCTGTGCTCTTTGCCTTCTCTGCCAGATTATTTTATTGTCATGTTATTTTCTACTTCAACCTTTTAGTTCTACGATGATCCTTTGTGTCGTTCCATCAAAAGTAGTGCAGCCTGTCAAACTTTATGTTTGATTGATGATGAAATAGCATTCAAGGTAAACATGAAAAAAACAAATTTCAGTTTTAGCATATGCATATCCTAGGTTTACATATAATCTGCCTATCCTCCAATTTGCTAGTTGTATCAGTTCTATAGCACTTCCTCAAATATAAGTAATCACATTGGTATTGGAAATAATGGAGTGTGCCATAGATGAAGAGCCGATATACTTCTAAAACTGAATATTTAGTATATTTAGTAGTTGATAAATTTCCCCCCTTCTAATGCAGAGACAACCCTTATGAAGCTACGGGAAGGCTCTCGGCGAGATACAAGCTTTCCTGCAGAGAGTTCAGTAGATGGAAATATATGTTGCATTACTTCAGGAGGTTCACCCAGAGAGGAGGCATCAATAACTGATACTGATTCTTCCAGGGAATATCTTGAAGATACCAGTAGTTGTCTGCCCACAGGCTCTTTGACAGAAACAAAGAAGAAGAACCTCTCACTTGCTTACATGTTTTCCAGGTATAGAAGTTCACAGTGTGCTGAAGGCATAAATGAGGAGGATGCAATGGATATGGAAGACAATACTTGTTCTACAAACTCTTCACTTAGTCCTAACAATTCTCAGTTGATGAGCAGCTCAGTACAGTCCAAAATACAGGAACACATTTGTTCCCAATGATTTGAGTTGGTATTATGGCTCAATTCTTCTACTTGTTGCATTGCTATCTTGGTGGTCTCTATTGTCATCTTGTATTTTTTTATTTATTGTTGCGCAAGAGTTGTTTATAAACGATGGATGAGTGGAGCCAATTCTTCAAATGTTGTAATTTAGTTCATCTCCATCTTAATTGACCTAAAAAAGTGTCACTCTGAGCAATGTTTGTCTAATTTCAATAAGTTTGAGCTTTATAGTTTCGAACCTAATGAAGTACACAACAAAGTCACCTGAATTTGTTGGCAACGACAATATTGTAGTTCATTTACTTTTTGATTCTTGAAATCTTTTTTGTTATAAACATTTGATCCTTAAAACTTAGTTGCCTTTTGAATTAACTTAATCTGTGACAATACAAAAATTGAGAATCTTTCAAGAGTAACTAGCAAAATCCAAAAAAAAAAAAAAATTGGATTTCAATTGTTGTGGTCGATCTTAGTCCACTCTACTTGATCATATTTTTAATGTTTATTTTTGATAATATTATATTATGGTTTGTTGATAAAAGAAAAGGAAGAAAGAGGCTGTACATGTATTAAACTTGAGGGCTTATGTATTCTTTAGATAACTCGAGGATTTATTGTGACAATTTAAAAACAATCAAAGGGCTTAACAGCCATTAAATTACTTTCATTTTGCGTTATTATCCCATTCGGCCTTTTATTTCCATTGCGCTCTATTTCTCACTCTCCGGCGTATACGAGCCACCGACTACTCCGCCGGGATCATTAGCGGCCACCATCTTCCTCCTGTTTCGTGATCTTTAACGGTGAGTCCCTCTCTTCCTCCTCAAACCCTAATTTTCGAGCTATACCCAGGCAAAATGCTCTTAGACTGTCACGACCTTTCGTCAATGCACCGGTCCAAATCCACCGTCATTGGCTTCTTCCACCGTATTTTATAATTCCATATCCATGTTAATCGAGACGCAACCAATTGTGTCTCCAAATCATATGTACTGTCATTTCAACAATATGTGTGTCACTATTTATATGGCTGTATTTGTGTTATCTGCTTGCTTGTTTCACTGTTCTCTTCTAACTATGCTACTTTTTTTTTTTTGCAGGGTTTTCTTCTAAAGAAACTAGGGGCTTCTAGTGATTTGGGAGGATCACTCTTCTGGTCGGCTGTGTTCTGAAGCATTAGGCGGTTGTTGTAAGTTGCGCTGCTTCACTGTGCTTATTGAGATTGTAAGTTGATCTATTTTCCAGATTCTTATTTGTTTAAAGAGAGATTGAGCTAGCTGGAGGATAGTACTTCAATGCAAACTAGTACAAGTATGTTTGATGCAGTATGTAATGTTGATAGATCTAAAGCAGAACCATAGCAAATGTGGATCCTCTTAATATCCAATTTGTTTAAAATGTTAAGAAAGTCAACTAATCGTGCTGGCAAGATACATTTTCCAATATCTTTATGGTAATAAATAGAAGCTTGGCAGAATACTGCTCTTGATTTTATGCTTTGATAAGTGGATATGGGAGGACACCTCTATTGAGTGCACTGGATTTTCTGTCAATGACTAATATTGCCTAGTTAGGTTAGAAATGAAGAGTCATCGTCACTGAAGTAGCATTGGACTGAGGGCCTGTTTGGATGTGCTTGTAAAAAGTAACTTATAAGTCAAAAGTTAAAAGTCATAAGTAGATGATATCCTACTTGACTTATTTTTTAAAAAAATTTGCCTAAAAATGGATGCTTGAAAGCACTTTATAACCTTTCCAAACACCTTCAAAACTGAAAAAACTACTTAAAAATCAAAAACACCTAAAAATAAGTTAATCCAAACGGGCACGGAGTGCAGAAGGTTTAGTTCGTCTGGTTTTATGCCTGACCAATTTACTTATTTACGCATTAGAGAAACTCATTCCTTGAATGTTATCAGGGAGCAAAGTGGAGAGGGCCACTAAGTTGTGACTCTCTTTGTTTTAATTTGTTTGTCTGATTTTGACTTGACACGGAGTTTAAGAAAGTAAAAAAAACTTTTGAATTTTGTGATCTTTAACTATATGTAGAATGTACCAAATGCCTTTTAATATTGTGGTTTTAAACATGTTATGCGGAAAGTTATAATTAAAGAGTTGCCAAAATGGAAAGAGGCATTCTTCTTGAAACGGACTAAAAAGGAAAGTAAGACAAACAAATTGAAACGGAAGGAGTATTATTTTAATAAATTTGATTTTTATGACAATATGATGATTGAAGGTGATATGGAAAGAGGTAGATTTAAAATCATACGGAGAGGAAATTGTCTCAAAAGACCTACAATTTTGTAGAATCAATACGGAATCACACCAGAATAAAGGATCTGTATAGATGATACCATTAGTGTCCATGAGGAGCTTCTTTAGTTTGATTAAGAACTGTATGTCTGTGTAAGGATATGTATGAAATTCAAAGAACCTATAGTTTTATCGAGCTCCTAATTTGCCTTAATGACAAATTATTTAATGTAAAATGAAATGTGCCTAAAGAGAAGAATGGATTAAGAGGAGTCATACAGTTGGTCCAGACCAGTTCAAAATGGTTGATGCACATGACCAAAATGATTGTTGGTGAATGCTCTGGCATATGACTTTTTCTGTATAAAGCAGCAGGCTTAGGTTCTGCAGGCGTGCTTGTAAAAAAGAGAATATACTACTTTTTCATAAAACGTAAAAGATAATATACTAAGAAAACATGTATTTTCGTTATTTTAGATATAAATGTCAAATGATGTGGAAAATCCTAAAGATGGAGATGCCAGGAAGTCTCCGGATGCTTCTTCACCACCACCCAGTCTACAATCGACTTGGTACGATGGTTTACTTCAGCAAGCATCAGTTTATGGAGTAGCTGCTGGTTACTGTCTATCAGCATCATTACTTTCCATCATTAACAAGTGGGCCGTCATGAAATTTCCTTACCCAGGGGCACTGACTGCGCTGCAGTATTTCACAAGTGCAGCTGGAGTTCTCATGTGCGGGTGGCTCAAGGTTCTAGAACATGATAAGCTTGATCTTAAAACAATGTGGCGGTTTTTGCCAGCTGCAATTATATTTTATCTCTCTCTTTTTACGAACAGTGAGCTTCTCCTCCATGCCAATGTTGACACTTTTATTGTCTTCAGATCAGCTGTCCCTATCTTTGTTGCAATAGGAGAGACCCTCTACTTGCACCAACCATGGCCTGCTATTAAAACATGGGCGTCACTGGGTACAATCTTTGCTGGTAGTGTGCTCTATGTCACTACTGATTACCAATTCACACTTACAGCTTATAGCTGGGCAGTGGCGTACTTAGTGAGCATGTCCATTGATTTTGTTTATATCAAGCATGTAGTAATGACAATTGGCTTAAACACGTGGGGACTCGTGCTATACAACAATCTTGAGGCTTTGATGCTTTTTCCTATTGAGCTGCTTATAATGGGCGAACTGAAGAAAATAAAGCATGAAATTCAGGATGAGTCAGATTGGTACAGTTTTCAAGTGGTGTTACCCGTAGCCCTGTCGTGTTTGTTTGGTTTAGCCATCTCTTTCTTTGGATTTTCTTGCCGTAGAACAATATCTGCGACAGGCTTTACTGTTCTTGGCATAGTGAACAAACTATTGACAGTGGTGATAAATCTAATTATCTGGGATAAGCACTCAACTCTTGTTGGAACAGTGGGACTCTTGATCTGCATGCTTGGTGGTGTTATGTACCAGCAATCCACGAGCAACAAGCCAAAGGCTGTGAACGATGTAAATCCACAAGCAGCTGATGAGGAGCAAGAAAAGCTTCTTGAAATGCAAAGTAGCATACAGAGAACTGAGAATGAGAAGCAAGTTACACAATCGGACGATGAGAAGCAATAACATATTCTTGGGAAGAGTTCCCTTTTCATTGTTGTATGTCAGAGATATTGTTGAAATTCAATTATACACATTGTCAAAAACCCAGTGCTGTCTTAACTGCCAGATTGGGTATGTAGTCAGCTGCTAGTTACTTGGAGCGAATTCCATGAGGAAAAGGAGAGTGGATCACTACATTTTATTCATGGGTATGAAGTCAGCTACCTTCAACTTTGCAGAAGTACGTGTTAAGTTTATCTTGTGTAGTTTTGATTCATATTCAGCTAACTGATAATAGTAAGGTTTCTCCTCCCAATTCGAACAGCAGGTGATGATGGAGAAATATTTGTTTAATGCATTTGTTCGACATGGTGACAGACTATCCGGACTCCTGTACCCAAACCAGTGTCATGCTTCTTCCTAGTAATTTGTGTTACACACTAGATGAATTTATCTTCTTCAAGTATGGTTAGTAAAGTCATGTACATGCTAGAGCCTAGAAGTTCTCTGGAATGGGAATTGACATGTAAATAGTTCTAATGTCGACAACTTTTTATTCATTTGTAACTGTTAAGGAAGGATATATCCTAATAGTCTGTCACAATGTACAAATGCTTTAAACAATTATTTCGCTATTTTGAATTGTTTTAAAATTGAGTTGACATGTCCAAAGCGAATCCAATTATCCACTGAAATCAAAAGTTTAGTATACCATTATTCAGAACACGTAATGCGTCCAATTTCATTCAAGAAGATGTTCAAGCTCTTTTAAGAAACCAGAAAACTCTTCTAATGAGCCCTTTAGAATTACCACAAGCACACATTTTTTTTAATGAAACGTTAATTGCAATGGCAGAATGATAGTATTACAAAATTGAATTCATCCTTCTCCTGCAGATTAATGTAACTGAAACCTCCAAATCCTAGTGATATGAGTCATTTCTCCTTGAGACATTATTCCGTCAACCAAGGTTGTTGAGCTGGTGTCCATGAGCTAAGTTCACCACCTTTAAACCAAAGAGCTGCAGAAAGGAAATGAACATAGATATTACATCAATTCCCTTTTTGTTTTCAATTCAATCAGCACAAAAATCTAAAATTAGAAAGCACAAGAACTACTTGATCATTTCACTTGAAAACATCCTAGCTATAGATGGTTTCAATTTCTTCTCAACACAAATCAACTCCTCAGTCATCTTACTTTAACAACAAACAACAGTTGTGAACAAGATCTCTGACTTCTTCATAGTCATCATAGAAAGAGCTTGTTTTAGAATTTAGCAACTTAAGTAGGTTAGCCAAAAAGGCAGGAATGAACAGGCAAGCACATACTGCATATTTTGCAGTCTGTTTAAGCTCTACCGTCTCAAAAGGTGATGTCTCTTTAGGTATCCCATTTTGATTATGTTATAAACAATAAGATAGATAAACTAACGAAAGTGGGGGTATTTTCATAAAAAGAGTGATGGTATAGATATCCTCAACATAACTTCATTTCTGGTATTTCCTCGTGATTACCCTATCATTGTTACCATAGGTAAAGTTACAAAGGAAAGTGAAGACAAAGGCACATTATAGCAAAACAGAGATAAGAGAGAGATTTAGGCAGTGAACTGGAGAATCATACCTCAGTAAAACAATGTTCTTTACCCTCCATTTGTTCACATGACGAGTTAAATATAAACAGGCGGACCATTGTAACACTTAATAGTACATTTTTAAAGTACAAAACCAAGAAAAGTATCATGCATGAATAGAAAATGCATCTAGGTAAAGCCATCCAATGACAATCTCAACACTGGGGGTGATAACCCCAAAGTGAAGGCGGAGTGCAGCATTATCATCTTTTAACATTATTGCAAGCTCATTTCTAGTCAAATAAATATCCAGGAAATATTTGTGGGGTAATTAGGAGGTCAGCATCTGAACGATTTACATAAGGTTCCATATTTTACTTATTCTCAAAGACATGGAAACTGAAGTCGCTACTTTTAGACATGTAATGACTCTATCAGGCAAACATAGTGTGGAAACCAGATTAAGTGATTCTGATGTTGCGTTAGCAAATATTTTACCTATTTCACGCTTGCCGTTCTCAGGGCTATCACTTCCATGTACCACATTTCTGCAAACAGATTGTCATGGAAATCTAGTAAGTGCTTGACAATATTGAAAAGTTGAAGTACAATAACTGAGTACTTATTAAACAATAAAGAGTAAATTAAACACTAATATCTCTTGTACCAACCTTCCAGTTTGAACAGCAAGGTCTCCTCTGATTGTGCCTGGCTCGGCATTAAGAGGATTAGTGGCTCCTATTAGCTTGCGAGCAGATGCTACAACACCAATACCCTCCCAGGCCTTGCCAGAGATAGAATACAATCAAAGTAATTAGGAAGCGCGGCAGATTGCCAAAGACATATATAATGTAAATCATTAGACTTTCATAAAACATGGTTTCAACTAGAGATGGAAATGGGATAAATGGGAAGAATCCTACCATACAGACAACAGGACCAGAGGTAATGTAATCGATCAGCTTGGGGAAGAATAATTTGGATTGCAGGTCCTTGTAATGTTCCTGTAACAATTAAGAATTTCTGAGCAATTGCAACCAAAACTATAAAATTCACAGGAAAGAGAAACTATAAATAGACTCGAAAAACGATTCAGAACATTAACATAGTGATAGGATTCCCTTTTTCTGATCGACAAAATAAACATAACAATACAAAAAGTAGATCAAAAGTAGAAAACTCAATACAATCTTAATACTAGTATATATGAAATTAATTGTCAGACCATCCATTAGCTACTGCTTTACAAGGATTCATCTGAATGTAAAGATCCTACTTCTACTTGATACAATATCATGTTTCTTTACTTCCCATTAGATTCATGCTTCTTTTCATTTCCCATTAGTCCAACATATATGAAAATGTGACATGAACTGTTGTTAAATATTAAACTTTAGACCAGATGCATTATCAAATCTTGAAATAATCTCTCCAACCTATCAAATCTTAGAGCCTTAAATGGTAGAGAGGGAAGTAAAAGAGGTTTCACGAGAACGTGTGTGTTGGCGTTGGGGTGGGGGTGGATTAGGGCATAAGTAGAACTGTAGAAATGTCAACTAATTGAAATTATTTTGTGTTATTCACATCGAAACTCAGCTCCAGAAAAAACAAACCTCAGCCAATTCTCTGGGGCATTGAAAAAGCTTCAATCCAGTTAGCTTAAACCCCTTTTT
This sequence comes from Solanum pinnatisectum, assembly GCA_035578085.1. Lineage (NCBI taxonomy): Eukaryota > Viridiplantae > Streptophyta > Magnoliopsida > Solanales > Solanaceae > Solanum > Solanum pinnatisectum. The sequence continues at coordinate 44,779,683 of CM069078.1, read as the reverse complement.
CTCAAATCTTGAAATAATCACTCCAACCTATCATAATTAAACAAAAACATTAAACAAAAACTTAAACAAAGAGCTAAGAATAATGGGCTTTCCTCTTCATAATTTTTTTTAACAATCCAAAGTCGAAACAAGAAGAAAGAGCTGGAGCGCATACAAGTCCTCTTTGAACACCATCAGGCTTAATCATAATATATGTCTCCTCCACTTCCTCCTGAAACAAGAAATTGACCCCAAAATCCAATTGGGTAAGCAAAATTTCAACTAAAATACACAATTATATTATATATAAATTAGAAGAGAGTTAAACATACCATGGAAGCAACCAAGTGGGGAAGGAATATACGAGCTATATGGTTCCTTTTGGAGCCATGGGGGCGCGATTGGGTACTCGCAAAAAGATGAAACGCTGGTTGAAATGCAGCTAAATTATGGTGTTTCTTGATGGGGTTAAGGATAAGCCTGCAAGAGGGTGCGCAGGATAAGCTACTGGTTTTGGAAGAAAGTGAAGAAGAAACACAAGGACTAGCTCCTACTATGCAAAGACTCTCCATTTTTCTCTCACTTTCGCCTCAGGTTCCTCTTTGACACTAACATCATTCTTACTAAAGACAACATCAAAGTCTTGGTGCCACTCCTAAAAACTGAATTGCCTAAATTACCCTCCTTACCTACCTTTATTTTTTGGAAAATTTTAGATACCTCCCTTAAGTTTTGCCTCGTTTAATCAAAGATCTTGATTTCGAGCTTTGTGAATGGAGAAACACTCGAGGGTTTCTTCTTTTATACAATGGGAATCTGGATTAATCGGGCCAAGAAATATCAAATACCAAATGATTATAGTCTTAATTTAATAACATTTCATAAGTGAAAACATGTAGGCTTCAGTCTTGAATTGACTCAGTAATATAAAAAGCTTGGTTAAACACGACTAAGTAATAGAGTTCAGCTTGAATTAATCGAACTTCAAATGTATATATGCAGTGGAACAAGATAATGTCTTTTCTTTATGTACAATCCCTGTAATTTGTAAATATCAATCCGGGAAAGTACTAATAGCATGTACATTTTTGACAGACAACTTGGGAATGTCTTTCTTCTTTGGGATTGTGGGAAGGAAAAATAGGATCAAAAAAATGAAAGAGATGTCAAAGCTATACACCAAAAACTATTTTATATGCAAAATGAAAATGTCTTGCCTAACTTTATTTCATCACAAACTCCATCTGAAAAAGATGACACTCAATTTATCAGATGTTCTTATTGTTGAACTCCACATTGAAAATAGGCACACTGAAAATGACATTGTTGTAGAAGATGATCATATGATTGATCAGCATTTCCAGCAAGAGGCAGCCACGATAGGCTTCGATTTCCATCCAAGAACCAAGCAGCCCTTCTCTTCTGTGATGGTGAATCCTTCATGTCCATTCACTTTTGCAAGCCACTGTTTGGCTTGTGACACCATCTTAATAGGCGCTGCCTGAAAACCTGCTCGGCTCATCCTCCTACGCCATTGGTCCACCCTCTCGTGCCTTTCCACCCTAGCTGGTCCCTCGCAGCTCACAATGTTCTTAATCTCCTCTGCAAAGTAAAATTGCTCTATCTTGGCTCGCCTGGTGTCATACTTAGGCAGCATGACATCAAGGGAGTCGAAGATAGCAGAATAATAATGCAGTGCTTCCATGAATCTCCCGAGAAAAAAGGGTCCGTTGTGACTCGAGTCTTGCTCCACAAGGACTAGAATCTTTGGAGAAAGTTCATGGACTACCTGCAGAACAGAGTTGAGAGCACCGCGGCTTTCCTTCACCACGCAATGGAGCTGAAGAATGCTGTTAACCACGAGGACCTCGCCATCGTATACTTTGATGTCCTTTGGTTTAAGGTTTTCCAAGTTGCTTTCCACAGCTGAAAACTCCAAATTGATACCGACGCTTCTTGCATAGTCCTCAAGCTCATCTCCAATAATTTGCAATTTCTCGATATTCTGTCCAACAGCAGTGATCCTAAGGCGACGTGGGGGCTGTCCAGGGCGATTAACAAGACTCTGAACAAGACGACGCCATTGGTGACCATGAGGCAAACCAAGGCTCATTCCCAAATCAACCACATGAATGAAACTCTCTCCCTCAAAGGCTTCCAATATCGAGCAATTAGCCACAAAATGACCAAACTGAATATGTGGGCATATCTCATAAAGCAACCTCAAAGCTTCTTCTTTCTTCTCCAGGGCAATGTCTGTCTTATTCATAGCAGGGGTAGCAACATAACCAACCGTGCCAAGCGGCTGCACCAGAGCCAGCCTATCAGCCAACCCCTGCATGAAACAGGACGCTACGCGCTGGAAAGACGTCCCAAATACTAATGCACTGGCACGTAGCTCCGATAACAACACCGATGCACGGGACTTATCTCTACAAGCCACAGCTTCAGCACAAGTAATTAAAAGCTGGACTAACTTCATACCTTCCCCATTTTCCTCCTCCTGATTAATTATATCAGCTGCTGCCTCTTCAATAGCCTCAGCAGCAAGGTACCTTTGGTTCAATGCCCAAACATGATCGCGAAAATGAATCCCTGGTTGCAATGACAAGCTATTCACACTATTAGTGCTACCAATTCTTGGTAAACTACAATTGCTGCTGCCACCACTGCTGCTATCAGTACTATAAAAAGTGCTATTGCTTCCAAAAGACTCACCAAGACTTGGGGTTCTCCTTAGCCTTTTAAAACTCCCACTGTCATTAGATAAAGTTGAAATGATCATGCTATTGGTAGGAGCATTTCTCTTCAAAACAGATGTGTAAGGATTAAGAGAATAAGACAGTTCTTTGTGATGACTAAGATAAAGGCCATTTTCCATAGGGTCATATCCAATTTGATCACCATTACAAGGCTCAAGTGATAGAAAAACATTAGCCATATCATGAATCATTCTTATTCTTCTTTTTTTCTTTTGGTCTCTTTATTAATTCAAGAAACTAAAGCTGCTTGAAAGAAAGACTAAACAGGTGAAGTGGGGTTTCATATATACTAGTTTTCTTGGCGTTGTTTCTGGTGTGGATTGATAATTTCTATAAATTTTGTCTTAATGCTATTGGATGTAATGTAATCGTAGAAACTAATTTAACTACTACTTCAAAAGGACTTGACAGAGAGAGTTTGTCTGTTAAAAGAAATATTAAATTAAACATAGAGCAACCGATTAGCTCCCATGGCCTTGGACTTTAAAATCTGGTTCTTAGCCTGATTTGGTGACTCCACAGTCTACATTCTAAATTTCATGACGCAAACTAACCTTAACCATCATCTTTTAAAATAACCAGAAATTAGTTCCCTGTGACCTGCCATAAGTTCGGAATCAAGGGAGTACAGGTCCCTCCTCAACCTAGTGGCGGAGTCAGAAATTTTAATAGTAACATGCCCTAAACCCCATAAGTGGGTTTGGGGAGGTTAGTATGTTTGCAGATCTAATCCCCTACCATGGAAAACAGAAAGACTCTCAGCTCAAAAGAAGTGTATCATAACAAGATAGAAAGAAAGATAACAACAAAATAGCAAGATAAACAAAACAATCAAAGTAAAACTACTAAATAAGAAGATGAGAAAAGGAGGCTAGCTCCCTCCATCTCCCTTGGAAAAGCACTATTAACACATAGCAATCCTGAGTCATGTCCGTGATAAGCTAGAGATAATGTCATGTCATATCGGATCACCATCCTCTGGTTTTTCTTCATGTCAGACTCTCACACCTCCTTATTGATACCTTCGCCATCTCCTCCTCACATGGTCTTTTCCACCACGGAGCCCACTCCCACAAAAAATTTGTCCTGTTCCGCCACACAATAACCATAGGTAACCACCCAAACGACCCTTTTAATAACTCAATTGTTTGGCTACATGAATTTTCACTTTATTGGTGATGGTTCTATTCTCATCTTGTAATCCCGTCTCTCATTTCCCCTTCCCTACAATTTTATTATTAGTTTTTTTTAAAAAAAAAACAGGTGACCATCCAAGAAAAGTTTGATCAATGGTGTAAATGTGTTAACAGTACAATTTTTTTTTTTTGTGTGTGTTTATGATTTAATCCATTTTGTTTAAAAAATCATTTTTCCTATTCTATGATATTTTGTGTTCATGACGTTACCTCAAAATTAACAAAGATACCAAACAAAAACCAGAATTTTGGTAGTCCACTTTAATTCGGCTTAGAGTGTTTTATGAAAGCTATGCTAACTTTTTAATATTTGAAGTTTACCGACATGAGAAGAAATGTATTTACCTTTTAAAAATATTTCATTCTGCTAAACTTGCTAAAAACAGGAAAAAAATCGAAGGAACATAAATTGAGATCGAGTCAATCCATAAAACCGTGAAAGAAATTGAGGGACTAAGTCGATTTATTAAACCTATCCACCTTGATTTTGACCCTCGGTTTTTGACCTGTTTTTAGTAGTGGAAAAATTGAAAAGAGAAAAAATAGTAGTAACCTCAAACAACCAAAGCTAGTATAGTACTGGAGCAATTTTTGGTTTAAACAATGAAGTATACAAGCTAAAATATTTCCTTTTGCAAAACCAAATCTTATATGCTTTTTACTAATTTTTTTTTTTAGAGAATTATACACTTTAATTTATTTTATTATATTAGATAAACGGCACAAGATTAATATTTTTTCTCTCATTAGAAGCTTCCAAAGTTGTGAATATTATAGGAAATAGAACAAGGTAAATAGCCAAGAAGTGGAACATGTCAACTCCATTGTTTTACTTTTTTTTAACTATAAATCATCATGACAACTACTCCTATGGTTTCTTTTATTAAAACAAGAAAACAATGTCAAACCTTTTCGTCATTGGTCAAAACCAATCTCTATTAATTGATGTTTGGTACTTCCTCCGTTCTTAATTACATGTCGTACTTATTAAAAATAAATGTTCTTTAACACTTGTCGCTTCACAAAACCAATACTATAACACTATTCTTCCTATTTTATTCTTGAGAGTTATTGGCCTTGAAAGCATGAATTTGATCAATATAGGAAAACTAAATGATTAATTCGTGTTTATTGATCGATTTAATTAATCAAAATAAATTAATTTATGTTCATTTGTTGAAAACTTGACTAAGGGTACAATGATAATTTTACTTAATTTCTTAAGTGACGTGAAATCGAAAATGATGACATATAAATAGAAACAGAGGGAATATTATTGAAAAAATGATTTAAGAATTAAGTAAATAATGCTAAGTGACAAGTGCAAATGAAAATTCTATTTTTGGAATAATAGACAAGTAAAAGTGAACCCATGAAGTACTCCCTCTGTCCAACAATAGTTGTCAACTATTGGCTTGACGATAATAGTCGTCCACTATTGACTTGACACACCTCTTAAGAAACAATAAATAATAAGGGTAATATTACCATATCATCCTATAGTATTTAATAACAAGCGTAAAATAGACACAAAAGGTTATCTCTTGATTTTCTAAATTGGACAAATATTTTTAGTATAGTGAACAACTATTATTGAAAGTGAGGACTTACATTATCAAACCTATTTACGGTTAAAGAATTCTTACTCAACAGGACTTATAGCTTGTTTGGATAAACTTTTAGAAGTGGGAATGTAGTAATTATTCTCAAAATCCACTATTAACGTTGGAGAGTGAATCTCAAATTTAGTGGAACCAAATATATTACCGTTGACAATTAATTAGGAATTTAATTTAATTATTAGGGTAACGTCTGCCGGCTAACATAGGAAAAACTAAGTGCGTAATTGATTTGATTTGTAAGAAAAAATAATACATAATATTCTTAAATTCTTCCTATGTGAACGTCATAAGAAAAGAAGCAACTTAGCAGCTTTATGACTTTTTATGAGTGGATTATTATCAATATCACAATATACATCGGCACAGCATATGCTAATCATGTACTTAAGGGAAACAAGAATATATATTTGCAAATATAAATAAAAATGAAATTCCTTTTTCAACATATTTTTTCAAAATACTCCCTCCGTTAAAAAAGAATGACCTACTTTTTTTTAGTCTGTTTCAAGTGACATGTTTTAGGCCATAAAATTAAAGAATATTTTGATATATTTGACATAACTTTAATTTAAGACCATGAGATTAAATTTCGTGTCAAGTCAAAAAATGTTATTTTTTAAAAAACGGAGGGATTAATAACTAAGGGGGAATAGAAGGTTCCTTCCTTGTACTCACTAAATTAATCAGTACACAACATTGGCCAATCTAGAAATACTTGCACTTTTTGCTGACAAAGCTTGGATTAATTTACTATTAATTGGCACTATCAGTAGCCCATGCAAACTTGAATTAATTAACTATATTATGTTTCCATTTTATGGGAAATTTGATTTATTGATTTTGACTTAATAATTTTTAATTTGAGTTCACGTCAGTCCATACTTACCGTCATGCTTAGAAAGAGGAGAAACCTAACAAGTATCAATTGATGGCAACTAATATGCCTTTTAAATTGCTAAGTCTATGGTTAGCTTTGTTTGCAACAATTTTGGTTTTAACTAAGGGTGTTTTTCACCCACCTCGACTAATTCCACGGGATACTAGTTATGGTTAGATGCAATAAGTACACTCTTTTGCATGTTATTGCGACAGGGTTGAACTGTTCGGTTTTTCAATCTATATCAATGTCTAACCAGAGAAGTCACAAAAAGTTCAAAGCAGCAAGTGTTATGTACTCCTATAAAGGAAAGACAACAACATACCCTATGGGCTGTGAAATCCTATAAGGTGGGGTCTGGGGAGGATAGAGTGTACAACACCTTACCCTCCTAGACCCTTGTGGAGGTAAACATGTTGTTTCGGAAAGACCCTCAACTCGAGTAACGCATATGAAAGTAGATTTAAAAAGAGAAAACACAAGTCTAAAGGAAAGAAAAACATTAAAAACGAAAAAGAATAAATGCACAACACAATGCAAACTCTATACTCCATTTCAGAAGCAGTAGAGAAGTCACAAGGAAGAAAATCTCATAACAGTTTAACTTTAATTGTAACTTCCAATCCCAGTGGATTCGCGCTAATACAAGCAAAATCATTGTTCAAGCCTAAACCTAAGATGCATGAGCAAGAATGCTTGAAAAAGAATTTGGAGAAACACAAAACTCTCCTCCTTTTGCTCACCTGCCGGCGAAGTTTCTTTCCCCTTCAATCACAGCCCGGTTTATTCATGTTAACTATCCAAACTATGAGGTCCCAAAAAAAATCAAGACACAACCTAACAACTGCTTGAAATAAGACTACTGCTGGTAGTCAATGTTTTTTTGAGCATACCTAACTGCTTGTAGACTGTAGTCAATGTTACTGACAATACTTTCTTTCTATGCCAATGCAACTCGTAAAAGGAAAATTTTTATAATTGAATTATCCATAACAAGGATGGAGCTAAGGGCATCAATTTTGATTATGACAAATTACAAAAGTTACCATGTTTTCAGGTAGGCTCATACTGATCTTTCCCTACACCAAACACTTATCTCCAAAATCTTCTTCTAGAAGTTCCACGTCTATATATTTGCTTCAGATCTTTAGCTGCAAGTAATGAGCAAATCAGAGAAGGACCAATTACCAACATAAAACCATACCATCAGATTAAAGAAAAATGGTCTACTTGGTAAAGGAAGAAAGTGCAGACATAAATTGCTATATGCAGAAGAGCATCTTAAGCAAGAAACCAAAAAAAAGAAAAAAAAAAACTAGAAATGTAACATTATTCTGGATCACAAATTAGCAGAGAACTAATTATTGGGGACAGACAGACCGTTAATGTCCACTTCTTTTCCAGGCCCACAAAGTCTAATGACTAAAACAGGGAAAGCCCTTTGGTCTGGATTAGTCACGTTTAAAAGAGATATTGCTATAACTGAAGATACCTGTAAGTCTTCCTGCAACATACAGAACTTCTTCAGCAATGGGTCTCCACTGCTCAGCACATGAAAAATTAATTCCCAGACCAACACTAAGTCCTCTCAGGATGTGCACTGTACGGAGAACAGAAAACAGTTCCTCTGGAAAAGCCTATCATCAAAACAAACAATTTTCAGAATTGTTTTACAGTATATGCATATTTAATTCGCCAACTGGTTCAACTGGCAACTGTTATCACCATGTGAATGAAGGAAAACCAATGTTGTTAACTGCCAATATACTATTGTTTCCAAAGGAGGGGACTTATGGTTAAACAATAGGAAATCTATTGAAGTTTACTAGGTGAAAGACATTATCTGTGGTTTTGGACTATCACAAGTAAAATTATGATTGGGACTTGACTGCAGCAATTTTAAAATTTATCAAGCAAAGAATAACGTTCTTAAGAGGTTGAAGGACGAAATACTGAGCACAGATCAGGGCGGCATCAATATATCTTGAGTTGTGAGATCCAGAAAAGCAAGTGAAATCTATATTCTTTTCAGACCATTGTGAATTCCTGTAACATGAGGAATACATCATTGGTGCTATTCCTTCACAGTTATAATCCAATTGTATACCACCAAGACATTTATGCTTAAGGGATATCCAGACAACATTACATCATTTAAGGCAATGTAATAAGTAATACGAGAGTATGAGCTTTAGGATTCATTCTTCACGCAAGTTTTTCAGGGATTGATAGGAAATGTGAAAGTCAACATGGTTGAAGCCCTATGAAATTTGGCAGAAAATATGTATCAGAAAAGGAAATTAACCATTTTATCACTCTCATACTATGTTTCGGGAAATATTAAAAATAAATTGGCCACATGATGAATACATGGCTGATGCACTTATAAAAAGTATTTGATGCTGCACGCAAGTATCAACATTCATCTCTAAATTATCTACTTCTAAAGTTCTATTTCCAGGATAGCGCTCAGCACAAGGATCCATCGGTTCATAGAATTGGGATAGGAAAGATATCAAATCCAAGGATTGGATTTGAAGAAGCGCATATAATTATTCCAAATGAATACTAAGCAAGTTTAGTAAATCATGGGCTTTTGAACCATAAAGTCCTTTTGCTGCACAGACAATCTATGAAACTGTTATATTCTAAATCCTTACGTTGGAATCTTGTACCAAAAGCATCCTCCAGATACAACTCCAAATTTCTAAGTGCAACAAAATGACTTCCCCACCTTCCCAACCCAAAAGAAACAGAGAAGCAACACAAAAAGAACGGACACAAAACATTACGTACAAATTAGGTATTTAGGTCCTAATAGTAACTTGCGTAATAAGATGCCATCCATTCAATTTGCTCAACTAGTAGACCCAACTCTCAGTGTAGCTATATACTTTTTACCTAAGGAGCTTAAAGACATACCTTCACAGCAATCTTTTTTATTGAAGATTCTTCAGCGAAAGGTTGCAGCATCGTAACTCCAGGCGGTAATTTTGTGTCAAACATTGTTTGCGCCAGCCTAAGCATTTCATTCTGTTCATCCTCGCAATTGCTCAAGGTCTCAATACCAAGATCCCTGGGATATAAAGAGTACATATTACCAAGTACAACAATAAAATTGAAATAGATTGCTGCAAGTCTGCAGTTCTGTCGTTTACGAATTACATCAGATTGAGCCGAGTCATAAAGAGTGCAGTTACAAAAAAATCAACCACTAGTTCTAGTTCAATGGTGATGAGCCTATGAAGTATGTCAAGGGATATATATATTTTCAGATGAAGTAAGATGTTTCATAGTGGGATTTCACTAGGTATGTTGTTGTTGAAGTAAGATGTTTCATAGATGGCATCAAGATGTTCCATAGATGCAAAGATAAAAAAACAGCCAATATAACTGTTAGCTCCATTACAAAATGTTCCAATCTAACCAGGGAGCTAATGAAAAGAAGCAAAAATGTGGCCCAAAGAAACTAAGAAAGTGAATTGATAAAATCTAGATATGAACCAACATTATGTACAGGGGTTAGGTTGCTCCAACTAACTAGGTACAGTAGAAGGTGTTTCTAATGATAGATGATTCACAATCATAGTTGCAAAGAGCATGAATACATTTTCTCTTAACAAAAATATGACCAGGTCTGCCATCTTATAGTTAATAATAAGATATGTAGCAGTACTCTTGTAGTCTCTTATCCTAGATTTCTATTACTACTTGTTATTTCCTGTGCTTCAGTTATCCCATTATTTGGTTGTTGTTATTATTCCTTGTTTGCTAAAGGCTATGTAATGATTTCCCTATTATTTGATATGTCCTCTTTACTTCCGTATTTTCCTTTTCAAACTGCTTTGATTTGCATTACTTGAGCCGAGAGTCTTCTGGAAACAGCCTGTCTACCTCCACGAGGTAAGTGGGTAAGGTCTACTTACACTCTCCCCTTCCCTCTGCTGTCACTGATGCATAACAACTGTCAAAGAACCATGCTAGAGTAGCAGACACCACACAATTCTCTTTTGCTGTGAAAGCAGAAAGAGGAAATATATATAATTATATATATTTATTTACAAGAAGAGCTTTCAGGGTAAATTACTGCACCTGTAGCTCTCTGATGCCCTTAATGGGTCGTTATCGGCAATTGCAAGAACCAACCTAGCATATCCAAGCCTCAGTTCATCGGGTAGATCCTTCACTTGCCCATAATCAAGCAATGCAACCTGAAAGGAATAATGTAAATAACAATCTCCGTTGTATATTAATCGCGAGAATGATGATTTGTAAATGCTTAGTTTAGGTATTCCAATGTACACTTGCCTCAGAGCCTTTACAGATCAGAATGTTACCCGGATGAGGATCTGCATGGAAGAAACCACTCTTGAGTATCATTTGTCCATAAGCAAGTGACAGATTTTTAAGGATGTTCCTGCATTTTCAGAATGAAAAAAGGGACCTTCACTATAACATTTTCAGAAAAGGGAACATACTGGAGTTCCACATGGATTCAAATATATACAGACATGAAAATTGACCACTTCAAGGGGAACAGAGGCGGAAGACTTTCTATACATCACGGAAAGGATCTATGCATGAAGCAAGCAGGCAAGTTCAGAACAACATGTTTTATGATAATTCAGAGAGTTACATTTTTGCAGCTGCCGCTAACTTGCCATCAGGATGTATGCCTCTCTTTTCCATTTCATCTCCTAGCTTCAAAATGGGTATGCCGTCAATGTATTCCATCACTAGAACCCTCCTAGTAGCAGCATGAAGAAAGTGATTGCTCAGGTGGATGAATATAGGGAGAATAGCAACAGAAATACACCAAAATTCATGCAAGAAATAGTTATTCCAATCATTGTAAACCAACCAACTAAAATAAGCCCGAAAAATCAAACAAATGCAGAGAAGATAAATAAATGATACAATAAGTGGAACTTATGGAGCTGCATGGACAAGCATATGGAAATGTGCCTTTGACATCTTTAGTAGTAGATACAAGGGGTAGAAGTAGAATTCTTGGACTAAACATACAACACAAAAGGTAACCTTAACTGGTGAATTACATATCTTTGAGTTTCAAGGTGACTGCTACAGGATCTAATTCTGCAACAGATAGGCCAAGCACAAGCCTTTTTTACTGGTTCTTTCAAAAGTATTTCATGTCGTCACTCCACCTATCCTTTACTATTTGCTAACTATTACCCTTTATATAGAACTAATCTTGTGCAAACACCCTGCATCCGCTCCCATATAATCTGATATGTTGAAGACATACTTAAGCAAATAAAGTGTGCTCTCTCTGACAACTCAAGCTTTTAGATGAGAGGTCATACACTTCAAACAGAATCTCCATGCTCTTGGCCATGAAAGATTTAATTGACCTTTGTGATAACTGTCCTTACATATGAAAGATACTAAAATACATATCCACATTATCCAATCAATACATCAAATATGCTTTCTAAAAGAAAAACATCATACCACTTGTTAGACTCTTCATATTTGGTTAAATTACCCCGAACCAAACTTATCTGAAGAATGTATGACATTAAGAACAATATAGAATGACTGAGGCTAGGGAAAATAGACTTGATATGCAATCATTCAAACGAACTGATCCCACTAGAAAAATCTTGCAACAGCGATGTTGAACGAAGCTTACATTCAAGTCCCATTGCATGTGGGCATTAGTAGACTACACAAGTATCACCCGGTGTATGAGGGTTAATTCCATGAAAAGGTTGTTTTTTTTTATAAGGTCATGAAGAGGCTGTGAAAAGAATATTCCTTTCAGGAAAAATCAGGATGGTAGAAAATATGATAACAATCCACGACTCATGCAAACAAAGATTTGATTGTCTTGCGGACTAAAATGAAATACATATACCCAGTATCAGGAAGATTATAAAGCTTGTATGAAACAAACTGCAAACTACAAAGTGATCCACATGTATCAAAAACTGTGTTACATATAAAAGTGCATCTAGACAGAACTGAAGAAAAGCCTTATGTAAGGACTTGAAATGTACGTACTATAGAATGAGCATTGCAGTGGAGAAACTAGTTAACTTTTGTTCGACACTTAGTCAAGTCATAACAAAGTTAAACACTTACCAGTTAAAGAAAAAGTCTTAATAAAGCTAAGCACAGTAATAGAAACACAAGGTAATTGAAATCACCAAAATAGGAGCCAAAGCTACTAGTCTCATCTTAATTCACTATGCAACTCAGACAAAGCAATTTTTCTTCACCTGAGCATACCTGCTGACCATGTCTCGTATCACACAAGGTACCCGAACAGGGGACTTTTTGTTGTTCTGGCAAAGGAAATGCCGAATTCTTGCCATAGCTTCAGCTTCCCTCACAAAGTCGAATTCGTAGCTAATCTTGAATGAACAAGTTTAAACCAGATTACTTCAAAGATGCAAAAGTTCAAAAAATTCAATCTACTAGATTCACTCAATCAAGTAATAATATTCAGGCGGGAGGAAGTCAACTAACTGCATGCAAATACCAACAGATTCAATTGGTGATATTTGCTGATCTTGAAATACTTAGAGTCTCACGGACATACAATAGTCCCACATCAAACATCAGAGTCTAGAGAAGTCACGTACCAGTTAGAAAGTAAAACCGAACAAATCAAAGATTGTATACCATCTCCTATGTAATACTCCTATCATTTTTGCACAGAGTAAAACTCAAAAACAGTATTTCATAGGGGAAGGAAACAACAACTACAAGAAATTAGAAACCCAAGAGAATTGCAAAATGTGAAGGCGAAGCAAAAAGAAACAAGGAGGCTAAGGAATTCTATCACAGGACAAAGAGGTGGATGTGGGATTGGGAAAGGAATCACTCAGCATGTACAATTAAGTTCAAGATCCATAATTAATACTAACATTAAAAATATTAGCTAATTCAACTTATGGAAGAAAAACAACTAGTGTTATGTGGTACAACAACTATTCTTTCATCTTTCAACAATGAAAATCTAATGAGCATTGACATAGATTGAATGGGATAATAAATTGATTGCTCTCATAGGCACTTAAGAACTGAAATAGACTGATTTAACGACTGAAAGAAAAATGAGCATGGAAGTGTAAGGTGTACTAGGTCAACAGACAATCAAATTAGAAAACTGGACTTCATAAATATTTTGCTTCAACCAGTTGAGATATGGCATAACATTCTCTGGAAGAACTTTAATTATAGCATTACAGAGCATCACCCATAACACAAACAGACTTGTTAAGTCCAAAGGATCTGACATAATCATTGGAAAGATCAAGAATCATTCCCAGTTTTATTTTCCTTCCCTTTCCTGGAAGCGAAACAATTATAATTAGGCGCTCCACTGGGAGAACCTCAGCATATAGCAAACATCAAAGCAAGAAAATATCGAATAGGAATAAGGATATGAAAAAGGAAAGAAAATGAAATGTCTAATAGTACAAGACATATTGCAAATTCACGAATGTTTTGCACCTGTTTCTCCATTTCCTTGGTAACGGAGAACAGATCAAACTTGACATCTGTCTTTTGAATATATAACGCAAAGGCTTGCAAGTTGCGGATATCAGTCATCATCAATTCCTGAACTCCAGGATGTTGGACCTATAGTTTTACGACAATTAGAGCCTCATAATTACACCATTATTGCAAAATGACACTCAAATTATTACCTTGACGACAACATCATCCTTGTCACCTCTGAGTCTTGCTCGATGAACCTGAAAAAGGCATACATAAATATTAAAAAGAACTTAGGCAGCAAGTTTTAAACTAAAGAAATGACAAGGTAATGTTTTAGATTTGAACATGAATTAAATACTATGATTAAATCCATAAATTTCCTTCTTATTAGTTTGAGCTTAAAGAAATGAAGACTACTCAAATGGGACGCTTAATAGGTCACATAATCAGTTTTCTCAATTTTACTTTCTACGATTTCCATCTTTTCTTGCCAACAAAATGTGTCTTTGAGCATTCTATAATTTAGCAAGAACGAGAAAGAGAGTAGAAAAGTAGATACCTGAGCAATTGAAGCAGAGCCTAGTGGATCCTTGTCAAAATATTCAAACAACCCATCAATACTTTGACCCAACTCCTTCTCAAGCACTACCCTAATCACATTGTATGGTGTAGCTGGTGCTTGATCACATAGAGTAACAAGCCTTTTGACCCATGGAGCAGGCGCCAAGTCTGGCTTCCCAACTATTTGGGCAACCTAACATCATTAATCATCATCCAAAAAAACTGAATATTTCCTCAGCAATAAGTGGTACTATTATGATACAAAAAAAATGTAAAAAAAATAACTAAATAAAAATTAAAAACAAAGCAGTTTGATAAAACAGTAACTAGCAAGTGATTAAAAACCCAAAGTAATGTGTAACTTCTGAAGCACAAGAGATGGCAATCATGTGATTTCCTCAATAGGATCGGAGCGCCCCCAAGATTAGTACTCCCTGTCTTTGTTTTACTTTACTTTTTAGTCGGTTTCAAAAAGAATGTTTTTTTTCTCTTTTTGGCAACTTTTTAACTCTAACTTTCCACCTGGCATGTTTAGACCAGAATATTAAAAGGCATTTTGGTACATTCTATCTATCTTTAATTTAAAACCACAAAATTTAAAAAGGTTTCTTCACTTCCTAAATTAGTTGTCAAGTCAAAACCATACAAATAAATTGAAACCTGAGAGTACTTGTTAAACCAAATTTAGATCAAACTATAACAGTTCCAAGGTTTAGAAATTTGAAATAAATAACAATGAAACCAAATCCATTATAGACAAACAGAAGTACCTTTAGGAAAAACCCACCAAGCTCAGAACACATGCTATATATCTTGTCAGCAGCAACCTCGTGCTGCTTCTCCCACATCACCTCCTGTTTCTTCACATCCTTCTCCAGACTTGCTCTTACCTGAAATACCTACAGAAGAACCCCAAACATAAATTTAATCGAACTACTCAATAGAGAGTGAATACAGAGTGAAAGAGGGAAAAGGGGTTACTTTATAACCAGTATAAATATCAGCAGCGCGAACCCAGAACTGAAAAGACCGTTGCCAAGGTCGGAGCTGAGTAGAGACCTTCTCTTGAAATTCTTTGAGATCAAAATGGAAAAGCATGGCGATATTACTCAAGTTGATACCAAAGACTAAATTTTTTTCTGCTAACTGATTAGTAATTGCAAATGGGTGTCTGAAAAGATGAATTTTCGGGCATTTGTATTGCTCAAAAGTTCTCAATTACTTGCATGACTTGGCTTGAAGATTGAAGCTTCATTTGTTTCTCTCTAATGGCTAATTTGGAAATGGGGTTGGTAGACTGATGAGTAACTTATGTATAGACTGAATATCGATGAAAATAGAAAGAATTGCAAGAATGTGAAGAAAATGTTCAGAGTTAGCGCCGCAGAATTCGAGAAATGGGGTCTCCGCAGGTGCAAACTGCAAAGCCACAAATATATTTTTGCAATGGAAATTTAATTTTCCTAAAGATTCTTTGACTTTAATGTCTCTCTTCTTTAGAAAAAAAAAATACTTAAGATATTTTCTTATTTTGTGTTAAAGAAAAATTATCAAAAACAAACTTGAAATAAAAAAAAAAATTTATTTTTCATTCTCCAATAGACTTCTCTGTAATGTCAAGCTAAAATCAAATAAAAAATTGAAAAGAAGGACCTATCTTTTACAATTGTTACAATTTGTTTCCAAAATAAACTGATTGTATTTGTCCTTTCATCATCAAAGAGATACCTTGAATTAGAAGTAAAGGATGCCCTCTTCATTTGCTCCAGGCATCAGAAAATGTATTAAATAAATATAACTTGATTATATAAAGTACTAATTAATTTAATATAACAAATATTTCTTTCGCTAACTGAATATCCCATACAATTTTGTTCTTTAATTAATTTCATAAAATGTTTATTATTTTTCACCACGAGAAATAGGGATAAAACCGTAAAGTAATGATGGAACAAATTAATAGGTGTCTCCGTGGCCTTTAGAAAGAATAGTAATGGATCTATCTTAATAGGATAGGATTAGGCAGTCTTGAGGAAAAAATCTATACACAAATTGGTAGATCCAAAATTTGTAGACTTAAATGGGTAAGAAATTATTGGTCCCACTAAATTGTGAGTTCGAAAGAAGTTCAATATAATTAATGTCAAATGTATAAGACACGTAATAATTAAAAAAAAAGTTGTAATAATAACTTAAAAAGGGAAAGTTCAATTCTAATTTTATTATCACGTTTGATCAATTAAAAATAAATATTTATTCTAATAAACCAAGTTACTTGATAATGAGTAAAATGACTTTCTTAGTGGAAAACATTCTATATTGATTTTATCATCTTCACCGTTCAACACACTTCATCTTCACCCCACTTCCGTAGGCCCAACTCCTATCTCAAGGTTTAACGTATCAAACACAAATAAGTGAAGTCTCCAATTACTTTTCCTCTAAGTTATTATATACATATGTATTTGTCTATTTAAAATTTTCCTCTTATTGAAATAATAATAATAACTTGTGGTAATCAAGCATATACAGCCTTGTAGTCACTTTCTTCTAGAGAAAATTATTATTTTATAAGAATAAGAGGTCATTTTCTTGTTTCAGATTTACAGGTTCTCAATAGGGTTAAAAGGGGTGAAATGCCCACATGGATAGACAATCTCAATCCTAAATTAGTTGCAGCAACAAATGAGTGGCACAAATTGAACAACAAAATGTTGGGGTTCACCCAATATCCTCTTAGGAACCATCACCACATATTGCAAAAATCAGCACCAAAATCTAAAATCAGATGTACAGCAACCTTCCATTGATCTTTAATATGAACTTGGAGAAACATAAGGGCAACCCTTATCCCAAAACTAGTGTATTTCTGCGACAATATACTCGTGTTGACTCACACAAAACATCAAATTGCAGATATAGCCAGGTTAGCAAAATAAGCGAGAATATGCAGCAGCTCGTTGTACTAGAGGAAAATCTGATATATGAAACCTTGTTCTTAGACCATTTGGTTTTCACATGGCTGGTTAAGGTCTTGTATAGGGTGATTCTACATCGATGAGGTCCCACTTATCTTCATCAGATTTATAACCCTCATCCTTCAAAGTTTCCTGGGTATCCCCTAATAGAGCTTTTGGCTGGGGCCTTCTGCAGATACAAAGGAAGAGCTTGGTTAGCCATCATTAACAATTGTTAGTCCGGTATCCATGCGATTCATTAAGATCTATCACTTAAAATAAGCTATCAAAAATGAAGGCAAAAGTTAGCAAGGACAAGCACAATAACTCAAGTGGTCAAGATCTGTCATCTGACAATCTGACTGAATTAAAATGTAGGTTGCTATTCCCAAGAGGTTCATTTAATATAACACTCCTGGCCACCCTCGGATGGGCATACTCTCACACTCCATCTATTACTTCCCAAGATTAATATGACAAAAGGCAACCCATCTTTTGTTGACAGCAAATTCAGCAAAAACACCCATATCACTTTAGGATAGGATAAATAAACCAGTATATTTTGGATAGGAAGGAAGTCAACACAGTCACAAGCCTAAACCTACCCAAGAACCAGAAAACCTTGCGATCCAGCAGTTGATAGTAAAGAGGAGGGAAATCAAATAAGACTAGATATAATTATGCACCAAGATCAATGTGCAACCACAAATGCAAGTTCAGTTATATATAGCTCAAAAATATTAGGCTCCCTTCTTCATCATTCTAATTCCCTCCAATACCCTATGTTTAAAGTTTTGTCCATGCAGTCTGTTTCCAGGTGAAAGGTACCACACTACCACTAGCGTCTGCCTCTGCTACTTTTGCAACAAGAGATCCAACATCTTCGAATTTATTTCCACTGAATATGACGAAAGAAGTAACTATTGTATATAATAATTTCAACGAACAAAAGAAAGCTAAATTGGAGGGTAGGAGATGTTTTGCACACCCATAGAGTCCGAGCAACATAGCATGCAGGAATAGAAGTGTTCAAAAATGCTAATCACATTTTCAATATTAACTGAAAAGACCTTCCTTTAGAAGTCTATACTACATGCTGGCCACATCAATATGTTCCTTTGTCCTAATGATGAAAAAAATATCATGCTTCTCCCATCCTGCTTTATGAGATATCAGTTGATTGGACATGGAGTTCTCTACTGGTTCAAACATCGTACCTATATGAGATAGATCAAGGAAAGGGAAACAACAAAGATTTCACAAATTGATTTTACCAATCTGACATATTTTGTACTTCTCGTTCAATGAGAAAAAATCGTCAATGATCGAGTTTTACAGGATCAGAGTTGAGGAACTTGAGAAATTCTCACTTTGGTTCAGTCTGGTCTAAATCCATGAATATTAATACATAAAAGACTAGTTTACATGTAAGCACCATCTATTCTCACAAGCTTCATTGATCAGAACTCTTGCAGAATCTCTAGCAAATATACCTGCTATATAATTGGTAAGCAGTCTACAAACAATAGACTTCCTTTTGTTGTACTTAGACATACAAAAAAGAAATGACTTATATTAACCAATTCAGTTTTTTGTTTTTGCTCTAGGACAACCAACAATGGAAGTGCCTCTTATGATGATGTGATGATGTGAAAGCATAAGATATTGCCACAAAACTTAGTTTAAAAGGGAAAGCCTCATCTAGAGTCTGGACAAATTTTAAGGGGCTCAGCTACACTATCCCATTCTTCATTATTCTAACCTCAAAATAACTTTTGCACCCATTAAGATGCTTTATAATTTTGATGTTATACATTGAACTCCTCCATGAAGAAATTACATGAATCACGCAACTTCAAACTTTCAAGCAATACACTAATCGGGAATAGACCATATTAATAACATGGTACCTATGGTGGAATGC
This sequence comes from Solanum pinnatisectum, assembly GCA_035578085.1. NCBI lineage: Eukaryota > Viridiplantae > Streptophyta > Magnoliopsida > Solanales > Solanaceae > Solanum > Solanum pinnatisectum. The sequence goes on along the minus strand of CM069078.1, from coordinate 44,760,332 downwards.
GTACATTTATCTATCTATTCACTTGAAATCAGAGCAGGTTTGAGAGAGGATCTTAAGGTGTCTACCGTTCAGCAAGGAGGGTCTCCTAACGGCTTCTTTTTCCTTCTCGGTGTACTTATTTCACGAAATCTTTAACTGGTTGAACTGTGTTTCTTTCTGAAACTAAATCAACACTAATAATATACGACAAAGATAAGTGGAACTGAGTCAGCTCACTTTTCCTCGTCCTATACAAAAAACAAGCTCAACGCACCCAATAATGTCATTGTTCTTATGCCACAAAAGGCAAAAGCTGTACCAATTTACGTATCATTCTTTCTAAAATGAGCAAAATCGAGGAATACAACGATAAATGAGAAAAAGGAAAAATCGATACAAACCTTTTGCGGTTTCGTCTGGCAGCATCACGAGACTTCCTTTTCTTCTTTTCCTGAGTAGATTCAAAAAATCTTCGGCGTTTACTCTCTTGGATAACTCCAGCTCTGAAAACCTCCCTACGGAAGCGGCCGATGAGTTTCTCTTCCGGCTCGTGTTCCCCAGCTATAACCTGAACATTATATGCTGATTTAAAGAAGAGAATATTGGAAAATGAAAGTGAAGGAAACAGGTGAGAGTAATCAGAGCTGTGTTTGTCGAGTTTCAGAATTGGAGTTACAGGTGACGATGTAGGCGATTTAGATGGAACACATAAAGGTACGGCACTAACAGTACTGATTTGTGCAGTTTTTGGACGTGAATTTGTAGTGTTTTGGTTGTTGGGAGAAGAAAGCGAAGGGTTGAAGAAGGATGATGGCAGAAATAGGGCCATTGATGTAGATCCTTCGGGGGTTTAAGAAAGTGAGCTCTGGGGTTTTACATTGCTAGTCCATTCGATTAGGGCAACTAATTAGTTTACTTTTGAATTTTGATTTACTACTATTGACTAATTGTGACCTTGTCAATCTCTATACTATTTTAGGATGTACAATTATAATTATTAATTATCTATCTTATGAAATTAATAAATAATTTTACGCCTAATTTCCAATTTAACCTCGTCATTAATTATAATAATTTCTCTATACATTTTTCAAGATATTATATTTATTATATTTAAAAGGGTGATATACTTATGTTTAGAGTTTATTAAAAAGTGTGTAAATTCAATAATAAACAACTTGAACAAGGAGGGAGTATAAAACAAAAATCATATGCATCGAAAGGTACGTACGTAGTATAGTGCTCAATATACGTGAAAATTAAATTTGTATACCATTTATACTAACGGACATATACGTATCATAATTTTATCCATTGATATGACATTTATTAAATATTGGCTCGACGGATAAGATTGTGTCACGTGTTCCTATTTAGTTTTCTGTTAAAGTGAAGTGCATATATGCTCTACTTTTTGAACGGCATGGACAGCAATGTCCAAAAAGTATGACGGAAAGTATCTGCATACAATTTACGATAGTTCGAGGGTATATTTATCTATTTTTCCAATTATAAATAGTCTATAAAATTAATTTCCCTCAAATAAGGATATACATGAATAATTTAAATTATAATAGTCTATGAGATCAATTTTGCAAAAATAAAATAAGGGTATACATGAATAATTTGATCCAATATTTTATCAAAATCAAATTTAATTAGTTGTATTTTTTGGAGTTTGAAATTTTAGAATTAATTTATGGATTTTAAATTTATGAAGATTCAAAATTCATGATTTTTTTCGTAGAGTTTGAAATAGTATTAGAATTTAAATAGATAAAATAAATAAAGTCTTAAATATATATTATAAGTGAAATCATGATAAAATATATATGTCATGATTCTATTTCTAATCAAGTCTTGACAGATAACATGTGTTACTTTTATGCAATTCTTTCATTAAATATAATTTTGAATCTCAAGTTCAAGTTAAATAAACATATTTTTGCATTTTATTTTATTATATCATTATACAATATATGTATAATATAAATACATAACTTAAATTTAATACTATCTATGAAACTTTTAAACGGAAGATAATGATTACATAAAAGGAAAAATTGAATAAAAATGTCTAATGTGCATTCCTAACGAAAGTAAGAAAAATCTATCAAAAACACAGGAAGTGTGTGATCTCTAGACGTCTCGAGAAGTTTCAACATTTCAGCATTAAAATTAAAATGAGGTTTAAATATACCGTATATAATAACATAAATTTTTAAAAGAACAATTAAAAAACAGTAGCGTATAAATAATATCATATTAACTAAACATCACTAGAGTATTTCTCAGTGAAGTACACTCTTTTCTTCTTTAGCATTTAGAAAGTTTTAAATTTTTTTAATTGCGTTCAATTGTGACAGTTAGTAACCCTCTATAACTATCTTTAGACATTTATGCGACTATAAAATACATTATGCTTTGTTATGACAATATTAACAATTATTTTGTTTGGTTATTTTATCCCTTTACATAGTTATCATTTATGTTATGTCCAAGTATAACAAATTAGTAATCACTTGCACATTTTTTTAAAATATTTGTACCGTTACTATATCATTTTATGTTTTTTATAGCAAAGCTAGTAACCCTTCACACACTTACTTGTATGATTACCATTTCATTAAGATTGAATTAAATTTTCAACTTTTATAATAGCTATGAAACTTAAAGCACATCAAAAATATTTAAAAATAGCTAAAACATTAATAATCTTAAGACCATGGCTAAAAATGGATTAGTGGCCCAAAAAGTGATTATTTGTCAATTTCTCCAAAGTAATAGGTGGTTAGATCAACAAATTAATAAGAAAAAGGACAGGAGTGAATTTTTACAAATTGAAGAGGTGGATATGTAATTCACAAAAAAAGTCAATAGATTGCCGTATTTATACTCAACTTTCCGACGATCGCCGGAGCTGAAAAAAACTCGGAATGGCAGGAATGGCTATGTTTGCATCAAATCTCTCCAGCGAGGTATCCTTTCTCTCATTATATCCCCAATGTTTACACTGATCTGACAGCGATTGCGTTTACTGACAATCCGGTTTACTGCCAGTTATGGTCCATGCTTAATTTCATATGTAAATTAGGGTGTTTCTAATTTAACTGAGTTTTTTGGTAGGATCATTAGCAATTAAGGTTTTAGGCTGTGTTTTTGTTTCAATTCAGCGGATTATAGAAAGATAATTATCGCCTGTGTTTTCACCCAGTCACGAACAACTCAATAAGTAAGATGATGATATGTTCATTCCTTTAAGCATCACCTGTTGTATCCTAGAGGGACTAGGAAGCGTACACCAGATTCCAGAAGCAACTAGGCAGTGTAAAATTCAGACGATGTGCACTTTCGACTTCACACTTGTATGTAAAATTCAATAAAAAGTCATATGATGACAAAAAACACAACAGAAAAATTTCTTATCGGAATTGGCTCTGTATCAATGGAATCTCATCATCCATAGCGGACTCGAACCGCTGACATCCGCCGCAGGCTGAAGCTGAAGCAGCTACTTTCGAAGTAACATTAGAGTATCATTTCTTACATTTGGCCTTTTTCAGAGGATCACCACCCTCATTGGACGATACAGTGAGGGTTTTCCAGATTGGTGTGTCAAAGGTGGGATTAGACTAGATAAAATTACCTCAACAAATTGGTCCTCATATTAAAGGACTCTATAGGTGTCAATACTTTAGTATAAAATAATGAATGAATTGATCAGATTGTTAGAAGCATATATAGAATATCATCATTTTTGTAATGCTGTAGTGTTCTACAGTGATCTTTTAGATCTTCTTGCCAGTTATGGTTACTTGACAAGTTGGTAAAATTTGTAAGTATCATGTACTACTTCCCCAGTCTCAGAGTGTTTGAACTCGTCAGTGGTCAACCACTCTTGTTATGCAACCCTTGCGGTTCATCTTACAATTTTACTTTTCAAGCTTCACTAAAACTTCCCTTCTATTACTGGTAATCCTTGTGCTTATAAGTTATAACTTTCATTTATGTCTGCATTTAGAAGGTATAGGTTCTTTCTTCTTTTCTGGTCTCACATCACTTTCTTTTGATGCAGATGGGGTTAAAATTGCTTCTTAGCCCACTTAATACTAATGTTATTGTCCGCACTGCATGGTGAGCTCTTATTCGAGTCTGGAGATTTTCTTTTTTATGATCCCAGTTGATTTTTGCCGTTGTCACTTTTATGTTTAAGAAGGCATCCTACACTGTTTTTTGGGATGAGCCAGATGCAAAAGTTTCAGTGCCGTTTCACGAGCCTGAAGAAGTTTTGTTTCTAATAGACATTCTGAACTCTACTTATTTAGTCGCTTCTATTATTTGGAAAATTGAAGATTATAATTGAACTTTAAAGGTATTTGCAGCTGTTCTGTAGGGATTGTTTTGCCTGTTTATTCTACCTTTAAAGCAATTGAGACGGGAAATCGAAATGAGCAACATAAATGGCTTCTGTACTGGGCAGGTGATGATGCTTTCCAAAACTTTACAAATTTCTTCTGCTTTGCAAATCTTGAAATTGCACTTTTCTCCACAAGATACTGATTAATGTCCTCACCACAAAATATCTCTGTTAAGTTATATTACATGTCCTTCTGTTTTCCCCAATACCATGTGAAACTATTGCTGGGAAATAATCTAAGAGATCATTTGAAAAGCAAAAGGATGTTGTCGAGTCTACTGAAAAAGAAAATACAACAAGAATTTAAGTTAGATCCTCCTTTAAATCATCTCATTTTTTGTAAGAATGACACTGCTATACTTGTAATATCTCAATTACTTGCTACATCTCGGACTCGGGTGTGGTTATCCAATATGGGTGCAGATCTAGAGGTCAGATTCTTCATCAATATATATTCATATTCATATTTTGATTAATTAGTGACATTGAACTAAAACTAGTAAATTTAATTCTTATAAACACCTACTTTTATTCACAAGATATCTTGTGTAATAGCAAAGTGTTACATATAATATGAGATAACCCAAAAATCAAACCAAATACCTTCCAATCTATACTTCTTGGTCATAGATGTAGTCAAAGCACCCAAGATAAGTTGACCAGATCTAGTGTGGATCCCACACCCAAATAGTGTCGGATCAACATGGGTGCGACAAAGATTTTGAAGGGTCCAAGCAACATACAGTGGCAAATCTAAGATTTTTAGAACATGGGTGCATCACTAAAAAAAGAAAGAAAAAATGTGTGAAGCGGCCAAGTGGGAATTGATCCCTAGTTCAGAAAAAATATATGAAGTGGGAATTGATTCCTAGATCTCAAGGTAAATAACTCAACATTCAACCAAGTACACCATTAATCTTCTTGTTAGCATGGGTGCCACTGCCAGAACATAATATTATACCAATTTTGGAAAATATATACATTAAATATCTAGGTTTACAGAAAGACCACAGGTCCATGTGCCCCATATTTTTGCCTATAAATTCGCCCTTGGCAACATAGACATCACCTGATTTGATGTATGAACCCAGCAGAAAGTGAGCAATCGGTACAGATTGGTGTTTGTCTTTTTCTTCCCCTTCTGGTTATTAATTCTATGATGATACTAACTTCATGTTTTATGATAATTTTTCGAATAGGTGTCACTGTTCCCCCCACCCACCCCACCCCCACCCCACCAAACAAAAAAATAAATAAATAGAAGGAAACTCCCACTCCCCCTGAATACTTTTACTTTCCTGGTCACTTATTCTCAACCTATTCAAGGCCTAATCACGGTGGATTGAATGCGTCACAGTAGCTAGTTTTAGATTTATGTGATTGCAATTATCTTGCCCATATATCTCTTTTAAATGAATCATAAGTTACTCTCTCTCACTCCCTCTCTGCTTGCAGCATATGGATCTTTCAGTATTGTTGAAGCATTCACGGATAAATTTCTCTACTGGTACTGCTTCCATTTTCGTTTTCTAATTTGCTTATAGCCACTCTGATGTGGTTACATGGGGTTATAAGTTTGGGAATACCAATTTTTACTTGCCTTGCTCTTGTAACATGGAAGAACTTTGTCTTATTTCATAGGTTACCACTATACTATCATGTGAAGCTCGCATTTCTTGTCTGGCTTCAACTTCCATCTGCTGAGGTGAGTTCAACGGATATTTTGTTTCTTGAACTTTATCTTTCTCTTTCCTTTCCATTTCGCGTATCCTGCTTTTGGGGAGGATTGGTGTAAAACACAATTCACTTTCATGGTTTGTGTATCCTGAATATATCCCCTTCCCCATTCCAAAAGATAAGTGCTTGGGAAAAAGCAATACCTTTACCATTCGGAAGACTGTGACTTTATGAGCTAACAAATTATAACAGGATGTTCTTTCCATATGAAAGCCTTGTTGGTTCTGCTATTGAAGAGAAAACCGAGGAAAGATTGAAGAATAACATGTTTGGGAGGTTAAGATAGATGAAGTCATGAAGAGATATACAGAGATGGAAAGGAGAGAGAGAGAGAGACAGAAGGTAAGTAGGCGAAGCTCAGGTTTCGAATAAGAGAAAGAGAATGTGGAACGTAGGTCAAGCAAGAGACAAGGAAGGTGGGAGTCTTAGAGAGGATGGGTGGGTGAGGGGAAGCTAGTGAATCTGGCAGACAGTGGAAAATAGAGAAAGGTGAGGATAGTAAACTATATTTAATAATTAGGATAATCATCACTGGTCCCTTTGTAACCTTTTTTAATCAATTAAAATTAGCATTAAGATGCCTTAATCTCAACATACTTGCGAGTGTATCTGGCCAAACCTCCTGGAAAGAAAAAAAGATATAGCTGCTTTTGAGTTGAATTCAGCTGAACTGCTTAATTAGAGTTGAGGATGTAGCTTAGCTTGAAGTTTATACTTAGTTTTTTCACCAAAAATGGGTTTTTGGAAAGTCACGCACTTCTATTGGTGTTACACAGGGTGCAAAGCAATTGTACACGAACCATCTGCGCCCTTTCCTCATGAGACATCAAGCAAGACTGGATCATATTTTGGAGTTATTTCATGGAGAATTGGTAAAAGTTATCTGTTCACGTATGTTGTAAATTTGCATATCAAATGTGTAGATGCAACTTGCCATTTAATTGAAGAATATGTAAAGTGTCATCTAGTTCACTTTATTAGGATGCATTGTTGTTGCTTGATGTTTAGCCTTCTTCCAAAGATTTTCAGAAATTTCAGTGCAAAGCTGGAATAAGTCAAGAAACTGCTATCATGCATGTAATCTCATAGGACTGCTTAAGGATTCTTGTTCAATAGTTTGTCTCTAACATGTATATGCGCAGCTTCTTATGGATTTTTGAATCGTTAATCAGATTTCTTATAGAAATAAAATTTGCAGGGTAAATTTATTAGTACTCACCAAGCAGAAATCCAGTTTGCAAAGGTGCTTCTTGGCAAAACTTTACTATCAGGTTATCCTTTTATATAAATGATTTCCATCGTATATATTTTGACAGGAAAAATCTTCCTTCATCGTATGTTAGCTTTCACGAGCTATTTCATGGTGAACATTATCAGTATTTATCCATTTATCATTAAAGAAGAAAAGTAGTTTCATATTTTAGTTTGGAATATGTAGCATGTACATCAAAAAGAGATAGGTTTAACCAATTAAATTTCCCTTTTTATATTTAGTTGGAAATATTCTTCAACAACCTGCGCAAGGACGAGTTGTTGGTACAATTGAAGGGCCAGCGGAGCAAGTAGAGACTTCAGAGTCTGAAGATGAATCGTGATGCCCTCTTCAAAATCAATTAATAAGTACCGTCTCTCTGTTGTACTTCATATCAACTTAGTTTAGCTTTCGTTCATTTTCTGACTGCATCTTTGATGCAAAAATAGGCAGGAGTGATCAGTGTGTACATAATTTTCTAAGGAGTCAATTTTGTTGTGGTTTGAGAGTTTCCTTCTCCTTTTTCCTGTAAATATATCAACAGAAAGTGTGATTTCCTTCAATCTCGTAGGGCATTAGAAGGTTTCACATTGTTTTTAACCATTTTAGCAGACTTTGTGCAGTTATTGCTTTGTATGCATTGTGAAATAGTACTTATTTACTGGGAGTGAAGTTCTGACTATCCTACTTATTTAGACACAATATTTGAAGCATAAACGTGGAATTTGAATTTAAGTGTAGCAAGTTTTAGTTCATTGGATGGAGAAAGTCTTGTTGGGAGTGTCACCTCCAAATGGCCTTGCAGTGCGCAATTCGGATTTAGTCGGAACTCCAATAGGGGCTCCGGACATCAGGTGAGAAACCAAAAGAGAAGAAGTTTTAGTTTTAATGGGTGATGTTGGAGCTATCCGCATATGATAAAGCATAGTGGTGTGTGAACTCGACTATTTCTATTATATCTGTACCACCTCCCACCAATCAACATAAGGATTGAGTAATTCTAAGACAAAAATCAACTAGTATTGTTTTCATCAAAATATTTACTTTGAAATCTCATGATTCACATTGCTCCCCACTTGTCCCATCAAAAGTTTTGTTTATTTAGATCACATTAACTTGTTGACGGTTGGTAACAATATTTAAGTATTATATGATATACATAAAATATCACCATGCAATTCTTTTTTCTTTTGAAGATGATTTTTACATTGAATTTGCTAATGAGAATTGAGTAAATCCTAATGAGCATTCAACTTTGACGAAACAAGGACTAATTACAGTTCTAATAAATTTTAAAAGTAAATTTATAATTTTAATTTCACTTGAAATAAGATTGAATATTGTAAAAAAAAATATAAGAAATAAAGAATAACTATGTACTTTTTATCAAAAATATTTTAGAACTTTGAATAATACAATTCAAATCTTCATATTAACAAGTAACATTTTTACAACAATATCCAACATAATGCAAAATATTAATGGCTAACTTTTTATTAACTAGAATTAATTCTAATTATTATAAATAATAAAATTACTGCATAACAAACCTAGTAAAATAGTCTTTTAAGAATATTATATTAAAATAAGTAGTATGTAAAAACAAAAAAACAACTTTTATAATAAAATTAGAATATTAATTTTATTGAGATGCCTTGCAAGTTGCAACTTTGGCTTGATTTTTGGATTTTCAAAGTTGGATTGATAATAATACAATTAATCAGTGGTACAAATTTAAACCCCGACTTACCTGGGGAACTTAATTGTATCTTTTCAATAATTATACGACCAGTTTGTAAATAATTATAATAAACCCCTCCACTTTTCTCATTGCAGGGTACATCGGCAAGCAGCAAAATATACTAAAAGCAACCGACTTCGGCGGTTTCAGGTCATTCTTTCTTCTCAATCTACTATCACTCATGGCGGCGGCGGTAGCGGTAGCGGAGACCCGAAAGCTTCCGCGGCCGGGAAGGGGTGGAGTTGTGTCCCTCGGCCTGACAGATGAAGAATCTAGAGTTCGCGCAATAACGGAGATCGTCAACAACATGGTGGAACTCTCACGGAAAGGCAAGGATGTAGACCTAAATGCGCTAAAGTCAGCAGCGTGCCGCAAATACGGGCTCTCTCGGGCTCCTAAGTTGGTAGAGATGATCGCTGCTTTGCCTGACTCAGAACGTGATACACTGCTTCCCAAACTCCGAGCCAAGCCTGTCCGTACAGCCTCTGGAATAGCTGTCGTAGCTGTAATGTCCAAGCCTCATCGTTGTCCTCATATAGCTACCACCGGAAACATTTGTGTCTATTGCCCTGGTGGCCCTGATTCTGATTTTGAGTACAGTACACAGTCATACACTGGATATGAGCCTACTAGTATGCGAGCAATTCGAGCTAGGTGAGCGTCACATACATAGGTGTATTTGCAGTTTGATATTCTCCTTCCGTCAATTTGCAATCAAATGGAAGTAGTTATCCTGAATTATGCCTTAGGATTTCAAAATTTCATCTATATAGTTTACTGATAAGTGAGAAGCTCATCTATATGTTCCATTTTTTAAATTGGAGAAGTTTTGCTGTTATCACCGAAAAGTGTCATACATCTGGAGAAAGATAAGGATTTAATGCTGGTTGATGCGTCTTTTTTTTTTTGGTAAATAAACAAAATTTTATTGATTACCAAAGTGCAACGTTACAATACTAAACAGGTAACGACACCTGTTTCTCACTACCCTACATCAACATTTAACACAGACTAGAATGAAAACAAAGAAAAACAGAATGTGTTAAACATCTAGCTACAAATTGCAACTAACTAATCTCTTTCACTATAGTCATGCCTCAAGGTACATGGTTTAGCTGCTGAAGATTCACTTGCCATTTCTTTTGTCTTGCCCCTCTTGTATGTATATAGATTGCGATCTCTCTTGCTACTCTATCAAATTGGAATTGACCCCCCTGGAATCGCATCAAATTCCTTTCCCTCTATATTACTGTAACCACCATTGCGAATAAGCTGCTGAGAATGCCACCTTTCCCCGAGCTTTTCTTAGCCCATTTTACAGCATGAGCCACCTCTTCCTGCCAACAACCAATATGCCTATGTTCACCTGCCCATTTTAACATTCTACTCCACAATGAGTTCGTAATTGGGCAGTCAAACAATAAGTGAGTCAAGGTTTCCTCTGGAGCTGCACAGAAAACACAAGCCTTAGGAACATCTAGACCAAACCTTTGTAGTCTGTCCATCGTAGGTAATCTCTGGTGTAGGGCTAGCCATAAACAAAACTTGTGTTGTGGATGGATTTCAGGGTGAGATAACAAGCTTTTCCATCTGACTTTGGGATATTGTGGTCGCAAAGCTGTATACATACATTTTATGCTGAACTTGCCATTGTGGACCATTTCCGCCAGCCTATCACCTAGGATGCCCTGAGTCAAGGTAATGGTTGAAACAATCTCCTTGCCTCCATGATTTTCCTGATAATCCAAGTCGCATTGGATGGGATTTGACATAAACTGATATCAATACAGTCCTTCTTTGAAGCTAGAGCCCATAATTGTTTTAAAATTGCTGCCTTGTTCCTGCCACATAAGTGTATGACATTTAGGCCCCCTACACCTCTAGGTTGACAGATCTTTTCCCAAGCAACCAAAGCCCTTTTGGAGGTGCCAACAGATCCTGTCCATAAGTAAGTTCTACATACCTGCTCAATCAGTTTCATAATCTTTTTAGGGAGAATGAATATTTGGGCCCAATAAGTCTGCATACCGAATACCACAGACTTAATTAATTGTAGTCTCCCAGCATAAGTAAGCAATTTGGAAGTCCAACATTTCACTCTTTTTGTAATTTTCTCAACTATAGGTATACATTGACTGATGGTAAGCTTCTTTGAGGAAAGAGGAATGCCCAAGTACTTAAAGGGTAAACTGCCTTAATTATAGCCCAATTGCCTCAAAATCTCTTGTTTGATATTTGGTTTTACCCCTGAGAAGAACACAGAGCTCTTGTCACAATTTACCTGCAAACCAGAAGCATTTGAGAACTTAGTGAAGGCCTGCTGGATGAGCTGTATTGATTTCACCTCCACTTTGCAAAACATCAAAAAATCATCCGCAAAGCATATGTGAGAGATGTTAAGCTTTTGACACCTCGGATGAAAATGAAAGTTTTTATCTCTTGTTGTCACTGCTAACTCTCTATGTAAATACTCCATAGCCAAAACAAACAGGTAGGGTGACATGGGATCCCCCTGCCTGATGCCTTTTTTCCCTTGGAAAGGTTCAGTAAGACTACCATTCATCACCAAAGAGTAAGAGACTGTTGAGATACATTCCATTACCCAATTTATGAAAGTCAGGGGGAAACCCATACCTGCAAGAGTATCCCTTAAAAAGGACCATTCTATAGAATCATAAGCTTTCCGAAGGTCGACTTTCATTACACATCTTGGGGACATTCCTTTCCTTGTGTGCCACTTCATTATCTCATGGCTCAAGAGTACATTATCTATTATATTCCTCCCCACTATAAAGGCTGATTGTGATGGGCTAACTAATGAATCAATGACTGTTTTGATTCTATTAGTAAGGATTTTAGTAATGATCTTATAAAAGGTAGTACAACAGGCAATAGGTCTATAATCTTTCACCATTGTTGGATTGGGGACTTTTGGGATCAATGTGAGAGAAGCATTGCTGAAAGATTTAAGCAATTTACCATGTCTGAAGAATTCTAACACTGCTTTACAAGTTAACTCTTGGACTGTTGCCCATTGGTGATTGAAAAAATCAACAGGGTAACCATCCACACCAGGTGCTTTCTCCTTTGGCAAACCCTTAATGGTTGTATGCACTTCATGTATAGTCACCTCTTTTACTAGGGAGCATTTTTGTTCATAAGAGAGGCATGGCCCCTGCTGTATGACATAAATGTCTGGACAAGGAAGTGATCCAGCAGATGAACCCATGAGACCTTTAAAGACTGAGATGAACTCCTGCTCTATGTCATTGGGGTCAGTAAGCTTGGTCCCCCTTTCAGTATATATGGAATGGATTGAGTTTCTGCTAGTTCTCATTTTCAACTGGGCATGGAAAAATTTTGTATTGGCATCTCCTTCCCTTATCCAGATGGCTCTAGATCTTTGTCTGAGTGCTTGTTCTTCAATCAGTCCCCATTTAGTGATTTCTTGAAGTGTATCCTTTTCTGCAGCAATTAAGAGTTGATCATGTGGACTTTGACAGAGATTAGCCTGAATGATCTCTAGCTTTCCTCTAGCCTGCTGGAGTCTTTGAGTATAGAAAGCTAAGTAAGCATTTAAGTCCTTCAATTCAACCTTCAATCCTTTCAGTTTGGTCCAAAGTTGATACATATATGTACCTTTTACTTGCTGATTCCATACCTTCTGCACCTTATCTGAGAATTCAGGGTGTTGCATAACCGTGGAATAAAGTTTGAACGGCCTTGGCTTCATATTAACCACCATCTTACAATCTGTGATGAGGGGAGTGCGATCTGAGACCCCCGAATTCATAAACTCTGTCTCTAAACCCCCATACTTCTGCAGCCAAAAAAAATTTCCAAAGGTCCAGTCTATTTTAGAATAGACCCTAGCTGATCCTTCCTGCTTGTTACAGAAGGTATAAAACCAACCTTTGGATTTGATAGGAGTAAGTTGGAGCTCATCAATCCATTCTTGAAAGTCCTGAGTCTCAATTTGAGTCACCTGTGATCCAACTCTATGCTCAGTTGTAAGTACAGCATTAAAATCCCCGCTGAGAAGCCATGGTTCCTGAATGTTCCTCCCTATTTGAATTAAGTCACTCCATAGAGATTTGCTCAGTTGTGCCTCATTTTTAGCATAAACTATTGTGAGCATGGTAGTGAAAGCTGTTGTCTCCACTTTACAGTGAAGGAATTGCTCACTGCCTTGGAGCACATGTACTTGGATATGTGGCCTCCAGCCCAACCAAATTCTCCCATTATAGCCCATTGGGTAGTTACATCTAGTGTTCCATCCTTGTACTACCTTGTTAATGATAGCTGTAGATTTATTTTCCTTCACTCTAGTTTCAAGACACCCAAAAACATCCACCTTATTCTTCTGCATGTGGAAATAATCATAGGAACTGTGAAGAAATACCTGGGTCCTCTGTTAACCCAGTGTCTCCCTCACCTACAAGTTCATTCGAGCATTCAAACCTATTAGTTGATCCTCCATCAAGTTTGTGTGATGTCTGGCCTTCCTCCTGAATGTTCATCTGCATCACCTGAGAAGAGTCTTCTGGATTTGTAGGAGCTGGAGGTTTGGGATCCCCCACAGGCCTAACAGTCCACAATTGCTTGTTATTCTTCTGTTGACCTCGCCTCCCCCTGTTCCGTCTCCGCCGTGGTGCTTGGTGGAATACATCTTCAGGTTGTTCCTGTTTAGCGCGACACTAACCTTCAATGTGCCCAAACTTGAGGCAGTGATGGCAAAATTTTGGGCGCCATTCATAATCAATACACTGCGTATAGGTACCATCTGGTGAAGTTATTTCCACCGATTCAATTAGAGGTTGGCTAACATCAACTTCCACCAGTACGCGAGTGTAAGAGATCCGCTCCATTGTCGCTGTTATCCTATCGGAATATAGGGGCTTACCAAGTGCACTTGTAATTTTACTCAAAGAGTCATTGGACCAGAAACCTACCGGCAAGCTGGGGAAAGTGACCCATAATGGAATAGTTGTGATACAGTCCGGATTGAATTCAAAGTTGCGTTTCCAGGCCTGAATCATGAAAGGCTTATTCCGATACGTGTAAGGTCCTCCCATCAAAACTTTGTCACAAACTTCCTTTGAATCAAATCGAAAAATGAAGTATCTGTCATCATGAGCGAGGGTCTGTGGTTTCTGGGCAAATCTCCACGCATTTGCTATGTAGAGTTCCATGCTCTTCAAATTAGGGGTGTCTCCCATTACAAACCCTTTAATTGCATTCTTCGAATAGTCCTCTTGGGGTTTTAGATCTGCTTCAGTAAGAGTGACTACTCGCTTCCCTTGGCAAGAACTTGGGGCAATGTACTCAAGTGTTTGCCCCCTCTGAGATAGCCTATTCTCCTTGAATACAGGTTTCTCCTCCGGTGTTTCAGTCGCTGAAGTCGTCGTAGAGAACTGAAGTCGCCGTACCGCCAGAGAAGTACCCACTAGACCTAAAGCATCAAAAACTGATGCCTGAGGAACTTCCACTGTTTCTTCCCTCTCTTCTGGAATGGAGCTAAAAAGAGGAGGGAGATAGCTTCCAAAAGTAATTGGAAGGCGTTTACTACACAAGCCCTCGATCGGCGTCACCATTGCCGGCGTTGTAGCTGAGCTAGAAGTCATTTCCTGAAAACTGCGCATCTTAGCAATCCTCGCTAAAATTCACCGAGAGAGAAATGCTCCAACCTTATATTTCGGTTGATGCGTCTTTGCATCCGAGATTTGTTAAACCTTCCATATACTTTTTTCTTGTTGGAAAAAAATGTGGCATTCCTTATATGTGGCTAATTAAAAAGTTGTTATACTCACTTACTCAAAAAAGTAATCTTTGGAAAGACAAGATCAGGATTTGTACTTATGTGGTTCATTTTTCCAGATACAACCCTTATGTACAAGCTCGAAGCCGGATTGATCAACTTAAGAGATTGGGTCACAGTGTTGACAAGGTTTTTCCCCTTTGGAAGTACTACTTATTCTTTTCTGATTTTGGAAAATTGTTCTGAAATTGGCTTCTTTCCTCACAGTTACGAATGTCTTATTGCAGGTTGAATTTATCTTGATGGGAGGTACATTCATGTCATTGCCTGCTGAATACCGTGATTACTTCACACGGAATCTTCATGATGCTTTATCCGGACATACTTCTGCCAATGTTGAAGAGGCTGTTGCGTACTCCGAACATGGGGCGACAAAGTGCATTGGGATGACAATTGAAACGTGAGTAACTATTGGCTACATGAAAGTGGTTTAAAAATCACAGTGAAAAACACTAACAAGAAAAAAAAAATCCACAGGGAAAAAGTACCTTGAGAAACCTTTTAGCTTATATTTTGGTCCTCTGTAACTGAGATATCCTCTTTTTATCAATTTTGTTCTCCTCTCTTTTGTCTTGCTTTTTTCATGTGGGAACTGAGTTCAGACTTGGTGTTTAATGCATGATAGTGCATCTCCCAGTAAGGAAGAAAACATATTTTGAGTTCTCATCTTCCTCATCCTCATGATTATCACTGCCATCTTTGGTTTTTTAGTTATATTATTATTCTGCGACCTTTGATTTTTATTATTGTGATTCTTCTTCTATCATATTCGATTATAAGAATACTAATAACGAGATGGAAAATAATTCAAACTAAAACAAGAAGCAGACAAGGTGCCATACTCAATTTCTTTGGAGGCTAGACGTTTGGTTGAGCTACTACCTCTGAATAATTTAAGCATTTTATTTATATCTTTTGTGTGTACTCAAAAGTTTGTATTTTGCCAATAGGAGGCCAGACTACTGCCTTGGACCTCATTTGAGACAAATGCTTTCTTACGGTTGTACGCGGCTAGAAATTGGAGTCCAGAGTACATATGAGGATGTTGCTCGTGACACCAATAGAGGCCACACTGTTGCAGCTGTGGCTGATTGCTTTTGTTTGGCAAAAGATGCTGGCTTCAAGGTGCTTTTCTAATTTCTTTTTGTTGGTGGTTTGGGTTCAATCTCTACTTTTGGTTCCAGGTTACAAAACCCTTCTACCTCTAATAGCCTTCACCCTCCCCAAGCAACACGGAAGATGAGCCTTGAAGAAGAAATTAAAATGGAAAATAATGATTTACATCTTTAGTTGTGATATTATCTATTTGGACGTATCTTAGCTCATTTGGAAGGATTTAAAATGAAGCTTTGTCTTGAAGCTGTTGACGTGATTCTCACATTCTGACATTCAATTCCTGTCTATTATCTTTTTGGACTTCACAACATACCCAGAGGGAAAAAAAAAAATACCCAATGTAGTCCCACTTATCATTTTGGAGTTGAGGAATATAATTTTATCGTCATGTGTTGTTTCTTTTGCTTCAATTACCGTATCATTTGTTGTTTCTATTGTTCTCTTCTCATTTATTTTTAGTATGGTGTCTTCATTATTATTTTTCTTTTCCATACTTGATTTTGATATGCTTTACTTGAGCCGAGGGTCTATCAGAAACAACCTCTCTACCTTCACAAGGTAGATCTTCTCCCGCGTTTCTTCCCTCTTCCTGTGATCATGACCATGACTGCCAAGTAATTTCCGAAAGCTCCCGCTATGATTAAAAAGCTCCCAATAAGCCACAGGAGTAAGGCTGCGTACACTGTTGTACTGGCAAAATTTTCATGCGTACCTTTGTTAATTTTTTGTAGGTGGTTGCTCATATGATGCCTGACCTTCCAAACGTTGGCGTTGAAAGAGACTTGGAGAGTTTCAAGGAATTCTTTGAAAGTCCTTCATTTAGGACTGATGGACTTAAAATTTATCCTACACTTGTTATTCGTGGCACGGGGCTTTATGAACTGTGGAAAACTGGAAGGTATAGTCTACTTTCTGGATTTTGTTATCGCACATGTTTTTCCATCACTGAAATCATTATTTAATCAGTCAATAAGATTGATTTCATCCAACAACTTAGTTGGCAATAGCAGTAGCCATATTGTTGGATGCAAACTTGAAATATTATTTCAATGAGGTCATTAGTCATTACAAGTGTTAACACGTGCAGGTATAGAAATTATCCACCAGAGCAGCTTGTAGACATTGTAGCAAGGATTCTTTCTATGGTGCCACCTTGGACCCGAGTTTACAGGGTCCAACGTGATATCCCTATGCCTCTAGTGACTTCTGGAGTTGAGAAAGGGAATCTCCGAGAATTGGCTTTAGCTCGAATGGATGATCTTGGCTTGAAATGCCGAGATGTCCGAACACGCGAAGCTGGGATCCAGGTAATATAATTTTTGTATCTACTTCCTTGCTTCTCTTACAGTGTGGTCACAGAACTCAAACTTTTGGTGGAAATAACATATTAGGACATTCACAACAAGATAAGGCCTGAAGAGGTTGAGCTTGTTCGCCGTGATTATACTGCAAATGAAGGATGGGAGACTTTCCTTTCATACGAAGATACACGCCAGGTATGTCAATTCAGCTGTGTTTCCCTTTGCCGATTTACAACTCCTTCCTTGCTCTAGTGCCAAGCTAATAAATTGAACTCAATATATTTTGCTGCCAAAAGCGGTAACTGGTTCTAGATTCTTGAACAATAAAAAAAGGTTACTTGTTCTTGATTTGTTTTACTTCTGCGGTGGGATCAGCACATAACTTTTATACAGTGATGTAACCTTTTTTTCTTTTTCTTTTTCTTTTTCTTTTTACATTTTAAGGAAATTTCTTCGGAGTTGTGACCTGCAATTTAAAAACAAAGAAAATAGTCCAGGATATTTTTCTTTTCAACTTTTAAATTTGATAAGATTGTAGATAGTAAACAAGTCTTCTAGATCTTTTTATGAGTGCTGGTAAACTATTGCGAAGTATTCTTTACTTCCACTCTGAAGAGTTCATTTAATTGCTGAAAAACTTGTTGCCTCACATCTTTGCCGGTCATTGTATGACTGTTAACGTCTTTAATATAAGAAGGGACCTTTCTTTTCATTATGATGCAGGATATTCTTGTTGGATTGCTACGGCTGCGGAAGTGTGGACGGAATGTGACTTGCCCAGAACTCACAGGAAAGTGTTCAATTGTTCGTGAGCTTCATGTGTATGGGACTGCAGTTCCTGTTCATGGTCGAGACACAGATAAGCTGCAGCACCAGGGTTATGGTACTCTGCTGATGGAGGAGGCTGAGCGGATTGCTCGGAGGGAGCATAGGTCGACCAAAATCGCTGTTATCTCGGGTGTAGGGACCCGACATTACTACAGAAAGCTAGGCTATGAGCTTGAAGGTCCTTACATGGTAAAAAGTCTTGTGTAGAAAGAACTATGTTGTTATTTTGCTGCAAGATCTTACACCTTGCGACTAATTTTGTATCACGGTAGATTGTATTTTAAATGGGATGCATATTCTGATGCTGGTAAAGACAAGTATCAAAGAGAGAGAGCCCATTTTATTATATGCTTCATTTGGAAATTTATAAGCTCTAAAATGGAATTCTATTTTGCTTTCGGTCTTAATAATTTAAACACTTAATGTTGTATTTAAATTTTCATATATGTAAAAACTAAAATAAGAAGTGATTCTAAAAGGAAACAAAATACATTTAATTATTGAATTAGTTCAAATTTCCGTTAAACACAAACGAATAAATTGAGTTGAATGATATAATTTAACATATCCTGATATTAGGAACAATTGATCAAGCCACGTGTCTCACTTCAACTTTAAAAGGTTAATTATTATCTTGAACTAGTAAAATTATCGAATTTATAAAATATACTTCAAACCTATCGGTCATTAAAACTAAAACACTATATTATTTTACATGCAAGATTACATAGTAATAAACATTAATAATGTAAAGGAAAATGAAAATTATTACATTTTATCATTTATCCTTAATAATATAAGCATAAATTAATGACTGTAAAAATACATATCAAGATCTGTAACATAAGCAATAGTGTCAGTGAGCCACTCAACAGGAGCAAAGTATACAAATATTTAATTGTGAAGAAGAAGAAGAAGAAGTGGTTCAGAATTTTCGTTGATTTAAAATTAAAATGAGAGGAAATCTTTCTATTTATAGACAACAAAAGGTAGTGTGAATAAATGTTTATTGTGCCTTATCGGAAAGGTCACAACCTTTCATAAAAGTCACAATTTTTCGTAAAGTCGCAACTATTCATAAAAGTCACAACTTTTCATAAAAGTCGCAACTTTTCATTAAAGTCACACTTTTCATGAAAGTCACAGCTTTTCATAAATGTCACGACATTTCATGAAAGGGGAAGACTAGTTTTAAAAATAAATAAATTAAAAGAGAATTATGGTTTGTGGTGGCGCCACGTGTATATATATGCCTTGCAATTACTCTAATCTCATCTAAATCTTTTTTGTAGGTAGAATGATAAGTTATATTACTTGACTATATTATTTTCATTTTATGTATTATTTAAAAAGGTATTAAAGTTATCCTCAATTGCCTTTTCTTAGCAAGTATTTATAGTTATATTACACATAATATAAACTAAAAAAATTTAGCCTCTTGAATGACGATATAAAACCTGTTACATTTTTAATGCCGTTAAAAAATAGTTATATGTAATTAATAATTTGGAAAGTAAGAGTAATGACATGTAAAAGAATTAGTTAGACTAATTCAAAATGATTAAAATCTCAATATAAATATCGAATACTAAGAATAGAAAAATCATATAAAATTATTAGGATGTATTCGTAAATGCACAGTGATTAGCAACAAACGTGAACGCTATGAATTATGATATTGAGTGACTAAGGCTAGATTTTGGTTTTTAAATTTTTTAATTATTTTTAAAGAACTGTTTGTTTATTGAATTGATACATTATTTTAACTTGAAATTTAAAATATAAAATTTAGAGTTCAAAAGACAATTTTTTGGGATTTAAACAATTTTAACTTTCAGATATTTTTCCATTTTCTAACTTCATTCTTTTTAATCTTCAATCAAGCATGTCCCAAATGCGTAATAATTGAAATTTGGGTTCAGATTGTTAATAGATTTTGTCTCAAAATTTAAAATAAGTATGTGAATATTATTTTATAAGTGTATTTATTTATTAAAAAATTAACCTATTATTTCAAGTTCTAGCTTGAAATATGAAATTTAAAGTTTGAAATTTTATAGGTTTATGAAGTTTGTTAGCATAGTTCCATCAAACTCTTCCGTCAACGCTACAAAATATCATAATCGCTTAGATTGAATTTAGGTTAATTTAAATATAATTTAAAATAAACAATGTCTATTTAGGCAAAGAGAATCGGATGCTTTCTTATTTAGTATTGTGAAAACAATCTTCCTCTTCTTCAACTGAAGCAACTTGCAAAGCTATTTACAAGCTGCTTGCATACTTGTAAGCTGCTTGTAGAAATCTATTTGCAAAGCTACTTGCTTGATTACACGTATTGAATGAACATTCGTGAAGTCGATTTATAACAAATTTGTATTTGTATCATTTTAGTAAGAAAGATATTTATATTAAATTAAAAAATATAGAGTATGAGGGAGTCTTCAAGTTACTAAATGGTATTGTCTATAGGTGTGCATTTGATTATTCGATTTGGTTTTATACTATTCGATTTGAATATTTTGGTTTTTGGTATTGAAGAAGTGTAACCCAATCAAAAAAAATTTGGTTCGGTTTAGTTTTTCTCTTCTTGGTTTGTTTTTTCTCGATTTGGTTATTCGGTTATGTGATAATTAGAAACATAACCAAAATTATTTTTGCAATTTGAATGTGTGTGTGTGTGTGTGTGTGTATATATATATATATATATATATGATAAGTAATAATATTGAATCTCTTAAATATACCTTCTAATATAAATCACAAGTAAACCATAAAATACAATACTTAAGAATATATTAAGATGTTCAAACATAAAATCTAAACTAAATCTTAATGAAAGACAATAAAACTCTCTCTCTCTCTCTCTCTCTCTCTCTCTCTCTCTATATATATATATATATATATATAAATAAAATTTATTCTTTTTGTTCTTTCGGTTTTTATTTTTTTAAAATTCGAAACCAAACCAAAACAACAAATAAAGTAAATTATTAATTCAAAATCAAACCAAAAAATCAATCTAAATTAAAATTCAATTTAATCCAAATAGTGCGCACACTTAATATTGCCAGCAACTAACCTAAGGTCAACAGTACAAAAAGATGAAGAACTAGTGCAAGTAAAAGTTGTGATAGATGATTACAAATACAGGAAATTCCATTGTAGATATTTTGGGTGACAAAGGCAAATACTTTTCCTAAGTCAAAAGAAAAGAAAAGAAAAGAATATATAGTGTTTATTATTATTTATATAATATAAACATTAAAATGTTTGAATTGAATGCATGCATAATATAATAACAAAATACTAAAACTAGATTTAAGCATTTACTATTAAAGTTAATTTTAAAAATATATCTGTATGTATACATCATCTCTATTTAAATATTTAAAATTAAAAAATTGAAAAATAATATAAAGTAATAATATATACGAAATATTAGAGAAAATATTAGCTTATATGATGGTAGAAATTGTTTATTTTGATGAACTAAAATTTAAAAGTTAGTCTCGTGGATAGCAACTAGGTTGAAGATTGTGGTTGTGCAGTAATAGCTTGTCGTGATTATACGTTGATTGTCAAAAACGATAAATACAGAATGCTCATGACGGAAGTGATTAGTAATGATGGTGTTTGATGATAGCAGTACAATGGAGAGTAGTGGATGATGGATCTAACGGTGATAGACAATGGTAAAAATGATTAATGATAGTAATCATAGTGATTAATCATTAGCTATTGTAATTGTATGATAAACCTATTATGAATATCGAGGAAAAGCTGTAGAAATAATTGTAGCGATGATTATATTATTAAAAATAGTAAAATGTTACATAAAAATATTGAAATAACCATTTTAATAATTTAAATATTGCCTGTAGTATTTATATCTTTATACCTATAAAACTAAAAAGCAATTTTAAAAAGGAATAAAATACGTTTAATAATTAAATTAGTTCAAAACATCGATTAAAGACAAATAAATAAAGTGTGCTAAGCAATATAATATCACATATTCTAATATTAGGCACGTTCCTTTTTATTGATACAAGTCTTTTGCTTCAACTTTGTAAGGGTAATAGTAATTTTAAAGTATTTTTTTAGTACATTAATTTTAAAAATTTTGCAAATACATTTTCTTTGTTTTGTTTTCATTCTCAACTTTAGACTTGACTGCAAGATTTGTACGTAAAATTCTTTTTGTAATTGATACTTTCAATTGTTGTTTTAGCAAATTCTTTTAGTATCGGATAAATAACTAAAATGTATAAAATAAAAAATAAAATATTTACAGTAAATATAAACACACATTTTGAGCAACATATGATAAATGGCAAGCTATCATCATTAAATTTTGTCAATATGATATGTGATTTTAATTTAGTATTCGAATGTTATTTTTATTTATTTTTAACCACATGGACTTAGATTCTTTTGTGGTCCATGTATATATGCCTTGCAATTCCAATTCAACTGAAGTCTTAATTTAACTATGTTTTTTTTAGTATATGTATCGTTTTAAAGGTTACATAAATTATTTTTTATTGTCTTCTTTTGAATCAGGATTGATAATTATTTGCACGTATTATATAATTCGACGTGATTACTAGAATTTCTAATGTTATTACTAGAATCCAAATGTGAGCGTCATGCTTTTGAGTGGACAAAACCATGTTTGGCATATATTTTTTGAAAATAATATTTTAAGATTATTCTAAAAAAACTATTATGTTGAATTTATTCAATATTTTAATGTCGAACTTAAAATATAACATTTAAAGTTTGAGAGACAAATTTGATTAATTCATACATCACTTAGTTCCAAATGCATTTTTTCAATTTATACTTCAACTTTTTAAAAATCTCAATCAAACATGTCTAGTGTCCAATTATCTACTAATTGAAATTCAGGCTCAAATTATTCAAGATATTGTTTAATTTTTTTTTTTTAAAAAACACATGAATATTATTTCAAATTAAGTATTTATTTATTAAAATTAACTCATATTTCAATTTCAAACTTGAAATATGATTTTTTTAGATTTACGAATTTGATAGGCAAAAATTATGAGATATTATGATTGTTTAGACATGATTTACTTTAGTTTGATTGATATTTAAAAATTAAAACAAATGATGTTTATTATGTTAATTTAGTAGTGCAAAAGTAGTCCTTCTCTATTTTTACTACAACAGTGTATCGAACAAATATAATTCATTGTGATAAATGAAGTGGATTTATTTAATTTTATATTATGTTTTAAATGAATTAGAAAGTGTAAAGGTATTTTTTCATGTAATAACAAGATGATACATTAGACGATTCTATTGATTTCTTTTCGATGCAAAATAAAGAGCTCTCTTCTCTAGGGCTCTTTTTCGTAAATTAGGCTTGTCAAATAAACAATGAAATAGCTCATTTTTACCGTGAGAGTTGATTCTCATTGTTCAAAATCAATAAAACATTTATGATTCACATAAATAAAAAAGTCTACTTAAACGATCTTCAATTATCTTATTGAGCCAATCTTTCGATATTGAACATTCAACAATATAAAAATTATTATTCTCTTATTCTCAATTGCTAAATGATAAGTTAGGTAGAAAAATTATCCTCTTAAATAATCACTTATGTTTCCTTAATTTTCCACAAATTAAACATGAAAAATTAATAATTTTTTAAAATAAAATTTTAAAAATTTTATATTCAACTGTACTTCAAATTTTAAACATTTTCCTCTTTATTTTTTCCTCACTTTTATATCAATCAAAATTTATGTTCAAACGCCTACTTAAAATAAGCTAGAGAAAGTGTGAAGGTGGAATACTCCTCTATCCAAATTAATTTTGGATTCATCCTCTCCGCACCAACCCACGGCTACTCCCATCTCAAAATACAATATATTTATTACTAATATATAATATATTTCACACACCAAAAAAACAAATAAAGAAACCCAAACAACTCTCTCTCTCTCCTTTTCTCTCTATCTCTCTCCAGAGTGTTTTGGTCTCCGGAGAAATGGTTGCGACGAGACGAAGTGGATCTCTGCCGTCGACTGTTAAACGGTCGGCCTCCTCCTCCGATGATTCTTCCTCTAAGCGACAAAAGGTAATCTTTTTCTTCTTCAGCTCACTCTAATTTACCTGCCGTTCGGTGAATCGATTTTATTGTTTTTATGATTTTAGGTAGTAGATAATAATAATAATAATGCGGAGTCGTCGGATAAACCCAAGTCTCCTCCACCGACGGAGAATCCTAAGGAGTTGTCTTCTACTGACCCGCCGGAATTCGCCGCCGTTACAGCTCCCGACGGCGAGACCATCGCCGTCCCCGCCGCAAAGGGTGACGATGCGCCTTCCGTATCCGTTGTAGCAGCACCTATCGCTGAAGGTAACTTTCTATTAACTCATTTCTAGTGAAAGTTACTGTCTTGTCTACTTGATCATGTTTTAAGTAAGTTTTTTTTTTTTTTTTTTAATCTCTGGGGGTTTTAGGGGCAACACCTGCTATTGTTGATAAGCCGAGGAGTTCGGTGACTTTGAGGAAGCTGAATCAAGGTTCGGAAACAACATCGCCTTGGTGTAGGCTTATATCAGAGTTTCCACAGGTGAACTTTGTTGGCTCAAGATTTTTTTTATCTTGGTCGAAGTTTATGTTTTTGTTATTATAGATTTGTTACTGGTTTCATGTATGTGTTGCAGAATCCAACTATTCATGTTTCGGCTACAAATTTCTTGATTGGTTCTAGCAAAAATGCTCATCTTCCTATCAAGCAACAGACAGTTAGTGCAACCTTATGTTCAATAAGGCCTACACAGGTATTGCTTAAATTTCTTGTCTTTACCCTGATTGTATTCTCAAATTTTGTTGCCATCTGCCCATGGTTTTAAGACTATTCCTTGTGCCAGTGATGGTATTAATATAATGATTTGGGAAAAAAAGGAAAAAGTTTCTTTTGGCTTTTTGGATTTCTTTCTGCCCTTCTTTGTCAGTTCACACACTGTTTCTTTCCGAGATTGCAATAAGAACAATTCTGTAGCAGTAGCACTGTCTAACTTGGCATGGCCCAGCCATTTTCATGGATCACTGGTGCTAGACTGTAACAGCTATCAACCATGTTGATTAAAGTCCACATTCCTGGTCTGAAATTTTATTGAAAAGTTTCAGACAATTCTTTGCACAGTTTATATGTTGGCTGAAACTGTGCTAATTATTTGGAATAGCAAATCTTTGGGTGTGCTCAGAGGGTTTGCCAATACTTGGCTTTGAACCACTGCATATGAAAATTCACTGCTTGGAACAACTACATCCGTGCCCAATTTGTTTTTTTTTTTTCTGGAGATGAACTTCATACTGTGTATATGAAGTATGAGTACTCATTGTTTGTGGAAATGATCAGCACGAGGGAAATTGGGTCGCTGTGCTTGAGAGCAGGGGCAAAGGATCTGTGCAAGTTAATGGAAAGACAGTTCGGAGAAGCACTAGTTGCATCCTCAATTCAGGCGATGAGCTTGTTTTTGGTGTTACAGGGAGTCATGCTTATGTATCCTTGAAGTTACTTCTAAATTTTCTACATCTCTTGATTTTTATGTAAAAATCACATTCAAAATAAATTTAAATTCCTAATTTCCTACCTCTTGTTATTTTTCAGATTTTTTTTTTGGGTTTTGTTAAGTTCTGTTTTACGTTTTCGGCCACATAATTTGTAGGAATATCCTTAACCTTTTTCTTGTATAGATATTTGAGCAGCTGCCATATGAGCTTGGAGTTAAGGCACCTCCTTCAGATGTTAGGACCAGTGCAGGAAAATTGCTGCGCGTTGAGAGAAGAGCAGGAGATGCGTCAGCTGTAGCAGGTGCTTCTATTTTGGCATCGCTTTCAAGCCTGCGGCAAGACCCATCGCGTTTGAAACCTACGTCTCAGGTTAGTGGGAATGAGCTGCCTTCATCCCCTGTTATTCATGAAGATGAGCTTGATGGCCTCGAAGTCGATTCAGCTGCAAATGTTGGCAGCAGCAGTGCTGCTGATGTTTCATTGACTAGCAAGATTCCCCCTCTTGATGGAAACCTGCACGCTAGCAGAGAGGCAGGCAACGTAAAGTGCCCGACTGATTTATTTCTTTTTGGTTTTTTTATTATGGGTGTGAGCCCACTGATATGTGAGATGAACTAATTAGAATTATATATGGACAGATGCCGGAGGAAAGAGAGTGGACCAGAGATTCAATGCCGGCTTCCGCAGCAGGGGTGTCTCTGAGATGTGCAGTATTTAAAGAAGAGATTCATGCTGCAATAGTTGATGGACGACAACTAGATGTTTCATTTGATAGCTTCCCATATTACTTGAGGTATTCCCCAAGACCACAACGCATTATCCCATTTACATCGTGTACGTAATATACAACTGGTTTATATGCTATATGTTCTGTTTGAGTTGAAAGATATGGTATTTATGAGTGTATTTTGTAGTTTCTTGTTCATGTTTTCACTTGAATGAAGCAGGTTTTGCTTTAAGCCCCAGGGACTTATGTATTCCTGAATGGCGTTAACGCGTTACAACTTATGCCAATGTGTTATGAGAGTCATAATCATATCTTATTTGTGAATTTCCAATATTGTACCTTAGTCCTTACATACTACCTACACACTCTTTCAAGGAAGCTGTTTTTATTGCCCCTGCTTTGGACAAGTGCCATGTCAAAAAATTTGTGCATTAGCTTATGTGGCAAAAGTAGTATTCCTTGAATGTATAATGCTAGTGCTAGAAAGGAAAAAACGGCTTAATTAATCTTTGTTCTGAAATTTAAAATTCAAAATATAATTGTACATGTCCTCAATGCGTTTCTTTCAAAAGTTTATGCTTATTTGGGAGTTGAAAGTTTATCATTAGAAAGAAGTTTGTTGACAGTTAGGAGGTTGAGTTAGGGGATACAGTTATTTAGTAGGTATTTGGACAATATTTAAGTTGAAGTTTGTCCAGGCGTCCAGTGACAAGGCAGATTTAGTCCTAGTTTTTCGATCTATCAAGTATAGCTTCCACTATGCCTAACTTAGTAAGGAACTTTTGATCAGCTGGGATGTTGGGGGAACAATAAGAAAACCTCTGAGAAGGATATGGAACATAATTCCTGCTCGTCTTGTTGGGTGGTGTGGAAGGAAAGGATTACGAGATGTTTCGAAAGGAAATTAGATGCTATACCGAAGATCAAATTCAGATATTATGGCTTTTGACTTTTTGGTGCAACCTGCAGGATGTCAAAGATGAAAATAGCATGCTCATTGTTTCTCTACAGGATATCAGGAATAGTACTTTGTACAGAAGGAATCCATCTTTTTTTTTTGTGTATTGGAGGATTTTTGTGTTTCTAATGTCCTGGCACGTTCTTAGTGCTAGGCTGTTTATTATTTTCTTATTCAGTTATCAATATCAATATTTACCTGTTAAGAAAGAAGAAGTTGAAGTTGAAAAACAAGTCTATTTGTGGTAAGTTGGGAAAAGGTTTGGGGAATTTGTTGAAGGTAAATGGTAATACAACTTCTTTTAACCTACAAGCAATAGTATGGGCTGCAACATGTAGTCCCCTCTTTTTTTTAACCCTGAATTGTGGGGTGTGGGAGGACAGGTGTATCATCATTTTTCTGTGTGAAATATCATATAATTGTTTTTTTCTCCACTACCAAAATAACCTTGCAAATTTTTAAGCAGCATGAAGCCCTATTCTCCAATAAAGGTTGGGAATTCATCTACTGATTTTTATGTCTGTCTTATATGTGATGAAAGGTCAAACTCCAAAATGTGATTTCTTTCAGGTGGCCTGAATGCAGCAAGGGCATCACTAGAGTTATTAACTACGCTTCTCATTTTAGTTGCTAAAAGAATGTGTTTAATTTCTGGTCCTTACTGTGAGCGAGTGAGCGTTGTAGTGCTAAAAATTCTGTTGGTTATTTACCAGGATTAATTTTGCCTCATTTTTGTTCTTAATTGGTTTAGCAATCCCATAGTTGTTAACATTACATAGTCAATATATCCAACCACCATGATTAGTGAAGATTCATTCGATATCTGATCTTACAGTGAGAACACAAAGAATGTGCTGATTGCGGCTTCATATATACACTTAAAGCATAAAGAACAAGTAAAATATACTTCTGAGCTATCCACTATCAACCCAAGAATTCTTCTCTCAGGCCCTGCAGGTAAGTCGCTTTCCTTAGTAACTTTTTATGAAAAGCTTCTTATGAATTGTTTGTCTCGTAGAATTTTGGTAGTAAATTTTAATATTTGCGTATTAACCACCTGTGCTTTTGTATAGCAGGATCTGAGATTTATCAGGAGATGCTGGCAAAGGCACTTGCTCATTATTATGGAGCTAAATTGCTCATCTTTGATAGCCATTCCTTTTTGGGTGTAAGACAATATTCATGTTTTTTTTTTTTGAGGGTGGATTGCATGATACCTTGTCACGATTTTCTTAGTCGTGTTTGACCTCCCTTGCTTTTGAAATACTTTGATTCCTATATCCTACCTTTTTCACGTCAACTTTTTGTATGATTGCTTGCTTTGCCGCTTGTCCTGGACAACATTGTTGGTATTTATGGACCTCTTTCTGGATCTCTACTTATGGAACAGAACCAATAGTATCTGTTGGTTTGGTCACTAAAAGGACAGTTGGCCAGGTGGACATATTGGACGATATGCGAGTAACATCAAAATTTGGAGAAATTCTCTTTTCTCCAAGTGTGTTGTGGAGGGGGAATTTCACACGTCTCCCTAATTTGCAACAGTGGGAATCTGTGCTCTATTTCTGATTTTCTAGTTACTAGAATCATCAAACTAAATTTTTTATGTTTGGTTTTGTCACACTCTTCCCCTTTTACTGCTGTTAAGTTGTTATGTTCTCTCTCAACTTATGGATTGCTATCTTGTCATTCAGGGTCTATCAGCAAAGGAGGCTGAATTACTAAAAGAGGGATGCAGTGCACATAAGATGTCTGCTAACTCCAAGCAGATTCCTGGAGAACCTGACTTGCCTAAAGGCAATGAGTCATCATCTGGTCAAGTAACTAATGCTAACACACTGACTGATCCTTTGGGTTTGGAAGCACACCCAAAGATGGAGAGTGGCAATGTACCATCTTTTGCCGGGACATCAAAGAATACCTTGTTCAAGATAGGTATTGCCATTGGGTTCTAATATTTATTAATTGTTACTGCATCTTTTTTTTTTTTTTTTTGATTTGACTATATAAGCATTCTACAGTTTCTTTTGCTCTTTTACCTTAGTAACCAATGTTGGTAATATTTAGGTGATAAAGTGAGGTTCATTGGTTCTGCTTCTGGTGGTTTATATTCTAACTCCACCAGGTAAGTTCTAGAGAACACTTTCTCCTTTAGACCTTCTACTATTTACTCTTTCGGGACCCAAAATGAGTTGTATTATCCACTATCTGATGTTATGTTATAGTTCTTTTTTGATATTGTATTTGTTCTCTTTTCTGAAACTTTTTTCTTTATTTTTGAATTTGGATGCATTTCAAAATGATGTACTACTTTTTCTCACAGCAGTAAAACTATTATGGTTATCAAGAGATAGACATCAACCACAAATAAATTAAAGGTAGAACAACTTGTTTATGTCTAGATATTAGGAGTGGAATGGAGGAGAAGAAGAACAATATGGTTTTCAATCCTTGTTTTTAGTAGCCCATTTGACTAAGCTTCTAGGAGGCCAAAAAGCACTACTTCTGGGGATTTGAGGTTGTTTGGCCAAAATAAAAAGTGCCTTTGAGCAGCAATAGAAGCAACTTTTTTGTAGTTGGGGAGAAGATATAGATTTCTGCTTCTTCAAAGACAAGAAGCAGAAATTTAATCCTTTCTAGACAAAAATCCTTACCAAACATCTACAATCTTTAAAAAAATTCGTTACCCAAAATTCATATTTACCAAAATCCAAATATCTCTCATTAATTTAACCAATATATTTCTCAAATATAAATACAAACCTCTTCTTTTCTTCCTTTTTTTGCTTGAAAATATTTATATTGATTAAATGCCTTTATATTTTCATTTATGTTTTAAATTTTAACTAAATAAACATAAAAAAACTTAATTAAAGTCTTGCACAAAAAATATTAAAATTGTTTCCCTATTTAATAATATTAAGTATAAATGAATCTTAATGCTGTTTTTTTGTAATTTAATACTCAAAAGCACTTATTGAAAGATTGGTCAAACACAATCAGTTTACCTGAAGTACTTTTCTGTAAGTTATTTTGACTAAAGTGCTTTTCAGAATAAGCTTTGGAAGTTTGACCAAACAGGCTCCAGGTCCATTTGTGGGATGACTCAGGAACTTATGTAGAAAAGTTAAATCTTTTCTTTTTGTCTGGCCACAAGTGACTTTGGGAAAAGAACATAGTTTAGTCAATAATGGCAATGGTGCCCATGGTAATGAGTTTGGAATTTTAAGGAGAGCTCATTTTAAGTCATTCAACTCACACCAGTTCCTCTTATTCTTTCTTAGGAAACCAAAACACATATGAACATGGTTGCTATCTGTATTTGTTTTTAAGTGGCTTAATTTTTGCTCATTTAATTAGATTCAGACACATTTTGAATGAAAATTTAATGTGCTAAATTTATTTTATTTACTATGAGCCCCTGGGAAGCAGGTTTTCTGCTTCCACTTTTCTCTATAAATTTCCTCATTGTTCCACCATTCTGCCAGAGAAACTAGGAAAGTATTTGAGTTACAGGCACTTTAATGAGTCCAATTAAATAATATGAAGGAATTGGAAGTGTAAGAGTTTTGAACTTGCTGCAAGGATGTTCATAATGAATATAAAATAATCCGTAGAGGCGATCAGGTTCAGAAATCCCTTATAACCTATTTGGTGACTCAATTTATTAATAGTGGTGATTTTTGTTACTCTCTTTAAGAAGCTTGGTCCAGTGGTGCTTGGCCTGTGAGGGTCGTGTAAGTTGTAATTAGTGGTGGATGTATCTTAGAGCTATGGTTCAACTGAACCCAATATTTGGGGTATAATGTGTGAAAAATAATAAAATTTCAACAAACGTTAGATTTTGAACCCATAATCTTGAAGATTGAACACATGAAATTGAAGTCCTTGATCTGCCTCTCGGCTTGTAACTGCCATATTTTGTAGATATGATGTATATGGAATAGGGGGGAAATGGTCTTTTCTCCAATTTTCTTTGATTCTTAAATGCATCTGCAAATGGATTTCTTATCTATTTAGTCTAGATTCTAGAATCATAAAGGAATTCTACTTTTTTTTTTTTTTGGTTATCAGCAAGCCAGACTAATGATCATGTTGTAGTACAGTCGTTTGCGTTCTACCAATAAGAATGTCAGAAAGATCGGCTCATACTATTTTACAGCTTTATCTGGATGAATTTGGAGGTTTTAACAGTACTTGAAGTGGGAATTTTGTGTGGATACATAATAGTGAGATTGCATGTATTTTCCTGTTAAGGGATAGTTATATGACACAAAGAAGATGGGGAGAAGAAAAGGGGTAGACTAGATTCAGTTTGATTTATTTTCTTAACTGCATGACCCCTGAGAGGCTTTTGCAAGAACAGTGATTCAACTAAAAGAATTCTAAATATAAATGTTAAGATGAAAGTGATAGGTGGCAAGTCCGTTTTATCAATGGGTTACCAGTGAAATTGAAGGCAATTTTGTTCTAGCAATATGTTTGAAGGTAACATTAGGCTTGCAACTTGCATGAATTGATTGAATTCAGTGCCATTCCCAAATGTATTACCGACTTTTATATCTGTTTTTTTCTTCAATTTTCGGAGCTTTCGAATTGGTGCTGTTTGATTGATTTTTGTTCTGGGACTGGCCATGCCCATATATGTGCATGCTTTACTTGCAACTTTGTTTTGTTGCCTTTTGTTGTTGTTAACTTTATGTTTCACTTGAATCTCAATGCTTTCTCGATAATTTGATTTCATATGGACTTCCATTATGGAAGCATATAATCACTTCTTCCTCCTGTTTTAGCTGTGGCAACCTTTTAAAGATAAAAATTTATATAATGCTTCATTTTTTTCTAGACAAGACAATGTTTCTTTTTAATCCTCCTTATTTTAATGTTGTTTTTGAGATTTTGGATTGTAGTCCTTAACTTTCTTCATATTATTGATTGTAAACTAGTCATGCCAGTATGTATTTTATTCTGCAACAGTGCCTACGCTTCAGATACAGTACAATTTACAACTGTTTACCTTGTCTATCTTGGTCCGAATTACTAGGGGGCCAACTTTTGGGACTCGAGGGAAGATTGTGTTGCCTTTTGAAGATAATGCATTATCAAAAATTGGTGTAAGGTTTGATAAGCCTATACCAGATGGGGTTAACTTTGGGGGTCTTTGTGATGATGGTCATGGATTCTTTTGCAAGGGTATTGCCCACCTGATCTTACTTTCTTTTTCCTTTAATTTGTCAAGTTCAGTAATGCTGAAGTTAGTTTCCTTTCCTATTTGTCATCTCTTTCTCTCTCTCAGCCAGTGAACTACGCTTGGAAGCCACAGGTGCTGATGATCTGGACAAATTACTCATTAGCACATTGTTTGAGGTTTGATCCTTACGATTACTGTGAGAACTAATGCTATTGGACTTGTGTTGATTTTTTCGGGTTATTCTGAGGTCCTAATAATCTCTGTAAATTTCTTTCTGTATGTAAGGTTGTGTTCAGCGAGAGCAGAAACTCTCCCTTCATTTTATTTATGAAAGATGCTGAGAAATCTATGGCAGGGAGTTCAGAATCGTATGCAACTTTTAAAAGTCGGCTTGAAAAGCTTCCTGGTAACATTGTTGTTATTGGATCTCATGCACATACAGATAACCGCAAGGAAAAGGTATTTTTGCTTCCCAGGTTGTCAAATGTAGTGGTATACAATTAATTTCGTTTTGGGTTTGCGCATGCTGTGTGTTAAGAGCCCTCTGGTGTGAATCTCTTCCGGATTAAGTTTATTGATTAAAGAAGTCATATGTGCAAAGGCTCTAGAGGTGAGGGATAAGGAAGCGAGAGATGTATCTTTTGGTTGTGGTCAACTCCTAACTTGTAGTTTGGCTGCTGTTGACCCAGTTATCAGACCACTAATCTAGTTCATGATTAGTCCGAGTTCAAAAAAAACTGTTCAAAGATATGCCAAGGGTGTGATGACCCAAAAGACAAGCAGACAAGTTAGTTGCTTTCATGCTTTTGCGACAAGGGCAGGTTTTCTCGTAAAAGAGAACAGGCAGAGAGGTTTGAGTGACTAAGAAAGTTTTAGCATGATTGCAGAGGTCCAAATGGGATTATAAAAAGAGAGATTATTGAATGCCTAACTTTTGCTTTGTCATATGCTTTGTTATTAAACATGCAGATACAACACAAAATAGTTTTCAAAAGTTCCTTATGATATCATTTTGTAATTTTTAGCTGTCTTATGAGACTTTTTGCTTTCTTGCTCTTTTTCTTCTCCTCTAGAGGAGATATATTATGTGTGGGCTTCAACTTTTCTTTTAAACTTGTCAATCTTTGTGTTAGCTATTTATTAGTTGTAATAAGGTCTAATCTTTTCCCGATCTGCCCGCTGTAGTCACATCCTGGGGGATTGCTCTTCACCAAATTTGGCAGCAATCAAACTGCTTTGCTCGATTTGGCTTTCCCGGTATATTCTCTCAATATTTTATTCTGTAATTTTTTTTGAGAAAGGTAACATATTTGTATATATAAAATTTAGCTACACCAAGAAACTATGTAGTCTCCCATAATTACAAGGTGGGATGCAGAAAGAACACTCCTATTCCTTTGTCATCTCACAAGGATTCTGAAATATCAGAAGTAGATTCATCATCTTCTAAATACCTTCCTTTTTACACTAAAAATAAAACAACACCAAACCCTTCATTTTTATCTTCTGAATGTTGATAGACTTATCTTCAAAACATATTTGATTTCTCTCTTCCCATATTGTCCACCAAATACAAACAAGTACTATCTTCCAGCTCTCTTTATGATGAACGATCCAGGGTAGAGTATGCTGTTCCTTAAATTTATCCTTTTCTTTGTGCGCGTATTTTATTCAAGATGATGCCAATTGGAAACCATGGCTTTATTGTAACTATTTTTTCTCTTTGATTCTTTTTCTTCCTCTTGCTTAGGAACCGGGTGGGTGGGGGTGGGTTGTAGTTTAGGGGAAACAGTAGTACCCATAGTGTGAGTTCACAATACTATGTTATATTTCTTGCATCACACAAGTGATCTTCTGCAGATGGCCTTCAGTACAGACTTAATACACATCTTTATTTCCATTTATGGTCAAGCCTGCCAATTCGTCTTTGATTTGACTTCTTTTCCTTCTTATTTGAGGTGGTTTTTTCTTTTCACCAACTTCGTTAAGTTATTACATCTGAAATCATTGGAATCTGGCAACTCTAAGCCTGGCAGTTCGAGTGGTTTCCTCTTGTCTGGATGTAATCCGTTCCTTGTGCCAATGTCACTCTTACTTGGACTTTTTTCCCCTTGCAACTTAAACTACTGGCTTACTCGAATTTGTTGACCTCAGGATAGTTTTGGGAAGTTGCATGACAGGGGAAAGGAAGTTACCAAGACAACTAAACTTCTGACAAAGCTTTTCCCCAACAAAGTGACCATTCACATGCCACAGGTCTGTTTTCAATTTTTTTTAAAAAAAATAATTTCTGGTGTTCTTACTGTCTTGCATAGCTGATGAGTGGCTATGGTAATTGCAGGATGAAGTGCTTTTATCTGATTGGAAGCAACAGTTGGATCGAGATGCTGATACCCTCAAAATGAAAGGAAATTTGAATAGCTTGCGAACAGTAAGGACCTGTAACTTATCTTTCACCTGTTTGTTGATTATATTGTTGCTAATCATCCTTGCTGCAAGTGGAAACATAATATTTTGAACTGTTCAGTATTTAAATCAACTGGCATCTCTGCATTCTTGTGAAGCTACAAGCTTCTTTGATGTGGTAGTTATTTTTCTCGACATGAATTTTGCTTTTGGTTATATAAAATAAGTTGAAGAGAAACAACTGTTATGTTAGCATAGATCAAAGTTTGATGAGAATACGTGCCTTCTTGTTCCTGTTTTTTTGTTTTGATAATTCAGAAGTATTTATCTAGTTGTACACCAAATAGTTGTTACTAAAATGCACGAACTGACAGGATGGCTGAACTACTGGTCTAGGAATTTTCTCTTTACACTAAAAAGATGGATCAACCTTGTAGATGTTACTCATCCTCAATGTAGTTGCTTTCAAGCAGTCCTGGTTTGCGTAGTGGTAGCTCCAACTGCCTTAGCATCACTACTGAGTTCATCTGTCGGTCTTGTTCCATCATCTGTTAGCCAAGTGTCTCAATGTCCTGGTTCACCTAGTACAGATGATGCCACCAGGAAAAAACTAGCTTATATTCCTGTTTTTCCCCTTGCTGCTTGACAAGCTTTTTTTTCGTTTTTTTTTTTGTGTGTGTGTGTGTGGGGGGGGGGGGGGTAGGGGGGATCCACTGTTGAAGAAAATAAGAAAGATATGAGATCATTGCCATTCTTTGGTTTGTTACAACCTTCATAACGATATGGAAACACAGTATAGACTATAGAGAAGTAGAAGGAAGAGGGAAAAATTGTTACCCGGGTTGGTGAAATTTCCTGTGAATCACTTTTCATCTGACAAACTCTGTACCTTTGGGTTGTTTGAACTTTCAGCTTGTGCTCTTTCTAGAATTTTGAGTTGTGATTGGCAACAACAGAATATGGTCCACTATTTTAGTTCTATTCTTCCTAAGAAAGTGGGTAACATGTCTCAACATTCTGAGTTGTTGCAAATTATTAAAGACTATCGGGATCTATTATTATTATTATTATTATTATTATTATTATTATTATTATTATTATTATTATTATTCTAATTGCGTGAACAAGTGGAATATCTGACATGTGAGGTCAATAGATCAATGATTATACTTATTTGTCTTGTTGGTTGATCCCCCCCCTCCTTTTTTTTTTTTTGGGTATAGGTTCTTAATCGGAATGGATTAGACTGTGATGGACTTGACACTTTGTGCATCAAAGACCAGACTTTTTCTGTTGAAAGTAAGCAACTTATTTCTCACATTGTGTTCTGTTCAAGTCAACATGTTTTTCACTAAATGGCTAAATGAAAAAAAAACTGTTTTTTTTTGCTGCAAAAGGACAAGTTATATAGTTTTTCTTCTCTTTCTTTTGATGCTTTGAAGGTACAGAGAAGGTGGTTGGATGGGCCTTGAGCCATCATTTGATGCAGAACCCTGCTGCAAATCCTGACGTGAGGCTTGTTTTGTCTCCTCTGAGGTAATAGAAGTAGCAGCAGCAGTTGAAACTATATGCGGCTTGCTGTAATATTTGTGGTATTGAAGAGTTGTTTTTTTTATCTTTTCAATCTAACAGCATTCAATATGGATTGGAAATTCTACAAGCTATGCAAAATGAAAACAAGAGCTTGAAGAAGTCACTTAAGGTGATACCTTCTTTCTGGTGGTTTGCTTAACTTATATTTTCATGAGATGCTATCCTAACATGACTGTGGGAGTTTTTTGGAATATGAATTTGTGAACAAATCGTTTGTCTGACACAGGATATTGTGACTGAGAATGAATTTGAAAAGAGACTTCTGGCAGATGTTATCCCCCCCAGTGATATTGGAGTAACATTTGATGATATTGGTGCGCTTGAGAATGTCAAGGATACATTAAAAGAGCTGGTCATGCTTCCTTTACAAAGACCTGAACTCTTCTGCAAGGGTCAACTAACCAAGGTTTTCATCTTCAGTTCTTGCTTGTTTACATGGTTGTCTATAAGTGAAACCATATTTTTTTGTTTGGTAGTGTTTGACCTTGTGTTCAAGGATTCTAACAGTTAGCACAAATGGTCTTACTCGTTTCTGTCCACTCTTTTTATCGATTTGTTATTGTGCCTGACAAAATGTAAAATGAGAAGAAGATGACTGTTAGTTTGACTTGTAGTGAATTGTTATTTTGAGGTCAGTAATCTGAGTTCTCTAGGCACTATGGTACTAGTTCGGATGAGGTTGTTAAGTTGTGAATTAGAATATTATCAAGTGTTAGTGTGGCTGCATTATTTTGATAGCTACTGTAAAGATAAACATAAAGAAAATCTTGTAAGTTTTCTCACTCCTCGTTTTGCGTCTTGATTTTGATTATGAAGTTTCTTGTATATCTTGATTGAAAAAGGTTCCCTTTCTATTTATCTGTCACCTTCTTATATCAATATGTTGCATATGCCCAGTCTCTTGATCTTTTGAGATCCTTGATATGGATTATCACATTTATAAAAGTATTATGTGACACTAGAGAAGGTTCTTGTATTTAAATGCTCTCTTTGGTGGGGGCAACAGAAAAGCTTTTTGTTCCTAATGCTATCTTATTTGGCTTTGCTAAGTATTCTTCTTTGGTATCAGACATGTATATCTCATATAAGTCTCATTTGTGATTGCCCAAGTTTTCTTACTTAAGAATGTTGTTTTTCAAATGCTTACTTTGCAGCCATGCAAGGGAATACTTCTATTTGGACCCCCTGGAACTGGGAAAACCATGCTTGCGAAAGCAGTTGCCACTGAAGCTGGTGCAAACTTTATCAATATTTCAATGTCAAGTATCACTTCAAAGGTTTGCTTCATTTGGAACTTGTCAGACTGTTCCTATCATGTATGTGTTCATCTATGCTTCTTGTCATGTATATATCTTACTGTTGTTTTCCATGCTGCAGTGGTTTGGCGAGGGTGAGAAATATGTGAAAGCTGTCTTCTCCCTGGCTAGTAAAATTGCTCCGAGTGTCATTTTTGTGGATGAAGTATGCTTCCTAGAACTCTTACTGATGTTTTTATTCTTTTCTGTTTTATGCTATGCATTTTCTTATTCTCGCTCTCCCTTTCTCTGATGTGATCTACCTAAGGTTGATAGCATGCTGGGACGACGGGAAAATCCAGGAGAACATGAGGCCATGCGTAAAATGAAAAATGAATTCATGGTGAATTGGGATGGATTGCGTACAAAAGATACTGAACGAGTATTGGTACTTGCAGCAACAAACAGACCATTTGATCTTGATGAGGCTGTCATAAGGCGACTGCCGCGTAGGTAAAAGAAGAACCAGTAATTTGCTACCAATGAATTAGGAATATTTCATCAGTTGGTTTCAATGTTCTTATCATGACATTTTATGAACAGGCTGATGGTCAATTTACCAGATGCTCCAAATAGAGCGAAAATTCTAAAAGTGATACTCTCAAAAGAAGACTTGTCTTCAGATGTTGATCTGGATGCAGTTGCTAGTATGACTGATGGATATTCCGGAAGTGATCTTAAGGTGTCTTTGCTACTTCATTGTTGCGTGACAAATTCCTTTGCTTGTTATGATGTTTGCAGAGGCTGACTTAAGTCCGGTATTTTGCAGAATCTTTGTGTTACAGCAGCATATCAACCCATTAGAGAAATCCTAGAAAAAGAAAAAAAGGTACAGGGTTTGTTATTAGATGTTTGTGTGTGTACTCCTTTATTATTAGAGAACATATGCATTGCTTCTTTAATAGATATTGTGAGTGCTGCGGTTTGGATGTGTCAATTTTACTTTCTTTAATTATTACGTGCTTGAGAGGACTTTGTGAAAGCATCGCAATCATGAGGGAACAGGTTGTAGGTACATCAACATAAATGTAGAGGATCTCAGGATGTGGAATTAGTTCTAGAATTTGGGGAAAATGCTTCTTCTTAGATAGTCATACACTGGCAAATAGTTCAAGATAATGAATAAGCTTCCCTTAGGTAGTTCCAGAAATACTTCACCTAATTTTTAATTGTGTTTGTAAGCACAATTTAGGAGTCACTTGGGAAGTATTGTTGGAAAACTAAACTAGATCCATCTCAAGTACATAGATTTTCCTAATTCATGTATTAGGATTTAGCGTTTAGGAATGGGGAAGTCTGAAGTGAAATTATGATACCTGGAAATACTTGGGTAATGTAATTTTTTTTTTTTTTTAGCCAAGCTGGAAGACGTGAAGAAGAATACTTTCTTCCACTTGTCCTTAAGAGAATTTGATTGATTGAGAGTGCTCTTCCTTTTTGAATTTTCAACATTTGCTGCCAGAAATACTTCTCTGGCACCTTCTCTTTTGTTTCTCTAACCCCACTTCCCTCTCAGAACCAGCCATCTTAAAACCATCAATCTGCAACAACCTTCAATACACTTGAAAGTACACATGCAACCCCATATACGGAAATGTGAGGAAGGGTGTTGTCACAGTGGTAGCCTGGTGGACATCGGCTATGGGGGAAAGAAGAAATCTTTTGGCATGAATCAACACCATTGAGGGAGGTGGAGAAGTGGTTGGCAATTGATGGTGTTACTTGGAAAATGGGATTGAAGGTGGTTGGAATTTTGTTACGAATTTAAGTTTATTTCATAGTTTAAGAAGGTTGGAGTTATGTTCAGAATTTGTGGAGGATGAGTGGAGTTGTGGTTTAGTGGTGGTAGCTGGTATGGAGAAAAAAGAACAAAAAATAGTATTAAAAACTAAAATTACGTGGCGAAACATAATTTGTGCATCACATACACTCTACCATCTTTGGGTCACTGTTTAATGTGGTTGTTATTGAAGAATTGGTTTAAATAAGAGTATGTCTAGCGCCTTCTGCTATCTCCCTCAGCAGAAAGCCACTATTCTGGAGGCTCATTTATCGCCTACTTAGGCGACTAAGCTGGACGTTATGGAGACCCATACTAGAAAGAGAATTGAAAGAACAGGGACTTAGGCACCAGGCACCGTGCCAATAGATGAACTTGTTGGATCTTGCAAGTCTGAAGAAAGCTAAAAAAAACAGTTCGTCGAATGTGCTTTTTTAGATAGGAACTAGTCGGCCATCCGTGCTTTGCAAGCATATGATTTCTCAAATGAGAAATGTAAAAATATGGCTCTCGTTAAAGAAGCCATGAGATGAGAGGTATAGGAAGATCCAAGAAAGAATTCAAGCTTGAGATTTTGAAGTTAAAAACCAAATTGTGTTGGTTATCTTCGCCTTGATTGTGGAAACTTATCTTCCCCAATGTTTCTTGGAGTGAAGACTCTAGTTTTGTTAAGGTAGGGGTGGGTGGGGAGAGGGGTTGTGTGATGGAAATAAACCAAATCCATCTCAAGTACATGGATGTCATAAAGGAGATTGTTAGAGTAGTATCGGGATAGGAAAAGAGATTTACATATGGTGTTCATTGACTTAGAAGACATATGACGAAGTCCATATGGAGATACTTGTTGTCTAGAGATGTACATGTGGCAGAGAGATTAAGGTCATGTACGATGGAGCCAAAATTCGAGTGAGAATGGTGCGAGGGGATTCAGAGCACTTCCAATCGAGATGGGGCTACACCATGGATTAGGGCTTAGCTTGTTTTTATCTGTCTTAATGCTGCTTGATAGACGAGACATGGGGCAGTGTTAGTGATAGATGGGAGGTTTGGAGATAGACCCGAAAGTCTATAAAGGTTTTAGGTTGAGCACGACTAAGACAAAGTACATGGAGTGCAAGTTCAGTGATGCACCACACAAGACAACTGTGGAAGTGAAGATTGATGTATGGGCCATCCCAAATAGATGAAGCTTCAAGCATCTTAGGTTTGATAATTCAAGGAAATAAG
Organism: Solanum pinnatisectum; assembly: GCA_035578085.1. Classification (NCBI taxonomy): domain Eukaryota; kingdom Viridiplantae; phylum Streptophyta; class Magnoliopsida; order Solanales; family Solanaceae; genus Solanum; species Solanum pinnatisectum. Next base: position 44,719,405 of record CM069078.1, on the reverse strand, counting down.
GAGATTGATAATGATGTGACCATCATATTGGAGCGAGGTGGATGAAATGGATGCTCACATTTGGCGTCCTTTGTGATAAGAATGTTCTATCGAGACTTAAAAGGTAAGTTTTATGGAGTGGTGTTAGACCAACTATGTTGTATGGGACCAATCAAGAATTCACAATGAAGCAGAGATGAGGATGCTTAGATGGATATGCGGGCACACTTGGAGAGATAAGATTAGAAACAAAGATACGGGACAAGGTTGGGGCGGCTTGAGTGGTGGACAGGATGTGAGAAGCGAGACTGAGAGTGTTTAGACATATAAAAAGGAGGAGCACTGATGCTTGAGTGAGGAGGTGGAGGTTGACAATGATAAGGCTAAGTAGATGAAGAGGTTGACTGAAGAAGAGTTGTGGAGAGGTAATTAGACCGAGGAAGAGTTTGGGAGAGGTAATTAGACCTGACATGACACATTTCTAGTTCATCAAAGACATGACCCTAAATAGGAAAGCATGAAGGTCGAGGATTAGGGTAGATTGTTAGTAGGTAGTCGAACGATTTTCTCTCTTTCTTGAGGGAAAGTATGGTTGGAATTATCAGTATCATTATTATTATCGTTCTATTATTCTTTTACTATTTTTTCCTGTCAGTACGTCCCTTTTCACAAGTATTTTTGCCATAACTTTTACCCTTGTATTTGTCAAACCTGTTTTTGAAATCATTTATCTTGAATCGAGGGTCTATCAGAAACAACTTCTCTACCTCTCATGAGGTAGGGGTGGTCTGTGTATACCTCACCCTCCCCAAACCCCACTTGTAGATCACAGTGGGTATGCTGTTGTTGTAGAACTCCTGTGCACTTGATCTGCTATTTATAAAACTTACCCACTTAATAGACTTGCTACTACTAGAATCTCATGCTTGGAGTTGATTTTAGGAACATGCTGCAGCTTTGGCAGAAGGTAAACCTACGCCAACACCATGTGGCGGTGCAGACATACGGCCTTTGAACATGGATGACTTCAAAAATGCTCATGAGCGGGTGAGTTGACAAAAGTCTTTAAGCTCCCTCTTTATTTTGCTGCATCTGAATGCTGAGAATTCATGTGCTTGGTGTTTATTTTAGGTTTGTGCAAGTGTTTCATCAGAATCCATAAATATGACGGAGCTTCTTCAGTGGAATGAACTGTATGGAGAGGGGGGCTCTAGAAGGAAGAAGTCCTTGAGTTATTTCATGTAAAAGTTGTTCATATTGTACATTGATGTCTTAAGGAAGAAGTTCTTAAGTGTGATCTCCTCAGGCCCAGGTCAGTCGCCTCTCTTTGTGGTTTGCCATGACACCCTGGAAGTTTGTACAATGAGTATAGGTCTCTTTAGTTATACATGAGTTTTGAGATGTAAATGAGGGATGGAGTAGTCCTCTAGGAATAGGTAGTATCTCCACCTTCATTTTCTTTACCCTCTTTCTCACAACAAGCAGAAAGATGTCGAGGTTCTTATTTTCATGCAGCTGCTACTGTTGCTATTCATTATATGTCAAGTTGGAAGCAAATAATATGCAAGTCTTGTCGTTGTTATAGATACTGACTTGGTTCTTTGGATATCTAGTTGTTGATGAGCTTGTACTCGCCAAGTTGCAGCAAAAATACAATGAAATCCCCCGCCCCTCTATTTATTTCATGACATCTTTAGGCACTTTCTCTTCCATTCGTTTTACTTTAAATGGTATTATTCGTCTTCAGATGGAAATTTTGGTGCTCATGGTACAAATAAGTAATTTTGGTACTACTGCATGAACATTTTGGTGTTTGGTTAGAGGAATATAAGTACACCCCATGTGTCATAATTCTAAAGCCAAACACATTGTTCTATTCATTCACCAAACATCAATACATATCATGTATCTATGCCTGAAAACGGTCTCCAATGTCGTTGAGCAAAAAGACAAGTTGGCATGAAATCCTGAATTAAGCAATTTATGCGATTTCCGGGTCCAGTAATGGGAAAGAAAGGGACTTCTCACTCAACTTAATAGCATATTCAACGAAATCTTTTTTTCTAATAATAACCTTCGCATTCGATAGGGCTTTGTGGATGTTCTATAATTATACTGACTTGTGGTACTTTGTGATTCTCCATTGTCATCTCAGCTTTGAAGTTATGTTTCTCTAATTATTAGTAATAAAAGTATGTTAAGAATATGAACCTGGGGTGTGTTGGTATAGCAAAAAAAAAAATTGTATTTGCTAGAATCATTTTCTAGTGTTTGGTTGAAATTGTTGACAGCTGGATATACTTAGTTGAACTGGTGTTTGGTACTGTACTCTGTTTAAAATAAATTTGGAGACAACATGCAATGTAAGATGCTTGTTTATATAAAAATAGTAGATACGTTTTTCTTCAATATCACTCGTGTTCACCAAACGATGACAAAAACAGTACCTAGAAGGAAGTTTTTTCTTATTATAAAATTGCCCTTCAAATGCGTGATCTTTAATTTTTGTCCTTAAACAATCGAACTTATTTCTAGTTAGGCATAAGTCTTTAGAAATTGAAGTCATGCGAAGGGATATTACGATATGAAAATGTAAATTTATGTCTGTGAAAAAGTTATTTGTTATGAGGGGTATATATACAAAGACCCCCAACAAATAAATGCAAAAGCAGACGAGATTTGGTGTCCAACTTCTTTAAAAAAAGAGTACCCATCATTCACAATGATTGATCACACCTACATCACTTATAACAGTTACCAAAAAAATATTCAATTTAACAAATACTGTTGAAAATTGTGACAACTAAATTTAAAAAAATAGAAGAAAAAATGCAAATGCTTCAAAGTAAAGGAAAATACCATTACTTCTTCTTCACTCAAAAAAAATTCAGAGAGGAAATTTAACACATGTCACAACAAATTATTATAAGTCTCCCTTTAGGTAGAAAATAGTGACATAAACAAAAGAACACAATGCCCTCTTCTGAAATTGCATTTCCTCTTCTTCTTTTCTCACCAAAAACTCGTCTTAAAAGGACACTTTTACACAAATACTACATAGCTATGAAATTTACAAAACGAAATATCATTCCACTTCTTGTTTTTATTTTATCATTTGCTTCCATACTCAGACTTGTCAAGATTTCTGTTATTACTTCATATTCCTCTCCGATTTTCTCTGCCTTGTCTCTAATTGAACACAGCCACAATCTCCTCGCGGAGAAAGAAATCAACTTTCTCTATGATCTTGTATCGCGAAAATCCCCCTGCAATATTCTTGTTTTCGGGCTTGAAACACAATACTCTTCTCAAATTTCAACAATCAATAGGGGTGGATTCACTATCTTTCTTGAGGACAACCCCACGAAGATCAAACTTTATAACTCCACGAGTAATGCTAGTAGTACTCGAATTCACAGAGTCGAGTATCAAACAGTTGCAAGAGATGCATACAAGATTTTAAAACATGCTAGACAAAACCAGAAAGACTGCTACATATCAGCTACTGCTAGTAGTTCAAAACATGATCTGTATAGTAATTCATCAAGAAAGTGCAAATTTATGTCACTTGTCACAAATGTTCCTAAGGAAGTGTATGAAGTGAAGTGGGATTTAGTGATTGTTGATGGACCAGATGGCGATAAACCGGAATCACCAGGAAGAATGGCTGCAATATATATTGCTGGTGTACTAGCAAGAAGAAACAGGAACAAGAATGGGACTCATGTATTGGTGCATGATGTTGATAGAATGATTGAGAAGTGGTTTTCTTGGGAATTTTTATGTGACACTAATTTGGTTTCTTCTAAAGGGAAATTCTGGGATTTTAACATACTAGCAAAACCACATGTCACTACATTTTGTCCTGCATAATTGAACATATATAGTCTGCTATTGTAGACGAAATTCTTTTTTTTTTTCTATTAGATCTAGGCATACAGCTTATGTTATTTCATTATTATGTATCTTCCCTTAATTTTTTTGAGAACACATCTCAATTATCTCTTTGTAAATTAGTTATCTTCTATACATGTTTAACTCAAGGAAGCCTATTCATTAGTCTTTTCCATCTTAAGGTTGAATCTCTCCATTTGAATGTTAAATAGTATATACATTTCCAAAATGGAGAAGATGAAGGATATGCTACAAAAGAAATTAGGGATGTCAAATTGGTGGACTGAATTTAGACCAGCAAAATATACACCCCTGGGGAGAGTAAAATGTACGCAAACCTTATTTCTACCACAACTTTGTGGGATAGAGAAGTTGTTTTCAATAGACCAGCTGCTCAAAAAAAGTGCAGTCAAAGAATGATAAAAGGAAAATAACGACAACAAAATAGCAAGATAAAAGATGCAATTGAAGTGACGGGTACTAGTAAAAATGAAGAACAAGATACTCTGTGAATACCAAATAAAGAGAATAGGAGACTAGCTCGTAAGAGTACTACAACAGACGGGCCTACCTACTATCCTTCTACTCTAATCCTCGACCTCCAAACCTTCCTATCTATGGTCATGTCTTGCTTGCACAACTGAGCATTTTCATCTCCGCTACCTTCATGTTCTTAAGGTGTGCATTCTTGACGGGCAAGGAGACAAAGGTCTAACCACCGCTTTATAGAACTTACTTTTAACCCTACACATTCTTATTAGCCCTAATGCGAGCTAGTACAATGAGCGGCTGAGTTAACTGAGCTGAGTCATCAATCAGTCCAAAGATTACTTGGCTGAACTAAGTTGATAAATGGGTGGATCTCTTGTTGGTTTGGATCATTTTACCTGAAATTCAGCAAGTGTTTCTAACTAATCATCAGTACCTCAATCTCTATCAGCATTTGGCTATTCTGTTCTACTTCATACACTTTTTCTTCTATCACTTTTAGAGGTAATAACTAATTATTACTTCAATAGAGGTACATACTCAAATCAAATCTATTTGTTATAGTCAAGAAACATTTTTATTCTTAAACCAAACAAGACAAGTGATATGTCAATGGTAAACCTCTTTTTTCTTAGGACAAGTATGACATTAGTGATCACCATAGCATACTTGTTACTTCTTATTTCTGTCACTTGTTTACCCTTCTGCACCGAAATCAATCCCCTAATAGAGCAAGGTGTCATCTACTGCTTGTTAACAAGAAAAGATCAAATGCCAATATTTTCCCATCGAAAGAGCTAACTTAAATCTACAACAACAATTCAGCATGTATGTGTGTGTCGCATGCACATGCACGAGAGAGAGAACGTCTAAACGAAACACACCTTTTCAAACCTGATAACCAACAAGGTTTAAATACAAGAGTCGAGTTATTTTCTCATCAACACTAGAGATATCTACAGAAAACAGTGTTAGACACAACCTGATTGCTAATAAGGTACAGATACAAGAGATTAGTTTTTTCCCATCACCAACGTCTCAGCATCATCAGTATAATCTCTAAGATGAAACTTAAATCAGGAATTAGCAAATCTCAGTGTCAAACTTGAGAGATATGCCCATGCTGAAGAGCTCCTGGCACAACAACTTTGCACCATATGGCACATTAACTTTCACTATATCTTCAACTGATTCACAGAACCGGCAAAATGGACCCCTAACCTTACCACCTTGCACAGTTCTCTGGATTACATTTGCCATGTTCTTGCACTTACCACATATGTGCATCTGGGAAGAGTCACTGAGTGTGAAAAGGCGTTCATGCAGATTTGCTGCAGCACCATGAGCTATAAGACAGTCGCGCTCCATTTCACCAAACTTAATTCCACCAAAGCGTTTTCTGTCTGCCACAGGTTGGCGAGTAAGGGGATGGACAGGTCCAGTGTTACGGAATTTCACCTTGTCTTCAGCCATATGGATGAGACGTTGGTAGAATGTTGGGCCCATGAAAATCAGGGAATGAACCATCTCACCCGTCCGACCGTTGTAAACTCTCTCATTTCCCCATCTCGTGAATCCTCGCCTGCAGGTCATATTGCATTTAATAGTCAATGACAAATCACCAGAATTCACAATCGACTACAACAAAACAAACACAGCTTAACTGGTTGGCACAAGGGCGTGGAATTATGAAAAACTATACAGCTTTCAGATATCTTACCCCTGAAGCTGCTCCATTATGGCATCAACTGATAAAGTGGAGAAGGGAGTGGCATATTTTTGACCACCACCTAGGGCAATGCCCTTCCCCAGAGCGGCTTCTAGCAGCTGACCAGGGGTTTGCCTAGAAGGAAATGCATGGGGATTGATTACAATATCTGGAACAATCCCCTGAACTGTAAAAGGGAAGTTTTCCTGAGATTCCAGAAATCCAAGGACACCCTTTTGTCCATGCATGCTGGAGAACTTGTCTCCAAGACATGGAGAACGAACCTGCACACAATGTACAAGATTACTGGAATCATTTAAAGGGAATTAGAATTATCTATAGAGTGTCTTCCAGGTACTCTCGAGGAAGGATAGTGGAAGAAACATAAAGATGAATATGAGGTGACCAACTTTTTCACACATGTATATTTGAATCATAACTTAGAAACATAATGCTTACCGCTAACAGCTATCTTTGCTAACATTTTTTTTAAGAAAGTAAAGTAATTTTATACATAAGAGTAACATTAAGGATGTGCTATAGGAACTGTACTTGTCAAAGCAAAACAGCAAAAGTATTCCCTATCTAGTCCTGTAGGGATTCTGACATCTGTAGCACTGATTCAACCTCATTTACATGTTCCAATTTACACCATAAGTAAAACACAAATATGTGATTAGGCTTTCTCGCTAACATTCTACGATGGCTAGTAGTTTTGAATCTTTAACATAGTCTAGTAGTATGGCTTGTAGTTTTGAAGATTTAGGATAGTCTAGTAGTGCTCCTTTTAGACAAATCAGCTTTTCTTCAGTTCAGTGGTTGGTCTTTCAATGTGTTCATTAATAGGATGGTTCAAGCATTCAAGGCACGTGAAGCTATATATGGTCTTTATGTACACAGTACATAGCATCTGTTCTCCTTTTATCATAACAATTGAATTTCAATTTCATGAACTGTATCTTCGATTTTTCAGAACTTATGAAGTTCTTTAGAATACTGTCTATCAATTCCGTAATGAGTACTGTTTTACCCACTCCAGTGCCCCTGAATAGTGCAATTTTTCCTCAAGGGCAGTAAGGGGCTAAAAGATCTACTATAATTCCTATTTCAAAAATAGATAATTTTGCATCCAACGGTATAATGGCGGGTGCAGATCTATGAATAGGAGGCGTATCCCATGAAGTGCAAATACTTTAAGAAGCTTGCCAAACTGCCTGCAACAGTTCTCCAAAGATTTAATATGGTCTTTTTAATAAAGAAATGTTTCTCATAAACCTGCATCTTAAAGCACTTTAACTTGTTTGAGAGATGCAACAGCAAAAGTTGCATAGAAATACAGTCATATAAGTAGAAGCATTTCATATATATATATATATATATATATATATATATATATATATATATACACACACATGTATATCTTACTTGTCTGAGAGATACAACAGCAAAATTCTTCCCTTCATCATTAGCAGAGAGCAAAACCTTCTGAACCATGCCCCTTTCCGTATGCTTCAACTTGACACTGTGATCAGCCCCTGATTCAGCAAATTTCCCAATTATGATATCTCCACTCTGGAGATTTGCCCCAATGAATGGAAAACCATCATCATCTAGGCTGTCCACTCGTCCAATTTTACTCTGGGTTTTCCCAAAGTTGACAGAGTCCTCAATCTTTAGCTTCTTAGACATTGCTTCCTTATTGTCGACCTCAGCCTTATAGCTCCTAACATGCTCAGATCGAAACATTCCGCGCTCCAGTGAAGCACGATTCATGACCAATGAATCTTCTTGGTTATAGCCAAGGTGAACATTTACTGCGACAATTGCACATTGCCCATTGAAGTATTCAGGCCGTGGAAGCATTCCTTTCTGGTACTGAGCACATTTTGGTTTCCCAAGGGAATCTGCCAACATTGTCCGGAAAAGTGGCCTCTGAGGATAATACAATTGATGGGTATTTGTATCAACTCTATTGTTTGGATTCACTGTTGAAAACCCAATTGCCTGCTGAGAGTGCTTCTCAGATTGATAGAGGACCCTCCTAGCATGATCATGGTTTGCAAATGGGATAATACCACAACTCAAGCCTAATAGGAATGACATGTCCAACTCACAATGAGTATACTTAGCAGGTGGGTTCTCTTTATCTGCTTTTAAGATGTACTCAACTCCCCATGCAGTTCGACAGTCTTCTTCTTCTTCAGGTCCTATAAGCTCAATAATCCCATTGTCCAGAAGAGATTGAAAGCCATAATCTCCCCCTTTCAAAGCTTTGATTTTCTTTAGATTTGAAACAACAAGAAGAGGACGCAGAATCCTTCCAGGATCAGAAAATATGCGAACTTCACCCTGCAGCTCATCTCTCTTAACTTCAACCTAGAAGAAAATTTAAGATTGTTCAGTGTATGAGTATCAAATTTACAGATCTTATATGACAATATACAACGTCTTCTAAAAAAACAATATACTAGACTGAATTTTAATATCCATGTAAAAAAGAGAAACTTCCGCAGCACATCCAGTGCTAATGAAAAAGGTACTGGGTCAAATTTCCCTAGTCAAGAAGCTACATCAACTTCCATGAATTTAACTCGCATGGAAACATCAAATCAGTTGCCAAATTTGTGATAAAGGTTATTTAATAGAGAATTTTTGGATTTAATTTTATTGTTCTGCCAAATCTGTGATAAAGGTCATTTCATAGAGAACCCTTGGATTTAATTTTATTGTCTGAATCCTTCAAAATTTTAAAATTTAATATAATTTTTATTTGGTTAGTCTGAATTTCTGCGCATTGCAAAGAGATATTTTCCAAAATGTGATTTTATCCCCCATCTACCTGAGGCTTGGTGGGCAGAGTTATGGTGTGTGTGCTGGTAGGAGGTAGTAAGTACCCAGTGGATTAGCCGCGGTGCACACAAGATAGCTCGGACACCAACCATTAAAAAAAATGAAATATTTCCCAAAAGGAAAAAGAATCACAGAAGAGTAATGACAGAGTTCACGGATTCCATCTATTCTGAAAACATCAGATATATTTCCGTTTAAGTAACATGCCAATGACGAGAGGGTTGCTCTAATGGTAGACCCTCCACTTCAGGACCATTGGAGGAAAGAGGCACAACCTACTGTTGGCAGCTTCAGGGTTCGGACTTACCAGCATACAAAAGTTATACTACAGTCGATACATATACCACAAAAATCACGTACATTTCAGGAACAAAGAGAAAAAGATTAGTCCTTCACATTTGGTATATAGTTTTATAATCGCCTTTAATGAATGTATTTGCAATATAACCAGCTTTTACAGTAAGTTTTATGACTTCTGTACATAATTAAATGAAAATTATCACTGCTTACCTGGTGTGACGATTTATTCCTATCAGTTATATTCTTTATTTCACATTTTAAGTTACCTGGTGTGACAATATAACATAAACTTGAGGAGCAAAGAGCATGAGACAAGACATTCGGCTTACAGTTTGATAATTGTCCTTTTGATAAAATTGATAATTATGATATAAACAAGTATTCTACTTTATCCCCCAAAATATGTGTGTGCACACACAAAAAACAAATATTCTAAGTCTTAAACTATGTACATAACTAAATCAAAATGGTCGCGAGTTAAGCTAATATGGGACCTTATTCCAGTGGCGCTTACATGATATTGTACATCCAATACAGTATAACAAAAGATTTACATCCTACTTGAGAAAAAGAGAAAAACACAATTTACTATGTTTCGATGACAGTTTTATAACCATCCTTTTGGTGGATCAATGATCAACGTTGCAATATAAATTAATATTCAACAGCAAGGTTCCATGATTCAACTGTGCATAATTAAATGAAAATGATCATGAGCCAACCTGGTGTGGCACTTCATTCCTGCGGCGCTTACGTCTTAGCTTTGAAACAAAGAGTGCAGAATCTTCACATACTCCAACCCACTCCCCATCAAGTAGTACCTTTTGCTTTCCATGGAGTGAGGTGGCACAATCATCTACTAACTTTTGCATCCCACACCGGAACAATGTCTCAAGAAATGGTTTCAAAATAATTGTGCTGACAAGACCCATACTAGCCAAATTTTTCACCAAGCCACAATTTTCTCCATCTGGGGTAGATAGAAAACATAGCTTTCCCCAGTGTGAAGGATGTCTACATAAGTTATATACCAGTCATTAAATTATCATACTTAAGTTAAACAAAACAGAAACAAAATACCAAAACCTTACGACAGAATGAGCAACAATCAGGAAGCAAGACAAATGAAGTCACCATTTGCTAATGGAAAGCATAAAAACAATGGTCAATATAAATTTACAAACACTTACGGGTATCTAGCATCGCCAACCTTTCCGGTGTATGTAACCTGCTGACGCGATTTCCTCATATCAGCAGTCATTTGCAATGGATTTGTTCGTCTAAGAGTTGCAACTACACCAGAAACCCTCTCCATTCTCTTGTAAGGGTGACACCAATGTCCAGTGGAAAAAGCCCTGGAGAGACCATTGGTAATTATTGATGCATCCAAGTAATGCTCAATTGGCTGCACTTGTCGATCTCCATAAAGATCTCTTTGCATTGCCTTCACCATACGCCTCTCGGCATGTTTAATGTGTGCCCTGAGCTCTCGTTCTAGGAGCTCACCAGCCAGCTCCAATCTCTTGTTTCGAAAATCATCTCTGTTGTCAACCTTTCTGCGACCAATGAAAGAGTGCAAGAGGCATTTTACCATATAGCCAAGGAAGCGAGCCTTCTGCTTGAAACCACTAAGATTAGGGAACAGGTATGCATTTATGCACTCCTCAACAGATTCTTGAGGTGGAAATTTACAATTCTTTATAAGTCTATCAACATAAGCAAGAGCCTTTTTCCCCTTCCTGAAATCCTCACAATTCTTATCAGCCTCATGGATGGAAGCTACTAGTATATTGACGATAGTAGTATCTTCAATATCCACATCAATTAAATTTACTACCTCCCTGTCAGAGGAAACACCTAGAGCAAAAAACAAGACCCAAATTGGCATTTCTGCAAGGATGTATACACTGAGGGCTTTTTCTCCTCCCTTAATGTGCTCAAGCTTCAAGGTCTCAGTCAGTTTAATGTAGACTCTCTTCCTTTTTTCACCTGGGCGATATCCAATCATCCAAGTGGGATTGTTTGACACCCAGAGTCTTTTTAAACAAAGCTGCTCTTGTGCAATGAAGGTCTGAAATGGAAATTGTAAGAGATGTCAATCAATAAAGAACTGCAATAGAAAATATACTTCTAAAAGGCCAAAAAGATTAAACAATATTCTATATCTTCTTTAGTTGTACCAATGCCATCACTTTCTGGAATGCCATCACCTCCACTAACACCTCCACCCATAATCTCCCTAACGGCTTCTATTCCCATGAGGGATGGAGGAAAAATTGGAAGCACATAAAAGGAAGGAACTACAACCATCATCTCAAATGGGATAACTTCCTTCCTTTCTGTCTCTGGGCTATTTGGCTCCAAAGAAACCACAATCTTTTCAACAACAAGAAGGATTGTATTAGCCATGTGAATGTAATCAGGCAAGCAACTGAATACCTTTACATTGCTAATAACCCGCCCCCTTCAAAAGCTAGGAAACAGGCCATTCATGTGAAGTGGAACCCCCCTCCTCAGGGAAGTTTCATGTTGAACACTGATGGTGCTGTCAAGAACAACCCTGGGGATGGGGGCCTAGGGGGTGTCATCAGAAACCATAAAGGAGACTGGGTCGTTGGCTTTGTCAGTAAAGAGGCAAATACAACCCCTATCCTGGCTGAGCTCAATGCCCTTAGACAAGGTCTCACCATGGCCATCTCCAACAATCTTGTTCCTCTCGAAACCAACATTGACTCCCAAGACGTAGTTAATATGTTTCACGAAGATAATGCTCTCTATAACAATCTAATCTATGAATGCAGGTTGCTGATGGAAAGGTTGAGTGCAGCTCCACCACCTCACGTCTTCAGGGAGCAAAATAGGGTCGCAGATATGCTAAGCAAGGAAGGCCTGAAATGTGAAACGTTTGGGACACCCACTTTTTTGATAGGTCCTCCTATGTATGCAAACAGCGCAGTTTGGAACAACATCTTAGGAGCTATGTATGTAAGGGAAGCTAACCTTTGTAATTATGCTGTAACTGGGGATATTTTGGCCCAGGGAAATACTCTACCCAATGCCTGCAATGGGCCTTCTGTATGCTAATTATTATTATTATTAATATATAATTATCCTTTTGACCAAAAAAAATAAAAATAGCACAAGTGCAGAATGCATGCAAAAGTTACATACATCCCGAAAAGAATGGTGGATTCGGAGTACGAGAGTCCGACACATTTAATTTTCGAAAAGAAGTATCCATTCTTTTTTCTTTAACTGAAATAACTATTACTCCTACATAATAAAAACAAGATAATTTTTTTTTTGAAACTGAAAAAAAAAAAATATTAAAAACAAGATAATGCGTACTCAAACCACAATTTTTTGTAGTCAAGAAACAAACTGTTTTGACTCCCCAAAAGTGTACTTTGTCATTCTTTTGAGACAAAGGAGTACTATGTAGTCAGTCAAGGGAAAATGTTGCATTACTCAGCTTGAAGCTTGAGAAAGAACTTCTGCATAAAAGAGTAGCTAAAGACTCTTCAAAGGTAACAATACTACAAAAGAACTTGTGCAACTTGTATTAAACATGCAGCATGATTACACGAATTCAACACAGTATACAAAATACAGAGTTCTTATATTATTCCAAGACTGCCGTTGACGTTTTTACAGAAGAAAAATAACTTAGCATATTTTTGCAACTTGTCTTACAAAATAAGAGTTCTTATCTTACTAATAGTGTGTGATACCCAACTACATCAAATTATGATGGAGGCAGAGTCTTTCCTCCTAAAGGTTCATGCATGCTACAAAACTGTTTCATCAGTCCGAACTCTAAACTGCTCGACTATGCAACGCAATACATAAACTTCACCTTCATCAGATCAATATTCAACAGTATCATCAATTAAGACAAATAAACCAACTCAAAAAGTAGCTAGCACCTTGTCTTACTAATAGTGTGTGATACCCAACTACATCAAATTATGATGGAGGCACAGTCTTTCCTCCTAAAGGTTCATGCATGCTACAAAACTGTTTCATCAGTCCAAACTCTAAACTGCTGGACTATGCAACGCAATACATAAACTTCACCTTCATCAGATCAATATTCAACAGTATCATCAATTAAGACAAATAAACCAACTCAAAAAGTAGCTAGCACCTTCAGATCTACCTCACACTATGCATCATTTTAATCAATCGCTTAGTTAAATGTCTAATATGAAGTTAAATTTTCTCCTCTCTTTCATCCTCTTCTGTCACATCTTCCATTATATGGACACAACTGTCGCAATTATCTGAATTACAAAGTTAGAATATCTGTCAAATACACACCTATTCAGGCAACAACAATTACCAGTACAACACTACGAATCAATTTTGGGTTTGACTAAACAAATCATCTATATGCATTCCACCCCATTGGACTCAGTTCATTCCAACACTCAAATATATTGTCTTGTAGGAACTAGGAATAAGGTGTCACAGTCCAACTAACACAAAGATATTTTATTTGAAACATAAATTCTAACATTAACAAGTGAAATTCCACCGTTTTGAGTTATGCTAGATTGATGTGTAGTAAAATGGTTATCTTCTCTTTATGAGTACTAAAATGGTTCTCTAATCTTCCCTCTAGACTCATTAGGGCTTAAATACTATACTAACTAACACCAACTGTCCAGCCTTGTTTTCTACGCCATCTTTAGGTAGAACAGTGCTAGCAGGAAGATCTTACCTTTTCAGCCCCTTTGACAATGAAGTATCCCCCATGATCAAATTCACAGTCAGGCTTGTCAACACCATTCATCCAGCACAATTCTGAGTTAACCATCACAGGGATTCTCCCAATCAAGACATCCCTTTTGTCTTCCACTTCACACTCCTTGTCAACAAACTGGTCTACGCCAGTTTTGAACTTGTCACTTCTAACTAGCTTTTTTGTATACACCTGAAATCATATACAAGGACAGCCAAATATATTAAAAGAATAAGAAACTAACAAAGGAAAATAAATGACATGTTGGGTGTGTTATAAATGCTAACTGGAAAAGGCTGTCATTGCATGGGTGAAAAGGGATTATATTTCAAATTTCAGTGGCCATATACTTACTTTTCATCAGATGGGCAATGCATTTAACAAAGAACTGTTCAAGAGAGACCAACAAGATTGACAACTTAGTCTACTGAAGAGCAACACAATGTAATCATTTTAGAACATTGCTAATTCAAAAAAAATAAAATTGATAAGTAATTTTTATTAGTGTTAGGGAGAAGAGTCAGCTGTATACAAGGACTACACCAAAAAAGGTAGAAATCCCGCGATCTGGCCCATTCAAAATTGAGAATAATAAGAAAAATGAATGAATATAAATAAACAGAAAGAATCTGATACACATAAAACTATAGATTATAGGCAAACATCATATTTATTTTTTGAATATTAGACAAAAAAAAACATTTACTAACCTGAACGTGAGTCTCAACCATAATCCTGGCAGAATATGTCATGTTCTGGAGGCGAGCATGCCGTGGCAACAAGTCCAGGTACTCTTTCCCACCGTCCGCAGAAAACTTCTCCCCAGCCCAAAACTTTGGCCGCTCAAGGGTTACTTTCCCAAACTTCACAGAAGCATGCTTCCAATCACCATCACCTCTCTTTGATGGATCATAACCTGGCTCAACATGGATCTCCCCAACCGAGTCAAACACCCTTTGGATTCCATAGTTGATGAAGTCATTATATGAATTTATCTGGTGACTGATTAAACCATACTTCTCAAAAAAACCAGTTGATGCCTTTTTACAGAAGTTCTTCAAGAAACTTTCACCCAACTCTTTAATTAAAACCATATCATGGCTATCATCCTCATCTTCATCCTCGTCCTCGTCCCAATCATCATCATCTACTTCAAAAAGATCATCAATATCAAAATCCATCCTTGCTGATCCATTAGATATCTTCTCTTTACCACTACTACATCCCACTTCCTCCATGATATCAGAAATTGTCATCTAAATGAAATGCCTGCATCAAACACAAAATCAAAGTGCATCAGTCGATATTTAACTTTATTCCAACGTGTACTGGTATGCACAAACATGATCTCTCAGCTAAAAGTCTTTAAATAGCCAGCTGAAACCGCGAAATATTGTCCTTCCAGGTAGGCCAAATGAGTATTTTCTCTAAAAAGGTAAAAAAGGAGGAAAAGGCTTGATCTTTCATTTCTAACTAGAAATGAGTTTTATTTAGAAAACAACAAAATGACGAAACAACAAAACAAGAGACTAAACAAATGTCAATCAGGTGAAAACTGCAATTGCTTGGTGAAATTTGCTCTCGAAAATAAACTGTGTTTTTGAGAACCCACTTCCGCTCCATTGAGCTATTTCTAAAGAAGATAAAGCTAAAACAAATAGATACAAGAAAGGCTGGGACTTATAGTATGTTTTATGTAGCATTCAAATATGTAATGTTACATTTAAAAGAAAACAAATCACTGTCTAGTCACACTGAATATTGGATGCACTGATACATTCTTCTTCAGAGTATATGTAACATTAGTCATGTCTTCTAAAGAAACAATAAGAAACTCCAAAATCCCAACGAGTTATTATGAGATCCAAAAGAGATAACAGGAAAACAACCTTGACCAGAATTTACTCTTAGCATTTGCTCATCAAGTCATAAAAACTGAAAACCACAAAGACCTAAGACATTCACCATCATTTCAGAAAACAAAAAGTTAAATGAAATATATAAGCTCCCTTAAAAGATCTCTTTTTTTCACCTCTTGAAAAACCCATAAAATGCCTACAACATTTTGTGAAAAAATATAAGCTTACCTCAAATAAAAATATTTTCTTTTCTTTTCTTTTCTTTTGCAATTCAAGAAAACCCATAAATCGATTTCAGGTGTATTTAGGGATTTCAGCACAGTAATATTCTTATTTCAGTCAAATCACCTCTAAACCCTAAACCCCAAAAAACACGAAACAGAAACAAAAGAATTCCACATGCAAGAAGTATCAGAGAAGCATTTAACCTTTTCTGTACTTTCTACTACCAAAAAAGAGCTAAAATCAGCTTAATTTTTTTAAAAAAACAGTGGTTTTCGGATTTGCCCACTTCTAAATATTAAAACCCAAAAAGAACTCACCGACCAAACTGCATTACAGCAGTATTGTTGAAAATGAAGAAACCCCACAAAAATTACTCAAAAACCAACACAAAACTTGAGCTCAGTGTCAGAAAATTATTGTGAATGCCCATATTTTCTGAATATCTTAACGATTTGGGGGAAAATAAAAGAAGATGAAGAAATGTTTGAAGCAAGAGAAGAGAAAGGCTTACAGAGTAGCGTAGATTCTGCTTTGCTTTGCTCCCTTTTGGAGAAATTTTTTAGAGCTTTTTCGCAGACAAACAGAGAGCACGAGCAGTAAGTATACTGACTAAATGGAAGTAAGGACATGTGTTATTGTTAATGTAAAAGCACAAAATCTAATTAGGGGTAACCCTGACCTCCTAAACTTGGCACGAAATTTCACTTAGACACTTCAATTAGATGATGTTTAAAGTTATGAATTAAATAAAGACACGCGGCATATATAGAAAAAATAATTATTAAACAATGACTCATTGACATGTGGCATTTCTTTATCTAAATAATTAATAAAAAAACCACTTTTAATAAAAAGAAAATTATACGCCCCACCCCAAATTGCTACTCTATTACCCAACCCCTCTCTTTCACCCAGATTTTCTTCTCCACCCACCACCGCCCCCGACCCTCCCACACCCAAATGTGTCAAAAGAAGAAGCCGTGAGAAGGCATACAAATGGATTGGAACGCTAAAACTGTTTGTTGTGAATGTAGGATTTGATAATTGAAAATATAATTTCTTGCCATTTTTGAGTGTGTTTTTTTCTTCTTGAAATTTATGTTGATTTTCTCAAATTATTTTGAGGAGGAAGAAGGACAATAAAATAAGTGAAAGTATTTAAGCTTAAAATTTATGGGCTGGGCGCTAGAATTCACTTTTTGTTTGTGGCATCGTCAAATTTATTTCACCATGGAAAGAGTTTAAGCTTGGAAAAAAGTAGCCAAAAAATGGGGAAGAAGAAGAAAAAAAAAATTAAAATTTGGTAAAATGAGGCTCTCACGTGCGTCCAGTGAGTGTATCACACTTGCTATGCCATCTCAGCAGAAAGTGTCAAATTGACACAACAGGACATGACATGAGGTGTCTAAAATGAACATCGTCCAGTTGAGGTGTCTAAGTGAAATTTCGTGCCAAATTTAGGGGGCCACCGATGGGTTAGCCCATCTAATTAATCCTAACTACTCTAATTTATGTGATGTACTTTAATCAAACACTAATTTAAAAAATATGAGAATACTTTACAATGTTTTGTAAATTATATTTTTAAAAAGTGGGATTTATATTATCCATGAACTATATATATATATATATATATATATATATATATATATATATATATATATATATATATATATATATCATTTTGTTTTAGATTTGACTAAAAATCAAAATGAGTTATATAAAAAAAGAGTAATACTATTTTTTATATCTTAAAAATATTTTGTGATATTATAAAGAAAAAAATGACGTTGTAGGTCATTTATGTATATAAAAAAATAGTTTTATAACTTTTTATGAGATTTGTATTTTTGCAAAATAACTTTCTTTTATTTATACGTAACATGTCTAAAAAATTATTTTCTTATATTCATTTACTAAGTGATCGTTGTTTTTAATTCTTCTTAATTAAATAACACAAATTTCACTAATTTAGAGCCTAATTACGTGTCTTCACGTAAATTTATGAAATTATTATTCGTGTCAAATTTCGATCATCAAATATATGAATCTGACATGTCCAATTGTATGAATCTCGGATATATGAGATCAAAATTAAGTGTAATTTGTTTCAGATACACTATATCTAAGTGAATTCACATGTATTTGCGTCCCGAATACATGCACCAAGTGTGATTCACATTTCTTCTGAAAATACACAAACTCTCTCCCTCCTATCTAGTTCGCTTCTCTCTTCTTTCGCTTACCTTTCTCCTTGTTTATATATATTTCATAGTGTATTTGGTAGCAAAAATACATCTATATATGTGTATCTAGCTTGAAATTTGATATGAAATCATTAATAAATGTGATTTGTATAATTATTTTAAACCGTAGGAAGAATTTGTAAATACTATAGGAATATTTTTAGGTAATTAAGGTAGTTGTTAGGGGCTTGGCTTAGGGCAATAGGACTTTCTCATGGGCCCTCAGTAATAGAAAAAAGCCCATTTGAATTGCAAGGCCCAGCATAGCCCAAATTCTTTATAGCGGGTTGGATGAAAATGAAACTCTTTTGTGCCATAAAATACAGTTCTTCTTTGGAACTTTTTGTCTGAACAAAAATGGATGCTCTCGACTCTGTTTTCGATCCCCTTAGAGATTTCGCCAAAGACAGCGTTAGGCTTGTTAAGAGGTGCCACAAGCCAGATCGCAAAGGTACTAATTTCATTTCTCTTCTGATTTGTGTATTCAATCCATAGATTTGTATATGTTCTTCAATTTAATCGAACGTTTTTGTGCAGAATTCACCAAAGTTGCTACTCGGACTGCAATCGGCTTCGTTGTGATGGGATTTGTAGGATTTTTCGTCAAATTGATCTTCATTCCTATCAACAACATCATCGTTGGTGCTTCTTAATCGGTAATTCCTGTTCTCTTATGTGGATCTCGCTAGATCTGGTTGACCAGTTTCAGGTTTTGGTGTTAATGTCATGCCATAGGCTTCTTTGACGGTATTTCGTTTATGCATGTGTATGCACAAATCAATTGGAGTCAAATAGTTTTTTTATATTTTGAAACGAAAATGATCCAGTTGCTGATAAGAGCCAAGTTGATCTGTATTATTTATGATTTGGAGTTAGCTTTACAAGTGCATACAGGTGTTTATTCACATAACAGAAGGGTTTTTGTTGGTTGGGAAGAACAAGAGGCAGTTTTCTTATGCATAATTCCAGCAAATATTTTTCTATCGTGGAATTTCATCATGAATACACAAAATATGTCCAGCTGTCTGTTGGTTTTCAAGGCGTCTGTAAATCTAGTGCTATGTGTAAGTATGTTAAATTTGACCATGTAAGTGAGGTACATGATGATCATTGTTCCTATTTAAGCAAGTGATGCATTTTTTTTTGTGTGGATTGTTCCTCGTATTGGCAGCTTAACCTTCATTTCAAATTTTCAATAGTATCATGAGCTCTGTTAGACATTCTCTTAATTATTTAGATGCTACTGTAAATATTGTTTAATTATAATTAGGACAGAAGAGAATGAAGAAACAAAAGACATGATTTTCTGGAAGTGTTAGTAAGTGTTGAGCATAATTTGGTTGAAACTTGCAAAGAAGAGTTTTTGAAGTTGAAGTTATGTTTGAATATGTATTTCACTTTGAATTTTTTTTAAGTTTTGTGGGTGGGAAAGAGAAGTTCACGGAAAAACTGGTCCCAAATTTTCAGACTTGAAAAACTTATCATCAAAAACTAACCAAAATATCATTATGGTATAACAAAGTCAAACAATGTTTCAAAAATATTTTTCAAAAAAGTAAGGAATTTTTAAGTTACCAAATTCAAAAAAAAAAGTAAGGAATTTTTTAATATCCAAACAGCTCCTTAATATGCATTTTAGTTTACTAGTTCCTTTTGTGAAAGGGTCTCATTCTATTACCTAAAATTGATCCCATGCTTTTCTTGGGATTGTAGAAAGTATGATAACCTTCGTTGGTAAACATACTTCATCCTTTTTCTTTATGGATCCCAATTCCATACTGCCCTCGGACCATCAAAAGAATTTCAGTGGATTAGAATCATGCTAGGATTGGGAGTTCTTTGACTTGCTGTAAAGGGGTTTAGCACTACCTAAGTGCTGAGTTATAATACAAATGTTACTTATTCAAAAAAAAAGAATTTCAATGGATAGAGAACTCCTTGTCCTTTTCTCCCTTCCCTACTTTCACAAAAACCACCATTCTGTATTCATTTATTAAATTGTATGTAGAAAGATGTCATCAAGATGGGAAGATATCCTTATGTTATGAATCCGTCCATGACATGTAAAAAAAAATCATGCACCCGTCCAACCTCTATTCATCATTTGATTGAATTTTCAAAAGTAAAAACTGAAATTTTTCTAGGAGTAATATGAAAGAAACACACTATGCAAATTTTGATGATGGTGTGTCAGGGCCAAGTTGCAGGCACCTTGAATCCACCAAGGCTCACAAAGGAAGAAATAACATGCTGTTATTGTCCCTGCTTGGATTTGAACCTTAGTAACTCATGGTCCATCCAAGCTTTCTGATCGCTATGCCACCCCCAATCCCCATTTTGTGCAACAAACTGAATTGTGCAAATTTATAGCAGTGTCTTGGCAACATATCATCGAACTTGCTCTCCAAGAATTATCATGTTTGTCCCAACACGGAAAGAAATGGCAATAGTCAACTTCGTCTAGGTTTTTTCTTATTTGCCTATCTTTAGTTTTTCCCTTTCAGCATACCAATCCTGTTGCGGCTTTGGATGTTTTGCTCCATGGATTGTAAAATGCCTTTATGACTCCATGGCAGTGAATTATCTGGAGATACTGCTTTAATCCCTGTTCTTCTTCAGAATGTATATTGTGGTGCTTTGCAACAAGACAACTGAAACTCATTTGTAAAACTGCAGGCCGTGTGAAGGAGAAACTAAATGGAGATATAGAAGGAGGTAATGACGACAGTCCTCACAATTTAGTTTAAATTTGTAACCTCTGGCTGTTGGATATTTCTGACATGTTATTCAGTACCCTCTTACTGGTCTGAGTTAATACTGTAGCATTCAAATTGCCTTTATCACCTTCTCCCTGCACCCTCATATTGGAATTTTGTACACTTGTTTCCAGATCAAAGTATTTATCTCTTAGTTTTACTTTTCTGGTGCCCTTGATACAGAGGTAAATGTTTCTATGTTTTCTTCTTCTTCATGAAAGATGCTTTATCATGAAAAGTACAATTAAGAAAGAAGAATGAGAATATTGATTTGGCAGCTAATGTGGCTTGTATTATGCGAGGCCTTTGTCATCCTTAGTTTTATTTCAATACATTTGATTTTGAGTCTGATGTGAAGTCTTGCTCCGTTACATCTGATGAATTTGTTTCGTTGTTTGTGATTATGTTTCAACTTGCTCATACTTCCTTTGTGAGTAAATTCTCCTTTTCCTAACCCCTCTTTTTATTTTGTTCTTCTTCCTTGCTCACCTTGTATGATTTTCTTTCTTCATGAAAGCACAAGGAGAGGTAGAATTCAATTCCATTTTTCTTGAGTATATTTGCATTAGCAAAAATATGTACATCACTTTGGGGCAAATGCGTATAGACGCCTGCTTGCGGCTAAAAGTCAACCAACCGAAAGGGTTTGAACTCGTTGTATTTTCAATTTTATTGAGGAAGTCTTTTCTTATTAAAAGGCATCACTCTCCGAGTCTCTGTGAAGATTTAGTTTTGTCGAAGAGTTAACAATCCTTCGTCCCCATGTTAGTCTTTCAGTAAAGATACTAAAAAATCTTACAAGATATGGGCACTTTTGTGGGAAGTAGTAACAATGGAAGCCAACACTTGGGGACTCGAATCAAGAAATACAAAACCACATATTATCATGTATTCCCCCTAAACTTATATAGTAAGTCGTGTAGCTAGCAACATTTAAATTAAAACAAAACCCTGCGTTGTGAATCTTGAATACTTACTAGAATCTAAATGCAAGCAACATTTATGCATCCATCTCTGTTTTTAATGATACGGAATTAGCTCTTTTAACAAAAAAAAAAAAAAAAAAAACTTGCTTATGTTTGACAAGAATATCAAAATACCTTCTCCTTTAGAATGCTTGGTGCCTGAAAAATGTTTTTCTAATAAGTATTGTCTTGAAAACAAGTGAATTTTTTATTTTATCTTTTAGCGTTTGATAAGTAAGTATTTAAGAAGTTTGTAAGCTCCAAGTGCTAAAAAGTATTCTTTAAGTGCTGGAGTATAATTTATATTGAATAAAAATAAATATTTATGATTAAAAAAAAAGTTAACAAATTAATCAAACCAAAACAACTGTTGAGCCGAAAACAATGATAAAAAACTTTAAATTTGACCAAACACTCCAACAAGTTCAAAATTAAGCCCATCCAAACAGGCCAACTCTTGAGTGCACACTATACTTATTATCATCCCATAGCCAATAAGCCTTGGTGGGTCCATCATACCACTATAGCACGGAGCAATAGTCAAAATATTAAAGGGCAGGAAGAGAGCTGATTAAATTAGCATAACACAATTGTTATGCAAGGTCAAGTTTATCATAACACTGAAAACCAGAACTTCATAAGCATTCTGATAAACTACACAAAGTTTTATACTTGCAAAACGACTAAAGGATTCAAGTCATTACAGTTAATCCAGTATCTGTGGACAATAGTAATAAGGTGCATTCACATTTGAGAGGACCTGTAGCATTGGTAACTAATAGCTTCCGTTCTGCTACTAAGCATCTGGATCAACAACATACATGGATTTTAACTGCAGCAAGATCAGATAGAAAAATTGTTAAAAAGAATTAATAATTGAACCATATGAATGAGAAATCAGTGTTTGTATCCTCAAACAGAACCATTTTACGAAACTGCATCAAGCAAATACTAAAAAGATAAATTAGCTGCTTAGCCTCACAAGTACAACAACATCAACAAACTACAGCCTATAAATAGATAACTTTGGAGTAAGAAAAACAATTTAGAGACTAAATATTTAACATTAGCAATCATAGGTCATCTAAGAACAAAGATGCCAACATCATACCAAACAAATCAATACATGCCAAAAATGAATGAAATAACATGAATACACATGGATTACTGAATACAAATATCTCATTAACTATGAGACCATCTAAACCAAAAAAAATAAAATAAAGAGGGATGGAATCAATAGGGCAATGGATAGAGGTGGTAACAATGAGAAGTTCAGCATCAAAGAAAGAAAGCACAATCCTTTGGCAACATTTATAAATTCCGTAGCCCATAAATCATGGACTTCTAATGAGAATAAAGCCAGCAGAATTACATCATAAACTGCCTAAGCAGAGTTCGGAAGGAAGAAAAAATAACTAGTGTCAGCTTCTGAATTGTCCAATCCTACATTCCTATCTATCTCTAAAAAGTACCACATCGCAAGCGAGATAAGTACATCTCCATTGAAGGATGGTTCCTGGTAAACACAACAGAGAGTTCCCACCATAATTCTTTAAGATATTTTTGCACATAACTTTAAATCTGACTTTTCAGTTTCACTTACTGGTAGTTTACCTTAAATTCAGTCCCAAACTGTTTGCATCAGGGGGTGTTGCTCTCTTTGAAGAACACTTATGAGAAAACCATGTTCTATACACATTCAATAAATACAGTACCACCGCTAGATGATCCGCTAATTGAAGCAATGTGAACTTTCTATTAACATGCAAGGAATTCAATAGAAGGTAGTTCATGTGAGGCATGGAAACAATGAACTGCTATTAATTATTTAATTAAGTGGGAATGGTATACTGGTGTTAGGTCCACACTTCACAGGTTATAGGCAGTTGAAATTCAACTTTGTTTAAACATAGAGCAAATTAAGTCTTTCTTTTTATTTTGATAAAAGTTTCATCCTGTGCTTCGTTCTTCATCCTTTACAACCATGATAAGTACAGGACATAATCCCTCTGTTTCCAGTTTCTTCTAATTTTCCCCTCCTTCCTCTTCATTCAAATAGATTAACCTATAAAGAGAAGAGGGGTCAAAGAGGGAAAAAAAAAAGGAGGATTTCAAGAATTTAATCTACCCAACTATGAGAATTAGACTGACTAATATTTAATTATCTTCTGGAGGACAATGAAGTAACCCTAATTCATTTTCCAAATGAAAACAAGATTAATATAAACTATGATCATCAATTAACCATATATAATTTCAATCGAGCAAGTGTTTGAAGTAACTTTGTTAAAGTTTCAATTAAAACAAAGACAAAATTAAGTTTGGATGTGAGTAGTTCTACGGAGAGTTACAGGTAGACCAGGGAAGGGTGGGGAGGTGATAAAACCTGACAT
This sequence comes from Solanum pinnatisectum, assembly GCA_035578085.1. Lineage (NCBI taxonomy): Eukaryota > Viridiplantae > Streptophyta > Magnoliopsida > Solanales > Solanaceae > Solanum > Solanum pinnatisectum. The sequence goes on along the minus strand of CM069078.1, from coordinate 44,694,994 downwards.
GACACATCTTCAACTCACCGAGGACATGATCCTTGCTAGAAAAGCATGGTGGCCAAGAATTGGGATAGAGGATTAGTAGGTACGACTTCTCTCTTTCTTGAGGGAGAGCATGGTCTAGCTAAGAGCACCTTGTGTGCTCCCTCTTCTACTTAACCATATCAGTATTATTATTATTATTTAATTACAATTTTATTCTTCAAATTGTATTACTGTTGTTGATTCTTTTACTTGATTGTTCTTTACTGTTTTCTTGTCAGTACTTTTCTTTTCTCCGGTATTTTAGCCATAGCGTTTACTTTTACATTTGTCAAACATGTTTTTGGAAACACTTTTCTTGAGCTGAGAGTTTATCGGAAACAGCCTCTCTACCTCACACAAGGTAGGGGCAAGGTTTGCGTACATCTCACCCCCCCAAGAACCCACTTGTGGGATTACAATGGGTGTGTTGTCGCTGTGAAAGAGTAAGTTTGGAACATTCAACCACACACAGTTCTAATAAAAAAAGTTAGTCCAAGTTTAGATTAGAACTGAAAACATGTTTAAGTACAGAAAAAGTAAGTTTGGAACATTCAACCACATCCTTTTCTTCTTCTACACTTGCTATAGTTTTCTCCAGAAAACAACAGAAACGTGCAGTAAAGCTCTCTGTATTTTTTTTGTCTTTTTCTGCTGCACAAAACCCTCTGCTATGAAAGCTTCACACCACCATTTTCAACAAAAAAAAGTTCTCTTTTACAGTTTTTGCTGCACTATAAGTATTTGATTTCCCCAATTTTTGTTTGTTTCAATCAGAACCCACTGTCTCCTCTTTGATGAAAGACCCATTGAAGAAGCCATTATCACAAAGTTCATCAATCCCAGAAATACCGTCATGCTTGAAGAAAAAAATTCTCATTTCAAGATAAAGAAATCTCTTTTGTCCAAGGAATATTACTAGGTCGATAAGATGATTTGTTCTCTGAAGGTCAACTATAAACTTCCACTCACACTTTAAAAATGAATCATACGACAGTGAATGTTTTTTTACTCTAGCTTCATTGAGAAGCCAAAGTGGGAACCCCTACTGACGCAGTTCTTGGGAAATGTATAGATGAGCTTCTACCATGAAGAGAAAGTCAATAGCGTGCTAACTGCTCATGCAAAGCACACCATATTCTCTTTTTTTGGCATTCACACAAAGGACAAAAAGGAGAAAAGAAATGGTTATAACTAACCATATCAAACTATCCTAGATCTTCAGACTTGCTCTGGATTTTTTTTGATGAAGTAAAGGATTTCATTAAAGAGCATCAGGGTGATGCTAAATGCAAAAGCATACAAGGACAGAGAGTTAGTTCCCTTACACAAGTACTAAGCTAGGATCAAAGAGCTACCAAAATCCAAAAAACTGTCAACACTATTAACAGGAGACAAAAAATTCCAACTAAACAGATTGCTCTGGATTTACTTTCCTATATGACATATTCTAAGCCACCAGGGTTAGCAACTAATTTAATCCCATTTTACCTACCGGCCACATTTTCAGTATGCATTAGCATAACCAATATTTACTTGGTAAGGAAAAATCAAGAATTGTAATTGACATGCATGTAAACTACATAAAGGCTGTGGGAAATAGAAAACACTTTCTGTACTTTGCAACACCAATCAATAAATCAGATATCAGTAGTTTCTCAGGATAATAGGAAACGGTTATGGATGGCATATTGCAAGCATGCATATATAATCATTCAATTGGTAAGAAAATTGAAAGCTTATGCTTTGGCGCCATCTAAGCAGACAGTTACCACTGCAAGAACATCTCGTACTTTCTGATTAAGAGAATCAATCATGAACTCCTTCCTCATAGAGAGTGTCTACCAAATGTGTGAAAGCATATCAGCTTGTTGCTCTAAATTCGGCAAAATCCAGATTCCCCAAATCATTTTCACCAAGGATGCGAAATATGAAGCAAAATTGATTGATGAAAGTCTAGAGTGTAACTTCTATCTCAATGTTGCAACATCAATGAGATTGCAGAACAGAATTGTGCTTTACAAAGTAAAGAAAGAATGCACGAAATCATTCAAGTACTTTACTCGAATTTGGTAAAGCTCAACATGCAAGAAGACAAACATATAAAAACCAAAATGTATGTAGATACTATCTGATATTGCAGCTTTAACAGGAATTACTAACACCCCCAACCTCAAAAATGGAAGAAAGCAATTCCACTTGACAAATTTATTTTTCTAACCCTAGCTTACCCAGATCTGAAGGAAATGGGAAAGTTACCTTTGACCATCAAGGTTACCCTGTCCATTGCTGCCTCCACCAGCATAAGAATTATCCTCAGCAGCCTGCCAAACGGACTGCCACGCCTGCGACGGTGGTGGCGGAGGCTGAACGTACATTGAAGGATCAACCCCAGGCATAGCAGGCCTTCCCATCATCACCCCAGGTGGAGCAGGCTGTCCCATTGGTGGATAATAGTACGGAACACCACTTGCTGTGGAACCCACCATGCCAGGCCCAAGACCAGCACCCTCTTCCTTGATCTCATCCCTCGGAACAATGTCAACAAGGAAATCGAAAATGTCAGTCCGCGTAATCGCCGCAGCGATGTCATTCTTCTGCAGAGTCCGTCGCTTGTTTTCCTCAGCGTGAAGCCAGGAACGAATAGTGAGTTCCAGAATGAAAAGCTCACATGCCTTGGCAAACAAAATGGGTGCTTCAGCGGAGATCATACGGACATCTTCGTCAGCTTTCATGATCTTCTTGATTCGGGCAAGGGGAAGTTGATGGTTCTTAAAATCGTTAACATGTTCGATTTCCTGGCGTTGGTAGGTCCAAAACATCTGTAAATGCTGCTGCTGTTGCTGATGGAGATGGTGGTAAGGTGGCTGAGTCGGATACCCAGCGGACTGAGCCGCTGCAGCCGCTGCCGCTGCATTCGCTGCCGATTGCTGAGGGCTGTTTTCCATGGCTTTTATGGACAAGGGGCAATTTTCCTGTATTAACAGAGACACAGAAATGTAAGAAGCCTCTCAATAAAGTAATGTAATTGCTCTCTATATATACAGGGAGAAGAAAAAAAAAAAACTAATTACATACATTTTCTAAATACTACTATCTTTGTTTTAACAAGAATGAACTAATTTTTTTATTAATTTATTTTTTTCATTGACATATCTAAAATCATAAAATTAAATTATGTTTTAATATATTTGATATATTTTTAAAATTGTGTGTTGAATCAAATTAAATCAGTCTTTTTTAAACCAATAGAGTAATTCAAATTTAGTCGGAGCTTAGGAAACCCAAAAAAAAAGTGTTGATGATTGAGGTCAAGTATAATTATGGTAGGCAAATGAGGAATGAGGGTCTATATACTTTATTAATTTAATAAAGTTAATAAAGGGAAAAAGATTAAAACATATACCTCACTCTAACGGAAGACTAAATAGGGACACGTGACACAGTCTTATCCGTCTAAAAATTAAAACATATGTGCCTCACTCTAACGGAAGACTAAATAGGGACACGTGACACAGTTTTATCCGTCGATAAATATTGGATCGGTGGATAAAATTACGACATGTGTATGTCAATTAGTATAAAGGGTATATATGCTCTAGTTTTTGGACGGCAGGAGCACCAATATCCCAAAAGTATGACGGAGGGTATTTGCATACCATTTACGATGATTTGGGGTATATTTATACTTTTTCTCTTTAATAAAATGAAAATCTTATAAAGAGTGGAGAGTGTTTATGGATAATAAAAAAATAAATATATAATCACTATTTCTATATATTTTGTTTTATTTATTTATTTATTTATTCTTGGAGAAAGAGGTAGTGGGGTCCACATTAAAAAGCGGCTCATGTCAATTGGCTTATCCATTAGTAACACCATGCCACATGGAGAGATTCACACATGACATGTGGACTCATCTAGCTAAAGTGGGGCCCCTCATATTATTTAAAAAAAAAAAGAGGTAGAGGGAAAAAAAATTAGGGGAGAAAATTAGAATATGGGAGAATTAAATTCTTATTATTGTAATAAGGTTAAATAAAAGTGTTCCTAAATAAAATTTGTGTAATCAACTAAGTAAGAATTCCAATCACCCTCATTCAAATACCCAAAAAGAAAAACGAGAAAAATTTCATCACAAGGTAGATATATCTCTAATAAAGAGTATATGATAAAAAAAATATATCATTACTAGTTGGATTTAAATTTAAGAATTTTTTTCATGTGTTTTCAAGTGACTAATAGGTAAAAAAAAAAAAAGTAATCACTTAAAATATATCTTCTCATTTATTTATATGTATTCGCCACATAAGAAAGCCGTAAAATCTCAAGTCTATTTCAATTGAGGATGATGTGTACAATTAAATATAATGACATATTTTATGTGATTGACTATTAATAGACACTTGTAAACACAACTGTTTTTCCTTTCAAAATTTAAACTAAAAGTGCTATAAAAATATTACATCATGCGTTTATAAGTTTAAATAAGACATTTACACATTTAGATGCTATTATCATATATTATAAAGAAAATTTGCTTCGAAAAAGTATTTATTCAATAACAGATCCATTCATTTAGACTCAACGTCAACCATGTATACTTTTACCTCAGATCGTTTGTGAGGATGAAGCCCTCGAAAGCTAAGTGAAGTAGGACTTTGAACACTCCTTTTCCTCCTTTAGCTTGTTACCTTCTTTCTCCATGTAAATTAGAATAAGCTGGAGTTCGAATATCTATATCAACTTTTCTAATAAATTTTAAAAGTTACTGATGTATTAAGTTAATATTTAGCTTACATTGATAAGAAAAAAAGAAAATATATTTTCTATATAAATTTTCATGAACGACTAATCAAGTGGAACTTAACACTTTTAGCATGTTTAGACTTGTCGGTATGAATAACATGGATGTGTGACAATTGACACACAAGATAAAAAATAAAGATATTTGTCTTATTGATCGTGTAAGAATATATTTTTAAAGAAGTTTATAATAGACATTCTTAATTATGTATTGTCTTAGTATTAAATCTTTAATACTATTAAATGAGCAACGACTTAATAAAATAATACTAATGGAAAAGACAGTGTGTATACTTTTATAAAGGATGGTCAAACATTCGTTTTCTTTCTTTTTTTCAAACTATATACATCTTATTTATAATATTTTAATTATTATGCATAAAATTTAGCACATTAAAATTTAATTTTTATTTAAGATAATAAATAAAATTAATTAATATATAAATAATTAAATTTTGCATAACTCTATCCAGTTGAATCTCTTTGTCTTTTACAGACTAAAGTCACTAGTGGGTTAACACCAGGGGAGCCAATTCCTTCGGCGGAAAATTTTATTATTTATACATCGTTAAAATTATTTTTTATGTTTATATAATAGATGTCCAACCCTCTTCGATTAGTTCGTGTGTTTAGTTCTTCAGATATTGAACCCCTTATTAAAAATTCTAGCTCCGCCACTGATTAACACTTAGCTAATCAATGGAATGGACATCACTGAGTAGTCTCTTGAAAAGAAAATTCGATTTTATATTTAGTTTTTTTACCAAAAAAATCAAATCTTAATACAAGTAAAGAAATATATTTTTAATTATTACTTGATGGGGAAGTCCGACCCTTTAAGTAGGGTTGTTCAAAATTGAATCAAAATCGCTAATTTGAATAGAAAAAAAGTTATTTATTTATTGATAATGGGTTATTAGTTTAACTGTTTCGTCAATGATTTTGATCTTTTTTGATTATTGGATTATCAATTTTTGATTGGTTTGAAGTAACTTCTTGACATGTAGTAAATTTAATAGATTATATATATACCATTTGGTCTAAAAAGTCTTGACTTAGGGTTTAGTTTCATACTTTTATTTATGGTTGTCTCAAACTCTCAATTTTTCTACAATATACTATTGTTTACTTTTGAGCAAGATACAATTTATCAACTCATATGCATTGTTCATTTGGTTTGTCACCTTGTTTTTAAATAATTTTTTCGTATCAAATTTTAATGGTTAAAGCAATAACCAAATCGATAATTAACAGTCAATAATCAATAATCGAACGATAACGAACAATCAACAACTACTGATAAATCCATAATGAAATCGATAACATAACAATCAATAATCTCATGCGAATGGATGAAAAAGCTTGCAATGCCCATAAGATCATAGAAAATAATGAAGACTAATGCCAGTAAAGGTGGCCAAAGAATAAAGGCATGATAAATGCCTTTTAGGGAGTGTTTTACTCGAATTTAGTTAGGCTCCAAATATGTAAGTATTAGACATCGGATGATTAAAAAAACACAATTTCATATGATGTAACAATTAAATTGTTACATAATTATCATATTAAATACTAATTATAACAAGATATTAACTAATGAACCTAGACACACTAATATTTTTTTTTAATTTCTTTTGAGATATCCAAATCTTTTTTTCCAATAATCATCCACATATTGCAAAAAATAAATGAATAGAAAAAATATTAAGAAACTTTGGTGGGTTTTCAAGTATAATTTGGTGTGTCATAAACATTCATGAATTATATCTTGATAAAACAAGATTAAATTTATAGAATAATTGGTGAAGTTTAGAACTTTTATGAATCAAGAATTCTTTTGTAAGCTTAGGATCTTATGTCACGCTCCAAGATTATCCCTAAATCCGATAAGGTGCTTAGAGCCACAAGCAACCCAAGCTGGCATGATACTAAAATTAACATAAATCAATAGAAAATTGAAACATAAACGCATAAGCTATGTCTGAAATATCTATATAAAGCCCATAACACTGAGATAGACTAATGTATCTGAAAGAAATAACATAAGCAGAATCTATATTGATATGACTTTGAAAGCCTTTACTAATATGAGTTGCTAGGACAAATCCCTAGCTAATAACTCAAACTGTCTGAAACTGAAAGTAATAACTGAAAAGAAAGATAAGGGTACTTGTCCTTGAAGTGACGAGGACTCACCAATACTGCTGCTCGCTAACTAGAAGTACCACCAACCGCGAGTTGGATACTGAACATCAAAACCTGCATTATCAAACAAAGTATGTTATCAGTACTTTTTGTAACCTTATAGGTGTGAATTTAAGGAAATAAGAACGTTACCTTTGATTATCATCATATACGCCCATTGCTGCCTCCAGCAACATAGAACGGCACAACACTTGGTGTGGCGCCGCCAGCAGCATTAGCATCATCATCAAGAAGGAAATCCAAAGTGTCAGTCTGCATAATCACATCAGTGACATCATCCTTCTTCAGAGTACGTCGATGATTTTCCTCAGCTTTAAACCAGGAACGAAGAGTGAGTTCTTGAATGAACAGCTCACATGCCTTAGCCAACAAAACAGGTGATTCAGCAGCGATCATTCGGACATCCTTGTCCGTCTTCATGATCTTCTTGATGCGGTTAGGGGGAAGTAACAGGTTGCTCTTGAAATCAATAACGTTCTCCATTTCTCTCCGCTGGTTTGTCCAAAACATCTCCAGCTTTTTTTGCTTATTCTTCTCAAGGTTAGGCTGCGATAGCGTTGGGTACGCAGCGGATTGAGCTGCATTCACTGCGGATTTCTCAGAGTTGTTTTCCATGGTGATTTTTTCTATGTTTACAAACTCAAACACACAGAAATGAAGACTGATACATATATGCAACTGTGTGCTCTATATATAGAGAGAAAAGAATAAATCTAATTAAATGAATGAACCTACACATTTTTAAATCTACATTCAAGCTAAGACTATTAATGGAAATTTGTTACAATTTAATATGTAATAATAAAATTGTAAGAAAATCATCTTATTAAATACTAGCCAAATCTAGTCAATAAGGTATTAAATACTAGTTAGTTCTAGTCAATAAAGTATTAAAGAATGAATGAAGATATTAATAAAAATAATTCATTTTGAGTTATTCTAATAAATTTTTTCTAGAATCCTCCATATATATATAAATAAATAATAATGAATAGAAAGAAATAAAAAGTTTGTTATAAATGGGCTTTCAGATATGTGTACAATGCGTTTAGTGATGCATATTAACTAATGATTTGTTACATATATGAACCTAGTTCATTGGATTTCGAATTACATAGTTGGGTTATGTACTATCATTGTTAATCTTTCCAAATTGATAAAAATCTCACACTTCTCGACGTTTCTTTTTATCTTTCAATTGATCTATAGTGCGCATCTTTGAAAATTTTTGAATTAGGTTTAACACTTTAAGCACGCTAATGTATAGAGAAGATATTTGTTATTTTACCAACAATGACGACAAGTAAATAAAGTAACTTCATGTTTTTTCTTGTTTTCTTTGCGAGTATAATTAGGTTTACAAGTCAGATTTTGCATTACTTTTACTTTGTTTTATTTTACAAAAGAGAACACAATTAGTTTAATTGATCTGATTTGCCTTCTCAATTTCTTTTTTTTTTCTAATCCTTCTCAATTACTCATGTACCTCATTCTGTCCACCAAGTTATTTTGCAACCAAACAAAGCCTATTTGGTTAAACATATATAAGCATCAAACTTGTTTTATTGTGCTATTGGTAAATGATAACTTATACACTTTTTTCTAACACAACAAAGTAACTGTTAAATTCACTCTTAGCTTCGTTATATCCGTTGCCACTGCATTTACCATCGACTGCTCAGAATTATTTTTCATGAAATTTTGGACAAGGGGCGATTATTCTATATTAACACAGACATAAATGGAAATAAGATAAATGTTGGTGCTTAAATATACAAAGGAGAAAGAAAGCTAATTACAAATTTGCTAAACCTAATGAAGGTATAAGTGTTGATGCTTGAGGTACAATGCAACTGCAGTAAGCAAATGAGAGAATTGGGGGTCATATACTTATTTTAATTAAATGAAAATCTTATTAATAGTGAAGAGTGTCATAGATAAAATATGAGAAAATCATACCCCCATAAATAAATTAGACGCAATATTACAAAACTAAGATACTTTTTAAATCTTTAGCAATTATAATTTTATATTACAAAATATAGCAGTTTGAAATAACTTAGAAAAGAGGGCTTTTTTTTTTTATATATAGATTTTAGACATTATTTATAGGCTAGATTTTTGGTTTTTATTTTGTGTTAACACACATTTTCATTCTAAAGGAAAACCACTTGTGTGTTCATACACATTTTTGCTTCTCTCTCTCTCTCTCTTTCACTTTCAATGGGAAAATCATTATTCTCTGTCCGTAAAATAAAATATAATTATTACAAATTTGCTCGTACAATTATCATGATGTTACATTAGTATTAGCATTTTTCATTCAAATATTTGATTGACCAATTTTTCATCAAAGTTTTAATTTTTCATCAATTTTGTTCTTCGTTAGTGGATTTCTGGATGCTCCTCTCTTGTCACATATAATATATGTTTTCCGTCAATACTAGTCTATGCCCTTCTTTCTTCCCTAGACATGTCTTGAGAAGATGCAACTGGAAAACAAATAATCACAATTTTTATCTTGCACTTAACACAATAAAAAGCATATATCACTGTAACGACCTATTCCCGTCGTTATAGAAAAGCCAATGGGGAAAAAATTATGGGTCGAAAACTTTTTCGTAGTAACTTGAAATTTCCCTAGTCCAGATTTGGACAAAATCAGAGTCAGTAAGGTCTAGAAAAATCTGGTAACAATTGGGTGATCTATTTATGATTTTTGATCACATGAGTAGGTAGTTATTACGTTAAGGAATCCGTACGACTTTACATAATTGAATTAGGGCGAGTAGAACTCCCGAAACTGATCTTAGCATGAATGGGTAGTTTTCTGAGTGTCATTGGTTGAAGGTGTGTTGTGAAATAAGGGTATTGGAATTATTAAATTTTCTCATTGTTCCGTGCAAGCTGCTATAACGGGAATTTGTTCTGCTAGGGCAGGGCCACTGTAGCGGGGTGAGTACCGCAGTGGCGGGGCAGACGCGACTTAAAGTCGAAAATAAACCTTTATTCTGCAATTTTCAAACTTGAGAGCTAAAGAACGAACCTAGGAGTCTTCTTAACAGTTTTCCACCATTCTTGAGGCTAAAGGTAAGGTTTTCACTCCCCGAATCCATTTTTCGATCCGTGGAACCTAGTTCCTTGGGTTATTATCGATGGGGGAGGGTTTTGATCTGGAAATTATGGTGGAAAAAACCCTAATTTTTATATTAGGATCATGAGTTTGATCTAGGGTTGATAGGATTGCTGGTAATTCGGGTAATTAGTTATTGTTTATTGATTCCCGTGTTATATTAATTGTTTGTAGACCAAGAACAAGCGGAACGAATCTGAAAAGGGAAGAATCAAGTTTATTAGGGGATTCAAGCTTGTTTCGAGGTAGGTGATGGTTGTGATTTCATGTTGTGTGATGTATGTTTGTTCTTGCTTCATTATAATACATGTATGTATGCAAATGTTGCATTATTGATCACACTAATTGTAAATGAGGATATATGAATAATGAATGCCATGAATCATGACTTGATTGTATGATTATGAGAATGTACTTTGTGATTGTGATTGTGGCTTGTTAAATGGATTGAGTGTTGCGTTCCGACACACTAACTTGGATATGTTGCCATGTTTCGGCATAAATATAGGATCGATTGCCACGTTTCAGCATAAACATTGGATTGAATACCACGTACCAGTATACTAACTGTTTGAGTTTGGGTTCCATGAGAGGACCAATGACCTATTGTAAATGTATATTGTTGATAATTGTTGAAATTTGGTAGGTTTTTTTTACTTTTTTTTTTTTAAAAAAAATTTTTTTATTATTTTTTTTTTTTTCAAAGTCTTTATTTATTTTAAAAATAAAAAGTTTTTTTTTTTTTTAGTTTAGTAGAGAAGGATTCTTCTTCTTAGGATTCTCTTATTTATTATTTTATTAATGTACTCTTACTTTTCTAATTGAATCAAAATATATAAATAAGTTAGTTATCATTCATCTCTCTCTCTCTTCTTTCTTCTCTTTCTTCAATTTCATAACAATAATGTGATAATCGATATTGTACATGTTCGGTGTTTGCATGTTTATAATGTTGTATTTACTTGCTTATGTTGCACTTAGTGGGATAGCCGCGTGATCCTACCAGTATACTGTGGTTGTGTACTGATACTGTACTTGCTCTTTATTTTGTTGAGTATAGGGCATTTTCAGGCGGCTATTGACAAACCTCGTCTAGAAGATCAGTGATCGCCAATAGAATTCAAGGGTGAGCCAGTTCTTCCGAGCTGCCTTGAGTTCTCCTTTTTGTTTAGTCCATCTTTTCAGACTTAGACTAGTTCTTTAGACTTCTCTTGTTTAGTTTGGGTTGTACCCCTTCTTCTTTAGACTATGTTCGTTGTTAGAGTTTTGGTACGTTGACTTCTAGGTTCTAGGCATTTAAATTTCGTCAATTCGTTGTTAGATCTTTTGGAAGTTTATGAGAACTTCAACATTTAGTTATTTAAACCTGCGTCCGTAGGTTAAAATTGTTTAGTTAGACTGTAGTAATGGTTCTCCCACCGGAGGGTTAGTATGGGTGCCAATCACGATGGTCTGGGTAGTGACAATCACCACCTGTCTAACCAATCCATACTTAGCTAGCGTTTGACCATAGATTTCTAAATATTTGCAAATATTGTTTGGGTGAAAATTTGAGTGAAACTTCACCATGTGTTTGGCTATAGTATTTGGGAAACATATTTCACTTTTTAAAAAAATATGATTTATATCCATAAGTTTTAAAACTATCAAAACTAATCATAAGTTTGTATTACATAACACATGACTTTGTTACCCTGAGCCGATTGCTCATCATTTTCATCAACAACTATATCATTACTTTCATATTCACTGAATATTCCATCACTACTTTGATATTCACGTAAAAAATTATGTAAAACAACACAAACAACTACTATGGAGGGTGTTTTTGTAAAAGATAAAAGTTTGTTGTAGAATTTGAATTATTAAAAGTTCACAAATAATGAGACTTGACCCAAATACTAGTTTTTTCTAGTATTTGGGAACTTGAGTTATTTTCCAAAAATATTGTTACACTCCAAGCCTACACCCTGGGCGGGACTTGCACTCGAGAACCATTGCTGGCCCCAAACGAACCCTTGGCCTGGCTTAACTCTTAGTGGAAGACTTACTCATGATAAAAATACTTAAAAATTAAACTGAAAGCTCAATAAATAACTTAGAATGCTTTAGAAATAAACATTCATCTAGCCAAAATGACAACTCAAGTCTTTAACCAACACAACTGAAATGCAAAGACTAAAGAGCAATAGCTAACTGTCTATGAAGCCTCTAAAACTATGAGAGATGTCGGGAAAAGACCCCCCGATCATCCTAACAACAAAATGCTAAAACAATGTAAAAAGGGATCCTTTGGAAAGCAAGGAGGCTTACCAAATTACTCTGAAATGCTTAACTGGATCAACGAAGCACTGGATGATGATCCCGGTTACCTGTATCTGCATCATAAAAGATGCAGGCCAAATGACATCAGTAAATTGAATGTACGAGCATGCGAGGGGAAAACTAAATATGACATAAGCTTGAACTGAATTCTGAAAGAAACACTTACCTCAGCTTTACTTACCTCAACTTTACTCAACTCATGGATACTCAAATCAATGCAGAAATAAACAACAGTAAAAATGCAATTTATATAAAACATTTAAACAGTAGGTAACAACTCAATGTATTGAAGAAATACAATAACAACTCAATTTATATGATAAAATAATATAATTCTGTGGGAGTTTCTCTAACCGACAACCATCACTATGAGCTATGTAATGATACAACGTCTCGCCCATGCTGTCAGAACTGTCCTATAACTTGTCGGGATATAAAACTTCTCAACTAACTGGATCCACTAGTCTATGCTAAAAAGAATGAAGGAATAATCTAAAAAGTATGACCCTTTCTACCCACGTTAGTTACATGATTTATAGAGACTTGAGTTATTATGAACTCGTCCCCATATTAGTGCTCAATACTACTCCCAAAATATACTTAGCTCATATGTTTTAAAACAAAACTCTTTCTGTGGTTTGAGATAATTACTCAAAAACTAGCTCAAAGGCTCTCTTGGAAATCGATGTTTCCTCTCTTGTTTAAATGTGAAAACATTTACTCTTTGGGAATACTTAGTTCCCATATGCTCTTTTGTTTGAAAAATGAACTTCATTTATTCTATTTACTCAACTCAAAACTCAAGTCTTAAAACAAGTTTAAAGCATTTGTAAAAGACTTCTTGAAAAGACTTCTAGGAACTCTCTAGACTTGGCTCTTAACTTTCCTTGAATTTGAATTTATGGATTCAAGGTTATGATTCATGTTTATGGATGATCTCATAATGTTTAAACGTACCTTAGAGTGTAGAAATCAACTAGAAAACATAGGTACGATTCAAGGGAACTCAAACGGAAAGAAGTGGAAAAGGGTAGAGGACCTGGCGACCTTGGCGTACTAAGTGGCGTCTGGCGCTAGAGCCAAAACTACAGAACCTGATGTGAGGAGCTCTGAGTGGCGCAACGCCCCACCCCTTTTCCCCAGATTTTTGACAAATTTTCTTGTTCGTTTTTCGACCCTAATTCGTCTATATTCAATTAGTTCCTTCCCCAAACACTTAGATTTGAATACCCAACCAAAGTATACAAGGATATACTCAAAAACAACTTCAAATCTCATGAAATTAATTCAAGAACTCCTCAACAACTCAACAATCAAGAACCCAATAGAAACTTCAACAAAATCCATCAAGAACTCAAGTTCTCTACTTTCAAGAACATAAATGCGCTGAATGAAATTATGATTGGCACTTGGATGAACGAACCCAACACTATGTGATCTCACTTACCTCGTAGGGATTAACCCTTGGTGAAATCCGCAATCGAAATCTTAAGAATGATGAAGAACTTTGGCTTTTCTCCTCTTTTCTCCTTCTTTCTCTTCTCTCCAAGTCCTAGCGTACTTTTGCAAAGCGTAAACTGAACCAAATCAGTTTAGACCCAAATAAACTCCTAAACATGAAATAAATTAATTGGGTATGGAAAAGACCAAAATACCCCTTTAAAATCCGGTTAACTTTCCTTATCTAGACATCCCAACTTCGAATAGGCATATCTCCCTCATACGAGCTCAAAAATTTGCAAACTTGGTGGCGTTGGAAAGATAATTCCAAGACCTTTCATTTGATATCTTATTTGCCACCTAACTCATCCTGTACTGAGAGTTATGGTCGTTTGAAGTTGACCCAAAACTCATACTTAACATAACTTTGCCAAATTTCAGATTTTCATTCTTTCCAAAAATGGTTCTTTCTAATTTTAGCTCTTTCAACTAGCGGGGTGTTTCAAATATTTTCCAAATAATGGTAAATTATATGGACAAACATTATTTGCCATTTTTTTCCCCAAATATTACTTGGGAAATCTATGGCCAAACGGGTCCTTAGTGTTGAAGATGTTCATTCTTGATTTTTGGGTGAATTAGGTGTGAATACAAATATTCATATCATCATCTACTAACTTTCTTTTCTCTTTTTACAATATCAAATTGAAAATACTATTATTTAGGCAACTACTATTTATGAGGTTTTTCGTATTTCTCCTTTTTTTTCCAAAATGAAGTTAGTTTTTTTCCCTCTAAAATATACAACTAAGACAGTGACATTGAAGTTATTGGTGTAATGTTTTAATACTTGATGTATGATTATAACCATGTTTTGTTACTGTTGAAGAGAGAGTTGGGCTACATACATGAATTGTGATTTTTCTTCCTAAATTTTCTTCCTTATATTTTCTTCGATCATTTAAATCTTATCTTGAGAAAAGTTTTGAATTTCAAACTATAATTATAATTCCTTGTATAGATAGAAATTTGATCATATTAACTTCAAACGTAATATTAAATCTATTTTTGATTTAGTTAATTTTGACTTTGTTACTAAAAGAGCACAAGTGAATAAGGAAAAAATTTTAATGTTTTTTTTTTTGGCAAAGAAACAAACTCAAAATATTATTTATGACATTTTTCTTTATTCCTAGTTTTTCAAAAATGAAGTCCTTAGTTTACATTTAAACTGACCTTTTCTGATTCATTGGTGGATAATAGTACTAAATATCAGTTGCATTAGAACAGTTTCTTCATAAACTAGATTGTTTAAGGAAAAAAATTCACTTATTCCAATAAATAATTGTCTTGATGAATGGGGAAACCTAATGTTAGAGCGGCGATGAAAACAAGATTTTTTTCCTTTTTTGATAAAGTGATAAATGAAGGGACGAGTCAGTGGAACGTGAAACTTTGAACCATCAAATCTTGCTCAAAGATAGAAGTGTATCAAATTGGTTGATGAAGGAAAAATAGTATACCTGATTATCTGGGAGGAAACTGTGCCTGAGTGTTTGATATCTGCTTAATGTGTGCTTTGATTTAAATAAAATGAATAAAAAAAAATATTAAGAAACTTTGGTGGGTTTTCATGTATGCATATAATGTGTTAAATATGGTGTATCGTTGACTATGAACTATACCTTAATAAAGCAAGATCAAACTTATAGAGTAATTGGTGAAGTTTAGAAGTACTTTTAAGAATCAAGAATTTTTTTGCAAGCTTAGGAACTTATGTCACACGCCCCGAGATTACCTCTAGATGCGACACAGTGCTTAGATCCATAAGTCATGACCCCGCGCTAATTAACCGCATGACGTGACATGATGCTATGATTAACATAAATCAATATAAAATTGAAACATAAACGCATAAGCTAAATCTGAAACATCTATATAAAGCCCATAACACTGAGATAAACTAATATTTGAAATAAATAACATAAAAAATCTAGCCTTAACTAGTAGGAGTTGCTAGGACAAACCCCTAGCTAATTCCAATTGTCTGAAACAAAAAGTAATAACTGAAAAGAAAGATAAAGGTTATCCTCGAAGTGATGAGGACTCATTAATACTGTTGCTCGCTGATCAGAGGTACCATTAATTACCGCGAGCTGGATTCTGAATATGAGAACCTGTGTTGTCAAACAATATAAACAGAGAGTATGTTGTGAGTACTTTTTGTAACCTTATCGGTGTATATTAAGGAAATTAGAAAGTAACTTTTAGTGATCAAGATTATTACCATCCTGTCCATTGCTGCCTCCAGCAGCATAGAACGGAACAGAATTTGGTGTGAAGGGGTCGGTTGCATGAACAACGTCAAGAAGGAAATCGAAATAGTCAGTCTGCACAATCACATCAGTAAGGTCATCCTTCTTCAGAATACGTCGATGGTTTTCCTGAGTGTTGCGTGACGAACGAAGGGTGAGGTCTTGAATGAACAACTCACATGCCTTAGCAAGCAAAACAGGTGATTCAGCCGCGACCATCCGGACATCCTCGTCCTTCTTCATGATCTTCTTGATGCGGGTTGGTGGAAGTAGCAGCCTGTTCTTGAAATCGTTAACTTTCTCCAATTCACTCCGCTGGGATTTCCAGAACATCTCCAGTTGTTCTTGCTTCTTCTCAGCGGATTGAGCTGCATTTACTGTCGATTTCTCAGAGTTGTTTTCCATGGTGATTTTTTCTATGTTTACAAGCTCAGACACACAGAAATGAAGATTGATACATGTATGCAACTGTGTGCTCTCTATATATATAGAGAAAATAAATCTAATTATAGATTTTCTAAATCTACTTTCATCAAGCCTATTAATGAAATTTTTTTACAATTTAATATGTAACAATAAAATTGTAAGAAAATCATATTATTAAATACTAGTTAGTTCTAGTCAATAAGGTATTAATGAATGAACCTGAACATTAATAAAAATAATTAATTTGGAGTTATCCTAATCATTATTTTTCTACAATCCTCCATATATCACAAAAAGAACAATAATCATGAATGGAAAGAAATAAAAAGTTTGTTATAAATGGGCTTTCGGATATGTGAACAATGCGTCAATTTTGATGTCTTTTAGACTCTAAATCATACTTTGGTAAAACAAGATTAATTTTATAGAACAATTGGTGAATTTGAGAACTTCTATTAACTACATTTTTTTTTTTATAAACTCAGAGTTTTATTATATCACATAATTATACTCGCAAAATCATTGTTGTTATCGCAACTTTTGTACTAACATGTCATGTGCGTATTCTAAGATTCATAAGTGCTTTAAAATATATAGGTCCAATCATCAAATGTATTCTGAGAGCAATACACGACACATGAATTGGATTAAACGTTAACTTAGCCTCACTAATTTGCTGTATAACACTATATTCACACATCATAGGAGGCCCCGTAGTTTAATAATGTATATTTACTAATGACTTGTTATTGCATATATAAACCTAGTTCATTTGATCTCCAATCACATAGGTTGGATTATGTACTATCATTGTTAATCTTCTCAAATTGATAAAAATCTCACACTCCTCAGTGTTTCTTTTAGTCTTTGAATTGATCTATAGTGCGCCTTTGTGAAATTTTTTTATTTAGATTCAACACTTTAATGTATTGAACCTATATATATACAGAGAGAAAGAAAACTAATTACAAATTTTCTAAACTTAATGAAGGTGTAAGTGTTGATGGTTGATGTACAATGCAACTGTCGTAAGCAAATGAGGGAATGGGGCTCATATACTTATCTTAATTAAATGAAAATCTTACTAATGGTAAAGATTACCTATAGATTAAAAAAAAAGAAGGGAAAATCACCCCCCCCCCCTCAATCTGTTGATTTTCTCTTTTATTTCAAATTGAAAATATTATTTAGGCACCTATTATTTATGAGGTTCTTGTTTTCCTCTTTTTTTCAGAATGAAGTTTTTAGTTTGTTTTTTCTTCAAATTTTTCAACCAACACAGAGACAATGAAGTGTGCACTAAGTTGATGATGAAGAATTTGGTGTAATGTTTTAATGATTGATATATGATTTTAATCAAGTTTTGTTACCGCTAAACAATGAGTTGGACTATATACATGAACTGTAATTTTCTTCTTTATATTTTCTTCGATCTTTTAAATCTTATCTTGAAAAAAGTTTTGAATTTCAGACTATAATTATAATTCCTTGCATAGATAGAAATTCATATTGACTTCAATGTAATATTAAATCTATTTCCCATTTTTATAAAAAAAATAAAATCTATTTCCATTTTAGATACATTTGACTTTCTTACTAAAAGAACCCAAGTGAATAAGGAATTTATTTTTAATGTTGAACATTTTGTTTCTTGTTTTTTTTCGGGCAAATGTGCAAATATTCAGAGAACACCATCTACTAATTAAGTTCCTTTCTATTTTTTCTATCAAATTCAATATATAATTGAGTTTATTTGTTAGACGAGATTTTGTGCCGAGAACTTGAGGAATTCAGTCCTAACAAAACAGTCGGGTCAAATGGGAGTCAAAATGTAAGAGGTCGTTTTATAACTGGTTAAAGTTGTGCAGATATTAACTGGCTTCATCATCTACCCAAAAGAAAACAAACTTGGTTTGCTTCATTCTCTAGATGCTTATTAATGGAAATGAATGCATCATCGAAAAAGCAGAAAAAGGATGGCGATTATAAACATAAGATGGTGGATTAAATTTATTTTCCAATAGTTACTTTAAGAAAAAAACTCGCAATATACAGAGTATGATTCTTTTTTCATGTTTCACCTTTTATATTTGGGGGAGGGGGGTTAGTAGAGGTTAAATACTTACCATGGTTAAATTTTGATCTTTTTTTATTATTAGATTATCGGTTCTTAATGGATTTGAGGTAACTTCTTAATGAGTAGTAAGTTAATAGATTCTCTTTATACCATTTGATATGAAAAGTCCTTGACTTAGGGTTTAGTTTGATATTTTTATTTCTGGTTGTTTCAAGCTCTCAGTTATTCTACAATGTGCGATTGTTTGCTTTTGAGTAGAGCCGTCAAAATGGGCTTAGCCCATGGGGCCAGCCTAACCCTACCTGTTATTGGGGTAGGGGTTGAGATATGATTTATCAAGCCCATTTAAAACTAGGATTTATAAGCCCGGCCCATATAAGCCCTTGGCCCTTAAGGCTTGATCGGAGCTGGGCCGAGGTTGGCCTATTGGCCAAAACTTTTTACTCAAGAGTAATTTACAATAATCTCACTAGTATATAATCTAATAATTTGAATACGCGCTATGTTGTAATATTATGATTCTTTGTACCCAGATACATATATCTCAGAATATATGAACTCAAAATTAGGTTAATTTGTTCTAGATACACTCTATCAAAGTAGATTCACATGTATCTAGGATACATATACAAATCTCGCGCCCTCGCCTCCCTCCAATCTTGCTTGTCACTCTCTTATCTCACTCGCATATCTGGTATGCGAGATACATGCTAATTACACTAAATTTTTGCTAGTGTTATTGAAACAACACCATTGTTTGCCATATTTGATTTAAAATCTTCTCATTTTCTTGATGTTATAGAATTACAAGTTTAAAAAGGAAAAATAAATAAATAAAAAGTAGGGCTAGCCCGCTGTCACAACTCGAGCCTACACCCTGGACGTGGCCGGCACTCAAGAACCATTGCTGGTCCCAAGAGAACCCTCATCCTAGTGACTACAAGCGGAAAACTAACTCAAGCATACAAAGCTTAAAAATGAATAAAAATTCATGAAAACTTAAATACAAATCTTTTAACTCAAAAGAAAACTCTGAATAATATAGTATATTCAACTCGCCCCAAAATATGCAACTTAAGTCTTTAATACATTTAATAAGATAAATGAAACAGACTTCTCAAACTCTACTATATGTCTATGAAGCCTCTAAATGACAAAGATGGAAGTCGGGACAAGACCCACGACATTCTAACAACTGATATAACTGAAAGGTAAATGAAATCCTCCGGAAGCAAAGAGACTCACCATAGCTAACTCGAACTTCATGTGGTATCAACGAAGCTTATGTTGATGATCCCGAATACTTGAATCTGCATCATGAAAGGATGCAGGTCAAATGGCTCAGTACATGGAATGTACAAGCATGTAAGGGGAATTCTAAAGCATAACATAAGCTTGAAACTTGATAAAAAGGAAACATACTTACCTCTTCTCAACTCACTCAACTCAACTCAACTCAGAAGAAACATGGTTCAACTCAACTCAAGGAATACTCAAGGGTACTCAAAGACTACTCAAACATACTCAACTCAGAAGTACTTAAAGATAAGATACTCAATCTCAGCAATAAGGTTCTCAACTCAGTGAAACTCAATGATAAGGTACTCAACACAATAAAGCATAGATTAACTCAAGATACTAAACTCGAAAGACTCAACTTATGATACTCAAGAATAAAGCAATAGTAAAATATGCAATATATATGAAAAACTATAAAATTGTAGATAGCAACTCAATGTATTGAAAAATACAATAAATCTCAATGTGTATATAAAAATACAATATAACTCTGTGGGAGTTTCTCTAATCGACAATCACCATTATGAGCCTAATTGATGATACATCGTCTTGCCCATGCTGTCGAAATTGTCATATACTTTGCCGTCATATAGAACGTCTTAACTAAGTGGATCCACTAGTCTATGTTAAAAAGCACTAAGGAGTCATCTAAAAAGTATGATCTTTTCTACCCATGATGGCTATATGTTTTAAGGAGACGTGAGTTATCTGAACCCAAACTCGTCCCCATATCGGTGCTCGATACTACTCCTAAAATACTAAGCTCATATATTTAAAAACATAACTCTTTATATAGTTTGAGATTATTACTCAAAATCTTTCTCTAAAAAGAGATGTTACTCAAACTGCTCAAAACTCTTTAGGAAATCTCAGTTTCCTCTTCTTTTAAATGTGAAAACATTTACTCTTGGGAATACTTAGTTCCCATATATCATTTTAAGAAATGAACTTTACTCTTACTCTTTACTCAACTCAAAGCTTAAGTTTTAGAACAAAGTTAAATCGTTTGTAAAAGACTTCTTAAATATAGTTCATACCGAATTATGGACGTGAACAACTCAATGCAAGATTTGCAATAACCATAGATAGAACTCAATACTTGGAACTCAAGAACTTCAATGATACTACTCAAGGTTCATGCTGACTTATGGGCATGAACAACTCAACTCAAGGACTCAATGACACTCCTCATCTCAAGATTTCTCGACTCATATGGTTCATACGGAATTATGGGCATGAACTACTCAACTTAAGGACTTCATGGGTAGCATGTAATAGTTCCGCGATTAGGAATATAATCTCAGAAGGGTTTGGAACTCAATACTCAAGACTTAGAACTTGAATATACTACTCCTCTCAAAGGTACTCAATTTATCAAGTTCATACGAAATTTTTGGGCATGAACGACTCGACTCGAAAGTCTACATAACAATATGGAACTCATATATCCGACTCTTCTCATTCTTAAACTTACTTCCTAAAAACTTAGCTCAAATCAATAGTTGATCTCAAAGGATTCACAATTGAACTCAAAAGCTTTATTGAACTCTACTCTTAACTCTCTCTTGAATGTGAATTATGAATTCAAGAGTTATGGTTCATGATATGAAGGATCTAGGTGATAGTGTAGACTCATGAATACATCATCCTAACTCTCATGCTCACTTACTTGAGTCTTGAAACAAGTTACTAGAAGTTGTAGAAGACTCCACAACAGGACTCAAAGGGACTTTCTCAAATGTTCGGAAGAACTCTTCAAGGCTTAATTCTTAACTCTACCTTGAATTTGAATTATGAATTCAAGGTTATGATTCGTGTTCATGGATGATTTCTAGGTGTTTAGAAATCATTTAGAGTAGTTAGAATCAATAGGAAGTGTTTGTACACTTTAAAAGAACTTAGATAGGCTAAACGACGGAAAAAGGGTGAGGGCAGACGGCCCGGGCGCGGGGCGCCAGCCCCTAAGTTACTGGAACCCAATTTTAGCGCACTGCTGGCGCGCAGCCGTAGGCTCTCTGGCGCAGATAGGGCGTGCCACGCTAGTCTTTCCCCAGGCACAATTTCAACGAATTTTGTCTCTCGTTTTCTGATCCTAAATCGGTTTTAATCGATTTCTTTTCTCAAGTTTTCCTTAGATTCAGTTACCTAACCTAAGTACACACTAATCCACTCAAAACAATCACTTTCGTCTCAAGAAATCATCAAAACCCCAACAAAACAAGATTTAAAATGAACTTCAAGAACACCTATCAAGAACTTAAATCCTTCAACTTTTAAGAGTGAAATTACGCTGAAAATAACATGTTTGGCGTGTGGGTGAACAAACCCAACACTATGGAAGCTTACATACCTCTTAGGGATAAACCCATGGCGAAAATCCGCAAACAAACTCAAGAACGTCGACGAACGCCTTGATCCTCTCCTTTTTCCTCCTCTTTTCTCTTCTTTTCTCTTCTTGAACTCTCAACTAAATCCCTAGGCGTATATTAGGATTATAAAACTAAGCCTAATCAGATTAGACCCTTAAAACCTTACTAAAAATTAATTAAATCTGAAAGGAAAAGACCAAAATACCCCTTACTATTTTTGGGTAACTTTCATTATTTGGGCAGCCTGATTTCAAAAGGGTATATCTCACTCATACGAACTTGAAATTGAGCAAACTCAATGGCGTTGGAAAGATAATTCAAAGATATTTTCTACAGTGTCTGGTAGCACACCTAACTCATCCTAAGATAGGAGTTATGGTCGTTTGAAGTCGACCCAAAACTCATACTTAACTTGCAAAATTTCAGATTTTGCTATTTCCAATTTAGTTCTTTTTGGAACTCAATGTGCTACATCTAGTGATCTTAACACTTAAGAAATTATTAATTCCTTGGTAAAATCTCACTCACTACGAAGAATGGTTCAAGTCTTAGTTCGAAAATTTTTCTGGGGTGTTACACCCGCCCCAGCCCTCAACCATTCTAGGATTGGGTTGGGTTGAGCATTTTCAGGCCCTACCAAATGAAGGGCCAATCCGCCCTAGCCCTTCAAACTCCTTGGCCCGCGAGGCTTGGGCCGGCCCTTTTTAACAACTTTACTTTTGAGCAAGATACAATTTATCAACTCATATGCATTGTTCATTTGGTTTGTCACCTTGTTTCTAAATGATTTTTTTGTGTCAAATTTTAATGATTAACCAATAACTGAACCAATAATTAATAATCAATAATTGATAAATCGATAACCGAACCAATAACAATTAATAACTGATAAATCAATAATCGAACCAATAACAATCAATAACTGATAAATCGATAATCAAACCAATAAAAATCAATAATCTATTGTGAATGGATAAAAAAGCTTGCAATGCCCATAAGATCATAGAAAATAATGAAGATTAATACCAGTAAAGGTGGCCAAAGAATAAAGGCATGATAAAAGCTTTTTAGGAAGCGTTTTACCTCAATGAGAGATTTTCTAGTGTGAATTCTAATTTAATTAGGCTCTAAATATGGGAGTATTGGACACCAGATGAGGAACCAAAAAAATAAATTACATACATAAATTACATACAAGCCTATCAATGGAGATTTGTTAAAATTTCATATGATGTAGCAATAAAATTTGTTAGATAATTATCATATTAAATACTAATTATACCAAGATATTAACGAATGAACCTAGACGTTAATTTTTCTTTTTTGAGATATCCAAATCTTATTTTCCAATAATCATCCACATATCGCAAAGAAAACAAAATGAATAGAAAAAATATTAAGAAACTTTGGTGGGTTTCAAATACGTATACAATGCGTTGAATTTGGTGTGTCGTATACTATGAACTATATCTTGATAAAGTTAGATTAAGCTTATAGAATAATTGGTGAAGTTTAGAACTTTTATGAACCCACAATTCTTCTGTAAGCATAGGATCTTATGTCACTTTCTAAGATTACCCTTAGACCCGACACGGTGCTTAGAGTCACAAGTTACCCCAAGCTAACCTCATGACGTGATATGACACTAAGATTAACATAAATCAATAAAAATTTGAAACATAAACACGGAAGCTAAATATGAAATATATATATATAGCCCATAACACTGAGATAGACAAATATATGAAAGAAATAACATAAGCTGAATCTATATTGATATGACTGTCTAAAAACCTTTACTAATATGAGTTACTAGGACAAACCCCTTGCTAACTCCAACTGTCTGAAACTGAAAAAACAGATAAGGGTTGTCCTCAAAGTTATGAGGACTCATCAATACTGTTGCTTACTGATGAGAGGTACCACTAATCGCGGGCTGGATACTGAACATGAGAATTTGTATTATCAAATAATATAGTCAAAAAGTATGTTGTTAGTTCTTTTTTGTTGCCCTATAGGTGTGAATTAATGAAATGAGAACGTTACCTTTAATGATCAAGATTATTACCATCATAGAACGGCACAACACTTGGTGTGGAGCCGTCAGTAGCATTAGCATCATCATCAACAGGGAAATCCAAATTGTCAGTCTGCATAAGTGACGTCATCCGTCGATGGTTTTCCTGAGCGTTAAGCCAGGAACGAAGGGTGAGTTCTTGAATGAACAACTCACATGCCTTAGCCAGCAAAACGGGTGATTCAGCAGCGATCATCTGGACATCCTTGTCCGTCTTCATGATCTTCTTGATGCGGGTAGGTTGAAGTAGCAGGTTGTTCTTGAAATCATTAACGTTCTCCATTTCTCTCCGCTGATCTGTCCAGAACATCTTCAGCTGTTCTTGCTTAGCGTTGGGTACGCAGCGGATTGAGCTGCGGATTTCTCAGAGTTGTTTTCATGGTGATTTTTTCTTTCTTTACAAGCTCAGACATAGAGAGAAATGGAAGATTGATACATATACACAACTGGGCGTTCTCTATATATATAGAGAAAAATAAATCTAATTATAAATTTTCTAAATCATAGTATATGAATGAACCTAGAAGTTTCTAAATCTACATTCAAGCCTATTAATGGAATTATTTGCTACTATTTATTCATGTGTAACAATAAAATTGTAAGATAATCTTCTTACTAAATTCTAGTTAATTCTAGTCAATAAGGTATTAAAGAATGAACCTGAACATTAACTAAAATAATTCTTTTTCAGTTATTTTAATAAAAAAAATCCTACAATCCTCCATATATCACAAAAAGAACAATAATGAATAGAAAAAAATAAAAAGTTTAATATAATTGGGCTTTCACATATGTACCACGCTTCAAATTTGATGTCTAGTAGACTATGAACCATACTTTGATAAAACAAGATTAATTTTATAAAATAATTGGTGAAGTTTAGAACTTTATGAACTAAGAATTCTTTTATAAACTCAGAGTTTTATTATATCACATTATACTCGCACAATTATTATTGTTGTCGCGATTTTTGTGCTACCAAGGTCATTCGTGTATCCTGATATTTATTAGTGCTTTAAAAAAATGTCATTATTTGATAGGAGCGGTATCACTCCACACTCATATAGGTCAATCATCAAGTGTATATAAAAGATATGAATTAGATTAAGCGTTTAAATTAACCTCACTTTGTGGTTTAACACTATATTCACATCTCATAGGAGGGACACTATAGTTTAATAATGAATACATAATGAACAAATGACTTGTTATTATATGAACCTAGTTCATTCGATCTTCAGTCACATATATAGATTGGATGGTTATCATTGTTAATCTTCTCAAATTAAAAAAAAAATTCACACTCCTTGATGTTTCTTTAGTCTTTGAATTGATCTGAAAATTTTGATTCAAGTTCAACACTTTAAGCACGCTAATGAATATAGAAAATATTTGTTACTGTAGCATTAATAACGATGACATGTTTCTTGTTTTCTTTATGAGAACAATTAGGTTTACAAGTCAGATTTTGCATTATTTCTACTTTGTTTTATTTTACAAAAGAGAATACAATTAGTTGAATTAATTTGCCTTTTCAATTTACCTCGTTGTGTTCTATATAGACAAGGAGAAAGAAAACTAATAACAAATTTCCTAACCTAATGAAGGTATACATATTGATGCTTGAGGTACAATAGAAGTGTGGTAAGCAAATGAGGGAATGGGCACCATATGCTTATTCTAATTAAATGAAAATCTTACTAATAGTAAGTAAAGAGTGCCTACAAATAAAATATGAGAAAAGTACAACTCATAACTAAATTAGATGCAATATTACAAAACTTCTAATACTTTTTTAATCTTTAGCAAATATACTTTTATATTACAAAATATAGCAGATTGAAATAAATTAGAAAGGGAAGCTTTCTAGATTTTAGACTTTATTTATGGGCTAAATTTGGTTCCGACAATTCTCGTGATCTTTCATTAGTATCAATATTTTCGTTCAAATATTTAAGTGATAAATTCTTCATCAAAGTTATAATTTTTCATCAAAATTTTTATTCTAAGATGTTCCTCTCTTGTCATATATAGTATATGTTTTTGGTCAATACTAGTTTATAGACTTCAAAAATTGCGCTTCTTTCTTCCCTAGTCATGTCTTGAGAAGATGCAACGGGAAAACAAATTATAATCACAATTTTTATATTGCACTTGACACATAAACATTGAATGTTATCAATATATATCCCCATTGTCTAACCAACCCATCCTTAGCGTTGAAGATTTTCAT
This sequence comes from Solanum pinnatisectum, assembly GCA_035578085.1. NCBI lineage: Eukaryota > Viridiplantae > Streptophyta > Magnoliopsida > Solanales > Solanaceae > Solanum > Solanum pinnatisectum. The sequence continues at coordinate 44,668,274 of CM069078.1, read as the reverse complement.
TCTTGGTTTTTGGGTGAATTAGGTGTGAATACTAATATTCAGATTATCATCTACTAACTTTATTTTTTATTTTTAGAATATCAAATTGAAAATACTACTTATTTAGGCGCCTACTATTTATGAGGTTTTCGTTTTTCTCCTTTTTCCAGAATGAAGTTCTTAGTTTTTGTTTTCTTCAAAATTTTCAACTAACCAGTAACAATGAAGCTATTGGTGTTATGTTTTAATAATTGATATATGATTATAAACATGTTCTGTTACTGCTGAACATAGGGTTGGGTAATATACCTGAACAGTAATTTTTCTTGTTAAATTTCTTCCTTGTATATTTTCTTCGGTCTTTTAAATCTTAGCCTGAGAATTTTTTTGAATTCCAGACTATAATTATAATTCCTTATATAGATAGATATTCGATCATACTGACTTCAACGTAATATTAAATCTATTTTCAATTTAGTTAATTTTGACTTTCTTACTAAAATAACACGCAAGTGAATAAGGGAAAAAATGTGATGTTGAACATTTTGTTTCTTGGTTTTCTATAAAGGTGCAAATACTAAAAATTTCAAAACACCATCTACTAACTTCCTTTTCTATTTTTGCTAGACGAGATTTTGTGCCGAGAACTTGAGGAATTCAGTCCTAACAAAACAGTTCGGTCAACTGGGAGTCAAATTGTAATGGGTCGTTTTATAACTGGTTAGAGTTATGCAGATATTAGCCGGTTTAATCATCTCCAAAAAAGAAAACATACTTGGTTTGTTTCATTCTCTAGATGCTTATTAATGGAAATGCATACTTCATAAAAAAAAAAAAAAACATAATTCAAGTTCTTTTTCACAGAATAGCTCTTTCATTGTCTTCCTAATCTACACTAGTTTATCATTTGCATTCAAACCGAAGCCCTCAACAGCAACCGAGCTTGTTTCTCTCTTGGTTTCAATGGGTACTTGTTTCTGCCTTCTTCTTCTTTCTTGAATATGTCGTTATGGGTTTTTTGACAACATCATTCACCGTAGCACGTTTTTTGTCAGACAACATTCTTTTTGATCTATCATACAACGCACTCCATGCTTCAGATACAATCTTAAACGCCCCATCTGCCCCAAGAGATTTATTTTTATCAGGGTGAAGAGCTAGAGCAAGCTTTTTGTATTGTTTCCTTACTGCTTCATCATCAGCTGAGGGCTGCAGAGAAAGGACACCGTAAAAATCCACTTCACCACGAGTTTTCTTCTCATGAGCAACATACACATTGACCACTTCCAGGAACTGAGAAAGACCATCAAGGCCTGGATACATCTTTTCAGCCTTCAAAGCAAATTTTTGAGCTCCAGCAATGTCCTTCTCGGTTAATTTCTGCTCAGCAATTTCTTTGGCCCGGACAGCTTCATCTTTGTTACATTCCATTTTGCCTACCAGGTTGTTGCGTGAACTGTCTTAGATTGTTCAAACCCTAGAAAACAAACATTACAAAAATACAAGTCACAAAACAACAAACTTGAAAGCCAAAAATAGTACCATCAAAGAAAAAAGGGTACTAATAACACAAAGTAACAACGACTTAACGAAAAGCAAGCAGGATTGAGTGTGAAACTATAGGTTTGATTACATTTCTCATGGATGTCATGAATTAATGCACTATACGATTTCCACGAACATCAGAAAAGCAAAAACAAGAACTCATGAAAGATTCTGAACTTACTGAAATTGAACCTAATTAGTAAGAAGACAGGGGTATTGATATAACAGAGAGGAACTTGCAATAACGCCTATCATCACCCTTCTCCAAAAATTCTCTATATTAATTGCTTTGTAAAAAAAATAAAATCTCTATGTAAATTATTTTCTCCAAAACTAAAGAAAGATTCGACAACTCGGAGAGACATCCTAAATCTTCATTCTTAAATCATTCAAAACTGAAAAGTAGTAGATACCATTTTATGATTATAGAAGTTTCAAAATTTCATATCAGACGCTTCAAAAATGACACTTTTTCTCATTTGTAAAAACATTCACCACAAAATCTAGAACAGAATCTCATAATCAAAGCTTCAAAACCCAAAAGTACTCGACATCAATTCAGCAAGATAACAAAATCCTCAAATTCCAAAGTCAATTAGCAACACAGATAAAAAGAAAGGGTTATATACATGATCACATAGATACACATATACACATACATATATATAACATGTATATATAAACTCATGCATAAATTATCTTCTTCACAAGAACAACTGCAGAAAATAGTTACAACAATTTGATTGAAGCCATGCATGAAACAACACAGAAGCATTTGATTAAATATAGTTTACCTGCAAAAGGAAGGAAAGGTGAACTGTATAGAGTGACTAGTTGTTGAATTTCCACCCGAAAAAATATCTTTCTTTTGCTTCTAGCTATTCAGAGTGTTGATCAAACCCGAGAGGAATCTGCAGTTTTGGTGCATAAAGTTTCAAAAAGAGAGAAAAAAGGGGAGAAAAGGCTTTGTTTTCCTAAATGTGAAGTGCTTTTTTCATGTTTGGCCTAGCCCTTTATTTTCACCTTTTATAGTTGAAGGAGGGGTTTAGTAGAGGTTAAACCCGTACCATGGTTAATATTTAATAATACTTAAATAAATTTTCCAAAATATTATTTTGGCTATACACATTAATTGTAATTTTCCTTGCTAAATTTTCTTCATTATGTTTTCTTTTGTCTTGTATTCTAAATTACATTTTGAGATTAGTTTGAATTTCTAACTATAATGGTACTTCCTTGACTAGATAAGAATTTATATTTGACTACATCTTAATATCTAAAATATATTTCAGTTTTAGATAACTTTGACTTTCTGACCATAAGAATGCAAGTAAATAAGAAAAAATATTCAGTTTAAAGATTTTGATTTTTTATTTTTTGGTGAAGGTACAAATACTAATATTTAGATCACCATTTACGAACTGTTTCCCTTTTTTGAATATAAATTGAAAGTACTATTTATGAAGTTTTTCTTTTTCAAGAATGAAGTCCTTAGTTTTCATTTACACCTAACATTTTCAATTAACATACTAAACAATGAAGTTGATGCTTAAGAATCTGGCATAAAGTTTTAATAACAAATATGATTTAGCCAAGTTTTGCTACTGCTGAACCGATAGTTGGGCTATATACATTAACTATAATTTTCCTTGCTAAATTTTCTTCCTTTTACATACTTCGATCTTTTAAATCCCATCCTGAGATTTTTTTTGAATTTCTGACGATAAAATTATACTTCCTTGAATAGATAGGAAATCATATTTAACTTCATCAAAATATCTAAAAAATATTCAAATTTAGTTAACTTTTACTTTCTTCTTTTATGAAAGTTAACTTTTACTTTCTTATTAAAAGAACGCAAGTAAATAAGGAAAATAATTTAGTGTCGAAGATTTTGATTCTTGGTTTTTGAGTGAAGGTGCAAATACTAATATTTGTCACCATCTACTAACTTCCTTTTCTATTTTTTGCTATTTATGAGGTTTTCCCGTTCCTCCTCTTCCCAGAATGAAGTCCTTAGTTTTCATTTATCTTGACTTTTCCAACTAACGTAATGACAATAATGAAGTTAGCATCGAGTTGATGATTATGAATCTGGTGTAAAGTTTTAATGATTGATATATGATTTTAACCATGTTTTGTTCCTGCGGAACAAAGAGTTGGGCTATATACATTAACCGTAATTTTCCTTACTAAATTTCTTCCTTATAATTTCTTCAGTCTTTCAAATCACACCCCGAGAAAAGTTCTAAATTTCAGACTAAAATTATACTTCCTTGAATAGATAGAAATTCATATGTGACTTCTTAATAATATCTAAAATCTATTTTTGATTTAGTTGACTTTGACTTTCTTACTAAAAGAACCCAACTAAATTCATAGGTTCTTGTTTTTTTGGTGAAGGTGCAAATACTTAGATTAGTTTTTTGGTGAAGGTGCAAAAACAAATATTCAGATACCATCAACTAACTTCCTTTTCTGTTTTTTGAATATCACATTGAAAATACTATTTATGAGGTTTTTCGTTTTCCCCCCTTTTCAAGAATGAAGTCCTTAATTTTCATTTACCTTTAACTTTTTCAACTAATCTGGTGTAAAGTTTTGATGACATATATGACCATCGCCTGGTCATGAGGCTGCCTCACCTGATATTGTGGAAAAATCTACGATAAGGTGTCTTTATGGACAATATATGGTACACATAAGCGATAATGACTATGGTTCTCGCCAAATATTTTTTCTTTAATTATAGACCCATAGTACTTTCACGAGACAAAAGTCATAAAATGACTAATAATGCGATATATGCGCATTCAATAACACAAGATGGCACAAAACATTTATAATGTTAAAAACATAGATGGTAAGGTTCGATCACTCCATTGAATCCAAACCAACATTAAGCAACTTTAGAATTCATCAATTGATCTTAAGGGAAGGTACATCTTAACTTACCTCTCTTAGCTTTCCTAAACACGCTCAAATTAAATGTGAGCTCAAGTCCATTCGATCCAAATTCTCATTCTTTTCATAAACCGAGTTTAGTAATTCAATAAATAGTATTCTCAAGCTATCGAGGTCATTAAAATAATTATTGAACTCATTCCTAGCTCTAATTTACTATTCATTATCTACTTTCCCAAATGCTACTATTTTCAACTTCTAAAATACCTTCATAATACACATATGTTCATCACAGTTAAATGGAAAAGGCTAGAAATTACCTTTTGAAGAAACCCTAGAAATTCTTCCTCTTCAGTGTTCTTGAGCAATTCTTGAAAAATATATGAAACACAAAGTATTTGGATGTTAGTACTTGTACTAAGGGAAGTGCTTTTACTCAATCTCAAAAGCACCATTTCTACTCACCCAAATGAAGTGTTTTTACTGTGTGGAGAGTCGATCAACTTTCGTTCGATACTGTTTCTATTTCCAGCATCGGGCTAACAAGCTGTAACATAACCTGAAAAGAACGTACACAAGGTAAGCTTCTCAGACTAATTAATTAGATGATCACCAAGTGTAAATAAACAATGATCCAATCCTTGTCCCACAGCCAAATATGTGACGTCACTATCTCAAATCAAATTACGAGACCATATAAGTTAAAGTACTGAAAGAGGTCGAAGTCAGAAACACATCCATGATTGAACTAGGGATTCCACACGAGATCAAGTTGTTACGTATGATCATCAAGAAGATAATCACATGATTGAACCTTCACACCACTTGAAACTCCCGAAACCTGATTCATGCTTGAATCTCCCTTTCCAAAAGGGCAAGCTGGACCAGCTGATTGAAAGACTGCAAAATGGGTAAACCATACCTTGTAAGATGAGCGAAAAACATGACAGGGTAATCCCAGAAGTAGAAAGAAACAGTGAACTACAGACTTGGTCCAGTTATAGGTACTGAAGTTCGCACAACCTAATCAACCAGAAAATCATCAGGCATAAAGAGACTAAAGAAAGAAACCTCCTTTCCTATACGCTGACAAGATCTGACCATAAAGGAAGCAAAGTTACTAGTCTGAGATTCTCAGAGCTCCTTATTATGCCATCTATGAAATAATTACATAAAGAGACCAGAGAGAGAATCACCTGATTTTGTAGTAAAACCAAAGACAAACTGCAGTAACTAAATTCATTAGACCCACGTGCACTTTATTCATCAAAAACCAAGCCATGATAAACAACAGAAAGACTAAAAGTAGCTACAGCATTATTGCAGCTGACTTCAACAACTACAGAGTTGTGATCGATAAAAGCTCATATGAATTTGAAGAACTTCTGGAGGAAAGTAAAGCAGCACTACGATTCGATGAAGAAACTTTTTAGTACCCAATCAAAGTGACCTCAAATGCCATCAGTCTCGGGGAAGCTTCAATAAATATTGAACCTATGGACTCACTAAAAGGTTCCATGAGCAACTGCATTCGAAATCCGAGATGCCCACCATGCATCCATATCCATAACAACTCAGACCACACCTGGGAAGGAACCCCACATAAGAGAGAGCAACAGTAAAATCAATACAAACATTGGTAGATTATTTTCAAAAAAAAAAAAAAAAAGAGAAGATTAAGCAGCATGTAAAAACCTATGAACTGAATGTACCTGAGAAACCCCAAAAAGAAACTCAAATGCGATCAAGCCGTGCCAAATTTCATATCTTCACCAATCATATCTATAATTATCAAGCAGAATAGAAATAATCACAAATTATCCTCCATGACTGACTCCAAAAAGAACTCCAAATGTGATCAAGCAGTGTGAAATTCCATACCTTCACCAATCACATCTATAATTATCAAGCAGAACAGAAATAATCACACGACTAAACCTCTCTTAACACTTATAACTTTTCAACACCTAAACTCATGCTTGAGTACCCAAACGATTCCACTAAACCAATTGATCCAATTGTAAATGGATAACCTATATCCCACAATGTAGAGGAAAAAGCACATCACAACCCCCAAGAAGGAAGACATAGCAAACTAGACACCGAAGGAAAACAAAAATGTTAAGCTCCGAATCACTACCAGGGGCAATGGAAGACAACAGGAATTGTCCCTGCAAGTACTCCCTATTACCATCTTCAAAGTGACATCCCTAAGTCAAACCAACAGATGAGACTTCCAAAATTATCAGACCGGCCAACAGATAAGACTTCTAAATTGTTCCTTTTATAAATCAGCAAATGTAACTTTTCTGAGAGCTTGTAACTAGAGGTGCATATCCACATCCAATAACATCAATCAACTTTCCATGTGTTCTACTCCTGAATCATAAGTTAAGTCAATCTAAGAGTGATAGATAAAGGAATGCAGGCAAAAGTAGCAGTACCACAACTTCACAGATAAAAGCAGCGTAGACATTAGCAATCCCCCGCAGTCCCTGACAACTTCGTGCCTGGGATCAAAGAACATAAGCATCTTGACAAAATAACTGCAGTTCATACTTTAGTGTGACAAAAAAAAAAAGTAAACCATCTTCACATATAAGTTCCTGTGACTGCAAGCACAGAAAGAAAGGCTTAGTAATGAGTGCAAAGTACGGAGGAACCTCATCTCCCCATACGAAATGACCCAACGTGAAGAATAAGAGAGAGCCAATCACCCTATTCTAGAAGTTGACAATCTGCATGAAGGGAGCACCAAAACGACCTCGAAAGAATGATCATGATAGCCTTGTAACTGGAGACAAAATCAATATATAATTGTATTACCACAATGAGCACTGCCTATTCCATTATGTTAAGAAAACCAATCCTTGATAAACAACAGGAAAAAACAAAGTAGGAATGTTTATCATGTTCATCCAGGCAGCAAAATTCAACAGTACTATTGTGACTACAGATTCTAGAACAATAAATGCGCTAGTTGAAATCAAAGAGTTTCTGGAATCGGATGACCACAGACCGCACTATTAACACAAGAATTAAGGGTGCCCAATTGAGAACTTCATATGACAGAAGTCTGGGTAAAGCTTCAACATGTAGAGGGAATGCAATCTGATGGGAAGACTTGCAAATAAAAGCAAAGCAAAATCTGCACCAAAGAAACAGGCTTGCTTTGCTTCATCATCTACACAAAAGAAAACAGACTTGGTATACTTCATCAAACATAAAAATAATACTCGCTTTACCCACCCATCTAATTCCAAGGTGGTACCTGCCAGGCTGCAATGCCATAACAACTCGAACCATACCTAGTATAGAAAATTCAGGGCTAGAACAAGAAAAAATCAGGTTCAACTCAATCATTTGACGGCTTTAATAGAGACTTCCCAAGAGAGTTCACCATTGCAAATTACAACAAGATACTGGATGAATTGAAAATATGCAAGAGGTCCAAATCATCACCTACAGAAATTCCTTGAAATAGAAATGATAGACATGATCAAGCTGTGCCAAAACAAGAAAAATACATTCTAAGAACCTGGAGGCACATTGAATCTCCCAATCCAGACGGATCCACTGATTATTAGTATAGAGAAACAATTGAAATTTTACAAAAATAATATGCTCAAATGAGTCAGACTACAATTTAATTAACTACGATCGATATTCTTTAACATCGTTCATGTATCATGTGGATTCTTACACTTATTACATATATAAGAAACAATGACCAAAATTTAAAGCTTCTAAGAAATATCTTTGAACATGAAGCCCTTTTACATCTTCAAACTTCATATTTATGAGCTTTTTCTTGGACCCCTCTCTTTTCTCTTCATCTCTCTTTCAATTTTATATGTTTTTCAGTTTACAGTGAAATGAAAGGGGGTCCTCTTGCAAGAAGTATGTTTCAAGACTTGAGATTTTTTTTTTTCTTTGAATTTTGCAAGCTTGTTACACTGAAGACCCAAATGGAATGTTCAAAGTCTCAACTTCTAAAAAGAAAAAGAAAAACCTTAGGACCATATAATCTATTGTTACACCCAAAAAATAAAGCACGGACAACAAAACTTTTATAAGCTGATTACGAGAAAATGATAAAAGTTTATCAAAAACCTTTCAATATGTGTGTTTCATCATGTTCTCTTCTATATACTCTGCCTATATGCCTGCCCTTGTGTATCCGTCAACGTCAAGTAGATGAATCCTATGAATTACTCCATATGTTTATATATATATAATACACACACGCTCATGAGCAATATTTGCATTTCTTTCTGAATTAAATGATTCATTAACTGCTTTTAACACAATATTTGTGTTATATGTACTTCATGGCTCAGGGTTCAGGAAAGGAGAATAATTGGGTCAACTAAAGAAGCAAGTTGATGGAGAATAACTCCCAAATTATTACTTCAATTAATGGAGTTGCAATGACACTATTATTTAATATTCAAGTCTTTCAAGAAAAAAATTAAATATTCAAATCTTTTTATAGCAGGATTTTCTTCCACGGTATGCAGTGATCCCACTTTGAAAGTCATTTCTTCCTAAGCCCATGATAAATTCACACGTCAAGCTTCAGGATTAGAAAATGACTATCTAAAAAAAAAAAAAGCCAAAAAATGGTCAGTGGGCTCTATTTCTACCAATATCGCACTTCAAATTCATAGACGATAAGCAAGTAACAAGAACTACTGAATTACATAACTTATAGGCTTACAGGAATCACACTTCTATATACAGGTAACGATCTCTGGATTCAGTAATGAGTCTGCATGCAAAAGTGGTTGATTTATGGGCAAACTCTATGCACAATGCAGCAGTATAATAACCAGAAATAAGAAAAGCTAAGAAGCTGAAGTTATAAAATAGGAAGAAAGACAAAAGAAAAGAAATCATTTGGACTATGGCAAAAACAGAGAAATGATTAACTCTCTATGTTGAAAGTGGTTTGAGATCCCTGTAGTGCACCTTCACAAGAACAGCGCCCATAGCCCATTAAATACACTAAAAAAGAAATAGGAAAAGGAAAGCAATTGTAAACATAAGATGGTTAAGAAATTTTATTATCCAGAAGTTACTTAAGAAAAAAACTTGAAATATACAGTATGATTCAGGTTTTTTACAGTACAGCTCTTTCTTGATCTAGTAAACCTATAGAAGCACAAAAAATCAAGGCCAAATGCTCACTTGGGTGCTGGATTGTCTACTTTATCTATACAACTCTATCATTAGCAATCAAACAAGGAGATTCGAGATGAAACTACAGAAAGCACCAAAATTACTTGATCATTGGCTAGAAGCCTTTAGCAGCAACCTAGCTTTTCTCTCTCTTGGTTTCAATGGTACTTGCTTCTGCCTTCTCCTTCTTCTTTCTTGAATATGTCATCATGGGTTGTTTGACAACACTCATGGAATCTCTGGGAGTCTCTTCACCCTTTGTCGCACTGTTGTCACCAACCACATAGGACTTCTCCTTCTCTTTGCTTTCACCACATGTCCTTTCCAACTTTGAAGTATCTGCAACTTTTCCACGAGCCTCTATTTCAGTGTCTGTCATGACTCTAAGAAATACTAAGGGCAGGGCCGCAGGATCCAACTCCCAGCAACCAGTGGGAGCATTTGGAGCTTCTTGGTCTGTGAGCAAATATGAAGGGACCTGATGAGAGAAGCGAAACATCTCTTCCCTTGGAATATGGAGAAGATATTTAGGGTCCAAATGCTGACGGAATACTGACGTAAAGCCAGCTACTTTGACTAATGAAGCAACTGTGACACCTTCCTTCTCAGTGTAGTCGCCAAGCACTTCCACCATATCATAATTGTGTATCAGATCATCAGGAGTAAGCTCATTCCATTGAGGAGACCAATGTCTGTACAGCGCCCAAACATCCCCCTTTCTGGGGAAAATTTGAATGACACCTCCCGCCCCTTTCACCCACTTGACCTTGTGGGAGAAAGAATTGAGCGTCTTATTGACTTCATGCTTGCCTATCCTGAAATTTCCACAGGTCTTGAGGAAGCCTGAACCAATCCAATTCATTGGGCCGAGTTCAGTGGTGTTTCTAGAGTTCAGCCAGCTCAATTGCACTTTAAATGGCTTTCTAGATATCACTTTGTGAATCAAGGCATAATAACGCGTCATGCCATCATCATTATCATAAGCAGCCCATACTTGTTTATCATGAAAAGATTGTTCCGTTCTATCCTTGTCAAAATTATGGAAGTCCGGATCCGGAACAGTCATTGACTTAGCTTCTGATTCTAAGTCAGTAGGAGCACTAAAGACAGGCAAATTTTCCTGCTTGCGTAATATTTTGTAATCCACCACAACATCATGAGCAGTTTTATTCCTTCTCAGATCATTTTTGATAATTTGCTTCTTCATTTCTACTTCTTTTTCCTTCTTAGATGAAGTTCGAGAAGCAGCAGTTGTGCTCCATTCTTTCAGCTTCTTGTTGATCTCCATCCTTGCCTTTTTCATCAGCATATTGCGAATTTCTAAATTGGATAACTCCGTTGAATTCCTAGGTTTGTTACTTCCCACAGTGGCAACCCTCTCAGCTCTCAAAACACCATTCTCATTTCCATGTATGTTTCCTTGGCTAGATCCACCTTTTGCAGCCATATCAATTATCATTCCTGCACCTTGAAATTTAGACTTCAACTCAGCTGTGCGTCTCTTTTTTATTAGCCTGTCAGCTTTTGAACTAGAGGAAACTGAATCAGGAACAAAACCTGCATCAGTTTTCAAGAATAGATTGCTTTTCTTCAGAAAAGCTGGGTTCGGTGCACTTGAAGCCGCTTCTGCATGAGTTCTCTTCGAGATTCCACCAGCTGGCTGGCCAGGGTGTGCAGCTTGCTTAGCTGTAGTGGCAGAGGGCTGCGCACCATTTGTATCTCTCTTCTTAAAAATTTGATCCTGCTGAGTTTTTGCTCTAACTGTTGAGCCAAAGCCAGAATATCCAGTTTGTACTGAATTTGATGCTGTAGAGACACCTGAAGCAGAAGATTCATTAGCAGCAGGGTTTGTACCCTGCTGCTGCTGGCGGGAAGACCATGGAAAAGATGAACCTTGATCTTTCACAGGAGCACCTACCTCCCTTGCATGAAAAGGCTGGTGACATTTGGGGCACATAATAATTTTGTTTCGGTGAACCTTTAAATATTCATACTGTATCTGGCATAGACTGCACAATGTCCAGAATGACTCAACTTTTGATGGCTGGGGAGCCACCGGAGCAGGCTGGAAATTACCATTTGTTGAGTTTCTTGCACTTGCTGGGCTCACGGAGAAATTACGAAATCCATGCTGGTTGGCTTGCATGGATGCATTCCTCAAAGCACGCTTACTGTCATACATCATTCTTTTTCTTTTATCAGACAACAAGCTCCATGCTTCAGATATAATCTTAAACGCCCCATCTGCCCCAGCAGAATGATTTTTATCAGGGTGAAGAGCTAGAGCAAGCCTTCTGTAGTGTTTCCTTATAGTTTCTTCATCAGCTGAGGGCTCTACAGAAAGGACGCTGTAAAAATCCACTTCACCATCAGTCTTCTTCTCATGAGCAACATACACATTGACCACTTCCAGGAACTGAGAAAGACCATCAAGGCCTGGAAACAGATTTTGAGCCTTCAAAGCAAATTTTTGAGCTCCAGCAATGTCCTTCTTGGTTAATTTCTGCTCAGCAATTTCTTTGGCCCGGACTGCTTCATCTTTGTTACATTCCATTTGCCTACAACTTTGGCAGACCACAAAGAGCAAACGTTATTGTCTCCCTCAGATTCAACCAGCAAATGGAGCAACACTCGACACCCTGGTTATTGTGTGAAGTTTATTTCACACAAATACTTTGGAGAAGAACTGTCTTTGACTCTTCAAACCCTATAATACAATCATTACAAAATGCAAGTCACAAAAACTGCAAACTTGAAAGCCAGAAATAATACCATAAAAGAAAAAAGGGTACAAGTACTACAAAGTAACGACGACTTAACGAAAAGCAAGCCAGATCGAATGTGAAACTATAGGTTTGATTACATTTTTCATGGATATCATGAATTAATGCACTGTACGATTTCCATAAACACCAGAAAAGCACAAACAAGTACCCATGCATCATGTGCCGAAATCTAAAGGAAACTGGTCAAACAATCATGGCAAACTAATAAACTGAATTACCGACCTTTAGAAAACCTAAATTACAATGGCGTGAAAAGCAATGCTGAATATCATTCAAGTTTCTCTAAGCACATAAATAGTAACTGAATAGGTTATGAAACCACAAATACATCTCTTCATGCTCATTCCACCCTTGAAGTACCATATGTACTAATAAAGTTCATTTATTCAAATTTCTCATGTGATCCATTTTTTTCAGACAAAAAATACAACCTACTTCCTTTTACAGACGTTACAGAATTTCAGATCATACACTTCAAAAATAGCACTTTTTCTTCTTTGTAAAAACATTCACCACAGAATCTAGAACAGAATCCCACAATCAAAGCTTCAAAAAACCAAAAGTACTCAACTCAGATAGACTTTAAAAATCTACTTATTAATTAGAGGAATCCATATAAAAATTTCAAAGCCTTCAATCAACATTAATTCAGCAAGATAACTGAACCCCTCATATTCCAAAGTCATCTACACTCACCACCGCTTAAAAAAACCAAAACAAGGGCTATTTCTAAAAATGCACACAAAAACACACACAAACAGAGATACATATATACAACACGTAAGTACACATAAATCGATGCAGAAATCATCTTCCTCATAAACGGAAATGCAGAAATCAGTTGCAACAATCTGAATGCAACCATGCATAAAAACAACGAAGCATTTGATTAAATGAAGTATACCTACAAAAACGAAGCAATGTTGAACCGAATAGATTGAATCGTTGTAAAAAAAACAATCTTTCTACCGTTTGAAGCTATAGAGAGTATTGATCAATTCAGAATTTCCAAAACCCTAGAGAAATTTGTTGGCTGGTAAAGTAGAAAACCATTTCTTCGGCAAAGAGAGGAAAAAGAAAAAGGTTTTGTTTTACCTGAATTAAGTAGAGTACATTTTTCAGGTTTGGCTTTTGGCATGGTCTATTTATTTGTATTTTGTTTGTACTCTGGGGGGGGGGGGGTAATAATGAGGTTTAAACCTCTCACCATGGTTAGCTTTTAACCATGGTTAAACTATTTACAAAAAAGTATTTTGGGGTATCAACAATAATTGTAATTTTTCGTCAAGGGGTGTCCTATTTGTTTTGGTTTGTGTTTCGTTTTGCATGAACTTACTTTGTGTTACATTTAAGTGAAAATCACTTTTTCACACATTATGTTCAAAAACAGAACTCAAAACTTTCAGTTACATAATCCTTATCACTATTTCATGCTTTTGAGTTTGCGTGATCAACAAACCAACTAACATTTGTCTTTTGCATAACTCTCTACACTGATGAATTTTAAAGCTACGATCTCTTTACACGTTCCATTTGATTAGAATATCAAAGAAGGACGGTGTAGATGCCCGTATGACAGAAGCAGACAAGGCTTGTAAGGAAGATGAAAGCACAAACACATTCTCCATTTCTTCAAAAATTTAACATTGTACCACAAATAGTGATCATAACATATGATCAAGAATCATAACAAACAAATGACTGGTATCTCCAGCAAAACAAAAACAAAAATACTTATATTTCAAAGGCTTCATAGACTCTATTACATGACAGAATAATATGGTTCACTGGGAATCTAAAAATTGTGTCTGTCAAGAACACTCTAAACAGTTTATAAACAAAGAGACATGATAAAGGCTTAAGTTTCCGGGGGCCTACGTGCAGATTAAATCTGTGATGCCTTCTCTTTCCTCAAACTCGCTTGAGTAATCTGCCCAGGAATGAGGATACATTTGAATGATATAAACTGCAGAGTGTCTTAGTTGAATATCCTTCAAGCTAGAGGCTTGCCATAGAGTTGTGCATAAACCCTCTTCGTTCGATGCACAACAATCATACTCAAGATAAATGCAATGATGCAGAGTCCTGACATGATGCCCATTGTGAGTGAATAGCATATGGAACCATAACAAGTAAGAAAGTCATCCTTAACAACGAGAGGCACTCCCAGACCCAGTCCGGAACTTTGAATCCGATGTTCATGTTGCTGCTTTGCCTGATAGTCATATATACCACTAGCAATAACACCAGAAAATATCAGTGAACCAGCTGGACTAGCCAACGTAAGGAAGTTATACAATGCACCAAAGCTTTTCAATCCAAAAAGTTCTGAGACTGCAGCTGGTACAATAGCCCAGTGCGCTCCGTAGCAGAGTCCTATCAACACAGAAACCACATATATTGAACCAGGATACCCCATAGCATAGAAGAAAAGAGCAAATGCCATAACAACTTGAACTGCAGCCATTGCCACAGGTCTTGGGTATGCATAGTATCTGATAATCATTATAAACAAGTCAAAACATCAGAAAAAAATGCTTCCATAAGGAAGAAACTGTATTGGTAATTAGGAACTTGGAAACATACTTTACTATATTCTCAGAGAAGTATCCACCAGCAACACGACCAAGAAAGTTCCAAATGCTTATCATTGAAACAAATATGTGGGTGTTAGAATAACCTAACGACTGAGACATCTGACCCAGATTATCAATCACTGTCAAACCAGAACCAGATGCTAGAACTAGGGAGAGAAAAATAAGCCAAAAGTCTGCCTTTACTAGAGCCTGAAGTAAAGTGAAATCCTCTCCTCTGCGTGGACCTTTTCTCCGCTTGACTCTAACTGCTCCTTCTGCTGCTGCTTGGTATAGTTTAGCTTGCAAGTGCGCAATTCTCTTTTGTCTTTCTGATGGTGGGAGTGTGTCTTCCTCAGAAGACCTCTCATCTTCTACCTCGCTGAGGCTGAGAATGAAACTCCCCATTCTAGAGGATTCTTGTTTCTCTGGCTCAGGAAGAAGGCTCTCCTCCAAAACCGGCCTTGGTTCAGAGAAGAAAACCAAAAAAATAGGAATAATAATCGGAAGCACTATTAAAATAAGTAAGACGATTGTCAAAAAGATTACCACATTCTCATTTAGACTGCTTAAATCCTGAAGAAGCAAAACTGCCAACAGATAAGCTGCCAGGATAACGCAAATGCTGTAGATAAATAGGAAGCTCGAATGATCTGAAGGTCTAACTTGTTTGTGACCACCTACAGGTCTAACCAAGAACATCACAGCGGTAATTACAATTGATGGCCCAACAGCAACCATGAAAACAAGGGATGCTTGATCAGGAAAGTTGAACATAGCATAAACTTGTGTCAAAATTGCACCACTTAGCCCAGCAAATCCTTTAAGTATCCCCACTATTGGACCACGGCTTTTAGGAAAATTCTGTACACAGGAAACTAAGGCTCCTGTATTGAAGTATGTCTCACCATTAGTCCCAATAAATATTAAAATGCAAAGCTGCAAAAACAGAAAATCCTCAATTAATAAAATATTACAAAAGAGCGAACTGTTGCATTATAAAAAAAACAAAGAGAGAGAGAGAGAGACAGAGAGAGAGAGAGGGAGAGGAAACTGCAGAATTGTGGCAATACATCCAGGATCAAAAGGAACCCAACCTTTCGTAAACATTGAGCATGTTTTTTTATCAAGTACATTGAACATGTTTTGATTGGTTTCATGTAAGAAATCACATTTAAGCCCAAATAGGCAGTGAATTTTCTAAATTTACTTTGGCAACTCTTATACAAGCTGCTCCCATGCATGCTTTTCGGGACAGAACTGTTTACAGTACTGCTCCATGTAGGATAGCACATGGTAGCAAATCCCCAAGAATGTATGGAGCACATCCATAAGTGAGTTGCATGTCAAATATTTTTCTAGGCCTAATACGTTACATGTCAAATATTTTTCCAGGCCTAAACTTTGTAAGTATCTTCCAGAACAAAGAATACAAACGCTACAGCAAAATGGGGAGCTCATACATTGTCATCACATAGACAATAACTTGGGACCAAAACAGAATATTAAGCTAGGCAGAATTTTTAAGCAATAACTGATGTAAAGACAACTTCTTTAATTCGTCGTGGAACGTGTGTAAGACCTTGGTTCTCTCCTGCTCTTTCGGTACCTGCAATAAGTTATTTTCTGGAAACATGGTTTGATCTCATTACTTGCCTGCATTTATTAGTTTATTGCCATATGTTAACACAACTCTCTGGCAACAGATGTAGGACTGTGACCGGATACAATGCTTTGATCTTATCTAGTTAAATCTCATCCGCCTAATTATTTTTGTTGCCCATTGCTGCACTCCAGTTGGACACCATGAATTTAGGTCTCTGGGGGAAGTGATGAACAGAAATAAGTGCTTCAGATGCATCTATCTAATCATTATGATTGGTGGTTCAGGCGATCTGTCTGTAGATTGAAATTAAGAGCTCAAGTAAATCATAAACCAAGGAACACGTCCATGTAGCTAGCAGCTGGTGATTAAATGATATCTGCTATATTAATGTGCCTGGTTGGTTGGACAGTAATTTCTAATCTGAACTGAACATCTCAAGACACTGAACAAGTAGTTGTGTCACTATTTCATGGCCATATCTCAGAGACAAAAGAAAATCACTAACGAAAGTTCTATTATCAATCCAAAAGCTACAAAAAGAGAAACTCAGAGCCAATATAGGCATCACTCGTAATTATATTTGGAGAAAGGGGAGAAGAAACGGAATCCCGCCATCAAAACAAAAGAGAAGTTACTTTTTAAGAAGCAATAAATTTCAAAAAGTTCAACCGCATTTGGCAGGTTATCAAATGATATATCCTGGGTAATACAGTAAAAGCACCAGGAAAGCAGATGCAAGATCACTGAGGATAAAAATAACCAAATCCAGCAGTAACTTCTCAGCTTAGCTCCTTCCTGTTCACCCTTGGTATTAAAGTTCTCAAAGAAAACTATCATGTCAAATCCATTGGAAATGACGTAAAGAAGAGAAAGATATCTAGCTTCCTTCTTTGTTTTTTGATTACCATTTTCTACGAGGGGAAAGGAGGGGAGATCAGGAAGTGACAGAAACGATTACCATGGGAACTTGGCTTTGAGATAAAATTCATAATCAGAACTTGATCAACATGTATAAATGATATTCTACTCATTTTGAGGTTATCAACAAGAACTGCAAGTCAAAATTCAGAAGTTTGACGTCCAATAATACAAAATATCATGCATCTTCTGAATGTCCAATAATACAAAATCCAGAAGTTCGGATATTCTCCCGAATGTCCGTAGAGATATTGCTAGTGGAGAAACCTTAAAAATTGCAAGTTTTTCTCATGATTATTTTCTCTACTCTTCAGGGCTTGTTTCATTTTTTAGGTAAAACTTTTAGTAGCAATTTAGCATACATGAAATTGCAATTTCCCTCAACCCAAAGAATTAAGAATACATGAAATCCATTTTTTGGAGGCAAGTAGTGATGTCAATTATCTCCACTGGAGAGCCTTCTGCTGATTCAAAGCTAATTTGCAAAACAATTGGTCCTATAGTCACACGGAGAAAATTATACAACTCAAAAATTATTTTTGATTCATATATACTAAATCTCGAACACCCTAAATGAAATTTGTAGCTTCGCCACTGTTAATCACTCTGTCCACTAAGAAATGTAAGAGCTCAAATTTCAGATCACAGCAAACAAAATGCAAAATTCAATAAAGCTGAAAACAGATAAGTAATCAAAGAAAAGTGAACTGACCACCCAAAGAGGCAAAGCAGGCAATTTGTGAGCAACAATCAGCCAAACAACACCATACCCAACAAAATTCTGAACAACCCCAATAAACAGAACAGCCCAAATAGGCAAAACTTCACACAAAATACCAGCGAGAAACCCAATGGCATCACCCAAATCCTTAGCTACACCCAATAAGGCAATTTGCCTCTGGTTATAACCCATACCACTCTTGATCACTGGAGATATGCTTCCAAACAAATACCCAATTCCAGAACAGGATTGAACCCACATCGAAGCTACAAACACTAGCCATCGATCGTTCAAAAATCCCCTGAATTTCTCTGAAAATTGCACCATATTTTACCGCTCAATTCTCGTTTTCGATTCTTGTTTATGCATGAAAAATGGTAGAGTAATAACTGGAGTAAGAGTTAAAGAGTTTGATTGATCTGCCTAAATTCAAGGAAATTATAGACGATATACTAGTACTATATTGTACCGTTTCTTATTTCAATTTATTCGGCATACTTTTCAAATAATACTTTTTCGTATTAAAAAATAAGATTTTTCCTTTTTCATTTTTTTAATTTTAATCTCTCACATGACATGTTTAAAAATATAAAATTAAATAATATATATTTTAATATATTTAATATACCTGTAATTGAAAATCTCAAAATTTAAAAGTCTTTTTTTATTTTTTAAAACCTCATGTTAAATCAAAATATGTCTAATAAATTGAAATGAAAAAAAGTACTGCTTATACGGAAGATATGAAACAACTAATGGGAGAAATGGGTTCCTAATTTTATTATAAACTAAAAAAATTAGTCTAAATTTTTTTCACAAGAGAGAACAAAAAATTGAAAAAATGATGTGAGCCTCTTATTTTGATTTCTCTCAAGAATATCTTATGTGAAAGTAAAATTCACGTATTAAATAGAAAAATAATTATTTACAGATATTAGATATTTTGAAAAGTAAAGATTTTTGCAAAAAGTAGTAAAGTTGTAGATTTAATTAACGTGGATAATCTTAGACCATGTTAATATATTATTAGTCCAATAATTGATATAACTACTCGTCTGTGGTCGTCTACGGTTATTGAATACTCATAATATAAGATATTTTGAAGAAGAAAAAAGCTTATATGCTTATTCAGGAACGAATAATATCACAATACTTTAAAAATAGATTAAGCCAATTTAACTTAAAACTTTGTTTATCCATACATGTAATCATATCATATATTTATAAAAAGAGAACCCTAGGTCCGCCTACGTGGCGCCACCACAAGCTAGAATTTCCTTTTAAATTTATTTATTTCCAAAAATAGTCTTCCTCTTTCATGAAAAGATGTGATTTTTATGAAAAGTTATGACTTTTATGAAGAGTTGCGACTTTTATGAAGAGTTACCTAAAAATAGTCATCCCCTTTAATGAAAAGATGTGACTTTTATGACGAGTTATGACTTTTATGAAAAATTGTGACTTTTATGAAAGGTTCTGACCTTTCTGAAGAGTTGTAACGTTTCAAAGAGTTGTGACATTTTCAATAAGGCACAATAAGCATTCGTTCACACTATCCTTTGTTGTCTATAAATAGAGGGATTTTCTCTCATTTTAAAACAACGAAAATTCTAAACTTCTTCTACTTCTTCTTTTGCACAATTAAATATTCAAATACTTTGCTCCTATTAAATGACTCACTGACACTTTGTTTTTGTATCAATATACTTGTGAATAAAATTGTTTCATCTTGAGAGGATCTATTCCATTAAACCTCGGGTACTAGAAGGGAATAATTTCCTTAAGGGGACACTGTGCATTCAGTGGGCTCAATTTTTTCCTTTTTGTTTCGTCCTATTATTATAGATCATGGTATATTTTTTCTACAGTCATTAATTTATGCTTATGATATTAATTGTTGTTTTTTAGTACATGTTTTAAACTTTATTGTTTATATTTTTGCAACGTTATTGTTATAAGTATTTGTTAGTACATATAAATATTATTTATTTATTAGAAAATTTAATATCTCATGTTGATGTTCATCTAATTTCCCAAAAATATCAAATAGTAATACTTCCTGGAGGCAAAAGGATAAATTATAAAATCAAATTAAACATGATTGATTGAAGGATAAATGATAAGATGTTATAATTATTATTTTCATTTATATTATTAATGTTCGTTACTACGTAATCGTGTATGTTAGATAATATAGTATTTTAGTTTTAATGACTGATAAATTGTAAGTATATTTTATAAATTATGTGATATTAAATTTCCGCGCGAAGTGCAAATAATTTTACTAGTATTTATATAAACGTAGGTAATATATGCATCATATATTTAGTAAAGTTATTATATGGTCAAAAATTATATTTATACCAAATTAAATAATTTAATATGAAGAGTTATGAATTAAGTTGAGAATATAATAATTTTATCGCTTAATTATAATAAATTTACGTACTAATTTAATAAAGAAGTTAAATGTGAGTAAGTCTTTTTTATTAAATAATAAATAATATACTATCCATATAAATATATTTCCTTTTCATGAATATTATTGTCATCATATCTTCGCTATATTATTTATTTTATAGCTAATAAAGGAGAGAAAAAAATTAGTCAAATCAAGTTAATCAAATTCGGTAATTCATGAAATTTTCTTTTTTTCGAATATTCTTGGCTTGCTCTAAACTTTAAAAAGAAAAGAGAAAGGGTTAAACCTTTTTTTTTTCTCTCTTAAGAGTAATTTTATTTAATTAATTCATGTCATCATTTTTATTTATGAAAAATGAATAAAAATTCTTGACTTATTTTTATCAATTGAAGCTTTGAACCTCCTTTTTGTTTTTTTTTTAATTAATTTATTTTTTGTCATGTTCAAATAAAAAATTTAAGTTTAAAAGCAAAAAGTGGAACCATGTGGCTTTCACAATAAAATATCACTGTTTCTCAAAAAGAAAATGAAATCTGTTTTGGGATCTAAAATGATTGGATTTTACCTATGCATTTGTCGTTTAAGGAAAATATACTTTAATGCTTTACTTTTTATATTTAATCAGTGTGAAAATTGTATTCCTCTTTTTAACTTTGTGTGAAAAAAATACATTTTTTTCCTATTTATACACACATATCTTCTCCTTTTTATTATCTCAAGACAAGATTGGATCATTATATTCCTAGCACCTCTAGCTAGGAGAGATGACAAGTAGAGCTCGCTCGCACATCATATTTTTGACACCTCTTATTGGGAGAGATGATAGATATCACGTGAAAATAATCAAAGTGCTTGCAAGCTAGCTAGCTCGGACGTGTTGATTATCAAAAAAGAAGATTGGATCATTATATGTTTTTTTTTTCCTTAAACTTTTCTATATAAAGTGTAACACATAAGAAAGTCATTTCATAATTTTCCATTTAAATCATTAAAAATAAGAGTATTAATTATCCCACCACTTTGTAGATTTTACTTGACTAGTTTTCTAACTCTAATGCTTAAAACACCGTCTTTATGTATTCATTTCTCAGAATTGAATTTAGGTTTGAGGTAAAAATTGATAATATAAAATTTCTATAAATAATTTTTTTTTTAAAAGCCCAAAAAGACGTGAACGATTTTATTTTTTAACAAAAATTAAAATATCTAAAAAAAATATTCCTCAGTTTTAATTGATATGTATCTGTTCATATCCTCTATGATTGGAAATGATATTTTATATCCAATAGATTATTTAGCAAGCGAAGACAAAAATGAAAACATTATTGTAGCAAAGGAAATTGATAGTGATTGAAAATTGTATGCATATTCCAAGTTGGTTTAATTAAATTTGAGAACAAGTATATGTTAATCATTTATCAACAGTATTTGAAGTTAAGCTTCTTTTTCTAATTTTCGTTTCTTAAATTTAAAAATTTTCATTTCTCCATTTTGTTAGGTTAATATCAATTTGGTTTTAGTCAAAATATTTCCTTTTCTTAATATATTCAAAGAAGAAAACAAAAGGTCCCAATTTTTTTTTGGGTTGTTTAAAAATGTGATATTTGAAATTCATATGCTCAAGGTTCGTATTTTTTTTTAAAAAAAAATATGTGCTATTAGAAAAGTTGTTATTTTAAAAATTTGAATTCAAAATTCTGATTAAGATTGAATTATGGAGGTATCTCATCAATTACATCACGAATTTTCTTCTTACCTATTTCTTCAGTATCACATGATCGAATCTTAATTAAACCGATCTTAATAATAGAAAATTCAAATTACCACTATTAGAAAAGTTAACAGTCAACAACAATAATTAGATAATAAAAAATTAGGGGGAGAATTTTCAATCAAAATTAGATATATGGCAAATAAGTAAAAGCCGTGGCCAGATATCTCATCAAATATAAATCTTACACGCAATTTCCTTCTTAATAATACACACAAAGTGATGTGTGTCTCTGACACACTTTTTAATTTCAGCTTTCCACGTAACATGTCTAAATTTACAAAATTAAATGATATTTTAATATCTTCTATGCATATTTAATTTAAGATCACAAATTTATTTTTAAAAAAAATATTTTTTTAAATCTCGTGTTAAGTCAAGATTTCTCTTTGAGACGATCCAGATTTTAGTAGCTGCTTTCTGTCTTTTCAGCAAGCATGTCACAAATAGAAGAACTAAAAATTTTTAAAAAGAATAATGAACAAGTGAAGAGACATCAAATGATACTATATTTAAATAATTAAATGGCATGACATGATTTTTATAAAACAAGAATAATAGTTTAATCTCCAAGTTTCAGGGATATCTGATTATTTAGTTCACCTACCACAAGAATATGCTTGGTTAATACGTGGAATTATTAAGAATCAAGTAGGCCAATGAGTCAAAGTCATTTTATATGTATAAAAAAAAATATTACATTACAAACAAAGTATATAAAAATTTGTTTATTCATTTTACTTTTTAATTATTGATAATCGCTTGTAAATTTTTTGTTGCATATGACTTATAGAACACTTCTTTAGTGATACAATTAACGTTAATTAGAAGGGGTAATTAACCATAGTTAAAGCATAATAACATGTATTTACGTAGCTAGTTAACTCGAGGATCAATTTGTTTGTCAATCTTAAAAATAAGAACATATTTTTTTTATTTCGTAGCAAGTTAATCTTAAAATGAGATAATTTATAACCCATCAATATCGATAACTTATTTTAGACCAAAAACATCAATTATTTTTATATAAATTTTATGTCAAATCAAATAATATCATATCATTAAAACGAAACAAAGGGAGTAGTATTTTTGGCTGACAACTTGACAGATCATTTCATTAAAATTGCAACTACTGGCAAAAACAAATAAAATATGAAGTGTAAATAGGTGGGGATCACTTCAAAGCCATAAAGGAAACTTCTAATATTTGTCATTTGCTTTTCTGGTGGCAAATATTTTTTTGTATCAGTCTTTGCTAATTTTGTAGGAGCAAAGATATTTGTTTGTTTTATATCAAAATAAAATAAAATGGAAAAAGTAGTCAATATTGTGGCTGCTCTTGATTTTAAAGAATTTAACTGTTGAAACATATAACAAAGTTTTCACTACAGTACACAACAATTACTATAATGTCTTCGTCCTAAATAAGTTAAGAGTCGATTGAGAAAGCTATAGTATAGGAAACTTCTAATATTTGTTCTTTGCTTTTTTGGGAACAAAAATTTTTGTTTGTATTAATTATTCTTTATTTTTCTGTGGGAAAAATATTTGTTGGTATTATTCTTTGATAATTTCCTAAGGGAGAAATATTTGTTTCTATTTTATCAAAATAAAATACAGTGAAAAATATAGCTAGTACTATGGACGCTCTTGATTTTTTTTTAAAGAGAATCTACTTAATACTGTACTATGTTACTTTTGCTTGCACATACCAGTCTTTGGAACAAGTATAAATGATTTGAACTGTTCAAAATACTCTCTTAACAACTAGCAAAGTCAAAAAGTTTTAGATATACTAGCATTGCATCTCTGATGCAGTCATCGATTCTCCCAAGAGGTCATTTGCTAGGAGCAAGCAATGACACAAAGTCAAAAAAACCACGACTATTAATAAACCAATCCAATAAATTCGTCTCAAGAGACCAGATAGATTCTTTTTCCACTATTAACAAGGGGATTGCCAGGCGGAATACATAGCAGAAATTTTTATCGATGATCGGGTCTAAAAGACCAATATTTTTAAAAAAAAAAAGCTTACCACATGCATGAATTGCTATACAAAATTTGGGGCATATAGATAATTATATGCATCAAAGTTCTAATCCATTGAGTCAAGACTTGGTGCATACCATCCTAACTCTTCTGCAATCAT
Organism: Solanum pinnatisectum; assembly: GCA_035578085.1. Taxonomy (NCBI): domain Eukaryota; kingdom Viridiplantae; phylum Streptophyta; class Magnoliopsida; order Solanales; family Solanaceae; genus Solanum; species Solanum pinnatisectum. Next base: position 44,643,716 of record CM069078.1, on the reverse strand, counting down.
TTTCATTCTTTCTTCTTGTCCTTTTGAATCTCCAAATGCAGTAGTAAACGGATATATATAGGTCACTTTTGTCGCCATTACTCTGTAGGCAACTGAATCTCCTTTCACCAAAAATTCTAAAACATCTCTGCCAAATCCTCCGTCAACCTCAGCCTCCAAATATTTTCCTGCAATTATTTCCATTATCAGCAAACATTGCATGATGCACCGGAATAGTCAATATCTAGATTTCAAATACTTTGTTATCTTTTACGCAGTTACATTTGTATCTGTCTAGTATTTCAGGCATCTATGAATCTTGAGTAAAGTGCAATGTTTGATGCATTTTGATTCAATAAGATTACCGTCAGGGATATCTTCAACGACTTGAATCTTTGCATTCTTCTGTGTCTTCAAAATGGCATCCTGCAATTGCTGCCACAGATATGAAGAATTTATCAGCAGGCAATTGCTTGGTTTCTGAACAAAATGAAAACGACGGTTGGAAGTCTAGAAAGTCCTCATCTTCTTTACCATGATAGCATTGCCAGAAGAATTTTGAGAAATTATCAAGGGGAAGGCAGAAGAAGAAGATTGGGGATTTGTCGATACACACCCTGGATTAACTGAGGGGCAAGGTCTGATTTTTCTGCAATAGCATGCGACATGAACCATAAGCTAAACGACAGAAGTAATCATTAAATGTTCGAGTAGACTGGCTTTAAATAATTGCCTCAATTGTATATTCAAAGAGTTGACTACAAAATCAAGCAAAGAACAAGAGAACATATTGATACTTAGCTTTTGTAAGTTTAACCACTAAAATTATGTCACCAAGTGGACAAGGAATGCATTTCACTTATTACATACGGGTTAAACTAACACAATGGTCCCTAAGAAATTACCTAAAGCAATAAAAACGAGTTTAAAAATAACATTTGGAATTCCAAAGCACCTTCGTAGGCAGGGACTAGGTGAATTCTGAAAAAACCTATATTATTGAAGTTGACTTTGTGACAATAGGATATTGAAGGCTGACTACATGCGATGCCTGCTAGAAACAGGTACCTATAGTTGGAAAATATTCTTTACTGAGAAGGTTAGCAACTACACAATCTTCCTGCAATGGTCATCAGCTTTAACGGAATCCACTCCTTCAATGTGAGGGAGTAATGAATGATGTGTGCATTAAGTTGGTGATAATGACAAAATTGTACCTCTAATTGTTGACATAATTAACTTAGTCATGCCTGCTGATTAGATTGTGGATGACATCTAAAACTTAAACTATTAGAAAGAAGACAATTTTGTTTATTTATTTATTAAAGACAGTGGCGGAAGCAGGATTTCATTCAGTGAATTCATAGAAATGCTCCCTTGTATCCTCCGGATACAACAATTAATAGATATACACATAAAAGAAATTTAGCTATTATGGCAAAGGGAATACAATTCGGTAAATGTGGTTCTGTTCTGCCTCAGAATTAAGATGTGTAACAAGCACATCATGTGCTGGCCAACTCTTTTTCTACGTCCAAGGCTCCAAGCATATGAAAATTATTTTGACTATGGGCTACTGGGAGACTTGAATCAGGGTTTGCGAGACTTGAATCAGGGTTCGCTTGCAAACAACATTTCTCATCTTGCCCACCGAAAGGGAAGGGTAAGATCTTTGTCTTCTCTGTATGACCGCCTTATTTAGAAGCTTCAACTGTTTGAGAATGACACTTTCTTTTTTTACCTTAGTCTCCCACACATTACATCCCCTCATGTGCAAGTCAAACAGGTGGAGATTCATTTTGATAATTGATAGAGGTATGACTTGAACACAGGGCCTTAGGCCACTCTGTATCATGTTGAATCAAAATGACTTAAACTTCTAGATGAGGTGATCCGTGATAATACAATTCAACATGATATTAGAACCAATATTTAGTAAGCCCATTCTCACACCTGTTACTTCATACTAAATTTCACGGGTGAACATCGGAACCCAATTACATGTGCAAGAGAGTGTTAAGTTACTAGTTGTACCACATGGTTGTGCAAGGGTTTCAAAAAAAAAAGGTTTATAATGGTCTCCATGTTTGCATTGAAGTTTTGGATTGGATGCTTAGATTGTTTACTTTCACACTACATTCCAAGACCTCATGCGCCCTTAATAGCACCCAAGGGTTTGGCCTAGTGGTCAATGAAGTAGGTTGAGAACCCTGAGGTCTTAGTATCAAATCCAAGCAAAGACAAGCAAACCACTAGGTGATTTCAGTCGTGCAATAGATGCATCCTATTACTATGTTGATGATCTTGTATACTAACTGAGTCCGCACTCGCCCGAGAACACGCACGCCTCCCTGTAATTGTCTTGTCTTTGTTATGGTTTCAGGGCCTGCGCCTACCCATATGGAGCCACCATCATTCGCAAGGCTTGCTTTACATTGGACCCAATGTTGAGCCTCTCATAGCCTAGTACGGTGAACTAGGCAAGCAAATAGCACCGTGCAATGAGCAAAACGGTTCAGCCCATTTTACAATTCCATTTCATTGACAAATTAAAGAAACAAAGCAATGCATATTATGAGTTCAGGACATTAATGAAAACAACAAATTCGATTACCAGCTTAATTAGCATGAGTTATACAAACTCCTCAACAACATTGAAGTGCACAATTCAATTTCAGCAAAGTAATAAAATAACAAACCTAAAATGCGGAATATTACCCATTTTCGAGTCCAGTAGGCAAGTTCTTGGATTGGGAGAATGGGGTCATGGGTGCAACCGGAGAAGATTTGGAGTTGAGAGAAGGTATCGCCGAAGAAGACAGGGGAGCTACCAGCGAAACCGCAACTGCCAGTGGAAGTACCTTTGACCAAAAAGAAGGTATTTTCGATACGCATTGGTGGTGTTCAGCGTTAGTAGCTGCAAAATTGAGGGGATAATTTTGCTTGGCAGTGAGTTGGGGAAGAAGGCGAGCGCTAATTCCGAATGCCATGTTTATCTTTCTTGTGTAGTTGCTGCTGCTCCATCCTGTCCCCGCTATACTAGAGGCAGTTGTAATTTTGTAAATTATATTTATGGTCCACACTCCGCCACGATGATTATCCAACATTTTCGTTTTTAAATATGTTATTTTCAAAAATTATTACTGTTAAAACTTCATTAAAATTTAACAAAATTCAAATCATCATCTTCAAGTTCATATTCATTTTGATTTCTCTTTTTGCCTTTTGTGGAAGGAATATGTTGAAGGTTACTGAAATTTGAACCTAGTTAGTTGCCCCAGCTTCAAACCATTATTAACAAAGCAATTTTATTGTCCTTCTCTATTGCAATTAAATATTTTTGATATTCCAATGGATTTGAGCCCTTTCCTTTTTATATAATCATAGAGTTCATTTCACTCTCGAGCAAAATTTTATAAGTAAATTAGAAGACTTGCATAACATTGTATCGTGGAGCCGTTCAAAATGGGCTCGCCCATGGAATTGACCAATAAGCCTTTGGCCATGCAGACTTTACCAAGGTCGGGCTGGGATCGGTGCATGAATCAATTTTTTATTTGTTTTTATCTTAAATTAAATAACTTAAGTATTAAAACATAATTGTTCTTTAATTAATAAGTTTATTTTTTTTCATATTTCTTTACTTATTTATTCGTCCAAGAAGATTTTTATTTTCATTTAAAAAAATTGCTAGAATGATTGAAACAACATCACTGTTTGCCAATATTTGATTTAAAAATCTTCACATTTTTTTATTTTATATATTTCAGATATGAAATTGTAATCAAAACCATCACTAATTAATGTACAATGTATGTTATGATTGTAACTCTTATGTACTTTTATATAATTTTATTAGACATGTTAAAAATATAATATATTAACAAAATTTAAGTTTAAAAAGAACGAAAAAAAAAGTGCTAACCTTCCCCTAGTCAACGTCCCTTCTAAGATTGAGTTGATCATTTCCCGGCCCTTTCAAATGAAACATCAACCCATTCTAGCCCATCAAATCCTTTGACCCATAAGGCTTAAAGCTGAATGGAGCTGGACTGATTCATTTTGACAACTCTAATTCGGGAAAATTACAAAAAAAAAAACCATCACGTGTTGAGACTTTTTGTTGTCACGCATGACGCATGGACTCTTTCAATTCATTCTCCCGTGACTCTAATTTTAATTTTTTTTCTAGAGTTACGTTATTGACAAAATAATGAAAAACATGGTGCCGTGAATAATAAGTCTAGACAACAATACATTTTTTTCAAAGACCCACCTTTAATCGCCGTCATCGTAACTCGTACATTCATCTTTCATGTCTAAACTTGCAAACATTTCCCAAAAATTTAGCTTCTCGTGAAAGGACTTGCCCTTTTTGGGGAGCTCTCGATACTTCCTCCGTCCATTTTTAGTTGTTATAGTATTTTTTTTTAATTCAAACAATAAAATTTTTGATTAATATTTTACGATATATTTTTTCATCATATCAATATGTAAAAAAATACAATTTATAATACTTTTCGTATAATTTTTTAATATCTAAATTTTTTGGTTAAAATATCTAATATAATCTAATTTAACTTTGAATATTAGTCAAATAAACTTTCGAAAATGCAACATGACAACTAAAAGTGAATGGAGGGAGTATTAGAAAATAAAAAACTAAGGAAAACAGAACGTCTGAACCTAAACTATTTTACATGGCCTTGCTTGTTTAGATTGGTCAGTTTTTTTTTTTTTTTTTGGGTAAGAAATGAAGTATTTGTCACTACTTCACAACTCTTATTGATCATTGGTCAGACTCATGTCACGCCGATGTAAGAAGTTTAAGATTGAAGTATATTTACTGTTATTGTACACACAACGCGAAACTAGCTTGGGAAATGAGGATTCAAACCAATCTTAGCTTGGAGAGCGGGGATTTAACTGAATTCTCTTCGTTGAAATACTACACTTTGCAAATAGGGCAAAACATTGCCTTCTTTGTTGTTGTTATTATTATATATAGATTGTTGTATCCTCTTGACACAGAGAAAAACTCTACAAGTAAATTAAGTGGCAAAAGTATAAATGGATGCCAAAATCCACAAAAAAAACAATATACATTTAAAGGGCTTATTGATATCACAAATGAATAAAAAAACTAAACTAGTGGTGTACAGAGGTTCTAGTAGTGAGAGAAGATCGCATATCTACAATAGTAGACTCATCTGCTCCTAACTTAATAGCTTCTTTACTTGCACTAATAAATCTTGAAACTGCACCCCCTACATAACTATGACCTTCTTTAACATTCATTTTCTTCCCCATTTCATGTGGAAAACTGCTCAAAAAATGGTCCCCATTCAACACAGCTGCTAATTGCACTACTTCGCTCTGAAACTCGGATAATGCCCGAGTTTCATCAGCTTCAGTAGTAGTGCTCCTCAAAGGAGATGCATCAGGTAGAACCTCTGCAAATAATCAATCAATCGAAAATTGAAAAAGATAATCGTCTATAAATGTAGAACTAGTAATCTATGCACAACATATTATAATCAGTATATAGTAATGTATGAGTACTTACCAGGGCAATCAGTTCTTGGAGATGACAATTGAGCTACAACATGTTCAAATGTGCCAGCCCAAGCATCTCTATGAGTAAGAAAATTCGATGTAAGATTGAATATTTTCTTTATTGTTGCTGGAATTGATGAATGTTCGAATTCTGAATTTGGTGTAGGTCCCTTAGGCTTGGTTATTACTGCATAAAAAAAATAAAAAAATGTGACATTAGTTAATCAAAAACTAGAATAGGACACAAAGAAAAACACAAGAAAAGAGTTGATCCCGTGACTATGTTAGATAATAAAAAATTGTGGTACAGAAAGATCTGAACATCTTGCTGTATTGTAGTATTCCCTCCGTTTCAAAAAGAATGACCTTCTTTCCTTTTTAGTCTGTTTAAAAAAGAATGACCTTTTTCCTTTTTTGGTAACATTTTAATTTCAACTTTCCACGTCACATGTTTATAGCCACAAGATTGAAGGGCAATTTAGTACATTTGACATAACTTTAATTTAGGACCACAAGATTCAAAAATCTTCTTTATTTTCTAAAATTTCGTGTCAGGTCAAACCAGGTCACTCTTTTTGAAACGGAGGGAGTAATATATTTTACTTTATCCATATGAAAGGAGTATGTAGAAGTTTGGATCAATCTTGTCTTACTTCGGAACTCATTGATCCGACTAATTAGTCAGATTCGCTCAGTATAAAACTCATTACGAGGGGTTTAAACACTATTTATTGAACAACATTTCATTCTCACGGCTCAAATTCAAAACTATAATTAAGAAGAATGAAGTAACTTTTGTGTTCCACTACACCATTCGGTTGGCTAGGGGCCTTAGAAATAGAGTCATCTTTGCGAGGGAGCTCTAAAACCTGACTAGTCTAAACAAATTTCAAACTTTTTTCGCTTTAAGCATGCAATTACGGAGTTCAATGATACGCCTAAGTCAAATTCATGCCCTAGAAAGCTCATAATGAGAGTCGATTGCTCATATGTCATATGACACTCAACTAACACAGTTATTAGTTCAAAAGGTCATTTTCTTTGTTCAAAAAGATTGAAATTAAGAAGAAATTAATGCTAACTTTCTAAGATAACAAGAATTAGTTGAGTGAGCATATGAAAAATCAATCCTCATAATGAGGGGTTTTAACACTCTCAATCGAAGTAATATCATTTTCACAGTTCGAACTCGAAATTTCTAATTAAGCCTGAAGTAACATTTACCGTTCCATCACACCCTTTCGGAGCCTAATTAGAAATGGAGTCCTCTCCACTAGTAATACTTGACACTAGACACAAATTCAAATTAATTAAACGCCAAATACTCGAATCAAAAAAGATGGAAATTTCAAACTTACCAGTTCCTTTCTTGATCCAAGGAGAGACCATAATCGTTGGAACACGAACACCAAGCCTATCGAACTTAAAGAAAGAAGGTGCAGGCCCAGTATTTCCATCTGGATTTGGAACATCACCAAAAGGAGTTTTAACATGATCATAAAATCCACCATGTTCATCATAAGTAATAACAAAAAGTGTCTCATTCCACTGAGGACTAGCTCTCAATGTCTCATAAATCTCCTTAACTAATTTCTGTCCATCAGCAACATCATGTGATGGATGATCATCATTTGCTGGATATCCGATTATACCGAAATACCTTGGCTCAATCACTGTCAAATTAGGTAAGTTTCCATTTTTAGCATCTTTCTTGAACTTCAAATCATACTGATGAAACTTAAACATGTACTTCAACATTCTCAGATTTCTGTAAAACAGAGTTGATGGTATGTTTTGATAGTAAATACCGAAATCTAATCCGTTTTCGTGTAACGAATCGAATATGGTTTTTTGTGGATACCCTGTAGCTAGCTGCTTATTTATATGACTAGTGGAACCATGAGAAGTTGCAGAGTATAGAAATAGCCTGTTTGGTTGTGTTGGACCTGGAATTGAACAAAACCATCTGTCGAATACCGCGAATTCGCGAACTAATGTGGCGTAAATTGGGACATTTTCAGGCTTAAATCCTCTCATGACAGCTCTTGATAGATTCTTATCAGACATAGTGAGTGCTTGTTCTACAAAACCTGACATTGATGGAATAGAGCCAGAGCCAAATACCTATTTGTGACATAAGTTTAAACTTTTAGATGAGACAGTCTTACAATTCAAAACCCAAAAAAGCAAAAGAGTACTCTCAACTAATAGTTATTATTTCATAGTCACTTTCATTGTTAAAAAAGTTATAACTATTAATTGAGTAATGATACGAAAATTAACTCCACCTGAATGAGTGAGAACTGAACTTAAAGCTTTTAGACGAAATGGTCATACCTGCTGTTCCACATCTTCAAAAGAGTGACCAGGGTCTGGATCCACATACTGTGCATCATCGGTAAAGCAAATTGTTTCAGTATCTTGAGCTTTAGTAGACAATGGATTACACTCTTTTCCAGTAACACCATTGATTCTTGGATTCACTGATTTCTTCATCCATCCAAGCAAATGATCAAAAGATCTATTCTCCAAAACCAACACAACAACAGTTTTAATGGGTTGTCTTTGGTCTCCACAAGTATTCTGAAAACCCCATAAAAGAGTTAGAAAAATCAAGAAAATAGAGGAAAAAGGTGGAGCCTTTCTTCTCAAATGACCCATTCTTGAATCTCAAGAAAATGTTGAAATAGCAATAGCAATAGCAGTGGTAAAACTACTAAATAGGGAGAATATGGTTAGGATGAACTAAAAAAGAGGAAGGATCTAGACATTTAGTAGTATAGTGGGATAGGTGTAAGGCAGAGAGATGAATGAATGAAATAAATGTGCAGATGTAAATTTGTGGAAGCTTTAAATGGAGATTGTCTTCATCTGATTGAGTGTCTAGTTGGGTGAATAGAAAAAAACAGTTAATTACATGTAAAACTGTAAAGTGGTAAAATTTAAGGAGTGGTTGTGGTGGTAGTCATATTGTGAAACAGGGGAAAAAACTTTTTGAAGTTAATGAATACATAATGATCAATTTTTACTTTAATTTAAAGGTTAAACATGATAAGTTCATGTAATTTAGAGTTAATGGTAAAATGCATATCTAAAATTATCACTTTTTCACGAGTATTGTTGATTGAGGACAAATATTTGGCTATTTGAGCACTGAGACGTGTTTTAATAATACAATGAAAGTGATAGTTTAGGTAGGTAAAGAGAAGAATTGATAGTTAAGATATAAAACTTGCGAAAAGTGATAATTTAAGTGTATTTTTAACTATTCATTTTATATTTTATAATTTAATATAAATATTAAGTGCGAATAAATTTTTATGGCGAAAATAGGGCGTACACTTTACCGCTACAGGCTATTTATAGTCTAGCAATACTGGTGAGAGTATTCCTATTGGTAAAGTATGTTATTCTCACTGTCCTCTTCCCCCTTTCTTTCTCCTTCCCCTTGTAATAGGAAAATGAAAAAAGACAAAAAAAAATATGGGTATATGTGTATGAAAATATGAAGTTTCCTTTTGGTGTTCTTGCTTAACTTGTTCGTAACAACAGTTAAAATAGACGAAGATCTTATCATTATCTCTTCCAGAGAGAGACTTGAAAGACTTGATGCTTGTTAATTGGAACATATATAATTTGGGAGTGGAACCTTCCTCACTATAGTAAATTTCTTAACATTATGTCATAAAAGTACCAATCATTAGTGAAGGACATGCCATTTATATACCAATTAGAAAATTCAATTAGCCACTCGAAATGATAGCAAGCAGAGTACCCTTCTCAGTAATGGAATTAAATTTCATCAAGGATCTCTATTTTATGAAATTTAATTAGTTTAAAGACTTAACACACTTGACTGAGGTATCAAGTAATCTTTTTATTACTTTTAAATGTTTCTGAAATTGTTCCTTTTTCCTCAGAAAAGTTGACAGACAAGAGTTATTAGTCAAAGAAGGGAAGCAAATTGCCTAAAAAAAGACTGACAAATGAAAGAAAAAAGTGAGATGTAAATCAACTCCTAGGTTATAGTGGATTGTTTCATCCTTAACTAGAGATTTCGACTTTAAGTTTTAGATATGGAGAAAATTCTATTGGAGGCGCCACTTATGAATAGATCCTATCATGCACGATTCAAATTTAATCAGACTTCAATATAAGCTTCGGATACGAAAATAAAAAAATAAAATAAAATAATCAACTCTTCAGTATCTTTTGCTATTCTCACGTGATTTCATGCACCGACACAAATATTGAACTTATTAGAGTAGTATTCTTTATTACCTGATGGGAACACTGAGAAAGAATTTGGTTCTATTGTAGCCATGTTCTATTGGACCCTTTATCTTTTATCTTTTTTAGAAAAAAGATGTTGTACCTAATGTAGTTTATTACTATGTCATAATTACACTCTGTAGCATTTTTAAATAATTATAAAACATAGTTATACTTCTTCAGATATATTTACTTTGTCATTGTTTGATTTGGTACATTTATTAAAAAAAATAATTATTCATATAATTTTTTTTATCAAATTATATTTAGTATTAGGTTTTGAAAAATGATTAAAAATAAATACTCTCTTCGTTTCACAAAGAGTGATCTGGTTTAATTTGGCACGAAGTTTTAGAAAATAAAGAAGACTTTTGAATCTTGTGATCCTAAATTAAAGTTATGTCAAATGTACTAAACTGTTCTTCAATCTTGTGGCTTTAAACATGTTACGTGGAAAGCTGAAATTAAAATATTACCAAAAAAGGAAAGAGGTCATTTTTTTTAAACAGACTAAAAAGGAAAGGAAGACATTCTTTTTGAAACGGAGGGAGTATTTGATATTGAGGGTAAAATATGAAAAAAATACTTTTTTGATATATCAAAATTGACAAATAAAAATAAAAATTTATTTTAAAAATAAGTAACACGTACTATCCGAAACGGAGTATTTTATAGCAGATATACATTGTTACATGTATATTGCTAGTGATTGGACTCGACCATCTACTTTCCCATGTCAAGTCCCCTCAACCAAAAGTAAAAAATATATAATTAAAAATAAAAACAAACCACCACAATAAATCAAAAGGAACCAAAATTTGGACACAACAATTTATCCAAAGTTTGTCTTTTACCCTATTCTCTGACATTGACGATAAATGTAAATTTGTCATTACAAGCACAAACAAAAGTTGTTTCGTAAATTTTTTTACATGGAAATGAATGCGCCATATGACACCTCTGAATTCTGTTACACTCTGGGAACTAAAAAAAATTGCTCTGGTCAGTTGAGTTTTAAAGCGTGTAATTAGAGGACACAACTCTCAGCACTATACATTAAATTCAGCTTTCAGGGTATATAAAATTCTATAGCACAGTAAACAATCATACAAGTCAAGCTGACCCATTATTATTCCTATATCTGCTGCTCCCAATGCAGGGTGTGTATATCATGTGGCGAAACTTTCGACTGATCATTCACTGGATCTCCTTAAGAAAGCGAATACACCTAAACTCGCGGCCAATGCAGCACCAGCTGCTACAGCGGTGTAGGCTGAGGCCCATGCAGATTCTGGATGAGCATAATCCAAACTTTCCGAGTTGGAACCTCTCCTACGACCAGGCGTTCCTGAATAGTCTAAGTGCAACCTCAGTCCCTGTAGAGGTTGTGCATTTTTAACATCAGTTCCTTTGTAAGATGAAAAACAAAGCAACATCTAATAACTAAAAACCTTACTCGATATTCTTTCTCTATTGTTAAGTCTCTTATAATTCATACTAACTTGTGCTGTCTTAGAGCAAAGGACCGGAAAAGAAACAATTGTACCTTCCAGCCTGACAACTTTGCATGTTCAACTGCTGCTGTAAGATCACTATCTGATGCTAGGATAACCTTGTCTTGGTCTTCATCTTCATACTGAAAAAAAAGGGATTAACAATGAACATTGAAATCAAGTGGTTATTCCAGAAAAATACAGGTGAAAGGGAACCTTCATATGTACAAGGGAAAAGCTCACGCATCCTTACCAAAATCTGAGGAAGGTTGTTTCGGTCAATGTCATTCCCCAATCTCTGAATGATTGAAGTTATGAGATCTGTCACGCTCCGTATATCTGAATTATGGAAATATAAGGTCCATAATATTGACGTGAATCAAATTATTAACTGTTCATTTGGAGGGAGAATAAAGAGTGCACTGAGATGATACCGTATTTCATTAAGAATTGGTTTTGGTAGCATAATATAACTGGAGAACCATAGTTCCAATATTTCTCAGACAATGCAAAATGACAAACAAGAGTACTGCTAAATATACAATAGATGATGGGGATTCTCAAGAGTACTACACATATAAAAAGTAAGCCAGCCTTATTAGTTCACAAACTTGCCTTAATCTCACTATATACTATATAGGGAGGGAATAATAGTAGAGAACGAAAGAATAAAAGGAGTAACATGGAAAATTCGCATTTTATATGCCACAACAATATTGAAAGGAATCAGGGGCTTCAAAGAGAGCTTCATATCAGAAGTCTGAAGATCCTTCAAAGAAGAACAAGAATCCAAATTTTAGTTTGTATCTGGCAGATATTAACTACGATATAAGGAAGTCATATATGATGCATAGGTCAGATACAACAAGCACTTAATTTGTTTCTTGTGTATTTAATTTTTAACAAGGGCTCATCAATAGCATACCACAGTTGAATCTGTGCATCCTTCCCTTTCGGTCTTGAATCTTGAAGGCAAAAGTATTTGGCAGGCTCGCCGAAGGATAAGGATTTGATCTTCCTGTTTCTGCACCTTCAGAAGCTAATTTCAATGAACCCTCGCTGAAACGTCATAGACAAATGTGAAAGATCAGTAAAAAGAAAAAAAAAATGATTTAACAGAACTATATGGAAAAAGAGGCTAGAACCTCCGTGTCTCTTCATCATCATCTGGAGTCAATGCCATAGCTGAATCCCAAAATCTTTGCATCATAGTGTTTGCAGCTTCATTATTCGGTCCAGCATTTTGTCCCACCTGATTAATGAGGCACAGTTGAGGAATAATTCTCTACAAGCTTGGGCAACAAAAATGCTTGGCTGATCAAATGTAGAAACTAAGATCTTAATGCTGTACAAATATGATTTGTTCCACCCACAGAGTGAAAATTCAAAGAACTGGAAGTCCCTGATGCACGGAATCACAGTGCATCGACGGATGGATTGAAACGTCACCAATACAAAAAAGTTTTGGATCTTAAAACTAGAACTAAGTCAGGAAAGGCCATAATGATGTCCAAGATTTATTGCAACATTGTAGATTTGATCTCCTTTGTGAATGCTGACCAAAATTATTACCAAAATCTAGAGATGCCTTTTGCATATTGGAAACATTGTTGGACCCTTCCATTGAATACATAGGCTAACAGTTTTAGCAAAGAGGCCCCAAGATTCCAAGTTGAAATATCCCTTAAAAGAGAAATTTTATACATTTAAAATGCAAATGGCTGCAAAGGAAACACATCATCATGGTGAAGCGGAAGGAAGGGAAATTGACTAACTTGAGGATAGGCATAACAAAGATAGCATTAAAAAGGTGATTTGACCGGTGAATTACTCTAAAAGTTTTCCGTTACTAATATGAGCTTATTCATAGAAAATGCACAAAGGAGATCCATGTTTTGTCTTGACGAGCACCAGAACTATGGTTCGAAGTATTGCTAGTTACGATTCTTAGTTGTGCCATTTAAGGCTATTTTTTGTCATGATGAGGCATAAATATGCATCTTTGCCAAACTTAGAAACCCAAGCATATTTTAAAATAATGGTTCTTTGACAAAAGAAGTGTCGTCTGAAATCTGTTCATACTGAAGTTTGAATCCTCTCATTCGTCAATAAAATTGAGCGATGATTGTTCATTAAGAACTGAGGAATTCATGGTTGCTGTTTACACTCTTTCTGCAATTGAAAGTTGACATGATTAGTCCCTTTAACCATATCTTAGTGGCAGAATGACAAAATACATATGGATGAACTTCTGAAATAATGGCTTGTCAATTGATCTTTTAACATCATCTGGTCCTTCATAACTGGTCAAAGGGAGCTGAGAGCACTTATTCCTTAGGGGCTGACAATGACTTCTTTTTTTCTTTCTATATGCACCATTATATGCAAAGATAACTAGGAAGACATTAATTTCAGAAACTTGTCAACTTATTGAAAAAGCATGCATATGCATAATAATTAGTGAGTTATGAAAAGTCAATGTTTTCAAAATTTAAACATTTGTGTGCATGCTTCTTACCGTGGATACAGCTGCATGAGTGATATGAAGAACATCAAGGACAGCAACTACAGTTCCCTCTGCACCACATTAGAATTACAATTTTTTAAAAAGAAATCAGGAAAAGAAGATAAAAGATCTCAAACCAACACTTGGGAAGATCAAATGTTACCTTTATCCACCACAGGAAGGTGTAAAAATTTGCCATCATGCATTGTATGTAAAGCATCAACAATAGGTGTATCAGTTGTAGAACATTCTGGACTGGGGGTCATTACCTGAACATTATGCGTGATAAAACAAAAGTTAACGGAGATTAAATGATACTTTCTTTCTTAAATTCCAATATAGGAAATAAGAGAGAGAGATTTACCCTCTCAACGAGAATGGACTCAGGGGAGAGATCTTGAGCAATGACTCGCATCAACATGTCTTTTGAACTGCAACCGCCATGAGGCAGATATTTGAAAGAGATGATTAGTGTGCATTACATTATAGCTCAGATTCATGGCTGACATTTGGAGAAAAAAGAGAAACCTTACGTTAAAATTCCTCGTGGTTTGTTGTCAACCATTACTATTGCAGAGCTTGTTCGAGATTCAAGCATCTTTTTTGCTGTGGCTAAAACAGTATCACTTGGTTCAACTATAACAACCCTAGAAACACCACAGGTACAGTAATTGCATGAAATTTATCTTACAGATTACAAGCTATGAATCACATACTAAATATTATAATAAGTAAAGATATTACCTACTTTGAATTCTCAGAGATTATGGTTGACAGCGAAGGCTTGAACATCCGCTCCTGAAGTGTTTCAATAAACGTATTAGAACCTGAGACAATCAAGAAATAAAAAAGGTTAAAAAATGACACCTGCAATGGAAGACCAAATAACGTATTCAACCACAGGGAACTTGGAAAATGAACACAAGACATTCAACAAGCTATATCAATGAAATAGAAACAATGCAAAATTCTCGACTAACCAGAAACAGATGAGCCCCAGTGCTTTTCAACACCCTCAACAGCAGCTGCAATGGCCTTTCCTTTCTCAGCTGCCCGTTCAAGTCGAGCGATGGCATCATAAAGACATTTTGCTATATCAAGCAAAGCAATAACCTCTCCATTTTCCACAACCGGCAAATGTCTGAATTTTCCTGTGGCCAGCTTGACAGTGAGCTATTGAATAGGCACGAAAGAATCAACCATTTGTGTTATTTAAATATACCAACCTAACACCATTTTCTGCAAGGCTTCTACAGCTAGTGTGTCAGAAAGCACAAAAACAGGATTTTTCGTCATGATCTTTGAAACTGGTGTTTCCTGAATATTAACTTCACGAGCAATAACCCTGGTCGCTATGTCCTTCAATTTCCCAAAGAAGAAATGAAAAGGATGCAAAGAAAAGTTAGTTTAAGGTGTTTTTTTTTTTTTTTTTGTTAAAAGGGAAAATCTCATAACTTGATTTTATTTGGTCGGATTATGACAATTATGCAAGATTTAGTTAAACCTTATCTGTCAGGATACCGCATAGCAATGCATTTGAGTCGGTCAGCAATAAAGCATCAACTCTGCGAGCAGCCATCCTGCGACAAGCTTCATAAATAGTTGTACTATCAGGTACAGTTAGGGCTTTCGACAGTCGCAGTCTCTTGACTGTCCGCTCTCCAGTCAATCCCCTGAAACAAATGTGTAGGAGAACCAAATATTATTACTAGAGGAAATGATATATCAATGATCACTTTGACCTGGAGAGTTGGAGTGGTTGTTAACCCCACCCCTAGCCTGAACTCATGATTTTAACATTCGGTACATCCACTAGCATAGTCATTTCCAGCCATGACTGTCACTTAACAGATTTGTCACTCTGTGGTCAAGAAGTTAAAAAATAAAGTAGTGGATGGATTTTAATGGCTAAGCAATACTTTAAAGATAGAACTAATTTGTGTATGAAACAAACTCAACCAGCCCAAAAGAAAGAACATAGTATAGCCAATAAACTGAATAAGCAAAAACCTCTGGCAAAATTGTGCAGCATAATCACTCACAGCATTTAATGCGTAGCAATATACAACCACGTAACACACACTCACTTTAATATTGAATATGAGTATGTAGCAGATAAGGTACGTTAAGATTAACATAGTGTTTCCATGTATATTTTTAGATCTATATGGAAGTCCCTGTGCCCATGTCCTACCAGCTTAACGTGGATGCATCCATGTAAAAAATCATCTATATGCAACTTCAATTTACTCGATCTATGCCAGCACTTAATTTAGTTTACTTTGACTTGATGTAACAGTAAGATAGCGACCAGTATGCATGGATTCCAGGTCCAAAAACATAATATCAAGAATGCAAATGCATTAGGAATACGCTCTTCGATTTTAGCTTTGGAGAACCGACACATAATTAAGTCATGGATATTCCCCGCACCAGAACACAGCTCCAGCTCCAAATTTCCAATATTTAAAATACGTGAAACAACTAGGCGATGAAAGTATCTAGTACAGCACATATAACCAACATTCTGTCACACACTTAATTGTTTTGCTTCGATTGCAGGATAACGGGAGCAAATTGAACCTAGAGCTCCCCAAAATTCTCAATCAATCCAACCCGATAAACAAACCACTTATCCACTCCCTAATTCGATGAGTGTATATATACCACACATACATACATACATACATACATACATACATATTCTTTCCTAACCTTCAGGAATCAGGATATGGAGCCTCAAGCGTTAAATCATACATAACGAAATAAAGATGAGTTTTCCTTTTCTACTCTACAGGAATCATTCAAAGGATAACCAAAATATTGGGCAAATGAATATGGAAACAACTGAAAAACAAGGTGCATGAGGTTAATAACATGAGAATAAAAACTCACATGGAACGAGACAACGACATAGACTTTCGGGTACCGGAATCAGGCTGTCCACCTCCATTTTCATGAGCGGCTGTTTTCTTCTTCAAGTTGGACGTCGAGCTCGTCAACGACAACGAACTCCTCCTCGACGAGGATCCTCCTCCGTGACTCGTTGTCATCTCAACTCCAATCCCAATCCAATCAAACAAAATTATTCACCTGAATCTTCAAATTAAACCTAAGAATAAAATAACATAAATATACAAAATTGTATTCAAATAATGATAGCAATCTGCAGATAATTTTGTCGTCGTCTAATATGAAGATGCCTTTTTTCCGGGAAAATTCTTCAGATGAATTTTCCGGGAAAACGGCAAAGAGGTTGAGGAGGAGAGAGAAGGACCTTTTATAGAAATGGGAGAAATGCAAGAAAGGAATGACAATTGCAATTGAAAATTTTTGGGAGGTCGCCCACTTTTTAGAGAGTTTGACCAATAATATTGTGCCACGTCATTGAATGTCCGCCTCCGGAATATGATCCCAATTTCACTGGAGACGTGCGGCGTTGAATTTTAGATAACTCATATTTTGTTTTCCTTTTTGGGATTTTACGTCCTTTTGCAAAGAAAAAACATAAATTATACTCTGCATTATATATATATATTTTTTTTTTTAAAATTAAATAAAAAATAAATTTATTTTAATTTTTTTTTTTTTTTTTTTTTTTTTTAATTTTAATTTATCAATTATATATATCTTTTTATAATTTTTCATATATATATAAATTTTTTAAAAAAAAAAAAAAAAAGTTAAATTTACAATTAAATTGACTTATAAAAAAAAATTGAAAAAAAAAAAAAAAAGTGTTACAAAATGGAGGAGTATATTTTTAAATGGAAAAAAAAATTGGTCAGAAAATTTGATCAGAATTTAGTCAGAATGATATTTTATTCATGTTATTTTACTTTTTTAAATATTTTTACACTTCCCTTCTTAAATATATAATGTGAATTTCGAATACCGATCTAGTTTAAGTTAATTTTAACTGTTTTTTTAGATAATTATATCCTTATCTTTTAAGTACATTATTAATGATTCAATATAAATAAAGAAATAAAAAGAAATGGGCAAACGAACAACGTGGTATGTGGTGACCTTGCATAATGTCTTTTTAGATTTTAAATAAATATAATTTAATTGCTTTTACACACAAAATTATTTTCCAACGACATATATATTGAATGAATCAGAATTATTCTTTCTTTGCCTTTACACATCAACAAGGAGTCAGGGTCAGCATTTTCTTTTCTTTTTGTAAAACTTTAGATGAAGTGCCCTTGCTCCTTTTTTTAATATTTTTTTAATATACAAAAGAATGAACAAATATAACTTCAATTAATCATTATTTTTATATTAATCCGAAAATTCAAACATTAACATTAATATCTAAAACAATATTATTATTTTGTACGGCCAGGGACGTCAATTTTTAACGTCCATCTATTTTTCTTTACATAAAAGATAGGATTTCTTTCATTATAATATAAAGTCCATCATCACTCAATTAAATACCAAATTAAAACATATAGAAGTATCATATTGACTTCTTGAATAAATCACTTAAATAGGAGGAATTGTTGAAAGGGGGAGGCAGGTATTCTCCTTGCAATTTTATATATCCTCACGAAACCTAATAGTGAGACGTTTCGGTTAAAATTCGGTCATTCAACTTTAAATTTATGATATAATATTTTTTTGTATTACATGAAAGTTATTTAATTATAAAATTTATCACACAAATATTATTTTTATTTATTTATAATACAATACTTTATATATTTCTATTTACATAATAAATAAACGAGCCGAGATGACCTTATAAATGTTGGGTATATAGTAAGAAAAAGGAGGGAATATGAATTGTTTCCTATGTTTTAGTGAAAAAACATTATCACTCGTCGCTAAAAGGTACTTGGCATCATTTTCACCATTCGCTCGGCTTCGGAAAATGATTGATTAATAGAGCCAACCCGAACGACTCAGTTTCCGCACAGTTTATATATATATATAATAAGAAAAGATGCTTTTCCCTCAATCCCAAGGCTCTACCATGTTAATTTACGCAGTAACGCAATCCTTACCTTGAGGAAAAAGCATAGAATTTATCCAAGACAGTGCATAAGTAGGAGAGCGTAAATTGAACATTTTTCACAATCCGTTTAGCCTTGCAAGTTCCACGTTACATAAATCTAAAGAGTTCCCCTCCCACCTTCTCGACTAGACAAAGGAGATATAAATTTTATTTAGACGAATCAGAACCTGATAATTAAATATGATTGATTGGGCACCAATTCTGATAGGTTATATTCTTTTCATCCTCCTCTCGCCGGGACTGCTCTTTCAGCTGCCGGGGAATCAGCGCCACGTCGAATTCGGAAGCTTTGCTACTAATGGCAAAGCTGTTCTAATTCATACTTTGATTTTCTTCGTCTTTTTTACAATTCTCATTTTAGCTGTTCGGATTCGTATTTTCTTTCACTAGTTAGCTTCTTCCTATATTCTTTTTCTAGTAACTTTGAATTTTGCAGGAAATAAATGGATGGTTGTTTGGAGTGATTGTATTCATTTATTTGTTTATTCTTGATTTGTTTTCAGTTTACTCAAGGTTTCTAATATGTAATGAAATTATATTTTGGTTCGCTTGAGTTCCTCATCTAAGTGTAATTAATCTAATTTGACTAATTATTGAAGAATAAATATCAAGAATAAACTACACAAATTTCACTACTACTTTAAGACTTCTCAAAATAATAATTCATGCCAGATTTTGGTATCCATGTATATGTACCTACCACGTTTAGATACATGTATATCAAATATATAAGGTCAAAATTAAGTATAATTTGTTTTAGATACATTTTATACAAGTGGATTCGCATGTAATTAGAATACATAGGCAAATCTCGCTCGTCCTCCTCATATACTCGCTCATCTCTTTCCCTATTTCAGTATATCTAGTAGCAAAAAAAATAATTATCTAGGTGTATCTTACTTAAAATATGATATGAAATTATTAATTAGTAAAACAATACGTAACTATTTTAAACTATAGGTAAAATTGGTAAGTATGGTGAAAATATTTGTAACTAAATCAAATACATAATACATATTCATTAGGGATTTTATTCACCCACACTCAATATTTATGTGATTACACTCCATTATTAATTAGTCTATACTCCAATATCACAATATGAATGAAACATCCCTAGTTTTCAAAACACCTTAATTAATAGGAAAAAGATAATATTTCGTGATAAAATATAAATTATTTTATCCTATATTTGATTATGAATATTTTCTATTTATACTAAAACGATGAAATTAGTTATCGTATATATTAATAGTTAATCTCATGAGATATCTTGATTTATCGAAGAATACATAGACAAATGGTCCTTACATAACGTCAACGAAAAGAAAATACAATTTATTAAGAAAGTCATGCTAAAATATACTTAGCAGAGTTTCATATAGTAGTCACATGTTTATTTAGACAATATGTTAAAACATAATACATAGTCTAGTAAGCATTGTTAATTCACTAGACTTTCTTAAAGTTGACACCAAAAGGCTGATCTTTCACAAGACACAAACGTCTCTTTCCATCTTGCCTAACCCAACCAACTGCTTGACACTCATCAACAGGGCAAGATGGACAAACAAAAGGACCAGGACAATATAACAAATTGTAACTCAATTCTGATACTTTCACAATTTTAAACCAACTACTATCTCCTTGTCCTAAAGTTCCTCCCGTCTCCAATAATCGCGCCCCGAGCGATACATCGTAGTCTCCTATTTTCCAATTCGCATAAATAACACATAGTCTTGACGTTGCAATATCGAATTTAACGTTAACGTCTTGGTTTTCGAAAATACCTGATCTGGTACTATGATCAGATTTAATTATGAACCTAACGGGTGTACCAATTGGTCGTCCTACATCAGAGTTGTAACGGAACACACCATTAGGACACGGTGCAGATGAATTTGGGGAGGGACCTAGGTACACGTCACCACCCGCTGCACCACGACCAATAGAAACGATGTGGTAACTTGCACGAGGATCGAGTGCGTTACCGTTGGTGTCTAGGACTAATTTGTTGGTGGCAGTAGGTAAGTCGATGGGATTTTGGGAAGTGAAAGTTGATGAGGCAATAAAGGGAAGTAAAAATAGAGATAAGATGAATAAATAATTTGTCATGTTTGAGTTGTGTGTGGTTTTATTGCTTGTGAGTTGTGAGTACTTCTTTTGACTAATCAAGGCTTCTATTTATAGGCTTTGCCTAGGTTTAAATATGAATATTAATTTCTCTCTAATGGTTGTCCATTTTTATACGTTTTGCACATTATATAATACTCTAATACTAATAATCTCTATCTTTCGTTGACAAGGAAACCACAGTCGAAATTTTGAGTGCACACGAGGTAAATCTTGGTTCAGTATTATCAAGGTAAACCATACTATGAAGCTCCGCACGATAGAGAAAATGTATATCAGAGATTTTAAATTAGGAATTACCATTTAAAAAATCACATGCTCAATCAACTCGATCATCATAAGATATTGCTAATGTCTATCTTGATGTTAGGTAAAGTTACTATACAGCCCCCTCAATGGATAAAACTTAAATAGTACTATATTGTTTCCTTTTCTTCAACTTGCTGGTGTAAGTTTGGCAAGGTTCGTACATACGGTTGCTTCTTTATTTGATTATTTTATTGGCGGCTTTTAATTATCTGTAATATATAATTCTATGCTCTTATAACGTGAAAATGTAGAAAGTCAATCTAAATCTTCAATTTGCTCAAGGAATAATGTGACTGAATTAATTAAAATTATGTGATATGGATTTATATATATACCAGCACACTTTGTTTGAATATAATGTGGCACAAGTGAAAATTAACTAAATTTATTTTATGTGTTATCCCCTTTAATTATATCTGTATTTGACATAAGAAATATATATAATTTTTTGTAAATGACTTATTCAAGATAACGTGCACAAACTCCGTAAAAATCATGCTCCAAAGAAATATCTTAAATTAAAGTAATTGTATGTGATATATTCTTAAATCAGCAGAGGCTGGGGTAGATAGAGGCAGGGGGCGGAGCTACGGTAGCGGAAGGGGGTTTGGTCGAATTCACTAGCTTTTTCATAGATCCTATATTTGTATTAAAATATGAAGTACAATGTGTGTGTATACATATATATTTTCTGCGAATCCTAAACACACTAAAGTGTTTGGCCCAGTAGTTGCTGTACACCCAGCAAAATCGTTCACCCCGCGGAATGTGGGTTTGAATCTTGGTAGGCACACAATTTTTTTGGATTAATAGTATTAGTATCGTAATTAATGTTTTTTAAAAATAAAAATCAGTAAGGATTAATAGTATTTGTATCGTAATTAATGTTTTTAAAAATAAAAAATCAGTAAGGATTAATTAAAAACATAGGTGGGTTTATATAAAAAAAAAAATTAAAAATTTTAATGGAAAAAAAAAAGGAAAATAGTATTTGTATCGTACTCTGAAACTACAATATTTGATTATTGATTTCTACTCATATTCAAAAAGTTTAACACAACTTTTTTCTCCAAAAGTTAGGGTTCTAACTTTTATTGTTGATCAAATTGCTGCTATCCAAAACCTGGCCTCCGGTGTGTACTCTTGTCTCTCCCTTTTCATTTTTTTCCTTATTTGTTTCTTTATTCGTTTTTAGTAAATTAAAATATTTGTATTTGTTCGTTAATTTAATGATTGTTATTTTAAGTTAAGATTGTTATTCTTTTTAAAATTTTAGAACCACATGAAATCTTGGCTCAACCTCTGGACTAGAGGATGAGAAGATTTATTGAATGTTCTTCAAAATTTATTGATGTGGTAAAATATTATATTTCACAAGGATCTTTTTTGATATTAAAGTCTTCAAAGTGTGAGGAAGTAGCACATTCTTCATCTACGCAACCATTTCCCTTTTTTTCTTAATAATGCTCGGACATGAAATGAAATTAAGTATGGACTTTTTAACAAAAGATGAGTTATTGCTTATTGCGTAAATAATAGAAATCACACTAGTTTAGTATCTATTACCTTTGTCCCTTCAGTTTTCATTATTACGAATCCAACCATAAATTGGACATCGAATACATGTATTTATTGCGACCAGATATATGTTAGACAGATACCTATCATTTAGTGTATCTAATTAAGTGATATAATTGAAAGCTCTTAATTAAATAGTAAATCGCGTTTGTAACAACTTTTAAAGATCATATCGCATCTCCTAAAATAAATCAAAACAATCAAAATTCTTCCATTTCTTTTAGTGATTCAACAAAGTTTACATTTCTTTCTCCTTGATTGTACTAACTTGGATACATGTATTTCAGTATTTGACGCGTTTAGATAATTAACCAAATACATATAATTAAATGTACTTAACTAAGGAATGTAACTAAAAGACATGATTTAAGGATGAAATCACGCGCATAAAAATTTTAGAGTATTACAACTCCAAAAAAAAATCACAACATTCGAAATACTTCAAAAAAATTTAGAGAATACAAACTTTACACTCCCCTGAAATTTTTCTTAAATAATTTTGAGCCTTTATGGTTCAGCAATAGTGAATATCATTATGTTGTTAAAAGTCGTGTATTTGAGATTTTATGTTGAACATATACATGTTCAGATACCTCATTATTAAGAAATACAACTCAAATCTTAATTAAGATTGCTACTTATTGGATATACATGTTTCTGATAGTAAATCATTTGTCAAAAAACTTGATACAATACTAAATTAACTTGGATACACATATATCTAATAATAAATCTTATGTCACACAAAACTAGATACAAGAAATGTAAAATACATTATTAGATACATGTCCTTATATCAGATATAAAACAACACTCAAAACTTTTGAGACTGAGATACATGCATAACATTAATTTCTGTTACATATCGAAGAAATCATGTTTAATCCTTCTCCCCGTTGTATCTACGTCACCATCTACAGCGAAAACGATTAGTTAATAGAGATATAGCATATATTTATCAAAAATAGACTTGAAAATAGTCCATAGAATCCATAGCATGACTTTAACGAATGCATGAGCAAAAATAGAGATAGAGTTGCCCCTTCTTTCGATCATGTCTATCAAGATTCTCTCGATTTGGCCAAACTTACTTTAATGTTAGATGGAGTTGAAGCCTTAGGGTAAGCAGTGGTGTACGTCATTCAGATATCAACAATTTTTGTTCTAAAGCAAGCTCCTCCATCTCTAAAGATAAATGCATAATAAAGAGTTTGTGGAGTCTTCGACGATGAATGTGAACTGTTTGGCCGATCCATCAATTAACTTAAAAATATTTCTTTATAACAGTTATTTCGATTTGGTCTCATTAGAAGGGAACAATACAAAATAAGGTTTGAGTTTAGGAGATTTTGGTAGGGTGATGATATCTTGAAAAGAAGATAGTAGATTAGCCATTGTTGGAATAAAATTGTATGGTGAGATTCTTGAATGAGAAAGAAGGAGAGATAATTGAGTGAAGAATATGGGAGGGGAGAATTAAGAGAGTGTGGTTGATTAGGAGTGAAAGAGTAAATTAAGGAGATTATTAATCAATCCCAATTTTAAGGAATGTGGGTATATTTTCAATAATATATGATATAAAATATTAAAGTAATAATATATGTAATTATTTAACAGTAGAGATAATAATAATATATATGATAGTGATGTATATCTGATAAAGTAGTTTATCATTGCTTATTCGGCCTGTCCTACACGGCTAAACTATGGAGCAATAAATTGCATTTCCAGCCCAAATCCTTTCAAAATAATTTTTCAAGCCCACATATACATATATACTAACGTGGCTCATAGTATTGTGCTAATTTGCAAGAATGGCCTTATCCCAGATCGACTTTGGGCTACTTATCATGTTTGCCCATGTACCAAAATGAACAATTTATCAGGCGTTTAGTTATAGAATTTGAAGTACTGAATTAAAGTCAATGATTATTTATATATTATGATTGCAATTCAAATCTTGAATCCTTATGATTTTAAATTTCAAGTTGCATTTCAATTCTATTAATAGTATAAAACTCGATTCATATGTTTATATTTTTTAAAAAATCATATCAATCTAAATTGTGAAAATTTTATAAATGACATATATAAGACTAAAAATTTTAAGTTAAGACAGTATAATAAAACTTTCAAGTTGTAACAATAAAAAATTTCGGGTTATAACAGTTTATTAAAAAAAAGTTTTAAAATGATAATAAAAAATGATTTTTAAAAAATAATATAAAGTAAAAAACGGAATTAGTTGCAGTAATCAATTTGAATACAGTAATGATAATTCATAATTGCAATAAATTTAGGAGATTCAAAACAAAATAGGAATATTTGTTTTTCCTTTTTTTACTCTAATCAATTAAAAGTATTTCAAAAACCAAATTTTCTTTTTTTTTCAAATTTTTCTCTCTCCTCGATTTTTTTTTGTATTTCAAAAACCAAATTTTCTTCTTTTGTTTTACATTGTCAGATTTCGTTTTTTCGAATGCCAACTTCATACATTTTTTTTATTTTTTTTAGTTTTTGTCTTAGATTATGAAGTAAAAAAAAACAATCATCTATGAATTGGATACCAATTCTATGGCACTCTTATTTCATGTAATCTAAATTGTTGTTCATTTGGTTTCCAATTAATATCCAAAACTAAAATTGTTTAATGTTGACCAATTGATATGCAATTTTTATATAACTGGTATCCCGGAATTATAATAGACAAATTGTAATTCATATGTTAAGTTTAACAATGAATATGAATTATTTGGTACTATGTTTATGAGGTTTTTTTCAAACTAAAGTCCAATAAAAATGTTGATATCCAAATTGTGTATTGTTAGTATCCAACTTGAGAAATCAGTGCATATTATATAGAGTTGGAAGAAAACAATGAATATTATATATCATCCAAAACTTAAAACAGGAGGAAAAAACAAATATATATCATCCAAAACTTTAAAAAAAACTTCTAATACTTAAGAGTCTAAGCTCCAATCAACTATCTCAATTAAATTTTTGTGGTCTTGGTGTAGGATAATTGCTGATATTCGGGGCATGTTCTTTTGCTATGCGGGGTCCATCAAATTTGCTAGCAACAGTTTCAGTTGCTTCACTCTCACTAATCGCACCATCATTGTTCTTTGTTTTTTCGTACTGCCATATGATTGTGGCGTACCTTTGACGATGATACTTTGCATCGATATCAACGGAACTCATATTAAAAACTCCATTGCTGATGTATTCAGCAAATAAACATGTGTACATACCACAATCACTGAAACAAAAATGAAAGAAAAATAATTTTAAGAAATAAAGTGAATTAATTTTTATGATGAAATCACTAAAAGATAGAAATACATACTTTGATCTTGACTCTTGTTGCGCACATTTGTCAAATGCATGACTTCAAGTATTAAGGCAGTTTCATACGACATTCATATACAAATATTAGTTAGATGACAAACTTCATACAAATATTAAGACAGTTTCATACCAATATTATTCATATTTCATACCATTTTCATATACAGATATGAGAAATTTTGAATAATAACTTCCCTGCTAAAAGGTGTTTCAACTTCATACCAAATTTAAATCAGTTTCATACCAATGTTAAAACATACTGCATACCACATTCCTAAACCAATATTAAGACATTTTCATACCAATATTATTCATGTTTCATTCCACATTCATAGACATAATGAGAGATTTTGAATGATAACTTTTCTGCTTAAAGGTATACCAAAATTAAATAAGTTTCATACAAATGTTAAACATACTGCATACCACATTCATAAACCAATATTAAGTCAGATTCATACCAATCTTAAACATGCTTCATACCTTTTTTGATAAAAATAATAACCAAGTTAATATCAATTTCATGATAGTAACTATACATATGTATGCTTATGTCACATCAATTTCATGTCAAACATTAAAACAAAATTCATGCCATAAATAATATGCATAAATAAACTGTTATAACAAAAATTCTACTAAATTTAATAATTGAAAAATAAATTAAATAAACTATTTACCTAATCACTTTTTTGCTTTTTTTTTTATATTGGAATTTTCGAAGCCTCCTTCATAAATAAATTGACTTTTCTTCTTCTTTCATGTAATCTGTTTCTTATTTTGAGAAGTACCAACCTTTTTCGCTGGAGTTGGATTCTTGTTATGCAGTGGCGTTTGAGTCAATATGTTGAACGTTAGAGGCTCTATTCCAACCGTAGAACTCGCTTCTACTAATCTGTGACTCTTTCTAGAAGAATGCTCTAGTTTCTTCGACATGTTTTAACGAAAATCTTGAAAACTTGATTCTTAGTATTGTGAAATTGCCCTTTCTTTGTGATTGTAGACTGAATATTTTCTGATTTAGTAGGTGATATTGAGATGTAGAAACGGTTTGAATGGAAGATGATTGATGAGGTGAAAGAGGAATGGGTAATTGTTACAACGGAAAATTTTACTTTTTGAACGTGGGGTGGTGGGTTACTGACTAGAAGAGGCGTGGTGACATTAGGGGTGTGGGTTAGAGTATAAAAGTAAAAAAGGAACAAGATTCAAGGTAAATTTTCTATAAATGTGTAAGAGATAATTATGGTAGATTATTTATTTATATCATTTAATAATAAATATAAAATCATAAAATATTATTTATTTAATAAAGTAAAAATGTAATTGAATTTTTAAATAAAATGTGATCTGTTATAACACGTAATTAAATTGTTATAAGCAAGAATATTTTAAAAGTAGCTTTAAAATCCGTAATATTATCTCTTAAATATATATGTGAGGTGATTTTTCCATCTAAATTTTGTCAAAAAAAAATAAGTGAAAAGATTATTTGTACCATGTGGAAGGATTATATAAGAATGATGATACTTTTGTAACAAAGAACTTTTCTTAAAAATTATGAAAAGAAAACATATCATTTCTAATACAATAATTTAAGCAATCAATAAAATCTTTTTGGCCATAAAATTTATTTTTCCTATGTTATTTTACATTTTAAAACATTTTTACCCTTTTAACTTTAATATATTCTAATTAAAAAATAAAAAAAAAGATAAGTTTATTTTTTTTAAAAAAAGATATTCTAAACTTTTTAAATTTCTGATCAAATTCTAGCCAAATTTTATGAACTTTTCTAACAAAAACTTTTCCTCAAACCAAAACGACCCCTTAGAAAGCTGTATCGGTGATTCGTCCCAAATTTTGAGTGGAAAATACTTGGTCAAGAAGGTGCCTTTATGTGATTTTAAAGATAGTGTCCATCTTTATGGTAACTTTAACTTTCTACTCCCAAATGTATCTTAGATTTTATTTTTTTTAAATTAATATATTTTTCTGATCATATTTTTATACTTCATCCTTTTAATAATAATAAATTTTCAAAAAATATATAGAATTTAGTAAATTATATTATATTTATTAATATCTTAACGAACATAATTTTTATTAAGATGACACTCATTTGAAACGGAAGAAATATCTACTCAATGGTAGGGTTGTTTGAAATCAAATCATAACCGATAAGCCAACCATAAAATTGGCTTATTATTGAATTATCGGATTAACAGTTGGTGAACGGATTAAAATTTTACAGTTAACGGTTTATCGGTGGGGGCGGATTGCTCAATTTTCTTATTTGGTAAACCATTAACCCATTAATTATTATCATAGTTACATTTTTACTGTAAATATATTTGTTAAGTAAATACTTATGTGCAGACACTCTTAAAATTTAGACTTTTATATGTGTCTCACCGTGATTTACAATTATTAAATCACCAAGTTAAGTAGGGCTAGAAAAAATATTTTATTTAATGAGAGATAAATATATTGATGAGTGAAAGTGAAAGAATGAAGCATGAAATAGCAGAGTCAATACACCATTAGACAACTGTCTATTAATTTTTAATATGATACTGAACTAACCAATTGGCTATTAAGCCAAATCATTAAATATAATTATCCATCCATCTAATAAATAGTCCTACTCAATGAATGTGATTGTTTTTGGGATAACGCTTATTTTGAGAGAACGAAATTACTCTCTGTGTCTAATAATATTTGTCCACTGTTAATTTTACATATTTCTTAAGAAATTATAAATATAAAGGTAATTTTACTATATCACTTTTTGAATATAATAAATATAATATCTTGAAAAATATAATTGAGAAATAACTATAATTAATTATAAAAGTAAATTAGAAAATTAAATATAAAATAATTCATTAGTTTCATAATATGAACAAAGGACGGAGTGTTATCTAATTATGATGTCACCAAAATTAAAAGAAGAAAAATGTATTGGGAGAATGAGAAGTCACCGTCCAAAAATCAAAGCCCAAGACTGAAATTGCGCGAATGACGAGGCAGTGAACTCATACTTCCAATAAATTCATAATCTGTTCACTTTTGCCCGCACACTACTTCCGTGTGACGTTCTCATTTTCATTTTCCCCAATTTCTTTCCTCTTTCTCACTGTTTAATTAACCTAATTTACTTACTTATAATGGCGGATTGGGGACCGGTGTTGATAGCGGTGGTGCTGTTCGTACTATTATCGCCGGGGCTGTTGTTCCAGTTACCTAGCCGTGGAAAAGTGGTGGAGTTCGGCGGGATGCAAACGAGCGGCGTTGCTATTTTGGTACATGCCATCATTTACTTCGGTCTCATCACTATCTTACTTATTGCCGTCGGCGTCCATGTTTATGCCGGTTAATCAAACTCCGATCTGTATTTTCTGTTTGTTGCTCTTTTAATTATCTTGGTACTTTTTGTTTGTTTACGAATCGTTAATTACAGGGACGGATTGTCGCTTTTTCATCTTCGAATTACTTACAAAAAAATAAACATCTAGCGCCTGCCCTAAATGAAGTAGTTTTCGAATGGGGCAATTTTTTTCCTTTTTTCTAACCAGGATAACCCCCGCCGCCGCCACAATCTCTGTCACAGCCTCTGCATTTTGGTTGAGCATTTTGTGGTGAGCATCGGGTAAACCTTTATCGTGTAAGTACACAGCCTGCAAACAACACAAGCCTTATATATGATAAACTCGACTCAGAAGATGTTAATGCGATGAATCACGAGTCATCCGTGGGATGACCACCCTCCAATCCAAACCAAGTGAGTCATTCCAAAAGACAAAAAAAGAAAAAGGGGGAGGGGGGTAATAATGTAAGCCATTTAATGATTTGATTGGTGAGCAAATAGAGTATTTAAAATGAATTGAGTTGATAAATAAACTAATCCGTTTACTAATCTAGTACTTATTAGACAAATAGATGGTCATATTTTTATGAGTTAATTTTGTTTCTCCTAATCATGCAACAATTAGTTCAAATTTATGCAAAAAAAATCCTATTCTTGGTCACAGTCATTATTTTTGGATCGTCTGGCCTCGATCCAAAAGGAGATCGGCTGGGATGGAAAGTTGGGGCTTCCTTAGATAAACTTTATTTCCTTCTATTATATCACATTAGGTGAATGTTTTTAACTTTTTATTTTTTTGGGCAAGCTTACTTTATGATGCAGTGTTTACCATCTATAATCTTCGCATATTCCGACGTCACTAGTATCGATTCTGCAAATCCCCTCCATCCCCACCCCCGTCCAAAACACAAATTCAAAATTATCAGGCTCCAAAAGAAGTATCGGACACCACAATGGTGCAACTTATAAGTTGACACCATTTTGTAAATCCAAAAAAAAAATTAAAAAAAAGGAGGAGATTTTAGATCAAAATATACTTGTCAAGTTTTTAAAAAAAGTTTAAAACTTACTTCAAATTTTAATATTTTATAAAATAAGCACATTAATCATGACCCCAATTATACTTCTGTCTACCTAATCCTTCCGAGTTACAATGTTGCGTCGTTTACTCTGTCATCATATTTGAAAATGCACGCTCACTGTGAAAAAATAGCTAGTTTTCATTGTTATTATTTATTTTCTTGCACCAATTGATCTTTGTAACTAATTATAATAACTGGTACTTATGTTATTAGTATTTTTTATTAACATACCGGTACCGTATTATATTTTTGAATAAATATTTAGTTAATTATAAAAATAGTAATTTTGTCTCAAACTTATACAAAATGCCATTATACTCCTCGCATATAGTGATTATTATGGTCAAATCAAAGATAAAAGTGGAAAGCATTCATCACGTATACAGCACATATGCACTTGAATGGGCATAAATCTCTTAAAGCTCCATGGTCCTTGGACATTAACCTTTCTTTTCTTAGGACACTATGAAAATGGGATGCCACTAAAACACTCAAATATAAAGTAGCTCTATGATGAATAATTGCTATTTTGTCCCTTTTGGTCCAATGTTGAACAAAAGTTTGACGATTCAAATTGAGTTAAGATAATAAGTGAGCTGGTTAATGAATCTTCCAAACTTAGACGGATCACATTTTCATGGCTAATTTTATCATTTTTAATTACACGATAGGTTCCAATTGAAGTCAAAGACCTATTTTAGGTCAAGGTTATTATTTCGAGGTCACGTCTAAATTTGATCCAGAAGGAGATTGATTGGGATGAAAAGTTTGGACTTCCTAAAGAGAATCTTCATAATTCATATCCTAGTATCCACAACATAATATGCCATGATACATATCACTTATGCAGTATTCACCATTTATAATCTTCGAATATTCCCCTCCCCTAACTCTAACCCCTCCCCTAACTCTAAAGGAAAAAATAGACAAATATGATCGGAGGTGGAGGTGGGTGTGTGGACTGGGGCGTAAGGGCTAAGGCGTATTCAGGATTTCAAGATGATGGGTGCACTATTACAAAAAGATTGATCTAAGATATAAATTTGATATAAATTTGATCGGTTCGACATTTAGGTTCTAAGATATATATATATATATATATGTATAGATATATATTAGTTAAAATGCCAAAAGAGAACAAGACATATAAAATTCAAATTTCTAACCTCACGCAGAGAGGTGCACCATCATCGCATTATATGATACTCCGAGTGTGGATTTACACATCTTTATATCAATAATTTTTTTTAAAAGTATAACACTACTATATATATATGATCTTGAGAGGGGAACATGGATTCATGTGAACCCATGACCCCCTTGGATACGCCTCTGCGTAAGGGTGAAAATGAGGTGTGTTGATAAGATGATCAGTGTGGAATACACTTGAAGAACTTGATTTCATTATTTCTATTAGAAAAGTCATTTTTCTTATTGTTAAAAAACATATTTTTCTAAAAAATTTAACCAACTGGACATAAAAAATTCAAAAGATAGTTTCCTTCATATCAGAAACACCCTAATAAAAGCGAGAAAAGTATATAACCCTCGTATTAAAACAAGACATCAAACGTTTGATTACAATTTACATTAATGTTTATAGTAGATCGAAATTCCATGAGATTAACAACCAGACAGAGAAGGATTACTTTTCCAAAACAACTAATTAGTATATAGACCAATGTTGGTACAGATTAAATAGAAAGAATTGACTCAAATAGTCACACATTCAACCGTTTAGACTTAAAATAGACAACAAATATTTAATATAAGCATAATTCATGAATAATATATGTATAATTAATATATAATCCATGTATACGTAATAAAAAAAAAAGTAAACAATGAATCCGACAGATCACTCCAAAGAAATGGGCATCAATCTCTTAAATCTCCCACGTTACTTGGACATTAACTTTCTTTTCCTAGGACACTTGAGTAGTGTGTTCCTTGGTGGGGATCAATCTGGGTGAGATGTATATATCACCTTTGACTATGGAGCTTTGTTGATTGACTCGATGCGTTTGGTACGAAGATAAATATTTTTTAAAAAATAAATAAATAAATTGAAATAATATCTAAAGAATATATATATTTTTTTTTAGAAGATTGGGATGTTGGAGACAAATTAAACTACTTGCTTGTGGTTAGTTAATTAAGATGATGAATTTATTAAGGGAAAATCACTTACCTGTACCTTTTTAATTACCACATGAAATTAGTCCTACAAGTTAATTAATTATGATCCGACAAATTAGATACTTTCCTCAAAGCAAAATTAACCAAAAAGCCTAATTACTTCAAAGAAGTCATTATGTTGTTTGATGAACTCTTTTTTTAAGATAATGTTGGAGACCAGGCAGTTTTTATATATTCCTAAATTGGGACATTAAACTTTGTGATATACTATCAATCACTTCCATATGACACGTGTCGATGAGTAGTAAGGGCTACTCATTGATCCAAAATACATACGTGTCGATTTATTATATACTTAATTTTAAAATGTCCCCCACTCCTTTACCATTCCAATTTATAGTTAAATAATAAAGATTTTCATGAAAAGAAGTAGAAATATAAAAATTATCCTTCCTCTGTTTTATTTTATGTGGCACCGTTTAATTTAGCATAATATTTAAGAAGAGAAACCCCCCTCTGCCCGCATCCCTGGAACTTGCTTTGCTTTTTTGCTCTAAAGACTCCGCCTGCTTCACACCTTCTATGATAGGAGAAATAGTTCCGCACGAGTACCTAATTTGATTAGCATAAATGAACCTCTTTTGAGCCCTTGAAATTTTATATAAAAAGACTTTTTAAACTTGTGGTCTAAAATAATTCTTAGAGTATTTTGAGTTGTTTTAAATCATTTTATTATGGCTAAAAGAAGAATTTTAAAATTAAATTATTTCTAGTTGTAGTAAAATGACATTCTTTTTGGACAAACTAAAAAGAAAATGATACGTTTAAAATGGGATGGAGAAAGTATACAAAGAAAAAATTGAAGGAATTTAATATATAGAATATTTTAATTTATACCATGACTTATAATTTTTCGGTAAAAGGTTTCAATTGGTACCTATTCCCTGGGTTTATGTGAAATATATTTGTTTTAATTTATAAATATTAAATTTTATATTTTTAAATCTAGTAAAGATCTTCTTATAACTGTACAAATAATTGAAATTTTTCTTGAACTTGAACAAATAAATAGCCGTAAATAGCATTTTTCTAGGCTTTATCACAATTCACATAATTAAGTCGGAAAATTCAGAAGCTTCATAGCCGTATTAAGGGTTTGTTTGGGTGGATTTATAAAAAGTAATTTATAAATTTAAAACTAAAAGTTACTATAAGTAGAAGATAGTTTACTTTTGATTTATTTTTTATTTTTTTTGCCTAAAAGTGAGTGCTTTAAATCACTTTTAACCTTTTCAAAAACCTTCAAATTACAAAAAATGCTTAAAAATCTAAAGCATCTTAAAAACAAGCTAATCATGTTTGGACCAAAATAATTAGGTGTCATGCTGAAACTAGCAAAACAAATCTCGAAAGACCACGAGTAAGAAGACAAACGAGAAATATATCATATGACACAAAGATTTAATGTGGTTCGATCAATCGACCTACGCCTTCAAAGGAGATGAGCAATCCACTGTATAAATATGAGAGTACAAAATATAGAGAGACATTCACTAGAATACAAAGAGGTTCACGTATCACTTGTGTCCCACAATTTCTCTTCCCTAACAAAAACTCTTAAAGTCTCTAGGACTACATTGTGAATGTTGATTACGTTAGAAGGAACGAGCGTCTATTTATGGAGTCTTAAGCTTTTTCTTACGAGAAAGGATTAGCCAAATATGAATGCTTTATGTTTTCCTTGTAGATAAAAAACATATTTATATTAAGAAACTCATGGCAAATATCCAACAAATCCAAACAGGTACTAAAGATTCCTTATCAACTCAATCTAGGCCAATATCGTTTAAATTTGTCAGTTGTCGCTATAAGCACTTTATTCAATTTATGTCATTTTCTTTAGTTATATCGCTATAAGTATTTTATTCAAATTATGTTATTTTCTTTAGTTATATCACACTTATATGTATTCATTTTTAGATAGTTATGTTAAACAAATGTAAAATATATTATTTTCTTTTCATTATATGCCAATTCCAGTTCTATTCGAAGTTGATATGTATAATTAAAGATGTCATATTTCATGTGGTTAACTAAATTATCTAATAGACAAATAATAACATGCACATAAAGTTTTTGTGAACTTTGAATTGAAATTATCTAAGTAAAATACTTAAATAGAAATTAAGTATATTTAATATTGAAAAAATGAAGGTTTGTCGTGTCTATCAACGAATTTCATTCCTAGGAGCATCAAGGCATGTCAAGTGCTAATCCTTACGAATAATCCGACCAAAAACATCATCTTTTTTTTTTTTTTTTTTAATGACTTTAATAATTCAAAGATGCTTAATTATATTGGTGAATTCTCCATCAAACAATACAAACAAGCTCAAACATAGTATTTAGGCCACAAAAGTATATAAAAATTAATGCGTTGATATACAATTCAGTATAACAACGAACATTTTAGTTAGTACCAATAATTATTGTGAGATAGAACATCCTTTTCTAATCCGTCTTCTAAACTGAACTAAAGATATCATGCTAAAGATCGTTTAGTTTAGCGACTTAGAGTCCTCGGCTCTTGATCTTTAAGGTATAATATTTAGAATGGTGTTGAAAATAGAATAAATTCAACAACAGATCGTGAAATCTTGATGATTTTTTCTTTTAAAAAATAAAAGAAGAAGCTTTCCCCTTTCAGCAACGCTCTTAGAATCTAAGCCTTTTTAAATTTTAAAGTGTCAATAATATGTCCGCCTAGTAATTTTACCCAAAATATTTTTTTTAAAAAACCATGATTATTTTTTTAAAAAAAATACATGAGCGACCTATCATGAGGTAAGGTCAAATTACATTAAACCTTGGTTTATAAGTAAAAAAAAAGTTTAGTACTACATAATTAAGATATTACGTCAAGATTGGCCATGATGAGGTCATGAGTCATAACATAATTCGAGGGTCGAATAAATTAAAATTACATGTGTATATAATATGGTGCGTTTATTCAATTTCTTAGGTAAAATAAAAGGAAGGGGAAAAAGAACAATACTCCAAAAAAGTCCATTAAATTATCTATCATTTGAAGAATGGGGAGAGGAAAAGTGGAATTGAAGAGAATAGAGAATCAAACAAACAGGCAAGTTACCTTCTCCAAGAGAAGAAATGGTTTACTTAAAAAAGCTTATGAACTCTCTATTCTATGTGATGCTGAAGTTGCCCTTCTTCTTTTCTCTCCTTCCGGCAAAGCTTACAATTTCGCGAGTCATGGGTAAGTCGTCTCATACTCTTTGTACTATTTTTTACTAGGACAAGTTCTGTGAGTTCAGTTATATATATTCGTGGTGCTCGATTATATTTGTTTATGACACAATCATGAGATTAATGGTTTTTTTTTTAATTAATGGATCGATGTAGCATCGAAAGGACTATTTTAAGGTACAAGAATGAAGTTGGATTGTCCAAAAATAGCGACCAAGGCCTCAGAGCTATGGAGGTAATTAATTACTTTAATTTCCTCTTAACGAATTACTCAAATAAGTCATCAAACTTTGAGAAAATTTTTATCTATGTCATTCGTTAAAAGTTTGACTCATCTATGTCATTTTCGTTTGAGAAAAAATGCTATGTCATTATTTGTTAACTGAAATAGCATAAATATTGAGTCAAACTTTTAAGGATGATATAGATGAGCCTTTTTAAAAGTTTGATAACATATTTGAGTCTTTTTCCTAATAAAAAAATGATTTAATTAATGATGTGGCCGAATCATAATTGACCTTGTTTAAAAAAATAATTTTACAAAATCGAAACTATTTTCAGTTAACAAATAATAGCATGGAGCATTTTCTCAAACGAAAATGGCTGATGAGCCAAATTTTTAACGAATGACTAGATTTGTCTTTTCTAAAAAGTTCCATGACATATTTGAGTCTTCTCTAAAATTAATAAACTTCTGATAATTAAGAGCCAGGGTAACTTTATTTTCTTCTAACTAAATATGTAGTTTGGTTAATTCTGATGAGTACTAATAAATTCTTCTCATGGATTAGGTTTGGAGAACTAAGATTGATGACATGACAAGAACAATACATGAACTTGAAGCCAGAGATAAGTATGTAATTGTGATCTCTGTTTAATTTTCGTATATTACTCTTGTTTAAAAATATTTTGAGTGGAGTAATGAAACAAATTTAGGACATGCTCGTTAGATTGCTATATAGGGATAATTATCACTATAATAAATAAAGAATTTTGTAGTAATTACTTAACAATAATAAAATAGTTGGTGATATATTATATTTAACAATAATAATAAGTATGAGTATTTTATAACTTGCACTTTATATTTTATCAACTGTGAATGTAATAGTATTAACTTAATTACCACTAAATATCATCTTTGTTGTAGTATACAAATCTGAACGATTCGATCATCTAATTTGCAAAATATGTACAAAGTGTATATATATTGTGCATATACTTTATAATAAATATACTTATACACGAATAATATATATGTTTTATATATATTTCAGACATTCAGCTATGTTAAATAAACTAGTTGATTGAACGGTATATATCTATAACTTTATATATTTTGGGCAGGCATTTGGCTGGAGAAGAGTTATCGAGTCTTGGCATGAAAGAATTGAAGCAATTGGAGCGTCAACTCAAAATTGGGGTTGAACGCATTCGATCTAAAAAGGTTATAATTAAGTTATATATTTACAGTAAAAACTTAATTATATACATATAATTTTTTTTTAATTTTAATTGATTTCCACCAAATATTATGCTTGATATATAATAAAGAACTAAATCTAATTATAGTTTATTTACTCTTATGTAACAGAGACGTATCATTTCCGAACATATCCACTGGCTTAAGAGAAGGGTGAGACTCTAATTAATGGGGAAAACAATTTTTAAAATTTAATTTTACAAAAAGAATAAATTAATTTGGAATTTCTTATGCAAATTATGTGCGTTAATTAATATTTTGTATTGGTTGATGCTTGTTTATTAATAGTTTATTGGAGTTTTAATTTTCTGTTAGGGAGTGTTTTGTTTTGATACGAAGGAAAATATTTTTTTTAGAAAATAATTGTTTGATAAACAGCGAGTTTCTTACTTATGTTTAGGGTTTGATAAGCAATTAAAAAAAATACACCAAGAACATTTATGTGTACGTTAATGGAATATTATGAAGGTGAGATGAGATGCAGAGTGGAGGTTCGACGTGAAATGATCAAGGG
Source organism: Solanum pinnatisectum (assembly GCA_035578085.1). Classification (NCBI taxonomy): domain Eukaryota; kingdom Viridiplantae; phylum Streptophyta; class Magnoliopsida; order Solanales; family Solanaceae; genus Solanum; species Solanum pinnatisectum. The sequence goes on along the minus strand of CM069078.1, from coordinate 44,605,661 downwards.
ATATGGGGATTGGATACGTTGATTGAATGGAAAGGAGACAATGAACTTAAAGTTTTTTTTTATGAAACTTCTTTTTTTGGAAAAAAATATTTTCCTCCCTATCAAAGACACCCTTAGAAATAGCTAAGCATATATACAACTAATTAATTAATAGACCAATTCAAAATGTTAATGATTTAGAAAGTTAAGATAAAGTGAAAAACATATCAATGTAATCTAAAAAGAAAGTAAGTAACTATACATTTTTAGTAATGAGCTTAATTGTGTATTCATCTTACTTATGCAGCATAAAATCCTTCACGAGGAGAACATCCATCTTCAAAAGCAAGTTAGTCTGCTTATATGTATTCTCAAATTTTTCTCATTATTTCACTAGTCTAGTCTCGAGCTATATGTTAATCATTTTACCACAAAGCATCACATCAATTTTGAAGCAACTGTATAATACTAACATTTTATAAACTTGAAGGGGAAGAGATGTGAATAGGCCTCACTTATTTCATTATGGCATTTTCTATATTTTTAAATTTTGTTTAAATTTAAAATATCTAGTACTCTCAAATTTTAAAAAGAAACTAATTCTTATTTTCCCAATAATATTTATCTAATGTACTATAGAAAAGTTGAAAAAAACAAAGTCACATTAAGTGAGAAGCTACATTTGTTGAATATTACTCTGATTAGTTAAACACCTATACTAAACTTAAACGTTTGATACCTTTATAGTTGATTTTACACAATCTATGTATATATGTGTCTCCACTTTTTTATTCCACAATGCAGGTAAGGTTGTCTGAAATAGAAGGGAGTTCAAGGATTCTTGATTCAGATGCAAGGGAGTTACTTTCTAAGGTAAACTAATTTAATAAGTCTATGAATATCTTTTATTAATTATATGTATTATTCATGTTATATCAATTTGATTATTCTAACACTTCCCTTTTTGTCTTCTCTTTTTTGCTTTCCTTCTGGTTGTGTAGGGATGAGGAATAATATATGATTTATAGATCTTCAATTATATGGTCGTGTAAAGAGCCTACCTTAAGTGAACGTATACTTAGTATATATTATAAAATAGTGTGTACGGTATATTTAAAGATGATAATCTTTTCGTGTTGTTTGAATGTACTTATTTATTATCTAGAATTTTTATTGATTAAAAAAAAGGAAAAGAAATGTACCATGTTGATATTATAATTTGAATTAGAAATTTTTTGTCCAACTCTAAGCAGCTATTAGTTACATGATATACATCTGATTATATATTTATTATCTATATATGAAATATTGTATAATTTGGTTCTGCGGTATATTGCAAAAAGAAATTGATATTATTTTCCATTTTCTTTTAACCCTTTACCATTATCTTGAAGGATTGAAAAGGGAAATTGGGGAAAGCGTGTAATAGACATTAAAAATAATAATAAATTGTAGATGAAAAAGTAAGTTATAAATAGGCAATAGTTTGAATCAATAAATAAATTATTATCCAATTTTTTTCAGAATCTTGCATGGGCTAAGATAGATTATGTCAAGATAAAAAATAATGAGTTATAATTCAATTCGTCAAATTTAAGCACTTTTTTCTTCTTTCTATTTGAAGATGTGTAATTGCAAGAACACAACAAATTAAATCTCAAATACTCATTAAAAGGACTACTTTGGCTCTGGTACTTTAGTGTTCTTTCCCTTTTTTTTTTTTTGATATTTGTGTAAATTGTGAAACTGAATGTTTTTAATTTTGTTTTTTTTTTAAAAAAAAATGGACTAACATATTCTCCATAAGTTGAGTGGTATAGTGGTAAAAAGACGTTGATAAGTGAGAAATTAAAATCACTTTTAAGTGAGTATGACGTTATATGCAACCTAGTTATCATATTGAATTATTCATATCAGAATGTCACGGTTTTATATAATTTTAAAGCTACAAAGAGGGAAAACTACATTTTAGATCTGTAGCATACAAATTATATCAAAACAATATGACTTCAAACTATATTCGACCAGACTATTTTGTTGGACAAATCACAAATCACACTAGATCTTTATGGTTTCAACCTTTCAATTATATTAGACACCTAGTCTAAATTTAATTTACTCGTTTTTTTTTAACCTCTCTTTTATTTATTTCGTTTACTATTTATATCTTTTTCATTTGTCTAATTCATGTTACTCATAGTACCCTATCTTTGAGACAATGGTATATAAGCCATGATAAACTGATATAACTTTATGCTATATTCAATCTTACCGTTTGATCAAATAATTATTAAATCTCTATGATTTTTAAACTGCAAATAAAAAAGTACTGTACATGGTATGAAAGTTTAGCTAAACAAGTATTAGTTCAACTTATATTTAACTTTGTTGGATTGCCAAAGTTCAAAAGTAATTTTGTTTAGAATATATCAATAATTAAGGTTCAAAAGTGCTATTATCCCTAAAATAAAGGTGCACAGACAATAATTATGAAACGTTTTAGGGGCTCACACAACTATCAGAAACGTATTGGCGCCAAAACGTAATTATTTCTTCTTTTTGGACTAAAAATTCTATTTCATGCTTTTCCTCAAGCACCCCTAGAAGAAATCGAAAAATACCTTCAAGTCCACGACCTCATTGAATCATTTCATTTCACCTCCATTTGTGAGCTCGCAAAAATCCCTCTCTCTATCTCACACGCACAGAAGCCGCTTCAAAATCTGCAATGGCGACACTTGGTAGATTATCGAGAAGAGTCATAGCAACAACTCTCTCCGGTCATCTCCGCCACCACCAGAGTCACAATCTCATCCGCCGCACGCTGGCGACGGAAGCTCAGGCGGCAATAAATGAATCGCCGGATCGAGTGAAGTGGGACTATAGAGGGCAGAGGAGGATCATTCCACTAGGTCAGTGGGCACCGAAAATCGCCGTCGATGCCTACGTGGCGCCGAATGTTGTCCTTGCTGGTCAGGTGACTGTCTGTGACGGCGCTTCTGTATGGAACGGCGCCGTCCTAAGAGGAGATCTAAATAAGATTACAGTAGGGTTCTGCTCTAACATTCAGGAAAAATGTGTGGTTCACGCTGCTTGGTCTTCTCCTACAGGTGATTAGTTCTTTTTCCTCGCTTGACTTAAGTACATTTATGCTGTTTGTTGATAAGATTTGAGTATATTTCATCACAATGAGCTTATTGTGCACTAGTAGCTTAGCTGATTTAAATGATGTTTTGATTTTAATTTATTTAAAATTTTGTTTGTCAAGGGAATTTCGGCAATTCATTGCTTAGGTGAATCAGTTGGATATTGATAGGGATAACATTATTTGTGGAAGAAACGGGTAGTATGTTAGGTACTATGACTATGTTGCTGAGAACAAAATTGTATCTAGAAGGATTATGGAACTTAGTGAAGATTGTAGCCTTTTAGTCTAAATGATGTTTCATGTCCCAAAGTCAAATGACTACATCAACTCAAGGAATCTGGAAATCTTGTTGAATGTTCACTGATTAAAACCTTACAATTAACACGATATATATTTCTGTTGGAAGCTTTTAAACATGTATAAAGCTTGTAAGTCAAGTGACCATTGAATCATAGTTTAGGTAATTGATTCAATTAGGGATAGTCCCTTTTGGGACATCTGATAAAATTGGGACAAATTGGTTCTGTTAGGGATTAAGTGTTGAATTGTTATTTTCTATCTTGTCTTTGCCATAAAAGAGGGGCACTTACGTGAAGTAAAAAATGTCTAGACAACAAACTGAAATTCTTAATGCATAAAAAACACAGTGTAGATCTCCAAGGTATGCTAACTGCAGCAAGACAACGTAAGTCTTAATACCCAATGCTTTAAAGAGGAACTGAAACTTTTCAAGGTTTGAGGCTTTAAGCAAGAAGCAAAATAACACGTTATTGAAGTGATGTAGTTTCCAAAAGGGAGGACGAAGGGTTGAATGTTATTGCAGCAAAGCTCTACAGGAAATGCAATTTCAAAGCTCTAGAAAATGATAACGGGTTCTAGTGCAATGTTACTTACAAGCCGTAGCATAGAAGTAGGAGTGAAGGATAATGTCATTGCAGTAGAGCTGTAGAGGAATTGCAACTTCAAATCACTAAGAAGAGGATGAGGAGAGTGGTAAAATTCAGTTAGATTTTTTATTTCCTTGTGTTTCTGTCACAAATGCAAGACAACAAAGAAGTACACATCTCTTGCTCTGACGTTTTATTGCTTCAGCCTAAAAGCAGTTCAATGCTCACTTCACCTCACTTCCACACTCGGAATCAAGGGGGCCTTGACTGGAATATAAGCTCAACTTTCTTTGTGATTTACAATGTTGAATAGAAAAATCTTCAGGAAAATAAGGAAAGCTATCAATAAGAATTATTAATTGCTTGTTATTTTTCACCAGATCGTCATATTACTAGTGTACAGTGAGTCATTGTGAATTCATACATGGAAGTACAGGAAGTGAGTACATAAGTAAGTGAAGTGTTTAAGCAAGAATGCAATCTTAATTGTGGAACTAATATGCTCTTGAAAGCTTGTTTGTCAAATATATTCTACAATGTTAGGTTATTTTGACAAAAAATATGGTTGGTAATTAGGTCTTCTAGTCTACGCCTATATGCATGTTTGCATTGATGATAACAGTAAGCATCGTTAACATATTTTTACCTTGGAAGAATTGGGTTTAATTAGCTTGTCAAGTCCCAGTTGTCTGCTCAAGGGATTTAGTATAAGGGATTTGTAAAATTTGTGAAGCTCAGATGGGAACTTTAGAATGAACTCTGCATAGATTTTTTCCTAAGAGTTCCGCAAGTCAATGGTTAATTACACAAATTTCCACTCCGGTTTTAGCCTGGTACCTGTAGTCACATGCGAGTTGCGACCTTAAACATTGCACAGACCTCTCTTTTTTTGGGATTTTGTCTATCAACGATGTTTTAATCCTCAAGCATACATATTTTCCCATTGAAGTACTTTTATTTTGTGAAAAAAAAAACACATCTTCGTATTTGCTTACGAATTTGATCCTGCCATGACATTTATCTCTTCAAAATGAATCCATTACTCTCTAAAAAGAAAAAGAAAATACGGGTTTTAGTACAACCTATGTACCGTTCTGCAGAAATAGAAACAATTACCATTTTCAAAAAAAAAAGAAAAAGAAAATTAATCAATCAATTGCGACCTCAAGTACAAATTACAGTGGACACAAAAAACACATCATGATTTCTTCCATCTACCTAAGTCTTAGTGAATACAGTAACCCGATGCATGTGCTAGTGGAAGGTAGTAGGTATCTAGTGGAATAATTAAGATGTGCGCAGGCTGTCCTTGGACACCTACCGTCATAAAAAAGATAAAAAAAAAATTAATCAATCAATTGCTTCTCAAGTCCAAACCTTTGGGGTTAGCTGTTGCCTATATGAATCTTCTACCTCCATTCTGTTCTAATAGGGCTCGTTTCATCCCCTTGTTTCATTACTATGCTAGTAATCATTTTATCCTTTGACATGATTTAGAGTTCTCCAGAAGTAGGGTTTATGTAAATCTCACACTTGTCTTGATGTTGACATAACAGTAACCAGACTAAAAAGACTAATGACAAACACTGAACCTAATGTGATGTGATAACAATAACTAATCTTCAATCTTGTCTCCTTTTGGCTAAGATCAAGTGTAATCTTGTCTAGTCAGTCAAAACTATAAGTAGGCGTTTGGCCATGTTTCATTGTGAAAATAGAAAAACATAGTTTTTCTTTTCAAAGTGAAAATGATATTTGGAAATTGCAAGTCGTGTTGAATAAACTGGAGTTGTTTTTTAATTTTTGTGAGTAACTCAGAGTGAAAAAAGTGAACAGTTTTTTGTTGTTTTTGGAATTTCTGGAAGTTCTTGAAAAAAGAGAAAACAAAATATTCCAGAATTTTATGGTCAAACACGTTGAAGTGGAAAAAATTCATGGATAAATTCCCCCTAAAGAGGAGTTAATCTTAAGCATATAATTATGAAGAAAACAAGTGATAGGTAAGCTGAGAAGAAGGAGGAATAAAGACTTTGAGCAATTCCTTGATGAAGGAAATGGGAATATGGTGAGTTGCAGAGGGAAGAAAGAGGGTTCAAGGCTCTTTGGTAGAAGGAAAAAAGTATTAGGTAAAGAGGGTCTAAGGCTCTTTGTTAAAAGGAGAAGTATGCGGCAGCCATGAAGGAGATTGTAATGACGTGGATGAAGGAGAATGTAAATAACAAATTATTACATCTAGGAGCGCCTGTGACTCATTACATAGGTAAAGATTATTGTTTTTCCTAGTTTTTAGTACTCCCTCTAGTGCATATTAAGTGAATTGTTGAGGTATGACTCACCCCTTAAGAAAAATGTTTAAGGACATGAATCAAAGGCTACTTTCTACTATAACCCTTCTGATTATTCCCAAACTATTCTCCTAGAAAATGTAAAGTAGTTAAGAACCTCATTAAATGTAGGGTAAATATGAAAAGAAGTCCCAACAATTTCTTTTGAACTTTGAATAATTGACTTATTTTGAACTATGAAAAAAGTCCCAACTATATACTTAATATGGACTAGAGAGAGTAGTGATTATTGTTTTTCTAATTAAAAAATATAAAAGAAGGGGAATATGATTTTTAGCAAAAGCATTCATTTTATTGTGTTGTGGGTGGGGAGCTGTGGGATGCTTTATCCTCTCACAAGGGATAACATAACTTTTTGAGGAAGTTTTTTTTTAATCTTTTTGAGAAAGACAAGGGGTAACATAACTTACACAAATATACCTCATATTCATGTTTTATGCTGCTGGTTTAGATGTCTAGGAATGAGTAACCACAAAAATCTTGAGATTGAAAAAAATGAGTGCCGCCTCTTACCATACCAGCCCAAAGGGAAGACATAACTATGGAGATAGAAATACAAGCAAATATTAACTCCCATCAGAACTCTGCAAGTGCCGCGATGGAGGTGGAGAACGAGAATCAGAAATCTGCAAGTGCCGCGACGGAGGTAATTGAGGTGGAGAACGAGTCCCCAGATGCTCAATTTGACAATCCTTCAGAAAATATAGAGGTGGAAGGGTCGAAACAAGAAGGTGGTGGCGAACATCAGCCATACAATTACATGACCAGCTCCAGGTAGTGAACGGCATCGGGGATGAAGCTATCCCCCTCAGAATGAAATTTCCAGCAGATGGAATTGAACATGATGAGGACATTGCAGAATGGATTCAAGAGTACATAATCAAGTTGAGCTCTGAATTTGGGGTGGACTTTAAAGGCTGTGAGGAGAAAGCTAAGGAACTATTCAGGAAGGTAGATAATAACAAGCAACAAAATAGCGACACACAATCCATCATGAAGATGAAGGGGACAATGGAGTTGAAAAGGTTAGAACTAGATAATAAGTTTTGGAGTTATGGGTCTAGAAGCAAGGGGTGGTATCTACCCATAAAAGATGTATGAATCTGAAAATCATCTCTTGGAATGTGAGGGGACTCAATTGTAGAAGAAAAGGGGATTGATCAGTAATATGATTAGATCTTGGAAGGCAGATGTAGTGTGCCTCCAAGAAACTAAGCTGCAGGGGGAAATCACTGAACTAATAAAGGAAGTCTGGGAAGTAAGTGGGTAAATTATATCCAATTAGAAGCCAGTGGGACTAAGGAGGGGGGGGGATAGTTATCATGTGGGACAAAAGGTTCTGGGATGGAGAAGAAAATAGTGTGGGGAAATACTCTATTTCATGTAGACTCACTGGTAAGAACCAGAACCTTGACTGGCACTTAACAGGGGTCTATGCTCCAAATGGAAGAGTAGAAAGGGAAGAAACCTGGGAAGAGTTAGGTGCGGCTAGAGGACTCTTCTCAGGTCCTTGGGTCCTATGTGGAGACTTCAACACCACTAGGCACCCATCAGAGAAGAAGAGCTGTCTCAGAATTAACAAAGCCATGACAGACTTCTCGGAGTTCATAAATGACATGGATCTGATGGACCTAGAGTTGAAGGGGGGAAAATACACATGGAGAAAAGGGGAGCGACATGATACAGCAGCCAGATTGGATAGATTCCTCATTTCAGAGGAACTGGACAGTTGCTTCAGTAACATTAATCAATCAATCATGCAGAGGGTAACATCAGACCACTCTCCAATTGTGTTGCAGTGTGGTGATTGGGGGGCCTCCAATTCTTACTTCAAATTCGGGAATCGGTGGCTTCAAACCGAGGGGTTTAAAGAGAAGGTCAAGATCTGGTGGGACTCTTTTCCCAATGTTGGAAATCCTGATTTTGTTCTAGTGACCAAGCTGAAGACCAAACTCAAGGATTGGAGTAAATCAGTTCAAGGTAATTTGAGAATTCAAAAGCAGTTGGTATTGGCAAAATTGGCAGAACTGGAAGAAATCCAAGAACACAGAACCTTGCAAGAGGAGGAAATTGTGTCCAGAATGACTCTTCTAAATGAATTTGAAGATATTGCCAGAAAGGAAGAGATAGCTTGGCGACAGAGGTCCAGGGCAACATGGCTAAAGGAAGGAGATAGAAATACCAACTTCTTCCATAAAACAGCAAATGCTCATAGGAGAACCAACACTATTGATAGACTGAAAGTAGGGGAGGTGATGATAGAAAATCCAGTCGAAATCAAGAAGGAAATAGTGACCTTCTATGAGAACTTATATGCTGAAACAGAAGAATGGAGGCCTCATTTAGAGATGGAGAATTGCCCTAGGATCAATAACAGAGACAACTCCATGTTGGAAGCCCCTTTAGAACCTCATGAGATACTGGAAAGCATCAAGGCATGTGCAGGGGACAAGGCCCCAGGTCCAGATGGCTTCTCCATGGAATTTTTCAGGCAGTGTTGGGACATTATTAATGTTGACCTTGTAGCTGAATTCAAAATTTCCATGATAAGTGCTTCTTCGAAAAGAGCTTGAATGCAACCTTTGTTGCTTTGATTCCGAAGAAGGTGGGTGCTGAGTAACTAAAAGATTTCAGACCCATAAGCCTTATTGGGGGAGGGGGGGGGGTCTACAAGATCATAGCTAAGCTCCTTGCAAAGAGGCTAAAAAAAGTAATCCAAGGCATAGTAGACAGGCAACAGATGGCCTTCATCAAAGGAAGGCAGATCATGGATGCTGTTTTAATCGCAAATAAATGTATTGAAGCTAGAGAAAGAAGCAACAAGCCAGGGATTGCCTGCAAGTTGGACATCCAGAAAGCTTTTGACTACCTAAATTGGAATTTCCTCATCCAGATGCTGGAAAGAATGGGTTTTGGAGTTAAATGGATCAACTGGATCAAACATTGTATTGGCACTGTGAGATTCTCCATCCTAATCAACAGAGCACCTACTGGATTTTTTGCTTCTCAAAGAGGATTGAGACAGGGGGACCCACTATCTTCCTTTCTGTTCATTATAGCCATGGAAGGGTTGAGTAACTTGATCAACAAAGCAAAAGGGAAAGGATGGATCAAAGGATTCCAAGCAGGAGAACTAAACAACTTGGAGGTAACTCACCTTCAATATGCAGATGATACATTGGTGTTTTGTGAAGCAAAAACAGACCAAATCTTGATTTTGAGGATTATTTTTGTCATTTTTGAGGCAGTCTCTGGACTCCATATCAATTGGGGAAAGAGCTTTATCTATCCTATCAACACTGTGACAGGGATGGAAAGATTGGCTAGTAAGCTAGGAGGCAAGATCGGGGAACTTCCAACTACCTACCTAGGCATGCGTCTGGGAGCAAATAGCAAGTCCAAAGGTATTTGAAATGGGGTCCTAGAGAAATGCAAAAAGAAACTCACCAACTGGAAAAGTCAGTACCTCTCCTTGGGAGGCAGACTAACTTTAATCAATAGTGTCCTTGATGCACTACCTTCCTATATGATGTCAGTATATCCAATGCCTGCAAGTGTATCTAAGAGCATCGATGCCCTTGGGGAAATTTCCTATGGCAAGGCAGTGAAGACAAAAAGAAGTTCCACCTAGTTAAATGGGAGGAACTGATAGTGAACAAGGATACAGGTGGCCTAGGCATCAGGAACTTAAGGAAGCAAAACCAAAGCGTCATGTTGAAGTGGCTGTGGAAATTTGCCAATGAAGATCATACGCTTTGGAAGGAGGTCATCATAGCAAAATATGGCATGGAGGACAAGTGGATGACAAAAGTGGTTAACACTCCATACAACTGCACTGTATGGAGAACAATCAGGAACCTGTGGCCTATGTTGTATTTTAGATCCAGAATCAAAGTGGGAGATGGTCAAAAGACCTCCTTTTGGGAGGACAAATGGAATGGAGCAACAGCTGCATCCGGAACTATACATGTTATGTCAACAACAACAGGCAACAGTGGCCACAATGTGGACTGGTCAAGGCTGGAATTTGTTCCTTAGGAGACACCTAAATGACTGGGAAATAGAGAAGGTAATTGCATTCCAGAATTCAGTAGATAATTTTAGCAATCTTACTGAGGGGAAGGACTCACTGGTTTGGCAGAGTGACATTCATGGTAAATTCTCAGTCAATTCAGCATATAGGGCACTCAACAAGACTGCAGACCAAGAGACAGACTGGCCATGGAGGATGATCTGGAAACCAAAGGTGCCCTACAAAGTGAATTGCTTTTTGTGGTTGCTGTCAAAAGAAGCGGTTCTGACCTATGAAAATCTGAAGAAAAGAGGATATCAATTTGCCTCTAGATGTACTCTGTGTGGAGAGCAAGCAGAGACAATCAACCATCTTTTTTTACACTGTAAGTGGACTGAGCAGCTATGGATAATGTTCATTTGCCTGAAAGGAATTACGTGGGTGAAACCAGGAAGCATCAAAGGAGTTCTAAGTAGCTGGATTAGGGATGGCAATGCTTCAAAAGAGGAGAGATGGAAGTTTGTCCCAGCATGTGTTTGCTGGACAATTTGGAAAGAGAGGAACAATAGGAGCTTTGAGAATGTACAGAATAGCCTTCAGAAGATTAAAATGAGTTGCTTAGCTTTTCTCTATTTTTGGTGTAAACAAGATATTTTAGCTAGAACAGAAGACATCTTTGATGTACTAGATTGTTTATAGGCATCAATCTAATTAAGTCAAAGATTCTGTAAGATGTAATACTTTTTTTGAAGGGGAACTACACTTTTGGTTGTAGTTTACCTGTGGATATCTATAGACTAATGTTACCAGCCTCAAAAAAAAGAAAAAAGGAAGAGGTTACAGATTTTCTGCAAAGATTGATAAATATACACGGTGAGGAGAATGATCTTCAAATGATTTTTAATTACCTAGAGAATCCATTTGATTAAGTGTCATGAAAAGCCTTTTACTAGGTACTGGAGAAGAAATGATTGATTTTTAAATGTAAATGCTTTAAGTGATATGTGAAGGAGTTGTCACAAGTGTGAGATCGGCGGGAGGAGTCGTAGAGGACTTTTTCATGGTAGTTGGTTAGCGTGTTTTATATTATAAATCTGTCTTGAACGGTTTAACCTATACTTGCTTAAGCTCATTATGGATGTAATAGCCAATAGTACACGCTATAACATGAGATTCTATGGTGCATACTATTTTGCAGATGATATTGAAAATAGTAGGAGAGTCGATCAAAAGCTTGAACTATGGTTGCAGCACTCTTAAAATTACGAGTTTTAGTATAAATAAAACTAAGACATAATGGATATACTAAAAGTTTAGCCCACAAAAACAGATTTTTGTTTTTGCACCTTTTGCTGCAGTTCATCTTGTCTTTGCCTCCTTCCAAGCTTTTTGTTAGTGTGGCTCATTTATGGGCTGTCTATAGTAATTCCCCAGGCGACCCAGCTAAGGCTTTTGGAGAATTAAGTCAACCAATTTTAAATGAGGGTTTTTTTAAGAGTGCTATAATACATGAATGTTAAAGAAAGTAATTACAATCCTGCAGCTGCCTGTTCCTGCAACAACTTTTACTTTTTTTTTCTTTCTAAATGTCATAAAGATCTGTCTTTTCATCTTGCTCAAAAAAAAAAAACATCTGTCTTTTCATTCTTTCCCAACACATATCTTCATAGTAAAGAGCAGACACGTTTCAACGTTGATGAATCTTTTACCAACTCCATCTCAAAAGTCAGATCTTTTAAGAGTTTATATTCATGATTGTCTGTAGTTGCGGCATATCATTAATTTTAGTTAGAAGCTGCATTTTCTTGGAGCATTTTAAGGTGACCTTCCCTCAAGTAAAGCTGATTTCCTTCTAGTTCAACTAAGATTTCCAGCTATGCAGAATGTTATATTGTCTATCTTTATCTGTTCCTAACCTGATCAAGCTGCAGTTTCTTTGGAATATGTGACGCTTTAATTTTTGCTTTTCATTTAACAGGGCTGCCAGCAGAAACAGTAGTAGACAGGTACGTTACAGTTGGTGCATACTGTCTGTTGCGATCCTGCACAATTGAGCCAGAATGCATTATTGGCCAGCACTCTATCCTTATGGAAGGTTCATTGGTGGAGACTAACTCTATCCTTGAGGCTAGGTCGGTGCTCCCACCTGGGAGGAGGATTCCAACTGGTGAACTCTGGGCTGGGAATCCCGCAAGATTTGTCAGGACCTTGACCCATGAAGAGATAAAAGAGATACCTAAGCTTTCTACTGCAATAAATGATTTGGCCAATGCTCACCACTCTGAATTTCTGCCTTACTCCACCGTATATTTGGAAGTTGAGAAGCTTAAGAAGTCATTTGGCATTTCAATTTAGAATTTTTGTTTTTTCGATTGTACTTGTTGGGAGGAAATAAGAAAATTATAAGACTCGTAAGTGAAACTTAGGGTCTGTTCTTTTTTTAAATGTGATTCTACAATCCGGCGGAGCAAATGTTTGTTCTCTGTTCAAGTATTTTCTTCTGACACTCTGATTTGGACATCAATACATGTTATGCTTTTCAAAATCTCGAATATGCTTCGAGATTTCTTGTATTAAATTAGATGAAGAGCTTTACGTAATTGCATCATTGTGTAAAGCCCTCTGTTAAAGCATCTGAACTTGAATGGCAGCATGAGCATTGTGGTTATGCTTGAAAACATAATTTCAATCCGCTGATTGTTCTCCAAAAAATTGGACAGGAATTTGAAATCTAGTATCATACGGCCATACAAGTTAAAAACACACTTAAATTATCATCTTTTTTGTGAGTTTCATATCTCAATTGTTGCTCCTTTTGCATTAAAACACACTTTGATGCTGAGTTTGTCAAATATTGTTCCTACTCGACAACAGGTGCTTGTAGACCAAATACCAATTCAACATTGAGTTGTGTTTCAATATAAAGAGAGTGATTGTTTAGGCTGGTGTTTGAGATATCCTCTTGTATTAAAACACACTTCAATGCTAAGTTGGTCAAATATTATTCTCACTCGACAACAAGTGCATGTAGGCCAACTCAGCATTGAGGTGTGTGTTTCAATACAAAGAGAGTGATTATTTAGGCAGGTGCTTGAGGTATAAAACTCACAAAAAAAAATAATAATAATAATTTAGATATATTTTTTCTCGAATAATTAAGTGACCATCAGGTGGAAGCCGTCAGAGGCAATGTTCCTTAATTTTCCAAGATGAAGACCATGGAAAAAACTCTTGTGAATGTAGAGGGGTCAAATACCATCTTTTCCAAGTAACTTCTTTGGGCCACATTATGTGAGTGCTTCACAGAAAGTGACAAAAAAAATTGGTTGAACATATTTATTCCTTCTATTTTTTGTTTAATAGGTTAGGGAATCTTTAGTTTGTGTATGTCTTTATAGCCCATATAATCAACCAATCAGAAAAAGAAAAGCTTCCAATAATTGTATATAGAACAGGCAGGCTATCCACTAGATATTCTGGCAAGGCAGTACAAACTAATAATTGTGAAACTATTTAAACAATTTGATTCCACATTTCTTCTTCATTTGTTTATGTCGAATATAAATTATTAATACTTTAATATTCCTACGATCAATAGTTCAAAAGTTAATGGTGAAAAGCATATTTAACTAATTATTTTTGACGTGTTTCATATTTCAACTATTCATTCTTCTTCAAACTTTCCTAAACAAGTTCATAGTCCGCGGTCGAGATGTGTTTTAATATAAAGAGAGTGATAAGGTATGAAATTTATGAAAGATGATAGTTCAGGTAGGTAAATAAACTAATGAAATAGTTGAGAAATGAAACTCACGAAAAAATATTTATTTATCTGTTTTTTTTAATCATTAAGTACTCTAAAAAGTAGAACCATTTAACCAATAAAGACTACAATATTCTATGTGATCTTTGTTTGATTTTCTTAAAGTCTACATTTTCAACAGCATCCCACAAACGATAAATATTTTACTCTTCAAAGTTGGTGACTAATTAAGTTCAATTTTATACAACAATAAGGCTTGAACAAGTCCATTAGATAGATAAGCCTAAAGTAGAGAGAATTTGCAATAGACTATTTGACTAATTTAAAAAATTATTACTTGGGATCATATAATTAATGTCATAAAATAAGCACAGCGGTGTGGGTTTAAATAAAAATGTCAAAAGAGATTTGTAAGCTAATTATTCTTCTACATGGATGGTTCCACAAAGCTTATTTGGGTATACATTTTTCTTAATGATATTTAGGAGCATGACAATACTCTATCCGATCCATTTTACTTGTCATGTTTTTCTTTTTTACACCCCTTAAGAAAACATTAACTAAAAAAAAAAAATATGATCTTAATTTATTATTGTACTTTTTTCCACAACTCTTAAGAATTTTTTTATTAGATGAGTATTTTACTAAATAATTTTTTTTTTAAGGATTGTATCAAATCAGTATAAGTCAAGTAAAATAAAACGGAGTAAGCAATTAAGCAAAATATACAATCAATTGTAATGACAAATTGATGACGGAGTATTGACAACTAGGAAAAATACATTAGTATTTTAAAAATGAGTAATTAGGTTAGGTTAGCAATAAGTTGACAAATGATTAAAAAGCAATCTTTGTAAATACAAAGAAAAATATAAGTGAAGGGGACCTGGTTTTGTGACATATTAGGTGTTTTTCATCAACCACCACTACGTATATTGTAAAAAGCCCATTTGACTTGATATATATTTTTCAATCTATATAAACTCCAATACTACTAATTTTCATTTCTTATCTTATTTATAGTTTGTTCTTCCTTTTTCTCCTCTCTAAATTAGGGTTAGGGTTCCATCATTATCATGCCGGCAATTATAATTAGGAATATTGCAAAAGCAATTACTTCTTCGTTATTTGATGATCTACAAATTTTGAAGTTGGAAGGTAAATTAAAAGTCTTCTTTTTTTCCTTTTTTCACTTTGTAGTTAATAGTATAGTAGAATGATGTTGGAATGGCTCAATCAAATCAAATTCCTCAAAGTATTGGGTCATTTCATTTGATTGAGCCGTGCCAATATCATCTTACTTATGCCCATCCATCTTTTTTTATAGCGTTGATTTCTCAGGTGATAGCTTAACTAATAGTTATTATAAAAGTGTCGTATGAAATTGAAATTAAGAAAGAAAACTGACTTTCTGAGATCATAGTAATTAGTTTGAGTAATCAACCCCTCCTTTTTATATCTTTATTTTTTTAATATTTTTTTTTTCATTTCTATGGACAAAAGTGGTGAAACTAGTATATGATATATTTTGTTTATATATAGAGAGGTTTGAAAGGTGTCAATGAGTTTTCACTAGTTTGATATTCATCTATAGATGAAACCTCCCAATATAGAACATGTCATCATCATTTGCATTGACACAATTATTGAATTTTTATTGATTATTATAATAGTAAGCATTGCGATATGAAATTTGTAGATAAAAAGTAAAATGAAATATGACAGAATTTTCTTGTACCATAGTATTATTTTTCCTTTTTAAGAAACTACATATGATGGAACAGTATTTGTAATTGGACAACCCTTTTATGTTTAGAGTCTAGCCAGTGAAGTTAAATTTGTATTGTGTGTATAGATAGATACACGAATATTTTTATTTTATTTTTTATGTATATTGTTACATCTGTATTATACAGAAAAAAAATCTCTCGATGTTAAAATTTCTGACTCCGTTACTATCATTATAATATTCGGAACCTTTCTATGTTGGGGCACACAAATTGTTTATGATAACCGAGTGAAACTCTAACCCGATGGAGTTATACTTGTGAGTCAATTTTTTTTTAATCAACTTTGTCTGGTGTTTGGTTGTTTAAAACTGTTTCTTCATAAAACTATTGTACATCTTGTGTGGAAAATATGTTTATTATGAGCACAAACTAACTGTTAATATGTTACAAACATAGTGGTCATGTTGAATTTTTAATTAAGGCACTCTTAAAAGTAAAATTACACTATTTGGCATTATTGTTAATGACATTTACACCACACCAAATCGATTATAAGTTTTGTATAACATAATTAGAGATAACTTTGTCAATGAGGTTTACATCAAATATGGCTTTTCGATTTAGTGCTCCACAATAACACAATCCATCCTGTTCAGAATTAGGATTAAATTATAGTAATTATTTGAGTAAATCCCACTTTATCCTTTTTTTTTCAACTGATATTCAATATCTACATTCGATTAAATTCGTAGTCTCGACGGAAAATTCTACATTGGAGTTAACAAAGGCTACGTCGTATTTAGGAGGACTCGTCTTTTTATCCCTTTGTTGAGAAAGGTTATCCCTTTCGCATGCTGAATAAACGGGAATGATAACCCCCTCGCAGTATATTTCGATGAGAATTTTCTTTGTATGAATATAATTTTTTTTCTTTTTTTTGCTTTCTAAAATTAAAATTAAAATTTTTATGTACCTCTTATTGTCGTCTCATTTACCTATTTCGTTGAAAATAATGTACTTCTTTTGGGATAGAATAATAGCTACTTGAAATAATCAGTTAATACATTTTAAGATATGCTCCAACACTTTTAAGGTACTTTCCCAGCAACTAAAACACGTCGAGACACTACAATGTTTTTTTTAGGGGTGTTCATGAAAAATAGAACCAAATCAAAGAAATAAATGACACTTTTGAGTTTGATTTGATTTTCATTTTCATTAAAAAAAAAAAATTGAAATATCTTGACCAAACTGACTATATAAATATATATTTTTAACCTGCTCTAACATACTTCTAAGTTTCAAAATAATTAACGTTACATTTTCCATTTTACTCTTTACGAAAAGTTTTTATAACACAAATGACATGACAAATTTAAAAAAATCATGAATTTCAAAAGCTTTAAGCTTAATACATATAAAATTATAAATTTTAAAACTCTTTATTTTAGGAAAATTAGCAAACTAGTCAAACTCCCTAACATTATTATTAAAAACATCTATACTTTAAAATAATTATTGAAAATGTCAATATGTCAATATTTTAGTAAATAAAATGTATCCTATACGTGAAAAAGAAGGAAAAAAAACTCTCATTACCCACTTTCTCCTCTTTCTAGGTTTTTACCCCAAATTCCTCCTTTCTCTCTCGAGTTTTTTTACCATTGTTCTCTCCTTTCCTTGTCTAAGAATATCATCTCTTTATTTTCCTCCACTTTGTTCATGAAATCTCACAATTCCTTCAAAATATTTTTCACCCACTGATAAAGATAAATACATTGTCACCAAGTATCTTTTGAGATTTCTCTCTATTATGTAAAGACACTGTTAATAAGAAAAATAAAAAAATTGGGTGCTGAAGATTTCGAAAAACTTGTTGAAGATCAAGTTGAGGAAGAACAATTTCCTATTAGTTTGTTTTGTATTTATAGTTTTTTTAGAATTTTGTATTCTTTCTCAATTAATATTCAAATAAGTATGTATGCTATTAATATTTGTATTCATTCAAAATATCATGTTGCATAGTTTATGAATATTGTATTTGTTTCTAATTTGAATTCATCCCAAAGGTATGTTAACTAGATATGTATTTTATTTATAGGAAGAACAACTTCCTATTAGTTTATTTGTTTGTTTATTTTTTTAAAAATTTTGTATCATTTCTCAATTTGTATTCAAACCGTATATATGCTATTAATTTTTGTATTCGTTCAAAAATCATATTGTATAGTTTATGAATTTGGTATTTGTTCCAAATTTGTATTTCATTCTAAAGGTATGCCAACTAGTTATGTATTTTATTTAAGAATGATTGCAACAAATATTATTTATTCCTTTTCAGTTTTATATTTCATTCTCAGTTTTTCATCATATTGTTTTTTGTATTTTATATATTATTATACAAAATACTACATAAAAACTAGAATGGATACAAATACAAATAAAATACATATTGGAATGAATAGGAGAAAGGATACAAGATTCTGAAGAAAAAATAAATAAATGCACAGTGAAAAAAAATACATGAATACAAATATGTTTCTTAAATAACTGCAGATTCATTTGGCATACCTATTGGAATGAATACAAACTAATAAAAAAAAATACAAGTTTCATTATACAAAATACAACATGAAAACTAGAATGAATACAAATAGTATACATATTGGAATGAATACGATTTAAAAAAGGTTACAAAATTCTTCCCGCGGGGGGGGGGGGGGGGATACACTGTGAGAAAGGCACACATTTGAGTTTTCTTTGAAAATGTAACTGATGAGAAAATTAAGTGATATTTACCTTCTTTTTTTTTGAAATATTCTCTCCCTTGATTTTCTCCTTTCTGTTATTAAATAATTGTATTATTTCAAATTAAACAAATTTAAAAAATACATAAATCAGATATATAACAAACTAAAATATTGACACTTTTAATAAATATTGAAAATGTGGCTAAGAGATCCTATTAAATACTAAAATATTGATATTTTGAAAATTTTCCCTTTTAAATTAGAGAAAATTTCAGAAATAACAAAGATAATAAACATAATAAGATTCTATAGCCATAGTTTTGGTAATTGCGCTCCATAGCTATAGTTTTGTTTGCTATGGAGATTGTGATTTGTATATTTCACTTGCTCGTTTGTATGTTTCGCTTGCAAATATACAAATATGTTAAGTATATATAAATTATGTATTTATACATTTAAAATTTTTTCAGAACTCCGTTGTATATTTCACTTGCCAATATTTAAAGAGGGTAATTTTTTTTAATGAATTTTACATAAATCATGTACAAATAATTAGGTCAAACATATACAATATCTAAATTTATACAATCAAGGAAATGAATTATATAAATTTTGAATTTATACAATTTGCCAATCAAATAGCAAAATTTTGCAAAACTATAGCCACAAATTAAAAATAATCGAAAATATAGCTATATTACATAATATACTCTAGACATTAATTTTCCCTTTTAAGTTATGTCAATAAAATCTCAAAAATGGTGAAAACCCAACAACTTTCCACAATTGATTCTCTTATGAAATTTGAGTATGCTGAACACGTCATTTTGAATAACATACATAATGGTGTCGCTGAAATGATGCTATAATATGTCTCATTCCTAGATGCTAATATAAAATTTGAGTAAACCATTTAATTTAATTTTTCAATTTGGGAATCTGATATGATCATACGACTGGCAGAACGGGTAATGTCCAACTAAGAATCGTATGAGGATTTAAATACAAAGAATGATTCAAAGTCTATAAATTTCTTGAGCAACTTCAAGTTAATATATTCATAGATAAGTAGTGAATTTCTTAATGCTATACATGGTCTACGAAAACGTTAATAGAATCACGTGAACTCATATATTACACTGTAGATCCATCTCCTTTACAAAACATGCATTTCAGAAGAACTCACTGTGTATGTGGACACGAAGCAGTAACTTAGTTATTTATGTGTTCTTTTGATTACTAGCCATGGAAGGTAAGGATGGGAAGAGTAATTTAGCATGACTAGAGATCTGGAGAGAACAGGGACAACTGAAAATGAGACAATATCTTGAATGTTTCAAAATATAAGCCCAACATGAGCACTTTACTGATGGTCCCAAATGTAAAAAAAATATCATAATTTTGCTGATCAGAACACAAGTTGAAGGAATGTCAGATAATTTAGGTTGTGATTAGTCCTAAATTTACCAAAAAAAGATACCAACAAGGTCAGCATTTCTTAAGACAATTTTTACCACACAGGTCAATCCTCAGCTGTTGACATTAGATATGTCCTCTATTATCCCTTTACCATCCATGGCGTCAAAGAAGAAAAAGTTCTTAAGAGGATCGCCTTTGCCAGATATTGCTTTTATTACCTCCTACAAAGGAATAGAATTTCAACAAATGCGAAAGTTGGAGAGCTTCAGTCAACATGAGAGTCGCATAATTACCTGTCCAAGAATTCCTCCTATGATAGCACAGACAGGAGGAAATTCACTTCTACTTGCTATCAATCTTCTCAGAAGAGAATCTGGGATCTGAGATTCGTTTAAGCACTACAATTAAGAGGCAAATATGTTAATAACCTAGAGGAAAAGAATGAAACTTATATACAAGAGCATATTGCATAGCGAAATACATGTGCCTCGCAGAGTTCCTTCCTCAACTTCTGAACATTTGGAAGGTCATCAACAGAAGTTTCTCCAGGATTTCGTCCCTCCTCTTCAAACCTTTCTATAACTGCAAAGAAGTTGGTGGTCAAGGAGTCAGGTGGCAAGCCACTTAAAGTAAATTATTCTTCCACTCGTCCTATATATCTAAAGAACGTGTTATCACTTTTTGTCACCATTATTACTGTAAATACAGGACAATCAGATCGCCAACTGAAATATTACAGGTTCAGGGTGCCAAACTAAGGACCATAACTAAAAACTGCCATTAGTTTATTACATTCACTACAACAATTCAGCTAAAAGACATTTATTATTTTAGAAAACACAAACAGTATATGATGAGAAAGAAGCCAAAAATACAAAATATCGTGACTTCTGAGACTATTCCGTCAAGTTTCTCAAAAATATTCATGCTTGTCTGATAATATGATATCCTAGATATGAATGCTTCAGCTTCGTGTCTGTGTAGGGGACTGGGGGAAAGGGGTATCTACAACCAGGCTATCATTATTGCCTACAGGGCTGTCAATATTTTTATTATGACCAAAGCCTGCCATTAGTCTACTACATTCACTAAAGCTGAAAGATATACATGATTCCAGAAAAACATAAACAGTATACAATGAGAAAGAAGTGAAGAACACAAAAATCACAACTTCTGAAAGTACTCTGTCAAGTTTCTCAAAGATATTCATGGGTGTCAATTACTATTGACTACATAGTATTCGAAGGTTATGTGCAACTCTATTCTTTTCCGACACCACGATAAAACTGGATGAGAGGCTTTAGTTTCTTGTCTGTGTTGGGGGGGGGGGGGAGGGGGGGGGGATCTACTCATAGGCATGTAGTTGGTTTAGTCCTTACCTTTTGTAATTAAATTAAATATATATTTTTACTAAATTGTTGAATACCAAGTGGCATTCAGCAAATCTCAGATAAGGAGTCTCTGCATTCCAACCATCATTATGACTGCATCAGAAATTACAAGAAACTGAGAAATGACAGTTACCTCTCATTGCATAATACAGCTTTGACATTCTCTTCGGTAGAGATCTCCAGGGGACTGCAATGGCTTCCTGCAAAATCTAATTTTAGGGCAACCAAATGCGGAAACACTCTGCAACATCGGAAACCCTATGGAATGACAGAGTGAAGCTTTTATTTTTGTTGCTAACAGGGTTTGAAAGGGATTCTTTAGTGTGTATTAGTAGTTGTTAACGGGGTTTAAAAAAGATTCTCTAGTGTATACACAAATTTAGTTACTAGTCAGTATCTTTCAGCAATATTATGACTTCAAAATGACATTTGCCGACAGTCTATCGAAAACAACCTCTCTACCTTCATAGAAATAAGGTTGCATACACACCACCCTGCCCAGACCCTACAAGTGGGGATTAACTGGGTATGTTGTTCTTGTTGAAAATGGTATGTAAATTATAGTCAAAGAATTTCTGCATTTTTTTTCCAATTTTAATTACAGGAAGATTGATGTGAACCTCCACTGTATTTGAAATCTAAATGCAGTATAAGTGTCCAAATTTAAATCGGACCTGGAACTGCAGGCTTTCAGTGCTGAGAGTGGTTATAAACAAGTTGTCAAAGCTGACAACTGATGTCCGGGCAATGGTAGAGTAAAAATGGCAATGATGGGAGACGAGGAGCAAAAGAACACAGGAAACAAGTTTTGATGTTCTACTCAGAGGCATTGACAAATGCATCCACAAGAATGTGGTGGGTAGGGACATCATCGTTGTGCCTTAATAATTCTCACTAGATTGAATCATAGAGGTTGCACCAATAAAATCCTCCACAACATGGAGAATCACTAGGGAAAAAATAATATACGATTAAAAGCTGTTAGATTTTACAAGCTTCACAAATACCGACCATCAAATACTTCAAACAGCACATAAACGAGGTTAAAAGTGAACCAAGAAATGGAACCACTAAAATCATGCTTTATGCAACAATATATACACCATACAACTGAGATGTAGCAAATCACATACTGTCAGAGGGTGAAGCATGCAGCTATAACTTGTCATATGAAACAAAATACCATTTGTTTGTCGGAACTAATAAAGTTTCTAAACTTCCATAAGTATTGAGTTGACAAAAACTCATTATTGACTTCAATGAAAATATATTTCTCGATTTTAACTTTCAATTGTTATGATTTTTTGCTGATCACGGACTTCACAATTTATTTAATCATAGAACACTTGTCACAAATAAAAAGATTATTGTAATTTTAATAGTGAACCAGGCTAGTAACATTTATTATGGCTAAACAAAAGCAAATGTTTCTTATATGCTTCAATGGAGTTATACCTCAAAACTTGGATAATGCAATTTACATTCAATCGTCTCTTCATTTTTTTTCTGCAAGAAGGAACAGAACGTAATTACTGAAGCCTTCAAGTCTAGTTTCTTTTGACATAAAAAAGATATAGACCAACTGGACAAAGAGGCAAAAGAACGAGTAACTCTAGCTTTATCATCATTTAAAAGATTATGTCTAAGAGAAAAAAGATAAAATCTGACTGAACGCAGAGGAATAAACAAAGAAATGAATCGGTTATAACCTTACAGTAGCTGTAGTTCTGCAAATCAACAAATATCTCACCGCAGGAGTCACGGCATTCTACACTGTAAAATGCTACACGCTTTGGCAACTTGCGACATTTTGCATTTACTGATTTCTGCAAGGGAAAACATCAACAAAATGACAATAATAGGTATTTTCTAAATGGTACTAGTTACAAAAGAATCTAATAATTTTATTCAACAAAAGCTAAAACATTTAATTTCATCAAATAATGGAAGTAGGATTTTACTTTTGTCAAAAGGGAGCAACAATTAACAACAACAACATCAAACTTCTGAAAGAAATCAGCATTGAAGATGGACAGAGCACCTGAAAAGCATAGTATATATAAGTCATATGAAAAATGAAATCCAACAGCATTTGACAACAGAAAATTTGATTTTGACGTTAAATAGACAAAGTTAGTTAACATACATATAGCACAACAGCTAATGAAAATAAAAATAACAAGTTCATTCAGGTAATCAAGCTCAAAAAGGCACAAGTACAGGCATGTTGCATTATAGAATTTGCAATTGTTGAATGAATTATCTGATAGCTTAAAATGCATTGGTGTATTGGCACCTCATTCAGTGGTCAGCTTTGGCTTTCAGGAAATGTAATAATATAAGCTATTAGATTCACAACAGGGAAGCCATGACAAAATTGGGAGATGGTGAGAATTTTCTTTGGTTGACATTGAGCTGATTCAGAAGCCGGCTATGGCTGTTTGTCAAGAGATTCTAGAGCCTAAGATTACAGGCACTATGTGACGCGGAAATTTCCTGATGCACCACGATAGCAAATCAAGAAACTCAAACGCTTAATTTGCAAAGATAGCTCAAAAGAAATCAGTTCTTTTTTATGAGCCATCCTCAGGTTTCCTATGAAACTTAAGATACTTATCAAAATATCTTTAGCATTCTTTTGATAGAAGATGCTTGTGATGTTGTGCTTAGTTTTCTTTCCAGCTTTTTCCCTTTTAACCCCCATTACTATGTTTCTTTCATCCGGCATTCAACTAAAAGACCAACATTCAGCAAATCAAGAATGATATAAGAAGGAATGTATACATCAAGGAACAACAAGTGGAGATGCCAAATTTTGCATGAGTTAGAGGAAAGAAGCAAACTAATAATTTAAAACCAAAAGAATACAAAAAGATCCAACCTTTCTCTACAGAAACAGAAACCATAGGATTGAAATCCTTCAAAGAATCACAGCAAAGCTCAGCAACAAACTTCCCCCGGAAATCATTTTCATCGGGAGGAGTTAAGAAATTAGCAAATAATAGATCTTCGGTCACCAACTGGTCATCATTTAGTGTCAAACTACCTACTCCAGCTAAAACAATATTCTTGCAGAACTGAAAAGAAGGAAAATCATTAAACAGAACATAAAGGAAAAAAAAAACATGTTAGAATAAGTACAAGAATCTATTTCTCATGAAAAAACGCAAGTAGAAGAAATTACTCAAATTTGATTTTAGCAATGAGGATTGTAGGCGTTAGATAGGACATATACAATCAAAGGGACAATAATCATGATGTCTATAATATTTATATAACTTGGCGAAAGTGAAAGGTAAGTATTACAAAATGGTTATAAGACCAATAAAGTTATATAGTAGTGAATGTTGAACCATTAAAAATGCAACCTTTCCACAAGATCAGTGTCGCAGAAATGCAAAAGCTAAAATGGATGTGTGTTCATACAATATTAGATAAGATTAAAAATGGCCACATTTGTCGGAAGGTGCAAGTAGCACACATTGAGGATAAAATGAGAAATTTTCACTTGAGGTGATTTGGTCATGTCTTGCATCGACCTCCAGATGAACCGGTATGTAGGTGTGAACCCATGTGAGTGGAGATGCTAAAAAGGGACAAGGTGAACCAAAAATAACATGGAAGGAAATTAACATGAAAGACCTCTAATTCCTTCAAATCCATGTAGACTTGACTACAGATAGGCCACAATGGATAAAGAATCTATATAGATGATATCAACTAGTTGAAAAGTATGTTTTAGTCAAGTTGGAAGGTTTTACTTAGGTCAAAGGCTTTTCTAGGAGTACTATAGCCTTATCATAGATTTATTATTTATATTCCTATAAAAGAATAGACAACAGCTACTGTTATTTGTTATTATTATTCAAATAAATATTTAACTTATTTTCTACTTTAATTTGAATGTTTTTTTCTTTATAATTGTGTGTTAGTGCCTGAAACAACTTGCACGCGCCTGAACTAATTTTACAAGGTACTTACTACCTCCGACCATCATAGGTATTGAACAACTATATCCACCAAGGCTTGAACAAATGGAAAAAATCACCTAGTACTTTTTGCCTCGGCTGGAATTTGAACTTAAAAGACCTCAAACCACTTCATTCACTACTAGGCCACACCCTTGGTGCTACTTTTACTTTGTATAATTGTTACATGAGATAGTTCAAATGGAGAAACATGACTCCAACTTGTTTGAGAATGAGACATAGTTGGTAAATTATCACATAACAATCCCAGTTCAAGGAGACAAAACTATAATCAGTGATTAATATATTTCAAGTATTGACGAATAAACAAAATCCATAATACTAGCTAATTAACCTAAAAAAAGAGTTCAAAAAGTAGAAAAGGTACCTCAACACTAGTTCCTTTCAGTCCACTAACAAACACATTGGATTTGCTGAGCCTGAAGCAAATAACATATAATAGAAATTAAAACCCAAATGAAACACAAATTTATGTGTTTAAAACCTACCTTCTCTGAGCATCAACTCCCCAAACCCTAATTTGTCGATCATAGATGGCAGTTTCCTGCTCCGTCAATTGCTCACCTTCTGTTCCCATTTGCAACCTGAAAAATTCAGCAAAATACATACATTATTGTTTGTTCAAATTAACATAAATAAATTGCGACCATAAAAACAGCTAATAGTAATAACAACAAATTGAAAAATGGGCATACACATTAACAAGGAAATTCGAGAAGAAGACGAACTAGTGCTAAGAGAGCTTACACTCAACACGGCAGAATAACTGAAGACGCGGAAGAAATTTTGCAGACGAATAATGTATTCTACTCTTCCAAATTGTTTGTTTTTTCTTCCTTTTGTGCATCAATTAGTCAAAATACTAAAAAAATTAGAACTAATGAAAATTACCTCTCTTTATAAACCGTTGTTTGCTTATAAATAAATACACCCCATTGTCCCAATTCTTGAGTTTAAAAAATAAATTTACATATTTAAAAGTTAGTACATCAAAATCTATAAATTACAACATTCAAGAAATTTAAAATTTTAAATGTGACTGATTTAATAAAATATATATTGTATTTATTAATTTCTAGTAGTTGTGATTTTGCTTAGGTACTTCTTGTAGTCTATATAAATTGAATTATTGAGATTTTTTTTTATTGTTTATTAACTTTCATTTAATGGGATCCTCCGCTACTTTACTCTTTCTAGTAAACTAGTAGTTTGGAAATAATCAAAATGATAATAATGAAAAGTAGTCTTTAATTTGTGTTGTCAAATATTTTTTTTATTTGGATGGACTTAAAAATTGTTCAAACTTATTTTTAAGTTGTTTTTAACTTTTGAAAGTATTTAATCAATTTAAAAATAACTTAAAATAAGTTAAAAGTAGAACTCTCTCTACTTTTATTTTTTATTTATTTAAAAGTCATTTTGAGTTTAACTTTCAAAAGTTATTTTTAAATAGTACTTATGTAATTTCACCATCTTCGATATTTATTTAGAAGTGCTTCTAGTAAAGCAATAAAACAATTTAAGTGTTAATTTAATATGTTACCCCCTCCGTCCCATATTAACGAATTACTTTTCTTTTTACACGATTTTTAAAATATCATAAATAAAATAATTAATTTAACTAATTACTCTTGATCCATATTGATGGACATCAAGATAATTTATAGTGATATAGGACATACAAAAGATATCACTTGAACTTATCCATATTCATTTCAATATAGTCACTACAGAATGAGAAAAAAAAAAAACTTCTTTTTTCCAAAAAAATTCAAAGGAAATTTTTAGAAAACATTTGAATGATGTGCAAAATTTCTCGGAGGCAAAATTTTTTACATGAAATATCGTTAATGGATCTTCAACTTTCTTAACACCAACTTTTATTTGTTTTTTTGAATCTTTAAATTTTGGCAGATTAATTATAATTTGTCGTTTCACTATTCTATTTGATCTCTGCATTAAATTAATGTTCTCACTTTATAACTTGTTTTTAGTTATTCATGTGTATACTTGTTCTTAAACAATTTCATTACTCCCTTCTTCTCATATTAACTTATTGCCTTTCTAAAAATAAATATCCTAAATTACTTGATCACTTACTAAATCAAAATAAAATTAATTAATTTTTTCTCATTTTATCCCCATAATTAATATTCATCATCATGTTTAATGTTCCCAATTTTTCTCTTTGGAAGCCTTAAACAAAATTAAAGTTCCTAGAGTTTCTCTTTTTAAAGAGTTCATTAAATACTTAATTACTTCTTTGTACTTATATTTTCACCCACTTTTATGGGTGAGACTGAGAGTATGAGTACAAACGAGTAATTAAATATTTAATGAACTTTTTTGAAGGAGAAATTCTAGGAATTTTAATTTTGTTTAAGCTTCCAAAGAAAATATTTGGAAACATTAAGGAGGAGGATGAGTATTAGTTATAGAAATAAAATGAGAAAAATTTAATTAATGATCAAGTAATTTAGGATATACATTTTCAGAAAGATTATCCATTAATATGAGACACAGAGAGTATTTTAAGGAAAAATTAGACAATTTGTTTGGACATACTCATTTCAAGTATTTTTGGCTTTTAAGTTTTTTTTTTTTCTCTATTTGTATTTGAAAAAGATAAAAAATGATTTTAAGCAAGCTACGTCAAGAATCCCCGAAAACAGAGGAATCCTCGGCTCTTCTCAACTCTCTCACTAAGGGCTTCTATTCCAATAAGCCTACTTATATGTTCTAAGCCTAGCTTCCAAAGCCAACTCATTCACAGGGACGGAAATATTAAGCTTTAAAAAGGTATAAAAATAAGTTAAAAACTAAAGTTGATATGACCAACTTATGATTTTTAGATTTTACTAGCTTATAAGTTATTTTTAAAAAGTCAACCCAGACACGAATTCGTGAAAAATGGAACAGATAACTCTCGAATAACACACGACATTTGCAAAAACTGAAATCCTTAAAATCATTAGAGGAACATGAAACTTTTTAGTAAAAAAAAAAAAAAGAAATAGTCAATAAATTGTTATTTCTATATTTTGTTTAATATTTTATCTTTTTGCAGAAAAATAAAGTAAAACAAGCAAAATTAATGGCAATATAGACTATAGTAATACCTGACAAACATGGGAATGAGTATTTGACATCTTGTTATAACATGGTTTGCAATATCTTCTTCTTCTACGTAGCATAATAATTAATTAGTAATCATGATGATATATTTAATCAAACTAAATATAATTAACTCACCAATGTTTTCGTCATAATCTTGCTTTAGATTAGCAGTAGCAGACATGGCCAGTCCTCAAAGTTTTCTGTTCCAAAAATATATGATCTTCACAGGTATTTTATATTGCTTTCTTTTTATATCTTTAGAATGAATGTAAAACGAAAAAAAAAAAATTTAAGAGGGGGGATGGATTTAATTCCATTCATAATAAATATGATGGGAAATTTGTAAAGTTCAAGGAAATTAGAAGTGTAATAGTCGCACAATCATTTTAAAGGGGCAACGTGAATCGAGGTTGAATTTATAGAGAAACAGTGTTTACGAATATTAGGTACTTCATTCATTTCAAAATAAGTGAATTGTTAAGCATCTTTTTATAATTCAAAATAAGAAAATTGTTCAAAATTCAAGAAAGTTGTTAGAATTTTTTTTTTCATTTTTGTTCCTCATTTACATCTTTCAGGTGATAATTTGATCATAACATTTCTTCATGAAATATAATTTAAATTTTTTCCTTGTTATTTTAATTCATAATCTAGACTTTTAAATAAACACAAAAGAGATTGCAAGATATTCAATTTTTTTGCAACCTCTTTGGAAATAGTGAATTAGCGCAGTGTCGCCCATGACCCTTAACTTGACGTCAGTTGGCAACTATGACATTTAGTTTTGGAGTAGTAGGCACTTAAACTTGTATAAAATTGAACAAATAGACATATTCGTCCTACATGACACCCTACATGACAATTTTGTATCATACGTGACGTCCTATGCGTATTATGCCATGTAGGACATATGTGTCTAATTGTTCAATTTTATACAAGTTTAAGTGTCTATTTGTGTACACTCAAAGTTGGAGGTCATAGTTGTCCACTAAAATCAAATTAAGGGTCATACTTATGTATTATGCCAAAATTATATAGTGATCACCCAGGTAACAAATAGTGAATTAGCGCAGTGGTCCTATGTGGGTGCTCAGGTTGGTAATTGCATTTGTGTTTTGCTAAATTTTCCTAAAAAGTTCTTTATCCAAAATAATATGTATTGTAGTCTTCGTACTAATTTATTTTTTCTGGTATTGCGTTTAAATATGATTGTTTTTTTATGACAAGTCATAAATTTGTTTATTCTATTTTGTGATTGATAGCTGACGGAGCACCTACTTTAAAGATAAGATTAAAAATTTATAATCGTGTTTTAGTTAATAAAAATAAATTTTTAATTTAATATATTCTTTAATAATTATAAAATTATACATAAAATCTCCCCTGCCTACGACCATAAAATCTTGAATCCGCCACTGTTTATCGATTTAACCGTTAAGATTTGACCAAAAAAAAATCATTGAAAATCACTTAGGCATAATGTGACAAACCAAATGAACCATGCATATGATTTCATAAATTGCATCTTTTTCAAAAGCAAATACTTTTACGTTGTAGAATAGTCAATTGTTTTAGACATCCAGAAATAAAAGTTATAAACTAAACTCTAAGTCAAGGACTTTATAAATAAAATAGTATAAATATAATTATTTAATTTATTATTGGGTCATCGATTAACCCGTTAAAAAAAACTCAAACCGTTAAGAATTGAGAACCCGATAACAAAAAAATAAAAATTATTATCAAAATCGCTAAAGCAATAATCCATTACTGATAAATCAATAAAAAAAAAAATTGGTTCAACTTATCGATTTAGTTTCGATTTTAAATAGCCCTAATAAAAATTACATACGGATTCATCGGAACTTAGTAGTTTAAAAGGTTATCTATTCGTTTGCGTTAGAAAATTACAGAAGGCTATTAGTTCAAAAAAAACAGCTAAAACTTATCACAAAATCAAATTTCAAAAACCATAAGAAGAGATGATTAGTTTTAAAAATCCCTATTTAATCTCATACAGTTCAGCACAGACAATCCTTCTTTTTTGAAGAAAAAAAACTAACTTTTTCAACTTTTTCGAAGTTTAAACTATAGAAACCCCACAATCCAAAAGCAAAAAATTGTCTCAATACTGAAAAAAGAACAAATCATTATAATGAAAAGATCAAACAGAGCACTTTACCAACAGTTAATCAATCTTGAAAAAGATTGGGAAAATTTTAAGAGATCCAATAAATCACTAAATTTTCCTCAAATTTCTGAAAAATCAGACTCTTGTAGTACTACTACTACATTAGACTTTTTTAAACTTGTTGAAAAATCACCAAGAAGTTTAATGTCATCACTACAGAACAACGAATCTCCGTTTGAAGAAGAAGGGGTTAATTGGAAAGTACTAAAGAAGAAGAATGATTTAGATGTTGAAGAAATAATAAGTGACAGAAGAACTGCATTAGCCAGTGGTAAACTTAAAGGTAGACGCCTTTTTGGAGAAATTAGTGATGAGAAAAGTTCTATTACTACTGATACTACTACTTCAGAGGAAGTAATCAGTGAAGATGAAATATGCAGTGATTGTATTGTGTTACATGAAAAAATGGATAACAATGAGAATGCTGGTGGTGATTCTTTGATATCTGGTTCATCAATTTCTTCTTTTTCGACTGAAAAAGTATCAAAAGAACGTGAAATTAGGATGATTGAAGGCAATCACAGAGCACCAGTAAATCTGCTGGAACGGAATGAGAGGCGTTATAGGACTTGTTTATGGTTGCTTGTTATGGCTATTTTTGCAATCACTGTATCGGTGTTCACACGAGGCATTTGTTTGATGGTAGGAAAGCAAGTAGAAGAAGTTGTTCTAGTCCCAACATGAGCTTTTGTGATTGTGGTTAGTTTTCAATTTTTCGACTTGTTATGAACACGATGAATGATGAGTCTATCTTGTTAAACTTGCACATTTTGTTGTTGGGATCTTTTGTGTTTTTGTGATATTTCAATTTGTTAGTATGAAATAATGATACTATATCAATGCCAGGAGATAAAAAGGAAATGCGATGTTTATTTCTTATGCAAGCATATATTGCAACAATTAACATGTTGCTGCAGACAAGGGTAACTCAATAGTCTAGTACACTGAGTCACTAACTAGGAAATGATAAAAACAGAACTGAATGAAAACGATAGAAAAATCGTTTCAAGATTGATTCAACATGAAACGAAATGAACTAGGCGACTAAGCAGTCCCGTTCTTGACTTTGGCTGGTGCGTTGAATTCTTCCCAGGCCTCAATCCAGGTGACCATAGCATCAGCAAGGTTGTTGAAATAGGGATCAACTGGACCAAGCTTTTCCTTGGCCTGCCTAGCGAGCTCGAGATAGCATTCTTGAGCATTGGTGCATTTCTTAGGTAAGATCACAGATTGGAAGAAGGGAATCATCTCTTCTTGCCAGAACAGCCCGTTGTATTCCTTCTTCAGGTTCACAAACGGATTGCTAGCCTTGCTGTGCCATAAGTATGGCAGGCCTGTCTTCACACCATAGCCCAAATGATCACACACCACCTGCATTTCAAACACTCCGCGTTAAAGCAAAAATGGATGACTGTCTCAACACATTTAAACAAATCAAGAAACAGATTATCAATCATACTTTGGTACACCAGCCAGCCCACATATCATCATATCTGCCAAGAGGCTGGCCATCACCCATAATCCCAAAGTACATAGCAGCGCCAATCAGTTCTCTGTTAAACGCAAGGTTCATAGCACACATGGGATAGAGAGTCCCTTTGGGGATTGTCAACACAGCATCCACATACCTGTTTGAACCAACACTAGAAAAGTTATGATTATTGAGCAAAAAATATGTGTCAAATGTTTTTACCACATAAAGTATAAGCTATAATGAACTAACCTGGTGTTACGATCCAGAGGCTTGACAAGCTGAGTGGGGGCATCATAATCAGGGATGTTAAGCCAGAGTCCATGAGAGACAGCAGTTGGCACACCTGCCCTCAAGCTAAACGGATACCCTCGAACGAAATCAGCACCTTCTCTGTATGGATCATACAGAGTGTTGAAGTAGTAGGGTGTGGATGGTTTTGTCAGATTTTCAAGATGCTTAGCCAACGCATCGATTTCTTTCCCACTTGGATCCTTAGCCACCTTCATCACAAAAAAAAAAAATCAAATCTTTCACAAATAAAGTACAACATATGTTAAATCTATCCACACATAAGCAACAACACTTACAAAGCAGTCATCATCAATGGTATAGATGAACTTCTTCTTGGAAACCAAGAATCCGAAGCAACGACAAGCACCATCCTTGAAGGAGATGCAATTGGCCTTAGGACCAAGAATCCTATTGATGTCATTGCGATTGTAGAGCTCATAATCGAAGCCCTCAGGGACCTTGATTTCCTTGGTGGGATCTCCATCTTGAATGATGATCAAATGGTATGGCTCAAAGAATGGCCTCCAATCCTCCAAGAAGTTCAGGCTTCTTATGGTTGGTATCACAATGTCTACCTCACCATTCAAAGTTGGAGCCATTCTTCTTTTTTTTTTTTTATCAAATGGTATTTCTTTTCCTCTTTACTTAGCAAGTATCATGACATATAGAGAGCTGTATATATAGTACTCAAAGGTTTAATATGTTCAAATCTTAAGAGTAAATTACATCAAATTATTTTGGCTGTATTAATGCTAAGTTCTTTTACCATTTACTTTATATTACTTTGGACTATATATTATAATTAACTTGGTCAACTTAGAAACAAAATCAACCAAGATGTTCAACTTTAGTTAGTAAATCTCAAGAGACTCTTTTACCATTCACTTAATAATATTTTGTACTATATAATTAACTTCCCAATTTGCTTGGTCAACAGTCAACTTAAACTTTATTTAGTGAATCTCATATTATAGAGATTTCATTAAAAAAACATTAAAGCTTTTTACCTTTAAAAAATACGGAAAACATTCGAAAGGAATAAGGCATATAAATCCACCTAAATTATGATGAAATTGTCAATTACATACTTAAACTATACAAAAGTCATATTTCCTCCTAAATTTATTTATTTTTCATATTATTACCACCCTGAATGATTTTTTTTAAATCATTTACTCCCCCATCCCACCCCCTTCTAACACTTTTCTTTTTGTACTTTTCATTTTCACGATATCATTAAGCTAGCTAATCAAGGATTCTACGTAAGTAATAAAGTCAAACCTAAGTATTGTGCATGGAACATATTGAAACAAATAAAAGAAGTCTACGGCGTTCGTGTATACACTACATAAGAAATGATCTTCGGCGGCAATTAATAAATGATAATAATTTAATTGCCAAAAAAGTGTTTATGTAGAGGCAATTACTAGTGAATAACAATATTGACTCTAATAAAAGTTAACTAACGGTATACTCTTTGTTAATGTATACCGCTAAAAGCTACTTCTATTGTAGTGTATTAGATGGAAAGAACATTTTCAGCTATAAAAAGCTAAGGACTGGAAAATTCATGCTCCGTTAAAATATATACTACAAATAATATAAAGAAAATTCAACCACTCTTGACACTTGAAAGACGATGAGGCCCGATAGATTTAAGCTTGAAAGAAAAAAATAAAAATTAAGATATTAAGACTCTTCCTTTTTTATATGCGCATGTATGCACATGGTATGTTTTATACACATGCCCGGACTAGACCAGGTGTATGCACGTAGTATAAAGTTTAGGGGGATTAACAATATGAAAATAATAAGGTCAGAGGGTAAAAAGTACGAAAAATTTAGTTCAGAGGTAGAAAGACTCCAACATAGTTTTAAGTGTATAATTAGCAATTTCACCATAGTTTAAACGTGCAATTGACAATTTCACCATGATTTAGGTATGTTTCTATGCCTAATCCTAGAATCCTCTCTAGTTTCAAATATACTTTTCTTCTATAGGATCTAAAGTAATAGAGATAGTATTCAGAATCTTCTCTAGTTTCAGAAGCCAGAAAAAACAAAGGAGAGATCTAAGAATAAAATTAGACTAAACAACAGTATAAATTGTTTAGAGTTCACTTTAGTTACATCTAAACTTACTATATTCAAGATGAAAAAAAATTAAACCCCTTAACTGTAAAATATAGAACCTGGGAACCAATAGAGAGAAACTTTTAGCTGTTTAGGATTAAAAAATGAAGACCAGGAAAGGCATAAACAAATTGAAAATGATTTTCATCCTTAAAACTTATAGGAAAATCTCATCAAATTTTATAATTTTCAACCCTCTAGCAAACTGCATGTCCCTGCTCTTGTCAATATAGTTAGATGAGTTGATAATATGCACGAAACAATTGAATCATGATGAGTAACAACAGTTTTTCAGTGAAAACTAAAGCCTCAAAACTGAAAGTCAAGAAGGAAACAGAATGTGGTATTTTATCATCTTTATTATGCATAAGCGAGCCATTTCATTGAAGTGCATCAAGCATAATCAGGCACACTCCCAAAACAGAAAAAATTGATATTCAATTCACCTAATTCTTATAAAGTGTTAATTTTTTTTATTTATTTGATCTTATATTCTCACTATATATAGCATATCTTACAAGAAGTTATTTAGACAATTTCTAATGGTATTAAAATTTCCAATTTCTATTGCATATTAGCTCTTTGTGTCAAAATGGACTGAGTTTATAAAATAAAGGATAGCTATAGTTTAGACAATTATCATTAACGGCTATAGTTTGTTTTTTGTCATTAGTAACTACTAGGGTGTCAAAAATGAACCCAAACATGGGTAACCCTTCCGATTCGCCCAGAATTTTAAGGGTTGGGCTCAAAATAATTTGAATTAGGTTCAATCTCAACTCATCATGCCTAACTCATTTTAAGAGAATCTTCAATTGAGCCCAATTCAATCTCTAATTTCAACCCATTTTAAAACTCTTTACTAAGATATGTTCCTATATTAAATGTATGAATTATTATTTATTTAACATCTTTTAGAATTAATCTATCCATTTTTTACTTTTTTTTTAAAAAATCTTAAGCTGAAATTCGAATTGTGATTATAAAAGTTAAATATTACTATGTTACAATTATTGAGATTAATCGGGTCAAATTGGGCGGGTCAAGATTCAACCCATTTTTTGCCCGTTTGAACCCAACCCATTTGAGCCCAAAGTAAACTTGGGCTGGTCAAGACCCAACCCAATTTTTATTTCAACTCATTCTAATATCTCCAATTTCAACCCAACCCACCCATTTGACACCTCTAGTAACTACTGTTTAATTAGTTTAGCTGTTGTATTAGTTCACTAATAGGTTGTATCAGCTTTCTGGGTGGGGTGGGGATCACGTGTATTGATTGTTAGTTGTTACCAACTTGTATCATTTGTTTTAATTTAACTTGTACTCACACATCTTCAATCTTACAATAACTTCCAAAAATCACTTTGTATCAGTTGTTATCGGTTTATACAAACTTGTATTCTTTTCGCTTCAATTTCATTTGTATTCATTCATTCTAATTCCACTTGCATTCCTTCGCTCTATTGTATCGATTGTTCTCAATTTCTATCACTTATATTTATTCGCTATCATGATTATCTCAATACGTGCAATCTTAATGGATACAGTTGTGATATATTATTTGCATTCGTTCAATAAATTATATATTCTCTCTCATGTAGTGAAAATTATATATTTTCTCTCACAAAATCAAAAATTTTAATTTCAATATAATAATTCGATATCTACCATGTCATAAACCAGCATTGCCCCTACATATAGAACTTGAAAACAACATAAAATGATAGTAAAATGAAGAAATCTCTCTGCATAACCAAAAGAAGAAAAACAACAACATTTGTAGCTGATAATTCATACTAGCACATTGCATGAAGCTGAAGAATGGTTAAATGTGGCCAAAAAAAATAAAAAATTAACTACCATCATCTTGTATATAATTTTAATACAAATTTCTTGCAATTAACCACTTGTCAAAAGAGGTTTTAACAAATATTCTTCTTTTTTTCTCCTTTTGATATTATTAATTAACATTTGTTATGCCTCCATTTTACCTATTGCTATTTGGTCCATTGTTTCCAACATAGGCCCTGAGAGAGGGTGATTGAGTGAGACCATATGGAGCAATTGTCTGTTTTTGATTTCCATTCTTCTGCTGCATTTTTCTTCTAGCAATGTAACCTCTGATCCACGGTGTGACATCCTCGTTGATCTTGATCATGATAAAAAAGATAATGCGATAGGTGATTATCATCACGAAGATCACACTCACGTCTACCCATTTTGATCTGTTCAGATCGATTTGGAATATCTGCTCGAGTATGAATTCACCCGGGATTTTGGGAAGGTCAGGACTCGAGTTATCAAACTCCAATCCCATCAAATCGTTTTGATATTGTCCCTGTACCATATACAAGAAACATTAAAGTAGTTACAAATAAGACGTGTTTGTGACACTGTTCGTGTATAGAAGTTAAACGAGTCTTACCTGTAGTGCCCAGAAATGGAAACTGAGGTAAGACATAGGATAACGCCAGAAGGGCTTTGGGATGTCATTGGGGAGTCTAAAGTATCCAGAGACTAACATAAATATTCCCTAGCATCAAAATGAAAACAGAACAAAAAGTTAATTAAGACTGTAGAAAATTCGTTGTAATTTTGGACGAATTGAATGGGGAAATGATGAAAGTTTAGTACCTGAATTCCAGCACCTATAATGATACCCATGAGGAAATTAGGGACAACACTAGCTATGACCATCATCAAGCTTTCGACAACAGTGACACTGGCATAGAGACATATGACAAAGAATAAATAGTGTGTGAAGCCCGGGTGTAACCGGACCATGAAATAGCATACAGTGCCAGAAAGAAAGGTGATCAGTATCAGAAATGGCATCGCAGATAAGGTATTGCTCACGACAAATGCAAAAACACCATAGTGTCCATTCATCCTCTCTCTTTGAAAAACCTGTTTTCAATGAGAAAAAGTTCAAGTTGTCATTTTGTGTTGCCAAAAAAATTGATTAGTTTTTTTTGGAGATTATGACAAGGTGCAAACCTTCATATCTTCGACGAAAGAAGGGAATCCTCCAATTGACATGAATGTCACAAATCCAAAGACGAATGATGCACATGCTCCTCTTGCCTGTTTCATAGCAGTTGAAAACATATCGGAAATAAGGTTGATTTCTTCTCATTTATTACAAAGGAACAAGTTAAAATCTTTCAACTCTGTGGTTGTGTTAACCTGTCTCTAGTTATCTTTTAGCTGATCTAATCATATAAAAGTTCTTTTACATTGTCAGTGTATAGAAGTTAAAATACTTAATCACATTCTCATTCAATGGGAATTAGGATTTACACTGTCAGTGTATAGAAGTTAAAATGCTTAATCACATTCTCATTCAATGGGAATTAGGATGTTACCAGGATGGAACTATAACCGGTTCCCACGTTAAGATAGATAGTTCCAATGCAGATAGTGACCACCAAGTAGATAACAAGCCTCAACCAGTAATAACCAAAGTCTCTTGACATGTTAACAAAGGAACGTTTCGTTAAGGTGTAGGCCTGCATGAAGAAACTAGCCTGACTTCCGCCAGAATCTAGCACTGTTCCTTTCTGTTATACACCAAAAAACATAATTAACAATCATGTCTGATAATAGAACATGATTAGATGTTGACATAGTATTGAAACATCGAAACTTACAACTTTCGACATTTCTTCAACCCTTTCATTAGCTGAGTAGCTGTACTGAGAACAACGATAATAGTCTACTAGGATGCGTATAGCTTCAGCTGTCGTTGTTTTGTCAAGAGGATCCTCATTGGACTCAAACTGATTAGGAATTAGAAAACACAAAGTTAAATGAGGAAAACAATGCTAATATGCCTTAAAAGTAGTTTAATTTGGCTTAAGATAAAAAAAACTAAAGAATAGGACAGGCTGTATAGTTTGTTGATTATTATATTGCAGTTTTGTCTGTAACAAAAGCATATGGAACACATACTTCAATTGTTCCTTTCTGAGAAACAGATCAATAACAGCAATTTTAAAAAAACACATATTTTCTAAAACATTAACCTAAGGTAACAAAGATTTATATGATCAAAGGAAAGAAATGTGAATTACCCGTAGCTTCATCGACCCCTTTAGAGTTGCCTTAACTTTGTCGAAATCAGAATTGATGCATCGTAGGAAATGATCTGATGGATTTCTTAGAGCAGGACAAGGAAATCCAGCTTGTGCAAAGAACTGCAAACACAGAATTGTTTAAGAATTTAGATGATTATCAAAAGCAATAACAAAAGTAACACGAGTCTATTTCTCAATTTGTTGGTGTCATTCTTGCACAGGAATCACACTAATCTTCTCAGTATTGTTCCAATTTTATCAGATGTCTCTGAAGGAAAAAAAAAGAAAAAAGTGGGGGAAGTAGGGCTGGGAAGAGTGAATCTTGCCTCATATGCTTCAGAAGCTTGACCAAAGTAAACTGTTTTGCCTCCAGATAGCAAATATAATCTGTCAAACAACTCAAATACTTCACTACTCGGCTGATGAATTGAAGCTATCACAGTCCTTCCATCTCTCGACAGACCACGCAGTGTCTGTGTAACAAAGAACGCCGAAGCACTATGAAAAAAAGAAAGTTAGATTAGTAACCTATAAAACAACACAAATTACCCGTTAGAACAGGTTAAAACACTGGTCAATATATATAAGTTAAATCAAAAAAAAAAGAATCAGTATATTCGTTTCTGGAGTTGATTTCTTAGATGCTCAATCAACCAACAGACTTCCAAGAAATTTGGAATAAACAAGAAATATGACTTTCTGAGATAATAATAGCGATCTGAGAAATCAACCCTTCATTTCATATGTTATTCATAGATCTCTAAGCTTGAAAATATTACAAGTACCTGTCAAGACCACTAGTTGGCTCATCCAGAAAAAGCAATCTTGGCCTCATGAGAATCTCAAGCGCGATACTAACTCTCCTCTTTTCTCCTCCACTTATACCGCGTAAATGCCAATTTCCAATAACTGTGTCAGCACAATCCTGAAGTCCCATTTCAATAATAGTACTCTCAATCAACGTCCGTTTCTCCGACCATGACATCCGATCAGGGAGACGTAGTCTAGCAGAATACGATATCGTCTCCCTAACTGTCAATGTCCCGATCAACGTATCATCTTGCGTCACATACGCCTAAAACAACAAAACAAAACAAAAGTTTCAGCAGCTCTACGAGAAAAAGGAAAAAACAGAGTGAGATCTGTTTCCTACTCACCGCAGTTCCAAAAGAGAGATTAGCTTTACGTCCATTAAGCAAAACTCTTCCGGAGAGAAAAGCATTAGAAGCAAGTCGACCAGAGAGCGCATCGAGAAGAGTAGACTTTCCAGAACCAGAAGGACCCATTAAAGCAGTAAAGGTTCCAGGTTCAGCATAACCAGTAAGTCCTTCTAGAACATTCTGTGTTTCACCACTATTAAGAGTAACCATTACAGTTAGATCTTTCCAAGCCAATCTAGCAGAAACATCACCAATAAACTCTGTATTTGTTTTCTCCTTCCATAATGTTTCACTCAACGGACTCAATCCACCTACAACGATACCATGACCTTGTGGTTTATTCGCTTCAATTTCCATCATCACATCATTAGCTGAAGCCGTAGACGCTGACGAATTCCTCATTTCTTAAAGCTTAGATCACTTCTATTTTGGACAAAACAACTAACAGACACGAAAAATTAAATATTTTGGACTTTTCTCCAATCTGAAAACAGAGGAATTAAAAGGGAAAACTCAATGCATAAATAAGCATGGTTGTATTTTTTTTGAATGATTCTACTAAAAGGGGTAGCATGTATAGTTAGTTGTAAATGCGGCTAGGTATGGACAAAGTAGTAAAATTTTTTTAAAAAATTATTTGCAGAATGTGGCAAAGAAATGAACCAATATGTATGAGTGAAATGGGTAGAGGGGAAAAAAATGAAATAGTTATGTATTTGACTGAATTTGATTCATGCAAAATGAAATGGAAGGGGATATGGGTTTTTTTTGGCTGGTTTTAATTGTATCATCACTCACTTCACATGCTCATTCATAACAAGTTAACAACTATCGACCATCCAACTTCATTAAGCGATATGGATGGATGCCTTAGTTATTAAGGATTTTTATTAGGTAGTCTCCAAGCTAATTTGTGTGTGTGGTTCCATTATTTTAATCATGTGTATTTCATTCATTTCATATTATGGGTTGGTCCATATCGATCTGAGATATATAATTTCATGACGGTCTAATACCTTCAACCAAACACATGATAAAATAGTCATGTATTTTTTATATTGGGGTCTGAAAGAGATAAGTGTGATTTTCTTTTCGAGAGTGAATGTGACTAATCATGGAAGGTAAATTGGATTAAAATAACTTAACAATACTTTAAATTGAATTTTTTTTTATCATGTCAATTTATAATGAAAGAACACATTTTACATTGTCAGTTTAAGTTCACATAACTTAGAACCTCAAAAGGAAAAAAAACCACGGATAATTTGTGACCAGAGCATTTTTTTTATACGAATACATATCGATCGATTCTGTCTACTAAAATTTAGACAAATAAGAAAAATTATCTGAGAAATAGCAGTATTTTCTAATTTGTGTTTGAATTTAAACATTAATTTCCTATAATATTTTTCTCCATTATTGACTATTTGTCCAAACTCCAAACACATAAATGCGTTAATTACTTTTCAAAATAAAATAAAATGTGGTCATAGGTTTGGTTTATAAATAATGCAAAAACTGAAGATACATATAAGAATGAAACGTTTGGTGGAATTCAAATTTTACAACAATAACATGTAATTTTTCATAAATAAGGTTGGGAGAAGACAAGCAAATCCTAAAAAGATAAAAAAATTATTTTCGATTATCAATCGAGATTCGTATTTTACCCCGTAGTAAATATCTCAACTGGACTTCAATCCCCAAGGATAAATAAATACTCCTACTATAGAAGAAGATATTGACATATTCCCATGAAGCTAATTTTTCATTTAGTTTTGTGAGCTCATTAAATGAGTTCTACTGGTTGGTGTTGGTTGGGTGGGCATTTATTTCAAAACCGACCCAAAAATAATGACACTTATAAGTCTTTTTTTCTTTTTATATTTATATATATATATATATATATATATATATATATATATATATATATATATATATATATATATATATATTTATATATATATTGCCATCGAATATTGAAGGATTCATAATAAGTAGTTCAAGCAGGGTCTTATCATGTTTTATAATATTATACACCTACTACAATAGTCAATATTCTTTATTTGTCAGCACCGAATGATTAATGAACTTTTCAAAATATTATTATATGTAAAATTTTAATTTTTATAATGATAAATAAATATTCATGTGCAAGGAACTAAAATGTTCAAAAAAATGATTAAATAATCTTTTTGATCAAGTTTTTTCGAGGTCAAAAATACATACATATATATTTTTTCTTAAAAAAAGATTTATTTTTTTTAAAAAAAAAGTTAAAAGTGTATTGTTAAATTTTAAGAAGAAGAAAAAGTGTTTTAAATAAACTGCTTTTGAGAAGCTGAGAAAATTAATTTCTTTTTTCGATTTGAAAAAATACGAGCATTTTTCAAAAGTCTTCGTTTAAAAATGTTTTCCAAATCAATTATTTAAATATAAATAATTTTAAAAATAAATTGATTTTAGAAGTCTATCAAATATGCTTTAGTATCACCTAAAAAGTTCCAATCTTTTACGTATTTTAAAAGTGAGCAATTTTAATCTCTTTTAGATACTTACTAAAATTTAATTGATACTATGAAAATAGAAAATATTAAACTAAAACTCACATTTGAAAGTACTATTTATTTTATTTAGGTCTATTTTTAGAATCCAGTGCAAGTTTCTGAGGTACTATTTTAATCATTACTTATTATTTTATTTTTTTAGTATTTGGTATAATTTTTTTGTGTTGTTTTTTCGATGATTTTGACTAATTTTTTGGTGTTTAATGTTGTGTTTATTTTTGACAAATTTAAAGAACTAAAAGTGCTCATTTTTGACAAACTTAAAATATTTAGAAAAATTAGATGACATTCAAGGGACTATTTTAGATCTACTATTAAAATAAAGGATATTTTTGTCCTTTTAAATGTTATTTTTAACCCCTTCCTGTGAGCTTCCATCCTTTTTGCTACCTTGATGTCTCGAACTCACAACTTTCAATTTGCAAGTAAGAATGTTTGCCATCCAAACAACTTCAATTCATAATAATCTCACGTTTGGTTTGGGGTTCAATTTTTTGTACTAGGGTTGGTTGAATAGGGCCTTTATTAATAGTTGATGGGTATTGACGTGTGCACTCTAGAAGGAAAAAAATGATAAGTAGGGGGCACTAAAAGAGTAGTAAATAAACCTAACAACTTTCATTAAATTGAAGGCAATAACTTTCATTATATTTTAGCTCAATTTTGCTACCACTATTATGGAATTTGAGTGAACATGGAAAGGTACTTTTAACCAAATTTGTGTCTACAATATTGGTGAAACTGAAGTTATTAATGGGACACCCTTTCCAGTACATCAAGATATTTTAGTTTGAGTAAGTTTATTTACTAACAATATAAAAATATTTTACAAAGTTAAATTATGTAAATCGATAATGACAACAATAATAAATATCTAATTTTCGTGATTAGGAGAACATAAATGAGATGGTGCCATGTGCATGTAAAACATGTATGCCAAATTCTCAATCCTCACTTTTCTACTTACTTGTCAATTTTATTTAAAATAATTATTTTAAAATACTTATCATTTTCAAAAATAAAAAAGACTTAATTATCATTTTCGATTATACTTATTTGTGCTCTAATAAATATTCTATAA
The DNA here is from genome assembly GCA_035578085.1 of Solanum pinnatisectum. Taxonomy (NCBI): domain Eukaryota; kingdom Viridiplantae; phylum Streptophyta; class Magnoliopsida; order Solanales; family Solanaceae; genus Solanum; species Solanum pinnatisectum. The sequence continues at coordinate 44,562,155 of CM069078.1, read as the reverse complement.
AAAAGTAAGAATTTGAGAGGTAAAAAATAAATATAAGGGCAACTTAGTCTAGTAATTAGTCTTATTGTGAAAATAGAAAATGATATTCATAGTATTGGACTAAATTTAGAATTCAAATTCTAAATATTCTTCGAAAAAAGTATGACCAAATACAATTTCAATTTCAATTTTCAAATTTTTAAACAACGTGAATAATTTTTTTCCTTGCATGGTCAAAAGCTCACAACGTAACAAAAACGTGGTCAAACTATCCTTGATATTGAAAAAAATATGCAAGACAAACAAAATTCACAAGACACGAGTCATGTCTTATAAGACCAAAAAAATTGATAAGCACAAATTCTCTAAACTTTTGTAGGACAAGATAATGGCTCTCTAAACTTTTATAAAAAATTCACAAGTCAAAATTTGGAAGGCAAAAATATGTCTTACAAGACAATAACTTACTCTTACAAACCTATGCTAGTAGAGGCTAAGGTCTATGCCTTGCAAGGCATAACTTACTCATACAAGCTTATATTGATATACGTTAACTTTTCTAATTGTTTGTCTAATAAGTCATATGTTCTCCAAAATTTTGGTAAAAGAATTCACAAGACACAAGTTATGTCTTACTAGACATATATTCATACAAACTTGTGTTGATAGATACTAACTTCTCTAAACCTTTGTCGGACAAAGCAAAGGTTTCCTAAATATTGGCCTAACGAGTTGTGAATGAGATACTATACACGGACAAGACGAAAGTTTGTGTTGCGAAATTAGGTCATAGATTAGAGCTCTTTGATCCATAAATTTTCATTAAATGAAAAGCAAGAGCAAAAATCAAATATCATAAATTTAAAGAGCAAAAATTAAAGACCATCCCAATATAGGATCCAAACAAATTTTGAATAATATCACCAAAGTATTATTTTTGTGCAAAATGATTCAAGAAGTAGTTAGCAAAATGAATGGGCTTTGAGATTATGTTGGTTAAGGCCATAATCAGATACTATAATTGGGCCAGACTTAAACTTATAGATTGGTGGAAACTGGAAAATACCATCCAATTAGTACATCTCTAGTTTGGTCCCCCATATTCATATTATAAGTGTAGTTATATCCCTATCTTTGGTCCACATTTTGGACCACCTAAATTCAATAATAGAGTTGAAATTTAGAATGAAAATAATGAAGTTAATGAACGATTGAATTGTATTGGTCTACGATCATTAGTCTGCAATCCTATATTCGTAAACAATGCAATATGTCGGAAAAGTCATGACTGCTGAAGTGATTGCTATTAGGAAGACTCTTGAATATGTTATTAGTAATGGATGGAAGAATGTAAAGATTTTTCCTGATGCTAAGAATGTTGTCGATATGATCCAAAAATAAGTGGTTGTATCGTGAAACACAGAAATAACGTGTGAAGATATTTGGATGCTCTCGAACATGTTTGATCATGTCGAGTTTTATAGATATTTCTAATGTTTGAACAAAATAGCTAATAGTTTAGCTAGACTTTCTATTTCTTTGTTGAATGAGATATCTTGAGTGAAGTTTTTTTTCAAGCTGGAATGTACACGAGGCCAAGTTCCAATGAGAAAGAAAACGATTGGATTGAAAATGAAAATACCAAAAGATCCTTTTTATATCAAAAAGTTATAAATGAATTTAAAAGAATAGTATTTCAAAACAAGAAATGTCAAATCAATGGAGACATGAGATAAATTGTAGACTCATGAGACTAAATAAGCAAATGGAAAACATAGAGAAGAAATAAGAAAGAATAAGATGATTTGGGGGACCAAAATAGCAAAATTTTTTTATCAAAACGACCATATGGCAGTTGTTAGCAAATTAATTACTTCATCATTTCAAAACAAGTGTTTTTTTTAAAAAAACTTTTTATTTTGTTTCAAATAGTAAGTGATTTTCTCTTTATCAAGAAGACACTAATGATGTTCTTCTAATTTTATATTGTGTTGCTTAAATAAAAAAAAATTTACGTAATCAAGAAAATATTAAAAAACTATATATTTTTCAAAGTATTTATGAAGAGTAAGTTAGTAAAAATACATTTACTTTATAAAAATAAATAGTTCAATTGTTCGTCAATACTAACCCTATGTTTGAATCATTGTTACTCATTGTATTGTATTGTTACTATATCTACAATGTTTGTTTTGATTATTACTTAAAATGTATTGTATTATATTGTTAAATTCCATTGTTACGTAACAATGAAAATCTCCATTTTATGGAACAACCAATTTGGTGTGTTTCCATTTTTACTTAATTTCTTTTTCCAATTATATCTTTACATAATAGTTCATAATATTATTTTATCATTTACCTTATATTATTTAATTCTAGTCAAACCTCCTACCCTAGAATAATTAAGGATATTTTAGGAAATTTATAAATTACAATACAATATGATACCGTCAAATCAAACAATAAAAATGTTATTAAACAACAACAAACAATACAATCTAGCCAAATATTGTATCTACCATACAATACAGTACAATAAAGTACAATACAATATAATACATTATGAAATAATGGATAAAATAATCCAAACAGAGTGTAAGTAAAGGGGATATGTTCAATACCATGTATCTTTGTCAATACTCCATCTGCCCCTCGTTGAGGGGTTAAGAGGAGGATGTCTAAACCTTATCCACAAAGAAAGTACAAAGACTTGCTTACAAATACCAACTCATTTGTCCCAATTTATATGACTTACTTTTTAGTTTGTCTCAAAAAATATGACATATTTTTATACTTAGTAATAATTTAACTAAATGTTTATTTTATCCTTAGTGAAATGATTTATAGCTTCACAAATATCAATGACTCATTTTAGACTATAAATTTCAAAAGTCTTTTTTTCTTTCTTAAACTCCGCACCAAATTAAAGTAACTCATATAAATTAGGACGGAGAGAGTACAAGACAACCAAAAGCATTACAGTTAATAAAATGAAAATGAACAAAGCTAAAGGTGTATCCAACTTAAAGCCACATTTATTTTGAAATGAAAGGAGTAGGTTTAGCAAAATAATATGTACTATGAAATTAAAATTATTGTTTCTTTGAGAAATTTTTTGAAACAACCATACTTTGAATCCTAATTATTATTAATAATGATAATTTGACTGATTACCAAATGTAGCAATAGTTCAATGTATCAATTCGCTCTATATCAACGTATCAGTTAGTTTTCTATGTTTAATCTTGGTGTAATATATCATAAATGTAATAAATTACAGTTGAAAATAAAATAAACAAAAATGAATAAAAAAAATTTAGTTGAGGCCCAGATATCTCACTCTCTTTAAGGAGATTCAAGTCCAATGCGGTATAATCTACATTGATCTAGCAGTATCACTCTTGACTTGTCCCCTTCAGGATACAACATCCCAACAACCTTGTACAACTCAAACGAACTCTGAATTAGTGGAAGAGTTCAAAGTTTCACTAAAAGAACACCTTCCTTCAACATATAATTACTCTCTTTTATATAGTGAATATAGTTGAAGACTTAGTAAGCGGTTGGCCATGCGATACCATATCGTGAGATGTAATTCGCGTTTGGACATGCGATTTCACGCTGATTCCATCTCATGATTCCATGTCATGAGATGAAATTCCATATTCTCCAAAAATCATGATATGGGAATTCCATATCATGATTTGAGATTTTTTAAATACAAAAATTGATGCACAAGTTTATATTTTGTTAAAACAATCCCACGGACTTTTGGAGCTTGGAAAAATAGATTCAGACTACTGAAACAAGGCATGAACCATTATGATATTGACACACAAGTGAAAATTGTTATAGCTTGTGCAGTGTTAGATAATTATTTGCGAGAATACCAAAGGAGTGATGAAATATTTATTGTCTATGAACATGAAAATATAGTTGCGGATGATATTGACCAACAAATGGCTCAAAGTAACAGTGTTAGTTCGTCTTCTTGGTCACATGATCGAGAAATGCAAGTTCAACGTAAGGAGATTGTCCGTATTATGTGGAAGAATTATATTAAAGACTAGTTCACTACAATTTATGTTCAATTTTTTTATTGAATTAAAGTTTGATGAAACAGTTACTTAAGTGAGGAACAAATAACTTTGTAATAATTTATTATGCGATTTTATAAATTTTTGTTTATTTGGTAAGATTGAATAAACAATTGGGGTTGTTTTAATAGTTTTACAAATTATGAAATTCTTATGTTTATGAGAAAATATACAACACAAAAATTTCATATCACATGTCCAAACAAAACTTCAATTACATCTCATGATTCTATATTATGATATCATATCATGATTTTATATCGCATGGCCAAACGGGCCCTTAGAATATTTTATTTGTCTCAAGTCTCTCTTTCACTACTATACACGCAATATTATTCACACTTCTCACCTTTCCTGTATATCTTGTTCTACTCAATACAAAGGAAGACCATTACTATTTATAAGGGAAAAAATCTTCCTTGCAATAAACAGGAAGATAATGAGATAGTTACTAGGGTAAGTGAATGACCTATAAGTTACAACCAGAATAATGACAGCATTCTTGTCAATCCACAAACATATGTGCTTAGTATTTATTTTAATAATAAAATACATGTACATCAATATTTAATATATGTTCATTCTGTATCAAAGCAACATATACAACACATTGATATAATGATACAAAATGAATCAACGCAATTCCAACTCCAAGCGAAATAGATAAAATTCCAATTTAGATAATCTAGAACATACGTTTGCTCCGTCATTTAATTTTCAATTTTACGTATAATAAAATAAATTAGTATGGACCTCAACTCCGTTTCTCGTGCAAGTCCAAGGTTGACGGATCTTTCATATAGTTAATTTAATTTTGTATCTCAAATTTCAACGTAAGAATAAAAATAATCCGCAAGTTTCGCCCAAAATATGTTAATGGTTGCTTCTAATTACAGCAAACCTTTAGCTAGCGCCCATTTCTCTGTTGCCCTGCATGACAGGAATCCTTGTATCCAATAACCTTTTTTCTCCCCCCTATAGAATTCGAGATTTCTCATAAATTTTCTTCTTCTCGGGGGAGAAAAAAGAGGATGATGATGATCATGTTAACTGTGTTTGTTCTTGGTGGGATATTTGTTCTTGCAGTGGAAGCTGTAGGAATTGTTATTTTTATATGGTGGCTTATGAGAAGGGTTGATAAAGGGAAACCACCTGAAGGGTCTTTGTGTTTTGCTGGGGATATTGATCCATCTTTCTACAAGAAGCAGGCAGGTACCCATTTTTCTTGCTTATTGTTTGCCCTAATATTAAGTCAATGTATCATGTGCGATTTGTTTGCCCACACAATTTTCTTGGTGACTTTTTTTGCACACATTGTGTTTGTATTATTGTCTGAATTGCGCATTGAGGCTGTGAATTGAGTAGTTAATCGTCTAAAGATTTCATCAGAAAGAGTATTGCAGAATTAGGCTGACCCGGACTAACCTGAGAAGTCAGTCAGTTTCTTTGTGTCAAGTCAAACGGTATCACAAAAATTAGGACGAAGGGAGTACTATTTATGGAGCAAATATACAAAGTGGCTTGAGTCATGCTAGGCACTGTCCTAAGAAACTATCCAAGATTAAACAAGCCTAACTCTACGGGAGGATGCAGGAACAACAAAATTTCAATAATAAAACCAGCAAGTCGGAAAGAGGTAGGTATGATGGACTGATGGTTGGGATAACTCTTTTTCTGATTTTAAAATGAAGAAGTTATAATCAGGTAGTATAGGCGTACGAGGAAATAGTCACTCAATAAGGACGTGACATGCGTCTGCTGCAAGTCTGAAGACTTTGACACACGTCACTTTGTTGGTAACCTTTGGGACTGTTCAATATTTTTGACAAGTGTAAGAAGCCTCTCGCATCGGGGATAAAATGCTCCCTAGCAAAGATGACTTCCGAACTTTCAAAACTCACACTGCACTTTTTGCACACAAATTATTTTGAAAAGTTTCATTTCCAGACGTTATGGTGGAAACCATCCCAATGTTGTAGAACTAATAGTCTAATACCTCAGAGTATTCCAAGTATAATCTAGTATAGACCATTCCTTGCACCGCAGGAGGCTCTAAGAATGCCCAAGGTTGCAGTGTTTTGGTATTTCTTGGTGAGAAGATTTTTACAAATGAATGTGATGTTTATACACTTCAATGATTATTAGCAGCAGTCTGTCATCTTTCCCTTATATATATATAAAGAAACAGAGAGAGGAAAAGTGGTTCTTGAAGACAATGTAAATGTTATTATAAGAGTAAATGGACCAGAAAAAGTTCCCATTTCATGTTATCACCTTCTGACAATTTAACAGATTCCAGCTAGAGAGCAGTGCTCTAATCATCGACTAACCACCTCTCTGTCTCTTGTGCTACTAGAAAACAGTGAATGAATCATCTCTTTATCACCATTAAATGAATGTGTTACATGGTGTGTGAGAAGATAATTTTTTGATCTGCAATTATCTGGGAATGGAATTTATCTTATTGTACTGATATTTTTTTTGAAACATCTGTGCTGCTATTTTCATTAGTATTGTATAATTTAACTGGAGTTTTCTTTTCTATTCAAGCACCGTGCCTTTTTTCCTCAGTGGACTTGATCAGTATAACTTATAGTATAGTATGTGTGTTTGTTCCCAGGGAATAGTATGGGTTCTAGAATCTGAAAGAATCCTGAAAGCTTTAAACACAGACAAAGCTACAAAGCAGCACAAAGCCCAGAAAGAGATCTTAGAGGTAATACCTTCTCAGAAATTTGGAAAAATTAAAAAAAACTCTCTCATCCTAATAGAATCGGATGGTTCCCATACTGAAATTCCTCTCAAAGGTTGCATGGTTGCAGCTGTTTCTGCTTCAAGCTTGTCCACAAGAAAATGGTAAGTTAGAACCTGATTTGACTTTACTTTTTGAAGTGTGTCTGAGTTAAAACTCTTCCTGCATCTTTCACTGGTTAAATATGGTACTTGAGCTACTCACGTCAAACATAAAAGTTGGAAATATCTAAGAGTAATCCATCCTGTTCTAGCAATTTTATGGACATGGTAGATTATTTGTGTTGAAGGCATAAGATCTAAAAAGAGCCTGCTTGGCTCTGTTCTAGTTATAAGCAAATCCCAATTTTGTGTCTCCGGGCACTGCAGCAGGAAAACTCGAGTGGGTACAAAGATAACTTGACAGCTTTATACCTCTTCTTAGCTTGAATTCATCTGGTTGTGAGAAGCTGATTTGATTTTAGCAAAAAGTATTTCTTCCTGATCCGCAGTGTGTGAAGCATAGAATATGATTCTCTGAGCTTTTAGAAGCTACATGAAGGCAAATCCCAATAAAAGAATATGCACCAGAAGGCAGATACCTAGTTACCTTTATATTCTAGAAATAAAAAATTGATTGGTAAATTCATGCTACCTAGAGATATATCTTCTTTATGTAATAGAATTTCTCCTTGCAAATGCTTTCTGCTGACAAGTTTTGCTTAGAATGAAGATTCATGTCAGATTATATTGCGCACCATGGATTTAACTTTGTTTTATATAGTTGGTTGACCATGTGGACATATCGACTTTAAACTTATCCTAATAAAGATTGGTAAAATGCCTATCACATGCCTTCTTATTTTTTGCTTACCCAAAAATTGATGTTTGTTCTATTTACAAATCTCAGCTTGAAGCTAAAAGATATATAATGGGCATAGTGCTCTGCTAGATTGCCTCCACTCCGGACAGGCAAGAGACATAGCTAGAACTCAGTCTTTTTATTCCAGACACCCAGGGAGTTTGAATACTACTTTCTTTTCTAGTGGGAGATGGGATAATTGAAAGAATTCTGTTCAATAGCCCAAGGGCATAGGTCCGATGTTCCTGTTCTTAAAACTCCATTCCCTGCGCCTTTCCTTATTTCCATCTGTATTTGATTTACTTTTTCTGTTTTGCTGTAAAAGTGAACAACTCCTTCATATCCTGGTTTGACTTTGTACAATGTGTACTATCTTCACTATTCAAGGTTATAAGAGGCAACATGAGTAAGTCTATTTGTTGCCTTTTGTTACTTCAAATAATTGATTGAATATGATAAATTTCATGCTAGTATTTTAGCTTGTGGTCTCTTCCCCTTTTTCTTTACTCTAAAGTAGTTAAATATCTTTTAGAGTATTACAAACACCAGAAAAATAGAGGGTGCTGTATATAGTCAAATTTCTCTTTAAAGAATAGAACCTGTGAATAACCATAAAAGTTAGGACACTCAATTTGGGACTTAAAATCCTCCAACACTAGAAGCACCCCCATTGCGTGGCATTAATTTAGTTAGGCAATAAGTGTGTATGTAGTTACCTATCAAAAAAATTGATTGAGAATGTATAACTAAATAAAAGGTTAAACACTTACTTTTGGGTCACTTCCTTTTGAATGGTAAGCAAATTTCTTTTGTGCTATTATATTCTAAGACAAACAATGGAAAGTAACATAAGACCAAAATGTGGCCTGCCATTTCTAATGGTATAAGTATCAAGTTGTCCAAAAAAAGAGAAATCAATAAGCATATGTTTTCATGAATAATAAATTAATGCCCAAGTAGCTATTAATGAAAAGTTGGAATGCAAGCTGCACAGCCCTACCATTCCAAGATGTAATCAATTCAAACAGGTTTTAACTTCATTAAATAAGTTATATAAGGGAACTTTTTACTTTAAAAGTTATATAAGGGAACTTTTTACTTTAAAAGTTATCTTATATATTTTGTCAAAAAGTTTCTGGCACATAAATGTTTCTTTAATTTTTATATAGGAAAGGATAACACCAACTGTAGCTTAGCACTTCAATTTTGTTACAGGGCAAAAAGATACCCAATTAAAGTTGAAAGTGGAGCATCTGCTATATATAAAGGAAGTAGAATATTTTACATTTACCTTGAAACATCTTGGGAGAAGGAAGCATGGTGCAAAGCCCTTCGTCTTGCTTCCTGTGAGGATGAAGAAAAAATAAAGTGGTTGGCAAAGTTAAATGTAGAGTTCCAGAATTACCTGACGTCACTAAACGCAGCATATCCTTCATTTATGAAACCATCTTCAAGTTTTGGTGCTGAAGTAGTTGATAAATCAAGTAAGCCAGATGGTTCCTCGTCAAAAGTTCGTCAATTTCTAAAAAAGTTAACCAAGAAAGCTTCCAAGAATGCTCCAGAAAATACGGCAAGTAGCAGTTCAAAATTAGGCCATGAAGAACGGAAGTTGATTGAGAAAGGCCCTTCATTCCAAGACCTTGACTTGGCTAGTAGTGTCATCAAGGTTGCTCCAACAAGAAAGCCTCTTGATTTTTCCAATGAGGATGTTATAGTGCCTTCATCTACTGGGTCTGTCATTTCTGATGCAGATTCTGATGACAGGGTTATTGGTGATGAAGGATCCCTTTGTTGGAATTTGTTAATATCACGGTTGTTCTTTGATGCTAAAAGAAATGAGCAGATGAAAAGTTCTTTGCAAGAACGGATTCAGGTTCGTGTCTCCTTCTACTTCATTATGAGATATAAAGTAATTTCAATTGTCATCATAGTTTAACCCTTTTTTAGTTGATTAGGCTAGATATTGGTTATCAAGTTACTTGTATTGCTTTTCTAGGACGTTAACAACCGTAATACTATTACACCTTCAAGTTACCATTCTTAAAAAAAAAAAAAAAAATACTACCACACCTTAATCCCAAGGTAGTTGTAGTTGGTTGTATGTTTTCTCTGTATCTGTTCCGTCTATTTGGGTCCAGTTCATGCCAAAACTCATTAATTAGTTTTTCAAGACATGAAATGCAGAAAAAAAATGTCGCATTATGTTAGAATTTCTCTAGATACAATGATTCATTGTATTTGAATGATTGAATATTGTAGAATATATTTTTTTGTGTAGTACATATTACAGGAATTATAGTGTTCCTGCCCTAATAAGAAAAAGGATGTTATATGATATACTAGGACAATCTCTACTTAATTGTAGGATAATAATGACTTACGATATTATAATTGTACTAGATGAAGCTTCCTGTATAACAAGACCCTAATGTGTAATGTCAAAAATAAAATCTCCAGTATATACAGAGAAGACTAAAATGAATTTTTATTTTTTTGTCTTCTCATTTTTGTGTAAAGAAAATTATGTAGATGATGCAGAAACCTAAGTAGAATTTCAAGATTCCTTGTAAGATGAACAAGGTCTTCTGTAATTGTAAATATAGCTGCCAACACTATCTTGTTAATGATGTATATACTGTTACCTTTCTCCGAAAAATAAAAGAATAAAATCCTCAGTTCATCTCTTCTTCTTCTCTCTTCTATTCTTTACATGGTATCGAAACTTTTACAATCTTGGTAGAGACTCAATTATATTTACGTGCTTGCCAATGTTCTTTTTATCTTTCTTTTTCCTGACCCTGATCTTCTTTTCCCCCTCTTTTGTGGCCGGTGTCCTCTACTCTCTACTCCCTTCTATTCCCAATGTGCCACTCCTCCTTTTGCCGTGGGGCACCACTCCTCTCAACACCGCTCCCTTCTCTGGTGATCAGTGTTGTTTCTCTCTTTTAGCCGACCAGCATCGCTCCTCTTGCAGCGACTGTTTTGGTGGCGGCATGGCATGCAACCTTCCCTTCCATCATTTTGATAGCAGTTTTATAGCAAGATTTTGAGTGTCAGTAGGTTTCCTTTGATATTTATACTATGTTCTCAAAACAAGCAAAGTCAATAAAATAAAAATTGAACAACAGCTTCTATGCCTGAGACCCAAGTTAATTGGGAAATGAATAAATGTTGAAAATAAAAATATAGTTCATACGGTTGTATGATAAAATGTTCAATGCACAATTTGTCTTGGATCATTTGATTGGATAAACTGAATATGGTAGAATATTATATATGATATACATGAATTTACTCTACTTAATCGTAGGAGAACAACTATTTACCTTACATTTAGTAAAGAATAATTGTTGACCTTATCAAGTAGAGAATAAGTACATATCTTATTATTTTAAGTAAAGACTCCTACACAAGGGGCCCGTATTGTGTAATGTCATTAATGAAGTCGTCAATATATAGTTTTCTTCTTCTCACTTTTCTTGGTATCAGAGCCTCTATAATCAGCAGAGACTCGAATAACTTTTGGATTTTAAACAACCAAAAAATTTGTTGTCTCCAATCTGAAATTCATTCCTATAAAAATGCCATACAACTTGAAACTTCTAAGTATGTGTAACATTTTTTAAGAAATTTTTCCACGGCTTGGATAAATGGCTAGTGATATATCAGCAGAAAGCTTTTGTGTAAGAAAATGAACTTGGCTCATTACTTGCCACCTTTCTACTTAAGTAACGTCTTGAAGGATTGAACTACTTTTCTTCCCCTGCTATGACACTAAGAGAATTTATCAGTTTAAGACGAGAAGTTTGTTTAATGCATTTCACTTTGAAGCTTTCTGTGCATATATTTTAATGTGACAGTTCCATGATCACTTGAAGAGAAATATGTTTTTGTAACAAGGCTATAACTCAGTGTTCTCCTTATTTGTAGAGAACCCTCTCCAATATTCGTAGCCCCAGTTACATAGGTGAAGTAACTTGTGCAGCTGTTAATGTTGGTGACCTCCCTCCCTATATACATGCAATGAGGGTTCTTCCTTCAGATATGAACGAGCTCTGGGCTTTCGAAATTGATGTTCAGTACTCTGGTGGTGCAATATTAGACCTTGAAACGAGGCTTGAAGTTCAAGACCTTGATTTACATGAGGGGGACGAAGCAAGTTTAGATTCAAGTGTTGTTGATAACGTCAAATCAGATCTGTTAGAAGGTTTTGAACGCTTCAGTGAACAATTTAAGCATTCTGATCAGAACACAGATAAGATGGACCAAAGAAGCGATGGTGATATACTTGCACGTATGTAACAAAACCTTTTTTGGTTATTCATTGTGGAAAAATAAATATATCGTTATCAGTTAGTAATCTAAAGTGCATTAATCAGGCAACTTTTCAACCGCGAGCAGAAGCTCTAATTGCTCTAGTAGCTCACCTCCTGGATCTAAGTGGAAATCAATCTTACATTCTGTGGCCAAGCAGGTTTCACAGGTTGGTTATAATGTTCTGCTTATCTCTAGCAATTTAACCTTGGGTTTCCCTGAAATAAACTCCCTGGCTTTGCTGTGTTTAAACGCTTAACTTGCTGGTGGATGTCAATTGCTGCAACAAATGTGTTACAATACTTTTGAACCTATTGCAAAATTCATGGCTAGGGTACAACACTAGCTTTCGATCATAATTATCTATAATAATTGTCTCCTTGTTATGCTACAGAAAAAAGGAAGTAACTAAAACTCATGTCATAAGTTGACCTTTGGTATTTTCTCTTTGATAATTGATGAAAATAGAAAACGATAGTTAAAATGAGGATGCAAGCATGAGACTTGTGCTTCACTGATATTTTCCTATTGCCTGTATTACTAAGATATTCAGAAACTTATGCTCCTTTTTTCCTGTTTATGTTGGCTTTGCAGTAATGAATGGAAAATTTTATGTGTCATCGATTTCTAACCATTGTATTTCAACATTCAGGTTCCACTCTCGTTAGGGATCAGGGTTGCATCTCTACGAGGAACACTGAGGTTATACGTAAAGCCACCACCTTCAGATCAAATATGGTTTGGATTCACAGCAATGCCAGATATTGATATCCATTTGAACTCTTCTGTTGGGGATCGTAAGATCTCAAGCGGACACCTTTTGTTGTTCTTAACCAGTCGAATCAAGGTCAGTTTTAAAAGTAATCTGCTCTATTGTTTGAATGATATTCATCAAGTAAATTGAGGTTGCCAGTCAGCTACACAAGCTTTTAGCTGCTGTGAATGACAAAGGTAGAATGTACGCCAAAATGGCTGAAACTTAGGAGACAACTATTCCGTATTCTCGACAACTGACCAAAGATCCCATGTAAGGGCATGAGGTGCTATTGCCATCTGCCATGCTTCTCCTTCCTGATTTTCTTCAACTTAAAGCATCATAAAAGCTGCTTGACTTAAGTTGGCCCAATCAAATTATCCACCTCAAAAGATCCATGAGCTGATTTTGTAGAGATGATACGTTAAATTGGTCTCAGATAGATCATCACAGTATCTATTCAGTGAAATTTAGAAAGGTACTCAGAGAGTGATTTGGTTACTTCTTTCGTGGGGAGAGAGGATGATAGTACTTTATATGGCACCAACAGATAGTGTGCAAGTAGAATACACTAAAGCTCGTCTAGCCAGTTTATTACTTTTAAGACTTCTTCTTGTCTTTCTGTAGCACCTTCTTCTTGTCTTTCTGTAGCACCAGCTTACTCAATGACCTGAATTTTTTGCCAATCGTGCTGACTACAAAAGAAAAACCAACTTATCGATTTTAAGATTCTACACCAGGGGACGTGTTGGCAATTTTTCCATATATGCTCTCTTCTCTGCACCTACCGACAACATTGTTTGCTTAAATTTTCTTGGGAGTTGAGCTGATGCTGTTACAAACTGATGCAGGCTGCTATTCGTGAATCTGTTGTGCTTCCAAACTGTGAGAATGTATGCATACCTTGGATGATAGCGGAAAAGGATGACTGGGTTCCCCTAAAAGATGCTCCATATATATGGATTCATAACAAATCTGCAGGTAATGCTAAGAAACAAGAAGCAGATAGGAGAAGTACCAGCAGTAATGCTGAAAATGAACAAGAAAAACTGAACAGAGTTGGTGGATGGGCTACTCAAAAGAGTAAGTCCCTGGATCCACACTCTTTGTACTCAGCTCCTAAGGTTCAGCCTAGTTTCAGAAGCCTCACTACTAGTCCAGAAAGAGCACACCTTAAGTCTAAAAAACATCACGGAGAGACACTACAACGCAAGTCATTGGACCCACAGGTATATTTATCAGTTCATATGGGCCAGTCTTCTGGAGCGGACTTGCATGCCCCTTTGTTGAGCCACAATGAACAGCTAGAGAGTCACCGCATGAGCACAGAGGAAAACATGCAAAGCTACTCACCTTCACCTTCTCATTCAATGAGTATGCTAGAGGAACAAAATAGTTCTACAGAAGATGAGATGAAGCCAAAAAGAACAGGTGCAAGGGCTAAGATGCTTGGTTTGCGGAAAAAAATGGGGGAAAAGCTTGAAGAGAAGAAGCGTCACATAGAAGAGAAAGGGAGACACTTGGTGACAAGGATGAGAAGCCACAAGGAATATTCGTAAATCTGCAGTTCCCTCAGCTATAACTTATTCAAGTAGCTGACGAAAATTGGATCCATACTCGGTCTTGTGGCCTGATCCCCTTGGTCGAGGTTCTCTTCTCACTTGTAAAAGTAAAGATCATAGCCATTAGGAACCCATTTCAAGTACAGTCACATAGTTGATAATGATTTATACTTCGTAGTCTTGCAGAAACGATGAATATATACAACTGTACCAATTCAGATTTATCAAACGAAAAATGGTCTGTTAAATGCCAATGGGGCAAGGCAACCCATGTTTGCACTTGCAGTAGGCAAATAGAATGGTCTATACAAAAAAGGTCTTCAAAGTAACACATACCAATTGGAATGCAGGTTTATTGTGTTCATTTTTATACCTTAGAGATCTTGAGAACCTCTAATCTCCTCCCAATCAAACTTGTAAAATTGAATGTGTCCTTAATAGGACATTCTCACGATTAAGAGCACTTCCATGTTAAGTTTTCATAACGTCAAGTTTTGGTCTGAATTGACTTAACGTTTTTATTAAGTTATCACATACTTCAAAAACATCTCTAGCTCCAAGAAATAATGGAGGTTGAACCTACACACTCTATCCTTCCGGATCCCATTTTGTGAAATTTTACTTATTATCACATACTACTTACGTTTGTAGTGTTAAAAAACTAGATAGTCAAATTTAGAATTCCAAAACATCAATACTAAGACAAGTTTAGTGAAACACATCCCTTATAAAAACTTCTTTAAGGGATGTAGCAGAGGGAGTATCTAACAAAAGGCTGAAACGATTTCAACAATATGCTAGTGCATCTATAAACATTTTGGCAACAAAATAACACTACAAAAGGCATTAAGCAAACACTATGGTAATATTAGATTAATGGAATTATATTGCAAAGAAGAGAAAAGAAACTTATTAACTGCAATATACGACTCATTAACTAAAAGAACTCAGGTACCAACCCATCATCGCACGGGTTTCACTACTGAACTTTTAATTTACACAAACACTCTAAAAAGATTAAAATACTTAAAATAAACCAATTCGAACAGGCTTTAAAAAGCAGAAACAGTAAGCGAGACTTGTTTTAACAGCTAGTCTTACCATTTCCGACAAATTTCCAAACCTTTGAGTCCTCAAAAAGAAAGATGGGGTAGGAGAATCAGGTTCAGAAAGAAAGTTGCACTAAAAAGACATGCTATAAATGATTTGAAATAATTTCATACATCAACAAGTCCAAAATTTTATAAAATTGCATCGTAAACAAAACCGTCTGTTATAAGAACTCACATATCTAATTTTAACCAAAGGAACTTTCTAAAGGAGTCAAGTTCATTCCCAGCCACTAGCAGGAGCTGGGGTAGGGGTCACTTCTGGTACACCAACTGGTGCAGGAGGAGCAGCTGCGGCATCCCAACCTCCCTCAGCCACTGAAATATATGGAGACAAAATATGGAATTACATATAGAAGAGAAAAAATACATCAAATCAGCAGACGTCAGAAAAGTTACTCAACCACAACAGATGTCATTTTCTTTTTTTTCTTCAAAAAAATGTATTCACAAAGTAGAACACCAAAGATGAGATGAAAGAATACAGCATCAAGGTATTGAGAGGTTCTGCATCCACGGACTTTAATAACTAGGTCCAGAAAATATGTCACTAACCTGCTTCTCCAGACCAGCCACCCGTAGCTATAGAAACAGATGTTGCACCATCTGCAGCCCATTGAGCATCAGGGATTTGGCTGCTAGTCCAGTCACCACCAAGAGCAGCACCACCATATTCTGCATAATCAGCAATAGCAGGTACTTCCTCTTCTTGTTGATCTTTTGCCTCTTCAGGCTCTCTGTAAAAGAAGAGATCCACCTAACAGAGAAAGAAATTAAATGTGAGAATTGATAGATGTTCAACTGCTACAAGATACACACAACACATGTTTAAATTCTGGGAACACCAAATGAAAATGAAACTTGAAATCATTATTCAAACTTAAGAACAATTAAACTAGTACAGCAACTAAGGAAAAAATTATGAGCCAATAGATATCCTTCCAGATAGATTTTACCATGACATCCCACTTGGGTCCTGCACTAATAGTACCGCGCATCTGCAGTACCATCCTTGCTAAGATCCAAAAGAGAACACCAATACTGTGCTTCCCTTTGTTATTGGCAGGGATACCAATGTCAACATAACGCATTGGTGAATCAGTGTCACAGAAGGCAATAGTGGGGATGTTTCCAAGTGCAGCTTCCTTGATAGGCTGCAAATGACTCAAACTAGTTATAAAATGTCAACCAGCTAAAAAAGAAATGAGTGATATTACAGCAGTATCAACCTGGTGATCAGTTCTAGGGTCAGTGAGAATGAGAAGTCGTGGTTCGCTGTATGAAGTCTGAAGCTGGTTGGTAAAGGTACCAGGGGTGTGACGGCCAGCAATGGCATGTGCACCAGTATATTGTGCGAACTTCAAGACGGCTCTCTGTCCATAGGGCCTGGCAGATTGCACAATGATGTCCTGAGGATTCTCAATAGAAACAATAACTCTAGCTGCCATATGCAGCTTATCCCATGTCTTTCCAGCGTTAATAATGTAGATACCTGGGAATAAAGGATCGATCAAGATACAAGGATAGTTGTTAGTTCTTGCTAAACTAAGAGATACATTACTCTTCTAATACCATGCTTATGAAGTCAAATATATAGCCCAGCCAGAATACAAATTAATTAGAATCAGAATTCATCACAACTAACATATCATTTTACCTAATAATAAATCAACAAACAGATGGTATAAATATCAGAGACAAAAAAATAGGCATAATAAACAGTAATTCATTGTCAACTGATCTTGCATCTGCTATTCGTCCACAGATAAAAAAAATCATAGCATAGTAAAACACATAATCTATATGGATCGCACATTAATTACCTGAATGTACTAGCACTATAGAGTCAGATTATTATTTTTCAAACATAATAACTAAATTAAACATGCAGCCTATGACCAAACAAGAAAATATTTTTACTGGGTATATGGATTCACTTTTATCCCCTTCAAATCACTAGCAAGTATCAATATCCTATTCTAACGAATCTAGTAGCTTTGACGAAGTACATATTTATAACCATATATTCCGATACCAGTACGTAAATACTAGGGGAAAATCATGTAAACACCTACTAAATTATCATTATGGTTCTAGAACAGAATGAAAATGAGGATATTTGCAGTTTAGTATAGTGAACTATAGAGTATACCGTCGTTGCGACGCTTGAAGACGTAACGTTCCATTTGGAAGTCACAGTTCTTAGTACCGAGGTGGACTTCAGCTGCCAACATCAGCTGTATGTCAGCCTCTTTCGTCGTCAATGTCCTTGGTTGCTGTGTGATTGCCGCCATTGTTGTACTCTGTTACTCTCCCTTAGCTTCCTCTGCTTTTAGGGTTTCACTGCGGCTTGAGAGAAAACACTAAAGGGAACGCAGAGCCATTAAAAAGCTCCTTTCGTTGGGCTTTAATGTTGGGCTTGGGCTTTGCTACCTTTTAAACCCTAGTGATTCGGCTCTTACAATGGAAACATGATTGATTTTTAAAAAAAAAATATTAGTAACGCTTAATTATTTTAATTTTAGTAAGGTAACAACATGAAATGATATCAAGTTTAAGGAGTAAATTGACTTGTTAAACTTGTCCGTTATGCTAAAATTAAATGAGTCAAATATATATTCACCTCTCGCAGTTAAAAAAAAAAATTATTTAAGCAAAGAGTTTGAGATAACCTTAATTACGATCGGAAGGAATGAGATGCAAAAATAGCCCTAAATTGAGAAAGAGGAAAGGGGAATTTATATATATATGTAAAAAAGATAAAAAGGGGTCCTCTACGCAGTGGCAGATGCAGTAAAAAAAATATAATGAGGTTTTGTAAGGCTTGAACACATGACCTCATAGAGTTTGTGCAACCTCCTAACCAATAGATTAAACCTTCAATTTGTTTCAAGAGGTATCAATTCATATATTTATATTTATTAAACTAAAATTTGACCTCTATATACAACGTAATTTTCCGACGAAGACCAAGGGTAGGTCCGCCCTACGGTAATATGTTTGACCCATTTTAATTTTAGCTGGTCAACCAAGTGGAACGGGTCAATTTACTAATTAAAATGGTAGGCTTTTAAAAAAATGACTTAAAAATCTCACATTAGTAGTATTTATCCAAAAAATCTTGAATGATTTTTTTTAGTTGAAATGATAATAAATAAATGACATTTCTATTATAAAACAAAGAAAAATAATTTTTTTAGATAATTATCTATAATTGAGTGATCATTTGAGAAATCAAGTCATAAAAATTTAGATGGTGGGTTGAATCTAAATTTAGACAAGACAAAGTGAATTTATTTGAAATAACTCACCCAAAATTACTTACACTGAAATGTAAATTATAGGTCATAACTCAACCCATTCATCTACTAACTTAACATGTTTTGACTTACTCATATTCAACCTAACCCTAAAATTTTTAATTATTTTATTTATTCTTTTACCATTTTTTCTAGCACCTTGAAAAATCATTCATTTGCCCATTTGAGACTTCTAATTTAAACTGGAGTAAATATTTGCACGACATAAATCGGATTTACAAAATTACACTTTCACTAATCACATAAAGATTAAATTAAAATAGGGTAACTTAATAGGTGTAATCTATATATATAATAAACATAGACGTAGACAAGGTAATGTAACACTTCTCTATGGCCTCCATTTATATTTATTTATTTTCTCCTTTTTTTTTAATTATTTCTCTCATTTATTATTAAACAATTATACATTTAGTAATTAAATAAATCAGCATATTAACTATATCTAATTATATTTCATGAGTTACTAAAAAAAACCTCTACCTATTTGCAATCTCTACTTAAATAACATGTCTCCTCAACTTTATTCTATCAAAAACTTTTCAATCCATCTATAAATAACAATCTTCTATGGAGTTGTTAGCTACTCATTTTCATTTTCTCTTTCTTTTATTTTTATTTTTAATCAATATATCTTCTTCCTTTTTAATTTTTTCCTTCATTTGGTTCGTTAATCATGTGGTTAATAATCAAAAGAGGTGATATAGAAAAAGTGATGTGACAATTTATTATATATTTGATGAAGATTATAGATATATTCTTCAAAAAAAATCTTATTCATAATAGTCAAACACAAGTTCATCAATATGAAAAAAAAGTTTGATCACAATGTAAGATTCACCAAAGAGAAACTGTCAGATTAATTTAATTCAAATTCATCAAGATATGACAAATGAAGTTTAATGACGGCGGCGAAGATCTTCAAAGATAGTCAAATTAATTTGATAAAATAGAAGTTTAAATGATTTACAAATATTTATATATATATATACACACACGTACATACACACACTTATTGTTGCTTATTTTAGTACATTTAGATAGTTATTTCTCAAAATACAAGAGGTATATCCTCAAGGACAAGATGCTATTACAAAATTTTACATTTCGTATATCAAAAGCAAAAAAAAAGGGTCTTCAACTAATAGACGGAATCATTGGTCAGATTTTATTTTTAAAATAAATTTAGCAATTACACTATTTTATTTCTTCAATCTTAATATTGTCATTTATTGCATTTTTGTGTGTCTCACTTCAATATATCAATTATACTTTTTTGTTTTAATCTTTGATCATATTTTCTAATTAAAGGATTAAAAGAATAGCAATAGTACTATCTATTTTTTTCAATTTCTTTTTTTGCTTTTTTACTCTCTTTTTATTGGTATTTTATTTTGGGTTAATTTCTGTTGCTCTTTACTCACTTTTTAGTTAGTAAATTACTATAAAGTTCACATCTATACTTTTAATGAAAGAAATGGTAATAATTGTGCCCAATCGTTGCGATCTTCTCATATTCTATATTTATGAAATGCTACAACTTTTTCATATTCCATTTTAATGGATGATAATAATTTTATTATTAGATTCTCTACTTAGTTGTCATGATCAGTGGTGTACGCATGATTTTTTGCAAGCGATGTCACCTTTTAATATATACTATATATAAATAGATTTTCATTTTGAAAATAATCCCATTAAATATAATAGTGCTACATATTTATTTTTATACAAAATATCAAGAGAAGAAAAAATAAAAAGCAAAGAAAGAAAAGAAAAAACGGAAAAAAAGAAGAAGAAATAAATGGTGTCAAAGCAAAGAATTTATATATATATATATAGCAATTTTTTCAGACGAAGACGTGTCCGTGACACCCCTTGGGCCTTCCTAGATCCGCCCCTGATCGTGACTAACAGTCCAATTTTTTTTAACAATAAGTAACAAACAGATTTTGCTAACTAAAAAAATTCTAAGAGTGTTTATATCAGTAATCCATATCTCAATCAATAGTGATATCTACTAAGTACATAACTTTTACTTTGCTTCTGTAAAACTTTCAAAGACAATAATTTTGCTTTAGATTTTAATTTGATTTTTCTTGATATGTATTGAGGTAGAAACTAAAACATACAGTTTAGTGAGACTGGAAGGAAAATACTTCTTCAGTCCGTGTATTTTATTTTGGTCTAAAAAAATGTGGAGTTAAATATGAATAATTATTTAATATTATACATCTAAAATAAATAGTTATATACAAACAAGATACTCGACAAACTCTTATTAGGTATTGAACCTGAAGCCTTGCTTAGGAGAGTTCAAACAAAAATTCACGTAACTAAAAGATAATTAATTAATTATATGACTAATAAGAGTTAACAAAATTATGATTTTATGACGTGTGGAAAGATGAATAAAAGGTTATTTCAGAAATCATTTAATTTTTTTTTATTAATTATCCTTCAATAAATATATAAACGTCTTTTATCAAAAGTTTCTTTCACTTGGTGAATTATAAATTAATAATAGTTACTAATTTTTATCATCTGATTTTTTTCATTTTTAAATATTATGTTATGGAGATTGGAGAAGCACGTTTATATATATACACATTCGAGCAATGAACACACAATTTATTTTTATTTTTTTAAAAAAAGCTTAGGAGTTGTAATACTAAAATTGATATTACATGTTATTTTATGGAAGTAAGGGGAAAGCTTTAGGAGATCAAAGGTTAGAATTTTCTTTAATAAAACATAGTGTTAACAATAAAATGAAGTAGAAAAACTTAAAATCTAAATGAATTTGAGATTCAAAAAAGAATATTTTAAAATATTTTTAATTTTCAAATATAGTGAAAACATTAGTTCTGTAAATCTAATGAGATTTTTTATAACCAAACACGGCTAAATTTATTAGTTAATAAAGTAAAATAAGACTCGATAGTTGAGTGCATTGGATGATGACGTGAATATTGAACATAAATCAACATGAAACAACAAATGTGATATTGGCTTTACATGTGAGTTTGTCCGATGTCGTCCTTATACATGTTCTCATAAGGTCCGAGTTTATATTTCTTGTTGAGCAGGTTTGGGAGTTATAATGCTAGGAACATTTCGGTGACAAGTTGAGATAAGCTAAAAAAATGTAACATTTCTAAATAATATGAGATTCTCTCCACCAAGGACAAAATTCACGCAAGGCATTATCTAAGGTTTAATTTTAAGCTAGATAAATTCTTGCGTGAATCTTGTCCTTGGAAGCTATTACTCTCTAAGTTTTATAACCAATTACTCCCAAAGCTCTCAAACACAACTATCTCTAGCTTTTTTGATGATGTTGTTGGACAATCACGCGTGAGAAAAGGTTTAATTTATTTTATTACTTTTGAAAAAAAATACTTTAGTTAAAAATAAAGATAAATTAGAAACTAAGTGATAAATTTAAATTATCTCTTAATTTTCTGAACTTAACAAGTTAAAGTGGACGGTGGGAGTAATATAGTATGTCATAATCTTTTTCATATTTTAATACGATTAAATTCTCATTTAGCTATTTTAATATACGTTCAAATACCATATATAAAACATAATACTAATATATATCTCATATCAAATTCTCCCCACACAAAATGCACTATATAAGATGAAAGACTTACAACCCATACGTCTCTTGCATCACCTCTTGCGAATTATGGAAAGAGGGGTTGCCAATAGTATGTGTTGCCGTGAAATAACTCTCTTCAGACACATCAATGCTGAGTGATGGGCATATCATGGAACAATTGGTTTACTGTCCCAAGTCTCTCTTACGTCGACCAAATCAGGACGGTATCTCTTAGCTAGAACTTCTACTTGATCAACAAATGACTTGTTCCCAAGTTGACCTGTGTGAAGAATCATTTGGTTCCATCTCTTTCGACATATCTCTCCAGGCCTGTGGTCAAGAAGATTGTCCCAGTTCACATACATCTTCTATGCAGCTTGCATCCAGCTCAAAAAGTGCATCAACTAGGCGATAGTCATCAGCATCCGCCCATTCAACTAGGTGATGTTAATTGATCATACCATTCAGGGTCGTCTCAACCCCTAAGCCACTAATGCTATTGTTTGGGGGCCCATTTTATTTTATTTTTACTTATAAATGTTTTTTTTTTAAAAATAAATTATATGTACTATGAGTGGTATATTTCTACTAAGTAAATTGTATATGAAATGAATATAGAATTTGAATTTCATAAGAAACAGTTTGATGAAAATATTGATAACGAAATCACAAAGTCTCTTCAACACATAAGAGTTATTCTGATATTAATGGTTTAAATTTATTTTTGGAATTAAAAGTGTTATGAGAAACAATACAAATGGAAGATAATGATCTAATAAAAGTACTCAATCAAATAAAAAGACTTGATTTTTTTCGAAATACATATATTGCTTATAGAATAATATTAACTGTGCTTGTAACCATTACCTTTGCCTAAAACAGTTTTTCGAAACTAATATTGATTAAATCTTATTTAATATCAGCAATGTCTCAAGAGAGATTGAATGAATTGGCCATATTATCAATTGAAAAGGAATTATTAAAACAAATCGATTCTAAAACAGTAACTAATAACTTCGCATTTAAAAAAGCAAGAAATATAGATTTTATATAAAAGTATGATGAATAAAATAAAATATTAGGGGCCTCTCTTAAGTTGGCTTGAGGCCCCCTGTCTTATTGAGTCGGCCCTGATACCATTTCAAGCAGCAATTTGCATTAGTACTCGTGGACAAGTTTTCACTTATTACACCCCATGCAATATTATCTTGAAGCATCCCATGCTTAGATTTCTTCTCTTCAGAAAGCTTCAGTCTCAAATCGGTGTTTACTAAATCAAACAAA
Organism: Solanum pinnatisectum; assembly: GCA_035578085.1. Classification (NCBI taxonomy): domain Eukaryota; kingdom Viridiplantae; phylum Streptophyta; class Magnoliopsida; order Solanales; family Solanaceae; genus Solanum; species Solanum pinnatisectum. Next base: position 44,538,534 of record CM069078.1, on the reverse strand, counting down.
TTCTGGTACTCCTCCTGAGCCCATTGTCCTTTATTCTGATTGGGCAGTTTTAGCCTTCGCTATGTATCCTTCAAATGCCACCGATGTTTTCCAAGTTCATCAGCTAAGACCCTCCAATTGTTCCCATGCTCTTTCTGGAACTTTCATACCATCTCATACTCTTCTTCGGTCCATTACGTGAGTCACTCCTTCGAAACAGGATCTGCGCACGAGAATAAACTGCAGTAGAAGGCCTGTATGGTATAGCCCTCCCTATTTCTTTCCAGCAATCCTTAATTTCAGGATAAGATCTAGCATTTAAAACCTTTTTCAGTCCTTCTTCGCCTAAGTTATGTATCTCTATGTATTTATGAACAGCCTCTTTGACAATTTCATCTTCTAGCTTTGAGAATCGCTTGCCACGCAGTAAATTTTCTTCCTCAATCTCATGCTTCTCATCACTTGGATCATTCAATGAAGGGAAAATCTGAACCTGACCGGAAAATTTCACTCTCTTTTTTTTCTTCTCATGTGTAGAATCTTCAGAGCTGCCAGCTGCGTCCTAATTTTACCATTTTTCTCTTTTTGATTTTACCTCTATCTATTTTGTTTTTTTATTCCATCTCTATAGGTAAAGAAATATCAGCTTCATTGACTTCAGCAACAACATCTTCCTGTATATCCTCAGTATCATGCATTTTCTCCAGCTTATCCCTGCAGCTTTTCTTCAACTTCCTACTTTTATTACCTTCAACAAACAAATAGAATAAACGTCAGAGACCAAAAATAGACATAATAAACTAAGTAATTTAGTGTCAACTGATTCTGCATCTGCTATTCTTCCACAAATGAAAAATTGTAGCATATGAAAACACATTATCTATAAAATAAACAAGAGAAAAATGGATTGCACATTGATTATATGAATGTGCTAGTAGTATAAAGTCAAAAAATATTTGTTTTAAAATCAGAATAACTAAGAAAAACAAAGCGAAAAATACTTTTCTCAGGTACATAAATTTACTTTTTTCTAGTTTTCAATACTATTCTTAGGAATCTATCAGCTTTGACGAAGTGCATGTTTACCACCATATATTCCAATACCAACACGTAAAAACTAGAAAGATTCATGCAAATACCTACTGAATTATCACAGTTCTTGGTGCCGAGGTGGACTTCAGCGGCCATCATAATCTGTATGTCAGCCTCTTTCGTCATCAATGTCCCTGGTTGCTGTGTGATTGCCGCCATTGTTGTGCTCTGGTACTCTCCCGTAGCTTCCTCTGCTTTTAGGATTTCACTGCGGCTAGAGAGAAAACACTTTGGGAACGCAGAGCCATTAAAAAGCTCCTTTCGTTGGGCTTGGGTTTTGCTATCTTTTAAACCCTAAGTGATTCATCTTACAGTGGATAGCTTGATTAATTTGTTTTTTTAATAACAAACTACGCTTAATTATCTTAAGATAAAAAGGTAGTAAGGTAACAACATGAAATAATATCAATTTTAAGGAGTAAATTGATATGGTACACTTGTCCACTATGCTAAAATTAAATGAGTCAAATATATATTCACTCCTCGTAATTAATAAAAGAAGTCATTTAAGCAAAGAGTTTGAGATAACTCTAATTAAGGAAGGAGGAAATGTAAAAATAGCCCTAAATTGAAAAAGAGGAAAAGGAATCGATATATTTGGAGGACGACCAAGGGCAAAATGGTAATTTTATCTTGAAATAAATTTAAAAAATGCACTCTCTCCGTAATTGTAGAACCATCCAACGCTTGATATTTTAACCCTGACGAAATCATCGGTATACAGTTATTTCTTCCCTTTTCTTTCCAACTAAAAGCTAAACATACGGATTCTTCACAACGCTTCCAGGTATATATTTTCTTTTAGATTTTAGACTTTGCTACAAAATTCTTTCAATTTTTACAGGCTTGAATTTACGACTCGATTTCCGGTCTGATGTCTTCATAATTCTGTCTAATTCTCTTCCTAAATTTTATGGCTGAAATCCATGGGTGATGTGAAGGTTTATACTAGAAAATAACTGATTAATGGCTGGTAACTTCTAAAGATTATCCAACATTATAGTCTGGATTCAGTTACTCTGTACTATTGCTCTTCCTTCTCTTTGTGTCACTCCTCTGTATTTATGATATTGAAATTCTCTCTGGGAGGTTTATAGTGATTTGACCTTTCAGCATAGATTGAAATCAATTGACGGCTCCTCTTCTGCTCGCTCTGTGGAGATCTAATGCGCTAAAACCTAACAACAATGAACAAAAAAAGGGAGGATAGAGTGTGCCGGATCTTACCTCTAAATTGTTAGACAGAGAGATTGTTTCTGATAAACCCTCGACTTAATGAAAGCAAAATCACAACATTAATCTCACGCACTAAAACCTAGCTCAAAGAAAAAACTTATGTGAACTCACAAATTTGTTTTTGATATTCTCCATTACGATAAGAAAATTATTGTGGTTAGTTCTCTTCATTACTTTTTGCTATTAATTGCTTAAAACAAGAATGTTAAAGATGAAATTTACATTCATTTACATTAAGTAACAATATTGATGAACAAATTTTCCATTTTTGTATCATTTGACATTGGCAGATAGTGATGAATTGTTGGTAGCATAACATTCCAAGTCAACATTTTGTCAGACCTTTCTTTAAGAGAACAGTGTTACTGAGTACATTGCCCTTTTTCTCTGTCAAATAACTCCAATTCTTAATCATTAAGGGAGTTTGATAGTGCGGGAACTGATATACTCTCCTAATAATAGAATTTAGTTATTGTAATTTCAACGCTTAATATCCAAAAATCAGAGTCTGTATTTAGTTAAATCAGTGTTTGTATTTAGTTGTATTTTCTGCAACTATAGTACTGATATGCTTTATATTCTCTCTGTATGTGTTTTTGTTTTAGTTTTCTTTTTAGTATAACGTGTATCATTTTGGTTATTGAATTTATATTGGATGCAACAAAGATGTTTCATCAGCTGCTTAAAAAGTTCTGAATACTTTTTTTCCTTTTTCTTGTAGGTTTTTAACTTCAAAATCATTATCTACCATTGGATAATAACAAAGGACCACTGTCATTTGTCAACAGAGAGCAAGTTGCAGTTGCGGTGAAAACGATGGAAAGGGGACAAAAGCAGTGGAAAATGTGATGGATAATGTGGACAAGGGCACAAGGCATTCTATTCTTCTCTTCGTTCTTCACTCGCTCAAACTGGGCTCTCAGTTCTGGTAAATTTTTTTTCACTATTTCTTTCTTTATTTCACTTTGTTATTGGTAACTAGAATTTGAGTATCTGACAAACTTAACTGGTTCAAACTTTCTCCATTTTTATTCTATTCGAATATTTGTGTCTGGTGTGAGCTTTTTATTTTGGCAAGTTATTTGGTGTAATCTTTATTTTTTTCATTACACTCTTTGTTGGCGATCGATCGCCTCTCTAATTGCTGAAAAAGTGTATTTTATCATGTACAACTTATATTTTGGGGTTGAATTTGGTTAAGTTCATCAACTTAAGTCAATTTTGTCATGTTTTTATGGAGCATGTACCCAATTTTATTTTCCCTTTGGTCAGTTGCCTCAACAATCATTATCTGATTAATGAAACCGCACAATAATGATACCTAGAATATTTTTCGTTTTGATTAGTACGTCGAAGATGCCTGTGCGTTTTTTGTTCTGATAACTACGTTCAATAGAACAAGTGTAAGATCATCAATGTTATGTTGAAGTGACCATCAATGTTGTATGTGAGTGAATATTTTGGCCATTGAAGTCCAACACATATACAAGATGAGTGTCACAGAGATGCAAATGCAAAGATGGATGTGTGGTCATGAAAGATTAGACAGATAAAGAATGACGACATTCGGCAATAGGTGTAATTACCTCATGATAGAAGGTTGCTTGAGATAGTTTGGTCATATATTACATTGACCTCTGGATGCACCAATTTATTGGTGTGAGACCATGGTGAGTGAAGATGTCAAAAGAGGACGAGGTATACTTAAAATTACATCCAAAAATTTGTCCTGAAAGACTTTCAATTTCTTGGAATCCATGCGAACTTACGAAAGATAGGGCACATGGGAAGAAAAAGATCTCTATAAGTGATACAAATTAGTTTGGTATATGTTTTGATTGTGTTAGTACATTTATTTCAGGTGTTATGCTTTCTAGGGAATCTTGTAGCCCTATGTCAGATTTTTAGGCTATGAAAAATTATGGATACTTTTACTTCATCAAAAATGTAAAATAAAAATATGGAGATTTTGCAGTGCTTTTTCTGTGTGTATATTGTTGGCCTGAAATAAATTTAAACGAAAAAACATGATCAATGATGATTCGTATAAGTTCACACAACTTGTTTGGGACTGAGGTGTAGTAGTTGTTGATCAATACCACAAAGATGCCTAACATGGTTTTTCTTGTACGGATTGTTACTACTATGTTAAAAAATTGAATGGTATGGTTTGATTGGCATAACATTGATTGAGAGACCTTTTTATTTCTTTTGGGACAAAATGTTTAGAAGGTGATCTCATACGTCTTTCCAATTTTATACTACAGAATCATTAAACAGTAATTTATAAATGACAAAAATAGTTAAAACCTTTTCGGGACAATGGCTGATGCTTTCTAGGGACATCACACAAAGTATAACAAGGACAATGCAGTTAGGATAAACTACCATTTTTCCATCTCTCACTCCCAGAGAGAGAGAGAGAGAGTTATGTACTTGTCATACTCGGATTAGCTAATTAAGCATCCTTAATACGGCAAACACTTATTTTCCTTCTAAGCCTGAAATGAGATTGATCTGGATGAGATGAGTGATGAGTTCAATATGTTCTGTTGAAGCCTTCTGATATTTGATGTGATGAGAGAGTTACAAACACATAATGATGAAGTATCAGCCATGAAACAACTTTTGGATTTTGTTGGTTTTGCTTTTTATGGTTTCTTTTATTAATCGTTTTCTTTTTTTAAGTATGAAGAGGAGGAATAAGTTCCCATGTGAATTCTCTTCATAAGAAAGCCAAAATGCACTTGGGTACTTGAGTACAAGATTGGAGAGACCGTATTCTGATATAATAACAACATCTGTGCGTCCAACATTCTGGTATTCAACTCTATACCATCCTGCAACAAAGTGACAATTGCTTCATATCTAGATATCTATCCAAATAGAGGTGTCACAACAAGTGGTGTGGTAGTTAGAAGCCCTTAGAAGTAATTTCATATTTATAGTAGATTGTAGCGACAACTCTGCTACCAATAATAGCATAGCAAAATAAGCTAGATTTGCAATATATATGGTCAGATCTAGAAATAGACTAGAGAAATTAACGTAACCATGAAGATAGAGGGAGAAAAACTAAGATTTCAATAGATTAAAAGTAAATGGAACCGCTAAAGGATGACATTGTCATTCTTTGACTGTGCTGGTTGGGAAACATCGATGAAAGTTGTGAATAGGTTTTGAACTCTTGCATATAAACTAATACTAACCTAAGCGACGTAATTACTATTTGAAATGTGTGATTGAACATATGTTGGTCCTCTGCATATTGCCAAAATTTGATGATGATAAAATGAAGTTGTAGCAAGGATTAACTTTTCTAATTAGATATTGCTATCGTCTTCTAACTTCTATGCACATTATTAATTAGGAATTGCATTTGTATTTGAACTACAGTTAGCTTCGAAGCTCAATAAGAACTCGATTGAGGTAAGTACCAGGGCAGCAAAGTCAGGATTTCTAGGTTGGCATTAAGCCAAAGGGAGAGCTGTGATTATGCGTCGATCATTCTCAAAAATGTACGCATCACCTCAAAAAAACATATCTCGACACTGGAGATAAGAGTACTATAAGAGGAATTGATGGAGAGCTAGATAACCAAGACCATTAGTAAGTTTTGATTCAATTAGTCAGTTAATGAGTTAGATATTGGCTCTTTTCACGTTAATGCATTGACCACGTTCAAGGTTTGCTTCAACTACCCTTTTTCTTATGTTTTGGTGTTCGATTCATCTACTTTGATACTTACATAATTTATCTTTCACATTATGACATTGAGTTACGAAGAATGAAAAAGTAACAAAAATTGTTCTAATCGTATGGCAGTTGGATTGGTTATTATTGCCGTTTTAGTTGTATGTTTGCGATCTTACTCTTACCTCATGCTCAACTACCGAAGCACTCTTAATAAGCTGCAAAGACTCAAGATAATTTATCTTGATAGTGTATCCTTATATTGTACGTGTGATGATAAGACCCAAAATTTTCAAATTATATCATACACATTAGAATTATGCCTTTAATGAGTTGCAAACACCTGAGAAAAGTTATCCTGATACTGTATCTTTATATTGGCAATTTGTGGTATAGCTAAATATTCAATGCCACTATCCTGATAGCTAATTTATGTCCTTTTTTCTCATATTGCTTGCCTTTGGACTTTCTGATGCATTCAAAGATCAGAAAATGATTAAAATTCACATTGTGGTACCCGTCTAAATCTAAATAGTTTGCAAGAGTTGCAACACCAAAAGAAACCTACATATCGTGTTGTTGTGGTTAAAGAGCTATGACTTGTGATTACACCTGTTGAAAATTGTATCTTGATTAATGTGTGTTTTACATTATTAATATCCAGTTTGTTCAAGAGGTTGTGATATATTTAGACGAAAAGTTTTGAATTTTTTTCAGCTCTCAAAAGGAGGCCTCTGTCATTCTTTAATGCGGAGAATCGGAAGTTGTCTTGCTGAGAGCTGAACCACGTAAAAGAGTTGCATGAGAAGCTTCAATAACTTGCTATGAAGCGGTAGCTAAAATTCAAGTTTCACATATATTGCTTAATATAAATAAAATGTATAGTTTAGATCCAAAGTATATGTGAACTTAAACATCTATTTTTTCTATTATATAGAAATGTGTATGCATTAATATATTTGTCGTATCAACAATAAAGTCGCCCAGGTTGTAGTGAAAAAAAAATAGTAGGAGAAGAGTCTGGTAATCTGCAAAATCAATTGATGTATGGTGTTTTTGGGCGACTTTAATCAAGTTGAGGTGCAAAATTCTTTTCATCTTTATAGTTGAATTGAATCTTGTTGTATTAAATTAGTTTGATTTCCTTTTACTTCGCAGCTATTACCACAATTGTGTTAGTGTAAGTTGCAGTGTTGGGCCCGTGCTAAGCACGGGAATATGACTATCTAGTGTAAAAAATAAAAGGGGTCCTCTATGCTATTATGTTTGACCCATTTGAACCTTTTAGTGGGTTAACCAAGTGGGGCAGATTAATTTACTAATTAAAATAGTGAAGAAGCTTTTTTTTAAAAAAAAAATTGGCTTAAAAATCTCACATCTGTGTCTATCGAAAAAAACCATATGAATGGGTTGAATGATAATTATTTATAATTGAATGCTCATTTGAGAAATCAAGTTGTGAAAATTTTAGATGGTATAATTAGAGGTGTCAAATGGAGGACTTATCTCTGAATTTGAGCAAGTCAAAATGAATTGAATTAACAAATAGTCAGGTTATTGACCTGAAAATTGAAATAACCCACCCAAAGTTACTTAGACTGAAATAGGTTAAATTGCAGGTCATAATTCAATCCGTTCATTTATCAACTTAACTCATTTTGACTCGCTCAAATTTAATTTAACCTTAAAAGTTTTAATGATTTTATTAGTTCTTTTATAAACTTTTAATACCTCATAAAATCATCACTCCTCCCTTTGACACTTCTAATTTAAATTGATGGAGTAAAAATTTGCGCAACTTAAATCGGATTTAAAAAAAACTCTCTCTAATAATGTAGAGATTAAATTAAAATAGGTTTAACTTGATAGGTGCAAGTAAAATACAAACTTGGTAGTTGAGTGTATTAGATGATGACACGTGGATATTGAAGTAAGGTTGGAAACATTCTGATAACAAGTCAAGATAAGCTCAAAAAATTTACATTTCTGAATAATTTAAGATTCTCTCCATTAGTTATACAGTCTAATACATAATATGAACCATTGTGGGGGCGAAATTCACTCAAGGTGTTACCTATGGTTTAATTTTGAACGTATTCCCATCCCTCATTCGTATTCACAAGGCTATTACTCTCAAGTTTTATAATCAATTACTCCTAAGCTCTCAAATACTACTATTTCTTGCTTTTTTATGACATTGTTGGACAATCATACTTGAGAAGAGGCTTAATCTATTTCATTATTTTGGGACATTATTATAATTAATAATTGTAAATTAGAACTGAAGTGATAAAATATAAATTATCTCTTGTTTTTTTTTAAAAAAAAAAATTATTGGACAATTAAAAATAAACGGAGGAAATAATAGAGTATGTCATAATCTTTTCATGATTAAATTCCCATTTAGTTATTTTAATTTACATCCGAAAACCAGATACAAAAAAAGATATAAAACATAATGATATATATCTCATATCAAATTCTCCCCACACAAAATTCACTATTTAAGTTCGATACGATACAAAGAAACTGTCTCTTAACTATATAAAATAAAAGAGAATATACTAATTAATAATAATTACAAAATCCCTTTAATTTATTTTTCTTAGTTTAACTAAATGATGTATGAGTACTCCTCCAGCAATGTGGTGTTTTTCCATATCAATTATAACATTTGATTAATGTGGTTGAACTTATTTTGTGGGAGTAAGAACATACATGCTGCAATCATGTGATTCAACACTGGCTGATATTTGTCCTTTAACTGATCCTTTTGTTGAATGCTGCAATTCAATCCAAATGAGAAATTATAAAGTGTCAATTAAATTAAAATTGGGAACTTGCACAACATATAGTTTTGTGCAAATTGCCGGTCAATATATATTGTAGTAAGAGATCTCTTGTTGTTTGAATCCTAAAAATGAAATCATTTTTGATAGAATGCTCTTTACCTCCAACTCAAAAATCCAAATATATTAGGCCCAATCCGACGCATTTCATTGAATCAACCTTTTTGCCCTTTCTCTCACAAAATAACACATGATACAAGACTCATGACTCAAATGGGAAACTAAATATCATGAGCATTTATTAAAACTTTTTGCTACTATTTTTTTTTAGCTTAATGCTCGATAATAATAATAAGAGATTCGATCATATTAACACATAATTACATAAACATATTCTTGAGCTTAATGCTCGAAAATAATAAGACATTAGTTCAAGGAGCACTAAGAAAACAAATACTAGTACTATATATTTTGACTTAAAATTCCGAATTCGTTTTTGCTATTTTCTACTAATTGTAGATATTTTTTAAAAATTAGACTTGAATTTCTTCTATATAGAACTAACAATAGTGATCGAGTAAAGAGTTCCACTCTGGCCCTTTTAAGAGACGAGTGGTCTCTTTAATATGACTTAGACAACCCTTTCCTCCTAAGCTAACTTCTACGATTAAGTTAGGCCTAATATTCATTTATTAATAGATCGTAATATCAAATATGAGGAATTTAATAAAGTAAAGTAAAATAAATGAAAGACTTACAGCCCATAAGTCTCTTGCATCAACAACAGTGGAAGAATCAAGGCCAATATCAGACCAATAAGCTGTTATATCAGCCTTTGATGATCCTCTGTTCCATAGCACAAGTGCTACTCTTTTCCCACTTAAAGGCCCTGCCCAAACCTGTTACAAGTGTATATATTTACTGGTTTTTGTAATTAAAAGAAAGAGTTAATTGGAAATACAAATTAAAATTCAAAATATTTACCTCCAAATCTCCGTACTGCTTAACTTTTTTACCTTGAACTCCAAGTTTATCTGATCTCATTGTCAACAAGTAAAAACATGTTATGTTCTTGTCTTCTACTACGTACTATTCATCTTATTATATATGTGCACCCATTTTTGGATAACTTATGACATACTTCAAAATTCAAAACACATTATCTGAAGTATTATATGACTGACGTTTGAATAAAAATGACTGAAGTCATGCAAAAATGTACATGACTGAAGTTTAGGCAAAAATGATCGAAGTCCAACCATGTTTACTTGAACTTAAGACAGAAATACATGAAGACATTTTGTCAAGCATAACTTGAGACTCCTCTTAGCTTATGCATGAATGAGTGTATGTGCAACTTTGAGACGAGTTCAATGGAGCGGCTAAAAAAGGAACTGAATTAGGCCATTAACCCGCTCAAATTTGAACAAATCATATTTTCATATGTTAATTTTATTACACGCAGACGGAACCAAAAAAAAAAAAAGGCAAAATCTTTTACCTTGATTAACAGCAATGACCTCTGAGTTGCTTAGAATGTCATGGGCAGTATTATCTATTGATCGCAAATCACAACCTATAATTAAAGGTGCCTATAAACAAAAAAAACAAGTATATCAATGGCAAATTAAATTCCAAAAAATTATTAAATTAAAAATTCAAATTATAATAATTAGAACTAACTTTTACTAATGACCAAATGCTGAAATGAGAACGATATTCTCCAAAACTCATTCCTCCATTTCCAACTTCTAACATATCTGGATCTGAAATAACAAATTAAAACCATGTAATTAAAATCACTTCAACTAAAGTTAAAAAGAAATTTAATTTGTTTTTTATAATTAATGAAAAATAAAATACATAAATTTTTGAGAATTAATTTATACCATTCCAGCCACCTGGACCAGCATAAGATGCCCACTGGTCATTCAAATCAGCTCGAGAAGTCATACTGCAACGCGAAACACACTAACATCACTATTTTATTCATTGTCATAACGTTTCGCGTAGAATTGTTTAAACACTAAAGAATAAATATGATAAAAATGTGAATATTTATAAGCAAGGATTTAAAAAAAACATACAAGTTAAATGTCTTTAATCTGATTATGTCTTTAATCTGATTATTCGATCCAAAATGGGAAGAAGAATTTACGAAAACAAATAAATTTTTCATTATAAGGTAGAAATATAGTCTCTAGTAGTTGTGAATAATTGAATAACACTTCAAGTTATTTATTTTTAGAATTTCTACTATATTTTACCTGTTCCAATCATCAGTAATATCTCCAGTAGTTCTCCAACTATTTCCAACAGAGGAAGCCCACGTGGCAGGATTATCATCTCCCCTGAAATTGGGAAAATAACATATTGAAATTCTTAGTCTATAATTTAGATGTGGCTGAAAGAATTAACCTAACTAGTTGTTCATCAACTGCTTAACTAACTAAAAATAGTTGATGAATATATAATATATATAATAAATGTATAATTAGTGAGTTGTTTATATATATCCACTAAAAAAAAATAAACAATAAGAAATACACTCACCATTCACACATGGAATAAAATATAGCCCTTCCAGAGTTTTGTAAAGCATTGCTCATTATGGGATACCTGTTTCATTTAAGGAAACAAATATTGTTAATTATGGGCATTTTAATATATCTCAGTAAAAGAAGAAACAAAAGGTGTATATATATATATATTCTTGTTGAGAAAGGAGGAAATGGTAAAAATAAATAAAAAATTAATACATCTGCATGGTGTTTACATCAAATCAATATATTCAAAACATATGTTATCTGCATACTTGAATTTTTGTATCACTTAACTATTTAACTATTGTCATCTTTCATCTCATCTATTACTTAACTATAACAAAATATATCGATTTGATGTAAATATCGTATGCATATAAGTTATTTTTCGAGAGGCAACTAGTAAGTACCTTTCTCTTGGACTTCGATTCTCATTGTTACAATTATCATACTTCAAGTAATCAACACCCTAAGAAAAATAATACAAGTTAAATATTGGTGATTAAATGCAAAAGTAAAAATAATAAACTCAAATATAATCTCCATTCTCAACAATTATGTATGATTTTTTTTAAAAAAAAATGTGCGTATAATGTAGGCCAAGCAAACACATACCCAGGAAGCAAAAGTTTTTGCGTCTTGTTCTTCGTGTCCTAATGAACCTGGCATTTGTTTACTACACGTCTGAGTCCTGCATTACCAAAAATAAAAAATAAAAATGGTTAGTTTAAATAAAAATTATGACTAAAAATGTAACTAATTATTATTTTAAAAAATGTTAATTAGTAGATTTACCCAGCATCAGAATAAACTCCAAGCTTTAATCCTTTGCTGTGAACATAATCTGCTAGTGCTTTAATCCCAGAAGGAAAAGTTGAACCTTTAGCAACCATATTTCCCTGTTAAAATGTATGATAATTTGGTTTACGATAAAATATTTATACATAATAGTAAACTTTTTTTAAACGTATATTATATATATAATTTGAACAAAAACTATTAAATTACTGACAACCCATAGAGTACCTGCGAGTCTCTATTGCCTTCGGCCCAACAATCATCTGAAGGAATAATATACGAGAAATGATTTGATTAGGAAATAAATTGAAAAGCAAATTTTTACTAAACAGTATAGCCTCAAAGCCTCATTTATTTGCATTTAGTAAAAATTTTAATTATTATAATCATATAGATCTCATTCATTCAATATGTTTATTTCTTATGTGATTATGTCTAAACCTTAATTATTTAGTGTGCGTGTTTTTTTAGATTTTAAGTATTTAATCGATGGAAATTATTAAGATTTATAATAAAATATTAATATCATTAAGACGTCAATTCGAATATTTTCACAAAAATTATCATGTGTCACCATCCATCATCATTAGTCACAATTATTGTCACTATTAATCACTATAATCAATTGTCACTATTACTAGCCATTATTTACAATTATCACCATCATTATTTACCACATTATATATCATTAACACCATCACCATTCACTACCATTATTAGTTATTACTATCATATATTATAACTATCAACCGTTACCCCCGACTACCACTAGTTACTATCCACCATTAGCCAATAACATTCGACATTTTCGATCACAATCACTATTACTAGTCATTATCATTACCCACCACAATAGTATTCTTAAAAAATATTTATTGATACATATAGTATTAGAATAATCTAGTATGTTATTAAATATTATATTTATTAATCTTTTAATAAAATAAATTTGTTACCTATATTGATGTACTCATATCCAAGAGAAGCAAGTCCAGTATATACCATTGCATCAGCTGCCACATCAAAAAAGCAAAAAGAGAAAAAAGTGACAACTGTTGTGCAGCTAGCAAAGGAAATGTTATATGGTACAAGTATGTATATTTATTTCATTTAATCACACTTCTCTTTTCCATTTCAAAGTAGAAAATAATTTTGCTGACCTGTTCCCTTTATCATGTTCTCATCTATATTGCAACCAAAATGATTCCAGCTGCTCCATCTGTACGTTTAAAGTGTGAACATTATTTCAAATATTTAAAAACAATATATAATTATATATTTTAATTCAAACATATTAATTAAAAATTAACAAGCAAATAAATATTCATATTCAAATGGGTGCTCGCTACCTTTTGACTTTGAGCATGATTAACGGTAAAAAGTTCTTAAAAAAGCTTATTATATTTAAAAGTCTTTGTTGTTATCCTATTATCGTGCTTACTACTTAGAAAAGACACATCTTCTATAAATAATTTATTATAACATTTCAGTTAAAATCATTATTTTTAGAAGTGTTAAATGGGTAAGTTGAACGAAATATCGTAAATGGAAGGTGATTGAATTAATAAAATAAACTGAACGGAAATATGTTTACACGTCCTCTTTAGGGCGTTTTCTTGATTCCTTACACACATAGGCACACCAAAGAGGACATATATATTGTCGTAAAACAAAAAAAAAGTAAAATGAATTAATTATATTTTCATATAAGTTAATTTTATTATTACTCTTAATAATATGTTCATAACGTCCTCTTTGGAACGCCTTTCTTATGGGAATAGATGGAGTGGATGGGGTCCACATAGATGAAAAATCAAAGAAAACTATGTGCTAATTAATAAATCACTGGCTCGTCTGAAGTGTTTTTTGTTTTCTTGTACGTAAAACGTTTTGAATTTATAGAGCTTAATTAATTATTTTATTGGTACAACAAACATGTAGACAACTTGATAAGTTCACTAGCTTTCATTATGATTCCCACCTACATAGCATTCCTTCGTGGTTTCTCTTTCATCATAAGAATGAGGGGTCGTCCCGTGTATTAGAAAAAATAATATATATATTATTAATAGGTTGTTTGATACACTTTTTTAATTTATATATATTTAATATTTAATATATTTTATTTGGTATTAAAGTTTGTATAATTAATAGCTGTAGTATTAGTAATGCAAAAGATTTTAAGGCATGATTAAAGATGTAATTATCCCCCAAGACCTCTTCACCATATTGGTGATTGATATTTTCCAATGCATGTTATTTCTAATACACTAAACCTAACACTGCACAGAAGAAATAATTCGACATATTTAATTCAAGCATTAGTATAATACTGGCATTACTAACACAACATATTTAACACTACTCTTATACATCCTACAAACGAGGCTGTCTTACTAACACATCACACATCATATTCAGACTATCAACAATGTCTTACACAAATAAATAGTAATATAAGTTTTGTGCACCGACACTATATTATAACAAATCTTACCCCATTTGCGGAGTTGTGCCAAGGCCATTGCCCAAGAGGTTTCTCCGGTTGAAATCCTTCGCACTGGAATTTGAATCAACGATCAGATTTCGTGGCTGCAAACGAGCATATATCGTCGTAGCCAGACACAAACACAAGCAGCAGCACAGCACAAGTGGTGAAGTTGATGACATCCTTCTATGGCTTTTCCGATAGGCTTTGGCTTTGGCTACGACAGTTGACGATAATATTTAAATGTTCAGAGAGCTAGAGAACCCCTTTTAAGTGAAAGGGGAAATTGAAGCAATACTTTGGGTTTTTAATATGTGAATGAGAACTTAGCTATTTATATATACTACTACTATTTATTAATGCTATGTGGGCAGTCGGTAGATGAAAATCTTAATATATGTATGTAACTAATTTTGATCTCTTTTGTAAATTTAGTAGTATTATAAAATTTAAATTCTCGATTCGTGTCGTAATCAGGCATGGTGGGCTGATGAGGAAAGGTTGTTACTGCTTGAGGTGGACAAGTAAATCTGGCTAGGCAGATTTTTCTATTTATAGAGATATATATCATGACAAGTGACACTCTAGTTTGTGGTGGTGGTGCCACAATGCAATGTATTTCTCATCAATCATTGACTTCTGACTATACTTTTGCCTCACCCCACCCCACCCCTACCCCTAACCATATCAGGACGGAGCTAGTGTGTTGGTTATAAGTTCGGTCAAATTTAATATCTTTGATTCAAATTTTGAATGTATAGTAAGAAAATCATTGAATGTACAAATTATTAATGTAAAACACACTAATTTAAAAGAATATAAATTCAAAATTCATTAACTTTAAATTCTGATTCAACCTTGCGGTCCCAACACAACTCATCAAATCAACTTTCAAGATTTCAAGACAATTGTTACAGGCAGTTGTTATTATGTCAGCATTTACGCCCTTACTATCTATTCTCAGACAAATTTTAAATGGTTTACTACTATAGTGATCTATAACATTTCCTCTAACCAAAATGGTGGACCAAGACCAACATTACTTTTGTAACTGTTTTGTTGAATATGAAGTCCAACTTTTTTTCAAATTAAGTATATTAATTTAATGAAATGGTGAAATGCACTTTACTCCATTATATTTGCCAAATCACAACCTAGATAGGATCGAAATCCTTGTCACGCATTGTATTTCTTTTAGTATGTAAATTGAATGTCACTACCTTGATATATTACCACAAATTCTCAACAAATCAAAATTCCTTTTTTTAAAATTGGCAAGGACGATAGCAACTTAAAACAGACCATTATTAACTATTTTAGTGGGTGGATTTGATTCCTTGGAAGTTGTAAAGATATCAATCTTGCTCAAATTAAGATTTTAACTTTATGTATTATGAATTTTATAATTATAATTTTAAATGATAATAACTGAATTCTAAATTTAATATTTATACATATTTAATAAATTTATTAACATAAATACTGTTAGAGCAAAATCCACATGCAGGCTACCATCTCCACCACTGAATTTTTACTATTGGGACATATGTAAAATAGTAAAAATTAAATAATATGTATCTAAGTACATAGAAATAAGACGAGTGTGGAGCTTCGGATTGAAGCACGACAGTGTCGGCATTGTTTTGTTTTGTTTAAGGGACAGTAAGGCACTGCTCATGATGCTTCATGTGAACTCTAAATATACATATTTAAATGTAGTCTTCAATATTGTTACGCCTAGAATTATTCATTTGTCCTTTGCATTATCGTATGTCATGTCACTATATGTATACATACGAGTATACGTAATTATATTTGTATATCTTCTCATGTGACCTCCTTCTACAACCATAGGCATATGGAAAGAGACGTTTATGAGTTCAGACCTACTATTTGTTGCAATTTTAGTGAATAAAAATACATAAATTTATGTTTTACTTCAGGAGTTCTGTATTAAGATGAACACGCAACTAAACACAGCTAGCTGCATATAACTCTCTTTCCTTTTTTAAGATAATTTTTGCTCATCCTAATCCCTGCTATTCCTCTTCGGTTCCTCCTTTTTCTACTTTTTTTCAGTATATGCTTCTGTTGTTGTGACGTTACGCATACTGAAATTTATTATTTCTTATGACATGATCAAAATTGATTGCAAGTACCAAATGATGTTACATTTTAATACTCAGCTCTTTCCATGATTACCTTACAATAGGTAATTAAAGGGTCCCCAATATACTTTTTAAGATTACAGTTTATGCTGAGATTTTGTTCACAATGTAAAGATATTGCAAAGTGTTGCTCCAAATGCAGTATATGCTTCTTGTTGTGAATCCAACTGTGTCAAGCTTTTGCTGTAGTACACCATAAGTCAGATCTTAATCATTCACCATGTCACAATCTTGTTACCATGCGAATCAGTCCAACAACAACATACTCAGTTTAATCACACAAGTAGAATTTGGAAAAAGTAGGATATACGTAAACTTTACCTCTATCTTTACAGGGTAACATGTTACTTCAGATAAACCCTTGGCTCAAAATAAAAGTAACGGACGTAGGAAAAGGAAAAAAAAAAAAAGACAACAAAATAACAATGTATGATACCATGCGAAACAGTAAATTACTAGTTATGCTGATCACTGCGAGATTCAGTGAGCAAAACCGAACTTTCAGTTAACTACCGGATGAAAAGGGAATAGGGGTATTAAGAAAGGGAATGGCTGACATGTTGACTGTCTTCGATAGACACTGAATTGACTTTTTCTTACTGTTGCGCAGGAGTTAAGTAGGTTTGGGCTAAGGTTGTTGCAATCACTACAAAAAAAGGGGCAAATTGCGGCAGTTAAAATCCCCCACAATTTGCTGTTACAGGGTTTCAGCAACTCCCATAGTTAGGTTTGTCACAATTAAGTAGTTAGGTTTGTCACAATTAAGTTGCAGCAGTTTTTAAGTAACCCCGTAATCAACAATTAACAGGGGTTTTAACCTCCGTAATTTATTTTTCGCAAATAATTTTATTCCATTTTGTGGGGGTTTATAATCCTCCACAAATAAATTTTAGTACCTCACTTTGTTGGGGCTATAACCTCCGCAATTCTTTTGATGAAATTTTTATATTCAATTTCATAGAGGTTATAATTTATATAAAATTAAGAGTTTATATAAAAGCTGTTGCAGTTACATAAAATTAAGACTTTATATAAAAGTGGTTTAGGCTCATCGACAATTTTACAAATAAAAGTTGTTGCAGTTATCAACTCTACTAAATAGAACTGTGGGCTGGAACCTTGTGTATTCCAGGATCTAACATTGCTTTTTCCCACCTCTCTGCGCCAACATAAATGCTTGAGAGTTAAACATAACAGCCAGAATGATTCTGTTGCGACTCAAGCAATTGTTGTGCTCTTCATTTCCCAACTCAATAGCTCCATGAAGTCTACAAACATCCATCAGAGCCCCCCAAGACAGTAGCATCAGCTTCAAAAGGCATCTTCTTTATGAAGTCGTAAGCTTCCTGTAGTAGAACAACCACACAGCTATAGTGTTTCATCTTAGCTGCAAGTCTGAATTCATGTGGCATTGCTTCAAACAATTAGAACCCGAAATCGACAAGCTTGGCACACACACAAAAGCTGATAGAACTGCCACCAAGGCAATCTCATTTGGTTGCAACCCCGAATTCATCGTTAATGCTAGGGAAGAAATCATAGCATTCCATATGCAAACCTGTTCCATCGCATCAAATACCTGTGTTACAGCAAATGGTTAAAAATACAGGCAAGGCCTCGTACTATAAAGAGTTTCCTGTTTCTAGTCCTCTTCAAGGATAATACTTAGGACACTAATTCTCAATAGCAGAGCTCAAATCAAATTGATGATGATTTCTTCTTCTTTTCAGATAATAAGTTTCTTGCTTATGCAACATGTTTAAGTACTAGTTATCTGAATTAACTCTAGCTCTTTCTGAAACAAAATACGCAAGGCACAAGTATATCTTACAAAGGCATAGTTTATTCCTACAGAAGTTATGTTATCTAAACTTTTGCCTTGCAAATTATACTACACAACTTATGCCGGACAAAGAAAAAAGTTCTCTAACCGCCTATATGAGATATGTAAGACATTTTCTCATATTCGCTTCCTTTCTCAACTTACCTCATCGGGATCCGGGACTTCCAGGGCAGTGCCATGAGGAGCTTTAACTGCTATTAGGGTCTCATTCTGCCAGGATTAAAGAGTATAAACTTATTCATAGGTTCTTTAAGTAGATCACTCCAAAATACAATCATTTTGAAACAATGATGAAACGGTTATAAAAGAAAACACAAATGGCAAAGTGAACCTGAAAGCAAGGTAGGCTCTTTATATCTTCTTCAGTTACAAAAAGCCACCTAATTCACAGTGTTGAAATTGTCGTCAACAAAGAGCAAAGTATCAAATCTAGGTTACAACTATGTAGTGAGGACAGGAACAAGAAGTTACCTTTGGTTGTTTTCGTCTTCACTCATATCCCTTAACTTTTCTTGCATTTCTCTGAAATAATCTAAACATCAGCACAAATTTTTGACTCTGACAAACCACATACCTAATCCGCTCATCCAGTCTTCGCTCCTCCATTGAAAGGCCGTCAGTTTCAGCCTGCAAAAATTGCAAGCTACTTGATAGAAAGTTCCATTTTTGGATAATTCATTACTTCAAAGTGAGGTTCTCATACAACTAGAGTTCTATTTAAGTGCTGGAAACTAGTTTAACAGTGGATATCTATCATAACATAGATGAAGACACGATCTTAGCAATCAAATAGTTAAGGAAGTATATCCAAATACCTTTAAAATGGAAGCATCAATATCCACTTCTCCAGGTCTAGAAGAATCAACATCCATAAGGAGTGATTATGGAATTCTCACATCAGTATAGCTTCAGGTGTTTAACAGATCATTGCAAGCAGTGTCTAAGTAGAAATATGTGTTTATATCCAAGCAAAGCTAGCTTACTTCCATTGTATTCTGTTCTTGAGCTTCTTTTCAATAAGACCAATTCCTTCAAGCACATTTGTTATATCATAGATCCTTCTTTTCTGCACCTGTAAGATCAGGAAATTATAATCAAAGTTTAACAACGCAATAAGAAAACTTCTAGCTAAATGATATATCACCTCCAAAGTGTCTGCAGCTTGGTCAAGATCAAGCATACCATCTTCTGCATGCTTGATCAAGTTGATAAATTTCTTGGTTAAAAGACCTGAACAGAAGACAGTGGTTCAATTGTAGGTTTATTCCCCCATAAAATCACGCTTTCCATAGAAACTTTTACAACAAACCAATCCCTGGATAAAAGATCGTGGAATACCCAATGAACTGTCGTAGCTGCAGCTTGCAGGTGTAAGAGGAGAAGGCAGGGAAAGAAATTCAAATTTCAATTATGTGAGCAAAAGAAGAGTGCCTATTGGACCAAATGCCATTCATAACAGGTATATTTATAGCTACATATACTACCGTCTTTTTTATTTTCAAGAAAACAAACTTCATAGTTAATAAAGTTGATCTTACTTGGTTTTCAGGAAGAGGGGAGTATAGAGCCACCAAATCGAGCTTGAACTTAGGAAGACACTTGAAAGAACCATATTTACAACATACATGGCAGTGAAGACGAGTACGATTTTCTTAAATATTTTGAATTATTAACTAGTACATATACTTTTTATGTAGTTTTCAAATTTAAATTTTGTTTCATATTTCTGATGTATCGATGTTCGAAATCACACTGCACTACATGAATGGAATTCTAAGCAATGAGATTAAAATTAAAGTAGATTGGCAAGCCTTACCTGAATTCAAGCTCGTTGGATATAAACAGTTAAGGTATTGTTCCCAAACTACTTTATTATAGCAGGGGTTCAGTGACATGTTCTTGCTAGCAGATACATCAAAATATTAGTAGTAGAATATTTTTTTTAGCTTAAATATCATAATATTAGCAGTACTTGAATACCATATAATTCCAGGAATGACTTTCTATTTCAGAGCAAATAAAACAGTGAAACACCTTCTCTCCAGGATACTGACAAAAATGAAGTAAATTGATATTTAATACAACAATGGAGGAGCCTCTCGCCGACAACATTTTGTGTTTCAGCAATTCAGTGAATGCAGGTAACTTGTCCTTAGCCTATTTTTCATGAGTCATTCAGACTTCAGAGTTGAGAGTACAATTATTATTTAAGCAAATAATGTCAAGAGTTCAGGGTATAATTACTA
Source organism: Solanum pinnatisectum (assembly GCA_035578085.1). Taxonomy (NCBI): domain Eukaryota; kingdom Viridiplantae; phylum Streptophyta; class Magnoliopsida; order Solanales; family Solanaceae; genus Solanum; species Solanum pinnatisectum. The sequence goes on along the minus strand of CM069078.1, from coordinate 44,517,659 downwards.
TTTAAGCAAATAGGTAGTCTTTTCCCAATTGTTTAGTGAGTGAAATGACAAAATTGGGGTGCAATATTAAGATTATATACCGCATATGTACATTTTCATGTACTCGAGTAATCAATGTAAGAACATGAACTAAAAACGCGTGGAGTGAAACCTGTTTTGGAGTGAGCACAAAAGCTTTATCTTTGATAGTGAATGTAATATCTGGCATGGATGAGATGCTGTTACAATCGATTGTGGATTCTCCCATTGGACTTGGTATTTTCTCGCAAAGCTGTAAAACATCAAAGCTTTAATATTATGACGATTTGATAGACTATTTATTAGACAGATAAAGCTGTGACTTATACCTGATTTACATACACAAGTGAAATTCAACTCGACAAGATGAGGCTTTATCAAAAAATTAAGTTGATTCATTTGTCAATCACCTGGAACTTCTTTAAATACCCTTAGGATCACCTCATATGAGCTTTTTTCCTAAGGCAACAGATCCTTTGAATCCTTTCCTTCATACGTGACAGGCATCCTTATTCTATTTGACTGTTCAACAAGAACCCTAAAATGTTAATTAGCGAAATTGGAGAGAAGAGGAGAAAATATATCTACCTTAATATAATAAATAATGGAATTTTAATTAGAGGGTTACCACAGTTAATGACCCCCCACAAATTGCTTAGAAATTGCAGGGGTTACTTAAACCTCCGTAATTAGATGCAATTTACAGGGGTTATATTAACCTCCGTGATAAAACCCCAACAATTTAAGGGTTTTTTGTAGTGAATGAATAATTGCTAGCCTTGGTCTCTACCCCAGTAGAGCAGCTGGAGCTTCTAGTGTCAAGTGTCCTAAGTGATTTTGTGACACAAGTTTTAATAGCATCATGATGTCTCAAGATTACCTAAGTACTGAACACAACATATGTTATGAAGTTGGGGAAAAAACAAAGATATATTGCAGATAATAAAATTGTGATAGAAACACAAGAGCCATGACTACAACACATTATCAAAACCTTCAGTTTCAAGTTGCAGTTGAAGTTGATTGATCTCTTGCCCTACATAGTACAGACAACAATCCAATATCAAACTGTGAAAATCTTTCCATTTTCTTTCCACCACACAACACTAGACCTCTTCCGAATTATGTCTACTAAATGTTCTACAAAATCTTTTAATAATCACTAAAATGGAAGGGGGGGAGGGGGTTGCCAATAGTATTTGTTGCTGTGAAATAACTCTCTTCAGACACATCACTGCTGAGTGATGGGCATATCATGGAACGATTGGTTTACTGTCCCAAGCCTCTCTTACTTCGACCAAATCCGGACGGTATCTCTTAGCTAGAACTTCTACTTGATCAGCAAATGACTTGTTTCCAAGTTGACCTATGTGAAGAATCATTTGGTTCCATCTCTTTCGACATATCTCTCCAGGCCTGTGGTCAAGAAGATTGTCCCAGTCCACATCTTCTATGCAGCTTGCATCCAGCTCAAAAAGTGCATCAACTAGGCGATAGTCATCAGCATCCGCCCATTCACCTTTGGCCACCATGGGTGATGTCAATTGATCATACCATTTTAAGCAGCAGTTTGCATCAGTTCTCGAGGACAAATTTTCACTTATTGCACCCCATGCAATATTATCCCGTAGCATCCCATGCTTAGATTTCTTCTCTTCAGAAAGCTTCAGTCTCAGATCGGTGTTTACTAAATCAAACAAATTCTGGTACTCCTCCTGAGTCCATTGTCCTTTATTCTGATTGGGCAGTTTTAGCCTTCGCCATGTATCCTTCACATGCCACCGATGTTTTCCAAGTTCATCAGCTAAGACCTTCCAATTATTCCCATGCTCTTTCTGGAACTTCCGCACCATCTCATACTCTTCTTCAGTCCATTTACGTGATTCACTCCTTCGAAACAGGATCTGTGCACGAGAATAAAATGCCTTAGAAGGTCTGTATGGTAGAGCACTCCCTATTTCTTTCCAACAACCCTTAATTTCAGGATAAGATCTAGAATTTAAAACCTTTTTCAGCCCTTCTTCGCCTAAGTTATGTACCTCTATGTATTTATGAACAGCCTCTTTGATAATTTCATCTTCTAACTTTGAGAATCGCTTGCCATGCACTAAATTTTCTTCCTCGATCTCATGCTTCTCATCACTTGAATCATTCAATGAAGGGAAAATCTGAACCTGACTAGAAAATCTTACTCTCTTTTCACTGTTCTCAGGTGTAGGATCTTCAGAGTTGTGTCCTAATTTTACCCTTTTTCTCTTTTTGATTTTACCTTTGCCTGTTTTGGTTTTATCTTCGATCTCTATAGGTGAAGAAATATCACCTTCATTGACTTGAGCAGCAACATCTTCCCGTATGTCCTTAGTATCATGCATTTTCTCCAGCTCATCCCCACAACTTTTCTTCAATTTCCTACTTTTATTCCCTTCAACAATTCTCGAAGCAACTTCATCGCTGTCTTCACTAAACTTCCCAGAATGTTTTCCATGTTTTCTTTCTTTCTTTCTCTTGATGTCAGAGTCATCACTCTTAGCTTTAATATCAATGTTTGTCACTTCTACACCATTGATAGTCTTAATGTTTTTCTTGGATTTCTTCTTCCTTCTAATCACGTACACAACGTCTCCACCAGAGACCTTACCAAGGGTCTCAACTACCTTGTCATTGTCCCGCATTTCAGTTGCACTAGTTTTGGTGTCTAAAGGCTCATTCAAGCAGCTTTTCTTCAGCTTATTCTTTTTCTTTTTCTTTTTCTCAACACATTTCACAACATCTTCATCACTGACTTCGTTGCGTTTTCCAGAATGTTTTCCACCTTCTCTTTTTTTCTTTCTCTTAACGTCACACTCATCACTCTCTCCTCCAAGACCACTGGTGGCAGCATTCTTATTGCTTTTCTTGGATTTCTTCTCCAGCTTACGAAGCATACCCTCCTTCTCATCTCCTTGGACCATGACTCTTTCGGATTAATCAATTATGTCTTCTGCAAAGCGCCAAAAGTGGTTTCTCTGCCAAAACAGAACAAGAAAAAGAAAAGCACGGTCACAATACAAAGTATACTGCAATCCCCTACTGAGACTACCCAGAAAACATTGACAAACTATCACTGATCACTCCTTTACTTTATTAGTTGGAAAATTTCAACCCATTCTCTTTTGTTAGCACAATATTATCTTTTTTCATAATATGATTATGCCGGGTGCTTCTTTATGAAGAAAAATCAAGATGGTCAATTCTCTTAAAATTAAGCTCTTTGTGAAATTACTAGCTACTACCTCAGAGATGTAGCGGTAAGGCCTGCATACACTCTACCCTCCCCATACCCCACTTTGTGGAATTTCACCAGGGTTTGTTGTTCTTGTTGTTGAGAAATTACTAGCCAGAAGAAATAAGAAGACGACCTTGAAGAGAGTAAAAATGAAGACAAACCAGAGAAGAAGAAGCATTGTGGTTCTAATTTTTTAAATTGTAAACTCAAATAAAATTTGAATATCATTGCAAACTGAATCAAGAACATTAAAACTTTTTTCTATACGTGTCCTATATCATATACTGCATTGGAGAATACTGGACTGAAACTTACTGGAGTGAATCCGCTCCCATCAACGAAAACATACTTTGTATTCCTTTATTTAAACATTGCTCTTTATTGGTAATGCAAGAAATCATAAGCATATTAGACCTTAATTCAGTAGAGAAAGGCACAAACAGTAATTTGATTCTATCAGAATAGAATAGAACTAGCTAACTGCTAGAGGCACCACAAGTTATCAGACTAACAATTGAAACTTGCAGGATCCAACACACAGCAGTTCGCATTTTTTGAAGAGTCACACACCAACATAGGTGACAAGTAAGTTCCAACGGTGAAAATTCGTTTCAGGATTCACAACAGATTAAAAGCAGATTCGTCTCCTAACTAAGTTCTAATCCCTAAAGGAAGTAATAAAATATGATAAAAGCTGAGAGTTTATACATCCCGGTGAGTTCCTGGCTCAACCCTAGGCCCCAAAAAATAAGGGCCTCCAAAGAACCAAAAAACCGCAAATTCAGGTACGAAAACATACCGAAGATGCACAAAAAAAGAAACAAATTCCAATAACAGGCAAGATTAAACGAAGAACCAAATGCAGATGAAGGAGATACATACATAAAAGAGACAACCAGATCTGATGAAACATACTTTCCCTCCGTTCCTTCTGATGGCGGCGGACGTGACACTCAGCTAGTGTAAAAATAGGGCAAACTTTAGGCTGACCATTGAAGTCGAGGAAAAACCGACTACAGTATGAAGTAGAGGGCATATGATTACTTTGGTCCCTTTTTGTTATTTTATTGCTAAATCCTTCTTTTCTTTTCTTTTTTCAAAATTGGTTAGAGAATTCATTTTTTTCTACTTCTCGTGAGAGTATTTTTATCTTGTTTGATATTATTATAGTAAAAAAAATTAATTGAATTTTTATGCATATTCATGGGACACTTTTGGTTAAAATTTTCAAAGTTTCTTTGTGCATATTAATTGAATTTTTATCATCATAAATATTCTAATGAATTTTCTATAAACTAAGAAAGTTTACTTTATTATTAATAATAAATATTAATAAAAGAGAAATTCATTTGTGTATGAAACTAATTGCATCTTATAGTATTTTGTGTATAGTTTTTAAGTATTTTTTAATTTTAATTTTAAATTATTGATCTAATTTGATTCAATTTAACTTTGAAAATTAATTAAATTAACTTTCAACATCGTGTCAAATATTTGAAGCGGAAGAAGTACAATTAGGTATTTTTATTTTTAATATGATTTTATATCATAATTTAAGAATTGATTGAATTTTGTGTTAAGTAATAATGTCGCAACGAGCATATCCTATCAATCACATGTAACCAATAACGATTTCATTTGAGTAAGATCTCAATTAAAAACGAAAAAACCCACAAATAATTTACATTGTTAAATACTTTTAAACTATATATATAAAAAAAATTAAATCTTAGTCCTAATTGTTTCAAAGTACGAAAGTTAATCAACTCAATATTGAATATGTTTAAACAGATTATAATTACTATGTCTATTTTTAATTGTCATGTTTTTATTTTTTAGAGTCAAACGATAAAAATTTTGACCAATATTTAACGATATATTTTTTCATCATATTGATATGTCATGCAATTTATAGTATTTTTCGTATTCTTTTCGTATAGTTTTTGAAATATCTAAATTATTTGTTTAAAATATTGAGTTATTGTAATCTAATTTAATTTTGAAAATTAGTCAAATTGATTTTCGAAAAGTGTAACATGACAATTAAAAGTGGACGGAGGAGTATAAAAACATATATAATTTGACTCTTCAAATAACAATAATACTAAAAATTTCAAAAAAGAAAGTAAAAGTTTCATAATTTTTTTTAATATTGAAATACTTCTGCTAAAATTCTAAATGATTTTTATTTTTATTTTTTTGGTTTTTTTTGTGACCAAACGCCTTATAAGTAGTTTTTTTTTTCATTTCCCTGATGGGCTAAGGATAATTGAATCGCTTCTGAACTAGTTTCTTCACCTTCTCCGGTCTCCAGACGATCTACAGAGACGATCGAGGCTCATTTCGCAGTGATATATGGTAATTTTATCTTCTATTTCAATATTCCTCTTGGTGATTTATAAGTTGTTAGGTCAATGGATCAGACTGATTTCATTATAGATTGTTATTCTCCATTATCATCATTAGCGATTCCTGTTCAATTCACCGATTTACGGAATTTTAGCTACAGGATTTGGTAGTTATTACCTTATCCACTACAATTGTTTACGTTGAATTCCTATTCAGTTCATTATTTGTATCCGGAGATTTGGTTTTGTAGTCATTTACAAACTTATTTTTAGTTTTATATCCTTTTTTTTTTATGAGATCTTCATTTTTCGACATTAAGATATCTTCATTATTAGCTTTAAGAATTAGCAGTTGTTCCATCGTGTGGCTGATAAAGTGAAAAGAGAATTACGAGGTCTCAAGTTCAAATTCTGCCAAGACAAAAATAGCTAAGCCTTAGTGGATAAAATTACTCACTCCATGTTGCTGGCATTGTTGTCCTCGATTATTGTTATTTTACCCGTTCATAATGTGATGGGTGAATTTATATTTGCATTTTGATATGAAGGGTTTTTTCCTAGGGAAAGCAATACTCACTACACTAGTTGAATTTACACAAACTAAAAATGTTATGTGCATCATATATAATGGTGAACAACTTTATATGTGTTTTTTTTCTTTCTAATAATCATGGTGTTTGAGTTAGCTTGCACACACCTCGACTAATTTCACACCATACGTGATACCCTCGGTCTATCAAGACTATGATAGATGGGAAAAAATCACCTAGTATTTTTGCCTCCGCTGGTATTTGAACTTGAGACCTCATGATTCTTAACCCACTTCATTGACCAATAGTCTATTATTCATGTTCCAGAATAAATATTTTGATGTGTTGATGTAGGATTAGCGGATTCCAGAGTAGAGGAAATAGGAAAGGAGAGGAAAACAGCATCATGGTTCTATGCTTAATTACGGCCAGCTCAACTTTCTATCTGCGGCCTGGACGTTCAAGATATCTTCAGAAATGTATGAGAATCCAGAATTGTGGGACATATCTCATGAAGCATGTTGATATTACAAGGCAAAAGATTATCCCTTCTGCTAGGGTAGATACAGTTGGTTTGGAGGTTTTTGTAGTTTCAGACTTGCATACAGAATACGAGGAGAACATGGCATGGTTAAAGGGTTTACCAAAAAAGGGGAAGAAAAAGGAAGTGCTTCTCGTTGCAGGTGATGTTGCGGAGACTTATGAGAAGTTTGTGTTAACTATGTCCCTCTTGAAGGCTAGTTTTGAGCACGTGTTCTTTGTGCCCGGAAACCACGACCTTTGGCTCCGTAGGGAGAAAGAGAATTATGTAAGCAGTCTTTCTTCATATTGTTCCATGAAGATATTATTTGCAGAATTAAGTTCAAAAGTAATGCGTAGAATTGCATCATATGCCACTAGTTGTTGTTGCTATTTTACATACATATGTCATGGTGTCTTGTTAAAATGCTTTTGTGACATTATGGGATCCTGTCTCCTATGGGGATTTTAAGCTGAGGAGAAAATTCTCCTTTTGAAGCATTTATAGCTGCATCTTTTTATGCATGTGCCTTTCTCAATCAACAACATTGCCTTTTAAACAGTCTTATTAAGGTTAGGTCTCAAAAGCTTTGTCCATGCAGAAAAAAGTAAAAGCTACGAATGAATATTGGTGGTGTTTCCTCTCCTCTTCTTCCCTTTTCCCTCTTCAATTTGCACTGAAGTAGATTATTGCTTTTGTTAAACTAAAAGCAATATCACATGATTAATGTGATGCATCTCTGTATTCAGATTGATTCTCTTCAAAAGCTGGATAAAATGCTTGATGCATGTCAGAGGCTTGGAGTGGAAACTAATCCTAGTGTCATTGATGGTTTGGCAATTATTCCTCTATTCTCATGGTACCACGAGGTAAATATTACTGTGAAATAGCAAAACTATTTCTTTTTTGCAGCTGGGTCATTCTGTGCACATCTTGATGTCATTTCTGCTTTTATCCCAGAGCTTTGATAGGGAAAAGGACATACCTGGCATCCGCATTCCTTCTTTGGAGCTGGTGATTCACTTTCTTTCTCCTTGTAAGGATTTTATCTTTTTAGTTTGATGATATGATAGTTGTTCCCTCCTTGACCTTGCTTTCTTTCAAAATAGATAAAAGATGAGCAAGTTGAGTGTGCCAATGTTTAGCTTACTGACAAATGAAACTGAAAGGAGAAGTGCTTACTTGACTTCCTTGTTATCACTGAATTCATCTAAAAATAAGTCAATTTGTAAGCTCTTCCATCACACTCAGTGCTCTGAAGTGATGTGTATCCTTCTGCACTTTGTTTTTATCAGTAAAAGATTCCTGATTGGTCCAAGGAAAGCGTGCTTACTACCTTGGGGTGGCTTCAACCTTTCTGTTATGGGTAGGTGAGTATCTGAGGATAATAGTTGACATTGCAAGCTACTTGCTCATCTTCTTTTGCGTTTTATTTATTTAACTATCTTAGTGACTCTTCTGTTTCTGGCTGCTTTGGATACACTTCCTCTGTTCTGAGCCTGTTCATTTTATTTCTTGTATTGTAGCATTTCTCTGTGTTTTTTGTGAGTTTGAAATTCTCGGACAATTTTTTTTTCTTTCAAAAAGTTTTCCTATCTATTACACAGTTTATAGACGTTGGTTTATATGATACTTGTAGTTTACTGATTCTGTGTTCTATGGTAGACTGCTAATACAGTGCAATATTACTGTTGTAATTCACTCTTATCTTTTCTGGCACAGGCATGCAAGGACTTCCGTGCATGCAAGTGGCCCAACGGACTCACAAATGGAGATAACTCCCTTGCTACACATTTTGATGCCATGAATGACAAAAATCAGGATACAGTCCAGGAAATCCTGGCAAGCTGCAACCAGATAATTTCATTCTCACACTTTATTCCAAGGTTAGTGAGTAGCTCAGATAATTCCAAAATTTTCTGAGTTGCTATCTAAATTTGATTGGTTATGGTTGAAAAACTTCAGTCTCGCGCTACAGTAGAGACTTCTAGTAGGATTTAATGAGGTTGATGTTTGTTAGATAGTCCTGAAAATTTGGTGTTACCATTTTCAAAAAAAAAAGAGCCCCTGAAAATTTGCCCCTTCTCTCCATTATAGATTACCTAATTTGACATTTTAGAGATAAACATAAAATGTTTGATATCTCAGTGGTTGGCTTTTTCCGTGTCAGTGAACCATGTTTCCACTCTGATGTACCTGCCATAAGTGATGTAGTTCTTCTAGACTCTGTAGAAATATGACTATAATTTCCTTCCCATCCCCCATAGAGTTTGCCATATCCCATTGAAACGTTCTGTAAAACATCACATACCCATCACAAGTTTTTCGTCCATCTTTATTTGGCTGGAGAATCTTCTGCCCCGCTCAATGAACACGAACCATCTATAAGAATCCTCTTTATATTAATTTATTTGAAAGATTTCCCCCCTGAACGAAATATATTTTGTCACCCATAGTAAAATAAAGTAGCACCATAGAGGGGACTCGCCAGAAAGAGCATAGTGTAGCAAAGAGAGAAGGGGACACATTTCCCAAGTCAGAGATTGCTCTGTGTTAAAAAGCTAAGCATTTCTATTGCTACTTTCATCAATACATGCATCATGATAGAGGGACTTATTTTTCCTTTTCTTTGGGCTGCCTTGGGGTGGGGGCGGCGGGGGGTATGGTAGGGGCAAGGCGCAATGCATACTTAAAAACTTATGATTCATCACGGTAGTGAGCATTCCACCTCACTGGCACTATGAGCTTACCAAATAATCAAGGTTCAGAAAGATTATGTTGATGATTGGAGTCCTTAAACATCTCATGCTGATGATAACGTTGTTTTACCCTGACTGGAACCATCCTTTTTTGTAGACTAGAGCTTTGTCCAGAGAAGAGAATGCTTTTCTATCCTAACCTTCCAAAAATGATTGGCTCTGATTTTCTTGAGGCCCGTATAAGATACATACACGGAGCTAGAGGGAACACAAACGCTTGTCATATTTTTGGTCACACCCATTTCTGCTGGGATGTCCTGCTTGATGGTATCAGGTGTGTTCTGTTCTTGGATGTATTTGGCTGCTCATTCACATAAATGCCTACTACTTGTCAGGAATTTTCAATTGAAGCAAAATTTAGTGTGTATGACCACTTTTTGTTTTTTCCTTTGGGTTCTGGTCTTAGAATATGACGACGAGAAGACATAAATGTGCCTTGATATATCAAATAAGCAAAGATGTGCTTTCAGCCTCGAAATAGTTTTGATGAGAGAAAAGCTGAAACTCCCATTGCTTGGCATTTCTTTCAAGGTTTAGTTTACTAAAAGTATATTGGTTATAATTTATGAAGAACTTACATTGGGTTTTGTCAAAGATAAAGTAACTTAAGTAATGGACAGTTGAATAGAGAGAGAGGGAGGGAAGTCACAACTTAGGAGTTAACTTGTTACGTTAAGGCCTATGACACCCAATTCAAAACCTTTTATTTGGCTGATGCAGGTATGTGCAGGCGCCATTAGCGTATCCAAGAGAGAGGAAAAGAAGAATGAACGGTGAAGATTGGCTGCCATTTTGCATTTACTCAGAAGGTGAACTCACAGAGAATATGTCTCCCTGTTACTGGTCTGATTATTATGCCTCTAATCCTAGAACCCCTGATGTAACTGAACTTGCTCCATGGGTTGCCAGATTCTATCGTAAACTTTAGCAATCTCTTAAGAACAAAAATTTTGTTCCAAGGCCTACCCCATTCATTTGTACTATTACCATTTTGTAATTTGATTTAATTTGTCATGACATTCATTCAGTTCTCCCATTGTCACTCGTACAGACTCCTTTTATAGGAAATGACTGAAATGTATCCTGCCATGAGTTTCTTGATGGAATTTCCTTTAAACGCAAACATAGAATGGTAACATGGAATCCAATAAACTATAAAGACGACAGATAAAAGTGAACTTTATTCATGCTATTACTGGTCTGGGATCATCGTCTTGATTTCGGAAACTTAGGAAATGTGCAACTACATACAGAAGTATTAAACGCAGAAAATGGAATTAAAAAGCAACCATAAACTGGACTACAAACATCACATTGGTTTTCAAGCACAATCCTTTTTTATTCACAAATGAAGGACTCTCTAGTAATCTTCTGGTGCCAAGGGCTGGTGGGTAGTGGGGCGCGGAACGGTTTCATGCTGTATGATCCCATACTCGTAGATAAGTCCAGCCAGGGCTGCACCAACGAAAGGGCCCAACCAGTAGATCCAATGGTTCCTCCACCTCCAACCCACTAAAGCAGGCCCAAATGCCCTTGCTGGGTTCATGGATGCCCCCTCAAAAGGCCCTCCCACCAGGGTGTTTGCCCCCAGAATGAATGCAATGGCAAGAGGGGCAATGGTGCTCAAGCTTCCCCTCCTTGGATCAATAGCAGTTGCATACACTGTGTACATTAGTCCAAATGTCATCACTATCTCCATCACAAGTGCATTCAAGTTGCCCACCCCTGCTGCAACCGAGAATCCCCGTGGCCGCTGCACCAACGCAACACAATTACACCTCAATCTCAAAACAACAAACAGAAAAACAAAAAACAAGATTGTTTTCGTTATTACCAAGCCATCCGTAGCAAGCCTCAACAAAAGAGAGGCTAAAACAGAACCAAAAAGCTGAGCAACCCAATAATAGATAGCACGAACAACTGAAATCCTGCCTCCCACAAGTGAACCAAAGGTAACAGCTGGGTTGATATGTCCTCCAGAAACATTCAGGCTAGAAGCTACAGCTGCAAAGAAGGAAAAAGCATGCGCCAGCGCTATCACTATCAGTCTTGATGACCCTAACCCCGTATCCGGATATAACTTGTCTGCACAACAAATATCCATAGTGAAACAACATCAATCAAAAGTGAGTAAAAATCTTGAAAAACCAACCTTTAATGATACAAAAGAGAAAGAAAAGTTGTTGCATACATGCATGTTGACAACTTTAGTTAGAACAGAACAAACTTCACTTTTATATCTTACCAATAGCAAGAACAGAGCCTTCACCGGCGAAAACGAAGATGAAGGTGGATAAGAGCTCAGACAAGGTGGCTCTCATGGAATCAGGATGAGTAGCTTCATCCGCCCTACCAAAAGCATATCTCCTAGCTGGCATAGCCATAACTACAATAAATCTGCTGTCAATGTTGAAAACCTTTAGTACTACAGATCAAATATGTAAATCAAGATTCTTATCTTAATCTGATAAAACTTATGAAGTGACACAAGAAATGAAGAAGATAAAGATGATCAAGCTTAAGCAAGAAGGAGATAGTGTTATAGAAAAATGAAGTGGAATTAAGTGGACACTTGGGTGAAAGTTTGCATGAAAATTGACACGTACTACATAGGTGTCTATTTCAAATCCAATTAAACACCGTTTTCTTCTTACACCTAACACTTAGTTCAAAGTCCATCCACACTAGGATTAAATGAAACCATGTTCGAGTTTTTTTCTATTTTATTTCCTCAAAATCTCATCTTCATCCACAAATTCAAGAAAAGAAGTTTGGACTTTATTCTAATCGTCATCCATTTTGCTTGCAGCCAAAATCAATTGGTCCCACTTCAGGAGTTTCTTGGCTACTAGTACAATGTATTAATGGGGAACACATTCCAATTTTTTTTAATTTTATAAATGATCTTGAGTTTACTCTTTAAGTTGATTACTCTTTTTTTTTTTTTTTGTAATCAGCAGATTATGTTAGTATAGTTTTATTTTCAGGATGTAGTGATCAATATGAATATTTACGGTTTACTTAGATCACATCGAGGATCATTATGAGTTGATTAATTATACGTTTGTTGTGACCTAACTACACATTTAATCGAAATTGGACAATCACACCTCCCAATTTTTGTATGGAATTTAATCAAATTAATGGCTCAAAAAGATGAAAAAAAGAACTGTACTATATTCTATTCCTTCAAAAGGGTGTGTTCATCAAGTAAAAGATGAATAATGGAAAAAACAAAATCAATATCTACAAAGAATTAACTTGAAGAATGAGTAATATCATAAAACTAAGTTTACTCTGCTAAAAGCCTGTTCCTAAATTTCTAAATCTATTTTCTTGATTACAATTTAGGAAACAGCCTCTCTACCCTTAATGGGTAAGGTATGCGCATACTCTATTCTCTCAAAGATCCCACCGATTGGAATTAGAGTAAAGTATGTGCATATTTTACCCTTTTTTTACTGATGTTAGGATTGGGTTACGGTAATGTATGCATCCACTCTATTTTCTTCAGACTCCACTTGATGAGATTATATTGGATGTATTGTTCAGATTCTACTTGGAATTCTCTTCAAACTCCGACTCCAGTTGATGAGATTATACTGAATATATTGTTCAGGCCCCACATGATGAAATTATACTGGATATATTGTTGTTGCTGCTACAGCTTGATTTCAGTTTAGGAGGGAAAGTTCAAGTCTTCAACTAAGAGACTGAATCATCTTCCACATCAGTGACTAAATTCTTTTGTTCAAGCTCAATCTCTGCAATTCTTCTCAACACTTCACTCATTTTAGGCCTCTTTTCTGGTGCCTCATCTGTACACTGCAAAGCCAATTCAGTAAGCTTCAACATTTCATCATATCCTTCTTTTTGTGCAAGTATTTCCATATCCAAAATGTCTGTTGACCAATCATTATTCACCACTGTCCTTACCCACTCTGACAAATCATCATCAACATAACTAGTAACCCTATTTTCTGGTGAAAACAATTCACCTGGTACTTTTCCAGTGATCACTTCCAACAGAAGAATACCAAAGCAATAGATATCAGCTTTTCTTGTTAACTTTTTCCCTTGAGAGAACTCTGGAGATTTTCCTACTGCTAATTTTCTTAAGGATTCTTTAGATGGTAGCAAAGGAAAGAATCCATAATCTGTCAGCTTAGAATGGTAGTTCTTGTTTTGGTCTTGCTGGATTAGAACATTTTTTGATCTGATGTTCCCATGTGGCACCTTATGTGATTGTAAGGACTGGTGCAAGAAATTTAGACCCTTTGCTACATCCTTTATGAGGGATATTCTTGCTGTCCAGTTTAGTGGTTGTCTCCCAATTCCTCTGTTTTCTGAAATCAAGAATCATAAGTTTTTACAAGGTTGAATCTTAAGGGGAAAAAAGAAGGGAAAATGGTAAAAGATATTCCTCTATTACTACTATAAGACGACAACAACATGTTCAGTATAATCCCACAAGGGATTGAGTGTCCGCAGACCTTATACCTACCTCTAAGCAATTTCAATTTTCACAGTAGCACTATAGAGAAGGGAAAGCCCACCTCAAAAGTCATTTGATCATGAGTTCATAGTTTAGAATCAGAATGAATATAATGACCTTGAAGTATAACACGAGACGTTTTACTAAGGATAAGGATATGAATAACCTCAAAGTATAACGAAAGATAAAATTAAGGTACTTCGTTCAGGAGGGGTTAACTTTAGACATTTTCCCAAAAGTAAAAGAAAGTTGATGAACCAACCATGTAAGAGCTCAAACAAGTCTCCTTGTGGAACATATTCATAAACAATGAGCTTCTCCTCCTTGGAATAGTAGAAGGACAACATCTCCACTAGGTTTTCATGTTTCAATTTCCCAAGCAACTGAATCTGTTGTGTGAATTCCTTTTTGCTCAAAGAATTCATTTCTTTGAGTCTCTTAACAGCAACAACAGCACCAGATTCCAGGATTGCTTTATATGTTGTGCTTAGCTTTCCTTTTCCTAAAACTTCAGCTGATGCCCTTAACAAGTCATCCATGTCAAAGACTGACATATCCTTTTCAAAGAATATTAAGTCCAATGTTTTTTCTGGATCTTCTGTGCTCTTGGACCAATAACTTCTCTTTACCACATTCTCTATTGAAATATTACCTGTCAAAATGGAAATTGGAAATGTTAAAAGATGTAATAACAACAATATTAACTGCTCCATCATCACATGGATCTTTTAAGTTTAATTGAATTAGCTAATCTAGTTCTATGTTGTATAGCCACAATATCTATCATAAACAGTCTCTCTATCCTAGGGGTAAAGTCTACGTACACTTCACTCTCCCCAGACCTCACTTGTGGGACTATACTGGTATGTTATTGTTGTTGTATAGCCACAATTCAGGGTCGAGAGACTAGATCCCATCTTATTGAGCTAGAAATGGTTGACTTCGACTTCATAATGTATATGGATTGGTTGTCTTCCTATCATGAACTAATCATCTTAGCACCTCTGGAGCCGCCCCAACTAGTTCTGAATAACCTTTTGGCAGTCACAATCATCTCTAGCACCTCTGGAGCCAATGAGTTCTGAATGACCTTCTTTTCGTGATTAACATAAATTGTTTAATATTTCAAAAAAAAATACATATTTCTCCTTCGAAAAATGTGTCTCACCAGATATACTCATCATCTAATTCAATCTAAGTAGTAATAACTTTACCCCCAGAATAACTGGCACTAGCTAGGATAACATAGATGATACAATAAAACTGTTACCTTGTTTGTCTTCTCCTTGTGTTTCCATGCTTTTACATCTTCTGAAGTAACGGAACAAAATGAACATGATTGAAATAAGAACAAGTACTGCTACTGCTGCTGCAATCAAAGCAATACTCCATACTTTAAGGCCATTCTTTTTCTTTTCAGTTGGTGCTTTAGGTGGACTTGCAGGTGATATTGAACATGGTATTCCTACAACTTCACCACACAAATTCGCGTTATTCTGATAACAACTCTTTGAAAATCTCTTCAGGACAGGAGTTTCAGGGATAGGTCCTTCCAGTTTATTCGAAGACACATTGAAACCAATCAAAGTCTGTTGATTAAATGGTGGAATTGAACCTTCAAGATCATTCCCCTGGAGCTCCAATTCTGTTAGTTTTTTTAACTCAGTGTACCCAAACGGAATCAAACCCGAAAATCGATTATCTGAAAGAAACACAAATTCCAGGTAGATTAGTCCTGTGAGATTGGGAACAGGACCATACAATAAATTGTTCCTAAAGCTGATTTTTGTCAAATATGTTATGTGCAACAAGAAAGTTGGTGGAAGTGAGCCAGTTAACTGAATTCCTTCTAAAACAAGTTGATTTACATGCCCATTAGAACACGAAATTCCAGCCCATTTACTCTGGTTGTTGTAACAAGGAGGCCCTGTCCAATGTGAATGCAAATCAACAACACTTGAATTTACACCATCTCTTAGCTGCAACAAAGCATCTCTTTCATTTGGGAAAAATTCAGCTGATTCCACCACCAGAAACAACGCGAAAAATAGGACCGTCCTACGCATTTCTGGTCGTGGCAACCTTGACTTTGAAGAATAATAGATAAGTAAGTAATAATAGATTGAGAATTTACTAGTTGTATGTAGTAGGTGAAGTGAAATTGAACATTGGGGGTATAATTCAAACAATGTCAAACACATCAAAAAGTTCAAAAAAAATTATAGTGATCTCCATTACAGAGTTGTTAGTATTTTTTATTTTTTTTTGTATAATATGTGTGTAGGAGTATTATTTTAGACAGCTTTGACGTTGTAGACAAAGGTGTTAAAAGATTCCCAAAGGAAGACGTGAAAGCGGACAGAACAAAGAATATGATTATTATGTAGATTAGTATTAAACAAGACATGTAGAGACATGATATTTGTCAAAGTTTTTATTTAGTAGGTGGGAGTAGTAAGGATGTTTGGATTGAGGAGTTGAACTATGCATGACAATTTGGGTTTTTTCTTTGACATCAAAACTATCTTTTCACGAGTTTTATACCTCAATTATTATATGATACATTTCAATGTTAAGTTGACCTATGTAAAAATATTTGGTCAATTCAGTATCGACATGTATTTTAATATAAAGGGAGTGATACTTTAGATAGGTAAAGATAACAATGAATAATTGTTATGACACTCGCAAAAAAAATGATAGTTTAAATGTGTTTTTAACCATTTACAATTTTTTTATAAAGATGGTGTCGGATTAGTTTGTGTGTACCTCAATTATTTCACTCGGTTCTTGTCACCTTTAATGAGTACAAGTGACTTTGTTCATCGAGACTTAAAAAAATGAAATAAATTTTCACTTGACATTTCATAATATCTTATCAATTTGCACACACTTCGACTATTTCATCAGATTCTTGTTACCTTCGATGAATATAGGTAGTGAATAACTATTTTCACCAAAACTTAATACGATGTGAAGAAACAATTTATTATTATTTTTGTCTCCACTTAAATTTGAACTTGAAATCTTTCTCCACTTCATTAATGATTAGGCAATATACTTAGGTGCATAATTGGTGGTTGTTGACAACTATATATTAAAAACACCTTAAGGGAGTCCTAATCATAGATAAGATAGATGTTTTTCTTGATAGTGTATTATATTATAATACTATATTATTGTATTGTTCTTATATGATAATACATTGGGTATGATGTTGATTTCAATGAGAGTGATTCGAGTTGGCAGCATTATAACAAAATATTGTTGAAATTTGAAATTTTTCCATCCTATTTTTGACATTTTGTGTGCGCCAATTGAGACTTTGCAGTGTCAGTGAAATTAATCATTTATCTACGTTATTTAAGGGGAATTAGTCAAATGATACCATTACCAAATAAGTTCATTTTTTTCTTTTGTGGTTGGCAACTAAGAATTTTGTACTAATACTCTTAGTTTGAGGGTCTAGACTAGAGTACCATAGGCACAATTTTCCTTTGAAAAAAGTGGCTATATATGTTGGCATTTCCACATACAATTTTTGGTATTTGATTAGCAAAATATCATATTATTATGTTTTTTTTTCCTGGGATACTAGTGGTGTTCAAGAGAGGATTTTAGTAGCTCAATTGGCTGGCTATCTGAACTCTTACCTTGTTGGTGAGAGTTCAATTCCCCACATTGTAATCCCCTCTCCATTTTTCCTACCCTCAATTTTTTTTTATTTAAAAAGAAAGTACCAAGCTAATATAAGTATAAATTGATTATTTCATCAGACATTTATTATTTTTTAATAAATATGGGTGTGATAATTTTACCTATTATATGATTTAGGCAAATCGAATCACCACCATATGGAATGTTGACTCTACTTATTAGAACTTTTTAAGCATGTGAACTTCTTTTCATTTGTTGGGTTATTATTTTTTTCATTTGTTGGGATTTGAATTCAAGTCTTCGTGGTGTTTTATTATGTTTCGTTTATTATTAGGCATGTTTCTGAATTTATTTTTGAGATTAAATTTTTAATATCACAAATAACTCAATAACAGTTGTCCCAAAAACCATTGAATTAGAATTAATAGCAAGCAGTTTTAAATTGTGACATTTGGTACGGTTACTGAACTAATTAACTTGTATAAAGACCGGTTAAATAAGTTGAGAAATTCTCATCTTTGTAATGATTCTTAGTGACCACCAAAGTTTTTTGATGATCAATTTATTTTACTAATATTAAATGTTGTGATAAATTTTTGTTCATTTTTAATTAAATATTTTAAATTTAAATTTTAATCTTTAAAAAATAAAATCCTGTTTAATAAGAAATGATTTACCTCAAAATGAAATTTCTAACATAAATTTAAATTAATTAAACTTTAAAATGAATATCAAACATCGAATAAGATATTCAATAAATTAATAGACCTTCCAACATACATAAATTCTGCATAACCAGCTTATTTCAATCAACAAGTATTTCTTTTAAAAAACAAAGTCACCTAATCATTGTAAAGACTCTAGAATGCTAATTCAGCGTTTCTCAAATAATAAGTATTAGTAATACAATTCTAAATGTGCCAATTTTCTTCTTTTTCTTCGTACCCGATAAAAGGAATTTTATTTAGGTTGTGTTTGATATGAGAAAAAAAAAAGTATATTACCTTACTTATTTTATAATATCTAATAAGTACATAAAAAATACTAATAAAGATACTCTATATAATTTAGTCAAACATTATGGAGCAAAAACCAAAAAATGAGGAGTGGAAGGTGACTCAGGAACAGTGGCGGAGTCAGGAATTCACGAAGGGTGTCAAAAAAAGGGGGAAAAAGTTCTTGCTAGTGAGATTCGAACACATGAACACTTAAAGGCTCTTTTCAAGACATCTAAAACCACTAGGCTATAACATCTTTTTTTGTCAAGTGTGTCCAAAATATATTATTTAATCATTTTGTGTATTATTTTACTTATATATAGGGTATTATTTTCCGACGAAGGATGTCCAAATGGAATAGCTACGCCCCCTGCTCGGGAGATGCTAAGGGAGAGGGAGCGTACCTACTTTCATCAATACTTATGAATTGTTATTAAGCATACTATTAACATAAAATGAAAATCTTTATTATTTGGTCATTATAAATTTAATATTAATGGCTCTTTCTTAGGTAATTCTGGTTTATAGGGTATTAGAAGAATTATATGTAATAATAGATCGAGGTGATTGGATAATAAACTTTATGAAGGATATTTCAACTAGTACTAATACTCTGACATGATTATTTGCTCTTATTTAGGGACTCAAGATTACGTAGGATAATAATTTGATGCCTTTGAAAATCTCCACGAACTCAATTAAGGTAGCTAATTTTAGTAATTATAATAATGAATTTTAAAGCTTTTATAATTCGTGAAGATAAATCATTGATGCAATAATTAGGAGATTTTAAACTTTCACATACCTGTAAAAAACAGAATAAAGTGGCTGACCTATCAGACAAGAAAGGGGTTGAAGCAATTATTTGATTGCATAAGAATTTTGTTATTTTCTTTCGTGTTTACAAATAAGACAGTATGAATAAATAGTAAAAAATTATTTCCCTTTTTTTAAAGAAAATTTCAGTTCATAGTAGTAATTTGATAGCAACCAAACTACTCCCTTATTTTGTTATGCTGCTACTTAAACTTTTTTGCAAATATTATCCAGTTAACCAAACAATAAAAAATATCTTTTTAAATGAAAAAAAAAAAAATACTTTAACTGATCAGATACAAAAATAATGGACAAATTATACAAATGTTAGCGCATGAGCTTTATTTATCATCCTTTTAATCTAATTTATAACAATTACCTAAAATGACCATTCAATCATATTTTCCCCCCTAAAAAGGACTACGCTACCTTTTCTTCTTCTTCTGCGTCGTCATCATCCTCCTCCTCCTTTTGCGTCTTTTCTTCCTTCATCTTCTGTGTCTTTTTAAAAATTTCAACGTATGACAAACGCGAATCATTTCGAGGAAATTATATATCAAAAGACTAGAAACATTCATAAAATTTCATACCTAAAATTTGAGACTGTTTAGAGGTGATTTTGAGTTGATCGGGATTGAAAAGTCAGTTGTATATTTTATGTACAATTAAGCTATATTCAGAGTTTATCATAATGTATAATTAGTGTATACCTCATGTATTTGTAGGCTATACTTATTATATAGTCAATGTATACTTTCTATGACTTTTAACTATTTTTTCTGTAAATAAAACTATAATTATATTTGTTATAAACTAATTACTTTATTGTGTATATTTGTGACTATCACAAAAATAATTTAACACCAATCATATTGAGTACTTAAAAAGAAAATTAAACACCACTCATATTGAGTACTTAAAAAGTGAATTAAAAAGGGAAAATTATGCGACTAAACAAATATTTACTAATTAATTATTTAAATTAGTTGTAGTTTGAAGAAATTACTTTTCGCCACTAACATAGAACATTATTTACGTGGGCCACATCTAGAATTTATATAATTCGGTTCCTAATTGTATAAATTCAGAATTTGTATAATTCAGTTCCTAATTGCATAAATCAAAAATTTGGATATGCTTACCTTAGCTATTTGTATACGTTTCATTTATCTTGTTTGTATATTTTATTGATACATTTGATTTGTATAAGTTCTGAAAAAAATTCTAAATTCCTAAATACAAAATTTGTATATACTTACTTTATTTGTATATTGACTAACGAAATATATAAATGGAAATATTCATAGCAAACAAAAATATAGTTATAGAGCGTAATTACACAAAATGTTGCTGAAAGACCTTATTAAGGACCTGTTTGGCCAAGGTTTCCAAGTAAAATTTGGGGAAAAAATTGGCAAATAGTGTTTGTCTATACACTTTGTCATTGACAAATATTTTTGGCAAATTCCCAAATACTAGAAAAAACCAGTATTTAGGTCAAATCTCATTACTTGGGAGCTTTTAAAAATTCAAATTCTACACTAATTTTTTTACTTTTTACAAAAGCACTCTCTATAATAGTTGTTTGCGTTGTATTATACAATTTTTTACGTGAACACCAAAGCAGTGATGAAATATTCAGTGAATATGAAAGTGATGATTGGTTGTTGATAAAAATGGTGAACAATCGGCTCAGGGTGACAAAGTTATGTGTTTTGTCTACTTCTCGATGTATAGAATGATGCTTGTTGCACTCACCCTGAATTACCACATTGCTCCATTATCATGGATACTACTTGTTATTTGCTACAACAAAGATCCAATTGACTTTTTGTAGAAGTCATAAATCTTGTTACGTTGACCTTTTTATCTTGCTATATAATACAAACTTGTGATTAGTTTTGATAATTTATAAAACTTATGGGTATAAATCATATTTCTTAAAAAAATGAAATATGCTTCCCAAATATCATGATCAAACACATGGTGAAATTTCATCCGAATTTTCACCAAAATAATATTTGCCAAAAATATTTAAAATTCTATGATCAAACGCTAGCTAAGTTTAATCCCTTATGAATTTTCCTCATTAAAAAAAGGACTTCGCTGATCACTCTTCACTTATGAATTTTCCTCATTAAAAGAAGGACTTCACTGATCACTCTATCTGTTAAATTGTTTTTTTTTTTTTTTACTTGAAATTAAAGCAGTACAAGAGTGGGAGAGAAATAAATATAAAAATAAAAAGAATTTTTAGAAAAGCTGTCTTAAACCTCAGTCCCCAAAATGAAAAACATGAGTAATTTTGGATTCTTAAACCCTCCCTCGCCAACGCTTTCACTTCAAATATAGCAGCAAATATTATTACACAGCAATTTTGTGTTGATTTGAGATGCAGATTGTTCGGCGGCTCTCCATTACTGTATCCAAACAAGGTTTGTTCAGTAATTTTTTGTTAATCTGTGTAGAAGATGTTGTAGTAGTATGTGATCTTCAATATCTGAGAAAATGTTAATTCAAATGCATGCTGAATCTGATGTGCGTGACAGTAGTTGGAGATGCTTCAAATTCAGTTCGTGGATCGAAGACTCAGTGCCGGTGGAGGTCGTTTGCGGCCACCGTTCCGTCTGATTCAGCGGCAGATAGAAGGAAACCGAAAAAAGTATCAATGGAAGAAAGGATAGCAATGGTGGAAGGTTTTGTTAACAAGTAGTATATCGTTTTCCCTCTTTTTTAGGTTGACTTCTATTTTGTGTTTAATTGATGCAATAATTGTTGAATCATATTCAAGTGTAGGGGGAGTGTAAAATATATTGTATGCCGCCTTTCTGTTAATTTTCTGCAAAATGTTGTTTCTAATCCTTGAACCTGTGACCTGCATCAACCAAATGAGAAACTCTATTGTGGCACTGATTTGACTGTACAAATTCAAAATTAGGCCACAAGCAGACTAAAGAGTGAAAGTTAACATAATAGGAACAATTTGGGTACACTTAATTAGGAAATACTTATATTTTGAAGCCATAGAGAGTTTTTTTTATATAAGTAATCAGAGATTTTATAAATGCTTGCACTGAGCCAGACATAATGACAGATCATGCAGATCCCCTGTTGTATATTAATATGCATCTACATCATAACCAGGTTGCATAAAAAAGCTAGCAAAAAAAAAAAAGACATCTTTGTTAAGGGTATGTATGTTGCTCTTATGACCTTAAAAGATTCTGCCATTTCTTTCAAGCCAAACATGAATGGCTTGAGGAATGCTATTCCAAGTCTTTTGTGATTTCTTGGACGTCCCCTCTCTGTTCCAGCATTGTATTAGCTCAATAATGTATTTGGCATGATTTAGAACATGTCAAAGATTGCCACAAACTTGCTCCACAGTTCGCTGGTAACTCTGCATTAAAAAAAGGTGGCCAACATCTTTGGAGAAGCCTATTTGCAGTGCAATGTCGATACCTTTCCAATGGCATGAATTTTGAGGATTCATATACTGATCCCAACAAATTTGTTATTGAGGCATAATAATTGTTGTTGTTAATCAGCATGGATAGTGGAGAGGACTGTTTCAGTTTTACGACCTGATTCCAAGTAGCAGAAATGCATTACAAGTCAGACTTTGGACCCATTAGTTTCCAGAGTAGTTTTTCATATTATTCGTCAAGTATTTGATATGTTATGAAGTTTGGTGCTATATATTTATTTAAGATGCATGACAGGGATTTTGCTGGCGATTTCTATTTTCAAATGCAACCCTTGACGAGTTTTGAAAGACTGATGCAAAGGGCTACTGCTAACCAAATAGGCATAAAGAATTTTCTGAATTTCATTTACAAGTTCGTACGAGTGTGAAGGAGGATTAACAAAGTTCCGTATATGCGAATTTGTGGAGGCAATATAAAATTGGATATATCTGCCTTAGTTTTATCATTATTAGGGGAAGCCAAGTCATGCTGTTCAACTTTATCTCTTACACATGAAGTTTAATCCGTTTTGTTCAATTTGGTGATTGATGGTTGACTAATTTTAGAGGAAAAAGGCAAGGTTCCATTAGGGTTTTTGAATATAGTGGATAATATTTTACTTCATGGATAATTTCCCTTCCCGTCCCCCTCACAAGTGAATATTTTTTGTTACTTATCATGTATCCAAATATGGCAGTGGGATAGTTGATGCGTGTTTTCTTGGAAATCATTGTTCTAAATTGTATCTTCCCCCCTGATACTTCATAAAAAGAATTTCCCTGGCGTCTTTCGAGTTCTACTTCTAAATTTGGCTGCAAAAACCTATTATATGACCCTTTTGTCTACTATATCAATGATTTGGTAGAGTTTCAATGGTTGTATGATGCTCTTTTCTCTTGATTGGTCCACACTAATGAGATCCCTTTTCACTTTCCATTTGGTCAGAAGCTGGGAGCTCATAACCAAGATATTTCATGTTCTTGGAACTACCTTCTCCTAAAAACTACAGCCAGCTTATCAAGTGTCCTTAGCTTTCTGAAGGCATGCACTATTATTAGATATTTGTGTGACTTGATTATGGTGCAGCTCTACCTATCTATAGAAAGGGCTCATTTTATGTTATGAATTTGCTTAACCGATGTAGGGACCTCTGTTTTACTTTTGAAACTTGAGCTAGCTGTAACAATCATCCATATTATTGTATCTTCAGCTTGCTTCATGACCTTTGAGTACATTCTGTGTAAGTGGACCTATGAACTTTTGTCATCCTGACGGAGTTGATGATAAGCAAAAAAAAAAAATGTGTTCTTGAATTGGTTATTTGGTTGATATTTGAAAGCTACAATATAGGGTATGGCCAAGTGAATTGGTAATCCTAGGGGCAGAATTTTAGAAGTTAAAAATGATTTTTTTTGTGCAAACTGAGTTTTTATTTTTGGAGGTGTTCCAGTAATCAACAAGAATATGTTACTCTTATTTTCATGGAAAATGAGACATACATAGGTTTATTGATCACCTTGGAGTATCCTTTGATTAAATTTTCTTCTATTTACTCATACTTGGGAGAAAATCTCTAGTGGTAGTGCAGAAAGATGAAGAAATACTGGATATAGTATTCCTTTCTTATTTAACAATCATAATAGAGCCTCTGGATGGCCTTTAGGAGTTCCCTAAAGGTATTGTTGTCTCTGGATTGCGGGATCCTCTGTATTTTAAGTCATCAAACCTGTGTCTTAACTGAGTTGGAATTTATTTGTGAGTAGCCCTGGCTGTCAATAAGGATGTTACCCAGGAGCTTTTATGTCAATCAGACTACTAGTTAGGTTTATATCTGTTCCTTTACACCACCTTTACATGGCATCACTGAGCTAGACGGCTCCAGCCAAAGCAAAGAGTGAATGTTTATAGCTAATAAGTAAGCATTGAAACAGGTCCTTAATTTGGTTTGCAGGATTTACAGCGGAGTTCTGAATTTTAAGATCAGCTAATCATCTTTTATCCATTTTGCAGATATAGAGCCATGAATGGTGGAAAATTTCCATCTGCTTATGCGGCAATGAAAGAAGTTGGTGGAGGGTATTACACTGTCAAGAAGATTGTCCAAGAAATGCAATACAATGCTAAAATGCCAGTAGATAAAGACTCTGTGGTTAAAGAAGTTTCCGCTAGAAAAGCTGCAATTAGGAAGGATAAGAGCAAGGTCGAGGTAAAGCTGAAATTAAGCAGTGCAACATGTCTCGAACATGAATGTGAGGATACTAGTAGCAACCGTGAGGCAGAGGCAAAGCTACAAACTCCAATTGCAGCAGAGCAGATTTCGTTGCATGAGATGTCAAGAATTTCTGGAAGTGTAAGTATGCTATAGACCTGTTTCCTGCAAGATTCTGGATTTTAATCAAATAGAATTCATCAATTTCTTCTGATTAGAAAAAATTCCATCAAGGTTATCTGCTGTGATTCTTGTGAACTGGACTGAAATTAGAGGAAAACTAGAAAATCACTAAATGCTCTTTGAGTTTGTCTGAGATATTGAAGGTTGATCACAATTTTGACCAACAATTATTGACTTTGAATTAATAGTAATCCTAAGATGTTCAATGATGTAATTGTTATCCACCACTATGCTGATTTTTGGAATAGGGTTTTGAATCCTCTTCTGAGGACTTCATAGAATCAGGCCTTTAAAGAGAAAAAAGACATGGCAAGCTATCTTACTATCTATTTCCTTTCTAAGTCCCCAATTTTTCACTTGTATGTTGCATGTGGTAAAATAATTAAGTTTCTAATGCAGGATAATAAAGATGCTGCTGCACAAGTTCTTGGAGCGGAGGTAAAATCTTTTTCACATTCCGAGGAACCTGAGAATAACATAAAACAGAAAGACTCCCCTATGGAAGATTTCAAATTTGATGGCCGAAAGCAGATGGATGAGCAAATACATTCACCTGAACCGGAAATGCCTACAAGGTAACCTGGTCATTTAAGTTGATATTTTTTGAAAGATGCATGTCGTGTCTCAGGCTCACCGCTCACTACAACCATCAACCCCCCCAAAACTAAAAAACTCATTTATGTTGATTTTTTTGAAAGATGCATGTCATGTCTCAGGCTCACTACAACCATCAATCCCCCCTCTTATCTTTCCGTTTGAAGTATCATTTGAATGTGTTACAGTATTACATAAGTTGCCAGGTGCAGAACCAGACTAGTAAATAATGAAAAAGTTGATTATTTCAAGCATCAAATTTGGGCAAATAATGATTTACGTGGTGGGTTGTCTTTGCAGTCCCATTTAATCAACTTAGTACAGAAGCAATGGATGTTGTAAACACACAAGTGAAACACGATGTTTTGAGGGATACCATTACGATCTAGTTAAAATTTGATAGATAAGGATCTTGTAAAAACTTTTTTCGAAGAATAGGCCAGACCAGTCAATGATGCCCATGTTTGTAGTTCGAAAGGAAGAGGATCCCTGGAAATTTATTCGAGCTTAATCCTTCTGAGAATTTCTATTCCAATCAACAGCCTCTTACCAGGTGATACTAAAGAGGGCCAGAGCTACATAAATCAGTTAGTAAAAGAACAGAAAATGCTTTTACTGTGTCACTTAAGTTATATAGGAATTCCTCCTAACCCAAGAGTTAAGAATAATAAAACAAATGATATTTGTCGAGAAGTGCAAAATTGTATCTGTTCAATGCAGTTAAACTTGGAATTGCTCTGAGGTTAGGGCATCTTAAAGCAGCTCATATTACGTTTTTACTTATGCCTGCATTTGACAGATCAACAGACAATCAGATGTCTCCAATCCTGCTTTAATTTATTGGTTTTCATTTAAAATCTTTTATACATGAGTCTTGTTTACGCCTTATCTGACATGAACTAGCTTCATATAGGAAATTATCGGATGAACGCAAGGCTGATACACAAGCTGAAAGCAAACCATCCCTGTGGAAAAATATGAAATCTTTGGCAGATGGAATCCTCAACATGTGGTGGAAACAGTAAATTAGTGCCCAGGTGGTTTCTAGTTTTAAAATATTTCCGTTTAGATATGATACTGTTTTTATCATCTCCTACTGTAGCGAAGAGTCCTGTATTGATGGCTTCCTCCAAAGTCCAAAGTGGTTCTGCAGAGTTATCCGAAAACGAGATGGACTGCATTTACGTCAACATGAGAGATCTTGTTAGTATTATGTTATGCAGGCACGTCTGTGCAATGAGTAAATGATCAATAGTGAGAGAACCTGATGATGAGGGGTTGTTGTTTTGAAGCAAGTTCTTTTCTCTTTACAAGATAAGGAGCCTCTTGGTAGGAGAGAATTGTTGTATTAGATGAGCTGCATTGGATATAAAATGGTTTATATAGGAGATGGTGTAATTCTATCCTCACTGGAGATGCATGTTCATGTAAATATCTCTTTAAACAATCTAACCATTTTTATTTGTTCTTCTTATTCCTTGATATGCACTTTTTTTTTTTTTGTAAGCTGAAGTTACGCAAAATCAACTAAAAAGATGGCAAGATGAGCATACAGGGCGGTTTGTAACTCCGTAAATAATGAGCTCATCCCTCTACCCAAATTAGATGAAAGAAATGCTAATGCAACATCCAAGCAAAACTAAATATAGTCATCCTGTAAATAAGTAGTTGCAATTTTTTCTCATTTTTTGGCAAGAGAACTTCTCAAAAGAATTGCAAGAAAAAAAAGTGAAAACAAATGTCTTTCCAATGGTGCTTATAATAAGTGTCTTGGAAGGAATTTTTTTTCCGAATGGTGCTCCAATAAATTTCTTATGACAAAAACAATAAAAATAAAAGTAGATAGAGTAGTGACTTCTTTGAACTAGACAAAATGATGGGGACAACATTGCAAAAGAAAAAAAGAGGAAGTCACTCGCTTAACAATATTTGTATTTTTGTAAGGAAAAAAAAATATGATTTTTGCATCTCTCTTATATTATTTTTTGTATCAATAGTTCGATTATTTTAAATTTGCCAACATAACACTCCGATATCCATATTAGAATTTGATTATTTTAGATTTGCCGACATAACACTTCCTACCAAGATAGCGTTATTCTCATACTTCATATATCTTTTGTATAAAAATAAAAATACCTCAAAATAACATATAACTAAAAATAAATTTGTAAAGGATTGCAAAACTAACTTATCCATAAATATACATATAATATTATACACCATTATTATAATTTATAGTTATATGTATATTTTATGTATCTGATGATTATTTTTGTAGTGGACAGCTATTTAAATTAATTTTTAAAAAAAATATATATATTAAGAGTTAATTTTTTTTTTCTCATTTTGTATTCCAAATCCAACGTTAATAAATTAATTAATGACGTGGCATTCATATATTGGTCATCCTATAATTAATCTAAACTTGAATCTATCAGAGTTGCCATTATGCGATTTATATTACTTTTGCTGCAAATTAAATAGTATTGATTAACAATCTGCTCCGATAATCACTCAAAATCTGCAAGCAACTTAACCACTAAATGCTATAGATTAATAATGGCTAATAATCTTAGATTTTGGTACGCATTGTGCCTCCACTCTTCCCCCATAATATGGAAATTCACTAAAAGAAAAGGACTAACACCATTGAAAAGTTAATCTACAATAAAAATTCAGTATAAACCTTGACATAAAATATACCAAATAATTCAGAAAAGTTAAGCAGTGTTTGCCGGTTTCTTCCTCCAGATTTGGGTTATGGAATTGAAATGGCCAAATGAAAGTGAAGTGTTTGATGATATGTTCACCGGATGCTTCTACCAGAGTTGTAAAATTCTCATTTTTCTGTCACACACAGGTGGCCGGTGCAAGACGAGCCATGATCGTGAAGTGTGGAGACTTTTTAATTGGAATTTGATTTGGGGGCGGGTCGATTTTATTTGGGAATGGGTGGATTTTTAAATTAGTTTAGATTAATTATAGGATGACCAATATATGAATGCCACGTCATTAATTAATTTATTAATTGGGTTTAAATCGAGGTCCGTTAAAAAGAAGGGCAATATAGGACCTAAAGGTAGATGTTAAGGGTATTTTTGGGCCAATAGGTGGATGGAGGGTAATTTTGTACCATTTTCAATAGTTCAGGGGTATTTTAGGCCCTTTTCCGTTATTATAATTTATAGTTATATGTATATTTTATATATCTGATGATTATCTTTTTAGTGGACAGCTATTTAAATTAATTTTTTTAAAAATATATATATTAAGAGCCAATTTTATTTTTTTTCTCATTTTGTATTCCAAATCCAACGTCTACCGATCCATCATCTTTATCGTTGTACTTTTGATCATCTAAGCGGGTGATTGATTGCTTGCTTGCGTTCTATATTTGTTGTTGTAATTTCTGCTTCTTTTGTTGTACCATAGAAGAAGCTAAAGAGCAGATCGTCTTCATCAAGTGGAACTGGTTCGTCCATGAAGGCCGTAAAATTGAATTGATTTTGTTCTAATAAGTAATCTGTAAGTGTTAAGGCGCTTTTGGTTTTCTGTTCATATTTCTTCATATGGCTTCAATTCTACAAATTCAGTTCACATGATGTGTAATTGATGTCCAACTAATTTGGAATTGAGCCTTATTAGTTGTTGAAATTTTTTAGTGTGTGATGGCTGGACTGGAGGAATTGAAGAAGAAACTTGTGCCTTTGTTTGATGCTGACAACGGCTTTTCACCTACCTCTACATCCGATCCTTTTGATTCGTACTCTGTAAGTTCTTTTTTGTTGTGAACTGAATTTTATATGAGGGATGGCCGGAGGGATGATATTGGGGTTTTTGTGAAGCTATCGGATGCCGGAACTGTGAATTTGTTGAGTCAATCATATGGAGTATACAATATCAATGAGCTGGGATTACAAAAGTGGCCTGTTGATGACAGGGATCATGGTGAAAAGACATATAGATGTGCTTCCCATGAGATGAGGGTCTTTGGTGCCATAGGTGCCGGTGCCAGTAGTGTTGTTCAGAGAGCAATTCACATTCCAACTCATAGGATTATTGCTTTGAAGAAGATAAATATTTTTGAGAAGGTTTGTGAATTCCATATTAATGTTGGTTTAACTCTATCTTTAATTTCTTATTCCTTTATAAGTCCTGTAATTTTAATGTGTTCCTTCCTCTGATTTTTGCTTCCTTTATCCAATCCCTAATATGTCTACAAGGTAGTACCCCTAGTGAGTAGACAAAAACAAGCAAAACTAGACTCTTGGCTTAGTTGCAAGCCTGCAATGATGTTTGGACTGTACAGAACAAAGAGTACTCTTCTTCTCACCTTCTCTCTTAGGAGTTATTGTTTCTACTAAACATAGAGGAAGACGACTGAACATTTCATACACTAAATTGTGGACAAGATCAACGTTAAAAGATAGATGGAAGTTTGGGGGATGACCATAATTCTGCACCAATATTACAAACATGGGTACTATTTAGTGCTCCATGTAAAAAAACAAGAATGACTTTGAGTCTTAGCCCAAAGTTAAGGGACTATTTTGGGCTTTTTATCTATTTCGGTGTAGCAAACTATAACATATGCATCCATGAAGCATAAAGGGTGTAGTATCAATAGATCATCTTATGTTAAAAAGAATTTTTGTGCGTGTTGATAACTGAATGTTACGTGACCATGTAATGATTTAAGAAGGGATTGGCCATAAGAAAATAGGAAAATGTCCAATTTTCTGTTCACTGAAATATTTCCTCTTGCATTTTAGGAGAAAAGGCAGCAACTACTTA
Organism: Solanum pinnatisectum; assembly: GCA_035578085.1. Taxonomy (NCBI): domain Eukaryota; kingdom Viridiplantae; phylum Streptophyta; class Magnoliopsida; order Solanales; family Solanaceae; genus Solanum; species Solanum pinnatisectum. The sequence goes on along the minus strand of CM069078.1, from coordinate 44,487,003 downwards.
CTGAAATAAGGACATTGTGTGAGGCACCATGTTACCAAGGTCTTGTCGAGTTCTATGGAGCTTTTTATACTCCTGATTCTGGGCAGATAAGCATAGCTCTAGAGTACATGGATGGGGGTTCTCTTGCGGATATCATAAAAATTAGGAAAAGCATTCCAGAACCTATCCTTTCCTCAATGGTTCAAAAGCTCTTGCAGGTAAGGACTCTTGTTCAACATCTTTCTTTAGTGGTTATCTTAGTATTGTCCTTCATTTTTATTTATAGATGTTTGCTGTTCTTTAAGGGTCTCAGTTATTTGCACGGAGTTCGACATTTAGTCCACAGAGACATAAAGCCAGCAAATTTACTTGTCAATCTCAAGGGGGAGCCCAAAATAACTGATTTTGGAATTAGTGCTGGTTTAGAAAGCTCAATTGCTATGGTTAGTTAACGAAGGTTATATTGAATACCACTTTTCTTTATGCAGGAAATGGATAATGAATCTTCTAGTGTATCTTGTTTCAGATTCATTCTTCTAATTTATTTTGTTTTCCAGTGTGCTACTTTTGTTGGAACAGTAACTTACATGTCGCCAGAACGAATACGGAATGAGAATTACTCTTATCCAGCTGACATTTGGAGCCTTGGGCTTGCACTGTTTGAGTGTGGTACAGGTGAATTTCCATATACAGCTAATGAAGGACCTGTCAATCTCATGTTGCAGGTCAATCTTCTACTGCTTCCTTTCTTGCCTTTCTGTGCTTGATTATTTTAACAGGATATGTAACGTAACACCCCTCCACTCACCCAGGATATATAATATGCAAATTTGAGTTCAAACTCCCATAAAGATCTCATCATTACATCCTTGTTTTTCCAATATTATGATGGCAGATCCTAGATGATCCGTCTCCTTCACTGTCAAGACACGACTATTCACCAGAATTCTGCTCATTCGTTGATGCTTGCCTCAAAAAAAATCCTGATGACAGGCCGACAGCAGATCAGGTTAGTACATATTTTCTTTTACAAGGGAATAAACCACAAGAAAGGGTGTATGTTCTACACATTCTAAATAGGCAATGGAGCTGTGGAAGAAGTATTAGTCACATGTACCTCTAGTAATGATTTGTTGATCACTTATACACTTATATGCCGATCTTGAACAACAAAAAAAGAAATATCAGCCCTCTTTCCCACTCTATATGATATAAGTTTGACTGCATTTCTGAGAATTGTATGGTAAAGTATATTAGTAAGAGCATGAAAGATACAAAGTAAAAGTCAGTATGTCTGTATGATGAGGGAATCATCACACCATTGTTTACAGTTGAATAGGTTAGATTTATTTTTCTTGAGCTGAGGGATGTAACCTGGAATAATTTTCAGCCAAGTGGTTTATTTGAGCTTGATAGTAACCATCAATAGGTAGTGCGTATTTCGGTCCCCATCTTTTAGCACCTACCGAGGCACTGTGATTCTGCTGGAAACAGAACCGGACTGTCAATTTTACTCAAATCACTTGGAATAATTTTCAGTTTTAGTTATTAATATGTCTTACCATTTTCCAGTCAAGTGCATACTATTGATTATTAGATAGTTACAGTATTATAAATTGTTAAAAACTTGAACTGGAAAACATGACCTTTTGTCTATAATACACTGGTTGTTTCTTGTAGACAAATATGATTTCGTCTTATTAAATGAAGACCGGTGCCTCCTGATGGATTGGTTGTCTAAAATTTGTAGGGATGCCTAACCGCCAGGTACAAGGGGTTTAATATTATTTATATAGTTTCCATTGTTGGAGCTGGAGGGATATTGTGTGTGCATATATATTTATTGAAACACGGAGCTACCTATTTCATATTGCTTATCATTGTTAGAACTTGAATTGAATTTTATTTAACCTGTATGAAACGGGTGGGTTCAGTTACTTCAATGATCATAGAGTTTTCTGCATAGACTTATACCTTCAGGACCTTTACGACATATAATCGTTATGTTATGATATACAAGGTAGACTGGTTTAAGAATGGTTGGTGGCTTAGTGTGCTCTTTGATTGCAGCTACTGTCACATCCATTCATTATCAAGTATAGTGATTCTGCATTGGACTTGGGTACTTTTGTCAGAGACATTTTTGATCCAACACAGAGGATGAAGGATTTGGCAGATGTGAGCTTTCCTACTTCATGTTTGCCTTTTCAGTAACTCTGATTTCTTTCATTTAGTGAAAATCTAAGAACCAAGATGTCCTAGAGAACATAGGTCTGCCTGTTTGCTGTCTCAATTTTGTTCACTTGCTATCAATTAAAATTACAATAGGTCAAAATTTCTAGAGTAGGTAATTCTAAATTCATGTTTGTTGTTTGTTGTTCAGATGCTGACAATACATTATTATTTACTATTTGATGGATCCGATGAATTTTGGCAGCATATCAAGACATTATATAGTGAATGCTCCACTTTCAGGTATAGGACATTTGCTATGTTAAATCTACACTTGTTTGTTGCAAGGGGAGTTGATTTTTAGCATATGTCTGTCTTCAGTTGTCTCTGTGTATTAATGCACGTAACAAGCATGCATATAAACACACAGGGATATTATGGGATCTGAGGAATTTAAGGTCTTACGTGGGAATATTGTGGGATCTAAGGATCTTGAGGCCCTTTTCTGCATGCCTTGAATTGCATTTTCATGAAACTGTTGTGGGTGTACCAACATGATGACCGGTGTATCTGTATATACATTGAGATATTGTGGAATATAAGAACTCTTGTGCGTTCATTTATTATTAAATGTAAAGCTCTTTATCTTCTTGACTTACATTTATGTTCATTTGACTTCTAAGTTTTGGCGGGAAAGAATCCATCGGTCCCAACAATATTTTTTCAACCTTGTCCAACATACGGAACACATTAGCTGGAGAATGGCCTCCAGAAAAGCTTGTCCATGTTGTAGAGAAACTTCAATGTCGAGCTAATGGTCAAGACGGAGTAGCAATTCGTGTCTCTGGATCTTTTATAGTTGGAAATCAATTCCTCATTTGTGGAGATGGTATGCAAGTTGAGGGTCTGCCAAACTTGAAAGATCTCTCTATTGATATACTCAGCAAGCGGATGGGAACCTTTCATGAGCAGTTTATTGTAGAGAAAGCAAACATTATCGGTCGTTATTTCATAACTAAGCATGAACTTTTCATTACTCAATAGAACTCTTCATGATATCATGAATGTAATTGTAGTTGTGTGTGTTCCTGTAAACAGGGGCGGAGGCAGCATATAATGAGAGGGGTCATCAGACCCCCCTCGGCGAAAAATATTACTATTTATACATGGTTAAAATTATTATTTATACATGATTAAAATTATTTTTTAGGTATGTATAATAGATGTCGAACCCTCTTCCACTAGTTTGTGTGTTTAGTTCTCAGATTTTGAACCCCTTATTAAATTTTTTGGCTCCGCCACTGCCTGTAAATGGAAAAAGTTGAGAATGACCTAAAAGTTAATTCCCTGTGTGCAATCTGTGCTATTAAAAGATGGTTTTTCAATTATTTTTTAACCCTTTTCAATTTTATTATACCCCTAATAATTGACACGAGATGTACCGACTGTTTACCTATTGTGAACAGTATAATTCGTGAACTGCATTTAAGCCATGCTTCTCACGGTTTTCTTATCATTGATGCAATTTGCAGTTCACTCGGCATTACAATTTAAGTTTTGATCCAATGGTGAATTTACCATTCACTTAATGAACAAATCGCTACATAGTAGCACCGACAATCCATGTAATATACAGCACGCAGATGAAGATTCAGGCTCCTCCCTCACATTCACGGGGGGTGCAGAAATGCTTCGGTGTCAAATGTCAATTGTTGAAGTCAATCATCGGTAACCAATATTAAAGCAAACAAGTCGGAAGAACTGATCAAAATGTGCACAGTAAAACAACTAATGATGTATGTTGATTCAAACACTTGCATTCTGGGCACATTGTGCCCACAACTGATGATTCTTGATTCTAACACTAAACTAAACATCATAAACTGATAAATCCTTGTAAAATCAGTCATCATCATCATCAGAACTGTCATATACTGAAAGCAAGCTTTTTACTGGATTATCTATCTTTCTATCACCAGCTTCACTTGACCTGACCGGCAAAGTTTCTATCTCCTCATTATCAGCACCAGACTTGCCACTTGGCATAGCCCGTGTACTTGGAAGTACAGGGGAATTGTTCCCATTGGATGAGTTAGAAACTTTGGGCTTCTTGGATTTGACTTCTACAACTCTTTTTAGTAAATCTTGCTGCCTGTTGCCAAGAAATCAATCTCATAATGTTGGATTAATTCAAAAGATTGTTTGGGCAGACAACCCAACAAAAAAGGAACAAATAAAAGGGTAAAACCACAAAGCAATAATCTGCCTTGGTATAAAAGAGATAAACTGAAACCTGATCCCACTCTTGGGTTTGGGCTCAACACGAAGTGGCAGAGGAAGTAATGCAGGTGACGAGTTAGCAACAGCTTTGTTTCAAATTGTTAAGGAAACCACAATTTATCACATGATCACCATAGATACCAATGCCCTTTATTTCAAAGTACAGCCTTGTATTGTGCTGGTAAAAGAAATTCCATGCGATAAATCATCAATATGAACCTTCTCAACGGTTCTATATGTAAATGAAATTCACTTGACATCATTTAAAATTTTCCATCAGTGGACAAAGCCAATAAGCAAACGATACACATGCAAAACGAGATATGATCCAAGAAAACAAATAAAAGGATATCTTAAATGCTTGGAATGCACGTTTTTCAGTACGACGCAGAAGACGTTCTGCATCCTCCTCAGCTTCCATCTGTTCCTTAAGATAAAGCAAGTCATCACTGTCCAGGGCTGCATTTTCAAAACTTACACAATGCTCAATAAACTACAACTCCATTTATCATATATATGAATAATGGCACACCAAAACCAGGAAGAAAATTAAAGGAAAATGCATCCAAAAGAGCAAAACTCAATACCGCCTCTTCCATGAAGGTAACCTCCACGTTCCCCAGTAACATCTTGCATCTGAACATATTAATCACCCAGTAGGAAACGCCAAGATCCCTGCCAGGGCAGGAGGGCAGGTTATCAGAACACTGGAAATTCATCCATATCCAAATATCTTAGCAGAAACATATCAATTGTCCATTCAAATAAATAAATAGAACTGGAGGTAAATTCGAAGCTTGAATACAAAATCATGAGATAACAATGGTGAAGCGTGATTCGCTAACCTTGGAAACCATGCGGTGGAAAGCGATTTCTTCGTCATCAATTTTATCCTTACCTTTACCCAACTTCTTATCTGCAATTCGATTGAATGAAACTCTAAATCAACGAATACAAAAAGGTCATCATCAGTAAAAAAGATGCATTAGAGATATGGGGAAAAGTACCTTTAGGATCGGTGAGATTGGTATATTCTCGAACTTCTCTGCCGGCCATGGCTGCAATTGCTCGGAGTACCAATCGGAGATGGTTAGGGCTTTATTTCTTTGCAATCGGGTCTATTCTTCTGCCCCCTTTGCTTGGCTATTCTGACCCGACTGTAAGTTTTTGTTCAGATAATCCAAATCTACGGTTTGTTTTAATAACACACGTGACAAAGTCATCTTATTATATGGTACTTTTAAAAAAAAAATTGTGCATATTTTTAAGTGTTCATTACATAGATAAGTTAATCATTTAAATAATGCAAGGGAGTTTATCGAAAAGCTATTGACTATCTTGAACATTTTTTGTATTGAAAGAACAAATTTCGCTCTTTAAATCTTGAAGAATAATGATAATGGTAAGTTGGTAATATTGAAAATTAGTTAAACATGATTTTTTTTTTTTTTTTTTATATTCTATGTGCATCCTTATGTGAATCAATATGTTTATTTCTATAAAAAGAATAATATATGTATAACTTTTGTCATATTTTATCATTTCATGAACCACTTGGAAATTATGCAAAACTTTTAGATAAAGAATTCGACTGATTCAAAATATAATTATTAATAAACATCCACCCAAATCCAGGCAAAGAAGGTGAATTATAGTTTCGTATATTTCATAAATTGATTATGTCACCCCGCTACACAAATTGCGAGTTCCAATACCTTTTTCTACTATTTTAGAGATTGGAAATATATTTTAACTAACTTAGTACACAAAAGAAATTAATGCTCAAAATGGCAACAAACTTCATACATTTATTGTTAGCATTATTTTCAATTGTACAATTAACTCTAAGTTTTGTCATGTCACATGATGCTGTTGGAGGCTTGTTTCCTCTTCACTTTCACTAGAAATACTGTTCACGTGGAATCACTTAAACCAATATACAAGAAAAATGTACAATCTTAATAATCAATTCTTACAAAGAAATCATCACACTACTGATCATTAATTTTAACAAACAGATTATTATCAACATTTTATATCACAACATGAAAATAAAAAAACAAATAGATCGAGTATAATAGTACATGATTTAATTGCAAATTGGAATTCAGAAACATCAATAAAAGCAATAATACATATTAATAATTGTGTGGGGGCAGTGCTTAATTTCTGGTTAATTGTATCTGGAAGCCATTGACCAAACGAGCAGATGGAAAAAAAGACATACGATCTTCCTTGACTTGTTTCCACCTACAAATTTAGTAAGCATTCACTTTGTTAGCAAAGACTAACCGAGGTGTCTGAGCTAATTTACGTATATTTTAACTATTTCATCATATATCGATTATTTTTCACCGACACATATATTAGATAAAGCGCATACCTATAAGTAGTGACGAAGTAATGAAGAAATAGTGCAATTTGAAGACGAGCCAATTCAGCGCCAGGACAAAAGCGTCCACCTCCTCCAAATGGGGCAAAAAATGGGCTACCTCTCCAATTTCTTTTTTCCTATTTTTTCGATTGAGATTTAATTAAAGGAAAATAATTTCATCAGTACATTTATTTATATAATTACAAACATAACCATAAAAAAATTGTTGAAAATATTGGTTAAATGGTTAACCTGATTTTCAGGATTCATCCATCTCCAAGGGTTGAAAATTCTAGGTTCATCATAGATGTTTTCATTTAGATGAACTGCTGAGAGAAATGGAACAACAAAGCATCCTTTTGGGATAACATAATCTACATCCATAAAAACACAAAGTGAGTAACAATAACAAAATAATCAATGTAATTTCACAAGTGAGGTTTGAAGAGGGTGATGAATAACGCAGTCTAATTAGTCTTACCTTATGAAGATGAATGGTGTTTAAGTAACTAGGAAAATGTAAATGTGAGACTTTTTTTAAGAGAAATTACACATTTGGCCCCTCGGCTTAAAAAATACTATATACATATACTATATACTAATTCTATATATAGTATATATTTGCCCGCTATTTATTTTATTTGCTATGTATTCAAGTTAAATTTGATTTTTCTTGAACCAAGCACGTAGAAAATTTTCATATGTCAATGAACATAATACTCACCTTTGCACATCTAAACTCACATAAAATTGCATAAAACATTTATCATCTAAAAGCTTAATCACTGAGACGTTTTTCATTTATTTGATGCAATACTTCCACTCACACTAGTAATAATTTTTAATAATAATGGATGTGGAATTTTTATGGATTGAGCAAAGAAAAAATTAGGCATACCTCCATATACGACATCGTTTGTGGCTTCTCTCATCAACCATATTGCAATGCCTCCTAGCCTAAGAGTTTCATCTATTACCTGTCAATATATACAAGTTTTATCACAACACCGAAAAGGTAAAATTAGAATTTTAAGTTTATGAATTCTGCTCGTGACAAAAGATGAGAAAGAAGAAGGAATTAAGTACTTACACATTGAGTAAAAGGCATGGCTTTGTAATCTTGCCAAGAGAGCATCTCCTCATTATCAAAGTTGCTACCCTTTTCATTTCTAAAGCTCTCTTGCTCATCCTATCCTTAGGGACACAAGATAAAAATTAAAAGCGATTGACTTATTTCTCTTTCTTTGTTTTCAAAGTTTTTGCCTTCAAGTTCTATGCATGGACAACTTATATACCTAATAAGGTATAACCTGAAAAATATACTACAACTTGGTAATGCCACTTAAATTCCATCAATATAGTATAAAATTTATTTACATTGTCCACATATATAACTTAAATTCTTCTTAGAGTGATATTAATAACTACATTCAAACATGCAACATATAATGATACTTGTCGTGCTTTTTATGGTAGATATTTGTTGAATGTCAACAAGACCAGACGTAGACATGTTTGGCGGGAGGCAAATTAGTGTGTCGATTTTCTAGTAAATGAAGGACACGTGAATCATGTACCTGTAGTTGCTTCATGGCCTTGGGACATTGAGTCAAGAAGTAAACAGCAAATGCCATGGTTTTAGCTGTGGTCTCATTGCCAGCAAACAAGAGGTTTATGATGAAATCAGCAACAGCTTCATCTGGTAAGCTTTCTTCCTCCAGCAATCTATAAATCACACCATTCCCATTGGATGCTTCCTTTCTATGTGTCTCAATTATCTTGTTTATCTTGATTATAATATTCTCTCTTGCCTATTCATCATCAATTAATAATAAGACATGAGATACACTTCATGATTAATTCTATTATGGCTTTTCAACTATATATTATATCTTAAAAGGAAACATTCAATTCCCACATAATAATTCATGATTAACAACTATCTTCTCTTTTCTTTTTTTAAATGGGTAGGTGAATCGAACAATCATCACCAATAAGGTAAAAGTTTAGCTAGCCAACCAATTGAGCTACTTTCTATAGAGTAATAACAATCTAAACATGTTTGCCATGGAGAAAATATAAATGCAAATTTGATACATTAGTGTTTGGTATGACGAAAGTCATTTTCAGAAAAATATTTTTTTTGAAATGATTTCCATTCGATAGTGAGAGGAGTCATTTTTCCTTTTCTGGAAAATTTCTTTCATGGAAAATATTTTTTTGGGAACCAAACATCGAAAATCGATTAGTGTTCTAGAAAAAGAATTTTCATAAAATTTTGAATAAGTTTACCTTCATAGCAGTATGGTAAGCAAAACCAGGCATATTGATTGGAACAGAGAGGCATCCATCCACAAAATCTGAGAATAACTGAGCCATCTCATTCACCTCTGATTCACTTGACACTCCCAGCAATTGATTAACCATCAAATTAATTGCCAGCTGAAAATTAATTCAATGTTTTGTCATGTCCATTAAACAAGAAGTTATACATAACCCTCAGGTCGTGACCCTTAACTAGAGTTCTCGAATTTAAGTCTGTGAATGAAAAAAATTGCTAAGAAAGTATTACACAACACGAATCTGAATTCGTCGAGACCCAAAGGGGTTGTAATTAACATACCTTTCTACAAACATCTTGGAGAAGAATAACCTCATTATCTTGAAAATTATTCAATGTTTCTTGAATAACCCTTTGTATATCATTCAAAAAATGAAACTTAAGTTTATCTAATCTCATCATATTAGAGGCAATAGAGTGAAGTTTCCTCTGTTGTTCTCCTTGTGCTGTGATCACTCCATTTTTTCCAACTAAATCTCTGAAAGATTTTGGATAACTTGATTGGAATAACTTCCCTTCATTTTGCATCACAAATTTGTTAAAAACAGGGTCTACTGATACCACAGCCCATTTTCCATGTAAACTACATGAAAATATCTTCCCATACCTATTAAGAAGTTTGTATTAAAAAAACAGAGGATTTGGTATAATTAGATTCAAGTAAAAAGAGTTTTTTTTTTTTTTGGGACTTACTTTTGAACTTGTTGTTCAACAAAACAAGGAGGATGAGAACTGGCAACAGCATTATACCAATTAAAGCTGTCACCAATAATTGGCCAGCCTCTTCTTCCAGGAGGGAATTTTTTAGTATTTCCAATTTGGGATTTTGCCTTCTTGTAGTATTTGATGATGAAAATGAGAGAAAACAGAGTGATGATGATTAACACACAATATTCTGAATAAATTTCCATTACAGATGGAATTATGAGACTGTGAAGAGAATGAACCATCTGCTAATGATAAGGAGAAGAGTTGAATGAAAAGTTGACATTCATAATTATTAGCCTAAGCAAGTCTAATCAGAAAATTCCTTTTTTTTAGGTTCCACTTGATTTTTCGGGTATTTCTATTGGAGCTTAACTAATTCTAGATTTGAGTCCGAAAGTCTTATTTTGAGGATAAAATATTCTTAAATAAAGATGACTTCATATCAAATTCTCGAATCTGAGACTTCAAGTTAAAGATGATAAAATATTTATCAATTCGTCACAATAACTATTCAGGATCGGAGCTAGTAGTCCATTTGCGAGTTCAATCAATTTCAATAGATTTTGCTCAAACAATATATTTGTGTTAATAAATTCATTATATATGTGCAAATATTAAATTTAGAACACAACTTAAAATTATCATTATAAAATTCAGACTTCATAAAATTGAAATTCTAATTTCATCACTACCTCAAATGTTCGCAAGTGTGGAGCTACATTGGCTGCTACATGTTCGACACAACTCTATAATTTTGACTTAAATCATATATTTGTATTAAAAGCTCATTTAATACATACAAATAACTTTTACTAAATATAATAATAAAAATAATTATAATTCAGAACTCATAAATTAAAATTCTTGACTCCCCGATAGAAAATTCATTACTTGAATACAACTGTAAATATTAGAGTATTAATTTAAATGAAATGACTAATGGAGAATTAAAGGCAGAAACAAACAAAAGAGGGTGGTGTGAAGGGCAAATAAGCGTTCGTTGACCCAAGATCTGTAAGACCCACGTCTGAGGTATTATTTGTAGCTTAAGTAATGGGAATATATTTCACATTTGTAACCAAAATAAAAATAAAGAATCACATAACATTATTTGTTGAGAATCAAAGATCTCAAGTTCAAAATTTAATCAAGATAAAAAAAATTTTAGGGGATTTTTTTCATCTGTTTTAATTTTGATGGATAGAGTTATCTAAAATTTGTTATTGGTGGAAGATGACAATATTTAGTGAAATTAGTCAAAATACAAGAAAACTGGCTTGAACACCACGATTATAAAAATAAAATAAAAAATCACATAACATTATTGCTTGGAGAATGACAAAACTAAAGTTTTAATGTTTTTTTTTGTCAACTCATCATAGTTAGTTCTGTTAATAAAGAAAGTATTTTTCACATTCTTTTGTTGTTAGATATGATACTATTCGTTCAGTTATAATGATCTTAGTTTCAGATTTTTATTCTCTTTTTTAAACTTTAGATAATAATCAGCCTAGATCTCTTCTCAACTGGTATTTGTATTATTATTTTTTTGTCCTTGCAATTCTTGAGTCACATTTTAATAATTGGGACTCAAATTAGCTGTGATTTATCATAGTTTAATCTGAATATTTTTTTGATAAATTACCTAACTACACATCATTTATTATTATATTTTCTTATTTTCCCTACCATTTCAAAAAATATCAAAAATCTCTTCCTTTCCTATCATCTCCTTTTCCGAATACATTAATTTGAAATCTAATACCCATGATTTTCCTTCCTTTTTTCTCTCCACAGTTACTTCTATTAATTCATTTTTGAATTTCAAATCTTTTCTCTTTCCAATTAATGATTTCAAGTTATTCAAGAGTTAGATTTTCTTTTCATTACTTCAATTTTCGATTCCTTTTAACTTTTTTTTTTTTTTTTAGTTTTTTCATCTTAAAAAATTATTGAATCTATTAGTTCCGGTCTCTTTATTGAAACATCAATGTACTCGATAACTTGATTGTTCATTCATTCGTGTACGTACATACTTGATAGCTTAGTTGTAGTTAGTTGTTGATTCATTCATGTTGTATTAGTACAATTTGTCGACGAGTTTAATTCAAAAATTGAGAATTTTTTGGAATAAATGGAAGAATTTTTTTAAATATTATAGTATTTATCAATCTACTTAATATTTAAGAAATAGTAATATATCATGAGTAATATATCCATCTCGAGATCATAAATTAAAAAATTGACTAGACAACACAATACATGTAATTCCATATCTTTCATTATCATATCTATTTACACTAAAGTTAATGTTATAAATAGTAATGTATCATGAACTATTTTATGGGCATGATACATAAATACATAAAAGTTGATAATCTTATTGTATCAAATACATTATTATTAACTACAAAATGATACATTTATAGATACACTTTATTTCAGCTTACATGCACCATTTTTTCACAACCTTATTGAATCATATTCATTATTATCAACTACAAAATGATACATTATATAAAAAATTATCTTATCAACTTGAAATCTTCCACATTTGCATATTTATCTTTCAAGTCAAACAATGTATCTTCTTCCAAAATCATAGACTGAATAAAAATACTCAAATAATGCAACAACCTGTTAACATTAAAAAAAAATAGTGATACATTCTATAAAACAGTTATTTCTATGTATCTATCACAAGCAATCAAACAACTAACTTATACTTAATATCAGCTACAAAATATATATATAATCTGATACATACCCTCATTCTTGAACATTTTGATACTTTTACAACAAATTACATGTATAATAGTATTTCACAAACACAATAAGATACAAAAATAGTAATGTATCATGCTAAATATTTGGTCATGATACAATAATATAAATTAATACTATATGTATCACACAGTAATGTATCAAGCTTTAAGTAAACACTTTACGTGCAAAATTTACTTATTTAATGTATCTAATTAATAGGAATATAGAACTTATCAATTTATACAAGATACATAAATACTAATGTATTGCGATTAATATAGTCATTTCAAGAACACAAATCAAAAATCGAATTAACAACACAATATACGTAATTTTATACATGTGATTGTCAGATCTATTTAACTATGAAATTAAAGTTCTGATCTGTTTTATACATTACAAATTCAGACTCATATTTTTTTCAGATACCTAAATGTCAGATCTTTTTTTGCTGAAGAAAATCCCTAATGACAAAGGAGGGTAGATCAAACTCCCGCGGCTTGAAAACACAAATATAGCCATAGATATTGAACCAACACGAAGGCATGTACAACAGAACGCTCAATTAAATGGAGAACCCAATGAGTGGAGCAAATTTGGTCAATATCTCAACTTCCTTCTCTGCTGATTTTTGTTGCTTGAGTTTTCATTATGAACTTTCGGAGTTAGCCACCTATATTTCGTCATCTTTGGAAGATGGCCCATCACAATTCTTTATTTTGATTTCGCTTCAGCTATCTTTTTGTTGGTTCTGTTGGCAAACCTTGGCTAATGCCGCTTGACGTGATTGCAAGGAAATTAAGAGAAGAAAATTTGAATTTTGATTATTGAGAGAAGAAAATTTGAATTTTGATTTGATTTAATTTGTTAAGATTTGGAAGAGATTGAAATCAATTAGATTAGCGTGATTTGAGAAACTCATAATCAATTCAATATTCTCTTTTCTTTAAAAATGTAACTGATTTTGTTTTAATGTATCCGGCTTCTTTGCTATGTATCCATATAGTACTGATTTTGAGGGATTTTTATAAATTAACAAAAAGTAGGAATAGAATGTAATTTAGGTCCTTAGACTGTGAAATTTATGTAAGTTATACTATTTTTTTTTTCCAATTCTTATAGCTTGCAGATCTCATAATTGTCGCTTTATATCATTATTTTTTGTATTGAAAATGCTAATATATATTGGTTTATTAATAACAGAAATTAATTATTTCACTCTCATATAGATTTTTTTTCCTTTTAGAGGAGGAGTACGAGGACACGGACAACGGGGCAGTCTGATGTTCATTTACACTTTTGTCTCTACTGCGCTGCACTTTAATATATGTATTTTGATATTCATATTCATATTAATTAAAAAAAAAAAAAAGTGAAATACTCCCTCCGATTTTAAAACAATTAAATTGTTTAATATTTTTCATATTTTAAATTAACTTAATTGTTCAATCTTTAAGATTGCTTTTAAAATAGTCTTCCATTTTTTTTACCTTTTATTTGGATTTTTATGTACTACGTTCAAGAAATTTAATAGTTCTGACTTATTCTAAAAAAAAAATTGACAATAATTAATAAGAAAAAAAATGGAAAGTAATGTCTAATTTATGCCCTAATTTTCTTTTCTTAAAGAGTGTGAAACACTCCAACAATTCAATTATTTTAAAATTGAGGGAGTATAAATTTATATCTTGTATTATCAAAAAATCAAAAACAATTTCAATTTAGACAAATACAACTTTAATTTTAAAATATTATTTATTCACTTTAAAGGCAAAAAACTATTTTCTTTTGAAATTTTACAATGAAACATGGTTAAACATTTGTAGCATCTTTTTTGTCACCCTATCCCTTTTACCAAGAGTTGACTAGGGTTGTAAGAATCTTTTTTTTGAGAATTGAAGAGATGAAATGACCTAATATTTTATTTATCTTTACTGAGAATTAAAATATGAATTTTCATGATTTTCACTCATATTATTACGTTCGTTTAACATGAGAAAATGAAAATTTTTGAGTTATATCACAACCTTCTCACTTGGTAGCTATTATCCCCAATATAGAGTTTTGAGAGTCTTGTTTAACGATAGATTGTGAGACACAAGTGTTTCAAATAGCATTTATATAAATTTCTTTGTATTTCATGAAAATTTTGTGAGATTATTTTTTTAATATTTTATATTTATTTATATAATAAAATACTCATATATGTGTATAAATATAAATTAATTGACCAAATCAGAATAAGTTATTAAATATTCTCTCTTTTATTATCTAATTTATCGTCTTTTGAGATTTACTTTTTCGATCTAACGGAAGATCAAGTGAGAAAACTTCTAATAAGAGAAAAGATGGATAATATATGCTCCATTTTGAGTTTTCTAATATGATTCCTTTAATTTTGTTCGTCCAATCTTAAGAAATACTCTTTGGTTTCTTTCAATTTATTTGTTTGATTTTAATTTGATACAAATTATTTTTTAACAGAATAAATTAACCTTGATGTTTTAAGCTAAAAGTATATAGTATATGTCAAATTATCTTTTAATATTGTGTTCTTAAATTATAGAATTTAAAATAAATAAATTGAAACGGAGGGATATATGATTTTGACTTTGTTTCTTTCAATTCCCAATTTTGGATATTGTATTGTCCTCCAAGTTTTATAAGCTTTGCTTGTTTTTAAAGGCTCGAGGTTTGGACTAGTCAATATTGCTGGCTTGCCCATTAATGCTTTATCACAAGTTCTTCCATTGTTAGGAACAATCCCGACAAATGTTAATTGGAAAAAGGCATTTTCTTGCATCGTTTCGTTACTCGTTCATTTTACTTGTCACTGTTTAATTTGTAATATTTATTAAGAAAATAATTATTAATATACGTAGTTTACTTATTTATTTCTATTAAATGATGTTTAGTATTAGGTTTTGAAAAAAATGAAAAATAAGTATTTAATGCTTAGAATAAAATATATAACAAAAATTGTCTTTTTTTGATTTGTCAAAAGTGATAAGTAAAATTAAATATTTATTTTAAGAATAAGTGACAAGTAAAAGTGAACAAAGAAAGTATGTTTTCTTGAAAACTTAGTGATATAATACTAACTATTTTTATTTGTTAATGGTATAATCATAAATAATTACTTGAATTGCGGAACTATACTCCTCTATTTCATATTAAATGAATTTGTGAAGTAATACACACATATTAAGAAAAATATTCAACAACATAATTTAAATTATATTTTTCACTATTATCCTTTGTGGAATCATAAATATAACTTAGTAAGTAGTGTAGTTTATCTTTTAGAAAATATTAAACTTTATTAAAGGAAAGGACAAATATTAAAAAATCAAAATATTTATCTAGAATTTTGAACAATTTACTTATTATGAACAATAAAAAAATTCTCAAAAAATCACTTAATATGAAATAGAGGAAGTACTTATTTTGGAATATTTTTATTATAAATTAAAATGAAATAAATGGAATACTTTATAAAATTACATGAATTTAAAAGTAGTATATGAAATTAGAGGAGGCACTGTAATAGTCAACCTAGGGACAGAAAAGCAGCACAACTACCCTAGATTTCTGGCACTTATGTACAACTTCTAATTTTGTTACTGGTTTTAACTAGTCAATCCTTTTGTGTTAATAATTTATGTGACTTCTAGATAGTTCAAAAATTACATGTCAAATTAAAAAAAATACAAATCTTTCTTTCGAACATATATATTTGAAACTTCAGACACTAGCAAATCAAATTTCTAACACGTATATACGTACTTGCATAAGTAATATGTCAAATTTCAAATAATTTTTTTAACTTTAAACGCAATTTTTTGCACTTCAATCTAAAATAGCTAAACTTACCCGAAATAAAAGAGAGAAAAGGTAAACTTACGTAAATATGTTATAATAAGAAAATATTTATCATTTATAGCAATAATATTTTTTTCTCACTTGGACACTTATAATATAATTATAATACATATTATAGAAAACAATTTACAAAAAATATATAATACAAATTTTATTGATGGATAATACATTTATCACACATTTTAATATGCTTGTAATACATTGTGTCAATTTCTTTCCAATCAAGCATAACATATTTGAAACAATAAATACATTATATTGCATGCATAATTCACTTTTAATACATAGTGCAAATTTTATCAAAATATTGCTACATATTACTATAATTGATAATAAATAAAAAGTATTGTTAAATCAGTAATTATTTATTAAAAAGTACTCACCCGAGTAATTTTTTCGAGAAGAAAAGGTATAAACTTAGATCATGGATGAAATGACATCCCAAATTTGGCTATTTATTGAGCTTGGCCCATATATTTTTGTTGACTTATGCCCATCCCTACTTATTGGGTCCAAAAATTCAAGACAAGCCCCATTTGCCCTTTTGGGCTGTATTCTATTTTGGGCCCCTGTCGTCCCGGGTTGAACCCGGACGCAGTTATCCTGCCCGTTTCGTCTGTAACACCTCCTTCTTGAAGGTGCCGGAGCAAACATAGAGAACCACAAGCAGAACCAAATAGTTGAAGGAGATGTCTATGGTTCTGAATTATTCTGCCGCTGGCGTTGCTGCATCACCTTCTTGTGCCACAGTTAGTTAATTTCATTGTTACTTGTCCATTGTACTGTAACTGTTACTGTTAGCTCTGTGACTGAAATTTATTTTTCCGTCTACAGAGGAAATGGAAACCTGCTGTGCTTGGGAAACAGTTACCTTCTGGAACATCACCGTTTTCAGTATCAGCTAAGCCTTATGGAAAGTTTCGGGTCAATGCGTTTTTCTTCAATCCCATCCAGGAACCCATTCTCAAAGAAGTTCTCAAGGTAATTTCCTTAAACCTTTAAATCTAGAAAGTTAGGTGTGGTTGTTTCAATTCGATATCTCACGATACTGCTGTGTACTTCAATTTTTGTCTGCCTTATCATGAAATTCCAGTTCCGCCCAGGAGCAAGAAATGGTGCTGTGTGTATTAACAACAAAAAAAGAGAGGATTTTTTTCTTGCAATTATGTAGAGAAGTTTTTGTTAAATCATTCTCATCATTTCATACAAGTGCTACCATATATGCTTCTTAGAAAATTATCCTTCAAGCTAGTTACTCCCACTGTTTCAATTTTTGTTTGTATGATTTTGACTTGACACAAAATTTAAGAAAGTAAAAAAAAACTTTTTGAATATTGTGATCTTAAACTAAACTAAACATACGTAGAATGTACCAAAATGTTTTTTAATCTTATGGTGTTAAACATGTCACGTGAAATTTAGAATTAAGAAGTTGTCAAAAGAAGAAATAAGCAAAGCTGCAAAGGGAAGTAAGACAAACAAATTAAAACACGGAGGGAGTATTGTTTGAACCTTTCTGGACAATTAATATTTCCTGGTGAGTGGTGTCCATTAGTTGTGTTTAGCTCAATATTTTGGGTGCCAGGGATGGGGTGGAGGAAGGGTGTTCCTACTGTTGATATCTTCTGTAATAAAAAAATGGGAGCTCATCCTGGCCAGTTAGCATCATGTAATTCTTAATGGAACGTAGCAGAATGAACCATCCAAACCTCCTCTCGGGTATCAAAATTCTTCATAGTGAACTGTTTAACTAGTGTTCATTTCTACTCGAAACTTCAGAATATCATGGTTGCTTTACAGCCTTTACTTTTGTTACACAGTTCTCCAATATAGCAGTATTTGACATGGTGTAGTATGTGGTTGCTTCCAAGATGAGGTATATGCTGATGAGCTAGTGTATTGCTTAGCTCCTCTGAACAACAAAGAAACCTAAGGCTTGGTGTGCTTGTTTACTGGATTGAAGTCCTTGCTAATGAAGTGCTTGCTTACTGCACTAAAATGATTGGTCGTACTGCTAGTCTTTCAATTGTTAATCAGCTGCCAGACCTAGAGAATGAAGGTGAATTGGTGATGCACCCGACTAAGATTAGAGTTGGTGTCGAAGGAGTGTGTAAGAACTATTATTTAGTTTACTATACATCAGCTCTGGCATATAGAAGATGATGAATGTCCCAATTTTTTCTTTAGGAAGCTATAGATTTTGGCAATGAGCCTCGTGCAGTTGAGCTGTGGATAGTTAACTTTATGATGAAAATTTAGCCTAGTTCATTTAGTTAAAGGGAAGCTAGTGCATTAAGCTCCCGCTATGGGCTAGCTCCAGAAAAGACCCGACCACTTTAGTTCTATTGTACACACTCTTACATTGATTTCTGCAACAAACTGTTTACACGGCTTGAACCAACGATCCCATTTACTGGTAGTTAAGAGCTATTCAATTTTATGTTTGAGATTCCCTTTGGAAAAGGTGAAAGAGTAACTTGTAAGCTTTTGGGCATGGAACATTGAAGTGTAGCATGTAATTATTGCCAATTTGTTTCCATAGTCCTGTTATAAACTAGAAACTTGTGTTTAAGAACACAATGCAGAGTGCGTACACCGAAAACCATGAAAGAAACTGTTGAAATCTCCAGCCCTGCTGGGAATGTTAGAAACTGTAGAATGAGAATCCTGATGGACATATCGCTTCATTAAAGGAACTCTAATCATAATAGGCAGAGGTTAGATTAATTCTTAAATGTTGATTTCAGACTTAACTTTTTCTCTAAAGCTCAACTTTGATTGGAAAATTTTTGAGACATTGATTACTAGTTTTGTTTAAGTATTTCTTCTGCTACTAAAGCCTTTTTTTAATGTGAGATCAGAGATGACACAGTGCTTATTGAGTTGATATTGTGCCCATCTCATATAGTTCTCTTCTTAGCAATCCCTTCAAAATCTGACAGGTGCATTTGCTGTTAAGTTGAGATAATCACAACGTGCTGATTTTCATATTACTAAAAAATTCTAGAAGCCCTCTACCACAATGACATTTTTTAGAGTTATCCCCATGTAACTTTACTGAACAATTCCACACTGCCGTATAACTAAATCATCTGATGTCATTGTAGTAAAGTTCATGCCTGTGGTGTCACTGTTAAGCTTTTGCGTTGTTCTCATAGTTAGAAGGCTCAGTATCATACTATTTCGGTAGCTAATGACATCTGTGCTTATTGATATAAGTAGATTTTCATCATATGAGATCACAGCAAATAATGTGAATGCCATTTTACATTATTATGCAACAGTTCCAAATTAAATAAAAAGACCAGTTGCATGATCTTGCTGATGGTCGGTAGTTTGTTTGTCATTTAGGGAGGAAAGAAGAGAATTTAGTTTGAATTGACCAAGTATAAGCAAAGGGAGAAGGAAAAACTGTACCAAAATAAAAGCGTAAGAGCAAAATTAAAAAGGAAAAGTTTTTTCTGTATTACTTAGTCATTTAAACATGGTTGCAAACAACCGCATCTCCCTGGACTGTTCAAGAAATAAAAATTCTCTGTCTTTAACATTTTATTTTTAACAAATTTGAATCTAGTGTATCGCTATTCTGATATTAAAATTCAATAGGATTATGTAGTGGAAGAATAGCTAGAGTATGGTGAAGAAAGTTGAGTCAACTTTGTAAAATCGTCTCTTTGGAGGAAATGTATCATTTGGAGGCTTAGATTATTTCTCCACGATCATTGTGGGACTAAATAGTTTGTTCCCTAGTTGAATTTACTGTCATTTTCCAACACCAAAGTTAGTTGCACAAATCCATGTATGAACTCTTTTACGGAAGGATGCTAGGGAAAGCTGGACAATATGATGTTACGAAAAATAAAACATAAAAGGAAGATTATGCATCAAGATGTGATGCTTTAAATTCATGTCTGTTTAGACGTCACGGATGATGATCAGGTCTCTAATTACTTGGAAAAATCCCATGTGAAGACACTTCTGTCAAGCTCTCTCGTGATGTGACTTTTCCCCCAAATATGCAGGAACCTGTTGCCTTCGCGGGAGGGATGTTTGCTGGGCTTCTAAGACTTGATTTGAATGAAGATCCTCTGAAGGAATGGGTTTCTAGAACAGTTGAAGCCTCAGGAGTTACAGCTGAAGAAATTGAGGCCAGTGATGACCAAGCAGAGGACACCCCACAACAGATAGAAATTGAATGACTTTTCCAATCTGTCTTCCTGTGTTGCCACTGCTCTTGTAAAAATACAATAATTGTGGTATAACATATAACTTGTATGATGTGGAAAAACCCTATAATGCGTACTCTTAAGGAAATCGAAAAATCTACATGAAACATGAGCATACACTAATAATATTCTGCTGTTACTTTTCGCAAGCACTGATTTCTGGAGCTAAAAAGGTAGATGTCTCTTTCATTCAGCTTTCTTCCCTGTAGAAGATGAGGCAAAAAAACACTGCAAACCCCCATTTTTCTATTAGCACATGTTGCGATATCTTCTAATTGTAGGCTTATAATATAGCTACATATGAAGATTCTTATTCCTCTACTTACTCTAGTCTAAGCTACTTAATCATATTTACCGAGCTTCCACCTTTTTGCTATGTTGACTCGAACCCCCATAACCTACAGGTTTGGAGGTAAAGGTTGCTTACCATTAACTCCAACTTGTCTTACTACTCTTACCACTTCTGCTCCTTGAACTACATTTTCTATTGATTCTGTCATCCATTGTCCTAAGTGTCTTTATCATCAACATCTTGGTTGAGTATTTTGTATGTATTGGGTAAATTTGACAGGTAATTAGTACTTAGTAGATATGTAAATTTGACGGGTTCGATCTCTAAGATTTTTTTACCATTATCATCACTGAATTCTGAAATTATGAATTTAGATTAATTAATTTTTTTTTTTTGTTGAAGTTTAGCAAGTTTTCACATATTGAATCTTTGTTCCGTGTTGAAAAACCCGGAATATTCGGGTGCATAGACTGCATCGCATCTGGGTGGTAATTTTTTGGAGGCAAGCACAAATGTCATTTTTACTTTCTGAAACAGAGCAGAATGGGACTGACTAAACGCTCGTGATCTTAATTTCCTAAAGAATCTATAAAATAATGAATGTTCTGTCATTCTAAAGTTCACGGAAGAAAAGAAAAAAAGGATAAATAATGAAGGTTGAGGACGTACTCCTTGTTTATCATCGAATATTTATTTAGTGTTCTTTTTAAAGTTATGTTTTGAATAAATGAATATGAATAAATTTATTTGATTAACTAATTTGACCAATAAATATGAATTATTTACTAAGTTTTTCTACGTTGGTCAAATATATATTTTTAAAGTTAATAACTTTCAAATGGTAAAATAGGAATAATAGTGTCATTTATCCATTAATTTTATAAAATAACATATACTAAAAAATATTTTTTTTAAAGTAAAATCGACGTGTAAATAAGAAGTAAGGGAATACTAAAATATCTCGATTCTTGCGCTATTACTTGTCTAGTGAATTGTGGACTTGTGGGATTATAATTGAATGACATAAGACAACTTGTCCGACAAACCCAAATTCGAGTGTCTTTCTCACATTAAAGCACTTTTCCAAAGAGAAGCCTAACGATCCCAAAAAAATGTAGCTTAAGATATGAGAATTATCTAAACCGTAAAAAAAGACCATCATCCCTTCTTACCAAGACTCTTCAATACCACGTCTAAAAATAAATTTTGAATCTAATTTATGTTAAAAACTAACAACTTTTTTTCTTATCCAAATCATAAAAAGAGATCACATATCTCCTTATAGGACACTCTTTACACATGCTCTATATGTTGGTAGCAGGTGAATCAAAATGTAAGTATTGTAATAGGGTTTGACAAATAATGCAATGTCTTTAAAGTTCCGATGAAAACAAGATACGATGGACCAATCTCCATAACAGATGGCTAGCTAGCTATAACTAAATATGAAGTCGTGAAATGATAAGTATTTCTTTAATACTAATTAATTTTTAAAAAAATTAAATTTTGAATACAAAAACATCTTTAATCAAAGTATTTTATTTTTTTAAATTAGTTCTTTAATATAAAATCTAAATTAATTAAATTCGAATATGAAAAATTCACAGGTGGGCAGCTGGTTGAAGGTAAAAATAGAAAAAAGACAGGGAGTTGTGAAGTGTCATCGCGTACAGAACCATACTCAGCCCATTGGGTTTTGTAGTAAACAAAATCAGGCTTAGCTGTTCCTGTGAAACTATCTATTGTGGGCCTCTCCTTCCCCACATTTCCCAACGCTATCTTAACCACTGTACTATATTATGTGGTATCTTACACTTTGTTTTGCATCATTGTTGCTTCTTCCGTCTCATATTACTTTGCATTAGTAATAGGATAAATATTTTACCAAGTGTACTGGTGGGAGTGCTTCAAATTTAATCAGAGGTCTCGAGTTCGAGCCCTGTGTATGGAGAAAATTCTATTGAGAGCACCACTCCCAAATGAGTTCTTCATTGCGCGATTCGAATTTAGTCGAAACTCCAATATGGGTTTCAGACACCGAGAGGGAAACCAAAAAATAAAAAAGAAAGATATTTCATTTCACTTGTCCAATTTAAAAAAAAAATAATTTATTTATTTATTTTAATTTTTAAAATAAATTTTTATTTATTCATACATTTAAAATTAAATAATTATATTAAATAATGATAGTTAAAATTAGAGAAAGGATTATATGTCAAAGGCAAGTAACATGAAATGGAGAAAAGATATGTTACCAATGGGGTATTACATTAGTATTATTATTATAAAATAATTATTTTAATTATCATTTAAATTTTATTATATTGTACAAAATTTCATTTTATTATATTGTACAAAATTTCATTTTATGTAGCTGCTGACTGCTGAGTACTGAATAGGTGATGGTCACATAGTTATGCTACATTTTTCATTTTACTTCTTTTATATTTATTTAGTATTGACCTGACATAATCTTAAAAAATATAAATAAAATGACAATTTTACTATATTCAGTGAGGTATGTAGAAAATTTAAAAAGTGGTATCGATATTTATAGAAGAAGAGATAAAATTTAATTATACATATAAGTGAGTTATATCATTGACTCATTGATTTAGACTAGTTTTAGATTTAGACTAATTTTAAGTTGAAAGAGGTCTTGAATTCAATTCAACTTAATCATAATTTAAAGCCTAACTATGATATATTTTGCAAAAAATATGCTTTGATTGATGTTTGAAACCCCAACTTCAAACTAACAACACACCAACATATAATTATTGCCAAATAGTGTCATTTCATTTCATATATCTCTTTAATTAGGCATAATATTAATAGTAAAAAATTTTGAAGAAGGAGCGTCACTTGATATCTCTTCACTCAATGTGGATTCGCTCCTGACTATATCACTTTTGAATATAACAAATTCAATATCTCGACAAGTGCATTTAAAAATATCTATGATTGATAATAAGGATAAATTAGAAATTAAGTAATAAATTATCTTTTAATTTTTCAAATTGAATAAGTAAAAATAAATATGTTATTTATAATATACTAGAACAAATAAAAATGGACAAGCATATTATAAAAGGAGAAAATCATACAATCTTTTCAAAACATTATATTCGTCTAAATTAGACCTTGAAACTAATAAAATTGGACAACCAGACAAGAGATCATCAAAGTATGTAGTGCATTGAATGAAATTGTTTCTCCCTTAATTAAATATCTCAAATTTGAATACTAATTTAAAAAATCTTTAATTGAAAGAGTTTCCCCTTAAATGAAGTCTTATACAACACAAATTTAAATTAATCGATCTCCAATTGAGAATAAAAAAAATTGGACAAGAGAAATGTGAAGAGAATTTGGACAATTTTGATAATTGGCCAACAGTATTCGAGCAGTTAACTTTTCATTCAGAATGCAATGCTTCTTTCCCGCCAACCGAACACCATGCTGACATCAACACGTTTTCTCATTTAAGCACCTCACCTTCCTTTGATATTACATATTTTACCTTTTAATAATATATGTTAAAACATAAAATGAAAATAATTATAATATTTAATAATAAAAATAAAACAGATATAAAAATAAAAATTATCTTTTAATTTTTCAAATTAAACAACTAAAAAAATATATATCCATTTTGAATATGAATGAGTAAAAATAAATGCACAAAGTACCAACTTTTGTTAATTCTTTCTGAGTGGATACTTGCAATTAAAATATAAATATTTTAAAATTTTATAAAAAGTACTACAAATTATAATTAATGATACATATTTGAATTTTTATACCATCAAACTTCTTTGTAATTGCTCCTTATCTTTATTTAAAAGTTTCATGTTGTTATTGAAGTATTGTTATATAGTGTTTCTCTCTCTATGTGTATATAATTGACGTTTTATTTTTATTTAGCTAAATAAAAGTATGTAAAATTAGAAAGAGTATGAAGATAAAAAGATAATCATAAATATCATTATAGTTTTAGAGAAATAAATACAACATGAAAAATAATTTTTTTTAAAAATCAAATTATTAAGATGAAATATATTATAATAAATGATTGTTATAATAAAGCTTAATCCATAGTATAAAATGCACGTGAGTAGTTACTCGTACTGTAATAAGAGCTTCCTTCAACGACATTTAGGTGATTGTACATTGTGCATACGAGATTGTACGTATGATTGATTGAAAAAGTATCTGTTGCAGTTAGGAAAGTTGAACGCAGAGCGTTAAATAAGTGCGCCTACACACCTATATAAATGCGATTTAAGCTACTTTCTGCCGCATCTCATCTCCCATTGCTTTACTCCGGCGACTTCTCCGGTGAATAACACCGGTAAACGGCCAATGCCAACTCTCGCCGGAATCTGAATACTGATTTAAGAAGCTTAGCTAGCTAGCTTTTGCCTCTGCGATGAAGATAATGAGTTGTTTGTCCTCTAATTTCAAGTTCGTTTTCCTTGCCTCGACTGTGATATGGATAACGGTAATGTCGTCGTCGTTAGCAGCTGTAGATGCTTCCAATGTTACTACTATTGGTACTGGTAGTGTGACTTACGATCGACGCTCGTTGATTATTAACGGCCAGAGGAAGCTGCTCATCTCCGCTTCCATTCACTATCCTCGCAGTGTCCCTGCCGTGAGTCTACTGGAACTACACTACTTTTATTTGAGTTAATTACTTGCCTGATTAATGCGAACTTATTGTTCTTCTAGTTTTCAATTTCTGTGTTTTGTAATTGCTCTAATGGTGTGGGGATTGATAGATGTGGCCTGGTCTGGTTCGATTGGCGAAGGAAGGAGGAGTGGATGTTATTGAAACGTATGTTTTCTGGAATGGTCACGAACCTTCTCCGGGCAATGTAAGACTAGTTCAATTATAAATTGAAGCTTTCTTAGTGAATCGTCAATTTTGGAACTGATATTGTTGTTCTTTCTTGCGAGAACTTACTAGTATTACTTTGGAGGAAGGTTTGATCTAGTCAAATTTTGTAAGATCGTTCAGCAGGCTGGAATGTATATGATTCTTCGGATTGGACCATTTGTAGCTGCAGAATGGAACTTTGGGTATGTTTTGACACATTTATGTTCATCTCTGGATTCCAATTAGTTAAGTACCAAGCACTCCTGCTGAAGAGCTTCATAATACAAAGTAAACAGTGGACTTTCCAGACACTGCATACCAACATTTGTGAAATTTTAGTAACTCTGTTAGCAGTATTTTTTCTCTCTGTCAAATACTAGAGAGCAGGAAAGAAATCCTAATAAATTATTAATCATGCAGTGGACTTCCTGTGTGGTTGCATTATGTGCCAGGTACCACCTTTCGGACTGATAGTGAACCATTCAAGGTTAGCCTATAACAGAATCAACTCTTGAATGTCGACTCTATGAAGCCAAATTTGCATTATTTTTATAAAAGGATTCCTTTTGATCAATCTGCTGCTTGGTATTTCAGTATCACATGCAGAAGTTCATGACATATACAGTGAACTTAATGAAGAGAGAGAGGCTCTTTGCATCTCAAGGAGGTCCAATCATCTTGTCACAGGCAAGTTAGGAATCTGAAAGTTAATTTTATGCAAAACCCCCTCTCAGTATGCATTGGTTTTGCTCCTCACAACATCTTAATTTAAGTTTCAATCCTTGGATTCATATATGTAGCTTTATTTATCCTAGAATCATTCATGTAGTTTGTTGGTTCACCTTCTAATCTTTTTGCTTCCAAAACATTGATAACTGGATTTACCCACTGTCAAAGAATTATTAGGAAACATAGTAGACATGCAACTGCAGATCCTCTTACCTCATCAAGCATTTATAGTTATCTTGTAACTTGCTAGTGGAACTTTTAGGAAAGTTATGCAACTGCAGGATGACTCTTTAATTTTGCAATTAGTTTTAGGCATTTGATGAGATTATGTTTGTTGTCCTTCCTTTTGCCACTGCATCTTGTTGATGAAGGTTTTCACTTGCTCAAAATCTTTTGTTGCAGGTAGAAAATGAGTACG
This sequence comes from Solanum pinnatisectum, assembly GCA_035578085.1. Taxonomy (NCBI): domain Eukaryota; kingdom Viridiplantae; phylum Streptophyta; class Magnoliopsida; order Solanales; family Solanaceae; genus Solanum; species Solanum pinnatisectum. The sequence goes on along the minus strand of CM069078.1, from coordinate 44,459,954 downwards.
GCTACTATGAAAATGCATATGGAGAAGGAGGGAAAAGGTATGCCTTATGGGCTGCTAAAATGGCCCTTTCTCAAAATACTGGTGTACCTTGGATAATGTGCCAGCAGTATGATGCTCCTGATCCTGTGGTGAGAACTTGTTTCCATGCTCTAGGATGGGCCTTTTTTACTCTTTCCAGTTCATGTTAGGTTTTGCCGAATAAGTTTTGATGCTTCATGTCCATATGCATTTATCTAACAGAGTCCAGAGAAGCTTTTATCCAGCTATTGTAGATTTAGGGTGTCTAGATGAATGTTTCATTATTGGGACAGGACGAATACGTTTGCTTGTTAAGTTCAAACTTTCTTGTAATCTAGTGTGAGATTACATTTTCTTTGCTTCTGATCTTAGTCATCCACACACTCCAAAGACAAAGAGTGGTTGTGCGAGAGTTGGCGGCAGCAACAATAAATGTATTAATAAAAGATAACTGTATAGCCCCAAGTTTTTTGTGCAATTAAACACTTATTCACCTACTTTTTGAGTAAGCTTGAATCGTTATTGTTTAAGCAGTTTCTACCCATAAGTAAATTTGAGAGGCAATCATGCTGTTTTTGGGAATTCTGGTTCAACTCAGATCATCAATACTGTGTTTTTCCTTTGCAGATTGACACATGCAATTCATTTTACTGTGACCAATTTAAACCAATCTCTCCAAACAAGCCCAAAATTTGGACAGAGAACTGGCCGGGATGGTACGATTTCACGTTCTCTATGTCTCTGTTTTGAATTTATAATCTAACATGCATTTATGTTTTCTTTAACAGGATGTGTGTTTACATTTAATTGTGCCATTAAAAATTTGCTCATCTTTTCATTTCTGAGACTACCATCTCATTTAGTATTTTCCATTCAAAAGATGTGTTTTTCAATAATATTTGGAGAAAAAAGCATCTTGTTGATGAGTTCCTGGCCTATCTGAGAGGCAGTGATGAAGTTTAGTCAACGCTGAAATTAAAAAGAACATAAATTTTTCAGGTTCAAGACATTTGGGGCCAGAGATCCTCACAGGCCTGCAGAAGATGTTGCTTATTCTGTGGCTCGTTTTTTCCAAAAAGGAGGAAGCGTGCAGAATTATTACATGGTATCCTATTATTTTTTGTAACCTGTCATCAGCTATAAGTAAATCATTTCTTATTTTAGTTTGATATAAGCTTATACAAGTTGTTACCAACATCTTGTTAAGGGATTTTCCATATCTTACCTTTTCACATTAACTTTTTTTCTTCATAGTACCATGGTGGGACGAACTTTGGCAGGACAGCAGGTGGCCCTTTCATTACCACAAGTTATGACTATGATGCCCCAATTGACGAATATGGTTAGCCTATTCTCTCTGTTGCTAAAAGAATAATTTGTGCATGTTAAATATATTGCTTAGAAAACACAAGTTCTGTTTAATTGAAACATAGTATCAATCTCCTGTAATATGGCTTCCAGGTCTAGCAAGGTTTCCAAAATGGGGTCACCTTAAAGAACTTCATAAAGTCATAAAATCGTGTGAGCATGCTCTGCTGAACAATGATCCAAATCTTCTTTCCTTAGGTCCTCTACAAGAGGTAACTTCCCTTCCATTTAGATTTTTATTTTCATCAGCTCCTTCATTTGGATCCATTTCTGTTCCGTGTATGTTTTTCTATAAGTAGAATTCGAAATTAATGCATAGTGCCTTTCACAAGCTACAAGATATGGTCGAATTGCTACTTCATAAAGTCTTCGCACACGCTTCACACCCTAAATTCTGGGGCTGATAGCTTGTTATGATTATTGCTGAACTATGTTCATCAGAATCTAAGTGCAAGAACAGGCACTTGAAAATTCTGCTCCAAAATGCTTCAGAGACATGACATATGCTCCCTTAAATTTTTTTTTTATGAAGTATTCCAAAATAAAAGATGATACCCCAATAGTTCTGGATTTGAATAGGCAGCAAAACCATCTGAATCTAAACTAGCATTTTCATTCCCAGATCGACTTGGAGTGACTTTTCCTCTGATGTAGTGTCTAGAGTATGTCCTTTTCTTTTTTATCCTCTTTCACACGCATGTGTATTGAATTAAGGACCATGATACTAGAGGCAGCGGGTTCTAATTGTTTTTTTTATGATAAGACTAACTGTTTTGCACTCTAAGTGAATCGGTTCTTTATTCATTGGTTCTTCAGGCTGATGTTTATGAAGATGCTTCAGGCGCTTGTGCTGCCTTTCTCGCGAATATGGATGACAAAAATGACAAGGTGGTACAGTTCCGGCATGTATCATACCACTTGCCAGCATGGTCTGTTAGCATTTTGCCAGACTGCAAAAATGTAGCATTCAACACAGCAAAGGTAAGTGTCTGTTTTAAACAAATAGTATCAGTTAAAAGAGGTACTGATTATGATTATTGGTCTCTGAAATATTGGAGAAGTAAATCATTATTTAACATTGTATCTAATGTTACAAGGCTTCAATTGTCAACACCTTTAAAAAGCTATTGTCACCTTGAGGTACTCTATTTATCTTATCATCGTAAATAAAGAATAGATAAATGAACTTGGATCAGAGTTTAATGACACAGTTAATGCTCATTTTTCATAGTGGCCCTAAGGCCTCTTCTGCAGTCGCTGAAAAATACTAACTTGCTGAAATGATATTTTTTTTCTAAAAAAAAGAGACGTTTCAAGGTTATTGTTCAGAGAGAACACCCCCCACTAAAAAATAATTGTGCTAGGTCAAAATAAAACGAATGAATATAGAGGCTTTTCTAATAAGATATTATAACCCAGTGAATCTAGACAGAAGTTTAAAATTAATATTTTAGTTTTTAGATTAATCACATTTCAGAATGCATTTACTTGCTTCATAATACAATCTATGCCTTGTTTAATTCCTTCTGTTTGCAGGTTGGATGTCAAACTTCTATAGTCAATATGGCACCCATAGATTTGCATCCCACCGCAAGTTCACCAAAGAGAGACATCAAATCTCTTCAGTGGGAAGTCTTCAAGGAAACAGCTGGAGTATGGGGAGTTGCTGATTTCACTAAAAACGGCTTTGTAGATCACATTAACACCACAAAAGATGCTACAGACTACCTCTGGTACACAACAAGGTTGGTCTCACTCTCGGTTGATGGCATTACCAATTTACCATCATTTTACCTGAGCACGTGCATTTGACCAATATTAAATACCTTGTCTACATGGATGAACCACATCTATATGAGTGGATGGATGCCACTTTCCTCTCTCTTTGGTTTCCAAAACACAAAATCACTAGCAATTTCTCAATCATACATTTTTTACATTAGGAGCATTCAATTTTTTTTTATAACCAATAGGATGAAAGGTGATAATGAACTTTCATGAGGGAGAAAGAAGCTGGTTTACTTTCTACAGAAGTTGTGACATTGCCTTTTGAAATCGTTTTTCTTGTCTATAAACACAAACTCACAACTTTTTATTATTGGCAGTATTTTTGTTCATGCGGAGGAGGATTTCCTTAGAAACAGAGGCACTGCAATGCTTTTCGTTGAATCTAAGGGTCATACTATGCATGTCTTCATCAATAAAAAGCTTCAAGGTCTGTATTTTATATGCCTTACTTCCATGCTTGAGAAATTTTACACCCAAAAAACTAAAGGGATACCCCTTTTTATATAAATTTCTTTCGCCTTGAATTGGAAGTATATCCCTTTTTGTATAAAGTGCATGTGTCCCTTAAGTAATTTTGTTCACTTGTGCATATTTCTCTATAGCCAGTGCATCTGGAAATGGCACAGTGCCACAGTTCAAGTTTGGAACTCCTATTGCTCTAAAGGCAGGGAAGAATGAAATTGCCTTGTTAAGCATGACTGTGGGCCTACAAGTAAGTGGCTACAACTTTCTTCATCTAAAGTAATCATCAAATCACAGAGCAGTAGTTACTGCTCTGCTCCAGATTATGTGAGAGTTACAAACTAACCATTTTTCACGAAATTAGGAAATTCACGAATGATATGAGGTGCACATATGAAATTTATTGTAGCTAGTACTATCCATGCAGAATATGCGCCAATCATATGCTAGAGAGTAGAGACGTGGAGGTTAAAGCAAAAACACAAATTACTGAGCTTATTGCTTTATTTTTAGATTTTGTGAGAGTAAGGACCTAACCATTTGTCAAAAAAGAAAATTGGCGGTCACAAAGAATGTTATGTGTATATGAAGTTAAGGGACTTGTTTTTAATTATCTTAAGATAAGGATAGACATATTTAGTTCTTATACTCCCTCTGTCCCTATCCCAGTTTGTCTGGATGAGATTATTAAGGTAAGAGTTGCAGTTTCATTGTATTCAAATGGAAGTGGGTCCAAAAGTCTAGAGAAAATTGACGTTTGAAGAATTGTACTTTTATTATCATAAGTTGGTCTAGCACTTTTTTATGATATAATACTGAAAAGTATAGAGCTTTCAGTATGAATTTCTCTTTGTAAGAAAGTGGACAATTTTGAACAACCCAAGATACAAAATAAGATGGTTACTTTGGATTTGGTGTGTTTGTTAGATTCAAAGTCGTGTATTCATCATGTTTCCATTTGTTATTGTTCCTGATTTGCATCATCTATTAGTTCCTATAATTCGTAAAATGAAGATTCAGTATGCAAAGAACAAAATTTCAACATTTTCTTTGGTGGGGGAATTAAATTGAAATCTCCAAAAGAAAGCATAATTTATTTATCTATAATGATAAATGATGTTCAGCAATTCTTGCAAAAAAGAGATATGATAAGTAATGCATTTTGGATCTCTGCAAAAGTTCACACAGTATAATCTAACTGCAGGTAAAATGTTTGGGATGTTGAAAGAGACTTATACTCTTCAAATTTTGCATAGCTCTTATTTATTCCAAATGCTTTTCCTTAGACTGTCAGTACTTGGTTTTCTCTTTGAAGACAGCTGGAGCGTTTTATGAATGGATTGGAGCTGGTCCAACAAGTGTCAAAGTTGCAGGGTTCAAGAGTGGGATTGTGGACTTGACCGCGTCTGCTTGGACCTATAAGGTATTGCATTTTCCTTCAGTTAAGTTTGTGCTCCAGCTTGCATCATTGTCAATCTAGGAAGCATGTATTCCTCTTTTTAAAGGTCTGTCACAGAATTGAAATTATTTGGACATCCTCTTCCAATATTTGGGAAAATCCATTTATTAATCATGGCGAGGTAATGACATTGTTAAAGTGGGCACTTGCGCTATTACCTCTTTTATCTTTTAAGAGGAAAAGAGATTTAGGCTGAAGATCATGGAATGTATATGGAGGAAAGGACTCATTACTTCTATTTAGTTGTATTTCCTTTTGTGCATTAATAGCATGAACCTAAAGGCAGCGATACTGCACAAAAAAACCAAATGAAAATGTAAGCAAAGAAATATATCTACAACTATAATACCTCATTCCTCAACAAACACCATCTTCTCAGACCTTAGACTGTTCTATTGGTAATGGAGTCTGATGTGAACGTCAAAGCTTTGATTGTAGGACAATGTAGCCTTATCCCAGATTGGATACATATGTAGATTTTTTTATCTTAAGATGCTTAAATCTCACCTGCCAACAATTTAGGATACTGTTCTTGAGTGAGATGAGATCTGACATATACCTAGACAAAAAGACAGAACTCTTTGGTTTAGTAAAAATCTGGAAAAGTTTTCCTTCATTGTCTGTAGAGAGGAACACCTTGTCTCCTTTCTACTCAAATGGCTAACATGTTAGTTCTATTGCTACTTTTTGAGCCTTCAGTTAAGAGGGGCCTTAGGTTTGTGATTTCTTCTAATTTATATGAGGCCCACATGTTGTTAGTCTTGTGCAATGTTTCATTACCCTACTCAAATTTTCTCTCCATATTGTGTTTTGTATTTAACAAATCTTGGTGTTGCTCATTCACAGTTCGGTACCCCAAAACCAATCAGTGTTGTTCCAAAAGGTTTCATTCACTACTGTATTTTGTTTGAAATATTGGGAACCTTGATTGCTCACTTTAACAGTTAATATTTTACGTCTAGATTGGATTGCAAGGAGAACATTTGAGGGTACAGAAGTCATATAACTTGAACAGTAAAATCTGGGCACCGACTTCGCAGCCACCAAAGCAACAGCCCCTCACATGGTATAAGGTAAGAAGGAAATAATGCTCGGAACATTGAGCCTGTTTATAGTTGCTTCTGAAGTTGTTTTACCCCTTCCAACTTTCTCATCACCGCTGGTTCTTTTCTGCAATTTTCCAGGCAGTAGTAGATGCGCCTCCTGGTAATGAACCTGTTGCACTTGATATGATTCATATGGGAAAAGGAATGGCTTGGTTGAATGGACAAGAAATTGGAAGATATTGGCCGAGGAGAACTTCTAAATATGAGAAGTGTGTTACTCAATGTGACTACAGAGGCAAATTTAACCCTGATAAATGTGTCACTGGCTGTGGACAACCTACACAGAGATGGTAAGACCAAATGTTTGCCCGAACAGTATCAGTACTTCAGTTGTATGAGTGTATACTTTTTTCAGACTTTGTCCATAGACCATAATATATTTTTTGCATGAATTCCTAAGAAAAAAACTCCTATTTATTTTTTAAGTAGCATTTCTTTGTTGTATGCCTAAGAATTTGAAAACTCCTATCTACTTTTTAAAGGAGCATTTCTTTGTTTCCAGTAGACCAGTAGTGTTCGAAGGTAGTATCATCAGTTTGCAACCTTAATGCTAGTTTTTATTGTTTTCTCTTTTTTATATACATCCATATTTTAAAAGTAGAAATTCTCTTATTTTGCTTGTTAATTAGGTATCATGTGCCACGATCTTGGTTCAAGCCATCAGGAAATGTCTTAATTATCTTCGAGGAAACAGGTGGAGATCCCTCTCAAATTAGATTCTCAATGCGAAAGGTTTCTGGAGCTTGTGGTCATCTTTCAGAGGACCATCCATCCTTTGATGTTGAAAATCTGCAAGGAAGTCAAATGGAGAACGATAAAAACAGGCCAACTCTAAGGTTGAAATGCCCCATAAATACTAATATTTCCTCTGTCAAATTTGCCAGCTTTGGAAATCCTAATGGTACATGTGGCTCCTACATGCTAGGAGACTGCCATGATCCAAATTCTGCATCATTGGTCGAAAAGGTAACATAATATCTGACAAACCCCTCTGCGTGAATCATGAATTTTCTCGGTTGAACAAAGGCCTTGAGCAATAAACTGTACCAGAAAGCAACGTACTAGCTTATGTTGACTGAGTGATTTCTAAGCTCAACTAGCATGTGACCAACTACTTCTTCTCTTCTGTAATAACCTGAGGTTGCTATTTATTGTTTCGCAGATTTGCCTGAACCAAAATGAGTGTGCATTAGAAATGTCCAGTTCAAACTTTAACATGCAATTGTGTCCAAGTACAGTAAAGAAACTTGCTGTTGAAGTGAATTGCAGCTGAGCGCCATTGCCCAAAATGAACAACAGATTCTAATTCATATATTTTGCTACCTTGGAGATGCTCATTCTTCAACCTTTATTACATAGCAGAAAAATCTGCTATTCCTTCTTTCGTCTATGATTTGAAATTTAAGATATGATTACTGATGTCTTATTAAGCATCACCAGATAACCTTGGGTATTCATGTTTGAAAGACAAAGTATTCATATTTATTCAGTCGAGATGCAAGATTTATTTGTGCATTGTGAGATTCAAAATTAAACAAAAACCACCTTTTTATGAGAAGAAATTATGTGTTCTTTATGGAATTGTTGTTCCCAGAATATGTTAGTGCATGCATTTTCCTTCTAAGAATTAAGTACCTTTTAGCTGGTAAGTTGGACGTGTTTCTAACTATTATTATGATGCCTCCCGAATTCTTTCATATATGCATGTGACTAATATGTTTAGACTTTTCATTGTAGATGTTTTTTTATTTTATTTTATTATTATAAGCAACATTTGTGGCCACAACTTAATTTTATATCTAAAAATATGTTCTCACTATTTCACTTCTTTTTCAACGACTGCTAATGTTAAAAATTTGAAATTAATGGTAGAATATATAATACAAGTCTGCTTCTTTGATGCCCAATTATATAAAAGTTATTCAAATGTGTTACTTTTTCTTTTAAATAATAATTACTCTACTATTATTAATAACATAATTGCTTTTTTTTTTATTTGAGTATATTTCACGTGCAAGATGTACGTATAGATCGATCAATAGCTTAAACATTGTAACTGAACTCCAAAATTGATGATAACAAGTGAGCTTTTCGGCATGTACCATATATACAACAACATCAACATATTCAATGAAATCTCTTTAAGTGGGATTTTAGAAGGGTATAGTGTACTCAGATCTTATTACTATCTCGAGAAGATAGAAATGCTGTTTTTGAAAAATGCCGGCTCAAGTGTATCAAATTCAAGTAAAAGAAAAAGAAAACGATGAAGATAACATAGACGTTAATAAGAAAAGCAGTGTAAAGTCTACAAGAAGGAAACAATAACAACAACAAAATAGTGGGATAGTTAAAACAACATGTGTCATATATACATATAGTTCTCTACTCCACACACCCATCCACCGTTAACACGATTTCTATTAAATAATTTATTACTAGATATCAATTTAAATATTTTATGTGGTACTTCCTACAATTGTGCAATATCAATCCAATCAACCTACTCAATTAGTAGAATTTTCTTCATACAAATATCGTTATCCTCACACTCGTTGTACTCTTTTAGTTTTCTAGTTAATTGTTTTGAGGCTCAGTACATAGTCAACATTTGAAATAATTAAATTAAGTTACCTTTCAATTAAAACTCTCAGCTACTAATAGAATATCAATTAAATATATTTGAAGCATATGTGATTATCTTAATTATTAAATAAAAAATAAATAAAAATATACCATTTTCTCTAAAAATTTTAAAATATATTGACTAGCTTAAAAGATTGATAGGCAAAAGTGTCGTAACTAAAGTGGTGTGCAGTTTCCAAATTGGGGTACGACTGAAAGGGCAAAAGAGTCCTATCATTTTTCGGCGTTCGTAAAATCTCCAGTTTGCCAGGGTTTCAAAATCCAGTGAATCTGAAGGCAGATTCACTTTACTCTTCATTTGTGTTCTCATAACAGAGCGGGAAGACACAGAGAGAGCGAGATAGATTCAATTCACTATTAACACTTTTGTTCAATCAGTCGACGCTGCATTTTGGGCAAATTATTGCATTCATAAACGAAGAAATTTGTTAATTTGCGACAAAGAAGGCGGCAGGGCATCAAAGGGCGATGGATTTGGATCAGTGGATTACGACGGTGAAAGAAGGGCAGCATTTGGCGGAGGACGAGCTTCAGCTCCTTTGTGAATATGTAATGTTTTTTTTCTACTTCTAAAACTTGTCGTTGGATTGGCTAGGGTTTGTTTGGCCAATAAGAATATTGAGTTAGTTGAATTCTTGTGATTTACTAAACCTGTTAATAGAAAAACCCTAAATTTTTTGTCGGGTTCTGTGTTGCGGATATTATTGATTTTGGGCTTTTTGTGTGGGAGAAGAGGAGTTTGATGGAAACCGTTAAGGGAGATCATAGAGGCATATGATTGTTTGCGAATTGATATTACTGTGGTTGCAGACTGGGTTTGTTACTTTAGCTTTTTGCTCATATCCAAGTTCCCTCAAGTGGGCTTCATGAATAGTTACGTTCACATTTTAAGGAATCCTGAAATGTTTCATGTGTGGTATTTAGGAAAAAAATGTTATTAGCGTCAACTGCTAGAACGATGCTTTGTTGGATAACACAGATGTTTAGGTTTCCTTGTTAAAACTTTTAGAGTGGCTGAACTAGCTGAGTATTTCTCTTTTTCTTGTATATTTTAAAGCGATGATAAATGCGAGTAGTCAATGATATGGCTGAAGTTTGTGGCTGCATGATGATGATAGAGGTTAGCAGTCGGTCCTAAGCCTGTGTGTGTCTGAGTGGGGTGGGGGGAGGTCAGAGTAGATTTAGCTTTGTGTTGCCTGGGATATCTTCTTTATTGTTTCTATCTGGGTCATCAAAAACAAAATCTGATAATGTCTTGCCTTTTTTTGGCATATGTGGTGGGACTATTCTGTGTTGCTAGAACGTAAATTTTTTTTAAAGGATATATTCTTATGTATAGTTCATTGCAGAAAGAGGATTTCTGAATTTTCTGTTTATATGGGCATTGTTCACAGGAAAATGTTCTGATTGCATTTGTGATTAATAACTCTAGGTATATTAGCTTGGTATCTTCGACCTGCCTAGTGCCTACTAATTGTAACTTGTAGTAATGATAATTCTTAGCATTGATAAGTTGTACTGTACCATGGCAAATGGTTTTTCCAAAAAGGGTACCTAAGCAGATGTTGTGGTCCATCTTTTTAACATTTGTGAGAATCATGTTCAGGTTGAGCATCTGATGTCATTTTCCTTGAGAAACCTCTGACCCCTTTATTCACGTCTAAAACATGTTATTCTTATCCAGGTTAAGGAAATCCTGATAGAGGAGTCAAATGTGCAGCCCGTCAATAGTCCAGTTACTGTTTGTGGAGACATCCATGGCCAGTTTCATGATCTAATGAAACTTTTCCAGACTGGAGGTCATGTACCTGATACAAATTACATTTTCATGGTAAAATTACACTAGATATGAATTGTTATGGATTACTTTTTCACGAACTTTAGTAACTGCTCTGTTTAAGTCATCAGGCTTTAAGATTTTTTGTTTTTTGCCAGGGAGATTTTGTTGACCGTGGATACAATAGTCTAGAAGTTTTTACAATTTTGCTGCTCCTTAAAGCAAGGTATGTAATGGAACATTTGAATGCAATTTTTTGTTACTTGTCTGTAGTTGGTTCATGTTTCTTTCTGCACTAATGAATAGGTTTTTGCTGACTGGCATTTCTTAGAAAAGCTAAATAAGAAAAGGCATGACTCTGTTACTGTCAGTTTGAAGCTGTCTTGAAAATAATGCTTGCGACCCAGGAACCTTGTAGAATTCAATGTTTCTTTCACTAATGACTAATTAAAAGAAAGACCAAATACCATTTGTCAGGTCCAAGAGAACTCTGATAGAAACTAGTTTTTTATTTCATGTTTTTACCCAAATATTCTGATAGTTCCCCTTCTTTACCTTTCCACTCTGTATAAAGTTGTTGCCTCATGTTCGAGATTGATTCACATTCACATTATCTGTGCTGCGTCAGTTAATCAAATGCCCGCGTTGCTTACTCTATGGAAGTTTCTTTGTTAAATCGTGAAATAACATTCACTCCTGACTATATCTTTCCCGCCTTTTATTTTCTATCAGATACCCAGCCAACATTACTCTTTTACGTGGAAATCACGAGAGCAGGCAACTAACACAGGTAATGGATACTATACCTTAAATTTATGATGCCTACATGTGAAGTTTAGGTAATAAATGCCTAGGTCTCATAGATGTAGTCGAGATCCTTTACATCATACTTGCCTCCTCCTCTCTCAATTTTTTTCTTGAAGAGGCAATTGTTTTTGCTGTCATTGCAGTGCCTTAATTAACCATTTGATAGGTCCTAGGCTAAATCATGCTTCATGAGGGTTTTTTCTCTCATATAAATGGTGTCTGGAGAATGTGTTTCTTTTATTTTTTTTATTTGTGATTTTCTAATGATTACTTGTCTCCATATTATTAGCTGGTTGGTTGCTATTTTGAATCCTATCTTACAAGTTATAGTAAGGTTCTTGAGGATGGTTAGTTGCAAAGAGAAACGCTGTTTCTTTTTGTGCTTTTAAAAAAAATAAAAATTCTCAACTCAGAATTCTGGCTATCTTTGTGATAAGAGGACATACAAGTGGTTTATCAACTTTGCACTGCTTAATGCTGCTGCCTATGGTTTGTTTACCTGGACCACTTCAAATTCGTGGAATCTTTTTTCCTCATAGTGAAGATACACACATGCTATACTAAGGAAACATTATCTAGATGTGCTATGTTCTGATCAGCTCTACATTTTACGTGTTATAATAGGTCTATGGATTCTATGATGAGTGTCAAAGGAAGTATGGAAATGCAAATGCATGGCGGTACTGCACTGATGTTTTTGACTATCTTACTCTCTCGGCAATCATAGACGGAACAGTATGTTCTAGCACTCAGGATAAACATTACCACTTGCCATGTTTTCTAATCCTATTAATAAACACCTTTCTTCCCATACAGGTATTATGTGTCCACGGTGGACTTTCTCCTGATGTTAGAACTATTGATCAGGTATGTTGACTTGGACTTTGATGTTTTTGTGGTTCTGCTTCTTTTTTCGTAACTAGTTTCTAATTATCAAAGTGTCATGGATTCTATATGTCTTCACTGTGCTAGAAAGAAATCAATCCTTTCTTACTCCAAATGGGCTCCAATATAGTATGTATGTATATACATGAAGAAGAAGTGAAAATTTGCAAGTTGTTTATGTTATGTGTAATTGAATAAAATTATGTAAAGAAAGGGCGAAATGGTTTCCCTTTCAATTGATTTAGTCAACAACTGACCAGAATATTACTTTAATTAATAAATTACATGAACTTAGATCAATCAAAAAATGATATTGATTTAATATCTCACAACATGTTGTGTATCTGGAGATCATATAAGGTCCGTTTTCTCTTCTACGTGGTACTTGTGGATTCTCTGGAATTGATTGTGCCAATGTCAATGCTTTTAATAAAATTTGTTGCTAAGTTAATCTTTTTCTCCATTTAGCATAATCTTTCTTCTGTTCAAAATGTGGGCACATGCAGAGCTAATGCTTCTTATTTCTTTGTAATTAATATGGCAGATCAGAGTCATTGACCGTAATTGTGAAATTCCCCATGAAGGGCCTTTCTGCGACCTTATGTGGAGTGACCCCGAAGATATTGAAACATGGGCAGTAAGTCCTCGAGGAGCAGGTTGGCTTTTTGGATCCAGGGTTACCTCTGAGGTATGTAGGCTTAAAATGTTAATTATAGTTGTGATTATTGTTTCAAATAAAGATTTTGCGCATGATTTGCAGTTCAATCACATTAATAAACTAGATCTAGTTTGCCGGGCTCACCAGCTTGTCCAGGAAGGTTTGAAGTACATGTTTCAAGATAAAGGACTGGTGACAGTAAGTAATCTAATCTTTATTGTGTCGGTCATCTGATGTGTAGCATATAATGAATCATGTCACTGTTGCCTTCTGTACAATGCAGGTGTGGTCTGCTCCCAACTATTGTTACCGATGTGGAAATGTTGCTTCAATATTGAGCTTCAATGAGAATATGGTAGTATTGCTATAATTTTCACGCATTATTGACCTTCTACTAGTTAGCCCATTGGAATTTCAGGATTACTTAGTGGTGCCCTTTTTGTTGCTTGATGCTCTGCTTATCATTGTGCGTTGACAGTTGTATCCTTCTAATAATATTTGTCTCATATGATTTGACCTATTCAAGTTGATGTTTGTTGTTATATATGCATACAGTAAGTCTGCAATTATATTGTGAGCATAGGAGGATTTTTGTGTGTCTTGGACATAATGCCTCATCTTGATATTAGGAGAAACCTACTACTCCCAAGTGTTTTCAGAAGCAAAAAAGCTCTAAGGTATGTTGGGGCTCTAAGCACAAATAAAGCGCGGGCTTTAATGAAAAAAGACTCGAGGGGAGAAAAACATACAAATATATATGTTTAGTCCAAGACTAATAATTTATAAGCATGAATGACAAATATATGGACAAAGAAATTGAAAAATAATAACAATAATTAGAAATATCAATTGTTAAGTGTTGCGTCTTCATAAGAGGTTCATTGTCAAGAAAAAGTATGCCTTAGAACCTTGATGATGACACTGAAACACACATTAAGTGAGGCAAAGCGCTAAACATGTTTTGATATTTGCTTCAGGACTTTAGTGTGCCTTTGACAACACTGCTGTCTCATTTTTAGTTTGATTTGGCAGTGTAAAAATGTAAACTGGACTTTTAACTCCTGTGGTTTTAAACTAAAGGTGTGCATGACTTACCATAAATATCCTCTGAATCTTGCAGTCAAAATTGCGCATAACATACCAAAGATATTTGTTGAATCTTGTGGCCTTAAACATGTCATGCAATTCGGAGTGTAAGGGTGGAATTAAAAATGTACTAAATATAGAAAGACATTTTTGTTGAAACTGTCTTAAAAGAAATATAGGTCACAAATTGAAAAGGGAGTAATTAGAATGTCCCAAAGGAAAGCCAAGCCATGAGTTGATCCTCTTTCCACTTTTTGGATTTTAGTACTTTAGAGTTCGACATTGCATATGACATGCTGGAGAAGGTGATGTGACATAGTAATCGCTAACTGATTCATCAGAAAAAAATGATGATGATTAGTTGTTTTTACTGGAGTTCCTGGTGAAAATGTTCTTCACTTCTGCTCTGATTGACCGTCGGATTTAAAAATGCTTCACCTTTTCTGCTCGTCTCTCTTTTACTTGCATTGGTGGTCCATTCCTTTCCTAATTCACATTTCTACCTTTTTCTTTTGTCAATTTCTTAGTGAGTAATGCCATCGTAATCTTTGTACTAAAGGATTCAATCTTATGATACATATATAGATCTTGCCTCTCACTGTATGAACTTATTTTTTTTCATTTTCCATGTTCAAAGGTAAAGCAGTGACAATGTCAACATCTTTAGCTCGAAGAGCTAGGATTTCTTCCTCTTCATCTACTGCTATGAATATGTTCACTCCTATTAACTCTTTTGAAATAAGATCACTAGGCATAGTGGAGACAAAAAACACTAGGTGATTCTTCTCATTTGTCCTAGCCTTGGTGGATAGTGGGAGGTGGCAAGGTATCTTGTGGAATTAGTCGAGGTGCGCAAAAGCTGGCCTGGACACCATGGTCATTTTAAAAAAAAGATCACTAGGCATAAGCTTGTATTTGGTTTCATAGAAGGAAAGATCAGTGCTATCTTGATTACCCCTTAGAAGTAAGGTCTTTTACGAAGTTTTGCATTAGTTTGCTGTCTTCTGCATCTCATTTATTTGTTGGGAAAGCTTAATAGAATGACTAAGCTAAGACCTTAACATGAATAGGCATGTATAATCTCTTGGGGACTAACTACATTTGTGGATCTAAGCTCCTTCAAGATTGTGCAATAGAGTTCTTTATTGAGAAAATTGGGCTAATCTTGTCACCTCTATGTGTGAAGTCAGCAGGAGAAAAACCAAAAGATTGACTTTTGCACACAAGAAAGACCACATAATATATTGGTGGGTTAGATAGCAAGAGCATCTAAATTAGTAATGGACAGGGTGGCTAAAATTGGTAGATCTCTTTTACCTGGGAGTCTATCTGGATACCTTGAAATGTTCTCAACCTTTTGTGATAACAGAATGAAGAGTAGAGCGAAAAAATAAGAAATAGAAGAGCAGATAAGATCAAGCAACTATGTTCTTCAAGTGTAGATGAGATGAAAATCATAGGACTTGAACCCATATGCAAGAGTTTATGCCCACTTTTGATGCCCGAAGCATGTTTGTTGCACTAGGTATGGAAATGAAATTTCTAAGATGAAAGAACTGGAACTGCTTGTGGTATTGGAACAGCAAGCTAGGTGATAGGAAAAATGGATAAGAAATGAAGCATATTAGGCAATTGCGGTGTCGACTTGTCCTATGGTCGACATCTCGTACATTTTTGAATGTACTGTTACTGCTCTCTTTATCGTATCCCCCTTTATTTGGTTATAATCTCGGCATTTTAGCTCTTTATTTCCTTGCCACTTTCTTTTCTGATTATTGTGTGGTTTTATCAGGAGAGAGAGGTAAAGTTCTTCTCTGAAACTGAGGAAAACAACCAGATGAGAGGGCCCAGGACAGGAGTGCCTTATTTCTTATGAGGAGAATGCTCGCCTTTTCTTCTGATATTATTTCTGCATTTCATCCGGCCACCCCCTTATTAATGGGAAAATTTAAGGGAGACTGTCTGTCAGGAGGGGACTGAATACGTCATTCAACAAGATGGTGGTATATGCCTTAGCTTGTCTGGGTGACCCCACTGGCTCCGAATAGTTTGTGCTATGTATTTACAATGGCCTCGAATGCTGCTCCCCATTTTTGAATGTCATATTGGTGATATTGTACCTTGACCAGATTACAGTCTTTAGATTACTCGCTTGCATTTTTGCTAGATGTACATTTTATTTTCGCTTTGAACTTGAAAATTATTGTTCATTTTACAACTCGAAATTAGATAAAAGCTTGGAATATTATGGGGCTAATCAGCAGTGTGATGTTTCGTATCACTTGGAAATATGGGAAGTTGCCGCTACTAAGTATGTTTCTCTTGAATCTAGTGGTTACAGATATTTGCTTCTGAATGGTAACTTTATCCTTTAAGAAAATGTGTCACATCATTGGTGATATTGAAGAGATGCTTGTAATGTTCTTTCACAACGTAATTAAGTGTATTTTTCATTTTGAGATTGAGAAATGGTTAATTGATGTTTAAGAGCCGACAAACTGCCCTATGTTTCTATCATTTTTCTTGTTTTAGATAATCACAAGTCTCTTGGTGGTAATTTTATTTATTTCAAACCAAACTAAGTCGAAGAATATGTCAGTTTTATTTTTTGTCCCTTGGTGATTTGTTCTTTAAGGGGTCCTTTGACCTAAGATGCCTAATGCAGGGATTAGTAACACATGAATTAATAATGTACGGATTAGTAATATAGAGATTAGCTTTTATCAAGTGTTTGGTTCATCGTTTCATACTTAAATTTTGTGTTTAATTTAAGACTCTACTATTTATTTTTTCTATTATAACTCTTGAGTTATTACGAGATTTTCTATTTCATTTAATTAGTCAAGTTAAATACTAAAATATATAAAAAAATATTATTATTAATTTTGAGGTGCGATGTGCCAGTAGAGAGATCATTGATAGAACACGTTCATGCACATTTAAAAATCAAAATTGATAGTATTAAAACCTAGAGAAAAGGCACAAAATAGTTCTTCATTTTTGGGTTAAGACTCAGTCATCTTTGAGTTTTCACATGGAGCATTTAATAGTTCCTCATGTTTGCAATATTGGTGCACTTTTGGTCCTCCTCCAAAATTTGCCTATTTTTTAACATTGATTTTATCCATAATTTATGTATGGAATGTTCAATCATAATGTTATATATTTAGTAGAAATAATAACTCTATGTGAGAAAATGTGAGAGGAAAACCACCTTATTTTGTTTAGTAAAAATCGTATGACAGGTAAAGTCGAGAGGTTCATCACGACGATTTCACATGCAATAGTACAAATTTTTCTTCTCTTGCAACGTCATATGTTAAGATGCTCTTAGTTTAGTTGTAGTAATATTTCTACTGAACACAACAAGGTATTCTTCTTCTCACCTTCTCTCACATAGAGTTATTATTTCTACTAAATATATAAAAAGACGATTGGACATTCCTTACATAAAATTGTGGAAAAAAAATAATGTTAAAAAATAGGCAAAAGTTTAGGGGAGGACCAAAAGTGCACCAATATTGCAAACATGAGGGACTATTAGTGTTCCATGTGAAAATTCAAGAATGACTTTGAGTCTTAATCCAAAGATGATGGATTATTTTGGGCCTTCTCTCTTAAAACCTATCCCAAACAGATTTATTACAAAGATGAGGGACCATTTTGAAAAACTAAGTTCAGTGCGAGTTCAAATTTAAAATCACGCCTGAATCCTCTTCCGCACTTTCCGTCTCTCCATCCGGCCAACTCCCCGTCGGCATTGAACTCGTCGAAATCTCTCTTTCTCTTCACAAAATTAATTTTGAGATGTAAGTTCGCTCTTCTTACTCTTTTATCCGGACCCACCTCTCAACAAGTGTACTGTCTGTTACTCAAATTATATGTCGTGATTTTGATGTATTTTTGAATGCTCTGTGTGTTGGTATATTTGCATGCCCAATTACTTGCTTTATTGTCTCTATTTTGAGGAAATTGTAACGATTTGCCTTTATTATTCATCAATTTCTGAAAATTTTGAGCAAAAAGCCATAAAAGATGATTATTTATTATACTGGTATTTGTTGCTCAATGAACTTCAATTCATTTTACAGATCCTTCTAAGTTCCTCAACGACTGATTTTGATTTTGTAAGGTGTCATGTAAGCTTATAAACAAGAATTAGTTTGAATTGTTCCAAATTTCTTATCACTCTTGACTCTTTTTTTTTTTTTTTTGGTTAACTGGATAATATTATTTGCAAAGAAGCTTAAGTATCATTACAAAATAAGGGAATAGTATTATTCCCTGTATATATTGTAGCATTGGTTGCTATCAAATTACTATTATGAGTCGAAATTTCCCTTGGATAAGTAGTTCCTAGTATATCTGCCCAAATTGCCTCATTTGCAACATCAGAGGAACCTGCAAAATCCTTGTGCTCTCATATAATCGCTTCTTGGCCCCTTCCTTGGCTAAGAGGTCAGCTACCTTGTTCTTCTCTCTATAGGTATGCGAGAGTTTCGGATCTCCCAATAGTTGCATCAATGACCTGCATTCACAAATTATAGAGCTATAAGATTCGTGGTCATTGCTAATAAAATATATTACCTCGATTGAGTCTATGGAGATTTCCAAGGGCATCAAGTTGCTATCCTATGCAATCTTAAGCTCTTGCATAAGAGCTAAGAATTCTGACTCTTGACTCTTTTCACATGAACTATTGAGAGTGTAGTATTAGACTACTCACTTGACAGCAGTTGTCTGTAAATAAAATATTATTATATCAACCAAGAGTATGAATTTCAGAGAATGGAATTTAGCAAGTACAAATTTGTGTTGTTTCTTCATACAAATGAAAAAGGCCGTTGCTCTGAATGGATTAACAATGATTTATATCGTCATCTTTTATATTTATTTTAATTGCTACAAATAGCTTAAATGTATCATCTTCTTTTTAAGCCGTTAAGGATGTTTATTTCATCTTTTATCCCATTAATAAAAGAGCTGTACAATATTGTAGTCGAGCAAGATGTCCTTGACTCCACCATTATAAAAAAGGGAGAGTATAATCTCCTCCTGTGACTCCATAGCAACTCCACCCACTTAATCAGTATGAACCAAATAATCCTCGGGAGCGATTATGCCAAGAAAACTGATGGAAGTACTTTATGTTTAATCTACTACCAAGAACAAAGAAAGATAATTTACTAGCTAACAACTCTAGAGTAGGGTTAATTAGATCATTCTCTTTGCAGACTGTCTCGGTTTAAACATGTTTTTCTAATTATAATAATTACTCATACAACATAAGTGTATGCACGTTGTCTAGTAAAAGTAATTATTAATTTGATGAGAGAAAAATGTTTTCAGTTAATCTATATATCTCCATGCCAAGACGAAGAGGAAGACCTCGCAAAACAACTGAAGTTGTAAAGGATGCTAATGAAGAACAACATCAAGTGGAAATGGAAGATGATATATTCAAGCAAGAAGGTATCTTTTAAATGTACAAATGTTTGTTTGTCTTGACATTTGAAAGAAAAAGTAAGTTGTTTATTTTTGAAAAACAAAATATAGTAAGAGGAAATCCACAAGGACAACAGTTGCATATATAGATTGGGGTGCAGAAATCCTGAAGCAGGAAATTTGATTTGCTTGGTTGCACTTCATATGCATGAAGCTATATTCTCTTATCCATTCTCGTTTATTTTTTGTGTTGATGTCTGATATAAGTTCTTTGAGTGACCTATTTGTTCTGATATATTCCTGCAAGCTGAACAAAGAGATAAAATTATCAATTTGCTAGGTCTATTACCTTCCATTGATGTGATGCTTTTTGAAATTTAAGAGAAGGTTATGAAGATTGAAGATGCATTTCACAAGGAAAGTTAAATGTAGAAGGAAATATTTCTAGTATGTGTTTGAGTAGGAATTTTTTAAGTAAGAAGAAAGTGAATGATATGAATAGCATCACCCTTCCAAATATTTCAACTTTTCAGCACTTAATTTACACTTTTAAAACTTGGTTCCTCCAACTAATCACTTGGACAATCAAATGATATTTGAAAGCATGTAAATATAAAATTCTTAAACATGGTTTCCCCATCTATTCTAATTTTTTGCTGCTATCTGTTTGTTCCTGATGAATTTTGATTCTCACATTACCATCACGATTGAATCTCACTGAATATGTCCTTTACTTTATTGTACTGGATCACTATCTCTTTTCAGCTGAACGTCAAAGTGCTGCTATCAGGGCTATTTGTGATGTGGAGATTGAACACTTAAAAGATATGTTGCGATTGCTGCGATCAAATTTTAGTAATGAACAGCTGCAAGTTCCAGTAATGCAATTTTTTGAGGAAAAGTTTCCAAACCTGGCTATTGTAAGAAATGAGAAAAATGGCCAGTATGAAGTGCAAAGGAAAGACAGTGCTGTTAATTTAAGCATGGACCAATTTGATGGAAGGAATCTACATGCTTCTCTTCTTCATAACGTATCCATGGTGTACCCTGATTGCTCCAGTGCCATGCCGTCACTTGGTGGATTTGAATTCTCAAATAAATCTGGTGTCTTTGAATCTCTTTTTACCCATCCTTTTATGAAAATGCTAGACACTCAAGTTTGTTTCTGCTGACTCAGTTTAACAACATTTTGGCAGTTAAAACAACATGCTATGGTGTCGAAAACCTCCAGATCAAGGGATTTGTATGTTCCATTGCACTTCATTCTACTATTTCCTGCAGTTTATGTCATTCAATACCACATTTCGAGTAACTTAGGTTGCATGATGATCCCTTTTTGGCTGTATGGCTAAATTCTTGCATTTAAGATTTGGAAGTAAGAAACATTTAGTTGGTACTTCTGAAAGCCTCTTTTACAACTAATCTTTTTGTGCTTCAGACTCTTTTTTCCTTCTTTTTTTTGTGGGGATGTGGGGTGGACTCATTTATGTCTTTGCACTGGCACATCACGTAGCTCTACAGGTGTCTGGCTGTTGACATTTCTTCATGCTTCTTTTGATTGAGCAATTGATGTGGCTTTGGCCCTTGTGATGATAACAATACTTGCTTATTCTTTTTTGTTCCTTATTTTGCTATTTTTTTCCTGAAGGTCTTGGAAGAGCCATCTGATACCCAAATGCTTGACCTGCCAGATACTCTTCAGACTCCCGGTGTACGTAGCTATTATATAATTTCTTTGCGGTTTGTTGTTATTACTTGTTTGCAGTATCTTTTCTCTACTTAACAATTGATTTTATTCATTTCATCCTTTAAAGCATCTAAACAGCGGGATGATGGGTTGGGAAATATTTCATTTGACACTAGACCTTGCAGTATGAAGCATTGTTTTCCCTTATTTATTTCTCTATCTGGTGATTGCATATCTTGGTACTCTCTTATGATATACAACATTGTTTAGTTGATTAACGCTTTAGGAACAATGCTATGTTAATAGTGGCATTATTGTACGTACGCCTGTGATGGTTCAATGAAGCGACTTTTAGATGAAACTAATTTTGTTCCGAAGTAGCATCAGCACCAGTTTCTTGTTGATGTCTCTACGAGTATTTTGTGCTAGAGACAATATTCATAGAGTAATATATTTTTGGCTACAGGCATATAATAACAGATTATCTGTTGGGATGACTCCTAAAACTTTAAGGCTGCCTAAACCTGGGGAAATGCTTCTATCTGTCCATGGCTCTCCTCTCGGTGTTTACAAGGAAGACAATATGGAAGCAATACATGGTATGGGCCTATATGATAGATGACTTTGGTCGTTAGGAAGTTCATTGGGAAGTACTAATAGTGTGTTACTTTTTTCTGCAGAGTCTGGAGAGTGAAGATGGATGAATTGACTCAAAGTAATTTGTTAGCGGAGGGGTAGAAGATGCATTTCATCTGATGTAATAATGTTTGAAACTCGTCATCAAGACTAACCCGTACTCTAATTATGTTGAGAGTTCATAGAGCCCTTTGCCTGCCTCCTTTTGGCTTGTTCCAGCCCTTTTCTTTATTTCCTTCCCTCTTACCTTTGTTATGCTACGGGTGGGGGTGGGGGGCTTCTGACTATTTTCTGTAGGTTATGAAGCTGGAAAAGTGATTCTCTTTGTAAATAATTTGTAAGAGTGACAAGGTTTTTGGTGATTAGAGATGGTTAAGTTCTTAACTTCTGCGTTAATTGTTGGTCCTAGTTTACTGCATAGTTTTAACTGTCTGCTTTTTAATCTTTCTTGCAAACCAGTCTTCCTTGGGATGAATTATCAATGATATAGAATCGTACAAGTTGCAAATGAGCTTGATTTAAGCAAGAACACGAATTTAACTAGCAGGAACCTAAACAAAAAGTTAAGTCAACAAAAGCAATGTCAACTTTGCCAGTCGATGTAGATAATTTCTACAACAATTGGAGTTTGCGTACACTCTATCCTCTTCAGACCTCACTTGTGGAATTTCACAGGGTAGGGTATGTTGTTGTAATTAACTACTTTCAAGCTAAGATCTCAAAGCTAATCAGTACCTTTAAACCTTTTTTTTTCTCTCTGTAAATTGATGAAGGTAAATATGTAAGAATATTACCACCTTCATATAGACGTGGCTGTCTAGGTTAATTACTTGTAGGTCAACTAAAAGAGTAAAGTTATAGTATTGTTTATGGTTGATTTGCTACGAGTCATTAAGCAGTGAGAACAGAAAATAGTCAAAGCTCTTCATATAGCTGACCTACTTTGCTTCTCCTCTCAACATTTTTCTTGTTATTAGGTGAAATAGGCCAAAAGGTTTCCTACCTCCATCTTCTCTTGGGATATTTAATTAACTAAACTTCAAATATAAAACAACATATAAGTATTTTAACTTATAAATAATCGTATACTGCACATTACGTGAGAGAGGTTCATTTGTAAGTTGTTGATAAAAAACAATAGCGTTCTGTGTTAAGTAACAATTGACAACAAATGACAGAAAATCAAAGAATTCATCCAGTTGTGGACATGGAAGCACCACCACCAACAAGAACAACACGTCCTTTAGTGCCTCGAGGCTCGTTTAAATCAGAAAAAGGTGATCCAACGCGGCTTCAGCAGCCAACAGTGAACCAGCCATTCAGACATACCGTTCCTGTAATGTATTCAAGACCACCCACTAAGAAGAGAAGTTGCATTTGCAAATGCATTTGCTGGACAATTAGCCTCATCATACTCCTACTCATCATTATTGCAGCAATTGCTGGCATTCTTTACCTTGTTTTCAAACCAAAAATCCCTCAGTACTCTGTGGACAACCTCAGAATATCAGACTTGAGGCTAAATTTCGACATGAGCCTCTATGCAAGATTTAATGTCAGAATCACTGCTGTGAACCCCAACAAGAAGATTGGAATCTACTATGAGAAAGGAAGTCATTTGAGTGTGTGGTACAAGAACACACAGCTCTGTAAAGGGTCTCTTCCCAAGTTCTACCAAGGTCATCAGAACAGAACCGTACTCGACGTGGCTTTAACTGGGCAATCACAATATGGTAATACATTGATGTCTGCAATTCAAGAGGCAGCACAAACTGGAAGAATCCCATTAGATCTTAAGATTCAAGTCCCAGTTAGCGTTAAACTTGGGAGGCTCAAGTTGAGAAAGGTGAAAATATTGGGAGATTGCTTGCTGATTGTCGACAGCCTCTCTGCGAATAGTTTGGTCCGAATTAAGGCCAGTACTTGCAAGTTTGGATTGAAGCTCTAAAAGCTTCTGCATTGTATTCAACATGTTTGTTAGTATTTAATTTAGACTTCTAGTTCAGTTGTTGTGTATTTTATTTTATTTTTGGGATCTCTACTCTTGTTAGTGAGGATGTTATACATAAACATTAGGAGATTTCTATTACATTCATCTTCATTATTCATGTTCATAAGCCAACCATTGGCTGTTGGTTACAACTTGGTTATGCAGCTTTAATATAAAGTTATTTATTGCAGAAAAAAATACAGCGCATGGCTTTTGTTCTTCCAAAGTAGATTATGTGTTGCTACTTGCTCCTACTTGACACTTGTATCAAGAAAGAACTAACTGCAGATGGCAAAAGATTAAGATAACTGAGGCCCCTTATTTTATTACCAAAGAAGCATCATACAAGCTAACATGCAAAATGCCCATTAGAACATTGTGCTAGTCTGATACATACATGTGTAATAGCCAAGCATGTTTCACAATTTCCTAGTTCAAATGACGCGTCACACTTGGGTATCTCAACATCTCTTTTCGCAGAAAAGTTTCAGTTCCATTAAGCCAATGTAGCCTCGGGATTAGGATCAACATCTGTTTTCAAATGCCATTTGCCAAGGGGATTAATCACCGATCAAGGCTCGTGGTCTATGCTCTATGGTAAACAGGGACATTCCCGTCTGTGAAACAGCTCTGGCAAATGCCATGTTTGCAGTTATAGTAGGAGCATGCCAAAAATCACCAGTCCCAAACGCTACCTTGTTTTTTAAAGCCAATTTTCTGGTTGTTGGAAGGCTCATTAGCCGTTCTGACGGGCAATCAGGCACAACCCTGTTTTTAGTTGATCAGATGATCAGCATATGGAGTTGAAGTAACTAGTAAAACTATAAAATTAAATCTAAGGACAAAAGAAACATGGAGATGGAAAAATTCCCAGTGCGACTCTTAACAGGTCTGAGGCAAGTGTTACTAGCTTAC
This sequence comes from Solanum pinnatisectum, assembly GCA_035578085.1. Taxonomy (NCBI): domain Eukaryota; kingdom Viridiplantae; phylum Streptophyta; class Magnoliopsida; order Solanales; family Solanaceae; genus Solanum; species Solanum pinnatisectum. The sequence continues at coordinate 44,435,221 of CM069078.1, read as the reverse complement.
TACAATGTACCATCACGAGATTCAGGTTATTTTACTATTTGGCATCAGATTTAAAAGAACTAAGCCGTTGTAACAGACTGACCAAAGGACCATGCCCATCAAATCTATAACAATTACTGAATAAGAATAATGTTTAAGAAGCAGCAGAGTTGCTAACAAAAGTTTACTGGGACCTAAAATTTGGAAGTCATATAGCAAGACAAACAAAACTCCTTCAAATTTATCTTGTAGGTTATTTAGAAGTCAGATTAGAGGATGGCAAGCAATTCATATTTTTCTTCCTGTTTCTTTTCTGGAGGTAAGAATGGGGAGGGACTGGCAGAGCATGTACTGTTGAATGTAACGATTGTTGCAATAAAGTTGTAGGAAAATAAAACTTGCTGTAAGAAACATATTGAAATTTATCAAAGTTTCACCTAAGATGATTCAGAAAGTGCTCTGCTCTAGACTTCTCATTAGGCCCACCACACATTGAAACAAGCTCCTGAAATTCTGAACAAACACTTTCACAAACTATGCCTCGCTTTTGCAATATAGAAGGCATCAGCTCCATGTGGATTGGCTTCTTAATTTCAGAAATCACCTGGTGGAAGCCAAGTCAACAATAAACCAAAGAATGTTACTACAATGTTCGCCAAATGCAAAAGTACAGTGGTTAAGCTAATAGTATATGAGTCTTCGCAGTTCATATATAAAGTGATTTCTTTAGGACTGAAAAAAAAAGGACCACAGATATAAGCAGTTGACAATTTCCAACTCACAACGAATTTTAGTGCTTTGAGTCACACTATTGACTTCGCAGAACAAGGAACACCAAAACTAGCAATTTGTAATGCTTATGTATTTCAGGTAAAATTATTGCATGGACCATCAATTGAAGCAGAAGCATAGCATAACAATAACCAGTTCACACACTCGGTGCTCTGCGAATCCAATAGTGAGGTTTTGTGAAACCACAATAAGATGATGGAACGGGAACCTTGGTGTAACTGGTAAACGTGCTGCCATGTGAGCAGGAGTCACAGGTTCAAGCTGTGCAAACAGTCTCTTGCAGAAATGCAGGGTAAGGCAGCATACAATAAACCATTTGTCTGGCCCTTTCCTGGACCCCATGCATAGCTGGATCTAAGTACACCAAGCTACCTTTCTTTTTTACAAAACAATAAGATGATGTAGCATGAGACTGCAATTTGTTATTAGTCGCTGTAGAGGCAACTGATGTACATATTCTCATAACAAAATTGTTTAAATCAACCAACGTCATATAAGTCATCTATGGCTTTAAAGCCAGTAGATCTCTCATACGAGTCTCTGAGGTATGTTAGCTCTATAAAGCAATCAAAATGAACAGAGAAACATTAAAGAAACTCTCCAAATTTAAACAGCGTTCGAAAAATTTAACTTGGAAGGATTCCAGAAATTTTAAGATAAGAAGTTTCACCTGTCCAATCATGAACTCATAATTGATCTTGAACCGGCTTCTCAGCTCACTCTCTGGAGTAGCCAGAATTCGATCAATACCACCATTACTAATCCCGGACACTAAAGCAACTAGTGCTGTTGTATCAAAATTGACCAATTCAGCATCTTCAACATCTAAACCGGACCAACTCCTCAATGCTGAGACAAGAGCACAGAAAGAATCACCCAAATTTACATCTTTACTAGCATCATCACTATGCAGCTTCCCTAAACTCCCAGAAAGGTCTGTTAATGTTTCTCCATCTTTACCCTGCAATTTAACAACTCTACTAGACGAAAAAGAACCAACCTTTATTTCCAAAATACACGCCCTTTCAAAAGACCTCCCCAGTACACTTACCCAATCCTCATCCTCTAATTCATCATAAAACTCACAATCAAAATCACAAAACCCAAACCCCAGATCAGTGGCTCCGAATTCCCCTCGAAGATCTTCAAGAATGCAACTTTGAAGTCCATTTGAGAAGAAAAGGATAATAGAACTAGGCCTCACCGAAACAGACGACTCTGAGGCAGCAAACATGAGTTCTACGATTTTGCTTCTTAAACCCTTGCAATTCCTAATTGTCTCCGAGTCTTCCCAAGAAATGTACCTGGGGTTTCTATCTGACACTATAAACCAAACGGGGTTTCCATTGAAAGAGCAAATTACATCGATATAAACGCTCAGTTTCGACGATATCGAAATGGGTTTACAGACCCGTGAAACTGCTGTTACTAGTGGGTGTTGAAGAATGTGACCAACTGCTTCAAGATACCCAATGTTGGTGCTGAGTTTGACAGATGAGTCGTTCTTGGATATGGAAACGCGGTTGAGGAAAGATAGCTCAGAATTGATTAACCTGAAAAGGGTAGTCTTCCATGAGGATTGTTGAGTAGTTGTAAAGGTTTCAATTCGATTTTTGAGGACTTTACATCTCCTCTTGCCCTCTTCCACTGCTCCTTCGTCCCTTTCCATTGTGTTCAGCCTTCTCTTCCTCCGCCGTGAAGCGCCACAAGATTGTTGTTAGTCGTCATTTGTACTTGGTTTAATTTGATTTTAAATAAACAAAATTGTTATAAAATAAAGATAAAATTAGAATCAAATAGGAAAAGAAAGAAAGAGGAAAACATAAAATAGTAATACGGCTAGTAATTTTCTTGATCATTAGTAGTGTCTTTTATAGATACAAAAGGTTAACATATTACTTGGACAAAAGAATTTGCTGTAGTCGAGTGGCCCCTCATGTGCATCCACTTAATTATACTATATTTTATGACACTCCCCTTATATGTCCATGTATGCAAACAAATTTAGTGAAAGAACCGTTATACATAGTCGTTCGTGATATCTTCATAACATGTTCTTTGGATGGTCATGTTTGGATAGATGATATGTCTCGTTAAAATCTTACTAAAAAAAAAAGTCAGTGGAAAAAAGTCCTAGTGAAAGAAAAAGAGTACACATCTGGTAATACGCATTGAGAGCTGCCTCATTAAAAACCTTACTAGGAAAATCCAATGGGATGAACCTTGGTTGAGAGAAAAAGAGTGCAACACGTATTTACTCCCCTTGATTAAAACATCACTTAGCCCTTGTAAATGATGTCTCCCAATCAAAGGGCATGTTTGGATTGGCTTTTGGCTTATGACTATAAGCCAAAAGTCATAAGTTAGGATTATTTTTGTTATTTTAACTTTAAAATAAGTGCTTATAAGCACTTTTTAACTTTACCCAAACACTTCAAAACTGCTTAAAAGCTATTTTGGCTTAAAAGCACCTAAAATAAGTCAATCCAAACGGGCACTTATACTTGGCTTTCCAAATGTTGATATTGATTGTGTCTTTGTGGCTAAATCACATTCATGAAGATGTTGCATCCTTGACCTTATCCTGATATATCATTTTTTGTCCGTTGAATATGTTGAGTTCAACCAAATACATCCTTGACAATCACTTGATTTGTGACCTTGTCGGTGTAGATAAATTGCTCATTCAACTTGTTTCTAGCAATAACCAAGTGACAAAGACTTTTGCGATAATAATTTTGATTGTCTTGTAGAATAACATGATATGACAGTATATTTCCTCGGAAACCAAATAACTTTCTTTAGATGAAACTTCATATAAATCAAATGATTTCCTGCAATTTCATAATCAATAAACCCTCACTTGATTGGTTAGAATAAATAAATTTATATCAATATTTGATTCACTCTAATATTTCCACCGATAAGAGTGATGTTATATTTTGCATGCACATTAATAAAATTATTATACCATGAATAATAATAGCAAGATACATAAGTGCACCAATTGCACTATGACATGGTACTTTCTAACTATTTTAATGAGATCGAAATTGATATTTATGTTAAGCGATCTAACAACCATTGGGTACCATTCAATGGAATCACTTTATAACCTTTTAAATCCTTTAGGAATTTTCATATAATATTTACTGTCTAGCTAGGCATGATATTCATTCATCACGTATATTGAAGTTTTTTTTTTTCATATTTTGTCAGACTGAAAGAAACATCATTGCATCCACTATAGGAGAATACATCTCCATACAATAATGTCAGGACTTTTGCGAAAAATCTTTATTTTTCAATGCACAAGTCATACTTTATATTTTATGATTTCACTTATCGCACAATAATTCATTTGTACCCCCACTGACATTATATCTTGATATATGGACAAAATAAGTCCAAAACATCACTTTTCTAAGTGAATAAAAATATACTTGAATTGTATTCTTTGGCCAATCATTTATCTGTCAACTCTTGACAAATTTAATATCAAGATTTACATCACCATTCAAATTTGAGCGCTATATTATATTCAAGATGTCGTCGATGGTTATTTGATATTGATTCTAATGTGACATAACTTATCAATCTCACTTTATTTTTCATCATTTTCAGGTACCTGAACCTCTGTCAAGGTTTTATAAAGTGTTATGTTAGGATGCTATTTCTAAAGCACTTGCCTCATTATTATGACCATCTTAATCACTTGCTCCTCTTCTTTTTCAAGAAGTTTCATCTTTCGAATCAATTTATCTATCATGCTTTCGGCGTGCCATAAATTATGTCCTTCAAGAACCTTTTATTAGAGCATTTAGAACTGGATTATAATACATGGTCAGTGAATATGTCTGACAATTTAAGTAAATTATATTTTCAACGAGGATCAATGATATTTCATTATTTATAACTTATTTTCCAGTTGCTTATCATCTCCCCCTATTGTTAGAGAATCTAACATTCATCCAACCTTATTTGGGAACTCATCTATGTGCATTGTGTGGTGGTGGAGCAATTGAATAATATATTGCACATTTATATTTTAATTTTATAGATGAGAATTATTTGGTTCCTGACCCTGAACCAATTGTTATAGGAAAACCTTGTTGGCTTGATATGTACAAGTGTTGCTACATTTTAAATAACACATCTAGTACCAAATTTTTTTTGAGAGTTTTATTCTCATAACCAATGGTTTAGCTATAATTGGAGACATATAATTTCTGCTTAAACCACTTGGCATAGACTAGCATTATCAATATAATTTTATAATTTGGAATGTGCTCTTGATTTAACAATTCAAGCAAATAACCGTTGCGAAAATCAAATTGCAAGTTGATAATAAAGTATATGTGACCATAACATAGATACATCTATTAAAATCAAATAATAGTAAATGATTCACATGGCGGGTGAATGGGCCCATATTCACCTTTTTATACATTTCAAAATTTCAGGAGATACAATCTCAACATTAGCTGGTACAACGATAATTTTATCATGAGAACAAACAACACAAGAGAATTCTTGAAGAATTTATTATTTCTTAAATATATATAACCACATGAATTCTCATTTATTTTAGTATCATATTTGAACCGGGATGGTCGTCAACCTGTCATGCCAACTGATATTTATTTCAACAAACTTCTAGTTTATTTTGCATGTGATTCCATCATCATGCACATATTTAAAAGTTTCTTACAAGACTTACTACAGTTTATAACCCACTTTGATTATAATATCTTAAATCTTTCCATATTTTATAGTTTCAATATAATTTTTCTTTGACTATTTCTTTGAAACTTAAAAAGTTTCTTACGAGACTTACTACAGTTTCAATATCATGAGCAATTTTATTTCTTTGGGTAGTAGCACATTAACTCACCAAAGCTCACAATTAACATGGGGTACTATCACATACTTCATAACAATAGTGTGGTGAATATCTCTTTCAAGGAGAAATTTATATCATTATTGTCACGGTCAAAATCATTATGAGCAAAACTTGTTTCTTGATTTACTTTTGTCATTAGTATCTCCTCCCTTTTGTTTAATATTTGGCAAAATATTTTTGACGTACAGAGATACATAATCAATGACAAATTTTTGTGGTCAAGAATTATTTCCTTCTTTTGTCATTTCGATAGTTTATAATAAAATGTACCACAATATTTGTGATGTACTAAAAGTACTTGACCAATGACCATTTGTACCAACATAATATTTCTTTATTTCTCTCTAACCTTCCATAGGGTTGAGTTGTGGTATTTATTAAATCATACACGAGTATGTCTTTATTTATAATATTCATCGTCTCTTGACACATTCACTTTCAAGAATGGTCCACTTCTCATGATACTTATCACAAGTCGCATTCTCTTCAAGGAATTGACTATAATCATATATACATGCTTTATAATTATATATTATTATTATTTTCATTAGAAGTTCATTGTCATGCTTTGAAATTTGTCATATTCATATGACATACACATACCTCGACATCACTTTTGAAAGGCAAGTGTATCACTACTTTTTCATCCTTTTCTTTGATGGAGGATTTATAAACTTATCAAATTATTAGGTCTCATAACAAAAATGTTTCTAATGACCTTTCATACCATTTTGACGACAAAAGCTACCTTCACATTTAGAAGGACTATTTGGAAAAATCACAATGTTCTTCATTTTGCCACAATGATGACTGTTATTAGTCTTTTGTCACGCCCATATTCATTATACAATTTTAATAGTCATTTTTGGACTTATCATTTACTGCTACTACATTCATTTTTGAGAATGGAGCAAAATCACGTGTTTCATAATATTCATCTAGAGCACATAAGTTTGCTCAGTCATAATTATCTCATCACTATGGTGCATTAGGACTTAAATCCAACATCTTACCCTCTTGATTCGACGAAACTCGAATTCATCATTTACCCTTAACCAATGAGGCAATAAGCCAACGAGTAACATGACTCACCCATAAGCCTCTAAAAGAATATTATGTTCACTTATAGAAATAAAATAAATTTGCTTCTTTGTACTTCAATTCTTTTCTGAAACAAAATTGTTAGAATTATACAAATCAAAATCTAAAATTGTTAGGGTAAAACAAATTAATGTATTCAATCTCTTTATATAGCACATGTAACATAATAAGTCATTAATATAGAAAAAAATTAATGTAAAAATCGAAACAAGAGGCTTAAAATAATTTCTTCATATTCTAATTGAAATAATACTAAGACAAATTCTTTTCAAGTTATAATTTCCCTTTTTTTTCAGCGAATTGAACAATAATATCATTCTTTTTGTAAATTAAGAAGTATTTTCATCAATTAATTGGTAAGTATGTGATTCAATATGAATCTAATGTGAGACATCTATTAATTTTCGGAAATATAAATATATTGATGATAAAAATCAAATTCTTTATGTGGTTCTAAAGAAAGTAACCTCATAACAAAAATCAAATCCAATCTTGACTTACCTTGACTCTCATATTACAAAATGTCTTTGTATAAATATCTAAAAGCCACAATAAATTATTCATGGTGGCAGATTGCAATATCAAGATCTTCAAGAATCATACTCTATTATCACAAGAATTCTTAAGACTCATAGTATATATTATTGGCCTTTTTAACTTCAAGAATCATGTTAAAGAACTTACTAGCAATGATTCAATTAGTCCAATAATTTCATCCCACCTCAAGAAAATAGCCGATTAGAAGTAACTATAGATTCATCCAAAAAAAAATAATCAAGAACAAATGAATTTTAGTGAATGGAATCAATATGAGATTATATCAAACATATTACTTTTAATCACTCAAATCAATAAATTAATAAACTACTCAATGATGATATCTTATTTTTTTTCTTAGTGAAGAAATTTTAATTAAAAAAACCTTCAGAGTAAGAGATCAACATGTGGTTAGAACTTTGTATTGATAACGTGTTATAAAATAAAGATAAATTAGAATCAAATACGAAGAGAAAGAAAGAAGAAAACATAAAATAGCAATAAAAATCAAATAGGAAGAGAAAGAAAGAGGAAAACATAAAATAGCAATAAGGCAAGTAATCTTCTTGTTTGTGTCTTTCATTTACATTTGTAGTATCTTTTATAGATACAAAAGGTTAACATATTACTTGGGCAAAAGAGTTTGCTATAGTAGAGTGGCCCTACATGTGTATCCACTTGACTACACTATTTATAACAAAAAATTGTTTTTCTTTTTCCAATTTATCTCATCCATATTAACCTGATTTCAACTAATATATTATATTATTAACATATATAAAGTTGAATAAATAGATACAACTTTATACTAAGTTTAAATACTTTACTTGCATATTCAAAGTTGAAAATATACATCAAAAATATCGAATACAATCAAGTTAAAAATATATTTACATTACTTAAACACGAAATATTTAATAAAAATAAAAATATATATATTAATTTCAAACGCGTAATTAGCCATATATCTGTAATATCTTCTACACTATAACTTTTATTCTAACCTGGTTAAGATTTAAAATATTTTCTCTATGAACATATTATTATTAATTTGTGTGTTGAACTACTGCTAAATAATTGATTAAAATTAACATGAGCCATCTTCTTTCATTTACTAAATAACTAGTAAAATTACCCGTGCTTTGCGTGGGAATTTAATATCATAGAATTTATAAAATAATATTCAAAATCTATCAGTCATTAAAACTAAAACACTATATTATCTTACATACAAGATTACGTAGTAGCAAACATTAATAATATAAAGGATGAAAATTATTACGTCTTATCATTTATCCTTAATAACATAACTATAAATTAATAACTGTAAAAATATATACTAGGATCTGTAACATAATCAATGGTGTCAGTGAACCACTCAACAGGAGCAAAGTACACAAATATTTAATTGTGAAGAAGAAGAAGAGGTTCAGAATTTTCGTTGTTCTAAAATGAGAGGAAATCCCTCAATTTATAGACAACAAAGGATAGTGTGAACAAATATTTATTGTGCCTTGTCGGAAAAGTTACAATAATTTGAAAAAGTTACAACCCTTCGGAAAGGTCACAACCTATCGTAAAAGTCACAACTCTTCATTAAAGTCGCAACTTTTTATAAAAGTCGCAACTCTTCATTAAAGTTGCAACTTTTCATAAAAGTAACAACTTTTGATAAAAGTCACAACTTTTCATAAAAGTCGCAACTGTCATTAAAGTTGCAACTTTTCATAAATGTCACCACTTTTCATGAAAGGGGAGACTAGTTTTGGAATTAAATAAATTAAAAGGGAATTTTTGGCTTGTGATGGCGCCACGCCTGCCTAAGATTCTCTTTTTTATATATATATATATATGATTTAATCTTTTTTAGAAAAAATATTGTACATACGATAAACCGGGTTTGAATTCTGAGCGGATATCCGGATATGGGGCAGTAAAAAACCATTGGCAGTGATACTGCTAGCAATACTCGAGAGACTTTTGCTGAAAAAAATGGCGGGTCCTCTGTCTCCGGCCACCACTCTCCGCCTTAAACCCTTCTACGCCGTCCGGTTCTTCACTCATTACCGCAGACCAATCAAAGTGTTAAACCCCAATTTCTACTCATCGTACCCTCCAAAGCTGCATCCAGCACCCTACTTGAGCCGTCGACGGAGCTTTTGCTCTCTTGTTTCCGCCGCTATTTCATCCGGAGAAGCAGTTGAAAGACCCAAATGTGAAAATATTGAGACAAAAGAGGGTGTAAAAACTGAACAAGTTAGGGAATTTCGGAAAAGGTTGAGGGTTGCGGACATAAAGGGAGGGCCGGAAGAAGGTTTGGACCGTCTTGGTGAGACTTTGGTGGTTAGAGGATGGGTTCGCACGGTTAGGGCTCAGAGCAGTGTGACGTTTATTGATGTAATGTCATAGCTTGCAACTAGGGAGTTATTTTTTTTTTTTGGCATGTGTAATGGTTTGAGATTGTAATTTTTTGGCTGGTTTGTCTAATGTGCAGATTAATGATGGTTCTTGTCTTTCAAATATGCAATGTGTTATGGGTTCTGATGCTGATGGTTATGATCAGGTACTGACTCTTTATATCTTACTGTGTGAGTGACCAGCTAGCTTAAAGTTGTTAGAAACTACATTAATCTACATTTTGTGCTGATTTCTTATTATCATAAGCTCACGTGCATATAATTTGGAGGTAAATGAAGTCTATTTCAAAAAGAGAAGTTGTGCATAAACTTTGGAGGTACATTTTGATATCTGCAGAGTCACATATACTGACTTATATTTGAAAGTAACAAAAAAACTGTAGTTTGGTCCTCTGGAAAGGTGATTACTTTTATCAATTGGTGCAAGTATGAGGGGTTCATTGTTGAAGCAGAGGTCTCTCTGAAGAAACCATTTAGCTAACTCACACTTGACATTGGACACAGTCTACAAGCATCCACTTAGCGAGTCACTTTCGTATTGTTTTTGTGGGTGTCAAACCGCATGCCATGCCCCTTGGATAGCCATTCTTGGAAAATTATAGTTTTATGTGATTGGAAGCAAGTTAAGAAGGTGTCATGCATGTGTTTTCTCGGGTACTATTTTGCTTTATGTGGCTCTACTGGTACTCCAGATAAGGTGGCACATGGTTGTGGATGCATGTGCTTATTACATATTGTCATAGGCTCTAGATATTTTTCTGTGTATGCTAGTTCTAGATTGCACCCAGTAAAACTTGAGATCATGAAAAAACATGGATGTAGATATCTTTTACAGATCATCTTCTTTCTATTTTGTTCTTTCTTAGGAAGATATCATTTAAGGCTCCATATTCAGCTGTCTCTCCCTAACTTGAGAAAAATCATAGTCATAGACTTGGATTCAATTTCGTGGGGTTTTCAATTTGGTATCTGACTTGGTTGACGTGCTTGTTTCAATCTATAATGCTCGTTTACTTTGTTCCCACATTTCTTATAGGTGGAGGATGGCTTAATTTCAACTGGTGCATCAGTATGGATTGAAGGTACTGTAGTCAGCAGCCAAGGGTCAAAGCAGAAAATTGAGTTGAAGGTTCAGAAACTTGTAGTGGTAAGGACTTTGTCAATTTCATCTAATTGTCAATGCTTAAGCTTATGAGTTTGCTTAAAGATCCTTACTTCTAAGGGTATTTTTATTTTCTTTTGATAACAATCCTTACAGAGCATCTACCTATGACAGGGAATTCTTGACTTAATTTTTTTTGGAAGAGAGGATATGAGAAGCAACTAGATTATAAGATCCTAAGAGGAACTATACACATACATAATAATACATCTTCTGCCTCCGAATAAGCTTATCCATATTGTTATTTTAGATGTTGTATTTGTGTATTGCATTATCTTTATAAATCACAATATGTGCATTAGTTATTGAAATGTATTTGAAGTTAGATGATATTCATGGTCTTCCAGCAGATCTCGAGACTCCACCAGCAAGTAGAGTGATATAGTTACTCCGTGCCTACTTGTATCTTTCACCAAGAATTTCAATATTGCTGCAACTTTTTGCCCTTGGCTAATAACTACTCTGATCACATGCCAACTCCAACAATTTATTTGTAGCTTGTTGGACATAGTTATTGAGAGGTTCAGGGGGAACTGCTATGGTGGTCCAAATTCTTTCCTGTACTAGCTCGGAATAAGATCAACTCCCTAAAGAGATTGAACAGTTCAACACAGAGCATGGTATAGAGAGAATGGGTGGGGGTGGGGGGTGGGAGGGTACAGTCATTAAAAGATCTCAATGCTTATGACATTGTTTTATGGCTTGCTAGATGCCAAAGAAGAATTTATCGTTTATATCGAGCTACTAAATTATGAATGCTGAATGTGATATCATAGTTTGCACTTTTTTTTTTTTGCTGACTTGAGAATTTTGAACCCTGGAACTAATTTCCTGTCAATCCTTTATTATCTAAGTATAAAATGAGTCAAATTTGTTGGAAACAAATGGCAGAAGCTACAAGGACACTTTAGCGGCTCCATTTAGATAAATTTCAAGAAGCATGCTTATCTTGCCCACATAGTGCCATTTAAAGTCAGAAAATTAGAGTGTTTGCATAGTTCTCATGTTTATCTAATTGTTCCCTGTGTTATGACAACAACAACATACCCAATGACACTGTCCATTTAATCAGTAGGTTTGCTCTTGTTGGTTTGCTTGCAGGTTGGTAAAAGTGATCCTTCTTTCCCCATTCAGAAGAAAAGGGTCAGCAGAGAATTCTTGAGAACAAAGGCTCATCTTCGCCCTCGAACAAACACTTTTGGTGCGGTATGAGTTGGGATAGTTGCACTTTGTCATTTCTAGTTTTCAATTTTTTCATTTTGTTTTACCTGTATTCTCTTGGGAGGTATTGGAATATTCATGTAGTTTGGTAGGTAAATGATGTTTAATTGCATGTCATTAGGAAGTATTCTATTTGGTCATCCATACAATAAGTTTGTTTGTTAGTTTGGTAGTAAAATGATGTTAATTGCATGTAATTAGGAAGTATTCTATTTGGTCGTCCATACAATAAGTTTGTTTGTTTACCTTGCCTCCAAGTGGTTATTGATATACCCCTTTCTGTTTGACAGACTTACAAATCAATTCCCTATTATAAGAAAAATTAACTACTTGACCTGTAATGGTTTAAGATAGAAAGAAAATAATTACTTTCTCTACATCCATTTTTCATGATAATTATATACATTCCTGTTTATATTTATGGTTGCCGCTGCAGCCTGTGATCAGTTGATGCTAGAACCAAACTACTTTTTCTGTTTAGCCCCTTCATCCTTATTCCCTTATCTGTATAGCCATCAGTTTCAGATCTCATATAAGTACCAAAAAGGTAAACATTTCTTTGGATCACAGTCCAATAATGACAAGAAAATGTAACTAGTGATGTGGAATGAATTGTAGAATAGTTACAATAGATCTTGTGCAAATATATCACATAGGGAAGCTATTTTTCTAGCTCTTAAAATTCTCAAGGTTCTTGTCTAGTTGTCTGTTTCTGAGGCAAGTAATACTGATTCTCTATTTTACCTATTAACTTACATTGTCCGAATCCCCTTTTTGTGGAAATGTTAAATTATTGATTTACTATTAGGTGGAACTCAGCATTTCTTGAGAAGCTAGTACAGGGTAGCTGGGTAGCATTGATCTTGCTAATGAAACCACAATGGGTTTGGCATTTTGAAAGGGTAATTTGTCTTCTATTTACAGCATTAGACTTAATGTGAAGGAGTGATTAACTTGACTAGTGAAATCACCCATGGGATATAAATTCTTTGGGAGTTAAAATCTGCATGCTTGGAAGCCATTGCATTTCCTGTGTTTGATAGATTTCTCTGTTTCTATGGATGCAAACTTCTATTATAAGATTATATCCTTATCTTTTCCGGTCCCTAATTTGATATGTCAGCTTCTTTTAGGTTTCGAGGGTGAGGAATGCTTTGTCCTATGCCACACACAAGTTTTTCCATGAAAATGGCTTTGTTTGGGTCTCAAGTCCAATAATCACTGCTTCTGATTGTGAAGGAGCTGGCGAGCAATTCTGTGTTACTACATTGGTATGTATTGTTGATTTAATATGTCACATCATCTATGTGGTCTTTTCCAAAATTCCCAATTGGTGGTCTAGCACGATTTGTGCCTTCTCTCTTCACATTAATTACCTCTTCTAAGAACTAAGAAAGGGAGGAAAAGAGAAACAAGTAACAAAGCTCTGAACTTGGTTGACGGTTAAGAGGATGATGCATTGAAAGATCAAAATTTTACATCATGTTACTTTGCATTGTCATATTGTTGTTTAGACTGTTAACACAAAGATTTAAAGCTTAGTCTATTTCTAGTTTTGTTAGTCTTGCGGAAATAATGCTTTTATTTGTCTTCTATTAGATATATAGATGGTTTCTTATGGTTAACTTTATCTTGGCCTCTTTCTTCTTGATTATTTTTTTTTTCTTGCTACTGTGCATATAACTTTGCAAAATATAAACGTTATTTGACTCTTTTTAATTCTTTCAAATCCCTACAATACTTTGTTAGATTCAAATATCTAAGTAGAATTTTCCTTATATTCTTTTTTGTGAAATATCTCATGCTTGAGTAAGATGTTTATTTGCCAAACAGATTCCAAACTCCAATGAAGGTGGAGATTCACCAGTTAGTGCTATTCCTACTACTGAATCTGGTTCTGTTGACTGGTCACAAGTAAGCCAAATCATCAAACAGGGTGCTTTGCCCATTTTAGAGTGAATTCTATTAGCTAGCAGTTTAAGAGCCTGTTTGGATTGGTGGCTTATTTACATAATAATAGCTTTTAAGCAGTTTTTTAGTGTTTGGGTGAAATAAACACTGCTTTTTAGACACTTGTTTTAAAGCCAAAATAACAAAAATAATTTAAAAGTTATAAGCCCATCCAAACAGGCTCGAGTCTGTTTCTATCCTTACAAGGAATGTGAACTTTTAAATTTCTGAAAGTTAATAGGTGCATGCATTTGATGTTGGATTTCTGTAATAACTGTCTAGTTAGTTCTTGTAAATTGCATCCGTGTTGCAGGACTTCTTTGGGAAACGAGCATATTTAACAGTGTCTGGGCAACTCAACGGTGAAACATATGCTACTGCGCTCTCCGATGTAGAGTCTCCTCTCATTTTTCAGTTTCATATGCTACTGCCTTCTCTGGCTTGTAACCATTTTTCCCAACTTAATCTTTTGGACACAGAATCCTTCATGCTTTTGTCTTCATTCTTTCATATTCTAACAATGTCGACTTTCGGTTTTCAGATCTACACCTTTGGCCCTACATTCAGAGCAGAAAATTCTAACACTTTCAGACACTTAGCCGAATTCTGGGTAAGCTTATACACTAAAACTAATAAAACATAGTGGAACTTCTTTGTATATTTCTTTCCATATATGTGGACAGAAACCAATAAAATGTTGACACTAAGTTCTATTGTGTAAGATGATTGAACCAGAACTAGCTTTTGCGGACTTGGATGATGACATGGCCTGTGCTACTGCCTATCTCCAGTATGTAGTATGTTACTTTTCACATCTCGCTGTTCCTTAGTGAATATTTACTACTTTGTTCTCACAACAAGACTTTTGCGTTGACGTATCTGCTTGGAAGGTGCAATATGTGTTGGAGAATTGCAAAGAAGATATGGATTTTTTTGACACTTGGATTGAGAAAGGGATCATCAATAGACTTGCCGTATGAATTTCTATGAATTTGTTGTGTTTTCTTCTCAACGTGTTCTCCACAATGCTGGGGGTCTATAGTGTGCACCTAATAGTTGGTCTCATTGTTGATCATATGCTCCACAGGATGTTGTTGAGAAGAACTTTGTGCAGTTGAGCTACACTGATGCCGTGGAGCTTCTATTGAAAGCAAAAAAGAAGTTTGATTTCCCGGTAGGTGTGCTTTTATTGCATGCTTTCTCACATGCAGTTTTTGGCCAATCTCTCTCTATCCATACTTCTGTTACTTCTCCTTAAATTGTAATGGCTGCTTCTGCGTATGGTAGGTGAAATGGGGATGTGATTTGCAAAGTGAGCATGAGCGATATATCACCGAGGAGGCTGTTGGTGGTTGTCCTGTGATTATTAGAGACTATCCGAAGGTTTAACTTCCTACCTGCATTTATTATGGAAGCTGTAGGGGACTTCAGATAATTGACGGTGTTCCATAATTTCAGGACATCAAGGCATTTTACATGCGGCAGAACGATGATGGAAAGACTGTTGCAGCCATGGATATGTTGGTACCTCGGGTAGAGTCCATAAACTTAGTCAATTCTTTACTTGTCATGGATATTTTTTCTTTTACTAATCAAACAAATGTAGAGTAAATTGTTTTTTCATTAGTTATTATTCATTTACGCTAAAATAGACATCTCACACCAGATAAACCACCACTTTTACGCATAGCTGTTTCCTGTTTTTATCGTCTAGAAACTGATGAGACATGGAATCCTACATTTAAAGGATGGTCATGGATACCATCTCCCCACCCCCACCCATTATCATGAGATGGGCATTCATGCGAAACCCAATAATAATATTCATAGCATGAAATGCTCGTGTGTGAATCTGAATCCTGAGCAAAGTCAATGTCTTACAGGTTGGGATTGCCAGGAACCCACTAACATTTTTCTTTTGTGATGCCTGCCGGACTTTTAACTGTTGTTTCTAGGTGACTTAGAGGTCCAGATTCCATTTATTTGATAAAGTTGAACCAGTCGAAGTGATGGACAGGCTGATGTATAAAATTGTTAATGTCTCAAGGTTGTTTTCTTCTTCAGGTTGGGGAACTTATTGGTGGAAGTCAAAGAGAAGAACGCCTTGAATACCTCGAGGAACGTTTGGATAACATGAACCTCAACAAAGAAAGCTTTTGGTGGTATCTTGATCTGCGACGTTATGGTTCAGGTGATTGAGTTTGTCAAAATAAATTTGGTGTTTTCTTGCTTGAATTTGTCATCATAAAGTTCAAGAACTTTTGCATTGTAATGCATGCACCTTATTCTTGATCCAACTTTCATATTGCTAAATTAAATTTGGCTGCAACTTGCCTTCAAGTAGTTACCCTGCCTGCAATACCTTTGTGATATAAATGCTGATTTTCCAGATTTTCATCATGTTATAGTCTTTCATTTTCGGCATATGATTATAATTGGACCTCTCCTTTTCTTATGCTGTAGTTCCTCATGCTGGATTTGGACTAGGCTTTGAAAGGCTCGTGCAATTTGCGACTGGAATAGACAATATCAGAGATGCAATACCTTTCCCTCGAACACCCGGCTCTGCAGAGTTTTGAGTTTTGACCTTAAAAGGGTACCACTCTTAATGTACCTTGATAAAAAATGAATCGGTCCAAAAAGGTGCAATGTCACCAATACTACCTTCTGTAATCCCTTTTTTGTCTTTTCACTATTCATTCATTATATAGATTTTGTAGAACGTGTTAAAATGGTGGAAGTTATAGTCATTTCTGGGAAATAATTAGAGATACGGAACACACCAAAAATTGTGTTTTCATAAAACCTGATAAGTTGCAGGGGTTCCCTATGTAGTGGTGCCATTTAAAGGTTTTTTTTTTTTTTTGGCTATTATGTACTATACGGTAGACACCGGGATCTTTAAAAAAAAAAAAAATGGAAATCAGCTTGTGTGATTAAAGCTCTGGTTAACTGGTGAGAGTTAGAGAATCTAGTCTAATTGTGGTTGTACTGTCAAGTCATCAGCCTTTGAGCAAAAACTTTTTCAGTAACTTATGGGTCCAACATAAACTCATTGTTGCAGACTTGCAGTAGCTGTGGTTCATATATTATAAGGTGTATTTAACTCTGCATCACTCAAATGCAAGATTTTAATAGCGGAGCTCACTCGCGGAGAAGGGCTCTCAAGAAAAATTATTTTGAGTGTGTATCTTTATCCAATAATACCAAAAGCTTGTGATTTCCAGCCCTCCAGCAGTTTATTTTGTCATACACTTGCTGAAAACTGTTAAAAGAGTCGTAAATTATTCTATCTATCCTCTTGTTCTGTTTTGTGCAAAAGTTGAAATGAAGTCACAAGTTTTCCAGTTTATACCCAACACCAAAACAAAGGGAAGAAAATGGCTTTCTCATCTCCCCCTTCCTTTTTCCTCTATTTATTGCCATTTTCCACTCTTGTTTTCACTAGTTCCAAGCATAGGATGAGAATTTTCTATTTCTGCAACAACTTGAGTATTTTCCATTTTTTTCAAATGCTCATTCAATTAATAGTTATTATCTCAAAAAACTGCATTTCTTTTCTATTCCAGTTTTTTCAACAAAAGGAGCAACTTTCTGAGATAATATCTATTAGTTGAGTGACCATATGAGAAATCTAACTCTGATTAAGAGTCGTTGCCAAAGAAATCTTACAAGGAAGAAAACAGTTTTCTGAACTCTTCCTTACTTTTCCCGTCTCTTGCTTTTCATTAGTTTCAAGCATAGGATGATAAATTTATAGTACTTCAGGAGCTGAACTTCTCATTAAAGGCTCAGTGCCAAAGACATCTAGCATTTGAATAGTTTCCGGAGAACTGTTTGCATTTTATACACTTCCAAGTCAGAAATTGGAATTGAAAAAAGTAAAGATACAGAGGAGGTTCTTTTAGCTAATAAGCTTCTTCAAAAGACACAAATTGTGGAATTTATAGAAAAGCATTTTCTTTCAAACAACTTGCACAATTGGTTCTGGCTTCATGTTGGTGGACAAGTGGAACTAGAAATTATTTGGTAGGCTGGGAAAGAAATACATCCTTTTTCCTGTTGATCAAAGATTACAAACAAAAGCAAAGCGACTTGTACAGAATTCACTCACAGGGCTGACTATACATCTAATAGGACAAAGGAAATAAAGATTAAATTTACTGGAAGAAATAGAGATCACATTCAACTAGAGGTGCAGCAAAGAGGAGACCTTTGGCGAATAGCAAGAGTTTGATATCTTGGAGATATGACGACAGTCATGCTGCATTTTCAAGCAGTCTGGATTTTCCAGAGTCTGAAATCTGATGAGCTGAATAAGTCACCCTTTGAGACGGGTTAAGCTGTCCCCTGCCTGTAAGTTTCATCATCCCAAGATGCATCCACATGAGGAAGCTGATACTCATCAGGTTTGAGAGCCAACGCAAAGTCTGGCAGCGTTGGGGCCGTTTCCATGATCCTACAGCAATCCTCTTCAGGTGTAAGTACTTTCCAGCATGGAAACTCTATATTGGACATTGATTAAACTTAAAACACGCATTAACTATTTCATTAAAAACTTCCCTAGAGACAATAATATCCAACACTTCCTGCATTTCTACTCATTTTTGTAATTGGATGTCATAACTGCGCTTTTTTTTTAAAAAAAAAGTGGGTGGGTATGGTTTAGTCTATCTTTAATTTTTAATTCTTATTTCGACTCAAAGGGGTTGGTTTAATTTGCAGTGCAGCAAAAAGGCTTTCCCTTAGTATTACAATTCTGTACCTCAAAGTCAAGAGGCTATCTTGTAATATGTCAATCCAAATTCAAAATAAATACAAGGAAAACATGCTGTTCCTCAAAACCAATATCAAACTTTAGCAATCTACTTCAGGTAAGTGATTCTGCAGCCTAGTGTCATCATATCTGCAAAGCCACAAAAAGAAAACTTACTTTTCATAAGAGTACAAATCCCTGTTGATCCGCACCTTGCTCGAAGTGTCCTTAGGGATTTTCTCGGCAAGATACTTCATCGTTCCCCAAAGTGGAGGATTTCTGGATTGGCAAATGGAAGTCAGGCAGACAGAAAAGAAAGGATAAGGTGGGGCAGAAAAAAAAAATGTTATGATTGCATGCTACAACCACGCAAGGGAGAGGGGGAAAAAATCAGGTGGGCTATCAGCAGATGGTCTTCCTGCGCACCAGCAAGCTCATTGTCAAAACATAGCTTAATGCAGTTTCTGATTCTAGATGCTTCTGGTGAAATATCAGTTTAGCATACCAATGGATGTAGAAGTTGCTCAAATGAAAATATGATGTTTCCCAGTCTGAAATTTTGAGTACTAGACACTACTTCTACAAGTTAGTATGAACCTTTGCATAGTAAAGTCATCCTATTAAATCTAGAAGCAAACTACTCATGACACTGGTTCATGTACGCCGAAATTTAAACAACACTAGCTTTAGATACAGTAACATCTTGAGAAAATACATCCAAGGATATCTTTTTTTTTTTTTTAAATAACATCCAAGGATATCTGATTACCATTTGAAGTGATATTTTAGAGGTTCTGTTGAAAACGATGTATGTTCAAAGATGTTTCCCAGAAAGATGGAAACACTAAGGATAAAAAAGAGATACTAACCGGGATATAACACAAATTGATGAATAAAACGACCAAATGCAGGAAACCTGTTGGATGTCTTAAGGTGAAGATAAACTGAAGATCTGTTCTATCATCTGAGTCACTAGATGAATGCCACAACTGAAACTCTGCACTGACCTATCTGATTGGAATAGTTATTTCCTAATCAAATTTGATAAAGGAGTTAAACATACAGATAGGTTCCCAACGTTCTTAATAGTTCTGGTCTCTATTATAGCAGAACTACAAGTAGTCTTTTTCCACTTTTTTCTTTTCCAAATTACGTTCTTTCACTGCATAGCAAGTGATATAAAGAACTATAGGAAGTACAGGGAGTTGAAGAGTAATGAAGGGGAGAAAACGTTAAAATGATCGTCCAACTTTACCTGGAGAGAGGAATGGCTGCATTGAAAGCTTCACATGCCTTCTTACTTTCTTTCAGATACTCATCAGCTGCTTGCAGGGCAGCTACCGCCATTCCATGAGATTTTTCTGTGTTTCCTTCGTCAAGGATTAGACCATGATAATAGTATGCTGAAGCCTACACAGAATTTTGTGTCATGCATAAACTTGTGGTAAGAATAAGGTAATAGATTTAGAAGGCAAAGAAGCTGCAGAAACTTTGCAAAGACCAGCATGAATACATGGATTACGAAGTTAAATAGAGACAATTTTTAGTCTCCAAAACCCCTAAATTCTGGAGAAATTCTAATCAAAACAATTAAAATGGAGTAGAGACAAGCTTTCATGCTATAGCAGGGAATGTTGAAGAATCATAGTTGCTTTATGCTATAAATACCCATTCCATGACATACTTAACAGGATTTTAGGTTGCAATTGAAGAAGTAAACACAAGAAAGAGAATCATAAGATACCTTGGCTTCAATATATTTCCACTTCACGAAAAGCCTATGCTTTTCTCCCCAACCATTTGATAATGGAAGGTTCATGATGTTATCTTGAGCCTGCATGGTAACAAAAAAACAAAGTAGTTGATATCTCAGACACTATCTGGAGTAAAGTAACACAGCTTTATTTTCCTCTTTCTATTACTATGTTAGGGGAAGGAGTTTAAAAGGACCAAGGACTCCAATGGAAGCAAATGATCCACATAGCCAATGCCAGCTAGTTGGAAATAAACAAGTTACCCGTATAGCAATAAGTGTGACATTCAGAGATGCCCAAATTTAATTAGCATTGGAATGAAATGAACTAGATTATAGCAGAATCACAGAGGATTCATATGGTTCTCTATCAAACAAAGCAAGCGAGTATGCTTTGGCAAGAGGATTCAGTACCTGCTGCCAGTATTTTACCATCTCACAAGCAAGCCTTCTTTTGACCGCCAGTGTTGCTTTAGTACTGTCAATTGCAAGTCCAAGTTGAATATCAACGGCCTAAGATCACCAGTGACAGTAACATCAGATAAGGAAGAAAATTCAATCCATATAGTACACATTCTCTTAACTAGATATTTAGCAATAGCTAACAGTTTCACTCAACAATAACTATTAGCACAAGGAAGCAAATGGACAACACCATATTACAGCCAAAATAACAAGCATGTGTCTAATGCTCAGGGATAGAATGATATTAACCTGACGTAATCTAAATGGCTACATGCACGAAAGTCTGCTGAATTTAGGTCACTAAAATTCAGATGATTCCTTTCACTACATGCACATATCTATAACAGAAATTTTGCCAAATGGAGTTGTTTTGCTGCATTTAGATATTAAGCATGTATCCAGAAAATCCTCTTCGCAATTGTTCACAGTTATAACAATAAATCTTTGAAAAATAGATTTCTTTTGCTGTCTATAGATACTAAACACAATCTTGCACTTTGTTAATTAGTGTGCATTAGAGTATGCTTCCATCCTTGAAAGCATAAGTAAGATTGTTTTTGCCGTCTCTAGATACTAAACACGTATCTTGCAGTTTGTTAATTAGTGTCATTAGAGTATGCTTCTATCCCTTGAAAGCGGAGGTAATGGCATGTCAAGTTCCACTAACAACCAATGCAAAAGCAAAACTACACACTAGGACAGAGACTACAAAAATTAGGATATTGAGATTGACAAGATAGCACATATAGTGTTAACCTTGCATGAATATTTCATGTTTCATTCCAGTGTTCATTGAGTCGATCCATGAAAAATAATCATTTCCTTCTTCAGAAAATCTGCTACATATGGTCACAGATAATTTCACAAATCCTATTGATTAATATAGAAATTCCTATCTGAGCCCTCACACAATAATTGTGATGTCTTAGGCGCACTATTTGAATGTTATTGACTTTTCTGGGATGTTAACAATATGGTAGTCAAGTAAAGAGAAGCTGAAAGGTTCATCACTAGAAGCAGACTTATTTGCTTCATATAATTACATCGTCCAAATTCACCCATAACAATCTCGGATATCATTCAGTACTCATTGATGCAGAAAGAGAGAATATTCAGTAGAGCATGGAGAAAGTATTGGTGTTATTTGGGCATTTTAAATTTTCAAATATGCAACCGAAACAAGATAGGGCTATGAATGTGCTATTACCTGCCCTAATGCTTGGAGGCACAATGCTCGCAGAACTCCTTCAGCGAGGTCTACCGGCAGGTTTCTCCTAAATACAAAGCAAATACTAGTGAAAATCTAACCCCTGACATAATTAATTTGAATTGCATAGGTATCAAAACCTTTGCTCGGCTGGCAACTGGGGAAGAACATTTCGAACCGCACAATCAAGATATCCAGCAGCCTTTAGGAAAATATCAACAGAAGATCGCCTGCTCTCTGTCAGATGTTAAACATAAAATGAGGAAAAAGAAAGAACCATTTGAAACCGAAGATAGATGAGTCGCAAGAGAAGTTTAGAGACTTTGCCAAGAAACAAGTGTTATAAATTAAAAGAATACGTCAAGACATTTACTTTGCATTTACTGGATCTGCAAAATTAAACATGGGAGAAATACCCACCTTCAGATACCTTTGGTGAATAACCATCAAGAGATGTTCTAGGAAGAAGCAGCAAGTTAGCTTGCGATAATGATAGTGTTGCCATCAAGTGCAAAACGGACAGTATTTCATACCAAGCACTAAACATTGCAGTTTCCTGAAATATTTTGACAAATAAGACAATTCTTCCTCATCGTGCATGAAAAGAAAATATATTCTAGTCTGACCTCTGCATCATCCTCTTGATTGACCCAAATAAATTGCACTTTATGCTGTAATGTGCTACCTGAAAATGGCCAAGAAGACAACATCTCACAATTAAAATCAACAAAGTGCAAATGCTAACGAGATAGCAGCCAAAGTATGTACCATCTTTAACTAGCCCCAAAAGAACAGGCAAATAATCTTCGAGAGCCTGCAATAGATCAGCAAGGGTTGAACCTCCTGCAAGAAATAGCTGCTATGCATCATATCCACATGTAAGGAAAGAAACAAAAACATGGTCGAATTCCGAAAGATATATCTATGCTTCTTCTGCAACTTACCATGCTGAGTAGCAGTTTTCCTTCTTGTCCTTGTAATTGTGGGAGCTTCTTGCCCTGCCATAACCACTATTCTGGTCCTGAGAGCGGAAAGGCGCTCCACCAGGGTTTTCGACAATTGATCGCCAAGTGCAAGAGAGAAATCAACCGGCTTAGGGATACGTAATCCAGGAACAAATACAGACACCTCGCCAATGTTTCCTGGCCGCCTTCTATTCCCACCAGTATCCTGCGGCGTCGAAACAAAGCATCCCATATCCTAAAATTTTCTCGTATCTGCCAGAGCACTACCATAAATTACAGAATGGTCATAAGACAAAAATTATGACAATAAAAATAACGACCTCTATCGTGAACACATTTAGGAAAAATTTCTAACATGAATAACCCTGCAAAATCATCACAAGAAAATTTGGATGACTCAGGCTGGAAACTAGTCACAAAGTGAAATAAAATCACAATAAATGAGCAACCAACAAACAGTTGGCTGCTCACGAGTACTATCCCATAGACTGCTACTAGAACCATCTGTTAAGTCAACAAACTCTTCTGTTAAATATGCACAAAAGGTGTCTAAACTGAATATATAAAAACAAACCAGCTTACCCTGGTTTTATAATCAGCAGATAAGGCAATAGGTCAATTTCTCTAGTAATTTCTGCATCATAAGTAAAGAATATTTATGTGAGTATAGGTGCAAACAGGCAGTAAAAATAAAGAGGAAAAAGGAGATCACAAGAAATGCATGAAAAGTGACAAGTGCATTGGTTTTTCTACATTACCAGACTTGTGTTTCTACCTCTAACAAAAACTTAAAATTCTTCCTTCAATAATGAACTTGGACAGATTTATCAAACAAGTTGGCGGCTTTGAACCCAATTACCAAAAAGTACCTTTTTCTTCTCTTGAAAGGGGAACCAAAAAGGAAGATGAAAGAAAGAGAACCACAAACTTCTAATTCACGTAACAGTGGAGTAAAGAATTGCAAACACCATTTAATAAAGCAAACGAACATATAAGCAAAACCCAACTTGTACAACTAATTTGAACCAAGCGCACTAAGCTCATAAGTTCAAAGTTTATCAAATTATCCCCAAGTGGGTCGATAGTGGAGCTGCTAAACAACCAACCCCAATTACCAAAACTCCATAAGCATGAGAATTTAAGAAACCCAATTCAACTCAATTGTATTAAAGCTTCCAAAATCAAATCAAATCAATTAAATTCTGTCGCAGCTCAGCTCAGATTTTGCACAAATATGATCGAAAAACATTGAAATCATTAGACCCACTTAGTATTATTGAAAATTATACCTGGTTTGAAACAGAGGAGCCAAAATTTTCCATAAAAAACAAGAAGATGGGGTTCGTATTTTCTGGGAATTGATTCAAAATGAAGCAAATAAACCCTACTATAGAAACTCTTTAGCTTAAATAAGCAAAACCCAAATCCTCTGTGAAAAGGCAAATACAAAGGAATCAACTCAACCTCAACTTGGTTGTAGAATCAACTGACAAATTTCAATCTTGGAACATTTATGGAAGAAAAAAAAAGTGACAAAGACAATAAATAGAGAGGAATACAGATAGAAAATGGGTCTTTAAAAAGAGTTGAAGAAAAATAAAGGAAGCTTCTTCAATCTTCAACGTACAGTTGAAATCTTGATAAGCAATCGTCCCAAATAGAGAGATAGAGAGAGAGAGAGAAAATTAAACCCATAGGACAAAAATTATTTAAAAATTGAAGGGTTAAGAGTAAATTAATAGTAGTAATAATATTATTATTGTTACTATTTGCTACTGCTGAAGTTGCTTTCCAGAAGGCGTTTATTTGTCATATTAATTTGGTAGTTAGTGCTAAATGTAACGACAATTATTTGGAGAAGGTGTTTTGCATTTTATATAAGGCCGAATACTGGCTTTTTCGATTCTTGATCATCTCTGTTATTTAATAATAGAGTCAATTTTTTATCAAGTAATTCAGTAATAGTAAGAAATTTTAATAATAATTTTAATTCAAGATATATTATGAATGTTCTTACGAATACTTTACACCTATATGACTATGTCCCGCCTTCTACCCTCTAATTATATGTGTTCAAAATATATTATGAGTGTTCGTACGAATTCTTTACACCTATATGACTATAGCCCGCCTTCTGCCCTCTAATTATATGCTTAATTATGTATATGCCAGAAAGAAATGCTGACTTTATCAAAATGTGGTCCATTTGAGTCTTGTTGGGATTCTTATATTCTAATGTTCTCCGAATTTAGCTAACAATTAATTCATAATGTGTGTTAGCTTTGATTATACAATAATCGTATAGATAAGTTAGATTACTATATTTTATTTTATATAAAAATAAATAAAACTTCGTACAACCGTACTCTTGTGAAATAATTAAATGAATTGCCGAACAAATTAAGTCCATTAATGACTCTCCTTTTAGTTTACATGTGTATAAATTTACTATGGGAAATTGGGAAGTATTTAAATTATTCTTACCACTAGTAATTTTTTATTAAAATAAATTTCATAATCATTAAAATAAAGCAATTTGCATGTTCTATAATACATATAAATGAGATACTAGGATTAAAAAAGAATTATATCATATACATATATGTAAGTTAAAAGCTCTTATCTACTTGGATAATATGAGCGGAATGGCACGAGGAATCTGAGTTGTTGAGAAATAAGATTGGCCGGTATGGGCAAAGTAAGAAAGTGTACTGCTGCTAATACCTGACTGGTCGCTACCAGGTGCATTGGAACGATTATGTTTTTTACACGCGATGTTTGATACTCATATAATAGTGATATCTAATTAAATTGATTGGATTTAATTTACATAAAAAATAAAACATTTTTCTAACAAAAACAACTAAAATATATACCAAATAAAATATTTTCTAACAATGATGATTTAGATATGTACCAAATAAATACTTGACTCGACAACGTGTCCAGTATAAAATCACAATGGTTTGGGTCTCTATGAGGGTATGTAGGATATACACATATTCTTATCCATATGACCGTTTGAATTGAGATATAAGATTTGAACGCAAAATTTCCTATTAAAAATAAAAAGTAAGTATTTATCATTTTATTACAATTAAGTGTGGAGCGAAGTAAGATCGAGAAAATGTTCAATTCCATTTAATTTAGAATTGAGATTAAACATTAAATGTCAATATATCTATATAATAGCACCTCATTATAGTAGCCGGCCATGAAATCATGTCTAGACAATTGTTGTCACCCTCTTCGACAAGAAATTACATTGTTTATACATGATTAAATTTATATATATATATATATATATATATATATATAATAGATGTTAAACCCTTTTTAATTTCTACATTTACTTCTTCATATTTTAAATTTCTTAATGAAAAATGAAAAATTCTAATTTCACCTCTTATTAGAATTAGTCAGCCCTTGTCGGTAGGATTTAGGAATGTATTGTTTTGACTTTAATAGTAGTAGTGTATTACCTTAATTGGTTCTTTTATTATGGACATCTGTTTTGCCTATTGGCTTTGCTTAAGAGGACTAATAATACTATATAAAGGATGTCTTATCGACTAATTAATGTGCTTCATTAATTATCTGCAAAATAAACCCTTTTATTGCACTAATCCAAATGTTTTCCTCACGTGGAAGTATTGACAATTCACTAATCACATAGTTAATTATTCCCAAAGAAAGAGAAACCAAAAGAGGTGTTGTTCTTACTCCATCGATTTTATTAATCGTGTGTTGTTACAAATACGTAATCAAAATGTCTATTTTTTTTTTTAAAGAAAGAAAACTAAAGCTTCACCAACTTAAATTATATAGTTCTAAAATGATAATTAAATTTAGATATGAAGATTTCTCCATATAATAACAGTACTAAATTTCAATAGACTTCCTTCGTTTTAAAATATTTATCACAAATTTTTTAAAGATTCAAATGATATGAACTCTGATCAGATGTATTATTTATTTTTATCATATTGAATCGTTTCTTGATTTTGAATTTTTAAAGTTTGAACCGCATGAATTTTTCCTTGAGTTCCACTTGTTAATCTTTTGAATTCTAGTAGCATTATTTGATGGAGTTGTTTCGTGTTTTAATTGGGGGTATTCGGTTCAAAACTGTGTCAAAAGAGTGACTAAATATTAGTAATAGTTGGTGTTAAAATAGCTACCTATTTCCTCCATTGAAACCTCATTCGTAGAGTTTGATTTTTCTATCCTAAATTAGATACAAGATTAAACTATAAATTGACCCCCTAAGGACCCCCTTAAAGTCTTAAACTATTTATAAGTCAATCTTTTTTTTAACTATCAATGAAACAATTACTAATTGTTATTGTTATCACTTTTAATATTGATGACTGTAAGATGACAATTACACTAATATACAATAACTTGAATTTTTATTGCACAGGCTTTGACTTCCAAAGGGCCACTATCGTATATAGATTCAGGTCCCATGCACTTGAAATATTGAGATTTATTAGGGATATTTACCTAATTGAAGCGATAATTACTTCTTAGATATTCTTGTTAATGAACTAAATCATTGGTAAACATTTATCAATATCAAATGGCTTTACCAAATCAATAAATGCATGTCACGTGTATAAATATATATACATAAATATTATTTAACTTTGATCAAGGTAGTCTTAACCCTAGGCCACTAAAGAAATCGCTTGGACCCCATTTATTTTGGGCCCCCCATTTAAAAAAAAAACAATTACTCTTACTTATATATATGTTATTTTTTTAAAAAAAAAATTATATGTACTAGAGTTATGATTTCTACTAATGAAATTGCATATGAGATAAAATAAACCTGAATTTCACAAGAAATAATTTGATGAAAATATAGATAGCAAAATCACAAAGTTCCTTCAAGAATCTTTTAGTTGTTTGCTTTATATATGCAGAGTAGATCAAATTATTTTTTCACTTCAAAATAGATTTGAACCAATTGAAGCATATGAAAATATTTTTGATTTCTTATTTAGTGGTAAAATATTGAGATTACTAGATGATGAGAATTTTAAAAAATAGTCTTAACCTTGAACTTTCTTTAAAATGTAATAGTTATTCTGATATTGATGGTTTAGATTTATTTTTTGAACTAAAAGTGTTAAGGAAAATAATGCAAGTAGAAGATAATGATCTAATGAAAATACTCAATCAAATAAAAAAGACTTGATTTTTTATTCAAATACACATATTACTTATATTTTTAATATCATGTATGCTAATATTCATTACTTCTTATTTTTAGGATAATTATTTATTTTTTTTTTAAAAAAAAAAATATATATTTACAAATTTTTTTTTTATTTATTTTTTTTTAATTTCTTATATATTATTATATTTTGATTTTGATAATGCATAAACAAAAATATTTAAGCTAAATAAAATAAATGTTTTATAATAATGTTAACAATTCCTGTAATCATTGTCTCAGCCGAAGAAGTTTTTTCGAAATTAAAATTGATTAAATCTTCTTTAAGATCAACAATGTCTCAAGAGAGAATGAATGAATTAGCTTTATTACCATTTGAAAAGGAATTATTAAAACAAATTGATTATAAAATAGTACCTAATGACTTCGCATCTAAAATAGTTAGAGAAGTAGATTTTAAATAAAAGTATATATGATAAAAAAAAATATATTAGGGCTCCTCTCTTAAGTTTCGCCTTTAGGCCCCCAATGTTGTTGAGTCAGCCCTGACTTTAATTTGATTACATAATCTATATAGTTATTTCATTAAATCACTTAACTACGATAAGTTACGTTAATTTGATATAAACATACCAGGCAGATAAGTTTTTACCATAAATCATCTTCCTAGAAAATCCTCTCTTTGAAACACATCTCAACTTTGCTGAGAAATTTTTGTCAACAATGTGCGTATATTACATTTTTATTTGAAGTTGATTATTTGTTTAATATTTATAGTTTATAAGTGAAAAATGATAATTATATCGCTTATTATAAGTAAATTATTTCGATTATTCAATCATTTGATAACTAGAATTATTCTTAATAAATATCACGGTTGCTAGATTAAATATATCCCCTTGCCTACATACATATTTGAATATATATAGTTATTCGAACAGAGAATTGTACAGCATAAAATGATTAGAAAAAGTATGTATGGACCATTTATATGTTGGTGCAAATACTTTCACTTGTGTGGTCTATATCACTTTATCATATGACCAATATTATGAAACGATTGAGAATATCTCCATTATATAATAAATAAATATATATAAAGTCATGATGAATCACATATATTGTTTGAAGAACCCATTACAAAAAGACGTCAGTTTTAAATTTGGTGACAACAAAAAAGACAAGTTTTTCAATCCAACAAAATATGTACAGATTCGAATCCAATTCCCTAATATATAAAATCTGGTCCTAACCCAAACAAAGTTGCTTCAAAATATACTAGCTCCACTGATTCATATTTAACTTAGGATTTACTAAGGTGAAAGCTTTTCACCATGAATTTGTCCTCGACACTTCTGATATTTAAAAGAGAAGGATCTCAATCATTATATTATATTCCTCGATGGTTACCTTTTTCTAACCTAACTTTCATAAAATAGGGGATCCCGTACTATTTCTTTTTGAAAGAAAAATATATCACGTTTAATTAGTCAGTGATTTTGGTACTTAATATATCTGTAAAGTATCCAATAATGCAAGAATTGACACGGAGCAGGGTGCACACTGCCCCTCGATCGCTTTAAGGAAATGACTTGTTAATCTAACTATTTTAGTAATTTTAGAGAAATTTATAACAATTTTCCCTAATTTGGAATACTGTAAGATGCTTTATCTACATCGACTGTGTAGAGCTATTTTCACAATTGTGTCATCAGAAGACTATTACATGTGACACTGTGCGAGAAGTTTTTTTTTTTAAGTACTAATAAATAACTTAGAAAAAAATGGTAGTAACTGTTTTTACTTATTATTAATTTTTTATTTTTTTATTTGATTATATTATTTAACTATGATAAAATTATAGTATTAATCTGATAGGTATTTATTATATTTACACTGTGCATGATTTTGTGACGGAGGCATGACCAATCAACAACTGCAAAAGGATATGGGCGCCGTCCATTTATTCTGAACTATATGAAAGCATATTATATATACAATTTCTTAATTTCTTTTGGACAATAATGTCAGTTTCAATATATATTGGTGACCTAAACATTTTATTTTGACTTTCCAACTCTCATTTAAAATTTAAAACATTAATGAAGTAGTATTATTCATCATCTATGCAAATCCACGTTGGCCAAACAAATGTTGAAAATATTAGTGTACTACTACCCTTATGTGGTCCAAAACTTGTACTACTACTCAGCAGCATCAGTGGCCGAATCATAATTTTTATTTAGGTAGTTCAAATTATGAGTAGGTGAACACATGAAAAAAGATAAAAAGAAAAGTTCAATATTTATTATATATACATTAGAAATAATTTTAATCATATATAAATAATGTAATTTTTCATTATGTGAACTCTACATCAGCTTATCGTGGTTGTTCAAATTAGTATGGGACAAACAACTACTCAGTGTACGTGTTACGCATGCAAAGGGAAAAGAGTTCAATTTTAAGTGAAAATGATTCCTAAATATCTAATAATGATAAATCAGAATTCAATTGAATTGAAATTTGAAATGGACAGAAAAAAGAGAATGATGCAAAATGCAGCAACTACGTGTTGATCAGAGGTAGAGTCAGATTAATTATGAAATATCATGACGATCAGTCTTTTTCAACATTTTATTCTTCCCAACTTATTTTATAAGAAATTCATAAGACTAATTAATCATCTAATATTATTGAAACCTCATTTTGGTCAACATAATGCTGAAAACGAAAAACAAAACATTGTACTATCAAAATGTTTATTGTATAAGTCGATCTTTTATTTAGTAATTTCTCCCGATTTATTTTATAGAAAAAAATGTTCTAAAGATTGTATTTGTTAGGATTTCATTCATCCATATGTGCTACACTCTCAATTTTGAATCTTTCAACTCAACACATAATTTTTTCTATAGAAAGAAAGAGGGAAAATAGTGCAATTTTAGTTGAAAACGAGTTACTCCATAAATATCTAATGATGAATAGGGAACTTTGAAATAGACTGAAAAAAGCCAACGATGCAAACCTTACATTTATTATTTTATCTTTCTCTTTCTCTTATATAATAAGAGGGAGTTAAGCAGCCCAACCAGGCAAAGAGGTCAACATGCCTGCCTGGCAACTTTGGAGGATAATCCACTAATATATATTATCACAATAATTAACCACTTAAATATTTTTAAGCCATAGAGAAAAGTTGATTGACCTTCAAAATTCATTAGCACTACATAAATTGAGACAAAATAGATAACATATACTATTGAAAATGACATAAAAGATATTATAATTCATAATAATTAACAACTTAAAAATTTAGAAGACATATAAGAGAAATTACGTAAAAAGTATTATAAATTATAATAATTAATAACTTAAAATATCTAAAAATAAAACTTGATAGACTTTCCAAATTTCATTTATATCACATAAATTAAAATAAAAAAAAATGATACATATTAGATCCGTGCTAGCCTGAACACATGTGTGTAGTTACATAAATATGCAGCACCAACATGCCATGGTTTGACTGTTATAATAAGTATTCTCCCATCAGTTTTATTTAATACTAGCATTTTTCTTGGTTTCAATTTATTTGATATCATTAGTTAAAAAAGGAACTTATGAGATTTGTTTTCTAAGATCTTCTTTGATCATTCGCGTGACATTTTTACTACCGATATATGTAATTGAAGAATTTTAAAATTAAATTATTTTTAATTATGAAAAAAGACATTTTTATTGCATCGAATTAAAAAGAAAAATGTGCACTTAAACTAAGACATAAAGGATATTGTATAATTGGGGACCACATTTAAATAAAAAAAATTAAACATTTTGTATGAAAGTGAATCCTCTAGGCTCTACTTAAGAACAAAATACAAAATAAAATTATTTATATTAATAATATTTGTTTTTAGAACAATTAAAGAGAAAGATATTACATAAATTCAAAATAAAAAGGGTGAAATACATCAACAACTTATTAACGTTAATTTATATAATTAAATAATATATGTATTTTAAGTGATCAACTTATTTACGATTAACTAATAATAAAAAAGAGGCGAAGAAATATCATGTGAATTGTGAGGCAGAGACGGCAACGGAAAGTAACCAACTTTTCAGCATTTGACAATTGCCCATAAAAGCAATATCACGTGCTATCCAAGCAAAGCAGTCGCCTCTCTATTGACGCGTGTCTTCCATTTCACCTTCCCCTCTCCATTATTATTACCACTTTCGTCTATATTCATAAATTCAAATTATTGCGCGCCATACAGATTTAATCGGAGTTTTAACCTAGATATTAGGTGGAAAACTTGGAAGAAAAATTCTATTATTGTTGGCAATGCGGTATTATTTTTCCTGTTTCAATTTATAAAAAGACTATTTAACTTGAGCATAGTTATGTGACATGAATGAGTCACTAAAAGAAATAAAAAAAAAACAGAAGTTAAACTGTTTAATTAGAGCCAAATTTAGGTGGATAGAAAGGTATTCACTTAAATCGTTTCAATAAAAAAATTTATATTATATACATAAAATATCTTTATATATAAGAATTAAAATTGCCTCAATGATTTAGAGTTTTAAAATACATGCTGAGATTCTAAGTTTAAAACCTCATTTTTTTATTGATTAAAAAAAATCTTATAAATTAAAATGAATGATGTACTTTTCAAGTTCTAACTTTTATACACATATATACTATTAGAAAGTTTACAATATCAAAGCTACATACAAAAATATAATAGGAAAATATTCTCAATAAATTAGATTAATGACCTTAAAATGTTGCTACAAGTTACAATGTGTGTGAATAATCTTGCAATTAGATAATTAATTAGATCATGTTTTTTTAAAATAGAAAAAAATCAAGGTCGTGTTTTGTTTTGTATGCTTACGTCGTGCTGGTGTCTTGGCCACGTGGAAGGACCAGGGAAGTTGGTCGGCGGGGGCCCCGCATATGATTTGTTAGGTGGGCCCTGGTGAGTTTGCCGCTATCAAATTAAAGATTCGAGGGAGGGACACTGCAAGATTTCTGGAGAGGGAAAAAAATAACATATAGAAAATGATAATACCCTTTCTTTGATGTCAGATTTCAGATTTTTTGTAAGTTGATTGATGTTGATTATAAGGAAGTTTTTTTCTTTTTTTTCTCAATGCTATGTTCTTCTTTCACGTAATTTCAATTTATGAAGAATATAATTCTTAATAGGAATAGTGTGGAAGATGAGAATTAGAATAAAAAAAATAAAATACTAGTAGATAGTTGAATGTATATCATTTTCATCTCAGTAAGTATCAATATATTCTTGTAATTTTCCTTATTCTCAGATTTCTATTACTATAGGTTATTTATGTAACCTCAATTATTAATTTTGATATTAGTACTCTTTATTATTGTTGCCTTTTACCAGTTTTTCTTAGTCGAGGATCTATTAGAATGATGAAAACAACTTTTTTATTTTCTCACGATAAAAAAAAATATGTGTAAATAACATCCTCTCCCAACCTCGCTTAGAAAATTTGTTGTTGTCTTCCTCCGGAAAAACTTATACAAGCCTTGTGAAAATTGCTATTGTCTTCCTTTGAAAAAGACTTTTATAAGCCTAAAATATATATATATTTTTTATGGACTTAGTAGTAAAATCTCATTTTGTTGAGTCATTGGACATTTGAAACTTATTATTTTCGTTTGTTAAAATTCATGTCATATAAAATCCATTAAAATCTTTGTTAAGAATCTCTTCATTTCCCAGAAAGAATGTTTAAATCCCTATTTTGTTGTGTAATCACAATTGATTGTTTGACAATTAAATTGAACTCAGAGCCAAACACAAGATTTTGAAGATAGGGGATACCATTATTTAAAAAGGAAATACTATTTTCATTCGATAATAATTATCCACTATTCTATTTTGAAATGTCCAATAATATTGTCTATTTTATGAAATCAATAAATAATTTTATAATTAGTTCCTAATTTATCATTGTTATTAATTATAATCATTTTCCTATTACATTTTTCAAGACATTGTATTTATCATACTCAAAGGATAATATTGTAAAATTATCCTTCTATTTATAGTTTTTTAAGAAGTATGCAAAATCAATAATAAAAAAGTATTGTTGGACAGATGGAGTAAAATTTTAAAAGAGAAGATTACGCGATTAAGCAAACCTATACTACTTATTTACTCATCATAGCTATAGTTTGCTATAATTACCACTCGTGACTAAAATTATACATTAATTACGTGGGCTGACTTCAAGTTTGTATATTAACCACATTTATATATGTATAATTCACCATATTTATATAATTCATCGCTAACAATTGTTTGTTTGATTTGTATTTGTATATGATTGTTTATATTTGTATATGACGATGATTTCCTTTGGTTTTTCAGTTTTGTCATCATATACATTCAGTGTTTTTGTATATAACTTTTTAAAGTTTGTATAAACATGTAGTTATTGGATTTTGTATAATATAATTTATATAATGTAATTTGTATAATATATTTTGTATAATTGTTTAAAGTTCATAAGTTTATGTTTGTATCAATTCGTTATTTCGAGTTTTATTATATTTGTATAATTTCAGACTTTATATTACTCAATTATACAAAAATATGTGAATTATACAAACGTACCTGCGAATTATACAAATTATTGTCCTCTCTCCTCCCTCTCCCTCGCATCTCTCCTCCCTTTCCCAATCTCTCTCGCCAGAATATACAAATACATATGTATAATATATAATTATCTAACCGATATACATATACATTCACCCCTCTCCCACTCTCTGCCCTCTCTTGCTAGCCTCTCTCCTCCCTCTCCCAGTCTCGCTCGCGACTCTCTTCCCTATAACATATAGCTACGAATCGTAATTAGCAAATTATAGCTATGGAGAGTAATTAGGCTATTTTTGAGTGGCTATATGTGAAAGTTCCTCTTTTTAAAAATAGCCTTTCATCTGAGCTCAAAGTTGCAGTGTTGCGAGATAAAGTGATGGTTTTAACCGGTGCATTCAAATGATCTTTGATTAATGAGAGTGCACACTTAAATATATCGCTCTTTCTTAAACTATATATATATATATCTATATATTAGAAAAAATTAAAAATTATCAAATATACGTAAACCCTTACACGACACCATGCATGTGGGTCCGCCTCTGATTGAACTGCTGGATACTCGATGCTGTTTTTGATATTATAACTCTCGTATTTTAGAGAGAAGATGCATATAAATATAACTCTATAATAAATGGCTACAGATAACATAAGAGATAATATAACAATCAAACTATTATCTAAAAGAAGCAAAAACAAAACTTATATTGGTTCTTTCCCATTCTTGGGTGAGCCCATTTATTGATGATAGCAATTTAGATAAAGATGGCAAGAAAATGGGAAAAAAATAATATTTTTTCTATTTTCCATTTTCTCATGTATGTGGCGTTTGGGGAATTCTTCAGGAATTGACGTTTTGTGTTTGTAATTCTTTTTTTTTTTATTTACATAAGTTTGTTAGAAAAGAAAAGGGTGTTTCAGTAATTATCATTTTACTTTGTTTGCTCCATGTAGGGGTGTTTAATGATTGTCGAGTAAAATTTGGATAAGTTAAACTTCATTAAATTGATAAATAGGGAGCTTACATCTTGGGAAAAGAGTCTTAAATATATTTGAACTTTCATCGAAATTGCAGTAACGATACTAAATTTTGAAAATGACCTTTTACCTCCTACACTATTTAATAGTGTATTTTAAATGTATATATATGCTCACGTGGACATTATAAATATTGCATAATTATAAATAATAACGTGTCCACATGGACACATATATACCTTTTAAATACACTATTAAATAGTGTAGGAGTAAAAGATCCTCCATAAAGTTCGGTATCATAACAACAATTTCGGTCAAACCCTTTTCCCTCACATCTTTAAGTTGAAATAATTTTGGTCAAGCTAGTTTTGGTTTGTTTTCTTACAGTAATTTGTTACATCTCCTTTTGATAAAAATAGTACTCCATCGGTCACAATTTACCTGACTTACTTTAATTTTTAGTCAATTAGAAAAAGAATGACATATTTTTATATTTAGTACAATTTAATTTTAAAAATGTTTATTTATCTATGAAGTAATTTCTAGGCTCTAGCCACACAAATATGAAATATTTATCACTCATTTTAGACCACAAAATTCAAAAGTCTTTCTTACTTTCTTAATCTTCATTCCACCAAATAAAACTAACTTATATAAATTAGAATACAGAGAGTAACAAGTTACGATCGCTTGACAAAACTTGTAAATAATTGAGCAAGTATAATAAATCAGCGTCGCGGTATTTTTTTGGGTAAAACTTTCTTAAATTAAGATAACATCCTGCGCAGGGGAAGGCCCAACTACCAGAACTGTAACGTTTTCTGGGCCTTCTGGCCCAAAGTCTTATAACGAGTAGATTTTTGAATGAAGATCCAACAGCTCTTTCCCTCCTCTCACAACGGAAAAAAATAATTTCGCCTAGGGTTTCCAATTGATTCGCTGATTCTTCTCATCGCTTTTTGTGATTTGCAAATTCGATAGCTGAAAGAGCTGATTCATTTTCCTAAACGTAGATTTGAAGGTGACGGTTTCTCCATTTTTTTTACTTAAACTTACTCGGACCATTTTAGGTTAAATTTTACTTTTGTCATTATTGGATAATACAGTTCATGGAAACTATATTTTACTTACGAATTTGAAGATCAGTTGGTTATGTTCCTTTCGCTGAGAGTAATTGTCAAGTAAGTGTTGAGAAAACGGATTAAGAAAATTAATGGAAATAACTGTGAATTACTGTACTGAAGAGTAATTTATGTATGCACGTACTGTAATGCTCAAGCTAGCAGCACCAAAGATGCAATGTCTTGAAATGAAGGATTAGTTTCACTGTAGCTGTTCATACTAGGGACCTATTTTCCTTTTTATGAGTTTTAATTTTGTGTTGTCGATTTGGTTAACATAGTAAGTCGTTGTGCTTGTAGAATATAAAAGAGAAAGCTTACATCAAACCTACTCCCCTAGAATGGCGTGGGATTTTAATCGCAATTTTGTGAAATTGTAGCCCACAGCTACTCTTTGTCTTCCTAATTATGTTTGTGTTTGCTGTTTTCTTTTCATTTCTTTTAAAGTGAATTGTGTCTTGATTATGATTTACTCTATTCATGTGTAGGAGCCTATCAGCTTCATGTAGATGTTCTCCAAAGAAAATTTGTCACCAGTAGGCTTTTTATTTCATTGCAGGAGTTGGTCTCTGGGCAATCAACTTCATTATGTAAAAAACACTTAAATGGTTGTTTTACTGAATGTTTCTATTAGTTTTATGCTGTTCTCAGTTCAGTTTAGTGGATGCGTCCACTTTTACATGTTGTAAATGTGTTGTTCAATGTCCTCGCATTAGATTAAGGCAGTAGGCTCTCATATGATTTTTTTGATTTATTTTTAACCTAATGTAAAGAGGCTTCTAACATGAGATTTCTTCTTCCAGGTTTGTACTGCTCTTTATATTAAAACATGGAGAAAACAGACGCCGTAGTTGCTGAAGAAGGAGTTCTGGATGTAAAAAATCAGACAGAGAAGTCAAGTGTTCTATCTCCTTTACCCTTGCAGAAGAGGGGGGACGCTGGAGTTGCAACAGAATTTTCATCTTTGACACCAGCGAAAAAGAATGAGCAATCACACATTACCCATGAAATAGATATTGCTGAGCTTCCTGAAAAGTCCGCTCCTCCTTAAACTAGATTACAAGTTTATCCATGTAATGTTTTCTAACTCTAACAGTGAGTATGTATTGATCTTCAGATACAGAAACTTGTCAGAGTTCTTTGATCGCATTCTTTGCTCGCTGAGGTTGCTCAATCTACGAAAACGGTCACCTACTTTTCAGAACGTGTCCAGTCAGGTTGAAGTACTGACAGGAAGGTAGCTGGGCGGTTTCCAACCTCATCTTCTCATTACTATTTTTTTTTTTGACTATCTTATCAGAATGGATTTCCTTTTATATCTGTTCTATTCTCGAAATCTCTTTCCTGCATGTGGTAATTGATGATTGGTCTTACCTCTGTAAATATTTCTTGATGGTGGCAGCTCTCTTTCTGGCTATCATTCTTGAGAAAATCAAAACAAAAAGTGTCCTGAAGCTAGTAAAACATGTTATCATTTACACGAATGATATTACCTTCTTCAAGCTCTTGTACATATCTCTTCTTTTAGAATTATCCATGTTTGTATCAATGCCTTGAAGCAT
Source organism: Solanum pinnatisectum (assembly GCA_035578085.1). Classification (NCBI taxonomy): domain Eukaryota; kingdom Viridiplantae; phylum Streptophyta; class Magnoliopsida; order Solanales; family Solanaceae; genus Solanum; species Solanum pinnatisectum. The sequence goes on along the minus strand of CM069078.1, from coordinate 44,396,526 downwards.
CGAGTTTTTTTTTTTTTTATAACAATTTGAAGCTATTAAATGTCATTTGTTTCAAAACCAGGTGAATTTTGTTTCACCAAACATCATTCTCTAATAGTGTAGTTGAAAAAAAAAACTTCACACTTTTTGGAAACAAATGCCACCTAAATTCGTTCATTGAACTTTCATTAGTCTAAAGAATCTTTTCTGATTCATCGCTCAAATAGTAGTATTAGTGAGACACATAATATGTGTCACTGTGGAATAGTAAATCTTTGGTGTTGCAAATAGCATCATTTACTGAAAAGAAAAGCTTGGGAGTTACTTGCTTTTAATCTGTGGAAAATTGTGATTTTCAAAGGAACTAGAGCATTATGTATATTACAGTTGTTTGTTGACTGAGCCATGTGATTGGGATGCCTGATGTTTGTTCTATTACCAAGACAAACTAGCTCACTGGTAAGCATTGGTGGGTCACGGAGATCTGTTTGGCTTGTTAGTTGTTACACAGATTTTCCCTTATATTATAAGTTGTAGGGAGTGAATTATTATGACTTTCTTTTGTGATACACAGTCCTGCTTTTGTTGGAAACATGTGGATTTATTAATTTTATGAAACTGAGGTTTGGAAGGGTGGTAAAGTGGGTTCAAATTTGCCTAGAACTGAGGGCGTAGTGTTGATGTGGATTTTATGAGGTTGCAAATGCTATCAGTTTCAATTCATTAGTAAATCTACTGTCCACTAATTGCATCCATAAAATGTATCATACACGAGTATATTGGTGTCATTATCATTCTCAGTCGATAGTTGGAACATATTTCAACAATTAAGTTTATATTCCTCTACTTCCTTTTGTCAGAAAATTCACACACAAGCATCTCGCACAGATAAAGTACATAGTTCCTGAAGCCATTCAGATAGATAAACTACTTGTACATGATGCGAAGACCATGTGTATGAAGCCAGATGTTAATATTACCTTGCATTTTGATGTTGTGGAAGATCACCAAGAACACTCGAAGTTTATGACCCTCAACAGTCTTTTTGCATCCAGGCTTATGAATTTTCTCCGCAAACATGCTCAGGTAATGACCCACCCTTAAAGTTTCTGTATTTGACTGTTTCTGGAAGAATTCTTAAAATTAGTCTTGACACAATTAGGAATTGGATATGTGGAATCTAATTGAAGAATACCCTCCTTATTTTTCTTTTTTTTCCACGTGTGCATAAACTTTTTCTCCTCTAATTCATGAAAAAATTGCTGTTTCATAACCAGATAAAGCTAATTGATCAAAAATATTTCTCGCAATATCACATAACTTCAGTTGCTGATTTATTAGGTATTTTATGAGGAGCTATTGCAAAGGATTTCTTTATTTGGATGGATATAAGTTGTCTTAATCCTGAACAGTGTATTATAATTCTGTGCATTAGGTTTTGGTCTTGCTATAACGCTTTCTTGAAATAATTTGCTCTTTAAATTGGTTTTTGAAGCTTAGAATGAGTGATATCACACTATTTGGAGGTCAAGACACAGATCATGCATCTTTATTTGTGCAACTAAGTTGATTCCATCATATATATACTCTGAGATTTTCATTTTCTAATGTAAGCAGGATTGTGACATCCCTGAAGCTGTACTTCCTGACCCGTTTAACCAAAGATGCCTCACTAGCAATGCAGACTTGCCTTTGGATTTATCAAGTTCTCATGAATCCAAATCATTATCATCATCCCATCTCTGTCCATCCTTCAGTCCACGCTTTTCTCGGCAAACGGATTTTGCAGAAGCAAAAATAGATCAGTTCTCGGTACCTTTGTCCACATGCTCACCTTGTGAGTCTGAGTGTACATTGAATCGGGAACTTGTCTCTAAAATGACATCTCCTGACTCATCCAAGTCTTCCATCAACCTGAACAATGTTGAAGAGCGCCAACCTATACCTGGTTGTAGTTTGGTTGGAAATGAAAGAACTCCTATGAAGATTCTGCCTGAGAGTGAGATAATGCTTGAAACACCTGCTCAACCGACACCTAAGAGATCGGTTCCAATTACTGAAGACAAGCACAAGAAAATGACAGACCAAGATTCTGTTGTTCTGAATTTAACTGTCAAAAGGTCATTAGATTTTTCCACATTGGCTGGCAAAGAGATGTCTTCAGATTTGATTTCTGGAAGTCTAGAACAACATCATGACCTTAACATAGAAAGGAAGACTATGTCAAAGGAAGATCATGTTAATGCTGATATATGGTCTAATGAGGTACTATTTATTACCTGGGAAAGTTCTTAGATTTTCTTACATTTAGAAAAGCCACAAAGAATCTTCTGATATCAATGTGCGCACTCAATAGCTTACCCAGGGATTACTCGTGTTTCTCTTCAGTCATTTAGTCTTGAAATGGTGACATACACTATCTTTGACTAGTTTAGGATATTTTTTTTCTTTAATACTGTAGCCAGTTTTTGCTGTCAAGATATTTCCTTCCGCTATCTTTTGTATAAGCAGCTAAGTAATATGTTAATTTGGGCATCTATTTCCTGGTTGGCTATTTGGTATTAGTTGAAGTGTCTTGTTGCGCATCTAAGGGTGTGATTTAATGGTCAAAACATTGAGTTAATACTTTTGTGCAAAGTAAAAGAAGGGTAAGGTTTAGTGATTTAGGTGGAATCTTTTTAAAATAATAATTTTAGGCAGAATCAAGTCCCTGGTACTGGATCAATAAATTACCCCCTCCCCGCAAACAATATGTGATGGCTCAAAAAAATCACATACAAGAACAGCTAGAGATAAGTAATAGAATATAACAAGTGAAAACACTATTGCCTTGTGACAAGAAAGTGAGAACACTATTAAATGGTGGATACATCAGTTTTCATACAATGATAATATGTTGATATTCGGGGAAGTTTCCCCGATGTTTAAGTAGTATTCTAAAGTGAAGAATCGACACATGGTTCTCTAGAGAAAAAAATCCAATCATACATACAGAAGTTTTTCATTCATCTTAGACACTCTTAGACACTCGTGGTTAAATGGGATTGCCATCATTCAGGTGTATGATTGAGTTGCTTTATGTCTACTTTTAGCATATATTCAAAGGTGAAAAGGAAAGTGAAAATGTTGCCTCAACATTTTTCGCTTGCTTTATTGATATGTTTACCATGAAATTAATTGTGAATCTTCTGGGTAGGTTCAAGAAAAGAGTTGCTCCTTTAGCAAGGAAGAGAAGATTTATCCAAGTCATTTAACTGCAGCCCGGCAGGAATCCTTCAGTTTATCTGATCTTGTTCGTCTAATTCACTGCATTTTTCAGTCTGTTGGCTGTCGATCAATGACTAAAGTGGAACTTGTTCACAAGATCATAGTGAATGACTTTGATATTGATGAGAACAGTATGGTCAAAAGCTGTATCCATTCTTTTCTAATTTTTGCAGACTCATTTTCATCTACTTTATGATAGAGTTATTAAATGTATTTTGTCTTCACGTAGCTGATGTGGAAGGGCAGATAGAACTTCTTGAAAGGCTAGTTCCAGATTGGCTATGTAAGAAGTCTGATCCTACTGGAGACCTTTTGTACAGGTATCTATTGTGTAAAACAATGTACTGAATTTTGTTCTGATATTAGGAGCATGGTGTGGTAGGATTATTTTTTTCTGTTTTAGAGTGTCACAGGTTCAGTCTCCAAAGGGATTTTCTCCACAGAATCTAATTTTCCACTGATATTTAGGTGATTTTTCATGGGCTTTGGAGACTCTTCTCCTTTAAATTCTTTATCCATATTATATTTTTGAAATTTGGTTTTTAAAAGGCAGGGTCAATATTGTTGCATTGATAGTTGCTCAAATGGCTTGGTACCAGCACATCTGCTGCTGTTTCCTGGCATCTGTTTTGCACAAACCTTTTAGTTATTTTCCCAATGAAGAGAGAAACGAGAGATAAGATTTTGTTGATTGGTAGGTTAACAACGTAAAAGAGGGCTCCTTATATGGAGTTTGAGATGAAACAAGGAAAGTCCCCTACTCTTTGAGATTCCTAATCAATTTTGATATAATAATGACTTTCAACAATGACAAAGTCATTAAAAATATTCTATAAGTAATTTTAACGATTCGCTTGGAGTTTTAACTCTTCTTGATTGTCATTTAAGCTATCATTAGCTTCTAGCATCTATCATTATTGTCGAGGATTGTTGAGGAGAGACAACCATAAACCAATAAACATTGGATATTGTTCACTTGAATAACTTTTTATCGTTAAGAGTATATGGTTGCATAAACTTTTGGAGAATGTTAATTTGCATGGCTCCTTTTGGTGGAGAACATGATTGTTAATTTGCATGGCTTCTTTTGGTGGAGAACATGATTGTCTTTTTTTTTTTGGGTGCAGTATCAAGAAAGCTTCTGACTTGAACTCTGTCTGTGAAAGGGTTGTAGGTGTATGATCTATTTGGTTCAAGGTTTGTAACCTTGCACTTCTATTCTTGTAAAGAAAAAAATGCATTGATAAACTTACTTACAAATAGAAGGGGGAACAAACTATCCCAACCAGCTTGCACTTCTATTCTTATAACGAAAAACAATTCACTTACAAATAGAAGGGGGAACAAACTATCCTGACCCTTAGATGTGCTGTGAAGACTCTATGAGTGCGCTTCTCTGCGAGCATGTGATGATTTATCCTCTTTTTCAGGGACATTCTGTTGGAGTTGCTCAAAGTGGATACACACTTATGGTTCCTCAACCTACTTGCAGCATATACGAGAATTTGATGCATTCCTGGAGTATTAAAAGGGAGGGTGATGGTTAAGTCTACAACATGTAGCGAGTGCATACATTTGTATTGTAATAATTTCTGAAGTACTGCAGAGCAGCTTGTTTGCATTTAAGTTGCAGTAGATTTGTAGCATGCCATTGCTCAACTAATTGATTGATAAAGCAGTTCGGTGTTACATTTCCTCCTTGTCATTCTTCCTTTTATTCCTTCCCTCCCTGAAAAATTTACATTTATTCTTTTTAACACTTCCACAAAATTTTTTAATAGGGAAGTTATTTTCGAGTCATTGTCCTCATTTTGTCAAGCAAATCTTGAATGGAAGATTGCCAAATTTCCCTCTTCCAAATTTCCCTGTCGATGTTAACTTTTATTTATTGGATATCATCACTTGAAATGTGCAGGAAAAAAAAAGAGTTTTTATTCAAAATACATATAGAAACTACGTCTATTACAATAATTAACTATGCCCTCAATCCTCTTCTTCTCCTCCTCCTGCTGCTTCTTCTCCTCCTCCAAATTCTTCTCCTTCAAATGCTTCTTCTTCATGTTCAAATTCTCCTTCTCCTTCTTCATTTTCAAATTCTTCTTCTTCTTCCTCTTCTTCTTCTCTGGGAATACCTGGACAAAGTTATATACAAAATTTGAGAAGAATTAGAAATGATTTACACTTGTTTCAAGTAAAAAATCAGACCTACAAATTAGAGAACGCCACCAAAGTCAAACAAGAAGGCACTCAATATTTCTATGAAAATGTCCATTGGCTCAGTTGACATGTTTTTCATAAATTTGAAAGGAATCGCTACCATAAGTCTCAATTAGGACATGACACGAACTCAAATACAAAATTGAACAGAAACTAACTGGTACCTTCGATGATAAATATTTTAATGTCATTCAAATTTTCAGCAATATGCTCCTGATCATCAATCATTACATCATTGTCGGGTCTGCTATGGACAGAAGCCAACGTTGGATGGAAGCAATACATGCGAGTATTGATTCTGTCCAACACTGCAGCATTTTGGTACACATTGGTATTAGTATCATACTCGTATAGATCATAATGCCGTGTCTGGGGATTCTGTACCAGAAAAGACACTTGCTTGCTGTCGATCCAGACTGGACAGCCTTTAAAACTGCCTTCCTGATTTAAAACGAAGTTGTCCAAAGTGCGGGGAACCATCCAACATCTGTTTGCACTGTCAAAAGTAGCAATGACTCTGCATTCTGAAAATGCATACAAGGGTAAGTAAACCTTTCGCCCTCCCTAGCCATATATCCTGACCACTGAAAATTTTACCATAATCGAGATCAAGAAACTCAGGACGGTCAATTAGTGTAGCCTCTTCTCTCTTAGTATCAAAAGCTAGAACACTACTGTCTTTTCAAAGCCAATATAGAGAATCGCCCCAATAAACATGTGGACCACCAACAAATAATGATACGAAAGAATTGGTCCTCAGTTGGATTTCACGCCAGGTTGCTCTGATGAAAGTAGGCTAAACTTGTAGAACAAGTTGGAATTTTTCTCCAACATACTGATGGTTACCAATTTGTAGTGATCTGCCTTCGGGTACTCAACCGCTAGCCCTATGCTTTCTATATTATTTGGCGAAGCATTTGGGTATGCTATCAATGATGCTCTCCAGTCATGGGATTGAAAACACAGAAACGCCTAACTCGTTCAAAATCAATGAGAATGAGACCATTACATGAGGCCAGAATCTCAATTTCATCGGGTAAAGTCGACACAGATTGAGTGATTGGGTTTAAGGAGATCTTGTAGACACTTTTTCGTACTGACCACCCATCATATACTGTATAGATGAGTTGGGTAGAAGAGTCTTTATGACGTTTGAACAAAATTTGGGCAAATTCAGCATCATGAGAAATCGTATCTCTAACTTCCCTTGATAGAATTTTATATTGAACAACTAACTTCAAGGGCATGCGGGAGATGATCTCCCTAAGGGCATCGAAATCACGTTTTCCATTATTATCCATATTTTCTTCTCCTCTCTTATTTTTGTTACGTTGGAAATTTGTGTAAATAGAGTCCTATTTATAACCAACTTCTACAGTTACTTTTACCAAAAGGCGTGAAAGGGTGTGTGTTTCATTCTTTTATGAAAGGATAAGTCGTTTCAGTTTCCAACCGTTGTTTTTTGAATCCAACTTCTACGTAACTGTTATCGTGAACGAGAATATTCTGTACAACATTAGTCATTCACTAATCTTCAGTCTCCTCGATAAGTTGTGTCTTACCTTTCGGTGGTTTATTATCCGATTCTTTAATCCCTAATGTAGAAGTTAAGAACTATTATCTGATGTTTCTAAACTAAATCCATTAAGTAACAAGAAATCTGATACTACCTTAGTTCTTCTGCATGATGAAAATACTACAGCGATTTCAAGTTTTACATCAAATCTAATGCTTACCAAATAGACAGAATGTAAGCATTCTTACCAAGTAGACAGAATTTAAACCATTTTAGATTAAATCCAATGCTTTCACTTGTAGCCTGTTGCCTCAATCTCCCCTTTGTAGGAATTTTTCTCTTATTAGTGTCAACTTACTGTAAACTTGTGTCATGGTCAATCTGTCTCTTGGGGATTCAGCTGAACATGCAACACCGATCTCAAGTATGCCAACCAAGCATTCCATCTGTTCTTTCTTGATATTGTCCCAGTATTCTTCGCCGCAGGTTGCTTTACTCATCTCACCATGAAAAGCTGTTTTGTCTAGAATCTCCATAACTTTCTCTGGCAATGCTGTTTCGACAAAGTGGTGGAGGGTAGAGTTTGCTTGGAACAAAGTGTCCGTGGGTCTTCTTCCAGTGAATATCTCCAATATTAGGATCCCAAAACTGTACATATCTCCTACAACGGAGACCTTACTACCCATGCCGTATTCTGCAACAAGCAAATTGATCAGCTTATAAATAAACCACTATTGTTACGAGAAACCATATGGTATATTCATAGTTTTTGTTTACATATAAACATTACCTGGAGCTGCATAGCCAATGGTTCCCAGAACTCCAAGTGAGCTAAACTGATGTAGATCCGACTCATTACTGAATTCAGGAACGAGTCTCACCAAACCAAAATCACCCAAATGAGCGGTGAGATCTTCATCAAGAAGAATGTTCTGTGGTTTTATATCACAGTGAATCATGGGTGTTTGGCACTCATGGTGAAGATAATGAAGTGCAGAGGCCACATCTATTATGATATTCATTCTCTGTAGTGTGGTCAAGCTACTCTTCTCATGCATCTCCTTTTCTGGATGTAGCCATTCGTCCAAGTTCCCTTTTGGCATGAACTGAAAGACTAAAGCTTTAAACTCATTTCCCTTGAAATCAGAACTTGAGCATACACTGATGACCTTGACAAGGTTCCGGTGCCTTATGTTTCTCAATGCTTGACATTCTGCTAAGAAGCTTTTTGAAGCACCTTCATGCTGGAGTTTGAGTACCTTGACAGCAACGACCATTCCATCAGAGGCAAAAGTTCCCTTATAAACAGTTCCGAAACTGCCCGAGCCAATAAGATTTTCAGAAGAAAATCCACCTGTTGCAGTGCGGAGCTCTTCATACGAAATATTAGGGTAGAAATGCGCAGATTTAGACCTATCTTCTGGTGCTGGTTGATTGTTCAAATTTCTTCTCCAACAAAGGGAAACTACTAGCAAGGCCAGGATTGAAAATGAAGCAGCAAAAACAATTATCAAAATAAACTTGAGGGCAAGCACATGCTTCTTCCGTGTCTTTTGATAAATACAAGGTTGTAAATGAAGCTCTTGAATCCCACCACAAAGCTTGGAGTTTCCGCTTAATACATCTGCACTCAAATTTGAAAATATTCCAGTGACAGGAACCTCACCCTCTAGATTGTTAAAAGATAAGTTCAAGTAGTCTAAGGAATTAAGATTTGCAATGAAGTGAGGGATTGGCCCTGATAGGTTGTTTAGGGAAAGATCCAAGGATTGGAGATCCGGCAAATCTTCTAAATTGGGAATGGTTCCTTGGAGGGAGTTTCCCTTCATATAGATCTCCCCCAAGGTCAAGCATTTTCCAAGAGTTTGTGGAATCATACCCGAAAGATTGTTGTAAGAAAAATCAAGATAAGTAAGATGATTCCAGTTACCAATATCCACCGGTAATGGACCAGTCAAAGAGTTATAAGATGCATAAATATCTGTGAGGGATGAGAGAGCAAAAAGTTGTTGTGGTATAGTTCCTGTCAGGTTGTTTTCAGAAAATCCCAATTTTAGCAGTTGGTTACAGTTTCCCAATGTTGAAGGTATGTTACCCTCTAACCTGTTAAGTCCCAAATAAAGATAGACGAGTTCAGTGAGGTTTCCTATTGAAAAAGGGACGACCCCTGTCAAGAGATTGTTACCCAAGTTGAGAGCTCCCAAGTTTGTAAGTCTTCCAATAGAATCTGGAATACTACCTATAAAATTGTTGGAACCAATGTCGAGTAGATTCAAATTCACCAGGTTTGAGATCTCTCTTGGTATGCTTCCACCAATTCTATTTTCAGAGAAGAGTAGGCGTTGTAACTGACTAGAAAGGTTGCCTACTGAATGGGGCAATGTACCTCCAAACTGATTGCCTCCAAAATGGAGCATTTGTAGGCTGCTGCAGTTGGTAAGAGAATTTACAAAGTCAAGGTCATCATGCTTACCGTATCCAAGAAGGTTATTCCAAACATTGAGCCATAACAAATTCCGCAAGTTACCAAAACCCTTAGGTATATTTCCAGTGAAATTGTTTACAGGAAAATCAAGCTCTCGCAACTTTGAAGCATTGGCCAAAGAGGATGGTATGTGACCAATGAATTGACATTTCGCCAAGAAAAGTATTTGGAGTTTAGGGAAGCAGTTGCCGAAATCGGATCTGAGATTACCAGAAAAGTTGTTAAGGGAAAGTGATATTAGTTCCAGGGATGACAAATTGTACAAAGGAGGAGGGAACTCCCCGGATAAGCTATTTACAAACAGTCTAAGAAGCCTCAACTTGGTCAATCGAGCTAAAGAAGCTGGCACTTCTCCCTCTAGATTGTTGTACGATAAATACAGCTCCTCTAAAGATGTAAGATTTCCAATAGAACCTGGAATGTTTCCTGTCAGGTTGTTATTTCTGAGGTACAATTTCACTAACTTCGTTAAAGATCCAACTTGGTAAGGAATCTTTCCCACTAGAGTGTTGTGGTCCAGGACAAGGCTCTTGAGTTTAACACAATGTGATAGATTAACTGGAATTTCTCCTGTTAGATAGTTAAAACTCAAATTCAGGTTTTGAAGCCTTGGCAGCCTGCTGAGTTGTTGAGGAATTTTGTCATGGAAGGCATTTTCTGCAAGGTCAAGAGAATTGAGAAAAGAGAGATTTCCAAGATGATCTGAGATCGTACCTGCCAGCCTCAGCCCTTTGAGATTCAAACGGATGACTCTTACGTGTCTCGGGCCACATTTTACTCCAGTCCACTGACAGAAATGAACAGAATCATTCCAAGAGACAAAAACTCCTGATGGATCCTTGGTTATTTGGGACTTGAATCCAAGTAAGGCGAGTTTATCAGTTTCATTGCCAAGAAAAGCAGCTGATGCAGCATGTTGGAGAGAAAATGAGAATAGAAACACAAGAAACACAGCACGGATAGCCAGAAAGGTGTGGAAATTAAAACTCGTTGCGAAAACTTCCATTTTGGAAAATGTCAAGAAGCAAAAGACAATACCTCTCGTAAATGTTGTTTTGTTATTGGAGTGCATAGTTTTTTCTTCTGTTTTTTTTTTTTTTTTTGTAAATTTTAAGCCATCGCCATCACAGCTTAGAGCACCAATACATACATGACATAAGAACAACGAATTTGGTGCTTGATCCACCTAATCTTTTCTTTATAATATGCATTAAGAATTATTCAGCTCTTGAAAAAGTCACAACCTTCTGGTGCAAGGTAAGGACATATCAACTAATCTTTTACTTAATCAAGAGTTGGGCTGACTAACAGTAGAACTGTTCTATTTGAGTCAATTCCCCATCTTTTCTCTGTAAGTTCACTGATTCAGAATAGGATATACTGGAGTTGCTGTATTTCTCATTCCGAATAAAATACCCCTTGCTTGGTCTTCCTTTCTCACATCGGTGGGGATGGATCCTTTGGTCTCCTTATATGGACTTGGGAAATGTTACCCTTACAAGCTAGCTTTTGAGGTTGAGTTAGCCCAGGTGCTATATCTATCACCCCTGTCATATATTTGATGCAGCACTTGTTGGAACAGATGTAATCGTAGTTATATTCTAATATTTTCTTGAAGATTAGGCACTTGCCACTCCTCAATTCAAAGCACAGACATTGGCTCAGAGTATACATTGAATGGGTCATATTGATACTAGCTACTTGTTCTATAAAAAAGAGGACAAAGTATGTGCATCTTTTTCATTCAAGCAGGCTATATTGAGCTGAAACAAACACAGATAATACACTAGCTAAGAGTTTCTGCACCCACTTATATATATTGGGAATTAAGAAAACTAAACAACAATCGTCCAACGAAAGAATTAGGGCTAATTAAGCATTAAATATTTTGATGCATACGATATCTCAAGTAGATCAAGTGATAACTCATGCCACCAATCATCAATTCATTCTGCTGGTTACATCCTCTCAAATCATATTCCTCGATATCAGGTTCAAGCAACATAGCCAATAATTTTCAGCAACATCTTGATCCTCTGCTGCATGATCATGATCCTTAGCTTCATCTTTTTATGGCGTGAAATCCAACTGAGAACCAATACTTTCAGTTCTAATTTATCCTTCTGTAAACGATCAGAAGTGACGGTAGTGTTCTTGCTTTTCATACAAAGAAAAAAGAGACTCTACTAATTAAACGTCCTGAGTTTATTGATCATGGTGTGCCATCACGACCATTCAAAATTTTACAATGGAAGCAAACACAATGATATAAACTCATAACAGTCAATTAATTAGTATAGCGTCTTCTTTCTTTGTATGAAAAGCTAGAACACTACTGTCACTTATACAGAAAATTGCACCAATAAGCAGGTGGGCTACTGAAGACCAAAGAGCTGAAAGTATCGCCTCTCAGTTGGATTTCATGCCATAATTCAGATGGCTCCAATGAAAGTATGTTAAATTTGTAGAACAAGTTGAAATTTTCAGCCAACATATTGATGGTAACAATTTCTATTGATTTGAATTCGGGTAATCAACAATTAAACTACAGCACCAAATTTATTTGTCGACAATAAAATATGGGAAAGTTTAGGATTATCATTTCTACCTTTAAAACACTTGCTTAGAACTTTACATTGAAATGCAACTTCAACAGCAAGTGGGAGACTATCTCTATAACTATATAAAGTAGTTCACAGAAGAGAGAAGAGATGATTTTATTAATAACGAATAGGGTATTTATACAAAAGGATGGATCCATAAGGATCAGGAAAGAAATCAAAACAACTAATTAAAATAAATGACAATCTTTATAATTATGAATAAGAATCATGAAAGAATTCAATACAATCAATCAAAATAAATGACAATCTTTACTGTTATGAATAAGGATCAGAAAAGATATACCATCAATCAAAATAAATGTATCTTCTTTATGGCCCCTTAATTATTTTTCCATTCATATAATCTTTTCAATCTTAGATCGTTAGGTGCTACACTTTATTATTCGTCGAAATTAATTAAAGCGATAGCTTTGCCCTTCGATCAAATATTACTACTCCATTATATAATTATTTTTTGTATAAAAATATAAAACTGGTATTCTAACTAATAATAAAGAGTAAAAACATTTCATATTAATTACTTCATCTGCCCATCTATACTTATCCGGTATACTAAAAGCAGTTGTCAACTTTACTTGTCTAGTTTGAAAATTAATAATTTATCATTTTGTATTTATTTTATCCTTGCTATCAAACACTATTCATTTTCAATATTTAAATGACTTGTAGTTTATAGGGATGGTATATCTATACTAAAACTATCCTTCTACTACTACTACTACTACTACTAGTATTATTATTATTATTATTATTATTATCTAAGAGGTGATAGTCCCAGTATTAATTATGAGAATTACACTTATGGAAAATTAATAAATGCTTGTGTGCAGGAAGGTTTAGCTTTATGCAATGAAATTAAGCTAAATCAGTAGATCAAAAGGCATCGTCTTAATGAAAGACAACAGTTGGGAGAATTTTGTGAGCAATTTGCTGTAGATATTCCCAAACTTGCTTCTAAAAGCAGAAAAGAGAAGCAACAAGAGAAGCATTCTTCCAAGAATAGATCTTCCAAAAAAGATTATAAAGAATGGAAGAGAAAAAGAATAGAAAGAAAAGAAAGAAGGAAGAATGAAAGAAAAAGTGATCATAGATTTTATAAATCTAAACGCAGATATGATAAGTCAGATACTTGCCACAAATGTGGAAGATATGGTCATTATGCAAAGGATTGCAGGGTCAAGGAAAAAAATAAGAAACCTTGATGTAGACGATAATATTAAAGAATCTTTATATAAGATCATGCTTAATTCTGATTCAGGAAAATCAGATTCAGAATATAGTAGCCAGGAGGATTCTTCTGCAACAAGTGAAGATCTTAAGGCTCTTCACCAAGAGGATTATATAACCTCAGGAGATGAATGTCTACCTTGTCAACAAGGGTTAGAATGTGAAAAGAATGGAGAGGAAGATGATCTTTATAAGATCTACTCTCAGTTTAAAGAATTAAGTGTTAATGTTATTGATAATGACAAAGTTATAGAACTGTTACAGACAATTAAAGATCCAGAAATAAGGGATCAAATTATAAATAAAATTAGTAATACGGCATCTACCTCTAAAGATAATATTCAGAAAGAGGTACCAACTAAAGAAGGTGCATATACCATGGCGGAAGTCCAGAAAATGCTATTAGAAAGGAGAAAAATAAGTACTCCTACTACTATTAATGATTTGAAAGAAGAGATTAATAATCTCAAGAATGATATTAGGTATCTTAAAGAAAAGAATGTTATTATAGAAGCTCGTCTTGACAGTATGGATATTAGAAGAAATTTGAGTAATAACTCAGCATCTTCTTCGTCAGAAGAAGGAGAAACTAATAATTTAGATTTTCTTGCTAATTTAAATTTAGGTAATAATAAAGCTGATTTTTTACAAAATCTAAAAGTTTTTACTTCTCAAAACTTTTATACAAAAATTACTCTTCTCATATATTATAATTATAAAAAAGAATATATTGATTTAATTGATAGTGCGGCAGATTTAAATTGTATCCAGGAAGGACTTATTCCTTCGAGATATTTTCATAAAACTACTCATAGTCTAAGATCTGCAAATGGCAGTAAAATGAATATTGAATTTAAATTACCAAAGGCTTTTATTTGTAAAGGAAAGCAATGTGTTCCTCAAAGTTTTGTTTTGGTTAAAGATATTACTAACCAAATTATTTTAGGAGTACCTTTTATAAATGATATTTTCCCCCTCACATATTGGGATAATGAAAAAATAATAGGTACTTGGAATAATAAACCTTTTAAATTAGAATTTATTACTAAACCTTTTACTAGAATGTTAAATGAGTTAACATCAAAGATGATTTTAAAAAATAATCAAATGAATTTTCTTAAAGGAGAGATTAATAGCATTGAGGTTGACACTATTTTACAAAATCCTAAATTACAGGAAAAGATTGATATTCTAAAAAATCAGTTCTCCCTTGATATTTGTGGAGATCATCCTAATGCCTTTTGGAGTAGGAAAAAACATGTTGTTAGTCTTCCATATGAAGATGATTTTAATGAGGATAATAGTCCTACTAAAGCTAGGCCATGCCAGATGAATTCCGAATATTTGGAATTATGTAAAAAAGAAATTGAATCTTTATTGCAGAAAGGCCTTATAAGGCATTCAAAGTCTCCTTGGTCTTGTACAACTTTTTATGTTAATAAACATGCTGAGCAAGAAAGAGGTGCCCCCAGGTTGGTTATAAATTATAAACCACTTAATAAAGCCCTTAGATGGATTAGGTATCCCATCCCTAATAAAAAAGATTTGCTTGATAGAGTTTATGATGCTATTATATTTTCTAAATTTGATTTAAAATCAGGATATTGACAGATTCAAATAAGTGAGTCTGACAGGTTTAAAACTGCTTTTAATGTCCCTATGGGTCAATTCGAATGAAACGTAATGCCTTTTGGGTTAAAAAACGCTCCATCAGAATTTCAAAAAATTATGAATGATATTTTTATGCCTTATAGTAATTTCATCATTGTTTATATAGATGATATTCTTGTATTTTCAAAAAATATAGAAACTCATTTTAAACATCTTGATTTATTCAAGAAAATTATTATTCAAAATGGTTTGGTTATATCTGCTCCAAAAATGGCTTTATTCCAAACGAAAGTGAGATTTT